>CP054673.1:0-2400000 GCA_013348765.1 Carpinus viminea
TGTTGCTCCTAGGCCTAAACCCTGAGCCTAAAGGCCTGAGCCTAGAGCCTGAGCCCTGAGGCCCTAAACCCTGAGCCTAGGCCCTGGCCTAAGAGCCCTGAGCCTGGGCCTGAGCCCTGGGCCTGAGGCCTGGGGGGCCTGGGCCTGGGCCTGGGCCTGGGCCTGGGCCTGAGCCTGGGCCTGGGCCTGGGCCTGGGCCTGGGCCTGGGCCTGGGCCTGGGCCTGGGCCTGGGCCTGGGCCTGGGCCTGGGCCCTGGGCCTGGGCCTGGGCCTGGGCCTGGGCCTGGGCCTGGGCCTGGGCCTGGGCCTGGGCCTGGGCCTGGGCCTGGGCCTGGGCCTGGGCCTGGGCCTGGGCCTGGGCCTGGGCCTGGGCCTGGGCCTGGGCCTGGGCCTGGGCCTGGGCCTGGGCCTGGGCCTGGGCCTGGGCCTGGGCCTGGGCCTGGGCCTGGGCCTGGGCCTGGGCCTGGGCCCTGGGCCTGGGCCTGGGCCTGGGCCTGGGCCTGGGCCTGGGCCCTGGGCCCTGGGCCTGGGCCTGGGCCCTGGGCCTGGGCCTGGGCCTGGGCCTGGGCCTGGGCCCTGGGCCTGAGCCTGGGCCTAAACCTAAACCTAAACCTAAACCCTAAACCTAAACCTAAACCTAAACCCTAAAAACCTAAACCTAAACCTAAACCTAAACCTAAACCTAAACCTAAACCTAAACCTAAACCCTAAACCTAAACCTAAACCTAAACCTAAACCTAAACCTAAACCTAAACCTAAACCTAAACCTAAACCTAAACCTAAACCTAAACCCCTAAACCTAAACCTAAACCTAAACCTAAACCTAAACCTAAACCTAAACCTAAACCTAAACCTAAACCTAAACCTAAACCTAAACCTAAACCTAAACCTAAACCTAAACCTAAGCCCCTAAACCTAAACCTAAACCTAAACCTACCTAAACCTAAACCTAAAACCTAAACCTAAACCTAAACCTGGGCCTAAACCTAAACCTAAACCTAAACCTAAACCTGGCCTAAACCTAAACCTAAACCTGGGCCTAAACCTAAACCTAAACCTGAGCCTGAGCCTAAACCTGGGCCTGAGCCTAAACCTGGGCCTGGGCCTGGGCCTAACCTAAACCTGAGCCTGAGCCTGAGCCTGGGCCTGGGCCTAGCCTAAACCTGGGCCTGGGCCTGGGCCTGAGCCTGGGCCTAGGCCTGGGCCTGAGCCTGGGCCCCTGGGCCTGGGCCTGGGCCTAAACCTAAACCTGGGCCTGAGCCTCTAAACCTAAACCTGGGCCTAAACCCTAAACCTAAACCTAAACCTAAACCCTGGGCCTGGGCCTAAACCTAAACCTAAACCTAAACCTAAACCTAAACCTAAACCTAAACCCTAAACCTAAACCTAAACCTAAACCTAAACCTAAACCTAAACCTAAACCTAAACCTAAACCTAAACCTAAACCTAACCTAAACCTAAACCTAAACCTAACCTAAACCTAAACCTAAACCTAAACCTAAACCTAAACCTAAACCCTAAACCTAAACCTAAACCTAAACCTAAACCTAAACCTAAACCTAAACCTAAACCTAAACCTAGCCTAAACCTAAACCTAAACCACAAACCTAAACCTAAACCTAGCCTAAACCTAAACCTAAACCTAAACCTAAACCTAAACCTAAACCCTAAACCTAAACCTAGGCCTAAACCTAAACCTAAACCTAAACCTAGGCAAAACCTAAACCTAAAGCCTAAACCTCCTAAACCTGGCCTAGGCCTGAGCCTACCTAAACCTGAGCCTGAGCCGGCCTAGGCCTGAGCCTGAGCCTGGGCCTGAGCCCCAAACCTAGCCTGGGCCTGGGCCCTAAACCTAAACCTGGGCCTGGGCCTGGGCCTAAACCCTGAAACCTAAACCTAAAAAAACCTAAACCTAAATGACCTAAACCTAAACCTAAACCTAAACCTAAACCTAAACCTAAACCTAAACCTAAACCTAAACCTAAACCTGGGCCTAAACCTAAAGCCCTAAACCTAAACCTAAACCTAAACCTAAAAACAACCTAAACCTAAAACCTAAACCTAAACCTAAACCTAAACCTAAACCTAAACCTAAACCTAGGAACCTAAACCTAAAACCCTAAACCTAAACCTAGGCCTAGCCTAAACCTAAACCTAAAGCCTAAACCTGAGCCTAAAATAACCTGAGCCTAAACCTAAACCTCCTAAACCTAGGCCAGCCTGGGCCTAAACCTAGGCCCTAAACCTACCTGAGCCTAAACCTGGGCCTAACCTAGGCCTGAAACCTAAACCCCTAACCTGGGCCTGAACCCTGGGCCTGAAGCCTAGCCTGGGCCTAGCCTGGGCCTGGGCCTGGGCCTGGGCCTGGGCCTGGGCCTGGGCCTGGGCCTGGGCCTGGGCCTGGGCCTGAGCCTGGCCTGAGCCTGGGCCTGGGCCTAAACCTAAACCCTAAACTAAACCTAAACCTAAACCCTAAACCTAAACCTAAACCCTAAAGCCTAAACTAAACCTAAACCTAAACCTAAACCTAAACCTAAACCTAAACCCTAAACCTAAACCTAAACCTAAACCCTAAACCTAAACCTAAACCCTCAACTAAACCTAAAAACCTAAACCTAAACCTAAACCTAAACCTAAACCTACCTAAACCTAAACCTAAACCTGGGCCTAAACCTAAACCTAAACCTACAAAACCTAAACCCTAGCCTAAACCTGAGACCTAAACCTAAACCTAAAAACCTAAACCTGGGCCTAAACCTAACCTGGGCCTGGGCCTAAACCTAGGCCTGGGCCTAAACCTGGGCCTGGGCTGGGCCTGACCTGGGCCTGAGCCTGGGCCTGACCCCTGGGCCTGGGCCTAACCTGGGCCTGGGCCTGGGCCTGGGCCTGAGCCTGAGCCTGGGCCTGGGCCTGGGCCTGGGGACCTGGGCCCTGGGCCTGGGCCTGGGCCTGGGGCCTGGGCCTGGGCCTGGGCCTGGGCCTAAACCTGGGCCTAAACCTAAAAAGAAAACCCTAAACCTAAACCCTAAACCTAAAACCTAAACCTAAAACCTAAACCCTAAACCCTAAACCTAAACCTAAACCCTAAACCTAACAAACTAAACCTAAACCTAAACCTAAAAAACCTAAACCTAAAGAAACCTACCTGAAAACCTAAACCTAAACCTAAACCTAACCTAAACCTAAAACCTAAACCCTAAACCCCCTAAGCCTAAACCTATAAAACCTAACCTAAACCTAAAACCTAAAAACCTAAACCCTAAACCTGGGCCTAAAGGCCTGGGCCTACCTAAAACCTAAACTGGGCCTGAGCCTGGGCCTAGGCCTGCCTAGCCCTGGGCCTAAGCCTGCTGGGCCTGAGGCCTGGGCCTGCCTGGGCCCTGGGCCTGAGCCTGGGCCTGGGCCTGAGCCTGGGCCTGAGCCTGGGCCTGGGCCTGACCTCCTGAGAGGAGGCCTGGCTGGGCCTGGGCCTGAGCCTAAACTGACCTAAATCAACTGACCTGGGCCTAAACCTAAACCTAAACCTACAAACCCTAAACCTAAACCCTAAACCTAAAACCTCCCTAAACCTACCTAAACCTAAACCTAAGCCTAAAACCTAAACCTAAACCTAAAACCTAAACCTAAAACCTAAACCTAAACCTAAACCCTAAACCTAAAACCTAAACCTAAACCTAAACCTAAACCTACCTAAAAACCTAAACCTAAAAAACTAAACCTAAACCTAGGCCTAAACCTGACCTAAAAAACCTCCTGAGCCTGGGCCTGGGCCTAAACCTAAGCCTAAACCTAAACCTAAACCTGGGCCCTAAAACCTCCTGAATAAACCTAAAGCCTAAACCTGGGCCTAAAACCTACCTGGGGCCTAAAAGAGCCTAGGCCTGAGCCTGGGCCTGGGCCTGGGCCTGAGCCTGGGCCTGAGCCTGGGCCTGGGCCTGGGCCTGGGCCTGGGCCTCCTGGGCCCTGGGCCTGGGCCTTGGGCCTGGGCCTGGGCCTGGGCCTGGGCCCTGGGCCTGGGCCTAGGCCTAACCTCCTGACCTCCTCCTGACCCTCCTGGGCCTATCTTAAACCTAAACCTAAACCCTAAACCTAAACCCTAAACCTAAACCTAAAACAAAACCTAAGAAAACCTAAAAGAAAAAAACCTAAAAAACCTAAAAAAACCCTAAACCTAAACCTAAACCTAAACCTAAACCTAAACAAAACCTAAAAACCTAAACCTAAACCTAAACCTAAACCCTAAACCTAAACCTAAAAAACCTAAACCTAAAACATATATGCTTTCTTCAACAATTTTTTTTTTTTTTTTTTTTTTACTACAAGGCACACTATTCTATTCGGTTAGCTTGACTTCCAACGTTGGACTTAATATATACCTTCAAAATGGAACCCCAACTTACTTTCTCTTTTTTTTTTTTTATTGTATACAGAATATGATTTTTGCAAAAGATTGCACAGTATGAGAAAATGTTTCTACATCAAAAAACAAATGACTTGAAAAAAAAATTGTACCAGAAACATTTCATAAAAAATTCTTTTTATTTTTTTTTTCTTTCTTCTTTTTATCATTACACTATTTGCACAACTATTTATACAATGCTTGGAGAAGTCACTCATATTTCTCTTATAATGCAATCATGCATAGTTGACAGAAAAAAAACAAAAAAACATGAGCTTATAAACAATAATTATGGCATTTTAAAAGTAAAAATAAGGGTGATAGGGATGAAAGACTAATGGACATGACAATTTTTCATCTATTTTAACATTTGATATAGTAGCCTATTTGATATAAAATGGTAGTTTGACGTATCCATTAATGCCACTTTTATTATTATTATTATTATTATTATTATTATTATTATTATTATTATTATTATTATGTTTAGTGGTGTAAATTAAAAAGTGGTGAAAGTTGAAGGAGGAATTGAACTATATTTTCTCTCTATTTTTCCTTCACTTGGTCTTCCCCTTAATAATGGAATTAAGGCCTTGTTTGGCAAACAACACCAAATTCCCTCACATTTCCCCATATTCCACCACACTATTCACTTCATTTTTTCAATAAATAAATAAATCATTCACTTTAAATATCATATCATTTACTCTTTATTACTATTCAAATAAAAAAATCACTACAAAACAAATTTTTCATTTTTCAATACCACTTTTTCATTTTTCCATATCAATCATTATTATTTTTATTTTTTTAAGAGTGAACAATGTCCTAGATAGACAATGCCGTGGGGGGTTTTTTTGTGTTGTTTAACAAACACCACCTAAATATGAGCCACATCTTCCTCTTAACAACCTTCATACTTTTCACTTCTATATTTTCTCATCTCATCTATAAAAAGAAGAAGCCACATTAGATATAGATAAAGGGTTAGTTAAAGGTGTCTCAAGATAGATCACAATTCCAACATAAATACTTACAAAAGCATGTGTTATTTGGATATGTATTAAATTAGCAAATATAAATGTTATATACTTGGTAACTAAATTAGGTAACATTTAGTTCACATTAATAGCATATGTTGATGACTTCAATTTATTTATTTTTAACTTTACTGACGGTACGTCTGTACATAGCCTATAGTTTCCACCACTATATATACTGTATGTGGAGGAGGGCAATAAAAATGAAAGAAAGAAACAAAGAAGATGACCATGTCATCCACTAGAAATGTAAGTTTGCTATTGATAATTATGTTTATTAGTGGAACATTTAAGAGTAGCGTTGAAGGCAGGAAACCATTCCAAAAACCCAAAATTACCGTGTCAATAAGAAATGATTTGATATGTTCTTCTGACTCACTTGTCATTCATCGGAAGATAACATCGGTATCCAAATTCTCCAAACAAACCAGACGTTCGGTTTCCACTTTAGACCCAACTTTTTTGGGTCTACAAAATTCCTATGTGATTTTACGTGGGTCTACAACAACAAAAATATAATTCATAACAATCTTATGATATACAAGTATAAACGGGACATTAATAACTGCTATCCTAGCTGCGTTTGGGGGATTTATCAGACAAATGCAACTCAATATGGTGTCGACAACAGAGCTCATGCAGTCCTTACTTGGTGACTACACACAGCCCCAACATAGCTCTTTTTTATCACCTACCTACCCTTAATATGTGTATTGAAATAAAGCTTTTTTCTTTTCTTTTCTTTTCTTTTCTTTAACAAGAAATAAAGTTAATTATTGTTATATTATGTGTTCTTAGATTTATTTATCTTTTATTTTACTCCTCCATGCATTTTCAATCTTATCAAAAGAGTAGATTGTTGTTTTATGTTGCGCATGTGATTGCTATTTCTTTCTTAAGTTTGATGCCATTTTATCTTGATGTGTGTACAAGAAGTTTTTCGACTTATAACATAGAGATTTAAATCTTACCCCTCATTTAAGATTAATATATACTTCTCCATGCTTTTGATTTAATATGTATTTGAATTTGACCTAATCATAGTAAAATAGAGATTAGGTTGAATATTCTTTTAATTTCCTTTCCCATTTTCCTTTTTTTTTCTTCTGTGTTTGACTTCCACTTAAATATTGTGTGAGATAGTGTAGGGTATGTCTAATCTCTAATTGTTGACTGAAATTGGCCGCTACGGAGTATGTCTCTTTAAATCTTCTTCTAACTTTGCCTTAGGTTACGATACTACAAGACATCACCTGAAAAAGGTCAAGAGTTCGAAGTGATAAAAGAATTTGATATAAAGCTCACGCGAGCTAGTGAGGTTTTCATCTACTAAGTTTATTTCCCCTGATAAAAGAAAATATTTTTTTGTATAACAAAAATTTTATTTTACTAACGTTAAA
Organism: Carpinus viminea; assembly: GCA_013348765.1. Lineage (NCBI taxonomy): Eukaryota > Viridiplantae > Streptophyta > Magnoliopsida > Fagales > Betulaceae > Carpinus > Carpinus viminea. The sequence goes on from CP054673.1 coordinate 6,840, forward strand.
TCCAAAAGGCAACAATCAACTTTGAAACAGCCCAAAAAATTGAGAAATAAAAAACCAAAGTAATAACTGAGATTCATATTGGTACATTTTTGTTCACAACATACATAGTGTTTTTACTAATCAATTTGTCCATCATCAGCAGTATCTTATTAAGCTACGCAAGCTCAATAGCTTACTATGTATCAAGTACAAAAGAATGTAACATTAGCTCTAAATTGAGGGGGTGGGGGTGTGGGTAGGGGGGGAGTAGAGGTAGCTCACCAGTAACCTAATTCCAGAAAAAGAAAAATGTAAACTAAAGGAAGCCAAATTTGGAGTCAATATTACACCATTTATTTCCAATCAGACAGGATAATTGAGAATCTAAGGAAACAAAATAGGCAAATACGCATGCAATCTTCAAAACATAAACGAAAACAATCTTCTGGCCAACCAACTACCGTCGACCTCCACTGCTTACCCTCTCTCACTCCGGCGCAAGGGTTCTGGCCACTGGCGAAAAACGGGCGGCCTTGCTCTCCCTCCCTCGCACCTGTCTCTTTCTCACTACGGCGCAAAAAATCTCCAGCCACCGGCGAAGGCTTACCCATGACACGCGTAAATAGGCTACCACAAATAGAAATTTGGATCTTTCTTTCTTTCTTTTTTTTCTTCAACAGCTTTATGGGAATTTGATGTCGGAGGAAATAAGGGGGTTCTATAAAAAAAACGAAGAAGAAGAAAAAAAAAAAAAAGGATCTGGAAGCATGTTATTCGATTCATATTCACACACAAAAAAAAAAAAAAAGAAAAGAAAAGAAATTGAACATAGTCAGACGGGAAGAACAAATTAACGCAAACTAAAACCAAATAAATTTAGTTTATTTGGTTTGCTTTTTTCCTGAATTAGTGTGCAGTGAAAAAAACAAAAAAAAAAAAAAAAGATGATGCACATCGACTTGAGACAATGCCACGTACGATTCCACATTATTCGGGAAACTAGATTCAAAAAAATGCTCGAGACGTGTAGCAGCTCTCTTGCTTCTAAATCTAATACCCCTTTAACGTTCTCAACGAAGACGTACAACAACATTAGATTATAACAATCCCCAAAAGGTAACTCAATCAACTGTGAACCACGCCTTATGAAGCTAAGGTCACAAGTTCGAATCCCCCCTCCCCTACCCTTGCATGGACATGTCAAAAAAAAAAAAAAAAGCCATTAGATTATAACAATAAAACACTGACAAATAAAGAGGAGAATTTAGCTACGTTTTTATTGATGGACATTGACTAACCTATTATTAATTAAAACTGTAAAAGCTAACTATGGATATGATGTTAAAATATATTAAGAGATTTTATTTCAAGATTTGGGTATATATATAAAAAAATAATATTTTTTATTTTTTATTTTTTAGGGGATTTCTAAAAATTGAATTTGTATGGCATTTGTAAACATTAAATTTTAAGGGCATTTTTAAACAATGAAGTTTTAGGACATTTTTAAACATTGAATTTTTATATTTTTAGGCCCAAAAAGCCAAAAACAATGATTTTTTTGGGTGGTTTTCAGTTTTTTTTTTTTTTTTAACAATCACAACAAACTCAAACTTATTGGGACAAAAATGCTAGTTGTGTTCAATTCAACCCATAGTATTAATTGAATCCCTATACCCAAGTCATTTGTTCGGTTTTTTTTTTATATTTTATTTTTCAGTTCTTTATAAATTTTTTTACTAAAATATATATATTTTGGTGCCTCTGTTTCAAATCTTAAATGCTGTAGTCGCCGTCCTTTCCTTCTAACCAATAGCCCTTTTTAGTTTCTACTTTTTTACCGTCCCAAGTGTATAATCCACCCCATAAGCGTACTTATGATGGCCAATTGAACTATGATCCTCTCCCTCTGTCTCACATAAGGACTTCAAGGTCAAATCACAATCATAATTTTTTTAGAACGTATTCATTCATTTTATAAAATGCTAAGAGATCTGGGCAAAATTGTTCTCATGAAACAAAAAAGGCCAAATATCACTCTAGAATAGCATCTACAGTACCTAGAAATACCCATAAAATGAGAAGAACACACAAAAAATTGCAATGGAATAGAAAAAAGATGTTGTGTGTTTGGGGATAACTAATAAGGTCATCATAGATTTGATTGACTACACATACTGGCTACTTATAGGCTGGCATGAATCCAATAGGATCAAAACTAGGGCTGCTTAAATAGGATGTTTATAACTGTCCTGTTAATCATTAACCGCTAACCGGTGGGTAGTTATTAAAAAATTCATCTTTCTTAGCTTACATAATCCTTCTCCCACCTCCATCTCTATGGTTCTAATTGACCACAAACAGTCAAAACCCAAAAATCTAAATTTTTTTGGTTGTAGTGATGGTTGAGAGTTGCAACAATTCAAAGCTAAAGTACGAACCTCATAGTGGTGAAGAAATCCCATTTCAATAGGGTTTCATTTGGGGTTTATTTGAGGTTTCATTAGGGTTTCATTTGGGGTTTTGGGAGAAAAAATAATTTCCAAAAATATATAAAAAAGAAATAAAAATATTTAAAATTTTCAGAACATGATAAAAAAAAAACTGTAAATTTTATATATAACAAAACCCCAAATCAAAGACAATCAAATAAAAATAATAATAAAAAAATTAAAAAAACAAAAAACCACTAAACAAACAGCAAGGAAACTTAAAAACACCTAAGAGGCTAGAAAATGACAAGACAGTAAAAAAAAAAAAATGTAAAAGGCCATACAAAACGGAATAGGATCTTCCATTTCAAATTATTAGGCGAACACACTTAATAATAAAACAAACACCAACAAAGAGAAAAAAATTAAATTAAATGAACAAACAAACAAAACAAAGAAAATGATCTGATGGGGCATGAGCAAACGTTACATGCACAAAACCTCATTGCTTTGACTGATTAAGAGAAAATAAGAAGAAAATACAAGAAAATTAAATAGAATGAAAATTTAAGAAAATCAAGAATAAATAAAAATAAATAATGAGAAAATTAAAATTACAAAAAAGAGAACACAACGTAACAAAGGAAGAGTAAAAATTGAAGGACAGAAAAAATAAATAAATGAAAAATATTATATATTTTATTATTAAAAAAAATTTAAAAAAAAATAATAATAAAATATAAAGAGGTGGCCAAACCCCAGACCGCCAGTCAGAGCACCCACTGCAGGCTCTTCAAACCCAATTTTTGGTTAGTTTGAAGAGCCAATTTAACAAAAAGGCTCAAAATCTCCACTTTTCAGACTCTCCATTTTAACCAAAAACTTAACAAGATGAACAGTATTCTTTCATATTTAACATTTACTATTCCCTCTTCATTTATTAAACAACCATATTTTCTCTCTCTTTCTTTTTTCTTTTTCCTTTCTCTATCCTTTCTCTTTCCGCAGCTTCTTTTTTTTTTTTTCCTCTCAGCTTTCTTCCTCTCTCAGCTTTCTTCCCCAGTGTTTTTTTCTTCCTCTCGCTCCCGGAGAAGCCGTTTTTCACCTCCATCTTCCTCCGTGTTTTTTTTAATCCTTCTCAGCTTTCTTCCTCAGCGAAAACGCACCGAGCACCAGCTTGTGTAAGGTGTAACCTTCATCGAACAGTTGGAACCTCCATCTTCATCGCACAAATCCGCGTACAGAACCTTCACGCCGCAATTGTCCCGGGAATCCAGAGGATTCGGCGTGAAGGCACCCATTCCGACCTGACCGGCGTGAAGGCACCCATTCCTGCGTGAAGGCACCCAGTCGGCGTGAAGGACCCATTCCGACCTGACCGGCGTGAAGGCACCCATTCCGGCGTGAAGGCACCCAGTCGGCGTGAAGGACCCATTCGGCGTGAAGGTAGCAAAACGAAAACGTTTTGTTTAGGTTTATTATATTTTATATTTTATTGTAACATGGGCATTTCAGTAACTTTAACACTCAAAAGTTAAAGAAAGAATAAACAAATATTTGAAAAATAATATTTTAATCAAATAGTAGAAGTGAATTGTTAAAGTAGAGAGGCTGAAAAGTGTGCTCTAAAAAGGTGAGCTGTTAAAATAACTAAAAGTGTATTTTTGATTATTTTGAAGAGCCAAATTTGAAGAGGCTACAGTGGATGCTCTCATGTAACCGGTTCCTTGAGTTAATTTTACTGTACACAAGTCATTGGTTACAGTGTTAGTGCATTGTGAATTGTGAAGTCCTTAATCATTTCACCCACTGAACACAACACTTGTCAAAATTGTTTCTTGGGTTCCGTTAAATATTTTTTGTTGCCAATCAATTTTTTTTTTTGTCAATCATCAAACTTCCTACGTGTTAACTGGGATTATGTGAAGTCCTTTCATCGAGTAGCTACTGCACACCACACGGCTCACTGGTGTTCTTGGGTTGCGTTAATTTGTTGGTTGCCAACTATCGGACGGTAAGTATATATATTCAAAGCTCTTTTACTTTAATTTTTTAGTTCAATTTCAAATTTTTGTTCTTCCAATTCACTACAGCTTAGTTAAGCATGTGTTTTTAGGGTTTAAGCTTTGATTAGTTAAGGTTGGTTAAGCATTCACTTAAATTGGTGTTTTAAAAAGTGAGTTGTCAAAATAATTAAAAGTGTTTTTTGGGTTAAGCATTCACTATAATCTCTTCAAAACTATTTTTTGCTTAGTTTGAAGAGGCAATTTAACTAAAAATGTTTAAAATGTTATTTTTCAGCCTCTTTATTTTAACCAAAAAAATAACACTATAAACAATAAATCTTCAAACATAAAATTTATTATTCACTTTTTATTCATTAAACAAATATATTTTCTCTCATTTTTCATTTCTCTCTCCTTATTTTATGTCTATCTAAGTTTCATTTTTGTTCTCTTTTAATAATATTTGACTGCTTATAATTTGAAAAAAAAAAATTATTCATATGAAATTTATAATTATTTTGCTATTTACATTTCAAATTTTATTTAAAATTTATAAAACTCATTTGAAAAAATTATGTCTGATTATTTTGGTTTGTTGAATTATATTTTTCGGTTTTTGAAAAGTTTCTAAATTTTCCTTATTTCCTTTTGTTTTCTTGACTACCAAACAAATAGTAGATGTAATAACACAGGTACATATATCGATCAGCTATATTAAAACTTTTAGAACCCAATAATTTTAATATTTTATTGGTTTCTTTTGTTTAACATATAAAAAGAATACTCTTTTTAAAAAATATAAAAATTAGATAAATAATAAATAAATCTTTAAAAAATAATATTTAAATAAAATAATAAAAACGAATACATAAAGTTGTGAGGCTAAAAAATATGCTCTTAAAAACCAAATCGTTAAAATAACTAAAAATACACTTCTATTTATTTTGAAGGGTAAAGTTTAAAAAGACTACCTAAAACCTAACAGCTCTTCTGAAAATGGTCTTTTTCCCGAGGTACTACAGTAAATATTCATATTTGAAAGTTGTAGCATCTGTTAGGTTTTTTGTTTTTTTCTCCTCTCCTCTCTTTCTCCCTCACCGCTTGCTCGTTCTCTTCTTCCCCATTTCTGAGCTTCCTGGCGAGAAAAATGGTGGTCAAGAAAAGCACCCCAATCCTACCACCAAAGAACTCTTCAGTGCAAATCCAAGAAAAGCACCTCAATCCTACCACCAAAAAACTATTCAGTGCAAATCCATAACCCACTGAAGTCTTGAACCCACCAAGCAATGCGTATGGCACCTACCCACCACATCCAATGTCGCCGTAGAAGAAGCACTTCCACCAAGCCATGACTATGATGTTCAATGTGGAATGGAATTCAAGGGAGATGAGGGCTTGGTTTTGTAGCCCATTCCTCCAACCCATCACGCCAAGAGACGAGAGATGGTCTGATCGAATTGTTCATGCTCTGGTTTTGCACAGAGAGAGAGAGAAAGAGGAGAGAGAGAAGGGGAAGAAAAAGGAAGGTATTTGCAAAAAGAAAAGAAGGCTTACAAGCTGCCAAGGCCACTGTCCAAGGCGTGATAAAAACAGGTAATCCATTCGTGAACTTGGACGACGTGCATCTGCCTTCCAATTGAAGGCAATCGATATGACTTAATGCAGAACAGAAAAGAACGAAAAAAAAAAAAAAGGAGAGAGATGATTACAGTGATTTTGGTGGAATGGCCGATGATTACAGATTTGGATTAGGCTTAGGTGCGGTAGTCCAAAACCACAGCACCTTGCGGTAGCCCAAAACGTGAGAAAAATCGGTGAGAAAAATCGGTTGTTTGGACTCGTGATTTTTTTCCCATCCTGCACCCAATAAGAACACAAGCTACATATGTTAAGGATAAAAGAAATTTCGTTTTCTTGCTACCCAGAACGGCCAGAAATTCGAATTTCTTTCTTTGAGTGGCTCAAAAAGTCTAATATTTAGGTCATTGAAATGAATTTAGAGGAAAATCGGCCGTTTAGACTTGTGATTTTTTTGCCATCCTACACCCAATAAGAACAAAAGCTACATATGTTAAGAATTAAAGAAATTTCGCTTTTTTGCTACTCGGAACGGCCAGAAATTCGAATTTCTTTCTTTGAATGGATAAAAAAGTCAGATATTTTGGTCATTGAAATGAATTTAGAGGAAAATCGGCCGTTTGAACTAGTGATTTTTTTGCCTTCCTACACCTTATATGAACACAAGCTACTTATGTTAAGGATAAAATAAATCTCGCTTTTTCGTTACCTGGAATGGCCAAAAATTCGAATTTCTTTCCTTCAATGGCTCAAAAAGTCTGATATTTATGTCATTAAAATGAATTTTGAGGAAAATCGGCCGTTTGGACTCGTGATTTTTTTGCCATCCTACACCCAATAAGAACACAAGCTACTTATGTTAAGGATAAAAGAAATTTCGCTTTTTCGCTACTCCAAACAGCCAAAAATTCAAATTTCTTTATTTGTGGCTCAAAAAGTCTGATATTTAGGTCATTGAAAGGATAAATGAAATTTCACTTTTTCACTACCCGGAACTACCGAAAGTTTGAATTTCTTTCTTTGAGTGGCTCAAAAAGTCTAATATTTAGGTCATTGAAATGAATTTTGAGCAAAATTGGCCGTTTCGACTCATTATTTTTTTGCCTTCCAATACCTTATAAGAACACAAGCTACTTATGTTAAGTATAAAAGAAATTTCGCTTTTTCGCAACCCGAAACGGTCAAAAATTCGAATTTCTTTCTTTCAGTGGCTTAAAAAGTTTGATGTTTAGGTCATTAAAATGAATTTTGAGGAAAATTGGCCGTCTCGACTCGTGATTTTTTTCCCTTCCTACACCCTATAAGAACACAAGCTACTTCTGTTAAGGATAAAAGAAATTTCACTTTTTTGTTACCCGGAACGGCCAAAATTTCAAATTTCTTTCTTTGAGTGGCTCAAAAAGTCTGATATTCAGGTTATTGAAATGAATTTTAAGGAAAATTGGCCGTTTTGACTCGTGACTTTTTTTGCCTTCCTACACCCTATAGGAACCCAAGCTACTCATGTTAAGGATAAAAAGAAATTTCACTTTTTCCCAACATGGAATTGTAGCAAATTCAATTTTCTTTCTTTTAATGGCTCAAAAAGTCTGATATTCAGGGTTTAGGGTTTAGGAAGGCCAATTTTCCTCAAAATTCATTTCAATGACCTAAATATCATGCTTTTTTAGACACTCAAAGAAAAAAATTCGAATTTTCAGCCATTCCGGGTAGTGAAAAAGTGAAATTTCTTTCATCCTTAACTTAAGTAGCTTGTGTTCTCATAGGGTGTAGGAAGGCAAAAAAAAATCACGTGCCCAAACGGTCGATTTTTCTCAAAATTCAATTCAATTACCTAAATATCAGACTTTTTGAGCCACTCAAAGAAAGAAATTCGAATTTCCAGCCGTTCCAGGTAGCGAAAAAGCAAAATTTCTTTTATCCTTAACATAAGTAGCTTATGTTCTCATAGGGTGTAAGAAGACAAAAAAATCACGCGTCGAAACAGCCGATTTTCCTCAAAATTCATTTCAATAACCTAAATATCAGAATTTTTGAGCCACTCAAAGAAAGAAATTTGAATTTCCTACCGTTCCACGTAGCGAAAAAGCAAAATTTCTTTTATCCTTAACATAAGTAGCTTGTGTTCTTATAAGGTGTAGGTTGGCAAAAAAATCATGAGTCCAAACGGCCAATTTTCCTGAAAATTCATTTCAATGACCTAAATATCAGACCTTTTAAGCCACTCAAAGAAAGAAATTCGAATTTCCAGCCGTTCCGAGTAGCAAAAAAGCGAAATTTCTTTTATCCTTAACATAAGTAGCTTGTGTTCTTATAGGGTGTAAGAAGGCAAAAAAATCACAAGTCCAAACAGCTGATTTTCCTCAAAATTTATTTCAATGACCTAAATATTAGACTTTTTGAGCCACTCAAAGAAAGAAATTCAAATTTCCTACCGTTCCATATAGCGAAAAAGCGAAATTTCTTTTATCCTTAACATGAGTAGCTTGTGTTCTTATAGGGTGTAGGAAGGCAAAAAAATCACAAGTCCAAACGGCCGAATTTCATCTGAGTTCATTTTAATGACCTAAATATCCAACTTTTTCAGCCACTCAAAGAAAAAAATTTGAATTTCCAACCTTTACTAGTACTGAAAAAGAAAAATTTCTTCTATCCTTAACATAAGTAGCTTGTGTTCTTATAGGCTGTAGGAAGGCAAAAAAATCACGAGTCCAAATGGCCAATTTCCCTCAAAATCCATTTCAATGACCTGAATATCAAACTTTTTTAGCCACTCAAAGAAAGAAATTCGAATTTCTAGCAGTTTCGGGTAGCAGAAAAGCGAAATTTCTTTTATCCTTAACATAAGTAGCTTGTGTTCTTATAGGGTGTAGGAAGGCAAAAAAAAGCACAAGTCCAAACTGCCAATTTTCATTTGAGTTCATTTCAATGATCTAAATATCAGACTTTTTCAGCCTGTCAAAGAAAGAAATTAGAATTTCCGACCGTTCCTGATAGGCAAAAAGCAAAATTTCTTCTATCCTTAACATAAGTAGCTTGTGTTCTTATAGGGTGTAGGAAGGCAAAAAAATCACAAGTCCAAATGACACACAATATTATTCGCTTTTGGCTCCCCTGAACCAGACTTCCCAAAGGGTCATCCATCCTGATACTGCTCTCGTAGAAGTACGTTTAATTGCGGAGTTCTGATGGAATCATGACCATCACGGCTCCATCATGGCTTCTCTATGGTTCTAATTGACCACAAACAGTTAAAACCCAAAAATCTAAAATTTTTGGTTGTAGTGATGGTTGAGAGTTCCAACAATTCAAGCTGAAGTACAAACATGCTAGTGGTGATGAAATCCCATTGCACATTTCGGTTTCGATAGGGTTTCATTTGGGGTTTCAGGAGAAAAAATAATTTCCAAAAATATAATAAAAAAGAAATAAAAATGCTTAAAAATTTCAAAACATGATGATAAAAAAATTTGTAAATTTTATATATAAATTTACTATTCACTTTCTATTCATTAAACAAATATATTTTCTCCCATTTTTCATTTCTCTCTCCTTATTATGTCTACCTAGGTTTCATTTTTGTTCTCTTTTAATAATATTTGACTGCTTATAATCTTAAAAAATATATATATATTTCCTATGAAATTTCTAATTATTTTGTTATTTATATTTCAAATTTTATTTAAAATTTATAAAACTCATTTGAAGAAAATTAACAATGCAATTATTTGGGTTTGTTGAGTTATGTTTTGCGGTTTTTGAAGAGTTTCTAAATTTTCCTTATTTCCTTTCATTTTCTTGACTTCCAAACAAATGGTAGATGTAATAACACAGGTACATACATTCAGTTACATTAAAACTTTCAAAACCTAACAATTTTAATGTTTTATTGGTTTCTTTTGTTTAACATATCATAAGAATACTCTTTTTAAAAATATTACCATTAGAATAAGACATATTCGTAAAATAGATCATTACAAAAATATAAACATTCAAAAATATTAAAGTTAGAGAAAGAATAAACAAATCTTTGAAAAATAATATTTAAATGAAATAGTAAAAGTGAATTGTTAAAATAGTGAAGCTAAAAAGTATGTTATAAAAAAGTGAGTTGTTAAAATAATAAAAAGTGTTGTCTTTCCCACCCCTGTTGGCTTGAAAGCTTATTTCAAGTTTCTCATATTTTTTCTCTCAAAATTATTATCCAGTATGGCCATATATATCTTGAATCAGTGAAACATATGATCCTCAACATTCATTATTATCATCAATTACATTATTCAATAAAAATCGTTAGATCATAGCTAATAAAAGTGAGCCCATGATTATTTAGATCACCGTATTATTTTTGAAGCAATTTGTGCATTATAGCCGTATCCGTTGATTTTCACGAACGGCTCTGATGTTTTCAAGAAATCATCCAACGGCCGAGATAAAAAAGAAAGGCGCATTTTTTGGCCTCCAGAAACGGAAGTGTCAGACAATAATAATCATTCAATATGGCCGTGTTTATTATGATAATTAATTTGATCCAGAGCGTTTATATGATAATAAATTTCAAGAGTGAACTTAAATCGTTGGATCAAATCCAGAAGAAGAAGCTCATGTGTATTTTAAGCACTATATAATTTGCGGTGGTGGACATGCAGGACATGGGATTATTGCCTTTTGAGTTCTACCATCACGCATCAACTGCTCACATTTAATTCCTCAAAAAAAAAAAAAAAACTGCTCACATTTAATGAAAACAATTGAACGGTTCTGTGCGTTTTCATGAGAATTTAAGTGATTTAAACACAAATCCTTAATTTTTTTTTTTTTTTTACGTGTCTACTCAAAGAAAATGGGAGGAGAGATTCGAACGTATGACCTCTGTTTTATTAGGTGTAGTCTATAACCGATTGAACTACCTCTTAGAGACACACAAATCCTTAATTAGCCATGACTAAAATGACCTTTTTTGCCGATATATTTCAATTCAAATACCAAAACTTTTAATTTTTGCAATCTACTCTTTTAAAGTTCTAAATTTTTGTAATTTGACCAATTGTATTAAAAAATTTTCATATTTTCCCTAATTTTTTAATTTTTAATTTCTTTTATAAAAAATTCGAAGTGGCTGTAGCCAACCCCTTTCACCATCTGGCCATTTTTGCACCCACAAATTTTTTTTTTTTTATAAAAAATAAAAATTATGGGCAATATCGAAATTTTAGGATAATATTGATCGAATTAAAAAAAAATTGAAACTTTAGTGTTCAAATTGAAAAGCATTGTCAACTTTGGAGGATAAACTGTAATTTTCCCTAGCATTAACTACTATAAACTTAATTATGAGAATTGTTCATATTAAGGGTTAAATACTTAATATCCCTATGATTTTCTTCTTCTTCTTTTTTTCCTCCTAGGGTTTGATTTTGATCACAAGAGGAAAAAAATTTAAAAAAAATAAACAAATGTATTTAACCCTTATATTAATTATTAACTTTAAAGTATTTTTTAAAAAAATATATATTAAGTCAATAGTTAATAGTAATACCATTAAAGATAATATATATATATACTTAAAAAATCAATATATTGAAAACAAAAAACTAATATTAATATTTTTTTTTTGAAAAGAATATTAATATATTTGTATATATACTAACTAGTTGATATCTTAAAATGTTAGTCATGGCTGACTCAACCGACTCAATAACTTTAAATGTTTAAGTCGGCAATCTTTTTCTTTATTTAAATATTATCTAACTAGTAATTAGTTATGTTGATCTAACGTTTATTCTATGTGAATAATTAGTTATACTCCCCATTATGAATCCAATAATTCATTCAATATTCAAATAAAAAAATTAAAGCTAGTGGTTAAATGAGTTGTTGGTAAAAATATTTCAAAAAACCCTAAAAAAAAAAAATTGCTAAGTTCATATATATATGTATATATATGTATATAATAAAAAAAATAAAAAAAAATAAAAAAACCCAATCAAAAACACTCAAATGAAATATTTAAAAAAAAATACTTTAAAGTTTACAAGACATCACCTGAAAAAGGTCAAGAGTTCGAAGTGATAAAAGTATTTGATATAAAGCTCACGCGAGCTAGTGAGGTTTTTATCTACTAAGTTTCTTTCCCCTGATAAAAGAAAATATTTTTTTGTATAACAAAAATTTTATTTTACTAACGTTAAATCCAAAAGGCAACAATCAACTTTGAAACAGCCCAAAAAATTGAGAAATAAAAAACCAAAGTAATAATTGAGATTCATATTGGTACATTTTTGTTCACAACATACATAGTGTTGTTACAATGAGGTTTCATTTTTGGCCATTTGGACTCATTTCGTTTGGGGTTTCAACGAGGTTTCATTTGAGATTTTGAAGGAGTTTCAACGAATGTTTGATTTTCGGCTGAACGAACGTAAGTGGGACAAAGATTAGACTTTCTAGGATTAAAAAAAAAAAATGAATTTTCTAATTTTCAGCCGTCACAAAAATAGGAAAGTTCGTTTGGGGATTAATTTGTGTTTTCAACGTGGTTTCACTTGAGATTTCAACAGAGTTGCAATGAATGTTTGATTTTCGGCCAAACGAACTCAAATGGGATAAATATCTAACTTTCTAAGCATGGCAAAAAATAAATAAATAAATAAACAAATAAGATATTCTAATTTGCATCCGTAACAAAAATTGAAAAGTTCATACGGTGTTTCAATGGGTTGGGGTTTCAACAAAATTTCACAATTTCACTTCCCGGAAACGGCCGGAAATTCGAATTTCATTCTCTGAGTAGCTCGAAAAGTCTGACATTTTTGGTCACACATGAATTTGGAGGAAAATCGCCCATTTGGACTCATTTTTTTTTAGCTTTCCTACATCTTAGAAGAACAAATGCTTTATATTTTAGCTACCTTGAACGGCCGGAAATTCTAATTTCATAAAAGAATAATACATGACTTTCTACGCTACATTATAAAAAATAAAAATAAAAAAATTGAAATTTCAGCTATTTCCAGGTCACGAAAATACAAAGTTCATTTGGGGTTTCGTTTGCGGTTTCAATGAGGTTTCATTTGAGATTTCGAAGGAGTTTCGACGAATGTTTGATTTTCGGCTGAAAGAACGTAAGTGGGATAAATTTTAGACTTTCTAGCGTAGACAAAAAAAAAATATAGATATTCTAATTTTCAACCATCACAAAAATAGGAAAGTTCGTTTGGGGTTTAATTTGTGTTTCTAACGAGGTTTCATTTGAGATTTCAATAGAGTTGCAATGAATGTTTGACTTTCAGCTGAACAAACCCAAATGCGATAAATATCTGACTTTCTAAGCGTGGCCAAAAAAAAAAAAAAAAAGATATTCTAATGTGCATCCGTCACAAAAAAGGGATATTATATTTTCGCTAACTTGAACGGCCAGAAATTCGAATTTCCTAAAAGAATAATACTTGAATTTCTCTAGACACACACACACACACACCCAAAAAAAAAAAAAAAAATCTAAATTTCAGCTATTTCTAAGTCACGAAAATAGAAAGTTCATTTGGGGTTTCAACGAGGTTTCATTTGAGATTTCGAAGGAGTTTTCAATGAATGTTTGATTTTCGGCCGAACAAACCCAAATAGGATAAATATCTGACTTTGTGGCAAAAAAATAAAGATATTCTTATGTGCATCTGTAATGAAAATTGGAAAGTTCATATGGGGTTTCAACGGGTTGGGGTTTCATTGAAATTTTGCATTTTCGCTACCCATAAACGGCTGGAAATTCAAATTTCATTCTCTGAGTAGCTCAAGAAGTCTAATATTTTGGTCATTCATTAGAATTTGGCGGAAAATCAGCCATTTGGGCTTGCGCCTTTTTTGCTTTCCTACATCCTAGAAGAACAAATGCTTTATATTTTCATTACCTTGAATGGCTTGAAATTTGAATTTCCTAAAAGAAAAATATTTTAAACACGCCTAAAAGCCTAGAAAAAGACTAAAAAAATGCCCTTAAAAAAAAAAGGCTAGAAAATGACATGGCAGTAAAAAAAATAAATGTAAAAGGCCATGCAAAACTAGGTGAACCCACATAATAATAAAACAAACACCAACAAAGAGAAATAAATAAATAAAATAAAATAAAAAATAAAAAACATTCCATGTTTCTTCAAACCAAAAAAGGAAAAAACCCAAACAAAGAAAAATGAGATGATGGGCATGAGCAAACGTTACATGCACAAAACCTCATTGCTTTGACTGATTAAGAGAAAATATGTTTGCCAACCATCAAACATATTGTTGTGTTCCTGGGTTACAACTCTTAAAAATATTGGCCTCTCTCCAAATCTGATCTTCACTTTTTGCATTTCATTTTCTAGTTTCAAAACAAAAACATTAACAAATAAACACCATTCACAAAAATCTTTACATCAAGTCAAAATATTTTTTAAATCCATAAAACAAAAGTACCCCAAAACACATTAACAATAATACAGCTTAAGGATTAAGGCTCTTCCCAAAGTACGAGTTTCCTAGTACAATAATTAATAAATATTATAAATATAGAAATGTTTACTTAAGGAAACAAAATTCTATGAGTTGAAGCCGCCCTCCGGTCAATTGTCTTTATGATATATTATTGCCAAGAAGGTGGAAAAACGATGTCGTATATGCTCCAATTCTATGGCATTCTTGAGAATATAGTCTAGCAGCTGCAATTAATTATTGACTTTAAGGAGCAATGAATTATTTCCAAAAAGGTTTGGTCCTCAGCATCACTTCAAAAAAAAAAAAATTGACGAATAAACATCAATTTTTAGAATTCTCAATATTCTGTATTAAATCTGAATGCCTTAATAGAGAATGATGATGCCACCTAATTTTTTTTTATAGATAAATAAAAGAAAATAAATATTCGCAAAACAACTAACATAATGAATTTGGGTGTTGGGGTCTAATCATGAAAAGCCGATGCAAAAAATTGGCACAATCTAAAAATACAAAATATATATCATTAAGAGTTTGGAAATTAGCCAAAAAAAAATCTTGGATTTGGCAAAGGTTATATGCTTGCTTGTCATATAACTAGCTATTCATGCCCTTTCGGGGAGAATAAGTGAAGAATAATTATTCTTAGGAATAATGGAAAAACCAAACAATAGGAATGATTATTCTTTTTTTTTTTTTTTATGACGAGGAACCCCTCTTACGCAAAACTATTTTGTATACTCACCCTTCTCAGATAAACCTCGAACCTATACATGCGCCCCTCCACATGGATCGGGTAATACTCCAGCCCTTGTCAGATAAAACCCCAAACCCACACAAAGCACCCCTCCTCACGAATCGAGTAATACTCCGACTTTATCGTTGGACTGACCCCAAGAAATTATTTGCACCCAAGTGAATTCAAACCTTAGACCTAATGGAAATGCCATCAAGACAAATGCTTTTACCACTTGAGCCAAATCCTTGGGTTACAATTATTCCATTTCTGAACTTTTATTATTGTCTACTAAACATGACCTAAACTCTACGGCTTGTTTGCATCTAAGGGGATTTGAACCTTAGACCTAATGGAAATGCCACCAAGACAAATGCTCTTACCACATGAGCCAATCCCTTAGGGTTACAATTATTCCATTTATGAACTTATTATTGTCTTCCAAACGTGACCTAAACTCTAAGGGTTTACCTTATGCTTCTCTCTTTTCCATTTAGTTCCTTCAAAAAAAAAAAATTAAATAAAAAATAAATCTAATTCACAGCCACAACCATTTAATTTTAGAATCCTTGTTTACCAAAAGCTCTAGCTACCCTTAAAACCACAATCTTTAGTGTCAACTAACAACCAACAAAGCTACCCCTCAGGATGCAAGCTATTGGTCAAAGGGGGGGCTTTGTCTAAGCTGTAGACTCGGACATCCTAGGTTCGATTCCGCACTAGGAGTCTCCTTATATCACCTAATACACAACTCTTGCAGGTGGCATCGTGTATTCGGGGTTTACTCCTTAAAGGTTAGGTCCAAAGGGCCCTACCTTAGTGACGTTCCACGTTATTTGAAAAAAAAAAAAAAACCATCAAACCTAAAACCCCTAGCAAATAATTGAACACTTATATCACACTACAATGCAAATGACATTATTATAACCCACATTATTTTCCAGATCAGTAATGTCATACATCACATTTTTATCCCCTAAAGCTGATTTGGCATGGTCCCCCGTAGTATATGGTGCATGAAATAGTTTTTTTTTTTTTTTTTTCTTTGAGAGGACCACGTCACATCAACTTTGGGAGATAAAAGCATGGAGTATAGAATTACTAATGAAACCACCAACCAATAGAATTTTAGATCTTAAAATACTAGTTGCAACTGCATCCTACTATTAATGTTTTTTTTCTGTCTTCTATAATAAATCTGGCCCAAGATTAACTATTTTAGAGGATTTATTGCAACCATTGCCTAGGGAATATGGAAAAGTAGCTCCAGCTGGTTGAGGAAACACTCTTATGAATGGTACCTAAATGACTTTATTCAGGAATATTTTGGAGATTAAATTTTTCCAAATGAAATTTCAATGAATTGATTAGCAAGAATTACAAACCATATTTAAGTATATGTATCCATGTCGTCATGTGCATGAGAGAGAGAGAGAGAGATTGAAGCACCTTTCCTCTGGAATATGCTTTGAATCTATGAACATATCTCGTTCAGGCATTCCTTGCATAAATAAGACAATTGTTCGATATACATCGCAATCCACATTATCCGAAGAGCTATAGGTTATACACAAAGAATGTAAATGCTTAAAAAGATATCCGCTTAAATAATGCACAAAACATTACGAATGTCAATTATTAGAATTATATTTGAACAAATTTCCTTGCTGCAAAACAAGGAAGAATAATGAAGATAACAGATTTACATGATAGAATAAATAACCAGGGTCTAAGAAGGTAGTTTCTCATAATAGATTTGAATATGAAAATTGAATGCTGAGGTACATTATTTGATATAATTACTCCAACATATAATAACCCATGGATAAATTTATTAAAACATATATAACATACTCCCGTGGGAAAAATATTATTCTAATGCTTGGTTAAAAAAATGCTATCAAACTCAAAAACATTTATTAGCTGTTAGACCTAAAAACATTGCTGAACGGGCATGACATAATAGCATAGAAAACATTGACAAGATAAGAATTAAGAATTAGCTATTAGGCCTAAAAACATTAGTGAAATAAGAATTTAGAAACTTCATGGGGCTAAATTGTAAACGGCTGGTAGTTTGGGGGGCTTTTTTATATTTTTTCCAACTTTCTTTTTATATGTTGTGTTGAATTTTTTTTTTTATATGCTGTGTTTTTTATTTTATTTTTTTAAAGTTAACCGGTTATGATTTAATATTTAATGATTTTTTTTTAAGTACAAGTAAATATTAAATTTGAGGTCAAATATTTTTTATTTTTCAATATGGGCTCTTTTTATAACAATTGGGACAAAAAAGACACTAAAAATAGAGAAAGGAGAAAGCTAATGAGTGTAAAAAATGTTACAATAATAATAAAAGCCCAAAAAAACCCAATTTTGAAAAAGCGGTTAGCGGACGGTTACATATTTCACTAACCGCTAACCGATGGTTAACCGCTAATTGCTAGAAGGTTAGCGGTTGTGATTAGTAAAATCTACTAACCGTTAAGGCAGTTACGGTTAACGGTTATTGCCACTAACTCCTAACCGTAACTGAATTGACACCCTTACTCTCATTAAATAATAAGATTAAATGCCTTTTAAGTACCTATACTTTGACCCAAAATCAAATAGCCAATTTGGTTAAAAAAATATCACAAAAATAATAGGCGATTAGCTTCTTGAACCTAAAACCGCGAAGCTCATCGTTTTAGGCTATTAGCAATTTTTTTCAACTACCTACAAAAGTGGTTTTCTGCTACCGAGGAAATCAAACTACCAATAAGCATCTACTAAGTCATTCGCACCATGTGCGAAGTAATCACAGCAGAAATTTCAAGCAATATTCCAGTGCTTATTATTAGCTTGTAGATCTTATGCCGGTCTTTGGTATCCGTACATCCACATCTGAAACATAAAGAGCCAGAAAACAGAAATTGCACACAGCACACCTCATGTACAAGGGTACTCAAGCTATATTCCAGCAATAAATTATTGAAATACCATGATATGGCACATGAACTTCCAAACCTAGGAAGTAGTTCTGCACATACAATGGCTGGCGCCATGAAGGATATGTAGGATTTCACTGGAATCTTTCTAAAAACTGCCATGTTCACTGCCAAACAAGGGGAGAGAATTGGATGTGCAGAGCGCCAGCCATTGTACTATGGAGTAAATTTTGGACTCAGATGAGATATGCAAGTCATGTATTGCATACCTCTTAGTCTCAAAGAAAAAAATTGCAATTGATTTGAATTGTTTAAAGCTTCAAAAAAATAAGAAGAAATATTGCGGGACAAATCACGAACTCCAACTTGTGAAGCGGTTGCTTCGAAAAATGACAATTGCAATTTGCAAATTAATAATTTAAATATATACTTAAATCCCAGAAAGTTAAAAATTTAAAAGTCGATACTGTAGAATCTGCACTAACGTCAATTTTGACCTTTTTTTATTATTTATTATTTATGATCTTTTTTATGAGAAAAGGCTTTGGTGATAGATTACTCGAAAATAAATAAATAAATAAAAGAAATGGTATTTCACGTGGTGAGAGCATCTCCAATAGCTATTTCAAACTAACTTTTTAGTTATATTTAGTATTTTCACCTCTCTAGCAAACCTTCTAAGCTACCAATTTTTATCCAATTCGCTACAATACGCTTTTCATCCAATTCGCTACAGTAGACTTTCATCCAATTCACCGAATGATCCGCTTCCGATCTTGCGGCTGAGCTTGTACTTGCTGCCGACGATCTGCTTCCGATCTTGCACCGAGTTGATAGTACATACTACTTTGAAGGACTCGTACAATATTTGGAGATATTTGAAGGGTGGAGCGCGCATAGTTGTATTTGGAGGAAATTTGTGTCCTTTGCTATGTTGCATCCCGGATAATGCTGATACTCTGGAATTGTTGCATTGCAATAGTATTGGATTCTTTTTTGCCTGTTTAAAAAAATATTTCCTCCCATGGTTGATAGTTTCCAAAAGCTACATGAAAACAGGCACTTGTTCCAAGAGTAGAGGGCTAACACCATGTTTTTCCAATCACTCGAAACAATTTCATGTCTTCATTTTTTCCTCTGTTCATCTTCTGGTCTACAACTTTTTACTAAATCATGTGTCTACCATTTCCCGGAACAGGCAGCAAAGCAGAACTTTGAATAAATGGGACAATAATAAATCAATAAATGGGTGTTCACCACAAACTTGTCATTTCCTCATATAATTACTTCAATTTCTTCATCAATCATCCCCAGCTTTCTTTTTCTTCTTACTTTTGTAAGATGGACCTAAAGAAGATTCACCAACTGATATGTCTGAGTGATCCCCTTCCTCCTGCTCATCAAAAGTTCCATACTGTGAAGGAGAATAAGCATGTGGCACAGCCAGTGTAACAGCCCTCTGTAGTGCAGCCTTGTACTCTTGAGTGTGTTCCCTAGCTAAAGTTTCCTGCCGCTCCATTCTGTGCTTTGCTGGAATTTCCATGATCTGATCTTTCTCTATCATTAACTGAGGTCAGTGAAAGAAAAATGCAGAGTTTGAGAAATCAAAAGCAGAAAAAAAAAAAAAAAATTAATGTCAGCAAATCAATCTTTCATCCATAGCGTTAAAGGAGGGAAACAGAAAGATGATATTTGGCTGACAAAGCAAGTATAGATCAATTTACTGAAAATGAATTGCCTGAAAGTTCTATTCATACTTGTGTTGCCATCCCCCCTTCCCCCAATGAAAATTGGTGTATGTGTGTATTTTTTTTTTGGGTGACAAAGTATACTTGGTCGGTTGAGACTTCGGTCTATTATCTATGACTAGCAGAAGTTCTATTTCCCACTTGTATAAATAGCTCGAGCAGCAAATAGACACTAAAAGTTTTCTTTTTTCAATGGATACTTCTTAACCTGTTGAACACGAAAATAGTCATACTTCCAATACCTGGCTCACCCATTATAGCCATTATCATTAACTATCAACAAGAAATAAAATCATAAAACCTACATCCAGTGCTCGTTGAGCTTCTCTCTCTATCCAAATGATGGCATGGTCAGAAGTGGCATTACAAGAAAGAACTATGTGCTCGAACCTCCCATCTACTGGTACTGCTGTCCTCACAACTGGGGGGAATCTTCCCATCCTGCAAATGAAATACTTAACGTCACATGTCCATCAAATGAAAAAAGCTCGACTTTTTTCTCCTACCTCAAAATTGACTAACATATTTACTTGGACTATAATATTCAAACACCAGGCACCATTGTATAATTTTTTCATAGGAAAACATCAGCTCCTACTTCAAAAAATTTTGGACATGGAAGTAGGTGTGAAAATTTCTCCTCAGAATCGTAAGTAGTGGCATACTGCATCTATAAGAAAAGGGTGTGCACAAATGTCCAACATCACAACCTCACACCTATGAGAAAAAGTGTTTCCCTCGGTTTAGCAAATAATTTAGAGAACTATACTTTTTATGGCAGAAAGTACCTGAAAGGCTTTCTCTCAACAATGTGGTAAAGGCGACCAGGTGCATACAGCCTCCTTGGATCTTTGAGCATTTTCTCCTCAGGTATACAGGTATCCCTCATGCATCTTAGGCACAATAGGCATGGTAAACTGTTCACCCATAGAACAGCTTCATTTATAAATCGAATCAACACTAAGATGGTAAGATGGTGGCAATGTAACTACTGGAATATTCACACTAATTTTGTCCTTTTGTAGGGGTATTAGTGGCTCATTCTAAAAGACAGAAAGCAAGGCATCTGGTTTGCACAATGAGACATTGTCTTGCATTGCAAAGAATGTAAGCATAAACGTCAAGAGCCTATTAGATGTAAAAAAGAAAACAATTGAGAAATGTGATGAAGCCAACTCTACCAGAAAAGTGACTTGAAAATGTCTTCCAAGGGGGTGGCTGTTCGTGGTAAGAAGTCATCCTGGTAAACAATGCAGGTTATCAGAATTAAATTTGAAGTATATCTGCAGACACATCCTTGTAAAAGATTTTCACAATCTTATATAATTATTAGATATATCTGAAATAAAGGCACTGTTTGCTTTGGATCTGTTATGCTCAATCACTAGCAATATAGTTTACAACTCAAACACTGAAACACTTAATATTACTCCAAAAGGGACCGGATCATTCATCATCCAATCCGTTTAATAGGACATCCGGTACTATCTTATTCTCGTTTCAGATTTCCTAACATAAATACCTGTCAGTTGTGTTTTATTCACGTTAAAGACACATTTTAGTTGTTTTAGCTTGCCACATGAGTCCCCACTGTTTTAGCTCGCCGCATGAGTCACCACTATTTAAAGACACAGTATTATCTGTAACAGAACAAAGACTGTTAATCAGGCTTGTCTATAATTGTTTACACCTTTAATGTAGGAAATGCATTCCTTCTTCACACAGAAACTGGTTTCTCCCGTTGAGCTAGTGATGCTCATCATGCACTTCATCTGTCCAGATCAACCACTGTTACATTGTATGATATATGCTTGATTATTGATGTGTTTCTAAACTAAATATTATTCTTCTATTGTTTCCCCATAAGAGTTCTCTTGATGGAAACCCGCATTAATAAGAATGAAGTTCCTGTATGAGCAGATATTACACAGCTGGTACACACAGGAATTATTTTGTTACTGTAATTAACCTAAAGTCATGCGTATGATGTGCTGAATACTTTGACTCTATTGCCATAGAAGTAATATTTAAGCCATTTATGATCAAAGACAAGTTTAAACATTGCTCCTCCAACACAACTCAGATTCTCTTACCAAGAACAAAGACAAGAATAACCCTCATGCTAGAGAATTATTTTGGCTCCTGGGCTCCTGGGCTTCTTAATGGGAACAATATGTCCAAAGGTAGAAACATGAAAAGAGTTCAGAACACTTTTTAATAAGAAAGAACTTTCGAGAAATCCTTTTCTCTTTTACTTTTTTCAAACAAGGCTACTACTACCAGCCTTACCAACAAATATATACAATACAACAGGAAGATTAAGATGCTAGAACACTCTAATGTGCAGGAATAAGATAGAGCATGAAAGTGCAGGGAAAAATCTAAAATGGCACTAAGGCTCATAAGATGCACATAATAAAAACATCGTCCTACTTAAATAAAAACAGCACACAATAATACAAACTTGCCTGAAGCACAATAGAATTGATGACATCTGCATATCTGACTGCCAAATTCAGTGACATACACCTGGCAGGTGCAATAGCATAGCACCTGACCGTCTTCCTTTCAATGTTTCCCAATTTATCCTGATTCTGCACCACCACCATTGTCAACAAAGCCGCCACACCTGATCCAAGGGAATGCCCAGTGAAAGTTAAAGTATAATTTGGATACTTTTCCACCAATCCCTTTAAAACCTCAGACTCTGCATCCAAAACCCATACGGCAGCCTTCAATAGCCCATTGTGAACATAGCCACCATCAAAGTTCCTCTTTCCCAGCTTATTATCCAATAGAACCGCATAGTCACTCTCCTTTGCCAAATTTAAACCCCTGAAGGCTAGAACAATATCTTGATGATCATGATCAAGATATAATATATAGGGAGGGGCCTGTCCTTGGGTATCTACATAAGTTTTTCTCAGAATTAACCAATCTGGGTTAATTCCATATCCACCAGGAGGTTCCCAAAGGGGTTGCTTTAGATCATCTTCATATACAGCTAGAATGTAGCGACAAAGGCGAGGGATAGGCTCAAATTCTTCAGCTGTGGCAACGCCCCAAGTCTCACTATCATGTCCTGCAGTGTGGAGACATCGTTTCCAAGCCCAGCGGGCACATGCCAGACAATAAACACATTCGAGGAGAGGGAGGCCACATATGATTGACATTGAGCACTACAGTCTGAGTAGGCTAAGATAGAAGCAAAGCATGAGTTTTATATGCAAAGAGCAAAGTAACTAAGGCAGAAAAGTCCCTTATGAAAGAAATCGATCGGAACTCAATTCGGCACTAGAAATAGCAGATATTTGAGTCGTATGAAATTTTGTTTATTGGAAACTAAAACTAAGATTCAGCGTATGAGAGGGTTCTGAATGGTACTCAAAATCAAGTAAATCTTAGTTACAGGAAATGCATGTGAAATTAAATCACAGAATGGGAACCATCGAAACAAAACAAGCAAAGATATTATCTGCAGAAGGGTCAGGATCAAAAGTTTGACAGAGAATGGCAATTCATGGAGACTAAGAAACTAATACTTAACAGATGAATTGAATTGGGTCTCTACCATGAGGATTTTTCTATTCACTGAAGGATCTCAGCTACTTGCGATCAAGAAAATGGGAATTCCAAAGCCTAAAGAAAACACTTTTCACGGAGAACACGGACAATTGAAGATTGTGAACACCAAGGACTTCCATTGTTGGAATATAATTAAAACATGGGTTCCAATATCTGAGAGAGATGTGTGACTTTGTGCTAAGTTAAGCAGTACGATCAATTGGAATGTGAAGAAAAGGCGAAAAAGAGAAATATTAAAGAACCATACCTGCAAGTCAAAGTCCATTTGGGTTTTAATCACTTGAGATTTGGATGTTGAAGAAAACATGTTGATACCAGTACACAATATTAAAATGTGAAACATTCATAATTGGCTTTGGTTGGTAATGGTATAAGTGTAAATATGATCGATTTTCAGTGGCAAGTTTATTTACGGGGAGGTCAGAGATCATTTTGCCTGAAGGTTTGCTAAGGGTTTTTATCGTAGTGTTCTCTTGATATTCTCTCAGTTTTACATAAAACAAAATTTAAGAAAAAATAAAGAAAAAATATAAAAAAGCCCCCCAAACTACTAGTCATTTACGATCTATCCCCCTAAAGTTTCAAAAGTGATAAAATAGCCCCCAAACTACCAAGAAGTTGCATTTTGGCCACTTCGTTAGTCAACACCGTCAAATTGGATGGAAAATACAAAACGACATCGTTTTTGGAGGTTAAGTTACTTAAATGCCCTTTTAAATCTTTGGGGGCTACTTTATATCAATTGAAACTTTAATAGGTCATTTTACAAATAGCTAATAGTTTGGGGGTAATTTTATATTTTTTCCAAAAAAAAAAAAATTTTTTAAAAAAAAACAACATATTAGGGGTGGCCGGCGAAATTGAAAACACAAGATTATTTTGCAGCCCCCTTTCTTCTTCGCCGGAAACTCCATAGCCTTTCTTCTTCATCTTCTTCTTCATAGCCAAAAACTTCATAGCCTTCCTTCTTAATCATCGGAAATAACAATAGCTTTCAACACTTCTTCTTTTTTTTTTTCTTCTGCCGACACCCATATCACTTCACTTTTTTCTCAATTTTTTTTATTTCTTTTTTCTCAATGCCTGCTGCCCCTTTCTTTTCTTCTTCTTATTTTCCAAGCCACAACAATGGACCCACAGGAAAAAAAATAAAAAATAAAAAATAAAAAAACAACAACAACAAAAAATCTAGTGAAGATGAAGAGGTCTAGCGAGGGTTGGCGAAACATCGCTGACTCACGATCCCATAAAATAATTGTAAAAAAAAACTTAACAATTTTTTAAAAATACAAAAAAAAAAAAAAAAAGTTTTTTGGAATAAATAAATATTCGCCCATTGATTTTTTTTGTTGGGTTTTTTTTACAATTATTTTATTATTTTATTATTTTATTTATTAAAAGAATATAAGTATTATAGGAATATAAAAAATAAGTGGGATTTTTGTTACATTTTGGTAGTTTGGTGGGCTACTTTATTACTTTTCAAACACTGAAGGACTATATTATAAACGGCTAGTAGTTTGGAGGGCTTTTTTATATCTTTCCTTCTTTTTTTTTCAAAACAACGTCTTTTTTTTTATGGGGGGGGGGAGCATTTTTAAAATTGATTTTTTTTAAAAGGGCATTTTAGTAACTTAACCTAAAAAAAAACGTCATTTTGCATTTTTCATCCAATTTGACGGTGTTGACTAATGGAGTAACAAAAATGCAACTTTTTGGTAATTTGAGGGGTTATTTTATCACTTTTATAATTTCAGGGGGCTAAATTGTAAACAGATAGTAATTTGGGAGGCTTTTTTATATTTTTCTCAAAAAATAAAGTTGTAGTACCGTTTTCTTGCCAATAGATTAATTTTTATGATTTAATAGTTATATTTTAATTCTTTAAAACTTGTTTTTAGATTTAAAACTAAAACATAAGGGTAGAAGGTTAATCCTTTAAGGATGGTATCACCCAAAATAGATTTGTTCATCCTAAATTTGATACTAATGTCTCAAGTTTGGTGCTAATGCCTTAAATTTGGTGCTAATGCCTAAAAAAACCGGTGATGAAGGTCACTACAATTTTTTTTTTTTTTAAAATCATATTTTAAGTAAGACTGAAAAAATATTAAGGGAATACTACGGAAAGAACTCTTAACATTTTTCTTTGCTATGTGGATCTTCCGAATACCAAATACCGATTTCATGTTGCCCACGTGCGTTTCTGTGTTCCACAGTTAAATCATAAATGCTTGCCATGATTTGTAGTATATCTCTGTTTGATAACATATTTTGACTTTTTGAGTATATATGTTTCATCCTTGATTAAGGAGTTGTTTGAAAACCCATTTGTGGTTGCACTGTTTATTGGGATGTACTGTAGCGCGTTCGTCAATTACAATTTTACCCTTATTAAGTGAGTGTGCGGTTTTTCCTTCGCCCCAAGGTTATGGACGAAGACCCATGGTGAGTCTGGCAGCGACCCGCCGTACGTCGTGGGCCACCAAACCCATTGTGTTGATTCCGTTGGTTCTCGGCCATCGGTGAGGGAAAATTTCATTCCCTCTCACGTTTAGCTCTCGCTCTTCCTCCAACCTTTTCATAGAGATGGACAGAGATAGAATCTCAAATATCCACAAACACACAAATCTCACACAAATGGAGAGAGAGAGAGAGAGAGAGATTTTATAGGATTGAAATCAACAATTGGTGGGTCGTGGCAATTGAGAACGTTGGTGTTTTGGGAGGTTTGATTTGTGTGTAGGTTATAGAGACCCATCTCTGGCCATGACCAGCCAGACCCAGGTGTGGGTCTGGTGACCCACGTTGGATTTGGTAGAGACCCAACTCATTTTTTCCCTTCTTTGCTTTCCCTTCTCTCACTTTCGCTCACCACCATGGCACCATAGAACTAGCATAAGGATTTCAGGGTGATTTTTTCAAATGGGTGTCGATTTAGTTCGATGGGTAAGGATTTTGGGACGACTTGAAGCTCATGGACACTCCCATCAAACACGTCCATGGTAGAGGAGGGAAGACAAGGCGGGGATTGTGGAATTGTGAGGGGTGAGGCGGAGAGAGAGAGAGGTCGTGGAGGTGCGGTAGAGAGAGAAAGGATGGGTTTAGAGAGAGAAAGGATGGATTTAGAGAGAGAAAGGATGAGATTTAAGAGAGAAAGATTGGTTGGGAGTTGGAGAAGATTGAGGGAGGAGAGAACGGCCGGCGACTCCGGTGGTGATGGTGCTTCGCCGGCGGAAAGGGTGCTTCGTTGGCGCTGTGCCTAAAACCCCTTTCGATGAGGAAATTTGGTGGAGAGGGGTATTTTGGAAATTTAGTATAATGGGGTATATTGTTTGTGGAATTTTTAAGAAAAAGACAAAAAAATTGTACAGTACAATCATGTACAGTACAGCCCAAAAAGGGTTATCAAACACCACCTAAAAAGATTTCCAACAACTCTTTATTATTATTTCTTTTTATTTTCACGTACTTTTAAATTACTATTCAATTATAATCTCTTTTTTAAATATTTAATTGCGACAATATTTACCTAAATTACCAAAACATTATCAATGTTTATAATAACAAAATTATCCTTAGTAAAATAAAAATAAAAATTTTTTAAAACACTTTGAGTAGGTATGCCAAAATTTATATCTAAACACCTTAGAGTAAGCATGCCAAAAGTTTAAAATCTTTAAGGTTTTTTTTTTTTGACAATTTACTTCTTCGGTCAGTCGAAATTACAATAAAATCTATGCTGTCAATTTTTTTTAATTGTCGTTAGTCTTAGTTAAAACACACCGTTTTATCTTACTAAAATTTTAATTTTGTAAAATTTAAATCTAAAAATAAAAAAACTCTCAAACAAGGGATGGTCAACCACCCTTTGTTTTTTATTATTTTTTTTAATTTTTAGATTTAAATTTAAAAAAAAAAAAACTTAGGAATTTTAAAATTTTGGTGTTCTTATCCAAGGCGTTTAGATATAAATTCCTAAAAAAATTTCAAAGGTGACCAATTTTTTTAAAAATTCTTTTTATTGGAAAAAATATTAAAAAAAAATCAATTTCTTTTATAAAAATTGAAAATTTTCCGTTTTTAAAAACAAAATTTAAAAAATCGAGTTAAAAAAAAAAACTAAATATTTTCGTTTTAATTTTTTTTAAATCGTTGTTTTTAAAAATAATTAAAAACTATTTTTTTTTTAATTTATAGGGAATTTTTGTCTTATTAAGAAATATATAGGAGCATTTTTATATGAGGTTTGCTAGGTGTCCAAAATTTTTCCCAAAATTCTTTCCAAATGATGTGAAAAGCACTATTTTGAAAATGAGTGGACTAAGTGGTAGACAAAAGAAAGAGAATATGATTTTTTTAAGAAAAAAAATACTTATCACATTATGGAAACATTTTAGGAAGAATTCCTTGAAATATCTACCATTATTCCTTTTTATATTTTTGCTAGTCTTGAAAGTGACATTAACAATGTTTTGATTGTAGTTTAAGGAGGGTACGTACATCGGAACATGATCCTCTCCATTTCAACTCAAATGGAAAGTATCCATTTAGTGTAAAATGAGGGGTAATATTGTCTTAACATTAAAGTTAAAGGACTAAATTTACAATATTATCCCTCATTTTACAGTAAATGGATATTCTCCATTTCATTTGAAATGGAAAGGATCCTATTCCACGTACATCTCACTTCACCAAGAAGCTTATCTACAAAAAGAAAAAAGGGGAAATTAGCTTTACCCCCCATGAACTACCACTCTCTCTCCATTTGCCCCCTTGAACTACCAAGGTTACCTAAGACCCCCTATGAACTACCATTTTGTTACCAAAAACCCCTTACCGTCAGTCAAAAACGCTAAATCGAACGGTCAACTGTACTGTTCACGACACTATTACGTTAGTCAACGATACTGTTCACGGTACTATTCATGTTGACTGTCATATTTAACGTCCTTGACTAACGGTAGAGGGTCGTTGGTAACGAAATAGTAGTTTATGGGGGGTCTTAGGTAACCTTGATAGTTCATGGGGACAAATGGAGAGAGAGTGGTAGTTCATGGGGGGTAAAGCTAATTTCCCCAAGAAAAAAAAAAAAAAAAAAAAGAGAGGCATATCCGCATAAACAAGGGATTTACTCTCAACAGAACTCTATAAAAATAAAAAATTAACCCTCTAAAAATCAAAGATTTGACCAACACCCCTCAAATCTCTTTCACATTCTTCATCGTTTTGCAATGGGAATCAAATCGGTGCAAAATTTTGATGAACAAGTATGCGAAGACGACGACAGAGAGAGTGAAAGTATTAAGGTTGTGGAGTTTATTTGTTGGGAGAGGAAGAAAAAAAAAATCTAATTTTGTTCATTAAATTTAGAAAAAAATGTATTTGTTCATTAAAAATAACTTCTTCTTTTTTTAAAAAAAACCCTCCCATGCAATCATAGTGCAGAAGGGGTGTTTTGCAGCACTCAATAGTTGCAAGATATATCACATAAAGCAAATAAAATGCACAAAAATATTCTACAACCTAATACACTTGATTTTATCTTCTCTCTCACCTTCTTTTCTTCTTTGGTTCTTCACCGAAAATTTGCAACTCTTATTCTCTTTCTCTCCCACTTTCTTTTCTTTTTTCTTCTCTGGGAAATTTGCAGCACTTCTTCTCTTTCTCTCCCACTTTCTCTTCTTCTTTCTTCTCTGGGACACGTTGGTTGTGGGTCTACACACCCATGAGTCTTCCTTTCTCCGGCTGGTAACCCTTTCTGATGGATCTCTTTAGGGTGATAAATTTTCTCCTCTAGGTTTTAGTTTTAAATACAAAAACAATTTCGATGCATTATGTACGAGTTTTAACGCATTAGAATCTAATTTTGAGGCTAGATTTTGCAGAAAAAGATGTCGGAGATAATGACCCACGCCTAGGTCTAGTAAGACCCAATCATTGGGTCATGCCAAACCCATGGCCAGGTCTGGCAGGCCACGATCTGTTGGGAATTGACTCAAATTGTCAACAAGTATGAAGATAATCGCTGGATAATATAAATATTCAAGTTGGTGGACTCAAGTTATATTTATCTATAAGAGGATAATGTTAGTTTTAAAAGGAGTCCAAGAACAACTTGGAATTGGTTTTTTGGAGAAAACATGTGTGGATAAACATGTGGGTTACATGTTTATCTTTTTCATGGATAAGAGTTAGTATTCATGATGGTTTTGTTTTCCCTGCAGCAATTGGATTTAAATTGTTCTCCTATTTTTGTGATTAAGCCTCTATAAAAGGACATGTAGTCCTTAATTAAGGGGATCCGGAAAATCTAAATTGGTGAGAGCACTTTGTGGTATTTACAAGGTGTAGAATTGTTCTTTACTGGGTATTTGAGAGGGACAGTTGAGTGGGGTGTACAAGGGGTTAAAGGGCTTGGGTTTGGGATATTAAACTTGAGCGGTTTAAGCTTGTACCATTGTACTCAATATTTCTCAATAGTAAATAAGAAGACCGGATCATGCCCCGTGGACGTAGGCATATTGCCAAACCACGTAAACTATTTGTGTACGTATGTGATTGGTGTATGTTCTCTTGTGCTTTCTTTCAAACTTGTTTTTTCATAAAGGACTGGTGGGAAATTGGTTGCCAATTAAATTACCAATTTTCCCAACAACTGGTATTAGAGCTTGGTTGCGGATTTCTACTTGTTAAGAAGAAATGGAGTCCTTGAAGTTTGGGATTGAAAGGTTCGACGGGAGAATGAACTTTGGCTTGTGGCAAATACAAGTCAAAGACATCCTAATTCAATCTGGGCTACACAAAACGTTGAAAGGTATACCCACCTCTGGTTCCAGTGATGGCGCCGGAAAATCCGGTACTAGCGACGTAGATTGGGAGGATTTGGATCTGATAGCGGCGAGTTCCATTCGGTTGTGTCTGGCTAAGAACGTTCTTGCTAATGTGCAAGGGACGTCAACGGCAAAGGAGCTTTGGGAGAAGCTTGAGGAGATGTATCAGATGAAGGGAATCTCTAACCGGGTGTACCTGAAGGAGCAGTTTCATACACTGCGAATGACTGAGGGTGCAACTATTTCAGATCATTTGAGTGTTCTCAATGGAATCGTCTCTGAACTCGAAACTCTGGGAGTTAAAATGGATGATGAAGATAAGGCCTTGAGGCTTATCTTGTCTCTTCTGTCTTCCTATGAACATATGAAGCCAATTTTGATTCATGGGAAGGAGAATATTTTATTCTCAGAAGTTACCAGCAAGCTTCTGTCAAAGGAAAGAAGGCTGAGTGGTGGACATAATTCTACACTTGAGAACTCGGCATTGGTAGTTGCAAACTGGAAGAAAAAGAAACCTATAAAGGGAAATCTTATATGCTGGGGGTGTGGGCAATCTGGACACCTTAAAAGAAATTGCCCAAAAAGAGGAGCAGGTTCGGCAGAGTGCTCCAAAAACGCTAATATTGTTTCTCTCGTTAATGAGGGATATGATGATGCTCTTTGATAAGGGCATGTACATCATCTGGTATGACCGCTAAAATTGTCAGGATAATGGATGTGTTATATTAGCGGGTCCACATTTGCATACGGGACATTGGTTTGGTTTTATAATGTCAGGTATGTGGTGGAAAAGGGTGTCGATGGCTGATGAACTTCTGGGGGAACCAAACATGGAAGTTGCACCATATTTTTCAGCAAGATTTTTTCGACATGTGCCAAAAATAAAAATTCTTAGAATGGTTTAGTTCTAAGTGTATGTGCTCTTTATGGTGGAGCATGATAATTCTTGTAGAATTATTTGTTGGTGTAGACAGTGTTTTGGAAAATTCTTAGAATGGTTTAGTTCTAAGTGTATGTGCTCTTTATGGTGGAGCATGATAATTCTTGTGGAATTATGATTGTCGGTGTAGACAATGTTTTGTACCACATCCCAGGGCGTGGGGATGGGCATCGGTCAAGATGCTAACGAGGTCTCGTGGAGTTGCCAAGTTTTCGCCAAGGTGGAGTTTGTTGGGAATTGACTCAAATTGTCAACAAGTATGAAGATAATTGCTGGATAATATAAATATTCAAGTTGGTGGACTCAAGTTATATTTATCTATAAGAGGATAATGTTAGTTTTAAAAGGAGTCCAAGAACAACTTGGAATTGGTTTTTTGGAGAAAACATGTGTAGATAAACATGTGGGTTACATGTTTATCTTCTTCATGGATAAGAGTTAGTATTCATGATGGTTTTGTTTTCCCTGCAGCAATTGGATTTAAATTGTTCTCCTATTTTTGTGATTAAGCCTCTATAAAAGGACATGTAGTCCTTGATTAAGGGGATCCGGAAAATCTAAATTGGTGAGAGTACTTTGTGGTATTTACAAGGTGTAGAATTGTTCTTTACTGGGTATTTGAGAGGGACAGTTGAGTTGGGTGTACAAGGGGTTAAAGGGCTTGGGTTTGGGATATTAAACTTGAGCTGTTTAAGCTTGTACCATTGTACTCAATATTTCTCAATAGTAAAGAAGAAGACCGGATCACGCCCCGTGGACGTAGGCATATTGCCAAACCACGTAAACTATTTGTGTACGTATGTGATTGGTGTATGTTCTCTTGTGCTTTCTTTCAAACTTGTTTTTGCATAAAGGACTGGTGGAAAATTGGTTGCCAATTAAATTACCAATTTTCCCAACACGATCCGGCCGGCAAGTCTCTTCGCCACCGAAGGTGTGGTTGTCACTTGTGGGTTTGCTGGCGCCAATTTATTTTTTGGTTTGCCATTTTGATTTCATTTTGTCAAAATGAACTTGGTGATGTGCCACCAAAACACCCATTTTCGAACATGATGGCATAGTAAGAGCTCCCCCCCCTTTTTTTTGTAAGCTTTAAAATTTTATAAGGAAACTTCACTTATCTCCTTGAACTTTCAAGGTTTTTGCAGATATCCCAAATGTTTAAAAGTTTTCACTTAAGTGTATTAAACTTTGGTTTTATCTCACTTGGTTCCTTCTGTACAGAAAATCCTTTGTAATATCAATTTTACCTCTGACTCCAAAACTACACCGTTTCCAAAACAACGCATAATTTTGGGGTAAAATTGGCATTCTGTTAGGATTTTATATACGAAATGGACAAAGTGAGAGAAAAACAAACTTTGATACACCTAAGTGAGAGATTTTGAACAATGAGGATATCTGTAAAAATTGTCAAAGTTCGGAGAAGATAAGTGAAGTTTCTCCAAATTTTATTTTTCAATACAATCTCACTCTAAGACTTCATCATTGACTGAATTACCCTTTATCATTTCCCCGTATTCCTCCTATAAAAGCAATCACAAACCCAGTGCACAAGCCCTTCTTTTTCTCCGACCCGCCTCTGTTTCTCGGAGCTTTGACTCATCCCAAAGGTAACAAAACGTCCGCCTTCTGTCTCTGAGTTAACTTTCTCCGACATGATTCTGTAGTTTTAGTCGATCAACTTACCTGTTTTGCTGCTTAGAAATCTGAAAAAGATAAAACAATTTAGAATCTTTTTTGAGGTAACAGTATAGCTTTCTTTCCTTTACTTCTCAGCGACGAGACAAAGCTCCACATTTTCGGACTCTTCTGTGTGTGTGTTTTTATCTATATGTGATGAGATTGTTACGTGTAAATATTCAGTATTTGCATATCATGTGTGAAAGCTTATTTACATATATGAGAGCTTATTTGGGTTTAATACATTCCAAATGATTGTGAACATTTTTGCCTGCTTGTTTGTTGCTTAGATTTGTATTAAAGGAAAATAATTTCGTGATAATTCTGAAATCCCATCTCTCTCTTTTTTGTTTTTTATAATCTAAGATTCTGAGCGATTTAGTTTTGGATGTACCGATTCTTTTTAAATGTTTTACTGATTTATTTGTTGTTGAGATCTATCTTGAAGTAAAGAATACATGTGCTAGTTTTGAGACCCAACTCAGTTTTGTTAGTTAAAAGTTCTCTGTGATTTATTTAAAGACTTCATTTTGTTTTCAAGAGGTTTTATTCGTACCGTGGGTTCTAAATGTCTGACATAAGAAAAATCTTTGATTATTAATGATTGAAACCTGTTTGCACACTATCTTGTGATTTTCATTTGATTGCCCTTTTATCTAGGTGAACGGTCATGAATTGTGATTTTCTAAGCAGGTAATGGCTCCTAAACAGCCAAACTGGCCTCTTTGTGGGCTTTGAATAAAGGCCATGTCGTCACCAAGAAAGAATTGGCTTCACGTCCCTCTGATCTCAAAGGAGTAAGTTGATTCATTTGCTAACATACTTTTATGGAGCTTGTGTCTTCATTGTTTTAATACCACCAAGTCATGTTTTACATTTGGGAATCATTAAAGCAAATAACTTGTTGATTTTAGCATGTTAAAGTAAGAAGAGCACTTTTTACAGAGTTCAAAATATATTGATTTATAAATAAATGGATAGATGAGAAAGAATTTCCCATTGGTAACACTACGCTTCCACTTGACACCTATCATAATGATAAATGGCTTGTCTCGTGTGTTAAGACAAGTGGCCTCTCATTATTCTACCATTATTGTCCTGTCTTCCAGTGGGAGGGTGGCTAAAGAACATATTTTTTCCTTGGTTGTGAACTATATTCTACATGGTTTCAATTAAATCATTCTCACTACGATTTAAATTTTCTTTTTTGATATTCTTCATGGCACAATCTGTTGATACTTTCCATCCCCCCGCCCCCTTCTCTTCCCACGTGTTTGTTTATTATACATGCAGAAAACTATTAAAAGAGTCCACTTTGTGGGGAACTTTATCAGGGAAGTTACTGGATTTGCACCATATGAGAAGAGGATCACTGAGCTTCTTAAAGTTGGAAAGGACAAGCGTGCGCTGAAAATAGCTAAAAGAAAGCTTGGCACTCACAAGAGGGCAAAGAAGAAGCGCGAAGAAATGTCTAATGTTCTTCGCAAGATGAGGTGAATATTCTTGGAAATTCTCAATCCTACATGTGTTATCAAAATTCATTGTGTTCAAATCTGAGTTCTAACACCTATTTTAATTTTGTTGATAAATGTCATGGTAACTTTATACCCTTGTATAGCATCTTAACGGAAATGCAAAGAGTTGCGGTATTTGGATATTTCCAAGTGCTATATCTTACTTTCTTCATGGGGACTTGTCTTCAGGTCTGGTGGAGCTGGAGAAAAAAAGAAGTGATCTCATCGCCACTTCTTAAGAGTTGTATTCGGCCTGTGCAATACTTTTAGTCCGAGACTTGGGGAGTTTTTTAGTTCTGTTTTGAATGAGTGCGAGAACGCGAAGCACTTTATGCACATTTATTATGTTTTCCAGATTTCAAGTATGGCTTACCCCTTAGGTAGGAGGATATATTGATCTTTCAGTAGTGTTATTTTACATTTAATATTTGTTCAAGGGTGGGTCAATGGTTTTTATCATCGTGGTAGAAAATATCATTTTGCTTCGTTCTTATGGAAATTGCCTACGATTGCCACTGAGATCAAACTGGAAAAGTAGCTAAGGTAGATAAGTACGCAATGAAAGTTGTAACTTGCAGACTGAATGTAACCCACCCAGAAAACGTATTGGACTTTATCTGATTGTAGATCAACCATTCTTTCGTCAATTAAGAGTAGTAATAAGATTGGTGAAAACGCTTATATGTCGGTGACATAAATATATTAAGTAAAGACTATTATTAGTTTTCTCGCCATCCAAGCTCAAGCCACCCGGATACCTCTTCGATGAGCTGTACATCAGAGGACCAATGCGGAAGAGCAGAAATGGGAGTTGAAGAGCATGGGAAGTTCTAGAGATAAGTGCTGCGCGAGGAAAATGCAAGTTTGAGTAAATCATCATCTTTTGCTAGAAAAGGAAAAAGAGCAAAACAAAAATTTAAATCAGAAATAATGGTAGACCCACTAAAGTATAAAATGGCTTGGTAATTCCAGTCCCAAACGTCAAACGTGGTAGCTGCTGCTGGGTCCGGAAGATTGGGCAAAAAGTATAAAAGAAGAAGTACCCCTTTTCGGTGATTAGGCATCCTCGCCAGCGTAAAAGATGGAGGAGATGCAGCAGTTGCTAAACATGGGCTTCCCAAACGATTTGGCAGCGCAAGCCCTGGCCGCTACCGGTGGCAAATCAACCCTGAAAGCCACCGAGTGGATTCTCAACCACAAGTCGTCCACCACTACCACTAGTACCACTTTTTCTACGCCTAAACCCTCCCAACCCAAACTCGACCGCTTCTTCCACCTTCAATCCAAACCCCCCAACAATCCCTCATCTCCCACACCCTCAATCCAAATCCACCAAACTGAACAACAAGAGCAAGAACAAGAACAAGAATTGCAACAACAATCCAAGCGGCCCAAACTAAATAGCCCCCATCCCCACCTGCCCTTATCCGAGCGCATGCGTCCTCGTACCATATACGACGTCGTTGGCCAAGACCACCTTCTCGGCACCAACTCCCTCCTTCGTTCCGCAATCGAATGCAATCGCCTTCCTTCCATTGTCTTCTGGGGCCCTCCCGGTACTGGTAAGACCTCCATTGCCAAAGCTATTGTTAATTCCACTTCCGCTTCTTCTTCTTCGTATAGATTCGTTTCCTTGTCGGCTGTCGCTTGTGGAGTTAAGGATGTCAGGGACGCGGTTGAGGGCGCTAGAAAACTAAGACTATCTAAGAACAAGAGGACTGTGCTGTTTCTGGATGAGGTTCATCGGTTTAACAAGTCGCAACAGGACTCTTTCTTGCCCGTCATTGAAGATGGGAGTGTTGTCTTCATGGGTGCCACCACGGAAAACCCATCTTTTCATTTGATTACACCTTTGTTGTCTCGGTGTCGGGTTCTGAGTCTTAACCCTTTGAAACCGCACCATGTTGCCCTGCTACTCAAGCGGGCTTTAAACGATCCGGACAAGGGATTGACAGAGAGTGTAGGAACGCACCTTGATGTTAATGGGGAAGCTATTGAGTTTATATCCGCGAATTGCGACGGGGATGCTCGGGTGGCATTGAATGCCTTGGAGATTTCCGCTATTACGGCAGCTGCCCGGGCTCCCGTTAAGGAGTCCAGAGCCTATGGTGAGGATCATGTGGAAAATGAGGAAGCTGGGGTTGGTTCGTTTGCAGTCATTGTCACTTTGGATGATGCTAAAGAGGCAATGCAGTGCAAGCATCTTGCTTATGACAAAGCTGGGGAGGAGCACTATAATTTGATCAGTGCCCTCCATAAGTCTATGAGAGGAAGTGATGCAGATGCTGCAATTTATTGGTTGGCAAGAATGTTAGAAGGAGGTGAACAGCCTCTCTACATTGCTCGGAGATTAATAAGGTTTGCGAGTGAGGATGTTGGTTTGGCAGACCCGTCTGCTCTCAACCAGGCTGTTGCGTGCTACCAAGCCTGCCACTTTTTGGGAATGCCCGAGTGCAATGTGATTCTTGCACAATGTGTGGCTTATTTGGCTTTGGCTCCTAAGTCTGTCTCTGTGTATCGAGCTATCGAGGCTGCACAGAATGTGGTGAGGGAATCAGTTGGACAGAATGAGGGAGTGCCTCTTCATCTGAGAAATGCGCCAACTAAATTAATGAATGAACTTGGATATGGAAAGGGCTATATTTACCCTCCTGACAGTGACACTCCCTTTTCATCACAGAGCTATCTGCCACCCTCACTTCAAGGCCACAAGTTCCTCGATTGGCCTACAAGTAATACACAACTTATGGATGAGAAGCCTTTACTCCCCGCCGGGAGTTATTGAAGTACTTCTTCTATGCTGGTTACTTTCCCTTTTTATGGATGGTGGGTTTATTATTGTACAAATTTGGTACCTGCCTTACACCGTCGGTCCATCGTGTTTCGTGAATTTCTAACCAACATGTTGAAGAATGTACCGACTAGGCGACTACTCCTAATTATATATACGAAATGGTTGAATTTGAGGTGGTTTCTGATATAATTTTATGTAGTTTGAATTTTGATAGTCGTGTATATTTAATTACTTTGATTTGTTAAGTTTATGCCTTTCTTTAATGCAAGACCCTTTTTTGATATGTTAAGTTTACTTCTTTTTTTCTTCTTTTTTTTTTTTTGAAAATGTTGTACCATAAGGAAATAATTATTCCCATAGAATAACTATTCTTTAGGATAAGTTCTTAACCAAATAAAAGAATGGCTATCCCATATGAATAGCCATTTAATTCCATAAGTATATTTGCAAATCAAACATGCCCAAAGTTCATTTTTTGTCATGTATGGTATTTGCTAGGTCTAGGACAGTGAATTGTGCATCTCACACGGTTGATGAAATTGAAATCATTGCAAGCAATTGGAGTGAAGTTCAAAGCTTCTACTAGTTGAGTGTTGAGAGTTAAAAGCTGTCGTGTTCAAATTTCTTTGTAGTTGGATTCTGTTTTATAATAGTCCTTTTTTTTTTTTTTTTACTGAATTTCTAAACTTGTACTTTTTCTTCTTAATTGAGGGTCTGTATTCTTCTTGTGTAAGCACTTTCTAATGAATTGATTTACTTATAAAAAAGGGTCAAAGCTTCTACCAGTTATTCTTTTCCATAAAGTGAAGATGAACAACCCATGTACGAGCCCATTAATAACAAGAACCAATTGCATCTTTCAACCGGCAAAAAAATAAATAATTGGTATAATTCTACCCGAAAAACGTAATGGTATTAACTTTCTTGACATGCAACATGTATAGAATTTACAGATTTATGCAATTACTGGCACTTGCTAGCCGCTTCATCATTGTATTTATTCACCAGAAGATTTCCTGTCCTTACAAAAGATCATACTCATAATTATATGATTCACACCTTTACCGCCTTTTACTTTAGTGGATTACATCTATGTAGACATCAGGCTCTAACTTCTAACTGAGCAATAAAGAAACGCTCATTGAAAAAGAGGACGAGGGAAGAGGCGAGGGAGGGGGATTGGGAATATAAAGACATTCTTTTCAATGATTTTAGATCCATTCCTTTGGATTGATGCAAGCATCTAATAGTTTCCATTCTTCAGTTCCCTCTGCTGGTTGCTGCACACGACAAACAACAAAACCATCCTTGCGTTATGAGTCAGATATATTCCATTCATCAGTTCCACCTGTCCTCTTACTAATACCACATAGAATTTTCATTCAGAGAGATTGAAGAAACTTACATGGTCATATTCCCATCGAGCAGTTAGCGGGAGAGAAACAAGAATACTTTCAATTCGACCTCCTGTCTTCAGCCCAAATGTTGTACCCCGATCATAAACCTTTATTGATAAGAAAACAGGTTAACAAGGCCTCATTAAGAAAAATGTTGCACGTATCTTATCTGTGGAGTTAGTTTTGATACCAAATTGAATTCTACATAGCGTCCTC
This sequence comes from Carpinus viminea, assembly GCA_013348765.1. NCBI lineage: Eukaryota > Viridiplantae > Streptophyta > Magnoliopsida > Fagales > Betulaceae > Carpinus > Carpinus viminea. Next base: position 45,683 of record CP054673.1, read on the forward strand.
TTCGCAATTGCTGCCATGCCTTGTGCTGGTCTGTGAATGGCATATTCCTCCTTTTCTCTATGATTGGTATGTAAGCAGGAACCACAGAATTCGCACATTCTACAAGTCAACAATAGATGTGAGCATGAAGATGATTGAAGTAAATTGAAACTAAAAGGTAAACCACATAATGACAACAATTCAATATTTTCAAGCAATTACCAGTGGCAAAGGAAAGAAGCATCTCTTGGTCATAGTCATTTAGATCATCAAAAAATATCCCGCCAAGCCCCCGTCTCTCACCACGATGCTGCATATAACATTAGTAAGTCAATACAGAGCAAAACTATCTAGGAAAGCCAATGAATTTCACATCTTAGATAAATAAAACCAAAATCATTATAACAGATAACATTTGTCTTATTCAGCTAATTCAAAAGTCAAACAACCCAAGAATACTGAACAACTACCAAGCATGCTCTCTAACTGGCATCGACAAAGGAACTCCATTTTGTGTTCAGCAAAGGTACTCCATGTCAGGATTGCACTGTGTACAACTTGTTGACATACAAGACATTTTATTTAAATCCCAAACTTCATACAAATACTGAGATGCCAACCCAAGTTGTTCACGTGAGTGCATTTAAGTTTACATACTTAAATAGTAATGAGAAGTTTGCAGTATTATATTAGGAGTTGCAAAAACTCAATGCACCCTCAGCACCACATATTACAAGATATTACTAATCAAAAGCTTTAGAAAGAAAATACCTTGATATAGAAATAATCATCACACCATTTCTTAAATCGAGGATAGAAGGTAGGATCGAATTTCTCACAAGCACTTTTTTGTACCTACAGAAGAAGGCCAATACAAGTAAGCCTAAATCCTTTAATATCTCATTGTAAAACAAAGGGAAAATATAAATTTACTCCTTGAGTGATCGTGCAATTTCAATTTACTCCTTCCGTTTTTAAACCCGACTTTTAACTCGTTTAAGTGTTTTGCGATTTTCACTACACTCCTTCCTTTCAAAACTGCTTATGTGGCATTAACCCCCACTAATTCCACAAACAATTTTACCACGTTAGTTAAAGAAATAATTTCTTACTTTATTAAAAAATTAAAATCTTTTTTTTTTTTTAAAAAAAAAAAGAAAAAGATAGATGGGGAGGGGTGGTCCACCACTACAAGGGGGGCAGCCACCCTCAGTGGAGGGGTGGCTCACGTAAGTACCCCTTTTGTTTGAGTTGGTAGTGAGAGCCACCCCTCCACTAGGGAGACCGCCCCCTTGCGGGGTGGAGGGATGGCCCCATATGTCTTTTTTGTTTTTTTTTTTCATGTAGTTGTAGAAGGAAGGAGTGAAGTGAAGAATGAGAAAAAAATTAAGGAGTTAAAAGTTGGATTTAGAAATTGAGTAAATTGAAATTGTGCGATTACTCAGGAAGTAAATTTATATTTTTCCCTAAAACGAACAGAACTTCCAAATCTGGAGGTGATATCAGACAATTTATGCAGTTCTTAAGACTGCTATAGATGAACACTTGAACATCGAAATATATTTTAAATCTGCAGACAGCTAATTGTGTCTGATTCCTCCATGCAGATGATGAATTCAACATATGCAAAAAGCCCAAATTTCTGAACCTTTCCCTTCTAATCTAGTATTCAAACACAATTAACCTACTTTTCCTCACATAAAGGAAAAATAATTTTCCTTTTGCTATTCATTCCACACAGACCAGCTGCTTGTTGAGCCTATAGAGGGAGCACAGAGAATTTCTTCAATTTTTTTGAATTTATGTCATTAGGAAAAACATGATTTGTCTACAAGAGTAAAAACACTTCTCAAGTCCCCAAGAGGTAGCTCAATCGGCTGTGAACTACGCCTTATGAAGCAGATGTCACAAGTTCGAATCCCCCATTCCCCTACCCTTGCGTGGATATGTCAAAAAAAAAAAAACACACACTTCTCAATGTTTCAAATAGAAAAAATGAATCAGTGTCAAATGTTTTAAGCAAATACCAAATGGAAATGCTTGACATCCTCCTCAAAGATGTAAGCAGGAGTCAAATCAGTTCCGCCACCAAACCACCACTGTCTTGGTGCTCCCGGAGTATCTACATGAAACAACAGCAGACATCAACAAACAATGCAAACTGTCATACTAGTTATGAACATTTACGGCCAGTGAAACAAACATGCATGCCAATTTCAAATATGGGTGGTGAGATAAAGAATTAGTCAATGATATTTGCTTCATCTTCTATAACATGCGTATAACGTAAATAGGGCAGCCAATCTCCCTCGAGGTTTGAGGAAATGTTAAGGAATTACCTCTTATTTTCAAAATTCAACACTCCGCCTTTGGAGGTTTTTTTTGATAAGTCAGAAGAATTTATATCAAAAAGCGCAAATTTAAAGGGGCCGCCACCCAATTATACAAAGAGTATAACTAAGAGCGCCTAAGGGAACCCAAAGGAGACCCAAGCTCACTAAGAGCACCCACAAGAACCAAAAGAAACAACCCCAAAGCAACGCCCTACCAACAACCCACAGAAACAACCCATACAACCCCTTCAAACCCAACAAAACCCCACCTACTCAACCCAAACAAACCCCACCGGGACCACCCAACAACCCTAACCCCAATCCTTGCCTGCATTCTCCCTGTTAATGTCCTGTGTCCATGCCTCAAGCATCGCCTTCAACTTTGAGAGCTCCATAGAACAGACCGAAGGAGGAGCAATCTCGTTCTTCCTCCGCGTTTGCACCTCAAAACACTCAATGGCAGCGAGCAACTCATGGCTCTGAATACCCTCCCTCAACCACCCAAGATACCAAGCTTGAGCTTCAGTCAAACCATTGACCAAAAGCTAAGCCTCAGGAATGGGCAGAACAGTAGCAGAAGACTCGGACCCTTTGCTGACATCAACTAGACCAGATATCTGTTATGTGGTTTGTGATTCACATAACAGATACACTCATGTAGGACTCACACACCCTTTTAAATTGTGACAAAATTCTCGTTTCTCAATTAGAATTCCCATTCAAAGTAACCTCAGATAACGATTACAAACTAGACTAACCAGACTAGTTAGATGACAAGCAAACCAGAGATGACAATTAAAATAGCAACCTCAGGAAGTTCAGTATTATTTACTAATAAAAGTATCTCCAATTTGCCGAAGCTGATGAGGGGAAATGGAATGATGGTCAATTTTCTCAAGGAACTCACACAATTGACATCAGAATAAAAAAGTAAATTATGTTTCACGCCAATCAAAGAGTCTGATCTATACATCCATCTTCCCATTAAAGCTCAAAAGTAGGGGTCTAAAATTTGTGGTGACAAGTATGTATAATCTGAGGGCCAAGACAACCCAACCTAGTGCAAGAAGTTACCACAAAGAAATAATTCAACCCAAAAGAATACTGAATTTACAAACACCCTTCTTAGTCTCCACGAAGTGATCTATGCTTGAAGTTAATATTTGGTAGGTTATTGATCATAATGCCTACATACATAAAACTCTTTTCTTCCCTTTCGTCAAGAGCAAAACAAGTAAAATGGATTTTGTGTGACATACATTATCTCATATATACCAACTGCTGGTAGTTTTCTTCCCCCCTCTCTAGACAACTAATTTGAGTTCAAGTTTTGTGGTAACTCAGTCTAATAATCCATGATGAAAGACTTAAAACTAAACCCATACATAAAAAATAGTATCGAAGGTTGTCAAACCAAAGGAAAACACGCACGGTGCTGGAGGCCTGCCGATGGTTTCAGACAGAAACATGCATGTGTATGTTAGTAATGTGTTTCAGGGTGTTTTTTTTTTTTTTTTTTTGGTGCTGTTTGTTAATGTATTTGACTTGAGAAGAGAAAACAAAGCCGTTAACAAACATGGCACACTTGCAAACTCTATACATAATGCAGGTGAATAGAATGTTGTATAATGAGAAATCAACTTGAAATAGCACGCTTGATGCCGGAAAAATATTACATTTAGGCAGAAAGATATACCTTTGGGAGAGTCGGTCTCAAAATATCGATAATTAAAATGCAATGTGGGCGCAAATGGGTTCTTTGGATGTAGAACCTGAAACAGAACAGAGAAACAGAGACATTTTCATATCTATACAATACATATGGCCACGATGGCTTTGGATGGAAATGTTTGTATTTACGGAGCTAATTCCGGCGGCGAAGAAGGGAACGGGACCGGGCTTGGTCTGATCGGCGGCGGCCTTGGCCGCACGATAGGCTTCAGGAGGCATGACACCATAGACAACGGAGACGTTAACCCCAGCCTTCTCCCAAACAGCGCCATCCTGGAGAACCCTGCTGATGCCGCCGCCACCGCCAGGCCTCGACCAGACGTCTTCCTTGAACTTGGCCCCTCCTTCTTCCACGGCCTCGATCGCTTCACACACGCGGTCTTGTGCGTCCCTTATCATCTTCTCGAAGCGGGACCGTACAGACGACGGTGAGGAGGAAAGGGCAGCATCATCGTCGTCGGATTGGCGGAGGAAAGTGTGAGGCCGGTGGGTCTCTGGGGTTTCCTTCTCAATGGATATGGCGGATCGAATAATGAGATTGGGCTTCTTATAATTAAAGGAGAAGCAAGGGAAGCCTAGGAGGGTTAGGGTTCCTCCGTTAGCCACTGAAATGTGGGGTTTTGCTTTTGTTGATGATGGTGAGGTGAGAGGGAAAAGAGTGAAGGAAGAGGAAGACGAGAAAATGGCAGTTGCGGCAGGTGACATTGCTCTCAGCTGCTTTGGTTTGGAAGAAAACAAGCACAAACAACAACAAAAGAAGAAGAAGAAGAGACTCGAACAGGTCCAACAGGATATATCTGGAGATGAAGTTTCAGTCTGGAAGAGAAAGAGAGAGAGTGGGACTAACTGGGCGACTTTAAAATATGATAACAATGCTGTGGTTCTGTCATCTGTGGACTGAAAATCAAGGTCCAAAACCAAAACAACAGGCTAAATTTTTACGGCAGACCTTTCAACTTCAAAAATCAAAATGGAGAACAAAAAAAAGTAAACTCAATGCTCCCAAATTCAATCTATCAAAATTTGTCAATGCTATCAAAGGTGAAAATATTCTTAAAAAATAAACAATTCAAAAGAAAAGAACAAAAGGAAATTTAATATACCATTCAAACTATTACTTAATTGATAATGTTCATTTAAACTTTTGATTGTGATAATATTTTTCCAAACTATCAAAAATATTGTAAATATCCCCTCGATGCTAGCAAAAAAATAAAAATGAGAATATAAAATTTTCAATAAAACAACAATACTCATATAAATTCCAAAAAAATAAAAAATAATAATAATTTTATTTTTTTTAAAGGAAAATTTTAATTTAAAAAAAGATGTTTTTTTTTAAAAAAAAATTAAATGAAAATTTTGAATTTTTTTTTAAACAAAATTTTTTATTTTAAAAAAGACATTTTATTTTTAAATTATGCTTTAAAAAACGAAAACTTTTAGGGAATAACTTCAGCCAGGATGGGGGTAAAACCCACATTTTACGGCATCTAATAAAAAGGTGACACATGAGCTGAATACACCAAATAAAACAAGAATGAAATTATGAAAACACCGGATCCTATCAGAAAAAACAAAACAAAGGAAACCTATGGCTATCTTTGGGAATAGTATGAGAGGAGAAGTGGAACGATACTGTAATAGATATAATTGATATGATAAAAAAAAGTAAGAATGTTTTATATAAAAAAGTGAAAAATTTTGTTTTGTAATGATTTTTTTATTTGAAAAGTAATTGATTTAATGTAAAAAGTAAGAATATTATAGTTGATTTTAAGAAAAAAATTTGGGGAATGATGTGGGTTCATGAACAGTAACGGTACTGTACATAACCTGTGTCCAAAAGAAAAACAAGCTTATGTGTCACCTTTTTATTTTGTGTTTTTAACTTAGGTGTCAACCTAGTATTGGTAGCTGTAAAATTTTACTTTTACAGCCCATCATGGTAGTAGTAGCTCTCAAATTTTTATGTTTTAAATGAAAATTAAATTTTTTTTAAACGAAAATTTCTATTTTAAATAAAAAAAATTATCAAAGAGAAATAAAAAACAAAACAAAACAAAAAAAAATTATTAATTTTTCTCTTATAGCATATGTCCTCGAATGTAGGAAAATAAGAAAAAACATGACTCCGGATGTCCGATTTTCGGCCGAAACAATATGAATGAGATAAATATCGTACTTTCCGAACTAGTCAAAAAAATAAATTCGAATTTTTGGTCGTTCCAAGTCATGAAAATGCAAAAGCCGTAAGCATGTGTTCTTCTCGAAGGTACGAAAACAAGAAAAAACACGAGCCCAAATGTCCAATTTTTCTTAATATAAAATTCAGCATTAGTTAATAAACACTTCAACGACAATGAAAACTCATCAAACAATCAACACAGAATTTTGTTGATGAAGTAAAAACCCTTGGATTAAATATTAAAAAAAGCGGTTGAGTCAGGAAATCACATTCGACCCCACCTCCGCTTGTTGTGTGATGCCGACCTTCAGGGTTCAGATGAATGGTCAGAAGGCTAAAATTTGCACCCCCCATAAAACAACTTCTTTTACCAATTAAATTTAACTACCGAAGCTTAGAAATAAATTAATTAATTAATTAATTAACTACAAAAAACACTAGATGGATTTTGTGCTTCTATCAAAAGTATATTTACATGTATAAGGGGATTGAGAAACGCCCAAAGTTCACAGTGATACTATACATAATGATTTTTGGAGCCATTAAAACGAGGCTACTAAATCAAAAAGAAAATGATAAAAAAAGAAAAAAAGTAGCCACTATACATACCGTACACAATAAATGCATTTTACAAGGGGAAAATACCCAATGGGTGTATTAGTAATGGCACAATTGAATCTGCATTTCCATTATGGCAGTCCAAACTCCGAAGGACCTATTTATCAAAATGATGTTAAAGGCTCTTTGCCCATTGCTTTGGTAGGGGACAATGCCAAGTGCAGTAGCAGCTGCCAGGCCTTGTGACGAACCGATCTTTCATAGGAGCAAGTACTTGCATGCGCGCCATTTCTAAGCTACTTGATATTACTTTGATGCAGAAGATGCCCACAGCCCCAGCCTCGCTCTTTCCCAAGTTCAAGGGTAGACAACAAAATCTGTAACAAGTTTGCTGCATCTTCCTCCCTTGCCAGTTCCAAGTTCGTCTGAAAAAGCGGAAGAGTAGTAGGAGGATTGTTCCATCGCACAGTCTTCGTTCCACTACTTTTTCTGGTATGATGCTGGTTCTGTCTCAATAAGGTATCTGGACTGCTTCCAACAATATGTACCACTCCTTGATCCGTATCAGCATGTATTACACTCTCCAAACCAATTTCTGATTCTATCATCCATTTGGGATCAGCAGCAATGCCCTGAAATTCAGGCTTACCCAAGTCCACCAAACCGAGGCAACTAACAATCAACACAAATCTCTCTGTGATCATGACAAATTTACCAGCTTGTTTAAGTGCTTTGCACATGACTAAGACCTCATCCTTGAGCTTCGAGCCATTATCAGCTTCCAAAAGTACTGATGTTCCAACTGCTTCTTCCCAAGAGTAAGGTCTTAGGGGAAATTCCTTGCTTAGAGGCCTTGGAAGCCGGGCCCTAAACCGCTGTGGCCCCGTTTGATATAGCCTACTTCTGTTTCTGATGCTTTGTGCAGTTTTTCCAGTAACTTCAAGGATACTAGCTGCTGGTTTCGCCAAAAGTCCTGTAACTCCTAAAGCTATTCCTGTACCAAGAGATACACAGCAAGAAAGCACCATCAATGCCGAGGGTAACACCAATCATCTCTGCAACTCGAGTGATTATATTTTTGTCATTGACCCCTTAAGATGCTCATGATTTTAAGGGTAATTACGGTAATGTTTATATGTTGCACAGAGATTACAGCATCCTAGTAGTCCATTACCTGAGAGGACACCAGGAAGGCCATGTTTCTCAGCTCCTTTAATTGGTGATTGGAGAAGACCAGTGAGTCCCTGGAAATTAACAGGATAAACTCAATTCAATAAATATCAATAAAACACAAATAATATGGTGCATGTATTCTCATTTGAAGAAGCATATGCTAACATGTACCTGTTCAAGTTATTTGAAGATTTAATAATCTTAACATTGGAAAGCATACAGTGCATAACTTATCAAGTTCAAACTCCTAATGTATAGGCCATTCTCATAAGAGTATATGGAACTCAATTTCCTGTAGTAGTTCTTGTGTATATGCAACCTTGGCCCTTGCAACTTGCTCATTTGCATTATATCAATTTTGACTTTTGTTTCTGTTAATAATTGTAAGAGGGGGAGAGAGATAGAGGCTGCCGCCTCACTATATTATTCAACCTTATTTGACCTAATACAAACAGCCAAATATATAGGCTAAACCCTAATGGCATAAAGACTAAACTATCCTTAAAACCCTAATAACTCAAAACCCTAATACTAATGTTAATAATTGTAGGAGAGGGAGAGAGATGGAGGCTGCCGCCTCTCTATATTATTCAACCTTATTTGACCTAATACAAACAGCCAAATATATAGGCTAAACCCTAATGGCATAAAGACTAAACTATCCTTAAAACCCTAATAACTCAAAACCCTAATACTAATAACTCTTCTAACAGTTTCTAACGCAGGAAGCTAAAAGCTCCTGAAAAAGCAAACTTGAATACTAAAATGATTTAAGATTATGGTCTGTAAGGCCTACCAATTTTGAATACTTTTGTTGCTACCAAGTCTTAGTTTCGAGTTTCTTTATGTTATGATTTCATACTACTGAGGTTTTCTCTAGTTTTTAGAGTCGGGTTTTCTGTAATTTTAACATTTATGGACATAGACTATACTTTTGGTCCATGGTCTTGTTTTGGAGTTCTAAGTTAATAGGTTCTAAGTTCTAACAAACAAAAAGTTAGAACATTGGTTCTTTTTTTTTTTTTTTTTTTGCATCAAGCATGGCTAAGATTAGATGTGATTTTACATCTATTATTTCCATAAAATCCAACAGATCCACTTCAAATGAATACTTCAAGGAGACTTGCACTATGACAACTACCCAGTATGATTGACGTACCTCTAAAACCTCATTTATCACACCTTTACTATGTGAAGCTGCACTCATCTGTTGCTTTTCCATCCTTGAAACAGCCTGGTCATCAAATGTAAACGCAACAATACCCTACAAGCAGCAGAAAATACAATTACTATACATATAATATAGAAACTGATCTTTGGAAGCATTGAAATGTTTATCATAGGAGATACCTTTTGTGCCGCTTTACTGAACTGAGTGGCAGCATCAGTTATAGCATAGACTGTGTTACTTAAAAGACTAGTGCTGCCTTGTGCCATGCCAGTAATAAGTCCAGTAGGGCTCTGCCAATAGAAAAATATTGTGTTCAGCAAGCAGATAAAAGATACAAGCTCCAACCATCCATACGCTATATACCTGCAAAATACTCCTGGCCGGCATTGATAAGAAATCCCTGATGCCAAGCCCCAAACTCCTAGCAAATCCCATGGGATTACCAATGACACCAGCAGAACCAAACACCTGCAAATAAACGAATTACAAGGAGCACGAGAAGATTGTCAAGGGGTTGGCTCAAGCGGTGAAGGCTTTGGACTTTGATGGAATAACCATTAGGTCTAAGGTTTGAATTTCCTTAGGTGTAAATAATTCATTGGGGCCACACCCTCGGCGAAAGCCAGATCTCGATCTGTGTGGTGGGAATGCGTTACACAGGTCTGGGGTTTATCTTTTAAGGGTGGGTACATGAAATGGCCTTGCCTTGGCAGGGTTCCTTGTCATATAAAAAAAAAGGAAAGAGCAAAGAGCAGCGGTAATATAAAAGCATTATGATGTCCTTTCCGTCACATTCTTATAAGCCACCCAACAACATTAGCTAGTAAAGTTACTTTTCTTTTAAAATACAGAAAATATGGATTCTACAATTGATATAAATATAAAAAATTTAAAATCTAGTGAGTATAAAAAATGCTCTCTCTCTCTCTATCTCTCGCTTGTAGAAGGGAGCGCGTGAGGTGAGTGAAGGCACGTGAGTAGGTGCAGGGTGGTTTCCCTGCCCAACTCTTGGCTGGTAGCAGCTGTATGGGAAGAAGAATGGGGTACCTGGGTTTTTTTTACATGGAAAATAGGTCATTTGAGTTCATGTCAGATGTGCGATGGGGTGTTTGCTAAACGAAAAGAAGTAAAGGTGTTTCTCAGTCGGTGATTATGGCATGGCCTACAGTGTTCTGGTTCTTATTGTCATGGGATAAATTGACACAAAATGCTAAGACACATGAGAATTGGGGGACCTTCCAGTTCGGTAACATTGTTTACGTGATACATAGAAGCAATAACTATGGGAATTTCATGGAGTTTTTAGAATATGTGGGGGTGGAAGTAGAAGCTTTGTTATCATACTGGAGGGAGACGAAGGAAAGGGTTGGAAGGAGTGTCACATGCAAATACTGTGGCTGAAACAACATTCTAAAAAGCAACGATTAGAGGGAACGCAAGCGGGTAAGGTTTCGGGAGAGGCACCTGCGGGGAACATACCAAAAGGGTTGCAAGGAATCCATGGAAAAGGGGTCTCATGCGGAGTTGGTGGTGTTTAGGATCTTTTTGGGTCTTTTTGTGAGCAGCCCAAACCTCTTGTCAAGTAGACTTACTTTTGAAGAGTACTCAGGTCGAAGCCACGTTGGCGTGTGAAATTCACGGGACCTGACTCAGCACGCCACACATAAGCCATGTCAGTCAATTACGCTCTGACCAGTAGATAGGAGCTGTCACCGATAAACTGCCCCGTACACCCAGACGAGGCAAATAAGGCCAATATAGCCAGTGGGCAGTCTCAAAAGTGTACTGAGGGGGAGCCGCCGCAGGTTGAGGCGAAGGCCGGATCCCCTAGTCATCCTAGAGGGTACAGACAAGGCCAGCCAGGCTATTGGGCAAAAGCGGGAGCCCAATGAGGGAGATCTATTGCTCGTTGAGGTGGTCGCCAGTAGCTTGAAGGTGGAGGAGACGCCAGGTTTGGGCAGAATAGTACCAGAGTCAGATGAAGGGCAGGTTGAGCAAGTTACCATAAGGGTGGCTGCACAGGGGAGTACTATCCTAAACAGGGAACTGACGACAATAGGGGAGGAGGGCGTATCCATGACGTAGACTAGGAGTGAGGGTAAGGGGGAAAAGCTGATAGAGGTAACTTTGACTAAAAGGGAAAAAAACCAAGACTACAAATGAGGGGTTTAGACCTAATTATATATTGTTGTAGTTTGCAGGAAAGGTTTAGAGAAACGGTGGAGGCTAGTTACTGTTACAATGACCAAAATACCCAAAACCCTAAGAACTCTCACAAACCCAAATAATTTGAGAACAAAATCCACTCATCCCAGTTTAACCTTTGCAAGAAGATAAGGACATTCTTTTTTCAAAGAATACCACCTGAACAAATATTCTATCCTTTGTAATCAGTTAAGAAATATTTGAAGTTCCAACCAAAACAAAAAGGAAAATCTCAATACCTAATTCCAATGTGATTCTAGAAATTTGAAAAATGAACTAAGCAGGAACTTCCGTGTGGAAAGTATAACCATTTACACTATTAATGGCCAAGTGGTTGATAGCTCCGGTCTTGAAAACCGGTATAGTTCAAAAAAAAGAACTATCAAGGGTTCGAATCCCTCTCTCTCCTTTTTTGCTGCATTCTTTGCACTCCTTATCTTAATGAACAACACTATTATTTGACTTATCAATCATGAATAAAGCAATAACAATACTAAATAATATGAAACTGTAATAAAAGTGAGCTTGCTAGATAACTATTAAAAGCTCACCTTGTACATCTCATGAAGAAGTTGCCTAGTGTAATGCCTGATGACGATCTCCTGAATGGACTCCCAACTAGCCATGTGATGTGCAATGGTTAATTGTTTGAGATGAATATGTGCTCCTTCAACATCAGCAAGAGCCATAATACCGCTCTGTAATTAATTATTACCATAAGTATTCATGGTTAAATGGACAGGAGCAGTACATATAAATTCAAAGAAAGGCCAAAAAAGCAACCAAAAAAAAAGTTACTATTTAAAAACCACCAAAATGGTAGAAGATAGTTTTGTGAGAAAATTTATCAACATATAATGACACAAAAAGGACAAAGTTGATTATTATATATTTAAAACATCTTTCATTTAGTTGCAAAGTGACTTAGCATAATGACACTAAGCATGGCGCCATAACCACTTTCCCAAAGGAACTAGGTTGAACAATAGTATTTCGAACTACCAAACCCCCTTAGATATTGAAGTATAGACCTTGGACCATTTTACTAAGTGAAAATTTGAACTCTTCATCGATATTGACCCTCAAGAAATCCTGTTGTAACTTCTCTATAAGATTAGAAATGCCAATGCCAACAGGGAGGTGAAAAAGAGATAAAATATGGAGGAAAATTACACAAGGTGCTCTTAATCAAAGTAATCCTATCGCCCTTAGACAAGTAGTCAAATGACGCTCTATCTTCTCAAATAATGCCTTCCCAAATAGATTTGGCCTTAAAAGAAGCTCCCAATGAAGACCCAAATACTTTGGAGGCAAAAAAGATACCATGCGTCCAAGAATATGAGCCAAACCTTCTACATTATCGACATTGTCAATAGGGACCAATTCCAATTTAGCCAAATTAATCTTCAAACTAGAGATAACTTCGAAACAATTTTTTTTGATAAGTCAGTAGAATATATCAAAAGTGCAGAGGGGCGCAACCCTTAGTACACAGGGAGTATACAAAGGGGAACTAGGGGGAATAGGAGAAGAAAGAGAGAAAATCAACAAAACTAATCACCCGTAGGGCAAACCAGCCCACTGTCCAGGTGAAAAGGGTAAAAAGAAAAAAGTGGGGGAGTTCCTCACTAGACCTTGCAGAGTCCTCGAAACAACTATCATTTCGCTCCCTCCAAATACACCACATAATACAAAGAGGAACCATTTTCCACACAACCACTCGACCACTAGCTTACAAATAACTCCTTAACCGAGCAAGGCATAACCCAGCAAAGACCAAACCGGGTGAAGAAGGCATTCCACAAGGCTTTCGCCGCCCCACAATGGAGAAGAAGATGATCAATCAACTCCCCATCCAATTCACATAACTAGCATCTGTTCACCACCACCATACCCCTTCTCCTAAGATTATCCAAAGTAAGAATGTTGCAACGAGCAGCCGTCCAAGCAAAAAACACCAATCTAGGAGGAGCCTCAAATCTCCAAATGCTCTTCCAAGGGAATGAAGAAGACCCGGAGGGCGAGAGAACTCTGTAGAAAGACTTGACCTCGAATTTCCCCTTACGCGAAGGCAACCACCACAACTTGTCATCCCCAATCCCTCTCATCTTACAAGCATATACAAGCACCTGTAAAACGAGATCAAAACCTCCACCACCCAGTCATGAATCAACCTAGAAAACTGGATGTTCCATTGGAAGATTCCATTTGAGCACTCCATATTGTCCGCAATAGACGCCTCCTTGTGGCTAGCAATGCTAAACAAACTAGAAAAAGCCTCTTTAAGAGTTCTATCCCCGCACCAAATGTCATCCCAAAAGTGAATCTTAAAGCCTTCACCAAGATCAAACCTGAAAGGGCTCCTAAAAACCTACCAACCCTTACAAATGTATTTCCAAAGACCCACCCCATGAGGTCCAGAGATGTCCCCTGAGCACCAACCCCCCCAATCCGACCCATATTTTGCTACCAAAACCGATCTCCACCAAGCCTCCTCCTCATAAGCAAAACACCACAGACACTTACCCAAAAGAGTTTGATTAAACCTCCTAATGTTCCGGATACCTAACCAACCCTCATCCATAGGAGAGCACACCTTGTCCCACTCAACCAAATGCATCTTAATCTCATCATTCAACCCCCCAACCCCCCCAAAAAAAGTCCCGTTGAATCTTCTCAATACGCTTTGCCACATGAGCAGGGATAGGAAACAAAGACATCATATAGGTAGGCAAGTTCAATAAAGTGCTTTTAATCAATGTAACCCTACCTCCCTTAGAAAGATACGATCTTTTCCAAGGAGCCAACCATCGTGCCATCAACTCTTCCAACTCCACCCACATTGTTTTGAGCTTGAAGGAAGCCCCCAGTGACAGTCCCAAATACTTCAAGGGCAAAGTACCGGTACCACATCCCTGCAACCCGGCTAGCTGACCCATATCACCCACAGAACCAACTGGAACCAAAGTAGACTTAGAAAAATTAACCTTGAGACCTAAGACAGTTTCAAAGCAAACAAGTAAAGCCCCAATGTGTCTGATCTAACTATCATTCGCCCCACAAAAAACCAAGGTATCATCTGCAAATAAGAGGGGTGAAACAACAACCCAATTTTGCTCATTGGAACCCACTGAAAACCCCGAGATCAGCCCCCTAGAGGTAACAGCACCAAGCAACTTGCTAAACGCCTCCATAACCAAGACAAATAAGAAAGGAGAGAGAGGATCTCCTTGGCGCACCCCACGAGAACTATCAAAGAAACCGGACGGAACACCATTGATTAAAACTGAGAACCGGGCAGTCGAGATGCATTGCTTGATCCACAAACACCATTTTTCCCCAAACCCACACCTCCTCAATAAGTAAAGGAGAAAGTTCCAATCAACATGATCACACGCCTTCTCCATATCCAATTTACACAACACCCCGGGGACCCCAGACTTAAGCCTACTATCCAAGCATTCATTCAAAATAAGGACCAAGTCTAGGATCTGTCTCCTTTCCACAAAAGCATTTTGGGGCTTGGAGATGATCCTATCCATAACTCTCCTCATTCTATAGGCCAACACCTTTGCTATAATCTTAAAAACTACCCACAAGGCTAATAGGGCGAAAATCCTTGATCTCCTTGGCCCCGTGAATCTTAGGAATAAGCAAGATAAACGTTAAATTGATGCTCTTCACAAATTTACCTTGAGAATGAAAGTCTGCGAAGACTGCCATGAAGTCCCCCATCACCACTTCCCAACAATCCTGATAGAAAGCCAAAGAGAACCCATCCAGACCAAGGGCCTTATCCCTAGCCATACCTTTGATTACCTCCCACACCTCCCTTTCCTCAAAGGGTTCTTCTAGTCTAGCCGCCTCATCCACATTCAACACTTCAAACTCTAGGTTGTCCACCCTTGGTCTTCAACTAAGGGGCTCCGAGAATAGGGACTCATAGAAATTGACAAACCCTAACTTCGAAACATAACAAGAAGCAAAGCAAATAACAAAGGTGATATGGATTTGCCTCAAAATATCAAAGTGTCATTTGCAAAGAAAAGATGAGAGATGTTAAGCACATTGACACTCCTAGACCCCATAGGAAAACCTGAAAAAAAAAACCCCAATCATTGTGGTAGAGATCATTTGACTTAAGGCCACCATAATAATGACAAATAGCAAAGAAGATAAAGAATTCCCATGTCTTAGGCTACTAGAAGTGTTCAAATAACCTGTGCGAGTGCCATTCACCAAGATATAAAAAAGCTCAGAAGAAATACAATGTGCTATCCAATCACACTATTTATCCCCAAAACCACGCCTCCTCAGCGTTTACAACAAGTTTTTCTATCTTGTGTCTATTTTACTAAGTAATTTGTAATCCTAACCGCTCTATGATAGCCTGATTTTTTATGTATTTAGTTTTTCTGAATCTTTGCCCACACTAACCACCACCATAAGTCCAAACCATAATCTCAATCTATGCAATCGGCATTCTCATTCCTAAGGTCGAAAACCAGTTGAAGCTCTCTCTCTCTCTCTCTCATCTCATTTTTCCTTCATCATCCAAACTGGTGGTCAGATTCGCACACAAAATAAGGAATTTTCATGCCCAAAGTTAATTACGAGAGTTTAGGCTCATGTTCGAAAAGACAGCAGAAGCTTTGTGTGTCTATAGCTTAAAATTCCTTTCAAGGAACGAATGAAAGCTGTCTATACAGATTACCTACTATGCCTATTCATGTATTCATGTATGACATCCCCACATACATGGACCAATTTTTCATCTTTTATAGCTGATTCCATGCATCCAACAATTAGATCTTTTGACAGATTTAACAAGTATACTCAACGATAACGTGCACCTAAAAAGCAGTACTTGATTTCAAGTAACAGAAACACAAACCAAAGTTTTATACCCTACCTGTGTAGTACATATAATATTCATTATATAACATCACACTTTTATTCTGGCTATCAACCTACCGTAACTCTCCTCCATGAGGGCTTGAAGAAAATAATTTTCATAAATTAGACACCATTTCTGGAAAAAGAAATGGCACTTACGTGAAGAAGAGAATCTCCTGATGTAAGAATTCCATTTCTGAGCATCCATGGAGAGCTGGAAAAGCTGTGCAAGAGATGTTTATAATGATAAAGGGCTTAAGTAATAGTATAGGAGATATACTCGATATAGCAAATGCATCCTCACTGTGAAGGACAACAGATTCACCTTAAAGTTAACTTGATGGGGGTCACGTCAAACACTTCAATATAGATTTTCTGCTGTCTTCTAGCCAAAAGATAAATTTTCTGCCAAGGAGCTCCAATTGGAACTACTGAAGGTAGTGATAGACTGTCTCCATTGTTTTCATTGAACACGGGAACATTAATTGAAAGAAATTGGTCCTCCCTTCCATTCGAAGACTCACATCTCTGAACATGGGTCAATGATTCCTTTACCAAACCTGTATCACAGATATGAGGACGCGGTAAAGGATCAGAAAATGGCAAGCCTCTACTCTGGAATCTTGAAGAAACATTTCTGAAGAAGCCAAACAAGCTTAGTATCACTTCTTGCTCAAGCTCAAGGCGGAAATCTGCTACTCTGCAAGTATTAAACGGTACATAATAAGCACTGGAAGTATTAAACTATTAAATGTACTAATTGCAGAAAATAGACACCTTAAGCTTATATATTCAAATGAAACCAATGAAATATCTTTCTTCCTCCAATTTGACACAGCTAGATAGAAAACAGGTTCGCAAGAGTTATCAGAAGCCATTGGTAATAATTTTTCATTTCTTGCTCTTGCACTATTATCATATGTTCTTATTTGGCCAGCCAAGGTGCTTCTGTATTCATGATCGAAGGACAAGATAATAGGATATGGGGTAGTGCGCAGCTGGTTGTCTATTTGCAACGATGAAATTTGAAAGGAAAACTTCTGTTGATCCAAACTCCGTAGCAGATCAATTGTTAAGTTCTTCACACAGGCAAAAAGCAATTCCTGCAAAAAAACTAACTGGTGAACAGAGCTTAAAGAAGCTTCATGGAAGATGGGAGAATTCACTATGTTCCATATACCTGTGGGTCAGAATTAATCAAGGAGATGCCAACATGTGGGATAACAACAGAAAGTTTTTCCTTGTAATCAACTAGCTTTTCCTGTCTCTGAGCATGCTTCTGCTTTTCTCTAAACTGATAGACAGTTGAATTCTTCATGTCGTTCAATATGTGGTAACTTGAATCAATAACACAGAAGACCTGCAACAGTGGAAAACGATCATTGAGCTATCGAGATAAACCACCAGATAGTTTACTGCATGTACCTGATTAGAAAAAAAAAAAAAAAAACCTAGTTTACTGCATGTACCAAACTATTAGAAATAAACCTTGGTTGCCCCCTCCGCATGGACTGACAAACGTAATGTCCTCTCAAGCTTCTGTAGAAAAAAACTAATGTAAGCAATAGATCGTACACATAAATCATGCTTATAAGGTCAACTAACAAAAATCAGTGAATATCTATTGAGTGTAAGATTAATTACAAAATTAACAGGAACTAAGGTACAGAACACTTTAATTTAAAAATAAACTCTAGATAGTATTAACAAAACAAAAAAAATCACTGTAGATTCAATACTAGTACAAAATCTATATTGCTCTTAATTTGTGCATTATCAAGGCTTAATTTGTTTGACAGAAGATTAGTTCTTAAGATAACTACCTATATACTATGCTAAGATGTAAATGAAGCCAGTTTTTGAATTATGTTTTGTTAATAAAGTTATCAAAATAATCAAAGATGACTTCAATTTATTTGGTTAATATCTTTTAATTGATAAAGTTCTTGGATCTCTATTTTTAAAGCAAAGTCTGCAATTTTTTTATGAATGTCATTTTGCTTAAGTAACTGCAATGTAAGGGTAGTATAGCCTAGAATTAGCTGTTAGAAAGTATACATAACAGATTACCAGACTTTTGTAATCAGTTTTGACAATTGTAAAGAGCTATTCAGTGTCAATAAAAGAGACTAGATTCACCTCTCTTTTTCCAGATAAGCAGTTTTTCTATAAACCCTAGATCTCTCTTTCTTCTTGAATCTAAAAGCCAGAATGTATACAAAGATGCTAAAAGAGGAACAAAAATCCACAAATTCAAAAAAGTTAGAACACTCAGAAATATTATATGCCCCTGTCCAACTAAAAGCGATTTTATTAGGATATTCTTGAGCTCTTGCTTCGTCTTCTTGTGATCTTCAAAACATCTAACATTTTGCTCCCTCCATGTACTCCACATTAAGCACAAAGGAAGAATATGTTGAACAGTATTGAATCTCACTTAACCTTAAATAAGCATCAAGACACTAATTCTACAAGCCTTTGGGAATAAGAAGATAATCAAATTCTCTCTCTTATGTTGAACAATATTGAATATCACGGTAGCTCCTCTTGTATCTATCTTCCTACTGCCAAGGATATTTGGGATCATCTCATTCATATGTACTCTGCTACTGGAAATATCACTCCGATTTTAGGCTTGAACAAGGTGCTTAGATTGTGGACGAGTACTATATTCGTGTTGTGGCCATCTGTAAGGAGATTAACATGTTTCAATCGCTTTCTACCGACTGGAAGAAAATGGAAAAACAACGTCAAGATGCAAATGTGGTTCAATTCCTTCTTGGCTTGAAACCCAAAGAATAAACATCTAGTTCTTCTGCCTCTTATTTGTTTGTTAAAGGCTTTATCCATCAAACCTTATGTGCTCACACTCCACAACAAAATGGTGTGCCTAAGTGCAAGAATCGTCATTTATTGGATGTTGCACACAATTAAGTTTAATCCTGATAGTTCAATTGAAAGATTGAAAGTTTAATCCTGCTATGACATCCCATCTGATTAAAAAATGTTCTCTAAATAAGTCTCATTTGAGACATCTGACAAGAAAATCTAAAAGTTACAAGCTTTACTAACAAGGAATTATTCTGACTATATTTGCTGTAACATAATGAGGATGATAACCACATCAAAAATAAAACTCACTCAATTTTTCTTCTCTCTTTTCATGTTTGTTAAAGTATTGAACCTCTTCCTATTAGCTTAAACTTTTGGAATAAGTGGTTATTTAATACGTTATCATAGTAAAGGTCATGAGTTCAAACTATGTTTCTGTCATTCACCTTCCCATTTCAATTAAATATTCCAGGTGTTGTGCCTTACATATTAAAAGAAAGTTTGAACCCACATGTAAGGGGGAGTGTTAAAGTATTGATTAAATGATTAAATTTACCACTTCCTATTAGTTTAAGCTTTTGAGATAAGTTGTGATTTAACCATGACAAAAGATTTTCATTGCAACTCTGGAGGGAACTTGATTAAGCCCAGTGTTACCAGAATAATGTGCTATTGTTGTTTGACTATTCTCAGACAACATTCAAGATACAAGCTGTACTTTATGCACAGAAAATAGAGATAGATGAATTGGTCATTTTCAGAAAAACATACAAGAAAGGATCAGTTCAGAAAATTAAACCATGCAAAGTTGACGTAAGCAAAAAGATTTGACGCACCGACTTTTCACATACCATAAACTAACTGTTTTACGTACCAAGACAAATGAAGACTAAAAAAGTATACCTCGGAGGATGATGGTAAGTATACAGGCAAGTATTCTTTCACATCATCGAGAACATACGACCCCAAAACACGCTCTCCAGGTACCTTATAGTCCCAAAAAACAGAACTTTATTTAGTAAACATTAGAAGGTATCCATCATTTTATACAAAAACAAAATGGAATTACCTCGACAGTTAGACGATGTGGGTAGCAGGGCTCATCCCAGGCATAAGGGCAAGATGTATAAGAGTGAACAATAGTCTCAAATGTTTCACATTTTTGCTGGTAGATCCGTAGCCTCTACGAAGTGGCAAGTAGCACAAAGTAAAATTTAGTCAATCAAGTTTTTAACATGAGGATGTCTAGATTGCCAAGAATATAAAATTTATGAGATGAATTTTGACAAATAACTGATGAGTTCAAGATACAAGTAAAAGGCCAAAGAAAGCATCAATTTGAACCACAACTTTGTGTAAAACAAAAAGGAGTCCTGTAGGAAACAAGATCACAAAAATAAAAAATATCTGTACTCAAAATTAACCGTTAGACCTTATTGCAACTATTTTGAAGTACCATTTAGTGTGGTGAATATATTAATTGCAGAATAATACCAACCTCTTTTGAGAAATTATCAATTCTGTATGGCATATACCCTGTATCATCATCTGATAAGAGAATCAAGTTTGTCCCAGAACTTCCATGGAGGCTTCCAACAACTTTTTCATCTCCAATGGAAACATCAGCATTCTGTACTTCAACCCGTATCATATTTAATGCATTGGAGACATAGTTCCGCATTTTTACTTGAGTATCACCGAGATGATCAGACAAGAAAGCGCCTGACCATTGCCATCCAGGTTCACTATAACGAATGGAAACCAGTAATTCCCTGCTACAAGTTGAAATGTCATCAAAGTAGGGAAAGCAGAAGCAAAGAAAATATATGAATGGAAGTGATATCGCCAAGCAATAGCAAAAAAATTTGTGAAGAAAATGGCCAGACATGATTCAAATGATTAAATTGAGTAGCAATGTTGACATTCCAGCAGTAATCATTCAGGTTAAATACATCTTGAACTTAACCATTTAATTTGTTATTTTTTAAATTTCCAATTCTCCCATTCTTTAAGAATCCCTCATATGGTAGCCAAGGGTGGGGGGCGCTGGGATTTACTCTGGCAAATTCATTAGTATATATCAAGAGAAAAATACACTACAAAAAACAGGATTTTATTCAGAGTTATTAAAGGATGCCTAAGTGTGTTTTCAGCATACAGCTTAGCAAGGCTTTTATGTAGATGCTCACAAAGCACCTTCAAACAAGCTAGCTTAAGCCCAAAAGCATATGCTTCTGTGAAGTGCATGGGACAAAAAAACTTTCTTTTTTTTTTTTGGGATCCCGAATTTATAAATCTCGATAAGGAGCTCTATGATTTTTTCACTGAAAAGGGTGAACTGATTGATTTATTTAAAAGTTAATTTCATACCCATATTGGCTACATTTCACAATATTAAAGCATTATGCTCACATATTACCTAATAAGGGGAAAAATGAGATTCGACAAATGACAGCAAAAAATAAAAATATAATCAAAACATTATACACAGGACTACAGGAGAATTCATGAGAACAATAATAAGTTGAACAGACATTTCCTGACACAAATTTGTATGTGCTTCCAGTGTGAGCATAGATATCTGTAATATGCATTTACAATGAGGACCTGTGAGTAAGCATGAACTCGAAGAACTCTATATATATGTTAGCAACTATACAATGCAACAACCTGGTTGTATCTGTCCAGTGAAGATGAGCATGTTCTCCAACGCCTAAACGGAAAACAAGATCAGTTCCCTTCTGCTTGTAACATAAGTCCATATTGCATGCGTTACTGATAACATATCTGCAACATAAGGAGTTTTAACACGATAGAGAGACAATATTTAAAGAATATAAAAAAACACTTTGTTTAATGTAGTTCTTCTAACTACATCACCTAGGCTGGAAAGTAATGGCATTTGTCCTCCCAGCAAATGGTCCATCAACTGTATTTGATGTCACAGATATCAAGGATGCAGCATTTGATGATGATTTTGGAACAAGAATAGTAGTTGAACCACTGGGTGGAACAAGAAAGAATGGGCTTGACCATGAAGAATTTGGCATGTTTTCTGAAAGGCACTCAGTTAGGAACCTACTTACTCTAACCATAACTTCATTTGTAGAGGAAATAGGATTAGGAGAATACATGCATGCCCTGACTTTTTCATTCTCATGTCCTACAGAATTTGAATTCCTAGAAATCAATTGACTACTTGAACCCAATCTGTCTTTTGAACTGTTTAGAAAAGCTTTTTGAGTGTCTATATCAATTTTATTAGATATTTTGCAAGACTTTGTGAGGGAATTAGATGAAATCAAAGGTTTTCTGAAAAATATTGCTGAGTGTAAATCTACATTCTCCCTGGTTGAGACAATGTGATTTTCTGGGGAAGAACATCTTAAACTAGGTGGAGCCATAGCTTGTGAATCATGGCTAGATGATAGCAGACTGAGACCATCTTTTTTGCCCAGTAGCAGTTCTTGTTCAACCATATCATAACAGGAAGGAATAATGCAGCCCACTCGTTTCATGTCATCGGCAGATTCTGAAATCAGGAGGGGAAAACCAGTGCAATTATATAACAGAAAGGGGACAAAAATGAAGAGTTCCCTCGCACCCGAGAATCCATCGATTGTCTTCTCCACTGTTACATATACTGGACCTAGAATGAAGTAACGCTATTACAATTAACACATTAAACCTAAAATAACTTCAACAGTAAATTTGATGGTAAATATCTACTACCATTTGACAAATCTGGATAAAAGGTCACAGTTTCAGACAACGAAAACTTGGTCCCACTGAACTTAGCCATTGTACAGAATTTTTCTGTTCGAGGAAACTTGAAAGCTGATGGTTTGAATCCTTGAATATGGATTTCTAGTCCCAGGTCATGTGATGGATCAATATGATGAAAGGAAGTTTTCACCTGTACAAGTTTAGCATATGATTTTCTGGAGTAACTGCACCATGCCCAATAAAAGTCAAGAAAACAAAAGGCAGTACTAAAATCTGCATTTAGACTAAAATATATCTGATAAGAAAATTTAAATCACAACCTCTGAAAGGAATGCAGTACGAGTAACCCCACTACTTTCAATTGTCAATGAAACTGCCTCGGGAAGGTAGTTGTTCACTACTAATGGAGTAGTTAGGGTCACTTGGTGAACAAACCGCTTCTTTGGCTCATCCAGATCACAACTTCCGACTATTTTCTTTGAAGTATCCTTTATATGCAGAGAACCACCCTTCTGCAGCTGATCAGATGAATGCAAGCTGATATTTCTGACTGATACACAACATCGAAATGGATCGCCACTTGCATGAAGTGGATAGCAAGCAAACGATTTAAGAAATCCAATTTTACTCTCCTGAGAAAGAAGGCTTGTGAGGTTATAATATTCACTCCACAAGTAAGAATTTCCAATTGGATGCCAACTCATGCGACCAGCTTCAGCCAAATGTAGAGGGAGTGGCAACTCCTGACCAGGATATATTGGGTCTAATATCTGAAAAAGTAGAATGAACAGGAAGTTTTATAATGTACACCGACACAGAAAGGAATAGCCATCTTGGATTTGTTACAGGGTATAATGATTTTTTTTCTTCATACCTTTGGGGATACACCAAATGGAATATCAAATCGCAGCTCCAATGGCAGTGAAGTTGCATTTGAAAGTACAACCTAAGTATATCAACTGTGCTTTAGCAAAGAATGAATGGAAAAAGAAAAAAAAAAAAAAAAAGAAGGAAGAAAACCCAATAATACATGAAATGCAAGGGAACCTCATTAGCATAAAAAAAATCATATCAAATTGGACTTTCTACTTACAGTTGAGTACAATCGTATTAACTTGCAATACCGCTGCACTGAAACTTCCAACACAACAGGAACAAGAAACCCACTCCGGGTGTATGTTCCATTCTCCTCAGTGTCGTCATTGAATGCCTTGGAAAAATCAATCTCAAAGTGGGTAAGTCCCACACGATCCATTGAAATAGGAGCAGAAGGCACAGATGTTCCCTCAAGTTGAACAGTAATAAAATGATGAGTAAACGCATTTGGTTTCTGCTCATGAAGTCTATCAGAAGAATGGGCTGGCCTACAATGAAAAAGTTGTTCTTCAGGAGTTTCATTAACATAAATAGGAAGAGAAGAACCTGGCTGTACACAATTTCCATCTCTCACTTCTGAGACATCAAACTCGTCAGGAGTACCCAGTCCTCGATAAACATAATATATTAGTGGCACAGAAGTCAAATTTTGAAGTATATAAGGAGCATATCTTCCATCAGACATATATTTAGTAAACGGAGAATTTAAGAATTTCTGGCTTTCAGGATGATCATATGGTTCCATCAGATCCCAAGCATCCTTTATCATCTCAATTGTCCTAGAAAGACACTGAAACACAAATTATGTACGTTAGCAATGGATTAAAAAAGAAAAAATGAAAACAAACAAGATGAAGTTGCACAGAATGGTAGAATTCAAAGGTTCATGTTTTTTCAATAGCATCCAGTAGGGGCCCGAACCACTAAATGAATTCGAGACTATAACTTGATCTACATATACACCTACTTCTGCAACCACTATTACAACTCAAATTTGTTACAGTGTATTTAGATGGCAGCTGGGATTTAAAAGCACAATTGTGTTTCTATGAGGCATTTTAGGGAATTGAACATGCATCATCAACATTAGGGCCAATAAATTAGATAAGAGCCATTTAAAGAAATAATGCTACGTAACAAGTTTTACATCTGCCAAATGAAACCCCAATTTTGTGCAACAATCCCTGAAAAGGCTGCAGAAATTTTATTTCCCACTCTCAAAATTATGGATAGACTGAAATAACATTTAAATGTCAAAAAAACACCCATGATTAATTATTTTAGGTAGAGAGCTGATCCATGAAGCACAGGACATAATACATCAAAATATACCTCAATAACAGATTCTGTAAAGTTCAAGTTAAGCTGCCCTGTTGATTTAAGTTGGATGTCCGTCGTGATGAAGCTGTTCAGCAAAGCACTCATCTCATTTTTTCTAATCACAGCCATCTGAAATTTCCAAGGCTCAATAAAAGGCTCCCACAATACCTTCAACCATTATAAACAGATACAGCCATTAGTATGTTATTCATACTGTAAAAATGAAGAGATAGTGATGCTTAGTTACCATGTACCTTGTGAATGTTATTGTAGTTGACTTGAAATTCAGCAGCGACTGAACCCTCAATGTTGTTTTCAATCACATTAGCATGCAAGATGATGTTCCTCAAAAGAATTTCCAACAGAGGTCCACCACAACTCCACTACATGAAAGCAATTAGGAACTATAAGCAACATGAAGTAGACTGGTTAAGAGCCAGCCACTTTACATCAGATTATATATATAAAATATTAGCGAGAAAGCAAGGGTAGGACAAATTTCTCTAGGTATGGTGAACATCAATCATGGGACCAACTAAAAGCAAGCAAAAAAGACAACAAATTATCAAGAACAAAATAACTTCTGAAACAACAAACAAGTCAAAGATCCATCTCTCTTGGGAGCATGCCCTTCAATGGCAAGTTGTTGAACAGGCTAAATTCGGACTACCGTGAATGATCAATTGAGTGAGATCAACCAGAGGCTACAATGGACCTTTGTCACACCGATACAATTCAATGGGTCTTTAAGGCATATTGCTGGTCTTTCTTTTTAAAGGTTCAATGGTTTTGGAGATAAAATTCATACCTAAAAATATGGCACCATGATGGCAAAGAAAAATCTTCGAAAGATAGTACCAACTATCGTATTTATATACCTTATAACTTAAGTCCTGAAAAATTAGCTCTACAACTCAATTCAAATCAAGTCAACTGTAATTCCAGCTGACTGGGAAAAATTGGCTTTTTATAGATGAGACATCTCAATAGAAAGCTCTCTCACAAGATTAAAGTTTTTTATTCATTCTATTGCATATATATAAATTACATAGATAAATTTTTTGAAAGTATCTCTCCCTCTGTCGCATAATGCATATAGAAAAGTTTAGCTTAAGTAGTCCAGAAGGCCAACATACCCTTCCATCACTTAGCAGAAGTGAAACCTTCTTCAACCGGGCCTTAAAATGAATCTCACCAAACACAAATTTGGAAGACTGTGCTTCAAGTACATTGAAATGTACACCACGCAAGAAGTAGAATATGCGGTGTGAAAGCCTCACATCTGAATGATCGCACTGAATCTCAACTTCAACATGCATAACCTCCATGTGATTAGAACCAATCTCAGCCTCCACATCAACCTGATATATCTTGAAAAGAGGCCAAGGTGGAACACTCTTGTTGTCACATATTGCAATTGTGCCACTCAAATTTTCCAAGCTGGACTTAAATTTTATATTTCTTCTGTCTATAAAGAATCCTGTACTTCTACTATACAAACTCATAACAAGAAATATGTAATCGTTTTCTTCATGTGCATCAGATGAAACATTCTGAGACGCATTCTTGTATTTGTCAGCTAGCTTAAGTTGCCTGCAAGCTTCTTTGGTGACCAATAAAGGGAAGTAAAATCTAATCCCAACATTTTCCGACCTTACAATCAGGAAAACAGCATCCTGCTTCATGTTCACTGAGGAAAACTGAGTTGACACACTTGTAGAATGATGAGAACTTGGAGAGACGTCAAGTGCCATATTTTTCAATGGATCAACTATGTTCAAGGCCAAACTCTTTGATGATGAATCCAGGAGTGTGGCTTTGGTCAGTTGTCCAGCATAAGAGTTAATAACGTCAAAAATCTTAGTCCAGTCAGACAAATGTAGCCAAATGTCGAGAGAAGGAAGAGAAAAGCATAGTTCATTTTCTTCATGAATTGATTTGGAAAAAGAAATGTCAACAACAGACGAGGAAGGGCATGTGGAGGTGCATTGCACTAGTAAAATAGAATTTGGCAAAGAAGATAACTCCAAGGAGGAGAAAGTAAGACCAAAGCTTGAGAGAGTGTCATTTTTCAATGATGCAGAGCATGAAAATTGCATGTCAGCCTTAGCAACCAAATCCATTGAATCGTTTCCACAGCGATGCAATTTTACTGACAATGAATTAACATAACACCTAACTTCTGTGAATATCATGCTTGAGCCAACATGCGAAACTGCACCAATCTCTTTTAGACGCCTCTTTAACTGAAGAAACTGTAGAACATCAGATTTGAATCCCTTTGACTGATTATCTACCGAGGATAATTGATTTATGACATCCTGCAGAGCCTCAAGTCCATCTATAAAGTGACCATCTACCAACAAAAAAAGAAAGAATGCATTAGTTCAAAACATGACAAGATAAACTGGTATGGTTCTAATTGCTAGTGACCTAGGAAAGACAAAGCTCTTACCATCAACCACAATTTGACAGTTTCGGACCCTTGTCATGACACATGTAGTCGAGGGAGAGCTTCTATCAGGGGATTCACTTTCACATGGCATTGTAACCCAAATATCAGCACTTAGGGGAGCAACTAGGGTAATATGTACACAGTCAGTATCTTCATCAAATGTTACGTTACCATATCCATCGTCCTTCAACAATAGGAATGATAACAACAAGTCTTGTCCAAAAATATTTAAACAGTGATTTCTTCTTGCAAATTTATGTGGTGGAACCAAATATTCAATTGGAATTTCCTTCAATACATTATCTGATATGCTCTCATGGATGAAACTACTGTACAGCTGTCGAATTTCAACATTTAGAAATTCATGTTCATTCCTTTCCACAGGAAAAATCAAAGTGCAGTCCAGTATCTCAAATTTATACGCGAAGGAACTCTCATTTCCAGTGTACTTATGGCCTTCAGTTGCAGGCTTTGAATTTGAATTCCATTCAGACAATGAAAAGTAACCAATGATTATGGCCAAATATTCAGCTGGTAAAATGCAATACACATGCTGAATGCTAATGCTCACTTCAAAGTGAGAACTGAGTGATCTACTTTTTTCTTTCCTCACACGTACATTCAAAATAGGAGATAAATTTCGTAATGAGGGGCCCCACAAAAAATCATGGAAATTTCGTGTCCACCAAGATGAGGTCAGCGTCAATCCCTCTATAGAACACAAAAGATCCATAGAATCTTCATTAATAAGCAATGAAGATTTAGAGCCTGGTAATGTAATTGTTCCAATAATGCATGAGGAGTCATGAAAATGCACTCTCATTAGACAGAGATGCAAATCAATAACAAATTGATCAGTGACACCAGAGGTCCCAGACACATGAAATGCTTCTTTATCAGATGTGGATGCTAATGGAGGGGTATGAAAAAGTTTACACGCCTCCTTGATACCGAACCTTGGAGTTCTGATTTTTCTGTCCCTTAGATTCAGATTTTTTCTCCATTCAGAATTTGGATGAAGAAGTGAACTCTCAAGGCTAACTAGCAAACCAGAGTTGCAAAGAGTGACAAAGGGGAAGTGATCTAAAGGAATACTCGGATATTCAAAGGACCCATTATCAACAAAGTTTGAGAAACCGAACCTTTGAAACCCAAAGGCAGGCACAGTATTTGGAACTTCGGCATCTACCTTGGGGCTATGAGCACCTTCAGAAGATGCATCATAAACAGATAGTCTATCAAAGAAACCGGTCAGCAATCCAATTGCATAAGGGTAGCAGTGGAGATCAGCATCATTCAAGTAAACTGTACATTTGTGGCAAAGAAAATCTGCTCTGTGAGATTTATAATGTAAGAGAAATCCTCCTTTGGTAGATAAATCTCTGTCATTATAATTGTCACTACCATCATTAAGACCAATATCAATGTCATGCTGATAAATAGAAATGGTAGAAGATGCATTCCCACATGAATACAGAACATGGCTCTCCCCCTGACCTCTCGGTGGATGCATGGTGATCTTCAATGCCTTCATACAGATCCAGCACTCCTCAAATTTTGTTAGTGCATACCTGAAATTGAACAAAAGAGCACTAACTTCATTTTTCATTGCAAAATGTATTATAGACCAATTACTAATACATATCCGCAGAAAACCCTATTATAAGACATCACAACGCAACTTTCAATAATCTATACATGGCAAAAAGTGCAAATATATGAGTTTGTGTAATTCTGTGAGTGCATCCATGTAGGCATACAAACATGTAAGAAAAAACACAAAATCCAAAAGCAATAACATACCATATATCTAGGTCTCTTAAAGAAAGCATCAGTGCAGAACTGTAGTCTCCATTATTTGCAATATCAACTAGTACACTCACGGACTCCAAATTCGCATTGACAGAGAAACCAAAAATTTGAGTTGTCCATCCATTTGGTGTCATATTAAGTGGATCCAGAGTTTCTGATGTTACAGATTCATTCTTTGGACTAAACACAACACCTAGATGTGCTATCAATTCCAGAAGTGCACCATAGATTGATGGAGACAGGTGTGCATGAAGTGATGATACAATAATATAAACCTGAAAAATTTAGAACAAACAAAGCTGAGAAATAAAATTCTACTCATCATAATCATAAGTATATATAAACATGGATTCATACACATACATACACATGAACACAAACTATACCCTCATCCTCTGGTGCTTTATCGCTTGTTGACATTGAGATAATAATTTTCAATATGATGAAATTTAGATTTGTACTTTGAGTATTTGTAAATTGAGACCTTTGTTAGGTTTTCCATCAAATAGACCCTTTCAGCAAAAAATATAAAATAAAAAAGGAACCAAAAAGATATATATAAAAATAAATAAATAAATAAATAAGCTACACTTCCTTTGCCATGGAGAACCAACCCCCACAACCATGGCCTTGGGTTTCCAAGGTTAGAGACCCACAGCCACCATGGGGTCTTCTCGTCCATGGAGCAGAACCATGGTCATGGAGGTCGTGGGTCTCCTCAGCCATGACCATGGGACTCATGACAATGGAGACCCAATGCCGGTCCTCCATGGCATCCTCCCTCCACAGTCCTGGAGGTTGACTGGCCATGGAGGTCGGGGGATATAATTTTTTTTTTTAGTTTTATTTGAGGGTTTTTATCGTATTTTCAAATAATTTTTTTCATCTATTTGATGGAAACCAAACAGCGGTGTTTATTTACAGATGCCAGAAACACAAGTAGAAAATTCATCAAACTGACAATTGGTACCTCAAAATCAAAAGTACTAAAGCACATGGGGTGTGTACCATATTTTCTCTTAATCTGCCTCAGACCAAAGAAAAGGGAAAAAAAAAAATTAAAAAAAAAAACAATTATTTTTTCTTTCCAAACTCAAACTTCCACCTTGAGTTTTAAGGGGGGTGTTAGAATATAGGATAATCTTCCATATTAGGTTTGATATATGTTTCTTATTTAGTATTTACCATAAATGTGTGGTTGTAATCAAATCCTAGAGATTTGAGTACCTTTCCCTACAAATAGGGCCATTTGTATTGCAAACATGATATCAAAATGTAGCCCTAATTCTTGTGTTCTCAAATTCTCTCTCCACCTCCACTCTTTCTCTTACATTTTATTTTTTCTTATATATTTCAACAGTGTACACACGATTAACATTGTAGCAACTGTGGTCTTAGACATGCACAACACATGAAATTACTAGAATGGGGGCTAGGCAACACTTGCTAAGGATTAGACTATTAATTTCAAAAGCTTAAGCTATCAAGTTGTGGGCATGTAATGTATATGAAGCTCACAAAGATATAACACTAACAATAGTAAAGAAACTCAATGATGACAGTCCACATTGGAGTATGAATTCAAAATTAAAATTTACCTCTAACTGTTTCAAAATAGATTCATCCATGATCATGCAAGAAGCCAAGGTAATAGAAGGACAACATTTCTCAAAGATGGAGATTGTTTGCGTATGAAGTGGCACCCTCATCTTCATCTGCAAAAAATCAACCTTGATCTTAATTTGTAGGCTACAAAATCTGGCTAAAAAGTGTACTTCTTAGAATATCTGAATAATATTAAGAAAAGAAAAAAAAAAAATTCTAACCTCAAAATCATTTAGTTTGACTTCGAAGTGATCATAAAGATCTTGAAGTTGGAAGCTCATAGAACAGTTAGAGTTGGAAATTGAATTTAAGAAATTTTTCAGGTTACTATGTTCTTCCTCAAATTTTGAAGGGAATGAACCTAGATCACATTTGGATTTAAAAAGAAGAGCTCCAAATTCCAATACCTGTCAAAAAATTTCAATATAAATTTGACATATAAGCAAGAACATAAAAATTAAAATAAGCAGATAAGAGATACATGCCAGTAACTGATGTAGCAGACACAAGATGGTGAAAACCAAAATTAAGTACGCAGCCTCTCAATGAAAATATCTGACCTAATAAATATTTAATTCATGTATTTCAAGATTAGAAAAGAGGGTGAGGGTGTTGGGTTGTTGTTTCAAAGGTGAAATTAACGAGCTTGATCAACCATTAAGGAGTAATCCTAATAGCTAACCCCATACAAAAACCCAATATATGCAGCAAGTGAATATAAAAACAACACAGGATAAATGAAGCATAAAACGGACCATAGACTACTTCAGTAAACATGTAGATTAATAAAAGCTAAATTCAAAGTTCCAACATGATGAAACATCACAGCACTGAGTTGCCAGATCTCAAAGTAACACATGTAAACCAAAAAAAACAAGAAGCAAAAGGACTCCAATGATACTGGTACACCATGATAGGTAGCACACAGTAAAAGAAGGAAGTACCAAGTCAAACTGCTCGGAAATTGCATTTCCCCAAGGAACATTTATGACAATATTGATGATACTAACGTCCCACATCACCTTCTTACGACTTGATAAAATGTATCTGCAAAAGATATTCATATTGATATTACAGACTACCAGACAAAATGTATATAGACATAATCACCTAGCAGTCAAGCAATTCAAGAAAATGTACATACACACAAACCCACATATGTCAACTACATAATTCTTTTTTTCACTAAAAAAAAAAAAAAAGGCATCATCTCAGCTGCAAACAAGAAAACTTACTCAGCTTTTGATAACAGTCTAGCATTGGCATTTTTTATACCATTCAGCGATGAGAGGAGCTGCAGTAGGGCAGGTGTTACTGTTAACATCCTCATACAAAATTTGAAGCAAAACATACTAAATGATGGGTAACAATAAAATCATTTTAAAATTTATATTGTATTACAAAGAGAGAGAAATCTAGTTAAAAAGCTTTACCTAACTAAAAAGCCCTCTTTTGAAGTTTCTACCCCCAAGGTTTAGGGCATGAAAGAGCTCAAAAATTTGGACTGCACCGTGTCTCCGGTGAAGTGTCAGCATCGACGGGGTTTCTTAGGGTCTAATAACGATTTCTCTTTTCCCCCTGAAGTGCGGTAGGGGTTTTGGGCTGGTAAGGTTGGTTGTTGGGTCTTAGAGGATCATCTACTTTGTGGGTTTTGTCTTCTCGGGTTCTAGGGTCTGTTTTGTGGGTCTTTGGTTGGGTCCCTATGTATACGTATTGTATATTTAGAGGCGCTTTGCGCTGTTAAGGCTTGAGGATGGCGCCCTATTACTGTGTAATTCGTTGTGCCCATTGTTTTGATATATAGAACTTTACTTATCCCAAAAAAAAAAAAAAATGTTAACTACCAATTTTCAAACAAGCATATACATGTGAATTGAGTAGTTTTATCTTATCTAGTTTTTGTAGAAGTTTATCTTACCTAGAAGTTGTGGTTAGCTTTATATTGTTTTTTTAGGGTTAACAATATAAAGCTAACCACAACACAGGATATTGTTTGTGGTTAGCTTTAGGGTTAACCCTAAGAAGGCTAGTTGTGGTTAGCTTTATATTGTTGATAGATGTTAACATTTGTTTCTTCTATAAATAATAAATGTATGTGGGCAGTAATTAACTTTTACCCACCATTCATTAATTTAACCTCTATTAATTTACATGCTATTAGAACATTCTCAAAATAGAAAGAAAAGAAACTTTCTGTTTTCATTGGTTATTCTTTTTACTTTTACCCTTTTCTTCCTTCCCCTTCACTCATCTCCTTTCTACGGCTTTACCGCACCCTTCAACGTTTACCTTCTGCAAGTGACTGTCCAATGTCAGTCCGATGAGAGCTCCTGATGCCTGTGATGGTGAGACTAAGAAGCAGCCTAGTTGAAACTCCAAGATTTTCCTCATCTTTTCTTTTATTCCTTTTCTTCTTTTCTTTAATTCTCAAACAAAATGAAACCTTGTTTACACACCATTATCCCTTCAACAAAATCCTATGTTACCCTATTAACATTCAAAAACCCTAAAAATATCAAAGGTACTGTTCACAACCCATTGACAGTAATTCTGCTTCTTTTTGTCTTCTTGCGTTGTTTCAACTCAAAAACCTAATGGCAAAACTAGCCTTCTTTGTCTTCTTGCAGTCCTTAAACTAGCCTTCTTAATGATAAAACCGAATATCTAGAGCCTTTAAACTCACCAACATGGATGGTATGAAACCCTAATCACCAAATCAAAGTGCTGCCCAACATCAGCATGTGCCTCCTAATAGCAGATCAAACTGGAAGGAAAGCAATTCCTTGAGCAATTGCTACATAGTGACCAATCAATGTGGTAATGCATCCTCATCAGCAAATTCAAAGCTATAAGTCAATGTTTACACGAGAATAATGATTCACACACCCATTGTTCACTTGTTATTGCATTGTGAGGTGGCGATGGAGGTGTGGAACATGGTGTGTCAGTTATTTGGTGTGATGTGGGTGATGCCGGATAGTGTGACGAATTGCTTGGGGAGTTGGAGAGCACAAAAGGGTAATCGCACAGTATTGCAAACATGGAGAATGGTGCCCTTGTGTGTAATGTGGTGTATATGGAGGGAAAGGAATGCTTGGAATTTTGAGGACCGTGAGCTTGGTCTATTGGAGTTGAAGAAAAGGGTTATTCAAACACTCTTCTCATAGAGAGTTATGTGGCATTCTCCGCAAGTTTCAACAATTGCGGACTTTTTAGACTTTTGCTCTACTTTTTCTAGTTAAAAGCTTGTTTTGTGGGCTCTTTTTGTATACATCCTGTGTACATGGGTTGTGCCCCTTGCACTTTTAATAATATTGATTTTTTACCGATCAAAAAAAAAAAATGATTCACACACCCTTTTTTTGATTCATTGTCAGTTTAGCTGTGTCCTCATCATAATGGTTCAAAATGTCAAAAGTGTTATTTTCTGCCCATTACTGTTAAAAAGTATAGCATGTTAAAATTCACTTTCAGAAAAAATTTAGAAAAAGAACAAAAGACAGAAAGGGATAAAAAGGAGAAACTAGAGTCAAAAAACAAATATTAATTGGTACTTCTGTGCCATAACCACTTTTTCTGCTTGGCATTTACACGAAGAACAAAAGCAACTTGTTCTCTCTGAACAGCAGATGACAACAAGCTAAAGAAACTGAGAAACAAAACAATTAAAGGTTGAGAGTGCAATGTGAAACCAAATTGTTTTCAGAAGCCCCCAAATAATTTTTTTTTTTTTTTTTTGATAAGTCAATAGAATATATCAAAAGCGCAAAGGGGCACAACCCTTGGTACACTGAGAGTATACAAAGGAGACAAAAGGGGAGAGGAGAAGAAAGAGAGGAGAAGATGAAAAAAACACAATCGTCCAGTTCTATCCCAACAACACTTAGACATAACTAAAAGAGTCATAATACATTAACAGAAGAAATGGTGGGATATTTAAGAAATGCAACATTCATTGAAGTTCTTCCAACATAATCTTACTATCATTATATTGTTAAGATTCTCTACCTCAAACATTAAGCACATTCTCGCCCCTGATGCATGACATTTTAACCAAACAATAAAACCATGTAGTAGTAGAATTTGAAGCCCTCAACAAAGTAGTTCATACATAGGATTGGAAAAGGACTCAAAAACACGAATCAGGATCTGAAAGCAATATAATGGAGCTGAACTGATCATGAATGCTCACCCTTTCTTGCTGAAAACTTAAGGATTTTAACACATCAAAGAACTCCATGAAACTCATAAAGAATTCTGCATCAAAAGTAACTTCAAGTGGTTGAAGCATGCCCTGAATACAGAAGTTATGATAAAGCAATTGTCAATAGAAATTCATAGTACATACCTAAATGAAGCAATATACAAAGAAGCACTCTCGTTGGCTTAGGCAAGAGGGTATATAAGAGCAACAGATTGTAATTACCTTAACCGACAATTCAACCTCACAGTTAGGTGACAGATCCACTTGGATGGTACAGGAAGGATGCTTATTATCCACTACACCTTTCTCTAGAATGGGCTGCAAATAAAGGTGGTCAATCACAGATGGTGTCTCCAGCTATGTTGACCATGATGTCATTCAAGTCACACCCCTCATAAAAAGTGCTTCAGGCACAGATGGCTATTAAAATGGGTTGTGGAAAATATCAACACGATTCCAGAACATTCAGGTAAAAAATGGATGTGCATGGAACAGAATTGCAACACAAGATGGTAAAAAAAATATTATTATTATTATTATTTAGGGTTTAGGGTTAGGATTTCCAAATATCTTACAATGCTACCAAACTAGAAGATTTGATCATGGGACAGCTAAACAAGAGAATCACGTCTCAGAAGATCATAGGAAGAGAGGAATAAAAATTTAATGGAGCCATGGGGTGCCTTATACTTTTGATGATATCTCGATTACTTAAAAAAAAAAATTATAATTTCACAAAGACAATTTTATATTAAATAATGAAAATCCTTGGACTTACATCATAATTATTATTCAAACCAGTGAGATAGGATACTTCTTCAATCCCTTGGGAAAGAACACTAGTTGCTACACAATTGTTTTGCTCATCTTTTATAAGGAACCATTACAAGTTTACAACCAAAAAACATAAACATATATGTATTCCAAGGACAGACTAACTTTTCAGCTTGACTGATGGGCCTAGAGATGTAGCACAATATCACTCGTAGAAATTGGGTTCGCCCATATTTTATTCTTCTCCTTGCAAAATTTTAACCCTTCATTCACATCAAAACTTGCTTATCCACCAAAATTTTGCGTGTTTCTGTACTTTTTTTTTTTCCTTTTACCATATCCACCAAAATGGCCAGCAAAATTTTAACCCTTCCTGAGTTTTGCTATGCTAGGTCTTAGCCTTTCAGCAAAATGGCCAGCAAATTTTGTGGAAAAAAAAAAACTCGCTAGCACATCCACATGATCAAGTGAAGCATTAAAACTGATGTTAAAATTATGTATTAGATCACAGAATGAATTCAGAAAATTCTCATGCCAAATTGATATCCGTTTCTTGACTCTCCATTATAAATGAACGCCAAAAGGAAAATAGAAAAAGAATACAATTATATGTAATGTTTACTACAAAAATACAATTAAACGAAATGTTTATAGAAGGCACAAAAGAGACAAACCGTTTTCATAAGTAGAATGACTTTCTTGGTACATGGGTGAACCATCTCCCCTGATTGGACTAGAGCAATGATGCTTGCAGATTCTTTGTAAAGTTTGCACTCTATAATTACCCTATGAAGACACAACTCAGCAATTTCTTGCCTGTACTTCCTGGAAGTATGAAAAACAATGTAACTGAATATATGCAGATTAACAATAAGATTACCAACAAAAGAGCTGCAATGCCAGTGCAAGCATATACATCTAGTCAATGTATGGGATAACAAATGCATGTTATTAATTAACCAACAGCTTTGCCAAAAATGCTTTCATACGAATCAGAGAAACTAATAGAATAGAAAATATGACTCTGCATGTTGACCGTGATAGGATGGTGGTTCCATCCTCCTCTTATTTTTCTCCCATCCAAAAGTAATAAGGAAAAAAGAAAAATAAAAAAAATGATAATTAATTACTAGTTACAATAATCAAACCTAATTATTTCTTGTAAAGGAAAAAAAAAAAAAGAATGTAACAGAGATGAGATTTGAATCTCAGGGTAATTAGCCTCGTGAGCTACCAAATCGTTCCTCGGTTATTTTTTTACCAGGCCCACCACATTAGATCCATGGGCAGCATGGCATGTTCAGGCTTGTTTGCTAAGTAAGCCCAAAGCAAAAGCTATGACATGTTGCTCAGCCCCTTTCTTTAGTTCATTGGTCCAATTTGCTGAAAAGGCACATGCACAAAAAATAACCGAAGATGTATCATTTGAATATTGAGAAATAATAGAATTCTCCCTTCTTATCTTTCATTTTGGTATCAGAGCCAAAGGTCCCGAGTTCAAACCTTGACTCCATCATTCACTCCCATTTAATTAAAAAATTTAACGTGTTGGGGCTCACCTATAAAAAGGAAGTTTGAGCCTGCACGTGAGGAGAAGTGTTAAAGTATTGATTAAATAATTAAATTTACCTATTTCTATCAATTTAAGCTTTTAGGACAAGTGGTGATTTAACGGTAAAAACTTAATGTTTTACCCACACAGAGAAGAGAAGAGAGGCATCCATACATGCTCCACAGTGTTGCAGAAATCTGATGAATGCTGAACTTGATTGCACATAGATAGATCATGTCACTGGGAACACCGTCACCATTGGATAAAACCGGAGGATAGAATTCTGTTGCTTCATAAATATCCTGTACAAAAAGGCAATGATTAGTTTTTTAGAAACAATTTATTTTATTAGGACTCAGTTGGCATAGTTACCTTTATAACTTCATCAGAAACAACACCAGAAAACTGACTAGAATCTTCTGTTCCTCCAGCACCTAGCATACCACGGGACAGCCAATTCAACCATCCTCGGGATTTGCCTGTTGAATGATCATCATTTTGTGACACCTCCACATCAATACCAGAAACATTTATTCCCATTTTGGGCGTTGAAGACTTCGAGGAAAATTCCTGCAGCCACTAAACTTGTAAAATTAAGACAAAAGATGCGTACTTGCAGAAAACATAAAAAATACCTAGGAATTTCAAACTTTTACCAATGGAAGCTTCTCTTCAAAAAAATTAATACAACAGTTCACTGAAAACAACATTTGGATCCGGATCAGTAGAACTCATACCTGCAGCTCATGTTCAGCAGCAGACCTATAACTTAAAATATCATCTAGATCCGATTCTTTCTCCATTTGCTCCAATTCTCGGAGTATATCTTCATCAATTGACTGATTAGCACAGATTTGAAAAACATCAATATCACCAACAGATGAGCAAGTACGCAAATTATAACTTCACACTAATGCCATATCACTATGACAAAATACAATAAATATATCGAATCCCTACAATTTAAAAATTACATGGTCAGAACATTATATCATGCTAAGAAAAGGATCAGAGTGATAAAGAGAAAAAAAAAAAGTTCAATGTTACAAACATAAGCTCCTACTTTTACAACATTGGGCAGTTATGTAGATGGATGTTAATCAGTTTTACAACTGCTGCATCAAATGGCATCCTAACACAACAAAAAGCGTCCAACACCATATGGTACACATGTTATTGCCACTGATACATAGGAGATCATCACCAACATTTCAATTAAATCTAGAGCAGTAAACAGAGTCATTTGCATACAGGTTCGAGCTTGGCTCAAATAAGCCCGGCTCAGGCTCAGTTCATTTCATAATGAGCGAGTTCAAATACTACACTAGGTTTGATTATTAAATGAGCTCAGTTTGCAAAAGCTCAGCTCAGCTTGAACCCTTACTCAAGGAACAAACATCGATTCTTCTTCAAACCTGGGCGACCGGGTTGTTCACCCAACAAACCATTCAAACCCAAAGCTGAAAGCCTTTACCCAATAAGATCTGCCCACCCTTCTCTTTAGAGTCTTCAAAACAATGGGCCTACGAATCACCACTTTCTCAATCGAGTGGGCTTCAGCCTTCAGGATAGGGCAATCGTGGTGGGCCTTAGTACCTGGCCCAACACCAACTAAACCCTCTAATACACTCAACAGAGCCTAGTTCACCTCCTTTTTAATTCGTTCTAGTTGGCTTCATCCAGGGACGAAGCTTCGCACAATTAGACACCACGTCAAGCCATTTTTCTTCCTCGTTACCCTCTACAACATGAAACATGAAACTAGACGAGCCTTGATCCTTAAGCTTTGACCCAACGCAGTAGCTGCAGAGAACCCATCCTTACCCATCGGTCTAGAGGGGGCACACCCAACCATCTCCTCCATCGATAATGGGTTGCATTCCACCAGCAGCCTCGTCGTACCCACCACCTCCGCAAAAGATTTCCAGCTATGCTAGGTTGTGCCCCTCCTACCACCTCCGTCACTGAATTGCTCCCCACAAATACATGACAGTCCTTTGCCTGTGGAGGCTGATGAGAAGCCACCAAGAGCAGAGTGAAGCTTGTACCGAGTGAGCACTCCAGGAATGCAGTGCCTTGCCAAGCTTAGCAGCGACTATCCTCCATCCCTGCCATTCTCTCCCCTCCAGGACTATAATGATCTCTCTATGGCCATCCACTGCATACTCCAACACCTCCAAAAACCTATTGAAATTGTTAGAACCTCTTTGGGCAATGAAAGCCTTGTTCCCCTCCGTTGAAGACTCTAATTTTGGCCTACAAACCAATGTGTCCAACAACTTCATTAGCCAAGCAACACTAAATTTTCCCAAAAGCACAAATTGGAAAACCCACCTCTCTCTCAACCAACCGCAGAACAGACCCCCTTTCATCCACCGAAAGCTCAAAAGCTTTGGCCCCTATGTATAACCAACTCCTATAGCCCATCTATGACTAGCTCCAGAAGGAAAAGATGTCGGCACGCATCTATACGTGGCTACGAGAAGAAGAGAAGGTCCACCTTGACACTGACCTAAGAAGCTCTCTCACTCTCTCACCTCTTCTCTCTTTCACTGAGAATTTTCATTTCAGAGGCCTGAGCAGAACATTGCTTGGCATTGTCACTTCTTATTGTCCATAGTTTGGAAGTTGTACACATGGAAACAGCGGAGAAGATAGAGGATAGATAAGAGAAAAAGTTCTAAACACAAGTCAAAATGTTTTTTTTTTTAAGCGTGTTCAGAAAGAAAGAACAACATCACCTGTTCTCGTCGAAGATAGTCCAGCTTAGTCTTGTATAAATTAACATACTTCCGACAATAATTTCTGCATTCAGGGAAAAAAAAGTGTTTTTAAGATTTTTAACAATAAAAATTTAAGTTTACACGATTAAAATGTAAGCAGAATTTATATTGTTTTTAGTAAGTTAGTGATTATCTACGAGTCAGGGAAACTATAAAAGAAGAAGAGACTGAATGCATACTACATAAGAAGTATACTAAAGAAACCTACTTTACCCAAACCATCAAGACTCCAAACACATCCAGAATCTTCTTATTCTTTCGACTACTTTCTTTTTCGTTTGTATCAATTTCAGTTAAGTAAATAAATCAATTATGAAAGAAAGGGCATTACTCAAGTATACAGGTTGTTTACAAGAGAAAGGCCCAAAGATCAACATCCAAAATTACAAATATTCAGAAACTTCTAACAAAAACACTAATTTTTAGAATTTCCCATACATTCCAAAAACTACTTGCAAAAATTGGATTGGCAAAAGAAGCACCAAGTCATCAATTGTTTCTTTCTCTCCAAGGCACCACATAAAACACCATATTTCACTACACCATTTGATCACCATTGCCTACCAAAGCCTTATTGGACAATTGAAGCTTCTCAACATCCAAACCCCCAGCTTCCGTAAGTCATCCCCAGTCATAAGATGATGTTTAAATGCATTCAGCGCACCACTCCACAAAAAATCCCTCCTAAGTATTCACGTTAATTGTAATGTATTAAAAATTTACAAAAATCAATCAAAACCTTTGTTTGTTGACAATTCCATGTCTAGAAAGGCATTACATCTCAACAGAATAAATACTTACAGTCGCTGTCCAAAGTATCTCCATGAAGTTTTCTTTAATTTCTTACGAATATCTGATAAGACAGATTCTTGAGCATAGTGCCACCACAATATCTGCCAACCCTGGAGTTTTAATGACAAAGGACTACACCAGGGACGATAGCGTCCATACCTACGTAATTTAGACATATCAAATATCTCCCTTTTTAAACGCCAGATGTTACTAATGCTCGCAAGTTGCAAGTGATAATGTCTCATCCAAAAATGGCTACCAAAACCGAAATTACAAGAGTAACAATAAAACATAATAGCAGCAATCAACTTTCCAATCCTATCACTCAAAAAAAAAAAAAAAAATTCCAATTCTTATCTTTTGCCAAAATAAAACTCTTCAAGCATTCAGACATGCAGAGCTAAAATGTAACACAGGTTATCTATATAAGCATAAGTGTAATTGTGTACATATATACAAGGGAAAAGAAAAAAAAAATGGGGGGGGGGGTGTAGAGGAAACGCTTGATGATGCAAGCTATGCTTAATCAACACCACATGTATCAAACTCTCATTTCATTGCCTTCCCATACCAAAAAAGCAAACAAAGAAGAAGCAAAAACACCCTCTCTAAGTTATTGCAAGCAGCAAAGAATCACCCTTGCCTGCCATTAGTTATCAATTATTTAAGGTTATTGTTTCACAGGTTCCAAACGCAGAAACTGCAACCGGGGCTCCAATCGCCACATAGTGACTTCCAACTCAGAATTCTGCCATACTCTCAATGATTAGAAACCATTTTGTTAGATGGCCAGTTTTCTCAAATGCTTAAACCAATAGGAAAGGACACAAATTTCTTACAAATTGGTTTGTAGGAAACTCCTACAAACAAGCCTCTAAAAGTGACATGTCTCTTAGCATGTGAGAAACACATTTTTTTTTTAATAGCGTGTGCTTCTCACGTGCTTTTTTATTAGTTTAAAGGATACATGTCGCTTTTAGGTGCTGGTTTCTAAAAGTTTCATACAAGCCAGTTTGTAGGAAATTTATGTCCGATAGGAAATGATGAATTTAAACATTTAAATAAGCTTCTAATATCTCCCTCACATGTAAATTAGATAACACATAATTTTTTTTTTTTTTGATAAATAAGTAAGCATATCATTGAAAAGCGCAGAGGGACGCAACCCTAGATAACACAGAATATTTGATTGAAGGGGGAAATAAATTATGGAATCAGAGTTAAAATTCAGGACCACTATTTTGATACCATGTCAAATCACTAATTGTTCCAAAAACTTAAGTCGGTAGAAAATGGTGAACCAATTATTTAATTTATTTGATAAGTAATCATGAGTTTTTATTAAAAGTAGAAGGCACCCATATGTACACAAGAAGTATAGAACAAAACTCACCTAACTAAAACAAGCAAGAAAAACCCCCAAAACCAAACAGAAACCAACCAAAAAAAACCCCACAAACACCACCCTAAACCAAACAAAAACCAACCAAAGAAAACCCAAATTATTTAATCTATATTTTAACACTGGTCAAAATAAATTTCATCTCTCTTTGATGTAAAAATTTTCTTTTTAGTAATTAACTTATTTGTGAATCTAAGAATAGAAATGAATACATATAAAGAGGTATTTATTAGCATACATATCCAAGTAGAGGATCCATATTAAAATTCTCAATGATATTATAAGAAAATAAATAAATAAAAAACTGATTAGAAACTACCATATGCAAACTAATGAACTTACTTCTCTCGCAATCGACATGTGCCTAAATAATCCCATAAAACCAAAATTTGCTGCAATTGAACCTCATTCAAAGAAATGACCTATAAATATAAAAAACTGTATATCAAAATGAAATATGACATGCCAATAACAAACTATTATAAACTTTTTCTAAACAAGAAAATGCCTCCAGAACAATAAACTAACCAAGCCAGTTAGCTCAGCAGTGATAGAATATTGTGCGGCATTGTAATCAAGCTTTCCAGATCTGTTAACCTATACAAGAAAACAAACATAGTAACTTCAGTACGAAAAACAATTATTATATATTGCTTGTATACTATGAGAAATGAAACTTCTCTGGGAAAAAAAAAACAAAAACAAAAACAAAAAAAACAAAAAACAAAAAAACAAAACAAAAAGAAGCTGTAATTTTAAGCTTGGGTCTACAAAATTCTATCCAACATCCTCAAAAGGGTTTTCGGGGAGATAAATAGGTTAAGGAAAGCAACAAGCAATTCTAGCTCCAATCCTAGACCACCCTGATGAAATTCCAGTGAGTTTAAGTACCAAATGAGTCCAAGTAATCCCACATGAAAGCCTTTTCGTCACGAGCTATTCTAGGAATGGAGTTTTAAGAGCCGATTCTCCACACCAAACATTGTGCCAAAACAAATGTGGAACCCATCCCCTACCTTGAAGGAGGCATAGTTGGAGAAATTTCCTCAACCATTCCTAATATTCCTCTAAAGGCTAACCCCGTAGGGCCCCTTATAATTTCCTCTTAACACTATCAACCCTTTCTTTGGATTCCATACTTCTCAACAATCATCTGCCTTCAAAGAGAATTTGCCTTTTCTGCAAATCTCCAAAGCCTTTACCAAGTAAAGCTTTGTTGAACAGCATGAGGTCTTTACCTCCCACCCCCCTCTAGGGATTGAGGAGAATATCAACTTCACCTTCAATCTTCTGGCTATACCAGCTTGAATGGAAAATGGGACAAGCAGTACCTAGGTAAACAAGACAATGTACCCTTAGATAATGCACTCCAGATAAAGGTTAGGCGACCACCACAAGACAAGTAGATCATCTTTCAACTAGCCAATCTTCTTTCCATTTTCTCAACTACACCATCCCAAATAGCTTTTGACTTAAAAGAGAGACCTACTGGAAGTCCCAAATATTTCAAGGGCAACAAAGATATATATTCTTACGAATATGAGCCAACTCTTCCTTATGTGGTACCACCACCATTGCAACCAATTCCAATTTTTGAAGATTGACCTTCAAGCAAAAATAGCCTCAAAAT
This sequence comes from Carpinus viminea, assembly GCA_013348765.1. Taxonomy (NCBI): domain Eukaryota; kingdom Viridiplantae; phylum Streptophyta; class Magnoliopsida; order Fagales; family Betulaceae; genus Carpinus; species Carpinus viminea. Next base: position 89,680 of record CP054673.1, read on the forward strand.
GCAAGAGAATGTGTCGTAGATTATGTATTTGACTAAAATCTACATCACACATTATTAGCATGTCATCTGGAAAAAGGTGAGATACTTCCAAGAGCAGCATTATGGTGGTATACCCAGTACCAGATAAATAAACCCCAGCCATAGCCCTGGATAACATCCAACTAAGGACCTCCATGACCATCACGAAGAGGTGAACCAAGAGAGGGTCTCCTTAACGGAGGCCCTAAGAGCTACCAAAGAAACCCTGTGGATTACCATTAATCAAAATGGAGAAATGGGCCATGGTGATGCAAGTAGACAGTCATTTCTTCCATGTAGCACCAAAGCCAAGTTGCCCCAAAAGATAGAAGAGGAACTCTAGTTGACATGATCGTAGAATTTGTCCAAATCTCACTAGCAAATGACACCATTTATGAACAGCAAGAGCCTAAACGCTACTTTCATTGCACATATCTCTAAAAAAATTGGGTAACTGGAAGTAAGGAGTTTCAAAACTATTAGCCTACTAGGGAGTGTCTACAAAATTATGGCTAAAGTCCATACTATCATTTATTTATTTATTTATTTATTTTTGGATAGGTAATCAAAGAGCTTTATAAAAAAGCGTAAGGCACCCCTAAGTACACCGGAATTCTACACAAGGACACCAACACAAAACAGACAAAACCCAAGACCCACAAAGCAAACCCAACACCCCACCAAAAGACCTACACCCTCTTGCCTTCACCGCAACTAGAACCCTCATAATTAATAGAATTCTCCAAGTTCTTCAATTCCCTCCTTCCTTTTGACTTAGAAGCACCGCTATCATAGTGAAATAGGTCTAAAACTCTCCAAGTTCATGCCATCATAGTGAAATAGGTGTTAGGACCACTCACGTCAAACAGTCGGAACGTTTTTATAGGGAGAAGACGAATCCAAGACTTTGTTCTTATAGCAATCAGGGCCTTGTGCCTTATCCCATCCATATTAAGCAATACTTGAAGAACTTCCTCCTCTTGAAACAATTTCTTCAATTAATCTGCTTATGTAGAGTTTAAAATGGGAAACTCCAAACCATCTAATTTGGGGCACCAATGTTTTTTTTTTTTTTTGATAAGTAATGTTGTATATAAAAAAACCCAACAGAGCACATCAAATACAAATCTAATTTGGGGCACCAATGTACTACATCCGTAAAGAGATTCTTGTAAAACTGAATGATTGTATCATTGATCACCTCTTACTTGGAGACAGCAGTACCATTGACACTACGACTAAAAGACAAAATTGTTCTTCCTGCGAAAATTGGCAAGGCAATGAAAAAATCTTGTATGGTGATCCCTTTCTTTCAATCAAGCCGCCCAAAATTTCTGCCTGTAACTAACTTCATGCATAAAAGCTACATTCTCCAAATCTGCTGTCGCCTTAGCTCTTCTGACTCTATCCTCTTCTACAAGAGTCCTTCCCTCTTCTAAATAACCGAGGGACTGGATCTCCTCCATTAAGGACTTCGTCCTCTCCTCCACATTTCCGAAAACCTTCTTGTTAGAGTGTTTTAAATCATGCTTCAACTGTATTAGCTTATTTACTAAATAGGGAGTGCTCAAGAACTGATACAAATCCCACCACTTTTTTCACCAAGTCTAAAAACCTTATGCTTTCAACCCCATGTTCTCAAATTTAAATGAGCATGTTCCTCTAGACAAACCTCCCTATCAAGCAATATTCTCAGCAATTGGAAATATATCAATGAAAAAAACTTGCAAAATCTCCTCGAGACAACTAGAATCTTTCCATCAAACAACATTACTTCTATCACTTTACTTAAACATAAAATAAAATAAAATAAAAATAATAAAATTACCCAATCACTCCATAGAGCACTCACATTGGTTTAGCCATCTTTCAATGCAAAATGGCTACCTAAAATCTTCTTTTGTTAGTTTAGCTGACCAATTTTCAAAACCTCATACATCAGCTTATCGATAATTTTCTCTATTCTATTAAAATAATATTTATTTTTTATTTTTTATTATTTTTAACAAAAAAATCATCTCCATGAAAAAAACAGCAAATTAAACAACCAGTCACCCCAAATTCCCCTTTTCTTCAAACTTTTTTCTACTTTTCATTCTTTCACACCACTTCTCAGCAACCAAATCCACATACTTTTCTCACCAAAAACCAGGTATATTACATAACCATCGAAAATCACCATAAGAAACTCCATGGAAAATCTCTAGCATGGAAAATCCCTGAAAATAAAATGAATCAATTATGGTATGAAAGGAGTTTGGACAAAACCCCATTGCAGAAGAATCAGACCAGGACAATGCCACACACATCTCCACTCATTTTCTTTTTGTTAAAAACACATCTTCACTGATTTCCACATAAATTTTTAACCACATGCTTCCACCATCTGCACATGGGACGAAGCCAAAGAAGAAGGAATCAGGCCAAGATGGACGGAGAGATCTGCACATCAGCTTTTTCCATCATTTCTAGAAGCTTGTTCCAACGTTGAATCAGACCAAGTCAAAGTCAAAGTCTACACATCGGACAGATCTGATTCTCACCAAAGAGAGAGATTTGTGACGAAAAAACGATAAAGGAAAAGAATGAAAGAGAAATTGAGTCAGAGAGAGAAGTAGAGATAGGGACTTTGCCTCATTTTTTAGTAACCCTAGCATCACCAGTGATTTTTAAGCTTAACCCCCCCACCTTCCATTTGATTCTCTGATCCAGCCACAATCTCCTTCCATACCTCATCCACCGTCTTCTCACCTAGCTCCTTTGGATGGGAGATTGATGACAAGCCATTGGGAAATGGAGCTCTAGCACCAACACACAATGCTGCTAGTCAAGGAGGGTTGAAGAAAGAGAAGCAAACTATCGTTTCTTCCATGAAGCACAAAAAAAGAGGGGCAAGAGAAATGTTAAAAAAATGGAGAGAGAGAGAAGAAATGCTAAAATAAGTGATGCATTGAGCTACAATGTCCACTACATGTCGCTCAATGTTGCGTGATACTGTAGCTCAATGGGTTTTGCTTAAACTGATGTATGCATGTTTTGGACTTTTAGCGGGCCATTTTACATAAAAGAAGAAAATAGCTACTCCAATGCGAATGCTCTTATAGCTTTCCATAAGCCCACTACATGTGAACATCTTTATAAACATATTTCTTTGTAAACATATCTTTGTAAACATATTATATAAGCAAGAGAAGAATTGATCAATTTTTTTAAGCAAGGGGGAGCAAACACCAAGATGACAAATTGAACTTGACAAGAGAGAATGTGATTGTTTCTTAAAAAATTAATATAAAATTCTGAGAAAAGAATTAGCTAACCCCCCTGCCCCCGCCACCTCCCTCACTATTGTGGGGGAAAGGGATGTGCTAGGAAGCTCTTCACATACAAAAATTCTCCTAGATAGCTATCTGCTGATGTCACTTTTAAGTTTTTTATTTTCAATGACGGGAAACCCCCATAAGGTAGGGTCACTTCGTGTACCCAACCCTGAAGATTAAACCCCAGACCCGTGTGACGCACTCCTACCACATGGATCGGCTAAATCTAGCTTTCGTTAGGAGTGTGGCTCCAAGAAATTGATTGCACCTAAAGGAATTCAAACCTTAAACCATAACCACCCAAGTTGCCTTCACCACTTCACCACTTTATGTACAACCTCCAGCAATCAGATTTTGTTACTTGAATCCAAACTTGTAGCTAATTCTCAGCTAAAGTTCATAACATAGGAGCATAATGCTTGTATTTTTCTCTCCTCCTTGCTTTTTGTACATAGACTAGTGTGGAGATCTTTTTTCTTTTTTTTCCTTTTAATTAACTGAAAAACAAAAAAGACAGATCTTGTATAATGTTTAGCATGAAATACATAATCGTCCTCTTTTGTTACCTTTTGGAATAGATGATGGCTCGGGAAAGACACCTTAGGGTTCTTCCAAGTACAAATGCATGTGATTGGAAGGTGATTACATGCATACGACTCAAAAAGGATTGTGAGCACCCTGACATAACCAGAAAGAAAAGACCAAACAGTTTTATTTGAGTAAATAAATACTTGAAGTAGAAAGAACCAACTACTTCAAGTATAAAAATGATGCTGCATCATCATAAGAAAGCTTCCCAATGCCCTAACCCCAACTCACACGCATAAGCAAGCCCTCAATCAGAAAGAACCAGCTATTTTAGATTAATTTCTTGTGGGAGAGTTTTGAACACTAAATGCAATCCCACACGCAACTTGAGAAACAATTTGTGACCAACACAAATCCTAACAACCAAAACACCCTCCAAATGTACCACTACCATCAGCACCACTTGTACAACCAAGTGTACATTCCAAGGATATTGATCAGATAGAAACTAATAATCTGGTAAATTTATTAGTGTTTATCAGTAAAGAACAAAAACATATTGAGATAAATTAGAAAAGGAAACATATCTTGATCAAGAATTTTAAGCTAAGATCAAGATAGCAATACATCAAGTTAGGTCATCAACTTCAGTATGTGTCCTGCATAGTGCATAGGCTGCCTACAACAAACATGACAAATATTACACACAAGAAGCCAGTCTTGTATAGGCTGCCAGTCATGCCAATAAAACTCCACATTCTTCATGCTACTCAAACAACTGGAGATATTGCAAACAGGAAGGAAAAAAAAAAAAGGACAGCAATAATTCAACAATATGCAAATCACTATACCACCAATCTAGAAAGCCAAAGAAAGAATCTTTTTTTTTGATAAATCAGAATTGTATATAAAAAAGCGCAAAAGGGGCGCAACCCTTAGTACACAGGGGGTATACAAAGGGGCTAGGGGGGAGGGGAAAAGAGAGAAAGAAACTCAGAGAAACTGAGCACCCTCGGGGCCAACCAGCCCGCTGTCCAAGAGAAAAGGGTAGACATAAAAAGGAGGAGAAAGCCAAAGAAAGAATCTTATAAAGTTGAAGTTACAACTAAGGCTCAAATGACAATAAAGAAAAGGAAAATTTGTAGCAGCAGAATGATTATGAATCAAATTGCATACCAAAAGCGACAACGATACATCACAAGGCGCCAATAAGAAGTCATGACTTTTTCCTTCAAAAGCTTTGTTACCCAATAATTTGGAGTTCCCATCATTTTCCACAGAGAAGTCCATCGTTCCTTGGAATGTGCTACAATAAATTTCCAAACCCATAATCTCTACAATTTTGTTGACTTGGCCCACCCTCGCCCATCCACTATATGACCTGGCATTTAGAGAATCATAAAATTTAACTTCCAATTGATACTAATGCTAAGCACATTTCAAAATATAAATATTTTCTGCAGTACATAATATTTATGAAAGACTATTCATTAAAAAAAAAAACTTTCTGAAATATTTAAAGCAAAAAACAGAAAGGAAATAAACGATAGATGAGAAGTCAGAGAGCATCAAAATTAGAATTCAAAAGTGTCAGCTAGAGCTAAGCTAACCACAATAAATCTGAAAATTAAGAAGGGTCTCATCAACACTTTTTCCAACTAATACTGCTGATCCAACATTCTACGCTTTATATTTAAGGACAACTATAGTCAGGCACAAGCTTCATCAATCAATTTGTGTGTGTGTGTGTGTGTGTGTGAGAGAGAGAGAGAGAGAGAGAGTGAGAGAGAGACAGAGACAGAGATTGCAAACATAAATTTACAGGCCATGAGTTTATCCCCGAAGGCTAGAAAATTCAGTTACCACAATAGCAGCAAGCAGAATACTAGTGCCTAATTTTCTCTAAAAGTAATAACTCATTCATTAAAGAAAAAAAAAAAAAACCCAAGTACACAAGGGGTGTACAAGAGCTGAGCCTAAGAATTGCAATCTAAAGTTCTAGTGAACCATTTAATAATTAAATTCAGGAAGTATCATGACCTTTCGTTGGAGTTCCTTTAACAGCCAAGTCAATTTGGGATGGTGTTATTGAGAAGATAGAGCGTCATTTGGCCAAGTGGAAAAGATGCACTTGTCTAAAAGTGGAAGGAATACCTTAATAAAGAGCACCCCATCCAATGTGTCAATGTATTTCTTGTCTCTTTGCCCATTCCTGTTGGTGTTACCAATCGCATAGACAAGTTATAGCAATCTCTTATGGGGTAGGCTGGGTGATGAGTTTAAATTTCGCCTAATTAACTAATCCAAGGTTTGCTCTTTGATTGTTGAGGGAGGGTTGGGGGTGTGAAACTTGATTTTTATTTTTTTTTATAAGTAATAAGTATATTAACAAATGCGTAGAGGGGCGCAACCCATGTATACAATTAGTATACAGAGAAGCCCCTATTGATTAGAAAAAGATTTACAAAGCTCTAAGAAATCAGAAAAAGTGGATTCGTGCAACTTAGACCAAGTCCCGCTCCAAGAGAACAAAGTATGTAGCACCAACTTCCTCAACTCAATCATGCCGCTCTCATTATCCTCAAAGTTGTGTGCATTCGGTTCTCACCATAAACAGCACATCCACATGATGAGACGAGCCTCCATACACACAAAACATGCCTATTACCCATTTGACCCCTCCAACTTTCCAAGATATCACTCACCTTTCGTGGCATAACCCAACTCACTCCAAAGAGTTGAAAGAATACATTCCATACATCAGTTGCAACCTCACAATGAAGGAGTAGGTGGTCAATAGATTCTCCACAGTGTTTACACATATAACACCACTCCATCAACATAACATTCCTTTTCCGTAGGTTGTCCAAAGTGAGGATTTTTCCTATCGTCGCCGTCCACACAAAAAAAGCCACTCTCGAAGGAGCCTTCACCCTCCAAATACTATTCCACAGAACAAACGCATGTGCCGGTGAAGAGAGAGTGATAATAGGATTTCACTTCAAATATATTTCTTTTTAGACGGAATCCAACACATTTTATCTTCACCTCCACATCTGATTTTTTGGGAGTACAACAATGCAAAGAAGTGTGTTACCTCCTCCAATTCCCAGTCATGCACAGGCCGAAAAAACTAGACATTCCAATGAAGAATATCATTTGGTCTCTCCATGTACTCCTTCACCCACGCATCCTTTTTTTTTTTTTTATAAATCAATAGAATATATTAAGAAGCGCAGAGGGGCATAACCCTTAGTACACAGGGACTATACAAAGGGGGACTAAGGGGAAAAGGAGGAGAAAGCGAGAAAGTCAGAAAAACTAATCACCTGCAAGGCCAACCAACCCGCTGTCTAGGTGAATAGGGTAAAAAGAAAAAAGTGGAGAAGCTCCTCACTAGACCTCGAAAAATCCTCGAAACATCTAGCATTTTGCTCTCTCCAAATACACCACATAATACAAAAGGGCACCATTTTCCACACAACAGTGCTCCTAGAACAACCACTCGACCACCAGCTAGCAAATAAATCCTTAACTGAGCAAGGCATAACCCAACAAAGACCAAACTGGGCGAAGAAAGCATCCCACAAGGCTCTTGCCGCCCCACAATGTAGAAGAAGATGATCGACCGACTCCTCATCCGATTCGCATAACCAACATCTGTTTACCACCACCATACCCCTCCTCCTAAGATTATCCACAGTAAGAATCTTGCCACAGGCAGCCGTCCAAGCAAAAAAAGCCACTCTAAATTATTACATGCAACATTGAATAAAGCTAAATACACAAGTTTCAGAAGGCGTTCCCCACACCACACATCATGCCAAAAAAGTACTTTTGTACCGTCTCCAATATCATATCGCACATGATGCGCAAAGCCTTCCCACCCCCTTCGAATACATGTCTACATTCCCACTCCAAACATTCCCCTTACCTCCTTGGAGCACCAATCACCTATATGACTGTCATATTTAATTTACACTAATTTCTTCCATAATGCCTCCCGTTCTGTCGCATACCTCCACAGCCATTTACCCATCAAAGCTTGATTAAATTTAATCAAGTTTCGCACCCCTAATCCCCCAAACTTCATTGGCGTACACACTTGTGACCAGTTCACCAAATGATACTTAAATTCATCCCCAATTCCACCCCACAAGAAGTCTCTCTGTAGTTTTTCGAGATGACTTGCCACTCCCACTAGAATAGGGAATAGAGATAGGGAGTATGTTGGTAAATTTGAGAGGATGCTTTTGATCAATGTTAACCTACCTCCCTTTGATAAGTACATCCTCTTCCAACCCACCAACTTATTCTCCATTTTTGCAATTATGGAAGACCAAGTATGGGATGCCTTATAATGTGCACCCAATGACAGCCCCAAGTATGTAATTGGCAACGAAGCCACCCCGCACCCAAGTATTCTAGCCAACCCTTCCACGTCATCTATCTCTCCCACTGGAATAATATCAGATTTAAACAAGTTGATCTTCAATCCCGAGACTGCTTCAAAACATAGCAACAAACATCTCAGATTTTGGACTTGTTCTACATTAGGTTCACAAAATATTACCGTGTCATCTGCAAACAGCAAGTGAGAGACCACCATTTCCTCTTGATCTCACAAGCCCACCAAAAATCCAAACAAGAGCCCTCGCTCCACCAAGGCGGTCATCATTCTACTAAATGCCTCCATCACCACTACAAATAAGAATGGAGATAAAGGATCCCCCTGTCTCACACTGTCTCACAGCTCGAGAGCTACTAAAAAACCCCACAGGCAAACCATTAAGAGGGATCGAGAATCACACAGTGGAGATACAATGTTTCATCCAACCTCTCCATCTTTCACCAAAACCACACCTCTCTAGCATATAGATAGGAAACTCACAATTTACCCGATCATATGCCTTCTCCAAATCTAGTTTACATATTATACCCAGTTCCCCAAACCGAATTCTACTATCAAGACTTTCATTGCCATTAAGATAGAATCAAGTATTTGTTGTCCCATGATAAAGGCATTTTGGGAATATAATACTAGTTTCCCCAACATTGTTTTCAGACGATTAGCTAGTACCTGAGAGATAATTTTGTACACCCCACCTACTAAGTTGATAGGGAGAAAATCTTTAATCCCCCATTGCCCCTGCTTTCTTTGGGATAAGCGATATAAATGTAGCATTCAAACTCTTCTCAAACTTGCCATAGGTATGGAACTCCTAAAACACCGCCAGGATGTCATCCTTTAACACCGCCCAACACTTTTGGAAGAACCCTATAGAAAAACCATCAGGTCCTGGTGCCTCGTTGCCTTTTAGATTTCTCACCACTTCCCATACTTCACCCTCCTCAAACCCTCTTTCCATCCATTGTTTCTCCTCTTCATCAATAGAATTGAAGGATTGCTCATTCATCTTTGGTCGCCATTGATACTCTTCACCATATAGTTAATTATAAAAATCCACAACATGGTCTGTTAGAACTTCTGGCTCATCAGTCAAATTCCATTTCACAACATGGTCTGTAATTGTTGTTGCGCCAATGTGAAAGAGTCATAGTAGATACCAAATACAGCAGCTCGTGGGGCGGATGGTGGTTTAATGAGGTTCATGGATCGCATGGGGGTGAGTTTGTGGAAAATATCAATAGGAGTTGGCAAGAGTTTTCTAGTCATACCAGATTTAAGATAGGACATGGGTCCAAAATTATATTCTAGCATTACAACTAGTATGGGGACTAGGTCTTGATATTTCCCCATATTTGTATAGTATTTCTTGTGTAAGACACATGGCGATTTATCTCCAAGAATAACCAAAATTATATTTTGGAATTACATCTAGTCATGTAGGATGTTTGATAGATCATCAAAAATGACTAATGTTAAAGAACATGTAGAATATACATGTAGCTGGGATTGAAGCTCACTTACATCTAGTTGGAACTAACACTCATATGCATCTAGAAATGCGTGTTTGTGTGTGTGAGAGAGAGAGGGAGAGGGACATAACAAATATGTTTCATACATATAATGAAATCAACCATTTCCATTTCAATTGAAAGATAGAAAATAAACCTAGATAGAGAAACAACTAGGATTCCAACCAATGTGATAATAGATAGACATCATCTCGACAAAATAATACAACTGCCAAAAAAACATAAGAGAAGAAATTACCTGATAGGATTTTGCTTCACTACTGTCAAGCTGGAAAACTTTAGACCAAATGTAATGTGTTCCTAGGAAACATTTATCAAAAAGAAAAGAAAAAATTACACAATTAATAAAGAAAAGTTAGTATAAATTGCATTAATGAAGGGTATTTCTTCCTAAGTGATTATTTATAGTTGCTGATAAAAAAACAGCTCTAAAGTGTGTTCATGCTAATTCACAATTTGTACATATACCAGGTAAGTAACAAAAAAAAGTTATAACAATATGTACTGATACGATTTATGTATCTAAAGATTAAAATAATTTAAGAAGATCAAATCAACGACCTTGGTCAAGCTAACAATACAGCAAAAGTGCCACATCTTAATCCCAAAGAGAATGGGAGAGGAAAGCCTCTCTTTCTCACTCTCCAAGCAGTGGCGCGTGTAGGCACATCACGCTAGTTTTCAGTTTCACCTCAAAGTTGCTTTTCATCTTCCATTATCCTGAATTTATCCCCTCCCTCTAGATCTCAAAATTTCAGAGCACTCCTCTCGTGTACCCAAGTCTTCCCTCTCTCTTTTTCCTAGAGGTGGCACATGTAGGCACGCCAAACATGCCACCGCTAGGTCTTATCCGAACTTGTTTAGTATTGCACATTGTAAGAATGCCGGGGTAGCAGATCATATGCGGTTCCGGAATGGAAATCTTCAAATGAATATATTCTTTATTAGATCAATGCATGATTGGGAGGTGGAAATACTCACTTCTTTCTTTGAGCTATTGTATTCTAGTCTTGACTTTAGATAACTTGAGGAATATGAATGTCATTGTGGTGGATTGGTGTTGTCTGTGCAAGAAGAGTGAAGAGTCCATTGATAACCTTCTTCATTCTGAAATAGCAAGAGAATAATGGATTTCATTTTTCCATTTGTTTGGTGTTGATTGAGTTATGCTTAGAAGGGTAAGAGAGTTGTTGTTGAGTTGGAAAGGACAAGTAGGAAACTGTTTTGGAAATTCGAAGGTTGGTTTCTTTATGTTTAATGTAGTGTATTTGGAGAGAATGGCATACAAGAAACTTTTTTTTTTTTATTTTTTTATCAATAAATAACAATATATTAAAAGCGCATGGAGGGCTACCCAAGTAGTGGAGAATGGCCCCCTTGTGCCTTATGTGGACTATTTGGAGGGAAAGGAATGCTCGATGTTTTGAAGATAAGGAAATGGCAGAGCTTAGCAATGGATTTCTTCAATTGTTATTTTTTTGGGCGGGGGTTTTGAACATTCCTCTCAAGTCTCTAATATGCAACAATTTGTAGAAGTGTGTTCTTCTTTTTCTCTTTGAAGGGGTGGGCTTCTTTGTATACCTCTTGTATACTAGGGTTGCGCCCCTCCGCGCTTTTTTAATGATATGCTTACTTATTTATCAAAAAAAAGTACAAAGGAAGTATACAAAAAGAGCCAACATAGACAAGCTTTTAATTAGAAAAAGATGCACATAAATCTAGAAATTCTGCAAACGTTGAAACTTGCGAAGGATGCCACAAAACTCTCCATGAGAAAAGTGTTTGAAGGACCATTTTCTTCAACTCTTTAATTCCATGCTCACAATCCTCAAAATTTCTTGCATTCCTTTCTCTCCTTAAATACCACATCACACATAAAGGAGCCATTCTCCAGATTTGTATAACTATATTATTGCCCTTTTGTCCTCGCCAACTTCCCAAGCATTCCTTCAATCTACCCGGCATCACCCACATAACACCAAACAGCTGACAAACCATATTCCAAACCTCTATAGCAACTTCACAATGCAATAATAAATTATCAATAGATTCCACACTCTTCTTGCACATACAACATCACTCTCTAACTATAATGTTCTTCATACGTAAATTATCCATTGTTAATATTTTCCCCAATACTGCTGTCCATATGAAAAAAGCCACTCTCAGAGGCACTTTACTCTTCCAAATAATCTTCCAAGGGCCATCCACCGGTTCCAAATTAACCTTCAACTTATAGTATGACTTCACCTCAAAAATCTTTCTCTTCGAGGGAATCCAAACAATTTTATCCACCCCACCATGCTTAATGTGTTGGGAATACAGCAATTCAAAAAATCATGACACAACTTCCATTTCCCAATCATGAACAAGTCGAATAAACATTATATTCCAATGAATAGCACCATTTACTATAGCCATATTGTCCTCCACCCACACTTCCTTTGCACAAGCTATATAGTAAACAACACGAGAAATACATTCTTCAATGGAAATTCCCCACACCACACATCCTGCCAAAATAAAATTCAAGAGCCATTTCCTACCTCATACCTCACATGCTGTTTGAAATTATCCCACCCCCTCCTAATACTTTTTCACACTCCCACCCCATAAGATCCTCCTACCTCCTTAGAACACCATCCACCCCTCATTATATCATATACCACCTCCACTAATTTCCTCCACCAAGCGTCGTCTTCATTGGCAAACCTCCACAACCATTTACCTAACAATACACGATTGAATTGAATCAAATCCCTTACCCCTAATCCCCCCGCCTCCGTATTCATGCAAACCTTAGACCAGTTTACCAAATGGAACTTAAATTCATCACCTATACCACCCCACAAGAAATCTCTTTATATTTTTTCTATTTGCTTGGCCACTTTCCTTGGAATTCGAAACAAAGATAAATAATACGTGGGTATATTAGAAAGCGTACTTTTAATAAGTGTCAATCTTCCACCCTTGGATAAATACATCTGCTTCCACCCTGCCAACTTAGACTCCATCTTCTCAATAACCTTATTCCATATAGAAAGGTCCCTATAAGGAGCTCCTAAAGGTAACCCAACTACTTCAATGGCAGCGATTCCACTCCACACCCTAGTATCCTTGACCAACCTTCCACATCTTCCACCTCACCTATAGGAACAATCACTGATTTTAACAAATTTATTTTCAACCCCGAAATCGCTTCAAAACATAACAGCAAACATCATAAATTCCAAAGTTGTTCTACCTTTGGCTCGCAAAATATAAGTTTATCATCTACAAACAAAAGATGCGACACTTCCATTGCCTCAGAATGCCACGAACCCACCAAAAATCCAGTCAAAAGCTCTTTCTCCACCATTACATTTATCATTCTACTAAACACCTCCATCACCACCACAAATAATAAAAGTGACAAAGGATCTCCTTGCCTCATTCCTCGAGAACTTCTAAAAAAATCAGCAGGTGTTCCATTAACAAGCACAGAAAAACATACTGTAGAGACATATTGATGAATCCAACCTCTACACCTTTCCCCAAAGCCACATCTCTCTAAAATATATAATAAGAAATCCCAATTTACATGATCATAAGCCTTCTCCAAATCCAGCTCGCAAATGATACCAGGCTCCCTAGATCGAATCCGACTATCCACACATTCATTCGCCATTAAAATATAATCCAAAATTTGTCTCCCAGGTACAAATGCATTTTGTGTATGTGACACAAGCTTACCCAACACTGCATTCAAATGACCAACCAATACCTTTGAAATTAATACACCCTACTTACAAGACTAATAGGGCAAAAATCCTTGATCTCCACCACTCCAGCTTTCTTAGGAATGAGCGCCACAAATGTAGCATTAAAACTCTTCTCAAATTTTCTGCTTTCATGAAATTCCTTAAACACTGCCATCATATCCTTCTTGACCACCTCCCAACATTTCGGAAAAAAAAAAAAAAAAAAAGCCATAGAAAAGCCATCCGGTCCAAGTGCAAGAGACTTTGAAGATTTAGAAACGTCGGTGAGAGCGAAAAGAATATACTGTTCAAATCCCTTCACACATGGATAACAGCATTCACTAGTTTGTCATTTTCTAGTCCTTGAGTTTTCGAACTTTTGTTCATCTTTTTCTCTATCTTAAGGGGTTTCTCTTCTACACTTCCAATGTAATATGGGTGCGTTCCTTTGTGCTATTATATTGAGATGGAACAACTTTCCAAAAAAAAGAAAGAAAAAAAAAAAAAAACACTGCATTTGGAAGACACCATCACAAACTGCATCACTGTTCAACAAAATTTGAAAACTGTAAATTTGGGAGCACTCCGCAGTCCGATAACTCCTTGCTGGTCAAAGTGCTTTACCAGCCTCCTCAATTGCGATATGCAGTGCTTCCAACCAGTACCTTTGCATCCCTTCGGTATGACAACGTAGCACGCCTCCCTCCACGACCATACTCTATGATTTCCAGGAACTGCCCATATCGATTCTGACTTCTCTGGAGAATGATCACTGAATCTCCCACATGATGTGTCCTACATGATTCCTTCTCCAAAGTTCCAGACACCAATTCTTCCATCATCTTTAGTAACCATGCAAGTCTTGGAAAATCCATCACAACCGACCTCATTTGCCCATTGCCACACTCAGTTAGTTTAACAATTCCATTCCCAACTCCTGACCTTAAATCAAAAGACTTTGACTCTACATAAAAATAACCCACATAACCCATCAGAACAGCAGAAAATTTCAGATGAATAAGCCTCCTGACCCCCTCAGGCGCCGACAACTAACTCAAGCACTACCCATGAGAGAGAGAGAGGGGATGTGAAATGCCAATGGATCACCTTCCATAGCAATTGGAAGCATCATTCTAAAAATCTCCCTTAACAATAGACAAAGATAATACCACTAAACCCATTTTTGAGGTGAAGTCATTCTATAAGGTCTTGTCTAACCGCCACTAAGATGTTCCCTTGGAAGAGTATTTGGCGAACCAAGGTGCCATCAAAAGTGGCGTTCTTTGGGTGGAATACGGCACTTGGGAAAATCTTGACACATGACAACTTGAGGAAGAGAAGTATTGTAGTAGTGGAGTGGTGTTGTATGAGTAAGAAAAATGGGGAATCCGTAGATCACTTATTGATCCATTGTGAAGTGGCAACTCGATTATGGCATTATATGTTCGCATTATTTGGCATTAAGTGGGTTATGCCGCAAAAGGTCCTAGACTTGTTTGCCTGTTGGAGTCAAGTGGGGGGGAGGGATATTGCTAAAACTATTTGAAGGATGGCTCCTTTGTGTGTCATTTGGTGCATATGGAGGGAGAGGAATGCGCGACTTTTTGAGGATAAGGAATGTTCGGTGGATGGGGTGAGGAAGAATATGATTTCTATGCTACATATGTGGGCAATGGCGCATTATCGTGAGGAGTTTCTGACTTTAGAAGACTTCTTGAACATGTGTCCTTTGTAAATATCGTAGGGGTTCTATTGTACATATTTCCTTTTTAGGGTTGCGCCCCTTTGCGCGTGTTAATAAAATTCACATTACTTATACCAAAAAAAAAAAAAAAAAGAGTGCATCAAAATAGAGTGAAAGAGTCTAGTGAAGACACATGCACAAGTTTGTGCAGCTGTTGATACATCATAATACTGATGAATACAGATTTAAAAGTAAGATTGTTAAAATCAGGATTTTAACTGGGATGAAATGGGAATGATAGAATTGAATTGTAGGATTGACTTGAGATTTAAGATTTACTCATGACAAAGAAAATATATGTTAATGTTTAATTGGTGTTAGAAGGATGTATTAGGGTTTGAGGGTAGTTTCGTCATTGTCATATTTCTTTAAGCTTATATAATAATAGGTTTGAGGTAGGCTACGTAACATCGAACGAGCCTCCTCTTTTCTCTAAACCTTCTTCGTGCAAACCTCTCAACAATTGGGAATTTGAACTTTTTAGGCCTTGTTTGAAAAACGCCCGCACATTCCCCAACCCCCTGGCCACTGTTCATTGAACAGTATTTACTGAGAATTTTGAAATAAAACCGTACTTGCGTCAGGTAACTTAGCCGGCAAAATTACCATAAAACCCTCCAGCTTTTTTTCATGCTTGCTGTGGGGAAAAGGGCAAAAATGGAAAATAAGGGAAGAGAAGTTTCAAACCTGCCTTCCAGTTGTTTTTCTGACTTACGAATTAAAAGGCTTCCTGCCATGAACAGTGTTGTTTGGAGACTTGGGGGAGTGTGTGCGTGTTTGCCAAACACCCTCTTAATGTTTAATTCAGAAAAGTTCAAATTCCCAATAGAACACAGAAACAAATGCATATGGACTGTGAAATTAGTCCTGCCACTTCTAGCAATTTCAATTTTAGTGATTGAGAAAAACAATGAAATTGTTCCCAAAAAAAGCCACTAATAAAGCTCTAGATACACCATTTAATACTAAACAACGGGTATGTCAAAGAAACAAACTTACTGATTCGCTCCACCTGTCATAGTATAGGACATGCAGATTTCTGATGGAGACTTGGATACTTTCAAGAATCTAGGGGGGAAAAGAAGATCAGTAGTGCTTGATGAATATTGATAACTCCCAGCAAAGTATCAACAGTATCTTTAAAGGACAAGCATAGATATCACATAGAACTCAAGGAAACATGAAATGATAAACAAACTACTCATATGCCCAAAAATTTTAACATCAGTTTCTGCAGGCATAAACATGAACTGACAACGGTACAGACCAAGCAGCAAAAGCAATAGCAGATCAGACCAAAGTAATGTCACCTTTGCGGTAATGTATGAAATAAATGATTGCCCAGCCTGATTATCTGCAGAAAAATGAGTCAATGTATAAGAACCCAATGTCCAAACTACATTGAGAAACCATTTCAGTACAACAGCTCACATTATCTTGTCTTCCCCTAAAATGTCACGGAGCACCAGTAAGACTGACCTAAGTTAAGAGTGAAGTTTTCATTTAAAAGAGTTTCAGAAAACCTTGAAAAGCAATATTTGAATTGCAACTCATTTTGTAAACAGTCAACTACAAAGTCCACAAAAAACAGCAGGCCACTCCTATGGTTACTAAGAAAATATTCTATGGGTCAAAGCAAGCAGAAAGCTTCTAAAACAATTAGGAAGATGCATCATTAAAGAAGAGCAATACACATAGACAGAACTCTAGAGCCTTGCAAATGAAGCAGTGAACTCTACAAAACTTTAAGAATGAAGCAAAACAATTAGCTATTCCATAAGATCAGGGAACCAGACCAATTGCCCAACTGAGGATGCATATTATAAGTAGATTCATAAGTTAGAATCTCCATTGTTACTGGAACCTAAAAAGTGAGGGAGAAGCATGCATCCCTGGAAGGTAAGTTGTATGCAGTATCAATAAAAATGTAAGCAATACTCCTAGAATGTTTTTTTTTTTTTGTAAACAATACTCCTAGAATGTTAAAAGATGCATATTCAGGGCACCCGCCCAATGGGTATAAGAATGGAATTCTAACTTGCAAAAATAAATAAAATAAAATAACAAAATAGGAAACATGATTATGAAGATTTGAGAAGATTATTTTGGAGACTGGATTGCATTGACGCCAGATGAGAGCAGAAATAAAGGACCACAATTATTTTCTTACAAAGTTAGGAAGCAGATGAGATAGTAATCTATCAATTCAATATAGTAAACCCCGCAACTAGAAGAAGAAGAAAATATGTACCTAATTGATATTAAGATCTTGAGTAGCCACACCATTGGCTGGGTACATAGTTGAGTATTTGAAGCAACTATGCTTATGTGACAATCAAATATAAAATTTATATGTGGCTAATAAATTGTATAATCCATGCATCCAAATACATCAGTTATGTACAAAAGAAGACTTTGAATGCAGCTTTGTATTCATTAGAACCAAAACAGATACTTGAAATTGCTAGTTAAATAGCTCACCACCAACGCATCTTGATAATTTGGCCAGCTCTGCTGCAGCAAGTTTAGCCTTTTTTCCAGCAAATTCTCTTTTTTCAACTGAATCCAAACTCCACTACCAGAAGCAAAAAGGGACAGGCATATTATTATTATTTTTTTTTTGGAATAAGTAACTTGCACCATAGAAATATAAAATGAATAAAAATCTTCTGAAAGATTTTTATTTCTAATTACATTATTTTGAACCTTGAAAGCTTGTGAGAAACATAATTGCTTGCAGACCCAATGCATCTAATTTTTTTTCCTTATTACCAAATAGAGAGTTTCTTTTTTTTTTTTACCCCAAAAAGACATTCGAAAATACCTCATGGTCATCCCGTTGGGATGCACAAACAAATACATCCTCTAAAATAATAATGATGGGGTCCCAACCAAGCTTTTTCCATGGAATTTTAATGCTTAGCCGCCCAAGCCGACCTAACAAAGAAATCAAAGGTTAGATGTAGTTCTCAGGATTTAATACAAATTCCAAGACGGTTGACCAAGGAAAATAATAAAAAATTATCAGTTGGGCTCATTTGCTAATGCTTTTTAGAAGGTGCTTTTTGCTTGTTGGTTGTGTGTGACATAAAGATAAAAGTAGTTTTGAGCGTTGAGTTATTTGTTGATGTTTTGGCTTTTTTGCTAAAAAGCAAAAAACAATTATAAAAAGCATTAGCAAACGAGCCCATTCATTTGAGATTGACGCAAAAAATATGCAGATGACAATTAACTGAAATTATGAAGAAGAGAGAATCTGTTTTTAGGTTAAATTAAGGTTTTCAAATGTCAAATCCATTTCAGTCCAATATCCTAAACATGTTATCTGCCACTGAAAAAGTCTCTAGTTAGTTCGAGTAGATTTTTTTTTTTTTTTTTTTTTTTTGATAAGTTAGTTCGAGTAGATTTTATACTTACAACCAAGTCATGTCTCTAAAAATTTGCCACCTCAATCTCGCTCCTCCAGTCTGACTTCATATGTGTGGCTTTCCCTTCTGTTTTTAGTTTTTGCCCCTTAAGTTTGCAGCACAAACACCAATCTTGAACCACTGAAATCTCCTCAGTCAACTACATACTATTCCCCAAACCTTTTTTTTCCCTGTCTTACCTCTAACTTTGATCTAAAACCACCAAAATCTTCTCAGGCTAGTAGATTTATTCACCCAAGAGTCCAAGTACATTCAACTTCTGTTCATAATTTTTACATTCAACTTAACGTTAAGTCATCCATCCTGATGGGGGGAGGGGGAAGGCAAAATTACAACTAAATCAACCTGTCAACATTATCAAGCTATATACCTAGTAGAAACGTGCACCTCTTCTAAGTACAATTCTGTGTACATGCCAAAATCCTTCTTGGCATGCTTCAGGACCAAGAGGCATTGGAACAACAGATAATCAAGAAAAAAAATTGGATGGCACCCAAAGTTATAAACATGATTCTTAAATAGCTTCCAATGTCCTAATATATCATTATCAAGAAAACTGTCAAAGAATAAAGTGCAAGATCCAGCACTGCTGCCTAAAACACAAAATTACCAAAACACTTTGTACAACAGTTTAGTTTGTTTTGATGCATATGAAGCTCTATTGAAGAGTAAAAATAACAAGACCCCATCCACACAACATACTTCTTATGTGTGCAGTGCAAAACAAGTTTTCTTTTTTAAACATTAAATTGTAATAGTGCCAAAGTGGTAGTAAGAGGAGGAGGTCACAATACCTTGCTTCAGCGCAAATGGCAACTGGAGATAATCGAAGGCTTCAAGAATAAGCTCTACATTCTCCAATAAGACTTCCTCTACACAAGAACAGGAAAATTTACTTTTAATATTAATGGATAAAAACTCAATAACAACAATGTTTCTAGACGAGATATTACAATAAATAGAAAATAAAAAATAAAAGCCAGCATGATCCTAAGAACAGATTTAAACTGGAATATACAAATGGTGTTTTCATTTTCCATAGTTCCTCCAGATACTTAGTAATTGTAAAAAAATTTTTTTTTTTTTTTATAAGTAGTAATTGTAAAATAATTGAGTCAACCTGATTTTAATTAAGTCATGAATCTAATTTAATTGCTAGTAAAATATTTCATATTAATAAGTGCCTGATTTGCTTGCCCACTTTTGCCAATAGAATCTCAGCAGGAAACCGCTTGGATAATGAAACCAATTGCCTAATGACCTCCAGGACTTCAAACCTCAATATAAGCTGTAATGGATGCCAAGATTCCTTAAGTGAACCCAAAAAATTCTAGGATAAAGGGTTTAATGCAGACCCAAACCCTAAAACCTAAACCATTGGACCGCTGCCTCTAATTGTAGTTTTTTGAATTTCCATGCTTGTTTAGATCTCTTTTCCGCTACTTGCTAGGCTTCTCTCTTGTATGCTTCATGTGTACTTGAGTTGTGCTTTTGTACTTTTTAATTAGACAGCGATTACTCATCAAAAAACTGAGAGTATGTTTTGCCTTCCCCTCTTTATTCAAAATTGATTGAACTTAACTAAGTTGTGACTAGCATATTATTCACGTTGAATTCTAGCTATCTAGTGTGCGTTTGAATTCGAGTTAAGCCCACGCCAAATTTTCCTCCAATTCCTCTCAAAACACAAAAATCATAAAATAAAATAAATTAAAATTTTAAATTTTAAATTTTAAAAATTATTATAAATTATTATAAAAAAAATTATTATTATAAAAAAAAAAATTAAAAAAAAAAAAAAAAAAAAAAAAACCCACAATCCAAGAATCCAACACATTGAACAATCCCTGATTTTTTAGTCCTTTCCTTGAAAACCCTAATTTTACTTCATGCAACCAAATTCTGATTTCCAAGCGCTTAAAATCATTGCTATGCTTCACGAACACCAAAAACCATATACCGCTAGTGTAGTATAAGTTGATCGATATGGTCGTAAATGAAGAAACAAGATAAGAAGAAAGAAAACATTACCGTTCCACAGGGTTATTTTAAGCTGTTCTTTCTGGATATCTTTTACGTATCGGCCGAGATATCCCAACAGCAGTTGCCGAACAAGTCCCTCAAGCATTTCCACCTCCGGTTTCTTTTTCTCTTTCGCTTTGTCACGTCACAAAAGCATAACCAAGTAATATAATAATAATAATATAAAGAGTGTGGATCGCCGACAACGTGGGTGGTAGACGTTATCTGTCCGGTGGTACGGTGGTTGTTGATTCCTGGGTGTTCCGGCGAGCGGCTGTGGGAGTTGCAAAATTTTCTGCAACTTTTGTTCTGAAAATTTTGCTTCGTGCCTGTTTACTTGAGGAAGAAGGGAGCCGTTTGGTTGAGCTTATTTCAGTGTGAGGATTACTTTATTCTGGTTTAGTATTGTTGGAAGTTCCGACTGTTTGGTAACAGAGTTAAGTTAGTACTTTCCAGCTTATTGTATTCTGCGGGTATCTTATTCAGCCTAAGGGCAAAAAACAAAAAAAAATAGTAGTTTAAGCCCTTTACTCGTAATCAAAAAAGAGAGCTTGGCCATTAAAAAATAAAATAAAATATGCCATGGCTGGCACTAGCAATGTTTGATTTGACAAGGTTTCTTTTGAAGCAATAATTACTCCAAAGATTGTGGAACGGTTGAGGGGATTAATGGAAGAAATCATTGACAGCCAATGTGTAAACTATTAGTTAGATAAAAATCAAGAGTCATCACGAGAGAAAGATGCGAGGTCAAACAAAATTGAGGGTCACTAGAACCTCGATTACAAAGGGAGCAAGAGTATAGAGCTCTACACGTGAAATTGGAGTTTCCGCATTAGGATGATAAAGATCCATCAAAATGGGTATCCAAAGCAGAACGCTTCTTCAAATATCACCATACACTTGCTAATTCAAAGGTGGAGATAGCATCAATTAGCTTGGACGAGGATGCCATACAATGATTTAATTGGTTAGTGGCTTGTCGTGGAGAACCAACATGTGATGAATTTGGGTAGGGACTTCTTCTCCGATTCAAACCTTTAGCATATGCAGAGAGCTTGTGAAGATTTGACAATCGTCTACTGTGAGTGAATATCAAATTCGCTTTGAGAACCTTTATTGTCAATATTTGTTAACATGGGTAGTTGGTAGTTTATTTAGGTTGTAGGTGGTTATCTTTAGTTATGTGGGTAATTTTCTTTAGTAAAAATAATAACTGTTGTTGTATTAAGTTTATATATATTTGAGTCATTAGAATAAGAAATGTAGAGAAGAAAGTGTTTGTATTGTGGTATTCCACCAGCCCTAAGTGGAGATTTATATTGTGGTTACTCCCACCCTGAGTCGAGATTATCGGTTTATCTTTATTGGCTCGTACTAGGACCTATCAATATTCACATTGTATAATTGCCTAGCTCAACACAGAAAGTGTTTCTTAGGTCCAAAACATTATTTCCAACATAATTATACATTATTCAAGGTACAACCTCGATAACAAAATAACAATTGGTTTCTGAACTAAACTTAAGTTCAACATCTTCCAGATAAACAACATTCAAAAGCAACCCATGTTAAGCTATCAGCCACCAGTCAAGTAGAAGCAGGTCACACCTTTCCAAACCAAGCTAGTATCAATCACGCAGATCACTCCTTAGTAAAGCATGACAAATATCCCCCAGCTAAGGCATCAATCCATGAAAGGCAAGTCTCATTATCATCAGATCGTGCGAACCTTGCAAGAAAGGCAAGTCTCATGATTTGCTGTCATGCAAGAAAGGAAAACAAGTACATGATTCAAACCTCCCACGCACCAAAGGACCTCAGACTACAAAAGGCAACAGGTTAACTCAAAGAATATCAGTTACCCTTTGTAATTAACCAATCCCACAAAATATGGGATTGTCTTGTAATGATACTCTTCCTAGTCTTATTTATTTTCAAACCATTCAAAACTTTTCACTTAAATTCGATTCCGACAGCATAGTTAGGCCTTCACAACATATTCCAAGCCAACCCTGAGTTTCAAACTAAAATTTTTACCAGAAACTAATTAATGCCCAAAATTAAAATTCCAAATACTCAGCTAAGCTTACTTGAAAATGAAAAAAAAAAAAAAAAACACAAAAACAAAACAAAAACAAAAACAAAACAAAAAAAACCCTAAAACAAATACCCAGTTGCATTCTTCAAAGTCAAGAACTTGGATTGTCAGAGGTCAGAGAGCGCACCGTCTTGAGCTGTGGTTCAGACTCTTGAGATGAATTTGGCTTCTTTAGTGAACAAGAGGACTTGAAAGCCTCAATTTGAGATTGACATTTCACATAGTCCCCATTGTTCTCCTCCAAGCATTTCTTTAATGCCTCAATATCACAGGGCGACATTATCTTCTTCGCAGAGTTGGTCTCAGCCCTCTCATCCATTGGTTGCAACCCAAGAATCAATAGACGTAGGTTGCTTGCCCTCCGTTTGGCTGCTCGGAAAGTTCAAGGAAAACGAAAGGAAAATGTTTAAGATCGGAAGTTTGAGGATTTATTGGGATTTTTCTTTTGGAAATTACGATTTATCTCCTACTTATATATTCTAATTTCGATTTACCCTCTAACTTTTGAAAGCTTATACTAAATCTCCCCCCAGTTAGTTATGTTATTAAACTGACGCCCCGGGACTAAAACGCACCGTTTGATATAGCACTCGATAGGGCTGTAAGCAGATCAAGTTACCTGTGAGCTCGCTCGGGCTCGGCTTGACAAAGTCCGATTTGTGCATAACTCGATTATTAAATAAGCCATTCATGGACACAAAACCATACTCGATTATTAAACAATACATACCCATATAAAATTCGACTCGCTCGTTTAAAATTCATGAACATATTCATATAAGGGCTCAACTCACTTATTAGCGCAACTCGTATATATTTATTATATATACATATTATATATATTTAATAAAAATAATTTATATAGTATATTACCTAATATTTAATAATAATTTAACAATAGTCGATATATATTAATTATTAAGTATTTTTCAAAAAAAAAAAAAATTAATTTGTATACAATATATAATTATATCTATGATTATAGTAAATGTATAATATATAATTGACTGATAAAAGTTAATCATATGACTATATCTTAAATGAAAATGATGATGCATTGATACTTAATCATATTATTCATATAATCATATTGATTCATATAATTCATATCATATACGATGAAAAAGTGATTAGAATAATCCCAAATGAAAATTATTAGAATTATAAATATAAAAATGACAATAACAAATTAATAATGCATGTAATATCATATAGTTACAAACTAAGTATTGACATTGTCATTTGAAATTTAGAATTAATAGCATGAAATATTATTGTTGATAAATTATCTTAACCAGTCCGATTCAGCTCGACTCGTCTACTAGACGAGCTCAAGCTCAACTCACACCAGGAATTTTCCTTAGTGAATCGAGCAAGCTTAAATTTTGGAGCTTGGTTCGAGCTCAAACTCATTAAATTTTTAAATAAGCCAAGCTTGGACAGCCCTGATTCGTCCTAGCCCGGCTCATTTACAGCCCTAGCACTTGACAATCGCGTGGCTTGCTGTGGAAGGTAATGGCGAGTAGTGCTCTTAAAATGCTACTTTTCAACCTCTTCATTTTAACAAAAAAGTATCACTATGAACAGTAAATCTTCGAACTTAAAAATTACTATTAACTCTCTATTCATTAAACAACTATATTTTCTCTCTCTTTCTTTCTTTCTTTTTTCCTTTTCCTTTCTTTGGGGTTGTTTGATAACCCGTTTTGGGGTTGTGGTTGCACTGTGCGAGTTTGCACTATGCAATAAAAATACCATTTTACCCTCAGCCCAATACCGGAAGCCCCACACACTTATTCTTCTTCGACCCAACAAATTTCTCCTCTCTCTTTCCCCCACCCCCACGCCTTAGGATTCCACCGACGCCAAATGCAATAGAAGAGGCCCTGGTTGTCTTCGAGGAGGGCGAATTTATAGGGATTTATAGGGATGAAGCATGTGGACGCGAGGACACTAGCGTCGACGGGGTGCATGAGCAAGCTGTGGCATAGGACGGCGCAGGACGGGCGGCTCTGGGAGTTGATTTGCACAGTGCAATTGACTAGATTAGGCGTACATGCTGGGAAACTAGGCGGTCGATGTCGAACTGCTGTTGTTGGATCTGCAAGGAAATGTCTTCACCCAGAAACGAGAAGAAGCCGCAATTCTTATGGGGTTGAGGATTTGGGTTGGAAAAGAAAGGATTGATCGCGTCTCTTGAGCGCTTTCTTGATATGGGGATGTTGTAGGTGAGACCGCTATCGGATTTCATTGCACCTTTCGGGGTAATCGAATCAATCACCACGTAACTGCAGGCGTGTCTTTGTGTGAGTCTTCGTCGTGGTGGTTCCTGATAATGGAACTGTGTAACCCATATGGGAGTTGTACATATTGTTGTTTACCCATGCCCATCAGATCAGCTCCCCCACCCTCACTGGGCCAACATCGGCTGCCCCAAGCAGCAACTCCGATATGTGGTTCTCGCTCTTAGGGGTTTCCGTCGTCTCCACTCCCAATTCCTCTACCATCTCTCTAAGCCTCGATCATCCGGCTCGTCTGCTTCTTCAATGACTTCGTCGTCGTCGTCTTCTTCTTGGTCTCCCTTTGCGCCGTTGACGGTCATTCCGTAAACCAAATTGGCAGAGGGGTCCGACTCTTTCGCTGGTAGGCTCAGCCCGTCGAGCCTGAGATGATTGCGAGTAATGTTGATGGACTTGAGCTTCTCCTATAGCTTGTCCCCGACCGGCAGGGACAGGAACTCCGGGAGCCTCATAGCCGAATGGTAGACGGCTCTCCGGTGAAGGAACCGTCGGAAAAATTCCTCAAACTCCAGTAGACTGGGAATTTGTCGGCGTGCCAGATGCAGTAGAAGAGGCCCTAGTCGTCTTCGGGGAGGGCGGGTTGGGATGTTTTTGGCGTGAGATTTGCAGAGAAAACGTAAACCATCGACGAAGGGGGAACAAGAACAAGAACATGAACATGAGGGTATTTCGATAATGTCAAAAGTTTTATTAAGAAAAAGACAAAAAATTGAATAGTACAACCTCAAACAGTATATCCACAAAACGTTTGTCAAACACCACCTTTATCTTTTTTCTTTCTGCAGCCCTCTATTTCTGATGGTTGATGGTGCCATTTTCTCTCTGAGCCATTCCTCTCTCAGCAAGGGCATACTTCCTCTCTTTAAGCCATTCCTCTCTCAGGAGGTGCCATCGACGTCGTCTGGTTCATCGACGATGCTCGACATGCATAATTGGCCTGAGGGGTGTCGTCGATGGCGTTTGGTTCATCGACAGTGGTCAACGTTCAGTTTCAGCCGGAGGAGGTGTCGTCGACGTCATCTAGTTCATCGACGGTGCTCGACAAGCAGAATCGGCCGAAGGAGGTGTCGTTGACGGCATATGGTTCTTCGACGAGATCTGGTTGTACCAACGAGAGCTTGGGGTTGTCATGGGTGTCTGATGTTTCAAATTTAGCAGCTTCTAAACTCCGTGTTGTTCCTGATTCCAGGTCTTTTTTTGTTTATGATCATGTGCCTTTTCCGGTGGGGGCTACCGATGATGATTCCTGTGACAATGCATGGGTCAGTGTCGATGATGATCATGCGACTTCGTTGGTGACTCTTGCGACAGTGCCTAGGTCTACCAAGTTGATCAATGAAAGCCTGCACTTTGGCTTTCTTTTTGGACTTAGAGAGTGACTGGTTAAATCATCGGAACTCGTCGGAGAACATGGGAGAAGGAGGGGGAAGAAGGGTTTTTTTTTTTAGGGTGCAGCAAAACAACGACGTTTTGTTTAGGTTTTTTATATTTTATATTTTATTATAATATGGGTATTTTAGTAACTTTAACACTCAAAAGGTAGAGAAATAATAAACAAATTTTTAAAAAATAATATTTTAATAAAATAGTGAAAGTAGAGAAATTTAAAGTAAAAAATGTACTCTAAAAAGATGAACAGTTAATTTAATTATTTTAAAAAGTAAAATTTGAAGAAGCTGATATAAAATTCGATGGTGACACTATGTACAAAGGAGAATGGAGCGATGCGAGTGCCAGGTCAGCCAAAAATTCGAAAACACCCAACGGCTACTTCATTCCAGATCATAAATTCCTAAAATCACCGCTCTTCTCACCTCTCTCCCTCTCTCTCTCTCTCTCTCTCTCTCTCGGTTCTTTTCCTTTCTCTCTCTCAAAGAAATCTCACTCTTTTAGCTCTTGCCTACCGTCACATTCAAAACCTTGAGAAGTTACATGGCTTCGACTCCATCCAAGGCCACCGCGTGTCGAAAGGTTCGAGTCGTAGCCAAAATCCGGGACTTCACTGGCTCCGAGGCTGAGATTTCCACTGACTCCCCGTGGATCTCCGTGAACAAGCCCAGCGGAGATGCTTCAAACAGCGTTACCATTTCCTTCCGAGACCAACCGGGAAGGTATTATTACTTAAATATCATTTATTGTTTTCTGTTTTTAATACATGAATTTCCCTTGAATCTTTGGGGGTTTTGAGTTTTGCGAGTATATTTATAGTAGTCTTAGAATCTTTTCGGAGATACTCGGCCGAAATTATTTAGGTATTTTTCTAAAATGAAGGATAAAGAAAAGATAACATGCCTCGTTTGGTTGCTGACAACATATTCAAACAATCTAACTTCAAGGACCAACTTGACAGAGAATGTAAACTTGAAGAGTCAAAATGTATTTTACCCATAAATAAATAAATAAATCTTGGAAGTTAGTCTCTGCTTTCTTGCAGAAGGGTTTAGGAAGAGAAAAAAGGACATTGGAAGGTGAATTTTGTGATTTTCAATTATAAACTATTTGGCAATTCTATCGTGGGTTTCTTGAATTCTTGATTAGGAATTCAAATGGCTGATTTCTTGGAAAAATTGTGAGAAAAGAAACTGAAATTGTATCTTTCATTATAAATTTATATGGGACTTTAGAATAGAAGAAGAAAACTTTACTAAACTGAATTCACTGTAGCCACTTTGGGTAGATTATGTTATTAATCAAATTTTATTTTCTTAGTTTTCTCACAAATCAATGACCGTTTAGTGACTCATTTAGGCTGCGTATCGTTTGTGAGAAAATGTTGAAAAAGAAAAGAAATCATTTTGAAAATCCTAGACTACTTGGATAATCAGGACCCCATAATTTATTTGGGTTAGCTTGGTTGCAATGGTACATTTTTGTGCAGGTCAAAACATTTTCTAAAGTATATAAATAAATAAAAATTGTTAATTTTTTGATTTCCTTGTTTCTTGCAACAAATGGAGGATTAGGTGTGTTTTCTGAGTTTTTGTGATTTAGCCCTTGGTATTTAGAAATTATCAAGATTTTCATTCATCTAATCTTTTGTCATTGAGTGGCTAATAAAATGACTCATAAGTCATTGGCTTAGTTGAATTGAGCTTCTCTTTTCTTCAAACAATAATACGTAGAAATATGAAATTTAAATTTCTTGTATTTTTCCTTTTATTTTTGACAACCATAGGTTTATGTTAGGTAAGATTTGTCTCTTTTCTTCTCTTGCAGTCGTAAAGAGTATTATGACGTTGATTACTGTTATGAGCGAAACGAAGACAATGATTTGATATTCTCGAGAGAGATAAAGCCTTTGATTTTGAGGGTTTTTGAAGGTTGTAACCCGACTATTATTACATGTGGAGCAAGAGGTAGTGGAAAGACTTATGTAATTCAGGTGGGATATTCCTTTCCTAGTATTTTTTTTTTTTGTTTTGTTTCTAGTTACTTATTAATATATCATTTTTGTAGTATATATGGTTGACTTATTATGAACTATTCAATTTTGAAGGGGTCAGATGAGAAACCAGGTTTGGCAACACTAGCCACGGCTGAAATTCTTTCCATGGCCGAGACAAATGGAAAGTCGATTGCTATATCTTTCTATGAGGTTTATCAGGAGCATGTTCATGATCTTTTGGATCCAAAACGGCCAGAAGTTTTTGTATTAGAAGATAAAGGCAAAATCCAATATAAAGGACTTTCTCAGGCAAGTTGTATGTTGCTTTTCAATCAATCGACTTGGACAATAATGTAAGGAAAAAAAATTTTGGTTTCCTCTTTGTGATGTTTCTTTTCTACTTCTTCCAGGTTCCAATCAAATCTATTACAGAATTTCACAAACTATATCTCAATTGGTGTGATTCACGTAAATCAGTTCAAAAGACGGCAAATGAACTTCCTCACAAGAGCCACAAGGGTTTAATAGTACATGTATTATCTCCCAGTGAGAATGGGGACACTCATCTTGTAGGCAAGATGAATTTTGTCGACTTAGCAGGTTTTCCTAACTTTCAACACGGGTTGACAATATTATTTGTCTTATTTTTTACTGCTGGTTAATGCTTTACTGCCTTTTTCAGGCTACGAGGATGCCAGAAGAAAGAGTGTTGATAGCCTTAATCTTGTTGAGAGTACCAAACTTAATAAGTCCATATATGCCGTATATAATGTCATCTATTCATTGAATGTGAACGAAAACCATGTGCCTTACCGGGAAAGCAAACTTACTCGCATGTTAAAAGATTCTCTGAGTGGGATGAACAGAATTTTGATGATCACTTGCTTGGTAATTCTTTCAGTTTTCACTTAATAAGGGTATTTAGTTTATAGGTTTTTAAATTGGTTTTTTAATTACTTCGTTTTTCATTCTGTAGAATCCATCTTTTTGCCAAGATTCTGTGTATATGCTAAGTTTAGCATCTCGGTCTTGTCAAGGCATCAATCAAGTTACGGACTCCACAAAGAAAGTCAAAAATTCAACAAGACTATTGATGCCTTCTTCACAAAAGAGCCGACTACCTGGAAGTGTTTCCACCACCATGAAGAAACATCCTGCTTTACAATTGCATTTTTCTGAAAATAAAGCTAGTGGTATGGCTTTCACAATGAACGGAAGGTATGTATATGGGAAAGTCTTATCTACATTAAGTTAAAATAAATTCATTTTTTCTCCTTTATAACAAATATAAAATTAAAACATTTGTTTATTTTTTTTATTTTAAGGAAATTATTTGATGAAGCAAGTCATCAGACCAAATCTGAGAAGGTAATCGATTCTTTTACTTTGGGCTGAGTATCAAGTAACAAAGATTTTGTTAACTTTTCATTATGATTTTGTGCAAAATTTATCTCAAAATCAAGTTTTAGGCTTCTTGGTCAAGCATTGAAGAAGCCCCCCCTGGTTTTGTTTTTTATTTGGTTGTGAAGAACTTCGCTTATATAATATGTTATGGTTTTTATATCTTAGAATTAGCGCCTATATTGCCCTTCTTTTCTGGTTGAAGTGCACTACAGCTTTAGCCTTCTTACTCGTTCTAGCACCCAATAGAAAAAGACCATACCAATTAGTTTTACACCATACTCCCAACTGGGCTATGTGCCATACAAATGGCCAAATAGACAACTGAAGCATCTTCGACTACTTCTTTTGTTGTTGTGAAACTGTAACTATGCCACCTTAGCAGCTGGGATTTTGGAATTGCTTCCATATCTTGCATTTCCTAACCTTTTCTATCTATATCTATATTCAGAATTAGGATGAGTGTCTTAAGACTGGATTTTTTTTTTCTTTGATAAATAAGTCTAAATACTGGATTATCTCTGTGGATCAGTTTAATTATTCAATGGACTATTAAGATTAGAAGCCTGTAGCTTATCTTAATTCATATTCTGATACATCTAACAAATTTATAATTAGAGGAAGCAAAAAAAAAAAAAAAAAACTCTCTAATGTAGCTTAAGGGATTTAGAAAATGATGAGATATAAATACATTGAAAAAAATATATTCAAGTTGGAAATTAATCTAGTACACTTCTTGCAAGCAAATTTCTCATCTGATATTGTTTTATCTAACATATATATATATATATATAATATAGGTTTAGTTTGCTTCCAAAATTTTCAAGGAACAGTTTAGTGTACTTAATTTTCTATTTTTTCATATTTAAAGATTATAAAATCAAGCAAGCAACCAAAAATGGATTTTTTCCCAAATTATTCTCTTATTATATCGATTTACTTAATTAAACGAGCCTTCCCTAAAGATATTAAATGAATGGTATATATTTCACCAAAAAGAAGCAATTCTTAACAAAATTGTCACCTCATCATTTTCTTCACATCCTCTTTCATAAGTAAATGAAGTGAAGTATCAAGACTACCTAAGTAAAGATAGTGAAAGCATGTAAAGTTAATGATTAAAGAGTGATATTACAACTTTTGCTATAAATTATTTACAAACTAATTAAACTGACACTTACCACATTTACAAACAAACGTGAGAATTAATAACATAACGTTCATTTTCATAAACTATGAACGGGCATGTGAATTTGTGAAAGTACTCAACAATAGATATGATGTTTGACTAAAATTATTTTCTTTCTAAATTAGAGTATATAACCATTTTTTGTTGGGAAAGTCCATTTCAAATGATATCAATGTGACAGTGTTATCAGAAGTGGTAATTTTATCTTTCATTGGTCATTTATTAATATCGGACGAAAAAAATTATGATGTTTGAATAAATTATTTTCTTTCTAAAATAGACTGTATATCCATTTTTTTGAGAGGGAAGTTCATTTCAAATAATACCAATGTAACAATGCTTTCAAAAGTGGTAATTTTATCTCTCATTGGTCATATATTTGATATTGGATGAAAAAAAAAAAATCAAGTTATAAATTTGTCTAATACACTTCTTGCAGGCAACCTTCTCATCTGTTGATTTTGTTTCAACTGTTGTAACTTTGAAGCAGCAAGAAGAGGTAAGGGTTATCTCAAAAAAAGAAGAGGTAAGGGTTTCTAGAACTTGTCGTTGTGAAAGAATGTACGCAACAACTGATATGTTGTTTGAATAAATTATTTTCTTTTCAAATCATACCAATGTGATGGTGCTTCAATAAGTGGTAATTTTATCTCTAATTTAGTGGCAAAGCCAAACAATTCATATTGGGGGGTGCCATTAAAATTTTTTTAGCGTCCTAAAAATTTTTTCCACCCTAAAAATTTGGTAATTCACCCAATATATGCATCACAAAAAATATATATATATAAGTTCATAAATATGTGTTCAAATTGATATATTAGAAATGTAACATGTTAGCACACAATACTGAAAAGACAAATACAAAAAAAAAAAAAAAAAAAAGTGTCTAGAACTGCATTTTACGGTATTTTAGAAGTACAAAATCATTAAGTATCGAATCTAAATCGAAGCTCTCAGCAATTTTCCTTTCAATATAAAGAACTAAACTATTTGAAAGAAAATCATCCTCCGTTTTGTTGAGAAGTCACGTTTTAACAATTTTTATTATTTTTATTATTATTATTTTTGTACCTGTGGGTGATCTTCAAAATTATGATGTGATCATTCACTTCTAATTATCAGTTTGAATGATCACATCATTTTGCAAACATATTACCAAATTGGTAAAATAGACGAGTTGGGCTTCAGGTCAAAGTTGTTTCTTGAACACTATGGATATTAATTCACTTTCAAGGAGCCTCTGGCAATTTTTTTTTAAAAAAAAAAGCTTTGGGATGCCCTAAAGTGGCTCTGCCACTGCTCTAATTGGTCATTTATTTAATATCATGTTTTATAGTATTTGAAAGCAATAACTAAGTTCAATTGATATGCTTATGTAGGAAAATCCATTGGCAGTTACCCTAAAGGATATAGAGCCTACTTCTATAATGGAAAAGGTAAATATCAAATTTAGTTGGTATCCCAATATCAAGACAATCTCATGATAACTAATGTTTTATGTATGTAACATTTTATTTCATTCACAGGAAGCTTTCTCATTACCAACGTCTAGTGCAATGGAAACTACCATTCCAAATAAGGTAACTAAACAAAATAAGGTGATTTAATTTATCGTACTTTTGAATACATGGAAGACATTTCAAAAATAAATGCAATCTCATGATAACTGATGATTTATATCAGTAACATTTTATTTCATTCACAGGAAGGTTTCTCATTATCAACTTCTAGTGCAATGGAAACTACCATTCCAAATAAGGTAACTAAACAAAATAAGGTTATTTAATTTATCATACTTTTGATTACATGGAGGACATTCAAAAATAAATGTTTTTTTTTCCTAGGATGTTCTTGCTAGTGAGATTGCTCTTCGTGGTGGGAAAAATCACGATCAAGTTACTTCCACTGTTAATTGCAAATATGTTTCATCTTTTACTGGAGAAGGTTGGTGGCATGTGAATGTGATTTTTAAATGTTGATTTGCTAGCTATGAGATGAGCATTTTATATATATTATGAATTTATAATTTTTTTTTCCATGTTTATTACATCACAGGTGATACCATAAACAAAGAAAACCAAAGTATAATGGTCAATAAAGGTGTTTCACCACCAATAAGTGCAAGACTACGAGAATTATCAAACAATCTAAAATCACTTTGTTCTTCAACTCCATTACGCAAAAAGTTGCCAGAAGCGATCGATGTTTCATCCTATGGTCAAGTGTCTGCTGATATTTTGGAACCAAAGACACCAACAACGGAACAAAGCATGAGAGCTAATGATAGATTGGAGGTTGCAAATATCAGTAGTCCTTGGGAAACATTTAGTATGCGCAATTCTGGAATGAAGGTTAGATCTAACTTTTTTTCCAATACATTTGCTTCATGGTCACTTAGCTTTCTCATTGCAACTCATGTACTTTTGTCATTGCAGAACTCCCTTGTTCAAGAATATATTAAGTTTCTAAATACAGCTAACAAGTAAGTTTTTATGTTTTATCATAGTATTTTAAATTAGTGACTGCTTATGTTAATGCATATATCTATTTTGGAAAAAATATGTCTAGTAGCCCCATGAAGTGACACTTTCATTGACACTTACCCCTAATTATCATTTATGACACTTGACCCACTCAATCTCCCATTCTACTTTTTTAAAAAATAATTCAAAAATAAAAAAATTCCATTTTCAAGCTTTTTTGTCGACCAAATAAATATAAATTTCTCATCAATCAGATTAAAAAGTAAGTCTATATACTCTCAGATTTTCTACAAATGTCAACAGATCAATGGGTGTGAAAAAAAAAAGAAGTAGAATATGTGATGATTAAAAAACACACATTAAGCTGTTGTTTACCTACATATCATTAAGCTTTTGTTGAGATCTTAATATATTAATAGCTCAACAAGGATAGTAGGTATCATGGCATATGGTTTGGTGAAAATATATAACTTCTCATCCCTATGAAAATTGCACGCACATAAATTTATTAGAAGAAACAAAAAAAAAATCAATCAATCTCCAATTCTACTTTTTAAACAATAATTCAAAAATAAAAAATTCGACTTTCCAGCTTTTTGGTCAACCAAATATTGATAAATTTCTCATCAGTTGGATTAAAAAATATGGTGTAACTTTCAGATTTTCTACAAATTTCTACAATGAAACAAATGTCAACAGATAAATGGGAGTGAATAACAAATATTATAACAAATGTGATGATTAAAAAACACATATTTTCACCACATATCATTAAGCTCTTGTTCAGATCTTAATATATTAATAACTCAACAAGGAGAACATGTAGGTACCTACATATCATTAAGCTCTTGTTGAGATCTTGATATATTAAAATCTCAACAAGGACCATAGGTATGACGACATATGCTTAAATTAATTCTTTTTGTTTTTTAAAAAAATTATGTATTTGGAAGTCATCGTAATCAATGGGAACAATAGATTCAATTATTTGTTGACCAGCATTTGTTTGTAATTGGTCTGTTGATATGAGATGTATATAAATTCTATTTTGTTTGCCAATGTTGCTAACCTTTGAATTTTTTTTTTCTTTCAATTCTCTTATCAATAGGGAGGATTTGAAAAGGCTAAAGGTGAACAACTCTTTAAATTTTTAAATGTTATTATGAATACCTTGCATCTCAGAACTTGATAGACATTGTTTTTAAATATAGGGAATTGGAGAGAAGAGGGCTACCTATATTCTTCAACTTCGTGATGAATCACCGGAACCATTTAAGAGTGTAAGCTGAAAGATTTTTAAAA
The DNA here is from genome assembly GCA_013348765.1 of Carpinus viminea. Lineage (NCBI taxonomy): Eukaryota > Viridiplantae > Streptophyta > Magnoliopsida > Fagales > Betulaceae > Carpinus > Carpinus viminea. The sequence continues at coordinate 124,578 of CP054673.1, forward strand.
GAAAAATGAATTAATTCCTTAGTTTTGATTTCAAACACTCATGACACCTTTTTTTTTTTTTTTAACTAAAACAATTTCTGTTTCACAGCTTGATGATCTGAAAGAGGTTGGACTTTCAGCAAAGCAGGTAGTTTTTTTCTCCTTTCTTTTTATTTGGGATAGATTCTTCGATTTATTTATTTATTTTTTTGTCTATTATGCAACTGCATAACTTACAGTTAACCATGATTCTTTAATTTTATATACAGATAAAGGGAATAATTAAAAAAGAGGCTGCAGAGCTTTTTAATTAGCCGATATATAATAAATGTTGACGCTATTATGTATTTTAATTTTCGATCGGTAAATATTTTGTAATTTGGTTGGTGGCAACATGAAGATGCCTTTAAAATTGCTTTGCTTGATCTTCTTGTTTTGTGATATTTGATTATTTACATTTTTTTTCTTTTTTATTTTTTTTTATGATAAGTGTTCAACAAGAAATTTTACAAATGACACTATTTCTTTTAATTCAAGAAATCACATGCTTCACCCGTCATTTTTTTTTTCTCCAAGAAAAATAATCTGCTATGCAATGATATGCATATGCACCTATTACAAGTCATGATGAAGTGGTATGATGAATTCTAGTAGTTTGGTATAGGGTTTCATCGGGTCAAAAGCACAATTCTAGCTCGGTTGGGACCCACTCCGAACCTATTAATCATCGAAATTAAGGGCTGTCATTTGAAAATGATAGCAACTAAGAGCACTAGCACCAAGTTTTCTCTAATTTTTCTTAAATTTAAGGAACAAAATTACATTTTGTTTTCATATCCAAATGTATTGCATAATAGTCTTTTATTTGCATATATCATTAAAATATTAAATATTTATAAAATACAAGTTTCCTACTATTCTCACATTTTTTACACAATTTTAACACAACCTTTGATGAAACGCAAAAAGAGAGGAGAAAGAAATATTTGCTTTCCGCGTTGGGAAGTACTGTAGCATCCCGATGCTTAGGGAAGCAATAGGAAAACCATTGGATTTTACTTTCTTTTCTTTTTTCTAATTTTTTTTTTAGATTTTCATTATATTTAAGAAATGTAAAATGTTATAAGGAAATTGCTACTAGTGCTCAAAGAGGTATTAAGCCATCGACCGGATTTGATGGTGCCAACCAAAACCAATTGGTTTCACAAATTATGCATTCTCTCTACCCTCATTGCCGAAAATTGGTTGGCCCTCAATAAAATGTTTTGGGCTAAAAATGAAATGGGTCCAAATAGGTCGAGCCAAAACCAAAATACTTGGTCTAGAAAAACAAGAGAATAACTTCAATTCGGTCTGTGCAAAAAGGTGAGGTTTTTTGCCCACCACTCACAGACCAACACCTCACATAAAGTAAAAAAAAATGCACCCAACAAAAATATATCCGGCAACAGAAGAAAGAAAGGGATGAAGAGAAAGAGAACGTGGGTCTACGAGAGACCCACGACATAGAGCTTCACGGCACAGAGAAAGAAGAACCTCAACCAGACCCACGGCCAGCCTTGATCTGGCCGGCAGGTCTCGCCGGCTATGGGTTTGATTATTTTTTGGTTCCCCGGAGAGGTGGGTTTGGTCTGGTTTTTTTTTTTTTTTTTTTTTTAGGATGATAAAAGCCCAAAAAGGGTTAACCTTCCCCTCTAAATTTTAGTTTTTAGGCATTAGAAACGAGTTTTATGGCATTAGAATCGATTTTTAAGGCATTATAATCGATTTTTGAGGTTGGGTTTGAGTTTTTCGATATTTTTCGATTGGGTTTGGCCGGAAATGAAGAATTCGCCGGAGATGGTTTGGCCAGAAATGGTGGGTCACAGCTGGGTCAGCCATCGCCGGAGAGGTGAGGGAGGAGAAGAAGAAAAAAACCAGGGGAAGAAGCGTGTGTGAGGGGTGAAGGAGAAGAAGAAGAAGAAAAAAAGAGAAAAAAACCAAGGGAAGAAGTGTGCGTGAGGGGTGAGGGAGAAGAAGAAAAAAACTAGGGGAAGAAGAAGAAGAAGCAGCGTGAGGTAAGAAGAAAACCAACGATGCTGGGTTTGGGAGAAATAAAAGAAGAAATGTGGGTTTGGTAATAATAGTGTGTAGTTGTGTTTTTATCTTGTAAACTTAAGTTTGGTAAGATTGGGTTAGGTGGCAATTTTTTATTGGTGGCAAAAACCTCCTGGTTTTTGCCAAAACCGAACAGCAGCAGCTCTCGAAAAACAATGGCCCCATTGTCAACATTCAAAATCAAATCTTAGCCTAAACCAAACCAACCCCTATTGCCTGTTAGAGCAATGTGGTTCAGTGGCTGACCACTATTCAATTGCGACTAAACGCGAACCCACGGAAGAGTCACTAGTCGGTGTTTAACTTATCCACGGCAACCCAAGTTTGTATTTGGAAAACGTTGGCTAATGCATTTCTTTAGCTCCCACTCAATAACCTTAAAGCATTCACAGCAGGTACCTTAAATAGGGTTTTCTTCTCTATCATTTGGTTCGCGGAATAGGTATTCCATTAGGAAAATGAATAGGTATTCCTAGGAATAGAGAAAGAGGGAATGGAATAGTTATTCATATTCTTTAGTTTAGTAATAACATTTGTATTATAGGGGGAGTTAAACTAAATTACCAAAAACCCCACCCTTCTTAAAAAAAAAAAAAATTACAGGGGTGCTCGGCAACCCCATTGGTTGGCCGGCCACCCCCTGCATGAACCGGGGCTTCTCAGCGGCGAAGAAGTCATCTGCGTCGCTCGGTGGGACAAATCAAGTTTGGCGTGGGTGCGCAGGACGAGGATCGAGGACGGTGGGTCAGATCGAGGTCGGCGTCTGCGTGGCTCTGGTGGGTCAGATCGAGGCCGGCGACGAAGATCTTCGCCGGAGAAGGATGATCCTGTTGTAAGAGAGAGAGAGGCGGAGCTTCCGCACGATGGCCGGCGACGAAGATCTTCGCCGGAGAAGGACGATCCTGTTGTGTGTATGAGAGAGAGAGAGAGAGAGCATTGTTTGGAGGGTGAGAAAATGCAAGAAATTTTAAGGTTAGAATAAAATAAAAAAATAATATGGGGTTTTTTTGAAAAATCAATTCCATTTCATAAGAAATAGCTATTCCACTCATTTTTTAGTGGAATGGCTATTCCTATGTATATGGGATTAGTTATTCCCTTAGGAATAACTATTCCAAAGAATATATCCTTACCAAACAAAGGATTGACTATTTCATAGGAATAGATATTCCATTCCATGGGTCTATTCTGTAAACCAAACGGATCCTAAGCGTAGGGAATACGTTAAAAAATTTGCAAAAAATCACCTACAACATACTCTTTAAATAAGTCTTAAACATGAAGATTGTTACGGTAGAACATAAGTATAGGATTCCATTGTAGTGATCAAATCAATTATTATAATCATAAAAAGAAGCTATCTCATCTCACATCTTTCCACGCATCAATTATTATAATCATAAAAAAACTCTCCTCTCACATCTTTTCACACAGTGCCATCTCCATTATTTTTTTCCGTTATTCTCAATCTAACCTTCTTCATCTGGACACCGATCTTTGTTCTTCTTATTCGTTCGTTCTTTTTAGTAAGCCACGCGGGTTGCGTGCCTCTCTCCCTCTTCTCTCTCTCTCTCTCTCTCTCTCTCTCTCTCGCTGATGATCGGAAAAATCGGGCCGTGCACAGTGTTCATGACCCCCGCCTTCCACCCCCAAGCATTCTCAGCAGCCGGTCTCCGATTAACCTAAAAAGATCATCTTTCTGCCTCCTGTGCAGGCTCCGCCATCTGATGAGTCCTTTTGGGCTTCTTCAAGAATGTTGTGACCAAAAAGCAGAATGGTATTGTGGGTTTTGAGGGATCGCTTTTATGCTTGTCTTCTTTTTCTTTTTTTTTTTCTTCTAAAAAAAAAAAAAAAAAGGTTCTCCCTTTTCTCAGTTGAAGGCTTGAAGCTTGATTTTTATATAGTTTGGTTGGATGTTCTATTTTATTGTGTTTTCCAGTGGAGAGGGGGAGCTCGGAGAAGATGAGACGATGAGAGAGACAAAGAAGAGAAAATACAGCAAGAAAAAAACAAAAATAAAAACAATATTTTAATGTGGGAGTGTGTAAATAAGAAAGCAAAAAATAATTTGAATCCTTAAACATAAGAAAATAGCTGCTCTGAATAAGTAGGCTCCTTGACTTCTAAAACATGTGGTACGTAAATAAAACAGTGCATCATTAAGTCATCAGGAAGTGGTCTGATTCATGTCAATCAAGGAAGCATGATAGATATTCATGTTTACTTCTGGTTTTTGAGCAATATGCCAGTGGTTTACAGCAACCTTCCAAGTCATGTTATCTTTGTGATTCTTGTTTGCCAAATTGGTTGATGAAACTGCATACTCAAAACTTCTTCAATTATCCAGTCTTCTTTCCCCCACTCCCTTTCAATCCTCTTTTGGGTAAGCGAAACATTTACGCACTGAGAATATAGTTGTCCTGCAGGCTGTTGTACAGTACAAGATTATGACAAGATATCGCTAATCAGATACTGCACGTTATACCCGTTGACAAGCATTTGATTTCCTCACAGGATTTGGTTGGGAAGGGGAAAAGCAGAGAGAAATTTAAATTTGAAGGGGGTAGTGGAAAGAAACGCAGGAGAGGAGAAGAAAAAAGCAATTAAAATAAATCAATTGGGACCAAGAGAATATTAAGGTACATAATGAAGCAAGGCTTGCATTTCTGGTAGCATCTTTCTCACATTCCCAACTCTACCAGTTGCAGTATTAGCAGAGTTTACTTTGAGACCTCGCCATGGCCAACATATGTGCCTTATTTTACGGCTAGTACGTTCCCTGCTCTCTGCTTCTTCTAATTGTCTTGTCAGCTCCTCAATCCGGTCATGGAGTGCTGCAGCCCTGCTGTCAGCCAGCTGCAGAGACCTCTCTGCTGCTGCCTGGGCAGCCATTGCAGTGGCTGCGAGTTCTTCCTTCAACTTTAATTTTCCATTTGATATGTCCAAAGCAGCCCTTGTTTTCTCCAGCTCTTGCTTCAGAATTTCCACCTAATGGAGCAGTAATGCAAACGCAATTGAGTTTCAAAATTACTACATATCAAGAGAGAGAGAGAGAGAGATTGAAAGAAACGGTTGTCTCAGAAGCTCAGGTATGCCCCGTGCCATTTCAAAACCCCCTAGAACTTATATTTGAATTATAATATCAAAATTGGAGCATTCCCTAGCATAGGAGGTTATTTCAAGTTTAAGTTCGGTGATATAGCCAACATTGTACCTTTGTTCATTAGTCAGAGGTCTCATAGAATTGGGAGCATTAGATTCCACAGATTAGTGTAACTTCATTAATTTGCAAAATCAGGGAGACTGTTTAGGTTGCCAAGTTAATCAGATAACACACTACTGGCTTCACGCATGAAACAGTTATTGCATTGGACTTTTGGCTAATGAACAAGTGATAAACTCACAAGAAGCAAAAACCCTAATAAGCAAGAAAGCATGGAACTAAACAGCCGGTATACATTAAGCAAAAGTACATCAAGAAATACCGACATCAAAAGAACTAAACAGTTGATTACCACTTTGTCGCGTTCTCCAATTTCATTTTTCCCAGCTTCCACCTCCAACTCACATGCTTCCCTCCATCTGGCAACCTCGGCTTCAGTTTCTTTTATTTCCATCAGGAGTTCTTCAACCTTATAGCAATTAAAGGAATGGAATCAGAATTGACAAGGGCATGCTCAAGTAATTCATACAGAAAATTTCCAAATTCTTGATAAAACAGAGAATAACATTTTGAGCCAACACCCTCTCTCTATCTTCCAACTCTTTGATGTACAGAGTGTATTCAGTAATTTTTAGAGATTGTTTTTCTGTAAGGCTCTGTAGGCGCTCAGTGTCTGACCTGGCAAATGATAGATGATAAGTACTTTAACCAAGTATACAGAACATATATATAGTGAGGGCAGAAGATGGTTGATGAAATTTACAATCACAAGAAGGTCCAAAACCAGACATATATTAATACAACATGCTTATATTGCAAGCCATATAACATTTCCTACACCTTCGAGCGGACCTTAAATGAATGAAATGCTGATAAATGAGAGATTAATTGTTAATATTTAAAAGCAATTCTTGCAATTCTTTACCAATTCAAGTAATGTGCGATCAATCATAAGATCAACAAGAAGACAGCAAAAATGTATTTTATTTTGGAACAAAATTTTAGACAGAAAGTTACTGTAGCAGATCTAATGGAAACTCACCACTTCCAATTATATATTTTTATGCCAAAAGCGCCGGCACCCCCGGAGGGGGGGGGGAGTCACTTTGCATTCTCATACTAAGTCAAAGTAGAAGTTCTAGTCCTATTAAAAGAAAGTCAGATCTGAAGTCTATAAAAAAGTGCCTTAGTACTCTAATAATGAAATGCTAATTGAAATAAAAATTCAGTGGTTTTTGGTTTATGGAAGGTTTGTATGCCTAGAGGCTTTCTTCTTTATATTTTTCTTTCTTGGAAATGGTAACGCCATGGTTCACAGCCGGTGAACAGATTGTATCACACCTTCTTCTCTCCTATTTAGCAACCCCAAATCAAACCTTTTCTTTACCCTATCAAAACTCTAAAAGCTTATATGCATTTCCTAGCCTTTAATGACTAATTAACAAAAAAACAAATTATGACCTACCAAATTTTACTCCCAGAAACCTTGCAGCCTTTTTTTTCAGCCTCTTTTCACCACTCCAAATGTGATATTTTCCAAGTAGTATTCAAACCATAAACATCTAATCACATCCTTATACAATTCTAAGCCCTTGACCTACCAATTTTCCCTAAATGTTAAGTACACCAAAGCACATGTAGAGATGCTCTAAATCTTTCCGTTAATTGGCCTCCAACATACACAAATTCAGCACACTCTTAGGCTTCTGCACCGTATAGCTCAAAGAATTTCTCTTCATTTTTTCTTTTCAAGCCAGTATTGGCATGTCTTGAATTGATTATAAAAATTTAATAACCAAAGTAGAAATACAGTAAACTAAGCAAAGATGTATAGCCCTAGAAAGGAGCATCAAAGATTTAGTGCAGGTGTTTGTGGAAGAGATAGAGGGAGAGATTTTCCACACTACAATACAACAAGTCCACCTCTCTTCACTCCTTTCTTGGAAACTACATGAGATTAACTTGATGTCCAACGTGCTCTCACTATTTCACTATCTAATTTGATGAAGTTACAGGAATAATAACAATGCCAAGTAAAACATGCAGGCCTTCCGTTGCAGTTCAATAATGAAGTAGGTACCTAGATTCTTCGAAAGATCTCCTCAATTGAGTGATTTCCTGCCGCAAATTCTTCATTATCCTCTCCACGGTTGAGGCCTGGACATTAAGAACAGTGATGGATACATTTCAGACCAACGGTAAATCCATTTGTTTTCCAGTGTATTATTTATCAATGGAACGTACACCACCATATCTAAAATGTTCAACACATGCGTAGTTATCGACCAAACTTGTTTCTTTTGATTAATGGGTTACTAAACAAGTTACTTTCGTCATGGGAAATGCAGTCAAAGGAAGATTCTACTTGTAAAGAACAAGCTCTATGTCCAGTAAACGTCTGAGCTTATTATAGATGACATATCATGTATACAGTAAAGTAACATACCAAACTGACGTTAATCTCTTCCTCTTCGCATTCACTAGTATCCGAACTAGTCTGGGTCTGTTGCTCACTACCACCAATACTACTACTAGTAGTTGTGGTGGTCCCGGTAGTTCCCATCATAAAGCCGAAGCCAACTCTCTGCAATCCCCGCTCCGCAATCTGCAAAAGGGCCACCCTCTTCTGCTCATTACTGTTATTCCCCTTGAGCTTACTCAAACTCTTCTCCACCGCCTCCTTCTCCACCAGCGCCGCCCTGAGCAAACTGTTGATATCCCTGTTCTCCTCCGTCAAACTCACCACACTCTTCTCCAACTCCCTTTTCTCCTTCCTCCTCTTCTCCTTGCACTCCCTCACCTTCTCCTCCGCCTCCCTCGCCATCCTCCTTGTTTCCGCTATTTCTTCTTCGTCTCCTTCTTCTTCTTCTTCTTCGCCTGCACTCGTCCATTCGGCCTTTTCCTCTTCGTCTTCGTCTGCGCTCTCAATTATTCTCTTTAAGCTCTCCTTCGATACCCGCAGCAAATCCAACAACAAACCATTTCTCTCCTTGATTTCACTTTCCAATTTCTGGATTCTTTCGCTGGAAACTTCCACTTCGCTCTTGAGCTCCTCTGTTTTCCTTAACTCCTCGTCGAGCTTTTTCGCCAACGCGCTTTCTTTGTCTTTCAAAGAAGCTTCGAATTCATCGACTTTATCGCGAAGAGAGTCTCTCTCCCTCGAGATTTCGTCGACGAGTTTGGTTAAATCGGCGACCACGTCTCCTTCGCGCTGGAGGAGAACTATGGTTTCCTCCGTGGACTGCGATTGGAGCTCAGCGCCGAGATCATTACAATCGGAGAGGTGTGATGTGTCGTTGTTGGGTGAATCGGGGCCTTTGATTTGGGCATCGGGCGGGGTCTCGGTTGGGGCTTCCATGGTCCATAAAGGGGTGGCTGATTACAGATTTTCATGAAGGTAATGAGGAAAAGAGAGGCCGAGTAGGAAGCAGAGGTGTGTTTTTTTTTTTTTTGGCGAGGTTATACAGCTACCAGTCAAAAGAAATGGAGAGAAGGAGCGTACGTGGTCAGGTAGGTAAGGCCATAAGGAGAGACTTGCAAGGCCCTGTTTGGTTGGTGAGAAAGAGTCCGAGAATTTCCCATAATAAAATTAGAAAATCTTGACAGAAGAACACAAATTAATAATTCTTAAAATTTGGAGAAGGGATTGTAAAAGTATGAAAGTTCATTTTACTGTCACGTAATTTGAAAGTAATATAGTCTACTAAATATGACTTATTGTAAAATAAAATTATGAATTAGAGAGAAAGCAACCACTCTAAGAGCATTCACAATGGATGAGCTAATTTTTTATGTAAAATAGTTCATCAAAACTCAATTTATCTAGTTTAGCTAATAACTTTTTAAGGATCTCCTACATCCGATTAGTTATATTTTTATCTATATCATTTAATTTTAATTATTTTTTATTTTTTATAATGATTGTATTTTTTTTAATATCTTATTTTTCAACTTTTGAGAAAAAAAGTGATGTGGAGAGAGAAATAATAGGAGAAAATTTTGGAAAAAATGAGATGTGAAAGAGAAATAGTATGAGAAAATTTTGAAAAAAGAGAAAACAGGTGAGAGAAACAATAAAAAAAACGTGGAAGAAAATTTTGTGAGAGATAGTGGGAGAAAAAAACAGACGTGGGAGAAAATGTAGGAAAATAACTCTTTCAATATTACCGCTACATGTAGCTTTTTTTTTAGCTCATTTAACAAAAAATTTATTCTACATTTTTTTTAGCTTATCCAATGCAAATGGTATTTTATCAATTTAAAGAGCTATTTTAGATAAAAATGACATTTAGCTCTTCCATTGTGAATGCTCTAAGCATACATGTGGCTGTGTAAAAGCACTCACTGCAGGCTCTTTAAACCCATTTTTTGATTAGTTTGAAGAGCTAATTTAACAAAAATGACTAAAAACCTCACTTTTCAGTCTCTTCATTTTAACAAAAAAGTTAACATTGTGAACATTATTCTTTCAAACTTAGAGCATTCACATGGAATAGCTAAATGTCATTTTTATCTAAAATAGCTCTTTAAATTGATAAAATATCATCTGCATTGGATAAGCTAAAAAAAATGTAGAATAAATTTTTGTTAAATGAGCTAAAAAAAGCTACATGTGCGTAATATTGAAAATATAATTTTAAAATAAAAAATTACTCATAAAAAATCTAAAAATTATCTAATAATAATATTATTTACCTTTAAACAATTATATTTTCTCTTTCCACCTTTTTCCCTTTTTTTTTTTTTCCTCTCTCCCCTTTTCTTTCCGCAGCCTCTGTTTTTTTTTTTTTTCTTCCTCTCTCAGTGTCATCACCGTCGGAGTCAAAGGCGGTAAGGCGGAATCGAAGCATTCGGCTTCCTTCTAGCGCCATCATCGTCGGAGTCGAAGGCGATAAGGCAAAATCGAAGCATCTGGCTTCCTTCCAGCACCATCACCGTCGGAGTCGAAGGCGGTAAGGCGGAGTCAAAGCATCCGGCTTCCTTCCAATGCCATCACCGTCGGAGTCGAAGTACACTTTTTCCTTAGGCGCGTTTGCACGAGAGTTGCAAGGGATTCCGGCAATTGAGAACTAGTCGGAGCTGCCATAAAAGGGAATGGGTCGGATTCAACTCTTGATGGGTTCTCCAGATGTTCCGAGTCAGGCTGCTGTGGAAAATTCTATGGAGTCGCAGAGGAAGAAATGGTTCGAAGGTTGTAAAATTCTGTTTGGGTTTGGCTGCTCATTTTCCAACTTTTCTTAAAACGCAGTCACATGGGATTTTTTTAAGAGTAAAAAATTGATTTCTAAGTTTTTGAGAAATAATATTTTAATGAAATAGTGATAGAGAATTGTTAAAGTAGAGAGACTGAAAAGTGTGCTATAAAAAGATGGGCTGTTAAAATAACCAAAAGTATATTTTTGGTTATTTTGAATAGGAAAATTTGAAGAAGCTACTGTAGATGCTCTAACCGCCCTTAGCTGAGGGGGTGATCGCCCAAGCCACCTTCTAGAGATAGAGAGGCTAGCATAAAGTGGAGTAGCCTTTACAACAAGTTGTTGGCTCTATCCCCATAGCGAATTAGCGACCCTTCTCTTCTAAGAGCACTTACTGCAGGCTCTTCAAACCTATTTTTTTATTAATTTGAAGAGTCAATTTAACAAAAATGACTAAAAACCCAACTTTTTAACATCTTCATTTTAACAAAAAAGTTAACATTATGAATAGTATTATTTCAAACTTAACAATTACTATTTAATCTCTACTATTTAAACAATTATATTTTCTCTCTCTCCTCCTTTTTTTTCTTTTTCTTTTTCTCTCTCCTTTTTTTCTTTCCGCAGGTCTTGGTTTTTTTTTTTTTTTTTTTTTCCTCTCAGCTTTCTTCCTCTCTCTTAGCGTTTGGCGACATCGCTGACGTTCCTCATGTGCTGGCCACCAAGGGTCGCACTCCAGCCAGACGACAGGCAGCCCGTGTGGGGCAATCGCGTTTTTTTTTAGGCAGCCCCGGTGAACAGCCGTCGTTCTGGCCAGAAGTTCAGCAGCCCGTATGGGCAACTGTTTCTGTCCATCATAGGCGGCCTATGAAAACCATGGCCACTGATTCGGCCACCCTACCCAAAAACTGTCCAACAGTGGTTTGTTGTTATAAACTCGTATGAACTAAAAAACAACCTCTGCATATGTGAGTTCTAATAGCATTTTATTAGATTAGATTAGCAAAAAAAATTAGATAAAGACAAATATTTGTAAAATAAACCATTAAGGAAATATAAATATTTAAAAATATAAAAGTTAGATAAATGATAAACAAATATTTGAAAAATAATATTTTAATAAAATAGTGAAAGTGAATTGTTAAAGTAGAATGGCTGAAAAGTGTGTTATAAAAAGGTAGGCTGTTAAAATAACAAAAAGTGAATTTTTTGTTATTTTGAAAAGTAAAATTTGAAAAAACTATTGTGGATGCTCTAAGAGCATTCACAATGGATGAGCTACTTTTTTATGTAAAATAACTCATCAAAACTCAATTTATCTAGTTTAACTAATAACTTTTTAAGGACCTCCTACATCCGATTAGTTATATTTTTATCTATATCATTTAATTTTAATTATTTTTTTATTTTTTATAATGATTTTATTTTTCTTAATATCTTATTTTTCAACTTTTGAGAAAAAAGTGATGTGGAGAGAGAAATAATATGAGAAAATTTTGGAAAAAATGAGATGTGAAAGAGAAATAGTAGGAAAAAATTTTGAAAAAATAGAAAACAAGTGAGAGAAACAATAAAAAAAACATGGAATAAAATTTTGTGAGAGATAGTGGGAGAAAAAAACAGACGTGGGAGAAAATGTAAGAAAATAGCTCTTTCAATATTACCGCTACATGTAGCTTTTTTTTTAGCTCATTTAACAAAAAATTTATTCTACATTTTTTTTAGCTTATCCAATGCAGATGGTATTTTATTAATTTAAAGAGCTATTTTAGATAAAAATGACATTTAGCTCTTCCATTGTGAATGCTCTAATGGTGTAAAGACAGACAATTATTTAACAATTAACAATTTAACCATTAAGGGGAAGGCAGGCGATTATCTAACCATTAACCACTATAACTATTAACCGCTACCTGTTTAACCATTAACCGCTATAACCATCTAGCGGTTAGAGGTTGATGTTGGCTCCACCCCGTAGCGAATTAGTGCCCCTTCCACTCCCCCCTCCCCCCCTTTTTTTATAAAATCTTAATTTTTTAGATTGTAATTTTTTAAAATTTTTTTCTTTCTAATCAAATAAAAACTATTATTTTAATGAAAAAGTATATACGTATATATGACTCAAATTATCACCTTATTGTAAATGTCCAAAAAATTATCAATTTTGTAAATATTCTTTCTAATAATAAAACTATAAAAAACCGGAGATCGGTCAAAATGGGTGGCCAAAACCACTCCTTGGCCAAATGGAGCCACCCCTCACATATTTTTGATTAAAAATAAAAGTATTTTAATATGTTTAGTTTTCTACTTTTTAATTTTTTTAATGAAACATAAAGCCACGTGATAGTTTTTGATTGGTTCAACGTGGTAGCCTCAAAATTAAATAAAGGGAATATATATCTAAACACATCGGGTAAGCACTACAAAATTTTTTAATCCTTAAGTTTTTTTTTTGACAATTTACTTTATGGGTCAATTAAAATGATAATAAAATCTATGCCGTCAAAATTTGTTAACAGCCATTAGTTTGGATCAAAATGCACTATTTTACCTCATTAAAATATTAATTTTTTAAATTTAATTTTAAAATTTAAATCTAAAAATAAAAAATAAAAAACACACACACCAGGGGTGGCCGAACCACCCCATTGGGGGTGGCCAACCCCACGGCCTAAGGCGGCGACCACCCCCTAGGGCCAAATCTTCAATTTTTTATTTTTTTTTTTATATTTAAATTTTAAAAAATTAATATTTTAATGATGTAAAATAGTGCGTTTTGACTCAGACTAACAGCTGTTCAAAAATTTTGATAGCATGAATTTTATTGTCATTTCGATTGATCCATGGAGTAAAAAAAAAAAAACTTAAGGATTAAAATTTTTTGGAGTGCTAATTCAAGGCATTTAGATATAAATTCCCTTAAATAAATCATAAAGTTAAATGACAATAACCAAATTAATTACTAAAACTTTAATGAAAATAATAACCTAATTTATTAGTCTTGTTTCATCTTGCATCAGTTTAGTCATTTTAAAAATTGATAACAAATAAACTTAACTAGGATTTGGTTTTTCTTGTTTCTCTAACACCGTTGAGTAATGTTATATATCACTTCATCATTATTTTTTTTAAAGCTGATATAACGTAGAAAGAAAAAAATTAATCGAATAATATGTACAATTACTAGATAATACTTTTATTATATGTTTCTGTAATAGATAAGTTGTTGATCTACAGTCTACATAAATAACTAATAAAAGAGGAAGACGGATGAATCAATAATTCATTTCACAACCTGCAGGTCAGATATCGATAAATCCAAATTCCAAAGTCTAACATCCCAACCTTTTGATAGTTCTAAAACATGCAAATCATCAGATTCAATAGTAGTGATATTGTATCGTTCATATAATTTATAATTAACAACAAGAGTGCAGCTACTATACGGTTGGTGCAAAAAGGGGGAGTTATTTGCCTTCCACTTACAAGCTGATACTTCAGCATTTTAAGAAAAAATACACAAACTAAAATGAGAACAAAACACGCACGCACGCCTCTGGTTTTTTTTTTTTTTTTTCTTCTTCTTCTTCCTCACCTCTCCGGCGATGGCACTCATCGGCGACAGCTGAACCAACAGTGACCCACAATTTCTAGCCAAACCATATCTGGCGACTTTCTTCATTTTCGGCTAAACCCAACCAGAAAACACCGAAAAACTCAAATCCAACCTCAAATATCAATTATAATTGTAACATCCCACCCCAATGACACACAATATTGTCCGCTTTTGGCTCCCTTGAATCAGACTTCCCAGGAGGTCACCCATCTTGGTACTACTCCAGCAGAAGCACGCTTAACTACGGAGTTCTGATGGGATCATTACCATCACAGCTTTAAAATGCGTTGTTGTCATTGAAGGTGGAAGTATACATATAAGCACATCTCCATACCCAGGCAATGTAGGACGTCACAATCACCCCCTCTTAGGACCCAGCGTCCCCGTTGGCGGCCTTCATGGGCTTGTGCACGCTTCCCCCATCTCAGACTAGGCAATGGCTCTGATACCATTTGTAACATCCCACCCCAATGACACACAATATTGTCCGCTTTTGGCTCAATCGAATCGGACTTGGAGGTCACCCATCTTGGTACTACTCAGCGAAGCACGCTTAATCATGAATTCGATGGGATCATTACCATCACAGCTTTAAAACGCGTTGTTGTCATTGAAGGTGGAAGTATACATATAAGCACATCTCCATACCCAGGCAATGTGGGACGTCACAATAATGCTTAAAAAATCGATTATAATGCCACAAAATTCGTTTGTAATGCATAAAAACTAAAACCTAGAGGGGAAAGTTAACCCTTTTTGAACTTTTATCATCCTAAAAATCAAAGAAAAAATCAAACCCACTGGAAAAAACCAAAAAAAAAAAAAACCAAACCCAACCGTGGGTCTCAATGACTGGCCGTGGGTTTGCTCTATACCATGGGTCTTCTTTCTTTCTCCCAAACCATCTCTCTTTCTCTGTTAAATGACAAGAATAAGGAAGAAGAAGAATGGGAGAGGCCGGCAGGATGGAAGAAATGTAAGGAAGAAGAAGAAATAAGAACAAACTTAGTGTTTTAGGATGTTGGATAGTTTTATGGGTTTTTTTTTTTTTTTTCCTTTATGTGGGGTATCAGCTTGTGATTTGGGGGCAAAAAACCCCCCCTTTACGCATCGACCGAAGGGAAGTTATTCCCTAATAACAGAGTAATTGAGTCCTTAGTTGTTTTTTTTTTTTTAAAAATTATTATTATTTTTTGACATATCCACACAAGGTAAATGGAAGGAAATATTCAAACTAGTAACTACTACTTCATGTGGCATAATCCATAACTGATTAAGCTATCATTCTAGGACAAGTCTTCGGTTTTAAACTATCACCTTAGCCACAAAATTTATCAAGTCAGCTCTGTATTTTTATTACCTTTGTTTTCTCTAAGCAAAAAGGGTAAATTGAACTATGAGAAATTGAAACTCCCTACATGAGCTTTACCCGTTGGGACATCAATAAAAGGGAAATTAGAATTCACAATCTCACTATAAATAATGAGTAAGACTCAATAAGCATTAGTCTTGTTTCCTTCATATTGCATTGCATCCATAGAAACTCAGATACATATATTCTAGCTAACCAACCATTAATAAGTCATATTCATATAAATTAATAAAATAAAAATAATATATATTCATTAGCATGTGAGAAACGCATGTACTTTTTATACGTTAATACACGCGTATCACTATATTAGATTATTATGTCTAACATGCATTCCACATCATCAATATCTTCCTTAATCTAGTGTAGGAGTTCAATGATAAATTTAAAAAGAGTTAGACAAAAAATAATAAAAATTAAAAGAATCACATGTCTTTTTGTTTAGAGAAATGATACAAATTATTATCTGAATCATCACTTTTTATAAATCTAATTGTTTCACTATTTGATTTGTGAATTTATGTAATTTAATGATGAATTCACTATTTTCGAAAATAGTTAAAAGAGGATTATGAGAATGATGTCATTTCATACTTTTTTTTTTTTTTTGGGTAATTACCTTTTGCCTCCATAAACTACAGTGTTTTAATACTTTTCCCCATAAACTACCAACTATGACACTTAACCCCATCAAACTACCATCTTATAACACTTTTCCCCCTTCCGTTAGTCAAAGGGGTTAAAATTAACAGTCAACGGTCATGTGACTTGCATGTGCTATTTTAATTTTTTTTTCATTCCATTTTTGCCTTCACTTTAGATTTTTGGATTAGAGTTTATGAGGGTATAAACATCATTTTATTGATTTGAAGTGAGAGTAAAAATAGAAAGAAAAAAATTTAAAATAGTTGACCGTTAGATTTAACCCATTTGACTAATGAAAGGGGGAAAGTGTTATAAGATGGTATTTGATAAGTCAATGTCATAAGTTGTAATTTATGTGAAAATGTCAATGCATTGTAATTCATAGGGGCAAAAGGTAATTACCTTTTTTTTTTTTTTTTTAAGGCCGTTTCACATATTTTCTGGTCTTCTTCATGTTATCCTTCGTTATCATCAAAAAAGAAGAAGAGAAGAACGGTAAAATTGCAAGAGGAACAGAAAGTACTTTTAAAACTCGATCACAAACGTAAATGCCCTGCTTTTCAAAAGTGAAGACTGGAAAGACTAATACACAAGCTTAAGGAACCTTCAACTCCAAGCCTTTTTAGCGCGTCCATGACTCGGTGAGTCCGAGTCCGATACCCAGAACCGTTCCCGAGTCTCTCATTGCCTCGAAAGGCCAAGATCCTTAATTTCAACCAAAACCAGAGTGATCACAGTGTGTACAGATGGGTAGCGTTGAGGAGGTTGACCAGGAGCGAGAATTCGATGTGGAAGAGACCATATTTGTTGCGGTGGGGAAGAGTGTGGAAGAGAGCAAAACAACGCTGTTCTGGGCTGCGCAGAACTTTGCGGGCAAGAAGATTTGCGTGCTCCATGTTTACCAGCCTAAGCTCGTAGCTGAACCGAGTGAGTTTCTTTGCTCTGGGAAGTGATCTGAATGTGCGCAGAGCTTTTCTTGGGCTCTGTTTGATTGCTGGGTGTTAGAATTTATTAAATAATTATTTTGAGTATTTAAGATATTTAGAAAACATATTTTTCCTATCTAAATGAGTGCATTGATCGGTAAGATTTACTTTATTAAAGTTAATTCAAAATTCTGGAGGAAAACCAAAGTATTGAGTTGAATGGAGGAAAAGTTGTCCTATATTGGCTAGATATAAAAAAGTTAATCACTTCACGGGGAATATTTCTCATGTGATGGAGAAGAACGGCCTAGCTGCGGTAACGCCGCCCACGCTTGGGCAAGGGCAATGGGCTTTAGGAGCTATGAGGCGCAGTCATTTAGGTGACCATTAAGTGGGATATGGTGGTTGCAATTCGTGACTGCTGAATTGAATCATTTAGTACCAACAGATGAGTCCAAAATCAAATTAATATGACTAAATGATCATATCCAAAGACGCAACATAAGTGATCTTTTCTTCCATACAAATTTCTTGTGTGTAATTTCTCATCCAAAGGGTGTTATTCTGTTACTCTAGAAGGTGCTATTCTAGAGTAACTATTTGGCTTCATTGTATCCAGGACCAATTTTGTCTAATTCTTTTAGCACTTTAGAAATGGGACAAAATATGTTCTAAATAAATCATCATTGCAATCAAGCCTTGAAGTCCGAATTTTTGCCTTCATAATTTTCCCTTTTCCATATATATTTTCAACACTGGGTACTGAGCTCTGGCTCTGATACTTTGTTGGTCTGATGTCTTGACTGATGAACAATCTATGTACCAGTGAGTAGTGATCAAATGGAGTATATAATCTGATATTTATTTGAATGCACAAGCATGTTAGATATAAAATATTGAATCTCACTGATATTCTATTGTACTTTATGATTACTGTTACTTGGTATAATTTGGTGTAAGGGACTTGTTGGAAGTAATTTCTATTTAATAATATATCACATAAGTTAGGAACTACGATTTTTCAATGTTTTTTACTTAATATTTGCATGCAGCAGATATCAATTTTTCAGCGGATAGACTCAAACAACAGGCTAGCAAGGCCTTCCAGGAAGTTGAATGGCAAAAGTTGCATGAACTTCTAGATCAATATCTTCTCGTTCTTGTGCAAGCAGGGGTATCATTTCCTTTGATTCTTTTAATTTTTAGTTTCATTACCAAGTAAGTGTATGCATTAGCCATGTACAATGCGTGTATTCATTGGCATTAAATTTGTTGTTTCGTTAACATATATTTCAAGGAACAATATGAATTATGAAGCATAACAATTTATAATTATTTTCAATTCATTACCAGCTTTGAATTTCAATTTAACTCTAAAACCTTCTAAAATTTTAACATACACAGGTACTGTGCACACCCATGCACGGATATATACATATGTATATATGTATGTATATCAAGTTAAAGAATATGTTGTCCCTGAAAAATCACCAAAAGTTCAAGTTCGTTCCTAAAATTTTTGTGTATCATATTGGACCATTTGTTTTTGAAAAGGTTCATTTTGGTCTTTTTTCCTTTCATCTATAGGAGTGACAAAATTGCCTGACGTGTTATATTTTTTCCATTTAGTGGCCTAATCAAAATTAAGCAATCATAGCACATACGGATCAGTTAGTGAGCCACTTTTGTTAGTCCTGCAGACTTTGAGAAATCTCAAATCTTTTGTAATAGCCTATCAATGACTATGTTGATTATTAATTTAGGATTTTTTGGAATTGTACTACATAAAAAAAAAAATTGTGATGTCAACCAATTCTGCCATTGCAGTAGACAATGCAAGGGAAAAAGTGCAAAACGAATCTTTTGGGAAAGCACAGGGACTAAGTAGATGCACAAAATTTCAAGAGATGATCTTGGAATTTGGGACATGTTGGAGTTAAAAACATGCTTATTACTTTTTGAGCTCTTATGGAAAGTGAGCAAACAAAATAGATTAAACTTTTGAAATTATTAGTAAAATGTAATTGCAGGTAGAGGCTGATAAAGTTTGGATTGAGATGGATAATGTGGAGAAAGGGATTGTAGACATTATTGCTCGGCACAATATTAGATGGCTTGTCATGGGGGGAGCAGCCGAAAAGTACTTCTCAAAGTATGAACCATCTTCATAATTAATTGTCATTTACTGTCATCATGAAGCTGCAATTATTTTTAATGAAATTACTGGATTTTTTCTTATTCTCGTACACAAATCTATGGGTACTCTTTAGGGGTTTATTGATGTTAGTGTAGCTATTTTTGAGTTATTTAAATGCCCATAGCACTTCAAAATCTGTGAGAGTTAATTTATCTAAGCTATTTATGTTCTAGAATTTGAGGGTGATTTTGCTATATGATATTATCTTTTAGGCACTTTACCTACTTAGGTTTTTTTTTTTTTTTTTGGAATTGACCTACTTAGGTTGTTATGATAGTGCTTTGGAATCCATTTCCTGTGGAGATTCATAATTGCAAATTACTTTTGCTAGAGATGATTTGAATTGGGTATATATCTAAAGTATATGGATTTGATACACCTGTCATCAAGCATGTATCTGGTGGGAATATCCAACAAAAAACATAGGGCACGAGCTTTGAAGGATAAATTATTTTACTTGAAGAGAAAGAAAAAGAAAAAGAAAAAGAAAAAAGGAAATAATTCTCTGTAAAACCAAAGTACTCATCCTGAAGATGATCTCACTTTGACACATTATCTACCTGAGCGTATAGAGAACAAAGAATTGGACAATTTGTCAATCCATTGATTAGCCAAAACAGTGATACTTTTAATTTCCCATCTTATCCCCCCTCCCCCCCTTTTATTTTATTTTATTTTGCTACCATTACTGCCTGTCTGATAAAAATTGTAACATTTGTGAGACTCCATGGACTTCTATGATGTTAAAGAATTGTGCTAATGCGCATCATCAAATGTGTTGTAATTTCATTGGTTCATATTTGTTGAGACTGCAGGAAATTGGCAGAGCTAAAGTCCAAAAAAGCATTCTTTGTATGCCAACAAGCACCAATTTCCTGTAATGTTTGGTTTGTTTGCAAGGGGCGCCTCATATACACGAGGTAATTTGAAAGTATCCTGTAATTAACTTCTCTTTCACTCTTTTTTTTTTTTTTTTGGGCAATGCATTCACATTTGGTTAACATGATTAGTATTGACATTATAAGTGGAATTTTCCATTTGGTTTAATTAATTAACAGCATGGATTTTACATCTTTAACTCTTTGAACTTCACAGCTATCTTTTAATCTTTTGACTTCATAGCCATTGAGTATGTTTATTTTGGAATGATCAGGCTGATTCTTGACTTATTGGTTAGCTCAATGACTATTATATTGAACATTACTGAGCACTAAGTTGGTCTTGTGACACACATAATCCATCAACAGAAGTTCTAGTAACCTACACAGTATCCATGCACAGAAACCTTGTTTTCATGGTATGAACTAATTGTATGCCCTTGGATATACACCACACAAGGATGTGGCACATCTTCAGCCATAATACATGCATTAGCAAATGTACGTCCCATCTAAATCTGGAATCTACCCACTTTGGATAACTCTCTATTTTCCTCCTTTTAGTTTTGGAATTAGGCTGCCAATTTTCCGGTGTGAAACATTTCCAGAGCACTAAACCACGGTAAGATGAGGACACAAATGCAGCTCATCTTGTGGTGCCAGAAAAAAGAAATGAAGGTCTTATATCCCAGAAATAGATAAATAAACATATAACGGATCAGTTGAGAAAATTTAAAACACTAGTGTTTTTAGTTCTCCATGTCTCTTGTAGTGTTAGCAGAAGTAGCTTTCTTGAAGATTTCTTAATTTAAAACACTCATTTTCTTATTGCTATCTGATTGCCTTGCCAATAAGATTTGTTTCATTCCAAAAGTGTTCCCCATCATCTATTATAGAAACAAACTATCATTTCCATTTATATGAGGAGCATATGGAAACAGGGGAGGCAGAAAAGATAAATCTGATTTAGAGATTGCCCCTCCATTGCTGCTGCTGAATTCAGATATACAAAATGAGCAATCAGAGAACTTAGAATCAGAAACTCTCACGGATGAGATGAGATATTTAGGTGGGCTCACTAACCTAGATAGTCTTGCATATGATGAATGAGTTCTCCATGGAGTACTAAAGATCTAAGTTTGTCACAAATCTGTGCAGATGCAGTGGGAGATGTTAATGACCTGGAGAGAATCTCAAGAAGCTTTGGTTCCCAGTGTTCTATATACTCAAGTTGGTCCACTAAAAGGGTGGTTGACACTTCAAAGTTGGCCTTGTGTTCGGCAGATGAAGTGAGAAAGATGGCTCACCTTCACCTTAATCCATAATACCCAATATCATTTCATTATGCATCATCTTTTATTTTACTGGCATTGTGAAAGATTTTTTATATGACCGCATTGTGAAAGCATTACATCTGTGCATTCTCATACTTGAATCAAGAAAAGTCATAAATACACAGCATGGCCGGCTCTTCTATTAGGCAACTTAGGTGGTCGTGTAAGCCTCCAAAGGAATAAGGCTCCTAAGGCAACTTAGGCGGTCGCGTAAGCCCCCAAAGGAATAAGGCCCGCAAATAATAGTAGCAGTACAACTAAGACCCCTTCTATAAAAAAACGTTCAAGGCCCCAATTATGGTAAAAATGTTAGTCAACATCTCTTATTAAAGCCTTGGTTTTTTTTTTTTAAAAAAAAAAACTATTACTAGTTGAAAAATGGAAAGAATTCAGTGCGCAATATATTGAGACTTTAGAGAGAGAAATAAAGAAAGATGGAAAGTCATAGAGGAAGAAGTGCCCCAATTATGGTAAAAATGTTAGTCTATGCTCTCTAATTAAGGCCCCAATTATGATAAAAAAATTTATTATGTTGAAAGATGGAACATATTCAGTACGCAAGATATTAAGACTTTAAAGGGGAAGAGAGAGAGAGAGAAATGAAAACTCACAAAGATAGAGTAATGCCCCCAAAGATATTTGTTGCAAAAGATTAAAATCATTAAACGATGATAAGTTTGCGATAAAAATTTTCCTAATCTTGGAAGTGTTCTCAAATATGATAATTTTTTTGGTGGTTTGGATTTATTTTCAAAACTAAAATTTTTAAAAGAAGTTTAGAGAGAAAAACCCTAGCTGTAGGCGGAGAGAGAGGCGTGAGATCTGAGACACTTTTATTCCCTTCTTCATTCCTCCCCCTTTCCTTCTTGCCTCTTTGAAAGTCTTTCTATCCGCCTTTTTTGAGGCCTTATCCCACAAATCAAACCCCTCACCACAGTCAACACCAGTCTGTTCTGTGGGTTTTGTTTCTATTTTATTTTCTCATATATTTTTCTGTTTCTTTGTGTTTCATTTTTTGGTTTGTTTGTCTTCTCTCTAGATTTGATTTCAGTAGCAATCTATGGGATGAAGGTTTAGTCGTTTTCCAAGGTTTTGTTTATACGAATCTTTAAGAGTAATGGTATTGGGTTTCCGGTCTGTCTTTTGTTTTCTTTTGGTTCTTTTCTGGGAGTAAATCATTGATCGATGCAGAAGAGTTTTTTAAGCATATAGAAGAATTGTCACTATGGTAGACGAAGTAAAGGGGATTGTGTTTGGAAATGCACTTGTAACGGAGATGAAAAAACCCGAAAATCAATGACCGGGCAGTAGCTAGAGACGTGATTCGCCAGAATTTGTTGCAGATCTGAAACTGATTGAGACGGTGATATTCAAAGATATTGTCTTGTAATAGCTCGAGCGACTATTGTGTGTGTCATAGATAATGTTTGGGTTATAGAGATTCCAAATTGTATCTTTGGTATTTTACTGAGGGAGCAATTTGCCCCATTTGGTTACATTAATGAAGAGATATCGTTAAAAAATAAAATAAAAGAAGTTCTACAAATATAAGAAAGTACTCAAATTGACGCACTATATTATATAAACAGATTAAATTCTTTTCCAAATGCATGTATTAGTTACATAATTTTATTAACAATGCTTATTATAGTTGCTTTTGCTTAAAGAAATTTTTCAAAATTAAAATTGATAAATTCTACCTAAGATCAACAATGTCACAAGAAAGATTAAGTGAATTAGCTATATTATCAATTGAAAAGAAGATGTTAGAAAAACTTGAATAGTAATTTTGTATCCTAAAAAGCGAAAAGAATGATTTTTAAATAAAAAGATAATATAAAAATTAAAATGAATATTATTTAATTAAAATTTAAATATAATAAAATGCTCACTTAAACTTGTTGCCTTAGGCCTCAAAACTTATTTTGTCTGCCTGAAATACATAATTCTTGGAAGGTTAGTTTCTAAAGGCTAGAGTAATAATGGAGCACATGATAGAATTTGATTTGCTACAGAAGAACTTAGGAGAATATTCTTGGTCCTTAAGGCTTATATCTATTGTCCAGCTCCAGTTTTCATATATTTCACTAAGATCAGTAGTGCACACATTTTCTGTTGGAAACGTTATTTTAATATTTGATGGTTCATAAATTTTTCAGGAGGAAGAAGAACAAGGACAAGCCACTATTGAATATTATTCTAGACTAGAAGAAGCCATTAGAGATGCCAAGAGCTCAAAAAGGAAAGAAGTTGAAGAGGCAGTTAAGCGATGGAGAGAAGAAGACAATGCTGTGGAGGCTAGATGCAAGGCAAACTTTATTTCTTTCTCTTTCTTTTCTTTTCTTTTGGGTGGGGGTATTTTTGCTTTTTCTCAACTTATGTCTCAAAATTGATGTGCTGAATTATATTTAGTAAATGATGCTTCGTACTCATGTAGTTTGGTTGCACCATGAATTGATTTAGCAAACCTAACTCTCTCCTGATTCCAACCACCAAAAGCATGATCTTATGCTAACTCAAGGTATGCGGAAAGGGAATGTGGGGAAATTGCTCACTCATTACATGGTACATGTAGGGTAATTTAAAGCTAGGTAGACCACTTAATTAGAAGCTAAAATGTGATAAAGTCCTAATATAATTGAAACCTCATTTTGTACCGAAGCTTCATAATCTATTAAATTTTTAGTTTGCTTATATGAGTGAGCCTTTTGTAAATGGATCATAAGGGGAAAAATAAGGAGATATTTTGAACTACTGCATTGGAACAAAGGTGTAGGGCTAACACACTTTGAGACATTGACAGGCCATGAATCTGGTGGGCACCAAAGACCTTTAACTTAACTGTTTATACCTGAAAAGTCTTAGGACACTAACAGTCCTATTGGTTTTTTTTTCCTAAAATAGTTCACTAGCAGCGGACTTTGGTCACCTTGTTCAATGATTTTTATAATATTTTTGGCTTTTTTTGTCTAAGCTCAAAACAGTTTAGTTGAGTTTGATTTGAGCTCTCATCCTTTCTTTTCCTAGCATGGTGACACCCATCAGCCCCTGCTCTACCATGCTATCATTTCAATAGACATGTAGAAAGAAAAAAAAGGAAAACTTCACTTACCCCCCTGAATTATCACCCATTTTGCAATGTCCATCATAAAGTTCAAAACCTCTCAATTTAGTGTATCGAATTTTTAATGTCCCCCCATCTGATAAGATTTTCTGTTAGATTCCAACAAAATTTTCAAAATACCCCCTTTTTTTTGTTTGGAAAAAAAATGTCTTAAATTTTTTGCAAAGGTTGAGGCATGGGTATTTTGCAAATATTGTTAAATTCGGACCAATGCCTTAATCTTTGCAAATTTTTTTTCCTAAAATAAATGAGGGTATTTTGGGAATTTTAATACCCCTCATTTTGGAGTTTATGGAAAATTCTAACGGAGAGTTGGCATTAAAAACAATTGACAGATTGATACACTAAATTGAGAGAAATTGAACTTTAGGGGGGGCATTGCAAAAGTGGTGACATTTTAGAGGCGGTTAAGTGAAGTTTCCCTAAGAAAAAATATATGAGAAAGAAACAGCAGCAGTAAGATCATGTGTGTGTTTGCAAGTTTTTACACTTGCTTCTAAAGCTACTTGATTAGCCACAGTCCCAGGTGCATTTCCCTAAGGGTGCCCTGTGCATGTGTGAATGACTGACTGAATGTATACTAGCCTCAGTATTATAGATATTTTAGATCAATCTCAATTTCACCTACAACATTGTGATAATTATACCTTTTACAGGCCAAAGCATTAGAGAACTTGTGCGCTAAGGAGATGAGTCAAAGGAGAGAAATTGAAGAAGTGCTGACAAGAGAAAAACAGGAAGTAGAAAGGATGAAGAATCAGAAGGATGAATTCATAAAAGAACTCCAGATGGTTAAGGAACAGAAATCACTACTTGAGGGCTGGCTTGGAGAGTCTCAAAGTATTGTGAAGGAGTTAGAGGAGAAGATCATCTCAGCTGTTGAACTCTTGATCAGTTTCAAGGAAAAAAGGGACAAGGTGCAGATAGAGCATGAAAATGCAGCAAGAGAAGTCAACAGACTGAGGATAATGTTAACTGGGGAAGTTGCAAGGTTTTGCAGTGTACAAATCCCTGCATTCTCTTTCATGGATATCAATGAGGCGACTCACAACTTTGACCCATCCTGGAAGATTGCAGAGGGAAGATATGGAAGTGTTTATAAAGGAATTCTTCGTCATGTTCATGTTGCTATAAAGATGCTGCCATTCTACGGCTGTCAAAGCCAGTTGGACTTCCAAAATGAGGTAAATTTATGAAAAAAATTGTTCCCAATACGGTTATTTAATTGACAAACCAGCTAATTCTATAATAGTAATGATATAATATAGCGAACTAAGGGCTCAACGTTATATTGATGACTTTGGTTGTAACCATTAAATGAAAAGCTAAAACCTTCTGGAAAGAGAAATTAATTTGTCCTTTTTTGTAATGTGTAGAGTTGGGTTTCTGACAACATTGACATAATCATGGTGCATTTTGATAGATTCCCTCCCTACCATTTGAGCATGAACGTATGGATTTGCAAATTTGATAATTCCATGCAATTCTATAAATAGTGTTATATCAGTTTAATTTTTTACTTTTACTTTTTATTTTTTTATGCTGATGGAAATATTTTCCAAATGTTATTTTTTTTTGTTGAAGATTGAACAAGTTAACTGTCATATGAGACTAGCATAAGAATATTTGAGCATAAAGTTGTCAAGGAAGAAATGAAAGGTGGTTTTGGTGTCGTCCCAGGTGCTAGACAGTTGGTGATTATGGAATTTCTGCTGTTTCTTTTGTAGTCTAGCCTGGCTGAGTGATGGCATTTAAATGATGTTATATGGTGTTAGACTTCAAGGCATGAACGTAAATCAACCCTTAAAATTTTTTATTAACCAATTGGTATCAATCACTTGATGGTCGAGCCCCAATTGTCACTTGTTTTCACTTTGGGAAAATTAGATAGTTTCTGACACTTGATTTCTTCTATTGATTGAATTTCAGGTAGAGGTTTTGAGTAGGGTGAGGCATCCAAACCTGGTAACACTAATTGGAACATGTCCAGAATTTAGGTCAATTGTCTATGAATATGTACAAAATGGAAGTCTTGAAGACCGCCTTGCATGCAAAGACAACACTTCCCCACTTCCATGGCAAATTCGAACAAAGATTGCTGCTGACATATGCTCTACCCTTATCTTCCTTCGCTCCAATAAGCCTTGTATTATCCATGGGAATTTAAAACCTAGTAAAGTCCTCCTTGATGCTAATTTTGTTAGTAAACTTGGTGACTTGGGCATCCTTCACATGATTCCACAAAATGAACATCCAGCTCAAACCATCAGATTATGCAATAACCCAAAGGGAACCTCTGGGTACATGGATCCAGATTATCTTGAAACTGGAAAGCTTACACCAGAGTCGGATGTTTACTCATTTGGAATTATTCTGTTACGACTATTAACTGGGAGACCAGTTTTGAATATAGTGAAGGATGTGAAATGTGCACTAGAAAATGAAAGTTTTGAGGCAGTGTTGGATATTTCAGCTGGGGACTGGCCACTTACTCAAGCCAAACAGTTGGCTCAGTTGGGATTGAGGTGCTGTGAGAAGAGCCAGTTGACTCGGCCAGACCTTGTGTCAGAAATATGGAGTGTTCTTGAGCCAATAGGAGCTTCATGCATCACCTCAGCATCATGCCTGGTTTCTAAGAAGCCTCGCCAGATTCCCTCCCACTTTATGTGTCCCATTTATCAGGTAAGAATCAAGCAAGGATACTGGATACCTCTGTTCATATAGCATGTATTGAAATGGCCCATCTGGGAACTACTTATCTATTAAAATGTCAGCTCCCGGTTTGGGTGGCCCATCTGGTTGGTTCAGCTATTATTGCTGGACAAGTAAACCATAGTTTGCTCTTGCCTTCTTCATATAAATGAGAGTAACCTTACCATTTTGTAATGTGCTGTGATTGATGATTATGGGCCTATCAAAGTTGTGTTACTAGAAGGACATTGCATTTGTTCTGGTACTTGAAAATATATTGGCCACGATGAGTGGACTTAGGTTTATAATATCAAATCTCACGGCCGTGGCTATTGCATTTGACTTTGCAGGAAGTCATGACAGATCCACAAATAGCTGCAGATGGCTACACATACGAATCGGAGGCAATAAGAGGGTGGTTTGAAAGCGGCCACAACACTTCGCCCATGACAAATCTCAAGCTTGAACACTGCAAACTTGTCCCTAATTATGCCCTTCAAAATGCAATTCTAGAGTGGGAGCTACAATTATGAATACATATGCTGGAAATGTATTACACCAGTCTGGTCTGGTCTGGATACCAATTTAACCACTTTATTTTTGTATACCAATGTAACTGAAATACGGTAATGTACATAACAAGCAATTATAGTGCAAAGAAGCAATGGACGATTTTTCTTTACTATACGTGTTAATTTGGACCCGCTTTTTACGATTGACGATATCATATGTCGTACCGACCAAACATTTGGATAATCATAATGACCTTTCTAAAGTAAAACAAATCAAGCGCTAATGATAAAATGGCGCAGACTTCGATCGATCTCCAAGACATTTCTAGTGCTAATCGAGATGCCAATCACCTTAGGGCCTTAATACCATCACCACTCGTTACTGTGTCTAAATCTCGATTGATGCATGACCTAATTGTTAAGCAAAAGAAAAAGAAAACTAGTCGGAGACGAGAGTATAGGTAATAATTCACGGCTCATTTAATTAAATTATTTAGGTATAAAGATATATGAGGGATCAACCATATTTCGGCCCATTTAATTAAACAATTTAGAACTCTCAATCAAGTGGCGGAGCCAAATAATTTATATTGGAGGTGCCGCCAAAATTTTTTTGGCGTCTTAAAAATTTTCTCCACTTTAAAAATTTGGTAATTTATACAATATATGCATTACAAAATATATATATATATAAGTTCGTAAATATGTGCTCAAATCAATATATTAGAAATGTAACACGTTGGTACTATATATAAAAAAAAAAAACAGAAATACAAAAAAAAAATGTATTTAGAATTGTACTTTACAGTCTCTTAGAAGTACAAAATCATCAAGTAATGAATCTAAATCGAAGCTCTCAGCAATTTTCCTTTCAATATAGAGAAACTAAACTATTTGCAAGAAAATCATCTTCCATTTTGTTACAAAGTCATATTTTTACAATTTTCATTGCTAAAAATGCTTGTTCGGTAGTTGCTATAGACACTGGAAGAGTCAAAATAAGACGAATAAATCTATCAATAAGATAATGTCTTTGATTTTTCTGTCTTTGCCAATCCTTGACATAATTCTACAATAGAAAACAAATTTTGTAATGTTTGATCAGCAAGCACATCAAATTCAAAATACTTTAATTGATATTTCAAATTAATTTTGTCTTGCTTAGAAAAATCAAAAGGATAATACTTCTCCGCAAGGATACATATATCATCAATTTTAAATTATTTATAAGCATCTTTTGGATTCAAAGCTGAGTAAGTGTCAAAAGTTCTAAAGTTGACCAGTGATTTCTGCAAAATTAATCACAAACATATATAATGGGTCGAGTCCTTCGATCTTCTTGGAAACCAATAAACAACTTGAAACATGTTGTAGTGAATGATAATTTTTTGCCAACTGTGCCGCTTTATTGGAGAAAATTACTAAAAACCTCTTCTTTGTGCTTTATATCCAAGAATATTTGTCTTCCATTTCAGTTTGCCTTCGAAAGATGGCCGAAACCTCATGTTAGATGGGGTGCCATGGCACCCCCAAAGAACAACGTGGCTTCGTCATTGTCTCAATCATAATTTTCTAAATTTATGTTAGGTTCATGTCATATTTATTGGTCGTATAAAAAATTAACAACCCTTATGTTTGTTACGTGTCTTCAAGTTATGTCAAGATATAAATATAAGACTATGTAAGTCGATCTTAGCCTTACATATTTTATTAAACAAGTTAAATCTCTTAACATTAACGGGTTAATGTTTTATTAAATTTGTGTCGATTTTGTACATCCCGTCAAAAATGGCCGGCAATGCATAACTTTGAAACGTTTCAATTCTTCTCTCGTTCGAGAAAAAGAAAGAAACCCAACAGTCTGCTTGAGCCCAATAGTCCGGGTTGTATTGAAGATTTGAAGGTCCATAAGGTCCATAGGCCCAGTTACCTTACACCAACACACGACGTAGTTCCAACAGGAGGGTTGGTTCCAATCCAATATCGCCTTTATATTTTTCTCTTACGAACTCTTTTGTCTCTCGTCCCCAACAGGTTACAACTCTCTTTTTCATTTTCGCCTTTGCCGATCAGTTTCTCGGACTTTCTCGGCGACTTTCCTCCCTGTGAAACATTCCCTGGACGTTTTCCACGCCGCATTTAAATCCATTTGATCTGCGAAGATTCTCTCTCGCCATATCGATCCCCGCAGATAGCTACTGGTACGTGAAACCGATCACTCCACTTACTCTCTTCTCGCACATACGTACGTGTACATGTGTCTATACATATATGAATATAATATCATGAGCTAATCTCAGATCACATGCCGCGAAACCCTAACGAGCTTTGCTTTCTATAATTACACGAATCTTTTTTCTTCTTCTTCTGTGTTTGTGTTTATATTTGGTTAGTTCAATTCTTGCCCTGCTTTGTAGCTTATAAAATGGAACAGTGAAAAATCAGCTTGAGCAAACTATGTAGTTGTGTTAGATTCAGTTGAGACTAGGATTGTGTTTGTCTGTCGGCGCTGATCAATTGAACAATGAAAATAAAAGATTCAATTTGTTCTTTTTTGTTTCCTGGATTTTCTTGGAAACCAAAAAGAGTTGTAGGACTGTAATTTTGGCGATCTGATGTATTACTGTTGAGTTTTTATATGGTTAATTCTTTTTTCTTAAAAAAACTTAATTTTTTGCTATTTCCCTGAGATTTGTTGTTTAACTGTTTCTGATTATATATATATTGTTGATTAAGCAATAATAGTATATACTTTGTTTATCGATTAATTTTTCTGTTACTGTTTTTGGTTATGATAGCCTTGTTTTTAGTGGATTGAAAAGGATAAATAGCTCACTTGTTTCTAATACGTAATGCATTTCTCTCTGAAGTAGCAAAAGCTGTTTTGAAATATATTATTGACTTGTTTTTGTTCTGATTTCTCGTCAAATTTTTTAGAGTGCTTATTTAGGCTTCTATTTTTGGTGCCATTCTTAAAATCATCTTAAGATGCTTGGCTTTATTTATTTATTATAATTATTTATTATTTTTAGAGAGCTGTTGCTTGCTTGTCCTCTTACACTCGGTCATTAAGTGCAATATATTTGATTTTTAGCTAGGACTCTTAGGTTGTACATGAGTGCCGTGTTCTGAAATGGATATGGACTGTAAGAGCAAACAACTTCACCTACAGATGCAGAAACAGAACAGTTGCTTTTTGCATCTCTTAGTGAATTTATTACTTATACTGAATATATCCTTCACCCCAACTTTGACACAGGTGCCAAAAACAACTCCTTGTAACGTACACTTTAGATGATGGATATATTTATGTTTTGAATTTACATATCAAACATATATATATATATATATATATGTGTGTCTTAGTATTATTTGTATATGGAATAATTATTGATATAAAAA
Organism: Carpinus viminea; assembly: GCA_013348765.1. Taxonomy (NCBI): domain Eukaryota; kingdom Viridiplantae; phylum Streptophyta; class Magnoliopsida; order Fagales; family Betulaceae; genus Carpinus; species Carpinus viminea. The sequence goes on from CP054673.1 coordinate 155,712, forward strand.
CAATAGCAATGACTTCAGAAAATGTTCCACATTAAATAGGTATTAGGTATGATGACTTGTCCTTTTGAATATTTATAATTTTGGAAGAAAATATTTTTCAGTGTCCAAATTGATGTAGGATTTTGGATTGTGCCAGCAATGGCCAGAATCTCATAGTGGTAGATTGGTGTTGTATTTGTAAGGAGAGTGAGAAAAATGTAGATTACCTTCTACTCCATTGTGAGGTTGCTATTGCCTTACGGAATTTTATCTTCACTCTTTGTGGATTAAAGTAAGTTATGCCTTAACGGATAAACCTCAAGGGTTGGCCTATTGGTTGAGGCTTGTGGTATTAGGGAGTTTCACCCCTTAGATCTCAAGTTTGAGACTTACTAGGTGTAAACTCCCCCTTGGAGCCATGCCCCTTGGTGTAAAAAAAGCCAGCAATTTGCCTTGATTCATTTAAGGAAACTTTCAAGGGTTTGGTGCACGGGTCCGATTTTTACTCTGTAGAGGTGGGTTCGAAGGGCCTTGCCTTGTCAAGGTTTCCCGTCATTAAAAAAAAAAGAAGCTATGCCTTGATGGGTGGTGGATCTCTATGCGAGTTGGCGAGGACATTTTGGTAGTTTTAAGAGTGTAGCGATGTGAAAGATGATTCTGCTATGCTTAAGGTGGTGCATCTGGAGAGAAAGTGTAACGATCTAGGAAAAAACGCTAGCCAAATTTGTACTATTATCCCAAAATGATTAGTCAATTTGGAGTTTCCCTTGAATTTCTTATAAAGCATAGTTTCACCTAGTAACTAGGCAATGTGAGACTTACCATTCATGATTATCTTTACCAACTATCCACTCTATGTGAGCTATTTTTATTTTTTTTTTATTTTCCCAATATGGGACCGGAGTGTTATAAACTCCTTCTCTTAAACCAGGTAGCTCTGATATCATTTGTAACGACTTAGAGAAATGCGTTAGCCACATTTGTGTTATTACTCCAAAATGACGTCAATTTAGAACTTTCCTATAATTATTTATAAAGCCCAATTTTACCTAATTACAAGGTAATGTGGGACTTATCACCCATGACGATCTTTGTAAACCGCCCACTTTATGTGACCTAACTTTCATCTTCTCAATATGTGATCGGAGTGTTATAAAAAGAAATGCTAGAAGTTTTGAAGATTGCAAGAGGACAATGGTGGAACTAATGACCTTCTTCAGAACTCTCGACCAATGGATGACTGCCAATGATTGTTTACTTATTTCTAATTTTCCTGACTTTCTTGATCTCTTGTCTTCTTCTGGTTAAGCCCTTTTTTTGTATACTTCATGTGTACTTTGGTCACGCCCTTTCTCTCTTTATAAAATTTTGATTACTTATAAAAAAAAAAAAAAAAAACTGGTGGACAGGCAGCCATCTGAAGGAAGATGCATTATCCTGATTACAATGTTATAGGCGTTGTTTAATGTCAATGATCTGGTAAATTTGTGACCCAGGGCATAATAATATCTATACTATTTGAAGTTGGATGGAAACTTAAGCTTTCTTCTAGTATATGGGCCAAATACTGGATGTTTGGTTGACGCCTTGCTGTTTCAAGGTTGATAGGTTGGACTTCGCTTTATGTGGTGATTGGAATGTAACATGTGTGCGACATATTTGATACATCAATGAATAATGCCTAGTTCACCTGTATGCAACACATTAGGACTTCATATTTGGATGCAAAATATCATACTTGTACGATTTAAGTTTTTATGAGTTTATTGAAAACAAAAAAAGGTCAAGTTTTAAAATTCCCAGTATAACAGTGTTTCAAAGTTGGTGAACGATTAAAAGAATGTGCTTAGAGGTGTTATCTTGTTTTTCTTGCTGCCTCTGTTTAAGAGAAGTGCTGTATGTCATCTCTTCTTTTAGTACACTCTTCTGTAATTAATAATATTTTACTCTTTTTTTCCCCAGAAAATGAATGGATAGTTTAGAATTATTATTATTATTATAGCCCTCATACATTTGTCTATTACTGCTGCACGGTCCAGTCTTGGATCCAGTGTTTGAAATTATATATATACTGTTCAGTGGCGTCTTCTGAATTATTGTGTTTAAACTTTGTGTGCATAGATGCCAGTTGCAAAACTCAAGGCCTCTAATTCTCCAGAATTAATGAAATCGGAGGGAAATGATCCTGTAGACACTATCATCAGACAAGCAATTGGAAAAGAGCCTATTTTGTCTTTCTCGAAGGCTGGGGAGAACCCAGTTCAATTGATCCAATTACTTCATGCTTTAGATCAGCCAGGTACTTGCAAATGTCATCTAAAGGAAGGAAAACATTCTCTAGAGCTTTTCTCTGGTCTCAGTTAATGTGTCTGAGGTTAATGGGTTAATCATTATTTTTTTGATAACATAAAATGTGATGGTTTCCATGTAAAGGAAAAAGAATACCTTTGGACATGCATGTTCATTCAAAATTGCTTTTGCTCAGCCCACTGCTATGGCCAATGGGGACTTTAGCAAATGAATTTCAAGTAATAAGTAGGATTTTGGTTGGTAGCTACCATAAGGCGTTGTTTGATGTCAAAGCCATGTATCTTGTTTGATCTCCATCCATTATTTTGGCAGAGCTATCAGGTTGGCCCTTTTCCTCTCTGAAGGTGCAGATGCAGAAGTGTGACAAGTGTTCTCGAGAATTCTGTTCGCCCATCAACTATAGAAGACACATACGTGTGCACCATCGGTTGAGAAAGCTTGATAAGGTTTCTTTACTGTCTTAAAATTGTGCTTGTGTTTATTCAATTGTTTATAGGGAGACGTGGGTGGGAACCCCTTCCCTGCAGCCCCAACAAGGCATTCCTGAGAATGGTATACCTGAGTGACCCTTAAATCTTTGTTTGATGAATGATAATCTATTGAAGAAGAAGAAAATCTCGCGTACATGAAAAGTATACAAGAAAAGCAACCAACCTAGTAGGATCGAAAATCTAAAAAGTTAACAAGATCTACAAGATAAGAGGAAGAGAAATTAGGAACAAAAGAAACAGCCTAATCTAAAAGGGAACTCAAGAAGGAGGATTTTAGTTGTAGCACATTAGACTCGTGGTCCTCGAAAAGACGTCGTTTTCCTTCTCTCCAAATGCTACGCATAAGTAAAGTAGGGAGGACTTTTCATATGGTCTCTTTGCATTGACTCTGCCCTTTTGTCTTTCAACACTGAATTAGCTTTAGAATATTGCTAGGCATGACCCATGAGACTCAAAATTTAACAAGAACCAGGTGTCATATCTAGTAAACTCACAATGAATAAGAAGGTGGTTTACGGTCTCCTCGCGCTTCTTGCAGAGACAACTTGACAAGGGTAAAACCTTGCCTCCAAAGGTGATCAATTGTAAGCATTTTACCCAATGCTGTCATCCAAGTGAAGAAAGGAATACAAAGTGGAGCCTTCACCTTCCAAATGCTCTTTCAAGAAAAAGGGAAGAGCCATAAATCTAGGTTCCGTCCTACTGCAACATGAGTGTAGTGGGATTTGAACCCAAAAAGGGCAAGAAGGATGGGCGCATTTCATCCACCTACTGCTGGCACGTGTTTATTCATACAATTGTTCCATGTTTGAAACTTTTTGCACATTTCCCATTTCTTAGTAATGAAGATCAGCTTTTTCATGGTGTCAATCTTGATTCTTCTATGTTTGGTTGTTTCCTCAACAATGCTTGATGTTGTCTTGTAGGATTCTTCTAAAGATAGGGATCTGCTAGGGGCATTTTGGGATAAGGTAATTCATTCCATTCCCAGCTATTTATGGGATAAGGTAATTTTCTCTTTGGATGACATACTCATTTATTTATCTTGTATGCAGCTCTCTTTGGAAGAGGCAGAGCAAGTTCTGTCATTCAAGAACGTGACATTGGAGGTAAAAAGTCTTTCTACTTTCATGCCTGATTGTTTGATTTATTAGCTGCATAGAATTATGTCCGTGCTCTTTGGTATGCATGCTTTCAATACAGAAGATACCATTATTTTAGTTGGGTTCACTCTTGTGCTTTTGATCAGTGAACCTAAGCTGTGGGATTTCTTCTTTTAATTCAGAAAGGGTCATAAACAAGTTGATATATGGGCAAATTTTAGATATACCGTGTTATTTTGTTAGATGAACATTTTCGTTTTTTTTAAGTGGCATGTCATCTTGCTCTGAAAGTTGCTTTCTTTTGATAAGTTTTTATTCTGATGCAGTTCCTGATAGTAGAATTGACTATTGAGGTGTCTGATGAATTTAGTAATGATTTCCAGATATCCTTGCTCTCTCATGCTTTGAATCTATGGAGTTGACTTCAAGTTGATGATTCATGTTTGTTTTACATTTATCAAGTTTCTACGGCAGAAGAAACACACATTGATTATTTGTCACTGACAACTGTTGCCTAATTTCATCGTAGTTTGGTGTCCCCAGTCTGACATAATTATTCCCTCTCTCCCCCCAGTAATGCTTTTCTAATTGGCGTTACTTTTCTAGGGAGTTACAGGGTCTTCAATTGTGAAGTCATTGACAACACTTGTCGAGAAACGAGGAGTTCCTACCTTACCACAAGTATATTTGCAAGCTGGTTCTGCCCTTTTGGTAAGAGGACATCCTTTTTCTTGTTGATCAATTTCTTTCTTTCTGTTTTTGTTTGTGATGAACCGCTATGTTCTTTATTCTATGCATGTGATATATCCGAATCTTTGCAGAATGTTATCCAAGATCAAGCTTCTAGGTTCCCTATATTTTCTCAGGATCTATTTGGTATCCTTGATGATGCGAGTGAAAAAACATTTCTGTGTGGAACAGCGGGGTTGATGCAAAAGTACATTTTTGATGGGGAAGCTGAGAAGAGTGGCCTTGAAACCAAAAACATAGTTGCTTGCACCAGCTTTTTGGTGGAACAGAAATTGGTATTTTTTTTTCCTTCTCTTTTTTCTTATTCTTTTTCCAGTTGCTTGTAATAATAATCATGCTGTTCCCTTATCATAATCAATTGTTTTTTTTTCCTGACAAGGTCAAAGCATGGCTTGCTGATAAGGATGCTGAAGCTTTGAGGTGCCAGAAATTGCTGGTGGAGGAGGAAGAAGCTGCTCAGAAAAGGTATATAACATCCAGTACATTTTCAATCAATTTGGCTTCTTGAACTTTAGGCAGTACTGTTAGTAGGACGTGCATTTTCTTTTTTTCTTCCTTTATTTTTTATTTTGTTTTTCAATTATCTGACTTTCAGTAGACTAGTATAATTTGTTCTAGATATCAAACTGAACTTTTAGATCTTTAAGGGTTTCCATGAATACATAATGTCGGGGAAGAAAGCTGGGGAAAATTAAAAAGAAAATTGTGCTTCACTTACTTCTGAGTTGGAGCATCTGTGTACTGATGGTCATAGAGCTACTCTTTCGTGAAGGACTTCCTTTTCTTGGTCTGGGTTGCAAGTGCGTTGATGCCGGTACTCCTTTTAGAGAATTGCTAGAAATAAATGACTCTTTTGAGTAACAATGGGACAGAAGCACTTTTAACATAAAACATTCTCACTTTTTTCTAGTGTTGCTGAAAATCCATAGTGCCTTGGCAATTTTAGAGTCCCAGATATTGCAATTGAACATCTCTTATTTAACTCTTCAAGTTACAGTAGCCACTAGTGAGGATTTTGATTTACAGATTTGCTTTTCCTTGAATCTCGTTTTCTGTATGGAAATTAAAATCATTTTTCTTTATTAATTTTGGTTTCTGAGTAACTGTAGGAAAGCTGAGCTCTTGGAAAAGAGAAGGAAGAAAAAGCTCAGGCAAAAAGAACATAAAGCTAAGGAACAAAAACATGGGGAGAAAGTAGATGCTAAAGAGGGTATTGGCAATACTTTGGAGACTCTACCTATGCTGCCAGCAGAAACCTCCAGCCTTGCCACTGCTTGTGATTCTGACATGCCTGACCCCGAAAAGCTGTCAGATCAAGTTCCCTCATCTTCTGAACCATTCCAACATGCAAACTCTGAAGTGGGTCTTGACTCTGAATCAGGGTATAGCTGTGAATGTACTGGTCAGAATGTTGAAAGGCGTATGGTGCAGGGAAGTGGTCGCCGGCATGTAGTTGTTTCTCGTTGGCAATTGCCCTCAAAATCACAAAGGGGAGTGCCCAATGGTTTCCATTCAGGTCTGAATTCTCAAGCATCAAAGCTTGGGGCCATCCAAAAGCATGGGATCCACAGGGATTCAAGGCCTGGTCCAGTAGGCAACAGTAATAAAATATGGAGCCGAAAGCCTAAACCAGAAATTGATGGGGAGGTTTTGAAAGCCAGAGTACTAGAAGAGGCTATAAACCAACCGGATCAAATTAAGAACCATGAGGTTTTGATTGGCTCTATATGTGTTACACTTGGAAATTGTGGCCAAGAGGGTAATAATCTGGCTAGAGCTGGTGAAGATTGCCTGGCAGAGCACCAAGTGCCAAAGAAGACCGACATTCAGGAGAAGCCCATTAATCCTGATTCTTCTCTTCAGAGTGGCACAAATCGATCAACGATTAAGCTTTGGAGGCCAGTGAGTCGGCATGGAAGCAAATGTCCAATGCCAGTTCAGAATGGCAATGCAGAATATGAAGTGGATGCGACTGCTGCTGAAAAGGACAATGATCAACTCCCCAAGGATGGTTGTATAAGATCGTATGCAGTGAATGATAATAATGGTGCTGCTAAGAACAGTGTTAAAGTTGTGGCAGAAAGCATCCGTCCCCAAAGCTGTGTACATGCTGCAAAAGCTTTCCTTGCACAGAGTAAGTTGTATATTCTTTTGGCTATTCTATTGCGTCTTTGGAGTAAATTGGTTTTGGCCACTAACTGGCTACAATCTCATGCACAGGATGGAAGGAGGCTATTGCAGCCGACCATGTGAAATTGGTTCTTTCCTCGGCTTCTGAACTTCCAGAATGCCCAGAGATAGAAAATGACTCTGAAGTTGTAGCGTCTCAACCGTCAAACTTCCACAAACGCAGCATTCTTGGCAATGCAGACAACCGATTGGTTAATGCAGGGGCTTATGAGTCTTCAACCACCAGGAATGTTAAAGATAAGTACAGAACAAAGCCTGAAAAGGGTGTCAAGAAAAAATACATTCCCAAACACAGCAATGCAACCTAGTAACGAGGGGAGAAGAGATGAGGTTTATTTTTTATTATACAAATGTGCACAGTTTTAACTCCCATCTTATTCTTAGCAGAGGTTCCAGTTTTACAGATGGTCTTCTGTCAGAAATTTTTTTAAAAAAGCTTTGCCGGAAAATCTTTTTTTTTTTTTTTTTTTCCTACGCTTTTGGCTTAATTGTCTATTTTTTATGTAATAATTCTGGTGTTTAATTAATGCAAAGGTATTTTATTTTTTTTTTCCTTTAATTCCCTTTATAGCTGCTCGATTTCTATTTTGGGAATGAGTACTGCGAAGTGCACTACGAAATTTCACCCACGTCCATAATTTTCCTTTCTTGCCCGTTGAAAAGGCTCGATTTCCTCACGAAGTCGCAATTCATTTTCTTAAATGTATCAATACTCTCTCTCTCTCTCTCTCTCTCATGGTGGGAACGGAGAACTATGAAGTTTGTTATTTATTCTATGCAGGGTTTTTCGGGATTTTTTATTTTCTTACTATAGGTAGGGGGTTTTTTTCCTGGATGTCAAAATTCAAAGTAATGATATAAGGAGGATTATACTCCTCTTAATCCAAATATAATGTGTTATTTAAAATTATTATTGAATTTGAGATGATCATTATTGACTTTTGATCATTTTAAATGATACATTATATTTAGGATAACTATTGAAGATTCCTTATATCGTTACTCCAAAATTCATTTGTAAGTAGACATGAAACGGAAATTATGTCTCCGGCAATTTGTTGTTAGTTGGGTCAGCTCAAAAATTATTTGTATACCCAATTCCTGCTCAAATTGAGAGGCCAGCCTCAATCTCATGAAACCACACGTTTGGACAACCATGTTTCTAAGGGCGATAGGTCTTTTTTTTGTTTTTTGTTTTTTTTGGGTGTGTGTGTGAGTTAATGGCGAGTAGTTAAATATTCTACCGGCAGGTTTAAGATCTTGACCAGAAAGGCGGCTGTCTAGGATGGTATTCAAGTAGACAACAAGTATACCAAAATGAGAGATATCTTCAGACTAAGAAGAGAAGAAAATGAAATTCCTTGGTTGTATGAAGTCCTTTCTAGTGACTGAGTTACTTGAATTGACCCTTAATTATAATAGAGTTATGGACTAAAAGTTGGAGCAAAGAGCACCTAATGCCAAAAAGTTTTATTAGTAGAATCATTTTGGAACTTTAGCCGGAATTCATGGTTCATTGCATCTGAAAATCCTCTGCTAGTCGGCCGTCGTAAGTCGTATAAGCATTAGCTCAGTTAACTTTTCAATTTTTTATTTTGCAGCCTAGTTTACGCGAGAGGAGATATTATTTGAACATAAAAACTTACTTGGATATGTCTTGTACAGTTGTACGTACCCTCCTGATGCAACCAGTAAGTACTTCACATGGACATGGAGTTCTCCTCCAAGAACATCAGAAATTATTTGAAAGGCCAGAGTAGTGTTTCATATTGTTTTCATTTACACCGATTCCTGTGGCTTGTAACTAGCTCAGAGGAAGAAAACCCCAAGGAGATAAGATTACAAATTTACAGAGACCACACCTTTCTTTTCACCCAACATAGCGAGCCACGTGTCCCCCTTAAACTCCTAAAGAAGTACCACTTGTCCACCGTCTTCACCTCCAACTCAACCATATCTCCCAATTCCCAATCTCCACTCCTCCCCTTGCGCTACCCTTTTAAATATTATCCTAATTCATCTTCTATCTCAAGTTCCCCACCTGCAGATCGAAAAGGAGAAAAAGGAAACTCGACTTCTCATCGGGCAAGAAAGTCCTAACCCAAGCCTCTCATCCAACCCAGAAAATGTCGGGTGGGGTTGGTCCAACATGCAATGACATTAGCCTTCCAAACGAAGAAGAAAGTGAACAGAAACAAAGCAACGATGCAACTAATTCCTCAAAGACTAACATCAAATACCCTACAACTCCGCGAAAAGCCGGCTTCCTCTCTTTCCGGCAGCTCAACGCCCTCGCCGTCATCATCATCTTCTCAGCCAGCGGCATGGTAAGCCCTGAAGACTTTGCTTTTGTCTTCTTTTCCGTCTTCTATATCTACTTTATGTCAAAGGTGGCATTCCCAACCCTCCGCCCTTCGAAGGAACCCCCTGCAGTCGTCTTTACTACTCCTGAATACAAGCTTCTTCGCCTCTACGTCTTTGTCGGTGCCGTCATCGGTCTTTTTCTCCCTATAGCATACATCTTTCACGGCATCTTCGAGGGTGATAAAGAAGGAATCAAGGCGGCCACGCCGCATGTTTTTCTTCTCACCAGCCAAGTATTCATGGAAGGAGTGGCATTTTCGGACAGGTTTTCGTTGCCAATACGTGCTTTTGTGCCGGTTTGCTATAACGCGAGGAGGATCTTTACGATTGTGGACTGGCTGAGGAGCGAGCTGGTCTCAAAGGTTGACGAGGAGTATGGAGGGTCTAAAACGAGGTTGTATGTTGGGACAGGGCTCGCTATTGCCAATTTGGCCTTCTGGTGCTTCAATCTTTTTGGATTCTTGCTGCCTGTCTATCTTCCTAGAGCTTTTAAGGGATATTACTTGAATAAAGTGATCAGGGACTGAAGAAGAAAATGATGACGTTTGTTTTAAAAAAAAATTATTTACTAAATGCTGAAGTAGTTTTGTTTTGTAATGGTTTAATTAGTGATTTTGGGGGTTATGCAGAGTACCGGATAAATACAGGAAATGCTATTTCTACTATTTGTGCTTGTTGGTTAATGGTTAACCAACCCACCCACAGCTACTTGTATTCTTGCCACAAGTGAATTATAATTTATATTTATATAGATGACGCTTTAAGCATATGGATGGTGGAAGGATTAAGTTATAGCCCATATATAGGGGGTGCATCCACCGTAGTTGACGAGATCGATCGAGTGTGGAGGCTTGGAGCTTGGTTACCACTCGTCGATCTGTCGCCTAATTCTCTTTTTCTGTATGTTCATTTCGTGACTAATAAGAATGACAAAAGGTGGGCTTACTACTCATTACTCATATTGGTCGTAATTTGGTTAGAATGGTAACGTTGTCTCTCGCGAATACAAAAGGTGGGCTTACTACTCATTACTCATATTGGTCGTAATTTGGTTAGAATGGTAACGTTGTCTCTCGCGAATAAGCCAGCCTGTTTCATATACAAATACAAATGTACTTTCCCAAAGTGTAGACGCCATGAGTATTGAAAAAGTTGCTACATGTAAAACTCTCCAAGCTAGCACACATTACCACATTGCAAGTATTATTGGTGGCCATTAAATGGAAAAATATATAACATACGAGCCGCTCATATTGTGGATTTTCCATATCAATGGAGATTTAAGTGCTACCCACTTTCTCCCATCTTGCTTGCCATCCAAACAAATCACATATTTACAGACTACTTCTTTGAGTAATGCTACAAGTCATTTTGTGTCACTCTTACATCTCCCAAAAAAGGGAAAAATACAAAATTAGTCATTGTGGTTTACTTGATTTACAATTTACTCCCTTTGGTATCAAAACAAACTCAAAAGCCCCTGTGATATGCAAAAAAAAATAATTTAGTCCTTACAGTTAAATTCCATCCATTGACTTAACAGATTCCGTTAGCGTGCCATGTCACATCCAATTAAATTATGACACGTGTCATATTTGATTTATGACTTTTAAAAATCACACTTAGATTTTCCATGTGATATTATTATGCCAACTAACATTCCCACCTCAGCCTTTTTTTTTTTTTTTTAAACGTTAAACACATCAAGTAAAATATTTTTAAAAACCATAATTCTACCAAATTATTGATCTGAAAACCTAATTCAAAAGAAAACAAATTATTCTTCTTCGTCTCTTTTTTCTCTGTCTTCTTCTCCTCTTCTTCTTTTTCATAGTTGACATCAGAAAACCAACAAAAACTTCAAATTGCTGTTTTGATTTATTCAATTTGTTTGTCTTTTTTTTTTTTTTTTTACAGAATTAGTGAATTCTTTTCAATGGAGTTTGGATTAGAAAAATTGTTATTTTGAGATTTAATTGTTGTAAATAGATAGGAAGAGACGGAGAAAAAAAAACACGACAAGAAAAAAAAACGGAGAAAAAGAGAAGGAGAAGAAGAAGAAGAAGAAAAAAAGGGAGAAAAAGAGGAGGAGGAGAAGAAGAAGAAGACTGAGAAAAAGAGATGAAGAAGAAGATGAGGGAAGAAGAAGAATAATTTGTTTTCTTTTGAATTAGGTTTTTAAATCAATAATTTGGTAAAATTAGGGTTTTTAAAAATATTTTACCTAATGTGTAATTCCGTAAAAAAATAAAATAAAAAATAAAAAAAATAAGCTGAGGTGAGAATATTAGTTGGCATAATAATATGACTTAGAAAATCTAATTATGATTTTTAAAAGTTATAAATAAAACATGACACATGTCATAATTTAATTGGATGTGACATAACACACTAACGAAATCCGTTAAGTCAGTGGATGAAATTTAACTGTAGGGACTAAATTGTTTTTTTTTTTTGCATACCACATGGACTTTTGAGTTCGTTTTGATACCACAATGAGTAAATTGTAAATCAAGTAAACCACATGGATTAATTTTATATTTTTCCCCCAAAAAAATGATGTACCTCTTAAAATTATCATTGGGCTTATAATTAATCATTATTGAATTTTGGTTAATTCATAATTTTAAGAGCCACATCATTATTGGATTAATATTGCTTTCTCAATATTAATCCAATCCTAGCCCTTCTCATATGAATTTTTAAACTAATCACTTCTCTTGAAAGTACATATTTTCCACAAAACTTACCGTGGCCAAAAGGGCATAAAGATACTATAAATGAAAAAATTGTGAAAACATATTCTCAAGAAAGTACAGAAACTAGCCAATGACAATTGCTGAAAATCACAAACCACCTGACACATTCAGACTAAGCCCGAATTGCCAACTATAAAATATTTTTTTTCCTTTCAACTTATTTTTCCTTTTCGTTTTTCTATTTTCCTACATACAAAACGCCCATGAAAAGAAATTGCATTTTGGCGATGGTAGAACAAATAAAATACTCACATGATGCCCACACCCAAAAAAAAAAAATGTGAACTCGTGTCGCCTTTGACGGTAGCAGACTCCATATTGGCATCTTCTCCAAACCACTCGAGCTGCTGTCCATTTCAAGAAATAAGTTATCTATCATTGATTCATTATCTCTGATCCAAACCTGTTCACATGAACAACGATAAACATCAAACCATCAATTACACCAGCTCTCTCTCTCTCTCTACATATATATGTATATATATACACACGCACACATTATACACACAAGCAAACAACATATTTCTTGAAGACTAAGAGACTGGCGATCCATATTGAAATCTTCCAGAACAGGGAGCATAGAAGACTAGGAGACTGCCAATGCCAATGATAACGCATTAAGAAGGTTGAGGAAGAACGTACTTGTATATCTACCCATGGCATTGCCATTTATAGAAATAGGCATAAACTTTCTTTCTTGGCCCAAAGATAAAATTTCCTGCATTCTTTCTGGCCAATCTGAATTTAATCTTCGGGCAAAATCCTCCACTTCCCTACATAAAAGAATACAATGCAAATTTAGAAAACATAATTTTTTTTTTGATAAGTAGAAGACATAATATTAATGAATAATATTATTTTTGTTCTCTTTTTTTTGAAAAAGACAATATATTAAGAAAGCGCAAAGGGGCGCAACCCTTGGTACACTGGGGGTATACAAAGGGTTAGGGAAGAGGGGAAAGGAAAGAAAGAAAAGCAGAATAGCTAATCACTCGAGGGGCCAACCACCCCGTAGTCCAAGTGAAAAGTGTAACATAAAACAAATGGATAAGTTCCTCCTGTGTCCTCGATTTGTCCTCAAAGCACCTATCGTTGCGCTCCCTCCAAATGCACCACATAATACACAAGGGAACCATTTTCCAAACAGCCGCACTCCTCGCACGACCACCCGTCCACCAGCTGGCATAAAGGTCTTTTATTGTACTGGGCATAACCCAGCAAAGCCCAAATCTGGTGAAAAAGGAGTTCCAAATAGTCCTTGCAGCCCCACAATGAAGAAAGAGATGGTCAACCGACTCGCCATCCGACTCACAAAGCCAACATCTATTCACCACCACCATCCCCCTCCTTCTAAGGTTGTCCAAAGTGAGAATCTTGCCCCTCGCAGCCGTCCAAACAAATAACACTACTCTCGGAGGAGCCTTTGTTCTCCATATACTCTTCCAAGGAAAAACACTATGCCCATTAGCCGAGAGAGCTAGATAGAAGGTCTTCACCTCGAATCTCCCCTTGCGTGAGGGCACCCACCACATCTTATCCCCTCCATCCTCTCTTAACTTGCAAGAGTACAAGCATCGATAAAACGAAGCCAACACCTCCACCTCCCAATCATGGATCAAACGAGTGAATTGTATGTTCCAATGAAAACTCCCGTTTGATCTCTCCACATTATCTGCAATAGACGCTTCCTTAAACCTGGCAATATTGAACAGCCCAGGGAAGGCCATTCTAAGAGGACTATCCCCACACCAAACATCCTCCCAAAACCGAATCCTAGAGCCATCCCCCGGATCAAACCTAAAATGATTTTTGAAAGTATGCCACCCCATGCTAATATTTTTCCAAAGCCCCACTCCATGCGCCCCTGTAATGGCACCGGTATGCCAACCACCCCACACCGATCCATACTTGACTACCAACACCAACCTCCACCATGCCCCCTCCTCATGAGCAAAACGCCAAAGCCACTTGCCCAAGAGGGCTTGATTGAATCTCCTCATATTCCGAATACCAAGCCCACCCTCATCAATGGGAGAGCACACCTTTGCCCAATCAACCAAGTGGAATTTGGCCTCATCATTCATTCCCCCCCAAAGAAAGTCCCTTTGAATCTTCTCAATCCGCTTTGCCACAAGCGCCGGAATAGGGAATAACGACATCATATAAGTAGGCAAATTAGAAAGCGTGCTTTTAATCAAGGTGACCCTAGCTCCCTTGGAAAGATACAACCTTTTCCAAGGAGCCAACCGCCTTGCCATCAAATCCTCCAAATCTACCCACATCTCTTTAAGTTTGAAAGAAGCCCCTAGAGGAAGGCCCAAATACTTCAAAGGCAAAACACCAATGCCACACCCCAACACTTCAGCTAGCTGGCTCACCTCAACCTGCGAACCAACTGGAATCAAAGCAGACTTAGACATATTTACCTTGAGCCCTGCAGCCGCTTCAAAGCAAACGAGGAGAGCTCCTACGTGCCTGATTTGGCTCTCATCGGCCCCACAAAAAACTAAGGTGTCGTCTGCAAATAAAAGATGAGACACGTTAACCTGATTCGGCTCTCTTGTGCCCACTGTGAATCCCGAAATCAGCCTTCTCGAAATAAAAGCACCAAGCATCCTGCTAAACGCCTCCATCACCAGGACAAAGAGAAAGGGAGAAAGAGGATCTCCTTGCCGCACCCCCCGAGAGCTCCCAAAGAAACCGGAAGGCACACCATTTATCAAAACTGAAAAACGAATAGTCGAAATGCAATGTGTGATCCACCCACACCACCTCTCCCCAAACCCACACCTCCTCAAAAGATAAAGAAGAAAATTCCAATCAACATGGTCATAAGCCTTTTCCATGTCCAACTTGCACAACACCCCTGGTTCTCCAGATTTGAGCCTGCTATCCAAGCATTCATTTGCAACAAGAACCGAGTCTAAAATCTGTCTTACCTTTCACAAACACATTTTGAGACTTAGAAACGATCCTATCCATAACTTTTCTCATTCGATTAGCTAGGACCTTGGCAATGATCTTGTAGATAGCACCCACCAAACTAATAGGACGGAAGTCCTTGATTTCCTTGGCCCCATGAACCTTCGGAATGAGCGAAATAAAAGTGGAGTTAATGCTTTTCACAAATTTACCTCTGGCATGGAACTCCGCAAAAACTGCCATGAAGTCCTCCTTCACGACTCCCCAACAATCCTGGAAAAAAGCCAGAGTGAACCCATTTGGACCTGGGGCCTTATCTCTATCCATCCCTTTAATCACCTCCCACACCTCCTTTTCCTCAAAAGGTTCTTCCAACTTGCTTCATCCTCATTCAAACACAAATACAAGATTATCCAAACGCTGCCTCCAATCCAACGCTCAGAATAAGGACTCATAATACCCAACAATGTGATTTGAATGATCGTGACATCCTCGGTATGAGAGCCATTCACAACCAACGACTCAATGGCATTATTCCTACGGTTGGCCAATTGATGAAAAAAACTTGCATTTATCCCTCCTTCAACCATCTCACCTCGACTTTGCTCCACTAAATCTCTTGTAAAGAGAAGCTTCCAAATTTGTAGCCACGTAATTCTTCTTCTCTACCTCCTCCTCCAAAGACCTCTATCTTCCTCAAATCTGTCCAGCACCTTTAGTTCCTCCTCCCAAGTTTTAATTCTAGCTTCCACACTACCAAACTCCTCAATGCTCCACCTCTTGATTTCCCCCTTTAGGGCTCTAAGTTTTTTCGCCATGATTTCCCCCATTTTTGTTCTCTTTTTGCTCTGTTTGTTAAAATTTTTGTTCTCTTTTTGTCTTTTTTATTTATTTATTTTTATAATAATATTCTTAAAACAAAAACATTAATAAACAAGCCCAAAAACTTCAAACTTCTTAAGTCTAAAATCTTAACAAATTCAAATTGATCACATTTAGAACCAATTAAACACCCCTTAATTGAGGACCATAATTGTAGTGGGGTGGAAACAAGGGTCGCCCACGAGGAAAGTGAGGGTGGGGAATGCAGTGGACAAAACCTTTTAGAAAAGAAACAAAAAGCTGGAATGTGATATATCTAAGATTATTTGGACAAGGAAGATTGCAATAAAGTTGAGAAGCAAAACCGTGCTTCTAACAAAGGTTCTTTTAACATGCATTCTGAGGCAATGAGTTGGCAGTATTACTGGCAGTTTGTAAATTTAAGTAATCTTCCGGATTCACCAGGAAATATTGTAGTAATCTAACTAAAGTCAAAAGGCGAATTCATCAGATTAATCTAGATACCCCAATTAATATATTCATCTAACCTGTCAAGTTCCTCCTTCATCGCAGGATCTAAATCATCATCAATATCACCATCCTCAAACTCGAGCTTTGGGGAAAAAGTCACAACGGCAGAATCTTGCAACTTTGAACTTGTACTAGGAGAGGCCAATACAACATTGTTAACCTCATCTTCATGGCAAGTAGATGGTAGATCAAGCAACTCCTAAAATATCAAGACACCAGCAATTTAGCAATGAGAATATTGACTTCATTAAGTGCAAATAAAATAATTATGACAAAAAGAAATAAAAGAATCTCATTATCAATACATATACATGTATACACATGTACAAACAGACACACAAAGACGAGAAAGCAAGAGAGGTGACAACCTTATTATGGTTTCCATTTACATTGTTTAAAGAAGAATCCTTTGATTGATCTTTTCTCCGGCGATTTTTCTTTTTATTCTTATTGGTTCTCGTCCCCTTTGTATCTGTAGAGCAGATTAGATTATGTAAAATAGTAAGATAAATAACCAAATAGGCTATGTACAATTCATGCGCTCAAATATTCCAACAAGCCACTGAATGTTCAGACAAAACCAACTACTTAGAACACTAACAACAACTTCTCCCATGTTTCTTTAAAATTAGGGAACCAAGTTACTTTTTGCTTTCCTATTCAAATAAATTCCACAACAGCTTTCATTATCATTTCCCTATTCTATTTAAATATTCTTTCAAATAAATGCTAGGGAAAAGAAAGAGAAAGAGAAAGCCATTTAAATATTCTATCAAATAAATGCTTGGAGAAAGAGAGAGGAAAGAGAAAGCCTTTTTTTTTTTTAACAAAATAATAGTAAGGGAAACAAAAGTGCTATCCTTCCCTTGGGTTTCCCTTCGTTTAGGGAAACCCAAGGGAGTTTGTTGTATGGGAGTTTTTACGAGTTTCCCTACATTTAGAGAAGGAAATGGGATTTAGGGAGTTTGTTGCTAGTGCTCTTACATGTATTGCCTGACGAAATGAAGCATCTATCAAAATAAAAATACTTCGCAAACATAATTACTTCAGGGTGCAGGCATAGAGTGTATCCAAAAGAACATGAATCTATTTATTACAATAATGGACAAGTTGCAGCAATGTTAAAATCAAATTCTTCACCACAATATGGTTAACCTTCGTTATAGCAGGATCAGAAAACTATATAAATTCTTAATTGAACTACATCAAACACTACATAAAACAGAAACAATGCAAACTGTAGAAATCTAACAACCATTATAAAGTTAGAATATTAATTAAATTATTAAATGTACCATTTCCTATAAGATAAGAGCTACCTTAATATGATATTAGAGCAGTGGTTTTGAATTTGAACACTGACTCTATAATATATCCTCTGTTTAGTTAAATATTCTACAAGCCTTATTTATCAAAAGCAGAGTCTAACCCCACACGCAAAAAGAGTGTTAAAGCATTATTAAATAAATAAACTATTATTTCCTTATCAACTTAATCTTTTGAGACAAGTGGTAACTTAACATATGTCAGGGCCACTTCTGCTTGTTGCATAACTTAATCCACTACCATCCAAATAGCGTTTCCTGCAGCGGTTTGGGCAGCAAAGGGAAGAACTCTTAGGGAAAACAAGAAGGGCTTAGGTGGCAAGAAGAAATAAGGATATTATGAGTCGTTTCCTGAAATGACTTAGGTGGAGATAGACCTCTCTTGGGGGTTCCATACCTTTGATGTTTTCATTATTCTTTTTGATTGATGGAATGTGAGGGGTTTGAATGACCCAATGAAACAGAGGGAATTTAAGAAATTCATCCAAGGGCAACCCACAACAAGAAGGTATCACAATGACAAACTTCCTCCAAAAAGCGCCTTCACAGGCTTGCTTCTAAAATGTTAAATGTGTTCAAGAGTATAATAGTTTAAAAATTCTTATTCATAAAAAATCCATATTCGTATCTTCTTTTTTTTCCTTTTTTTTAAGATAACGAAGAACCCCTCCAAGACAGGGTCACTTCATGTACCCACCCCTATCAAATAAACCTCGGACCCGTGTAAAGCACCTCTCCACACGAATCAGGTAATACTCTGACTTCGCCAGCCCCAAGGAATTGTTTGCACCCGAGGGATTCGAACCATAGACCTGATGGAATGAAAAAAACATAATCCTTATTCATAAAACAAAGTAGGTTTTTTTTTTTTTTTTTTTAAGTATTCGAAATGTCATTAAAAATGAACAAATGAAGTATATAAGATAAACACCTAACTAAAATGAGAAAAACGAACAAGAAAATCATAAAAAACTAATCTCCAAAGGAGCTACCAAAGCAGTTGTCCAAATAAAAAGAAAATAAAAGAAAAATGACTTAAGTTGCTCCAATGTCCTCTCATGATCCTTGAAGATTTGATGATTCATTTCCCTCCATAGGCACCAAAGAAGGCAAGAAGACACCATGTCCCACATAACAGCACTTCGAATACTACCACTTGTTCACTAGCAAGCGAACAAGTCAACTACCCGGTTAGGCATAACCCAGGACAACCCAAAGCGATTGGAAAAAAGCATTCCATAAGGCACAAGCAACCTCATGATGGAGTAGAAGATGGTCCGTGGACTTCTCATTCCTCTTGCACATACAACACCTATTTACCACAGATTCTGAAAGTTGTCCATGGTAAGGATCTTTCCTAGGACCGCCAACTAAGCAAAAAAAGCCTCTCTCAAAGAAACCTTAGTCCGTCAAATACTCTTCCAAGGAAAAGAATGCCATCATTACAAACAAGGACTTTGTAGAAAGAGCTAACCATGAACACCCATTTTTTGAAGGGACACACCAAAGCTTCTCTTCACCTTCTCGTCTAACTCTATAGGAATACAACAAAGTAAAGAAAGAAGTGAAAACATTCTCCTCCTAGTCGTGAGCCACTTTAATGAATCTAACATTCCATTGAGGTAACCACTGGAAACCTCCCAATGAATTGCTACTGAAGCATCACACATCATGCTAGAAGCATCCTTCACACAAGCGATGCTAAATAAAATCTACAAAAACTTCCTTAAGGACTGTCTTTGCACACCACACATCATGCCAGAATCTAATCTTGGAGTTGTCTTCCAACTCAAATTTGGTATGCCTAAAAAATAGCATTTATCCCCTTCAGATATTCTTCCATAACTCCACCGCAAACGGCTCAAGGGTTTCAATAGAACACCACCCATCCCACAAATTGTCATATTTAGCACCCACAACAACTCTCCACCACGCCCCTCTCTCATGCACGTTGTCATAACCATTTTCCTAAAAAAGGGTGATTGAAGATCCTCAAGTTCTGGATCCCACTCTCCCCTCAAACCTTGGACCAGCTAACTAGATGAAATTTGAATTCTTTCACCTATCCAACCCCATAAAAAGTTTAAAAATCCCAAAGATTGTCTAACAAAAAAATAAGAAGAAGAAACGTGTGAACTATATAAATCGACTAAAAAACCATTATCATTATACCCAGATGAATCCCAGAAACCCAATCTCTTTTTTCCCAACTGAATCTAGACACGACCACAAATATTCCAACTTTTAAAGAATTGATCTATGTGTGAATTCTTAACCCCCCCCCACCCAAAAAAAAGTGTGAATGCAATTACAGTCCAAAATTTGTTTTTTAGTTATTATAACTTTCAATAGTATCGAAGGCTTATGTGCAAATCTAGAAAAATCCTGAAACAGTCAACCCAATTTAGAGTGTTAAGGTTAACTACGTCACAAGGTTCTCTATGTCAACCAAAAAAAAAAAAAAGAAAAAAAGAAAGAAAGAAAAGAAATAGAAAAGGAAAAAGCATTTAAGAAATTATATCATATGTAACCAATCAAAAAAGAAATTATATCATATATAATGTCCTGCATTCATTTATATATTTCTCGCTTTCTTCTTTTCTCACTTTTAGGCTTGAATAAATCCAAAAAATCCATCCAAAGTGTAATACTTGTCTTTTTAACCAGAAAAGACATGCAAATCAATGATAAGGTGGTTTTTAATATGTTTAAAAGAAACGGAGTGATATGCATAACTAGAAGCATCAATTGTTGAATGTTCACAATTTATCAATTGCAATATTGCGAAGTTCATGATTTATGAACACATGGATAAGTTGCAATAGGTTGAGAACCCCACTTGTACGAAGAAAAGAGACAAGCTGCTAAATGGAATGGAGAAAAGATCATTTCTCTCATATACCTCCATCTCCACCATTTATAAATGACAAGAGATCATCGACTGAGCGGTCATCCACACGATCCTCCTCAACCTCGACATGCTGAAACATATGGAATCCATTTGCTATTAATGCTAATATATACATGAACATCTGAGTGCTTCAACTACATAATTAGAGTGAAACCATTTTGATCGAAATTTGAATTCATATACAGCAAGAATTAAATATTCAGCACAAAACATTGAGCTCAAATATAATGAGGACAGAAAACAAGAAAATAAGTAGGCACCTTCAATTTCTCTCTCTCTTTTAATTCTTTCCTCTTTCTTGCATACAATCGATTCAGAAGCCGAATACGTGGGTCATCGGTGATGTTTCTTAGGGGCTCTAACTTCTCTTCCTAGAGAAAACCAAATCTACGTGAGAAACCATGAGCAAAGTAGATGTTAAAAACATTGATTTCTTGATAGCAATACAACCTCGGTGAGATCATCGGGTAAATGAAATGTTTCACGTATCTCCTCAGGAGTTTTTCCTTCAATAATCCGAGCAAGTGCTCGGCTTGTGAGATCAACTAAAGGCTTCAATTGGAGGCTGTCAGCTGCAGATGTCAACTCACATAACCTTTTTGTATCCATCCGAATAAATTTTTCATCAAAAGTTTTGCGCTCCTATGGCAAAAGAGATATCAATATTCAAATTTTAGTTAAACTATTCAATTATAAGTTCTACCATCTAGTTCACTCGTCACTGCTCCCCAAAACAATTATAAACTAGTAAGTTAACAACAAACAAGATAAAATGACTCTCCCTGGAAGGACTGTAATAAAAGTTTTTTCATTTCTGAACTTACTAAAATTCAGAGCATCTTTAATCACAAATTCAGGAATAAATGTCATTTAAAAAGAGCAAAAGCATCACAAGAGAGTCGAACAGTATATCAAACCTTATTAGAACGACCTGCTACTTGATGAAATCGACAGTAATCAAGAATTAAGCCCAAGATAGCAGGATTGACTCGCTGTGGAAGTGATATAGCATAGTTTTTGGAAGATCCCATGCCTGTCTGAATTACTTCTCGGCATATCATGGGGCAAAACATGGCAACTTCTTCTTCTACTTGTTGGATTGAACCATCAACAGTTTGAAGCCAAATGTATGACTTCATCTGGATAAACAATACCATAAACCATAAACAGCACTAAATAAGGATCAAAATGAGAAAATCATTAGGCCAACACAAATAAACCTATGATCTAAGCTTGACCGAGGTTGATTGCATACTGTCATCCCATTGGGCTCTGCCTATGGGAGAAAATTTTGGTTTC
This sequence comes from Carpinus viminea, assembly GCA_013348765.1. Lineage (NCBI taxonomy): Eukaryota > Viridiplantae > Streptophyta > Magnoliopsida > Fagales > Betulaceae > Carpinus > Carpinus viminea. The sequence goes on from CP054673.1 coordinate 177,468, forward strand.
TAACCAAAGGGGCAACAATATCTTAAATGGAACATTGTGACAGTATTATGAAATCTTATATGATATATATATAATATATAATAGCAGACTCATAAGAGAATGTAGCCCTAGGTTGTCTAAAAATATGACAAGTAGAATTTTAGGATGCCTAAAATTCTGCCATGCGTCACTTTAAAATTAGAGCTTTAAGGGGTTTTTTTTTTTTTTCACCACGTTTTAAATAAAGTGTTCAAGCCATTATCCACCATTCCTTCAAAACAAAAGTGTCACTCAAAAAAAAAAAAAAAAAAAATCACGTGCATGCACACACAAACCCCAACTCCAATCCCACACTCTCAACTTCTCTAAGACAATCACTTCCAAAGCAAACAGATGGTGCATGTGTTCATAGAAAAGTACAATGGACGGAGTGTTAAGGAGTTCATCGTCTTATATAATATATATAATATATAATAGCAGACTCATAAGAGAATGTAGCCCTAGGTTGTCTAAAAATATGACAAGTCATCCTAAAATTCTGCTGTGTCACTTTAAAATTAGAGCTTTAAGGTTTTTTTTTTCACAACGTTTTAAATAAAGTGTTTAAGCCATTATCCACCATTCCTTCAAAACAAAAGTGTCACTCAAAAAAAAAAAAACCGAGCACGCACATGCAAACCCCAACTCCAATCCCACACTCTCAACTTCTCTAAGACAATCACTTTCGAAGCAAACGGATGGTGCATGTGTTCACAGAAAAGTACAATGGACCGAGCGTTAAGGAGTTCATCGTCTTCGTCTCTCACACTGTCACCAAGCACACCCCTTCCTCCCAGCGCCAATCTATCCAGCACAAAGGCCCCTCTCTGATCTCTCTCTCTATCAATTCTTCTCTATTGCTTCTTTAAAAGGCGCCTCTTTATTTACTGTTTTTTTTTTCTACCTCAATCTGCACTACCGAGTTACATAGATTCATTATGGTTTTGTGTATGCATGTTTTCTTTGGGTGTGGGGGGTGTATCTTCGGTTTTTAATCAGTGGGGTTTTCTGGGTTTTGGGTTTTATTTTGATAGGTAATCAAAGAAATTTTATAAAAAGCATAGGCGTCGCTAAGCATATAGAAAGTAAACAAAAAGGACACAAAAAATGGAAAAAACAAAGGAAAACAAGAAACCCCAAACACCCAACAGAAACCAGTCCACAAACCCTAGGCAAAATTACATCATAGCAAGAGCCTTCTTGCTTTCGCCCTGGCAAGAACCACAACTCCTAGCATCAAAGTTGATAGAGCACTCTAAGTTCTTCAACTCCCTTCTTCCTTTAAGCTTAGGAATGAAAAATGGGACCTCATGACGCAATCCCTAATCCACTTGAGCCATGAGGTTCAAAAAGCCCTTCAGGTTCCCCTCAAAGGAGATCCCCACAGTAGAAGTAAAAGTATGGTGATTGATAAGAAGTAGAAGTATTCTTCTATCATTTATTTGGTTTGTGTTTGGTTCCTAAGAAACCAAGGGGCAGTACGGTTTTAATATTTTCTTAGTTGCACCTATGAATTAAAAAAACAGCAATTACATTTTTGTTAGTTTAGGAACTAATACTTTAGAAACTAATGAGGAATATATACACACACACACACACACTAGAAGATGGAATTGTTAAAAGGCACATGGTGGGTTGAGGTTTAGGAAAATTGAAGATTGGAATAAAGCACCTGTGTTGAGGTGAGGCATATATGGAAGAAGAAGCCCATGAGGAGGCTAAAGAGGAAGTTCCAAGAGATGAGACAGAGATCCCAATAGAAAAGACAAAGTCAATCATTAGAGGTTTTCCCTATTGCCATTTGGTCGTTTTTTCTTTTTCAATGTCGTAATCTGTGTGTTGAGTATATGCAAAACAAACAATGTATTTTGTTGTTCCTATAATTTTTTTTTTTTTTTGGTACTTTTTTTCCCCATAATGTTTTGACTTATATCTATCTAATACTTATTATTTGTTAGGATCTTTATTCTTTCGATCTGTTTTGAGTAATATTGGGAATGAATGTTGATAATTTGAGGATTATGGTTTTATTTTATAGAGCCATGAGTTATGATTAAACTTATTTTCTCATATGCATGATTATATACCACAGTTGTTTGTGTCATTTAAAAGTAGGGGCGGCAATTTAGGTTCACGTGTCGGGTTCGGGTTGCGTCAAGGCATGGGTTTAAGACTATATAAGTCAACCCTTCCCAACCCATTTAATTAAACGAGCTAGACCCTTCAACCATAACTCGTTAATTTCATGTTGGGTTTGTGTCGAGTTTGCAAGTTTTGTCAAAAATGATCAACTCTATATGTTGTGTGTCAGGTTCAAGTCGTGTCGAAGTATAAAGCATAAGACAATATAAATCAACTATAACCCAACATATTTAATTAGATCAAACTTCTCAACCTTAACTCACTAATTTTGTGTTGGGTTATTGTCGAGTTCGCGTGTTGTGTCAAACATTATCAGTCCTAATTTTGAGTGGCCAAAACCATTCATCTAAGATAAGTACTTCCCTACTCCAAGATTGAAACTTGGAATGCCAAGTATCAAGATAATGTGTGCTTTACTTTTTTTTTTTTTTGGATAAGTAATGTTCTATAGAAAAAGTGCAGAGGGACACAATCCTAGTACACAGGAAGTATACAAGAGAACGCCTAAGGGGTGCTAGAGAAGAGAGAAAGAAAGTGTATGGGAGTGTATGATTCTTCTAGAATTAAATCTGATTGGTCAGGATCTATTACTTAATTTTGTCTTTGTTGCTTCACAACGCAATTCCTCATTTGGGGTTACATTGTCTTAATTGATGTTTCTTGGGAAATTTAAAAACTTTGTTTTGTTCCATTAGGTAACTTTCGCAAGTAATACGTAAGATTTTTCTTTTCTATGTATCATTTTATTAGAATCAACACTGCTTTTACTAGTAGGAAGCAGAATGATTTGGTGAGAGACTCGGATGCCTCAAGGTAAATTAAGGTTAGTACTTTGTGTGTGTCACTTTTGGCCTTACTATTATTAATTTTCTTTTCCACAACATTTCCTTGAAAATATTTTAGAAATTAAACACTACTAATAAAAAAAAAAAAAAAAAGTGCATAGAGCAAGTTCTAGGCTAGTCATAATAATATTTGAACGGCAAATTTGTAAATAAGTTCAACATAACAAGGTCTTAATACCCTTTAAATATTAGAAATAAAGCCCACCTAAACCCTCTATACACTCAGGCTTGGAGCAGCCCCTAGTCACTGTGGCTCCACAACAACCAACTAATGGAATATAAATATTTTTAAAAAATGATTAATCAGGTTTTTATCTGCATAATTCATCTGAAATCATCAGAAAATAAAAAGATAGCATACCTCAGGTTTAACTATGGCCATGGAACCTTCTGACATTTGAAAAGGACACTGCAAATAACTTGTAAGAGTTCTGATCAATGAACTTTGCACCTCCAATATAAAAAACAAGGAAGTCGCAAAGCAAATGAACGATTTGCCTTATTCAAAATCTTGACTTTGTTAGGATGTTATAAACTCTTTATCAGTGCCTCCCAAAATGATTGGATGCTGAATCTCAATAACAAGTGCATAAGCATTCTTATACAGAGAGCTTCTTTGGATGTTGTTGCTCTTACTTAGAAGTAAAGCAGAAAACAAGATAAGCACCACACCATATGATGTTTTGCCTGAAAATTAGAACATGCGACTGCCAGAAGCGATTAAAAGATAACTGAGATCAGAATTAGAAAGCAAAAGATTATAAAAGAAAAGGAAAATCAAATTTCAGTCCAGTTTCCTATTTGTAAAACATTCCAATTATGCTCCTTTATATATATATTCAAAAAAAAATTTCTTCATAGAGCCCTCCTCTATTTACAATCTCACGTAGATAGTCCCACCTATAGTGTTTTTCATGAGAAATAGAATTGTAACAAAAGAAGAAAATCAGCAACAAGATAAAACAATCAAATGCATCACAACTAGAAAAATAAATAGGAACCATAACAGAAATTTGATCAGTATTCAACAATCACACAGACATAAGTAGGTAAAAGAGTATGTATATATAAACCATGTTGGTGAGTTCGTATCAAAAGCCACAGACGGAAAGCTCTGAAGCTCAAATATTGCAGATGTGGCCATCAGTATACGCTCAGTTTGGTCGCAAATAATTTGTTAGAAATTCAAAAAGGAGTGAGGATTGCTCGGCTTCTCTAGCTCTGGTGGCTGGTAAGCATGGCGTTGGGAATGAGGCATCCTGGGAGTCCCTGGCCAGGGAAATAGAAGCCTTAAGAAAGGAAAATGCTGCCCTGATGTCACGAGTTGAACCAGAGTGTCTTGGACCCGACCAGGGTGGTTGTCCGGGGTGGTAGGAATGGGCTTGTCAAATTTTCAGTATCCGGAACTTAAGCATAAACATCCAACTGACCCTAACGATTCTTAACAAAAGTATACACAAACATAACCGTAAAATGGGTTTCAGGGTTATTCAAAAAAAAAAAAAAAAAAAAGGTTTCAGGGACTCAAATAAAGAAAATCAAATTAAACTACATAGAACACTTGAGAATCCGATTCATTTCCAATGAAAGCAAAGCTTGACTGGTATTTATGAATCCCATAACTAACGATAACACAAAATCAAAATTAAAATAAATATACTAGTTGTGTGCGCTGATGAGTGTGTATATATATATATCGAGAGAGAGAGAGAGACAGAGAGAGAGATGCGTACCTTGAAGGTGAGAGGCTGAAATGCAGATAGGTCTGAGAGATAGCGAGAGTAAGAGATAGGGCGGTAGGGTTTCCAAAAGCCTGTGTTTCTTCTTCCTTCTTTCTCTTTTCTCTAATTGTCGATTTGTGTCCGGCACGTGACTTGTGTCAAAGAGTAGTGCCGTCGCACGTGGTGGTGGTGGTGGTAGTTAGGGTTTGGGTTGGGAGTTGGGACTGGGAAGGAAGGGGAAAAAATTGGGGGAAGGGTGGGTTGAGATCTCTGGGCGGGTCGGGTTTTCTTCTCAATTTGGGCCGGGGCCGCCGGGCAGAAGGTGGTTGGGCTATTAACTGCAAGTGAAAGATTTCAACGTACCAACCTTGGACCTGTAACATGGGCCAAAAGGCCTTAGTTAGGCTTTTCTTTGACATCCCAAAGTGGTAGTTGAATTAGCTGTTAATCGTGCCTTATAAAGTGGGGTTCATAGTGTGGACACGTCAAAATATATATATATATTTTTATTGGCCATTGGGGTGCAACTGCCAAATTGGCCTCAGCAACGAGCCGGCCTATTGTCAAAAGGAGGTCAGAGAGAGGATAAGGGAATTTTCCACAAACACACAGAGAATGTGGCCGTTTCACAGAAAAGGGCCATCAGGGTTTTCGTCTTCCTCCACAGCAGAGGAAGTTACTGAAGGGATTGATGGGACGGGCCTCACTGCCATTGTTACAGGTACTGCATGTTCCTCCATCGTTTATTTTTTATTTTTTCATTTATCCGTGAAAAGTGAATTACTTTTCCTTTAGATACGTATGGCCGTTGTTTGTTTTTGGAAAAGGGAACTAACAACATATATTTTTTCGTGGTGGTAAATGAGGATGATTATGGAGCCATTTCAAATATATTTTACTGTTTCTCATACTAGTCTGTCATTTTCCATAATTCTGAAGAAAGCAGACTTCTTGCTATAATGACTTCATTATATTGTTATACGAAGAAACTATTGTGGAGATTCATGCTGGATTTAGCCTTTTTAAATGCCAATCGGAGCCTTAGTTATCTGTTTGTTCGGTTTTGTAATATTGTATGGATGTCAAACTATTTAGATTAGTAGAATTGAAATCTAGTCATGTGCTTCTCGACTTAATGGGAATTTTCGGTGAATTCTTGCTGTAGATTTTCGTTAGCAATTGCACAAGACAATTTTTAGCTTCTTAACACATTATTTAGGACATATTTTTCAAAGGCATTTGCTACATTCAATTACTGGCTTGCTTGTTACTTGTGGACACTCTGATTGCAGGAGCATCTAGTGGTATTGGCACTGAAACTACACGAGTTCTTGCATTGCGTGGTGCCCACGTAGTTATGGGGGTCAGAAATATTGCTGCTGCCGAAGATGTCAAAAAAGCAATAGTTAAGGAAATCCCCGGTGCTAAAGTTGATGCCATGGAGTTAGATCTTAGCTCAGTGGCGTCCGTAAGGAAATTTGCATCTGATTTCAATTCCTCCGGTCTTCCACTGAACATCCTAATGTAAGATAAGGGTGCAAGCTGTAATGGTAGCTGTTCTTCCACATTTTGTTTTCACTGGTCCATATATGTCTTACTCTTGCACTAACTGAATTCTGTCCGTACCCATGAAAACATTATTGTGCATTTCTGTCTCTTAAGCCTCCTTAGTTCAAGGTATTAAACAAGAAGGAGTGACGCTGTGTTCTTTGTTTCAAGTAACAATGCAGGAGTTATGGCAACGCCATTCATGCTCTCCAAAGATAACATAGAACTACAGTTCGCAACAAATCACTTAGGTGTGTTGCATTTAATTAAAGAAATATTTGTTGTTAAACTGATGTTCTATACCAGTTTTTAAAATTCACCTCAATTAACTTTTTGTGTGTGTGTTTCTGTGTGTAAAATTCCATTGGTAGACCATGGTGTTTCAACTTTTGAAGCTTTGAGATACTCTTTGGTAGTTCTTCAAGTTTGTGGATTTAATTAGAATAATAAGCTATCGAGCAACCAAGATAATTGTTGCTAGATCCTTGTAGACAGTTTCAAAATTCCAAGATGACTCCGTTTTTTTTCCGTCACTTACCATCTGTTGCTGCATGTAGAATTGGGGACAGTCCATCAGTTTACATTACAACATTAGTCTTGTGTCTATAGATGCTAAATTGAATTATGTGGGACTGGACTAAATCCTCCTTTTTTTGTGGTACTTACAGGTCATTTTCTTTTGACAAATCTTTTGTTGGATGCTATGAAAAGAACAGCACGTAAAAGTAGCAAGGAAGGAAGAATTGTTAATGTTTCATCAGGGGCTCACCGGTTCTCATACCGTGAAGGAATCCGTTTTGATCAAATAAATGATAAATTTGGGTAGTGCCATCTAACCATAACCTAGACTGTCATTCAATTATGCTACGGAGATAGTATTCCATGTCCATCAGCAAATCAGCCATTTAGCATGCTCAATTATTATGTTCCTTTGAAAAAATAACATGCTTGTCCCTGGTCTAGGGGCTGTTGCTCTTGGTTGTTTATATCTTTCGAAGATCTGGAACTCCCTATGTTAGTGGTTGTTGCTTACTTTGTAAGACATCTTGTTAAGTTTCATGATATATTTTCAATGGATTGCTTTTTACATGTTATACATCTACCTCATTTGAATTGGTCCCACCAAAGTGGAGCCCTAAGGGGAGATCTAAATATGATCTTGTCAGAGAAATTGAGTTGGGCAAAAATCTTTGAAGAACATTTGAAGAATTAAGGCTCCTCCAAGAGCAGTGTTAGGGATTTTTGACATTGAATAACTTGAGAAAAAACCGCGTCATAGTGGTGGATTGATGCTGCATGTGTAAGAAGAGCGGGGAGTTCACATATCACCTTCTTCTCCACTATGAAGTACCTAGAGATTTGTGGGTTTCAATCTTCCGAGTTTTTGGTGTAGAGTGGGTCATGCCTAGAAGGGTGGTTGAGTTGTTGGTTAGCTGGAGAGGTCAATTGCAAGGCACCTCGGTGAGAAGCTTGGAGGATAGCGCATGTATGTTTAATATGGTGCATTTGGAGAAATTAGAACATGAGAAGCTTTGAAGATTGTGAGAGATTGGTGTCAGAGTTAAAGCCATTATTTTCAAATCTCTTTATGCTTCGATGGCAGTGTACAATAGCCCTCACTTTTCTAGCTTGCGGACTTTCTAGACTTGTGTTTTTTTTCTTCCTAATTGTGGGCCTCCCTTCGATACTTCATGTGTACTTGAGTTGCGCTTTCTAATGAAATGATTTACTTATATATATATATATATATAGAACCTTAATTCTATTACAAACAACTAAACAATTTATATAGAAAATGCAATGAGACAAATCATTATTACTTAAGGTATTATACAAAAGCATGGTTATCCAATGTGCTATATAAAACCACGGTGCGTGGTATTCCCAAAGTATTCTTACAGATCTCACCTCTCAACGATTATGTAGGTTTTGTTCACTTTTAATAATTGAATTTGTAGACTTACGCTTGACAACTTGGGATTTTTACCATTATATCAAACAATAACCCCTTTTCGATACTACGGTTTGCTTGACAAAATAGATCACATATCATCAAGTCAATTATGACACTACCCTAGAAGTTGCTTGGTATGCTTATATGTTGTGTTTTATTTAGATGGTATATATTGAGTAGAGAATTTTGCATACATCTGATTGCGTTTTGACTTGGTCATACACAGGTATAGCAGTTGGGCTGCATATGGCCAATCAAAGCTTGCCAATATTTTGCATGCCAATGAGCTTGCAAGATGTTTGAAGGTATGTGAACTTCTCTACGATAGCAGTGAAATCGAAGATATATTCACAGTGAAAGAGTAGATGAATGGCACTTTTGAACATTTTGCAATTGATAAATGCTACACATACTCCTAAGTGCTTACTGATGTGGCAATGAAATTCACCACTAGATGCTATGTATACTTACATTTGTTATTTCATCTAATAATGATTTTTACTGTCACGTCAGAGAGTGGACGCTTGGGAGTATATGTGGAGTATATGGAGCACTCCTCTTTGCAATTTTCTAAACAGTTGTAGCTTGACATTATTGTTTGCTATGATGCTTATGATTTTTAGCTCAATACCAAGCAACTCGTATGCCTTCTTTACAAATTTTCTTCTCCATTATATTAAAAAAGTTGATTTTCAAGGATCACATTTTTTTTATTAAATATCTTAAAGTTAATTCTGAAATTCTAAAACTTAGTTTTTATTTCTTTTGTATTTGATATATATTTCAGCTTTAGTGCCTTATCTCTGCAATTCTGTTTTCTTGATAAAGCAAACTGAGTCTCTTGGTATAAGGATCAAATATATTATTGTATAACCCAGCTGTGTTATCTGTTTCCTACTTTAAAGTGTTGGAATAGCAACTGAAAAGGTAATAGGCTTTTAACCATGTAGTTATGAAACCTTCAATCCCTGTGCGTGTTTGATAATATACTTATTACTTATAAAAAAAAAAAAAAAAGGTTATGACACCTTCAACTTAAACATTTCATCTAGAAGGGATTTTTTTGAATGGAGCAGTGGGAGAATGGCCTTACTTTTGTTATCCCCTTCTTTTACAACTAAGAAAATAAAATTTCTGCTGTGTCTGAGTGCAGGCTTGGGCATGTGTGTTTCCCTCACTAGGGACGATTTGTATATGTGTCCGTATTCCTTCAATAGGGTTCATACAGGAGCCTTACCTCATGGTCTGAGATTTATGTTGGTAAATTTTGCTATGTCAAGAAATTGGTGATAATCCATGTGGATCCCTTTGCCCCTAATATCTTGTCTGTTGTATAAAATGCTTGTTTATATGGAATACATTGCCTTCTGTGACTAACAGATTATGTCACCTACAATTAATTTAAAGTGCTTATTTTACCCAATGTTTGTCTTTTGACTTCTAAGCATATAAATTTTATACGAGTCCTTTACTCAGTAAGTAACTTAACATCCATATTACTGGAAATAAGAAGTCTCAACATCACCATGGTTTCATTATTTATTAGTTGAGTAATCATAAGCGTTTGAAGGAAAAGACCATGGTGAACTGTTGGTGAGAAGGTGAGGTGATAGATTATGGGGACCCTGTTGTCCCTTTTATCATGCTTGCAGTGTAAAAACCTCCTCTATGTGAAATGCTAGCCTTTGTTGACTAACAGGCTCTCTGACCTATAATGAATTTAATGTGCTCTTTTATCCAATGTCTGTCTCCTAACTTCTGACCATATTTATCCGTTTACAAGCCCTTTATTTAGTTATTAACTTAACAGTATCATGTTCCATTCTCTGTTAGTTGAGGTCACCACAAGTCTTTGAAGGGAACAACAATAAACTATAAACAAAATTTCAAAAAGCTTTTGGAATAACTGGACTATATTGTTGTGAAATGTTACCAACGAGAAATACAATTTCTGGTGTGAGATTTCTTTTAGATTTTTTATTTGTTTAAATTTTCTCTACTCCTGCAGTTTAGACTTGAACCAGCAACTCACTGTTAGCAAGTCTAGATCACACCAGTGCTACAATGATACTCATCTCTTAATATTTTTCATCATTGTCCAATTACCTTTCATATTCAGACAGTTCTCTTAAAAAAAGCATGTGCTTGACAGAGTCCTTTCTGCCCTTTCTCAACTGTTGACAGTATCAACCTTACATATATTTTTAGACATATACATATACCTAGCCATACTCATCACGCTGTGTATACAAAGGTAGTCAAGTTAAAGTGGAATCCATAATATTGGTGGTTGTTTCTTGAACAGGAAGATGGGGTGGATGTAACAGCAAATTCACTTCACCCAGGAGCAATCATCACCAATCTTTTTCGCCATAACAACATTGTGAATGGTATGCACTTTATTGAATCTCATTATAAACATGGATTTTTTGGTGTGAATTAGGCTGAAGGTAGGTTAATGAACAAATGTAGGTGTAACAGTATATAGTGGAACTGTTACTTATCCCAAAAAAAAAAAAAAAAAAAAAAAACAGTTTATAGTGAAACTGTAAATTTCAATGAGTTTCATAGTTTGTTTCAATCCTATGGATATCTAAATCTTCGGTAAAACATGGTCATACATGTAACAGTTCATGTTTTCATGTATTTCCTTTTCCTATGTTTTTGAAACCGCTATTACTGGAGTTTTTTTTTTTTTTTGGTTGAGGGTCAATTATTCACTCCCACCGATGCTTTTGATGCAAAATATCCGGGATTTATAGCTACCTTTATTTTGCAGGTCTTGTTCATGGGCTTGGTAGATTTGTGCTTAAAAATGTTCAGCAGGTAAGCAGTATTTTAATTAGACCTTTTAGCTTAATCAACTAAGGTGTACATCATGCAGAAACCATGATAATGTTTGCTTCATTTAAGTGTACGTGTAGGCTCTGAAGTAATAATGCTGGGAAAACCCAAGCTTAACATGTTTGTCTTTATCTTCTATTTAATCATCTTACTGATAAAAAAAAAATTATAAATTTTTTTTTTTAAAAAAAAAAACCCTTCTATTTAATCATCTTGTTGTCATAAAAGCAATTCAAATATTGAGGTTTCTTGTAATCTTGAACATTTACAGTTTTTAACTTTGTCTATGTTGGATGCCAAAGAAGGAAAGGGTTCAGTGGTGCACAATGACTTGGAATATAAGCCTTCATTTGGTCACACCACATTCTTGCTTTTTATTTGTCGTGTTTATGATTTCATTTATGATCACAGGGAGCTGCTACAACATGCTATGTGGCACTGCATCCTCAAGTCAAGGGTGTGAGTGGTGAATTCTTTTCAGACAGTAACCTATCCAAGGCAAGCTCACATGGTAGGGACATCGAGTTGGCAAAGAAACTCTGGGATTTCAGCATGAATTTGATTAAATGATGTACTAATAACTCATCACAGATGACCATACTTCCCAACTAAACATATATTATATAGAGAATTCTACCAAATATGTTCCTGTATTCTCCTTGATTTCCAGAAGTGATTCCGGTCTGCTAATGAGGTTGATAGAAGAAAGAATTATAAGTCACTTTTCTATGATTATGTAGTTTCATGCTAAAGAGCTTTTCTCGAACATAGTAAATTAGTAATGGTTAATGGGCATTGTACTTGTATTAGTGGCGTAACATATCTGATTACTTTGAACGCAATCATGTGAATGATAATTGTTTTGCCTCCTGTTTCTACATTTTTGGATTCGTAATAATTTAGGCAGAGACTAGTCATCCTCCTTTGAATGATTGATTCTGTTTTGCCTCTGCTAGTACTTGTTCAGGTAGAGACAACAATATAAATGCAAAGACAAAATAAAGAAAATCGGGGAAGAATAGTTGATTTTGTCGTTGCATAAATATATTAGTTATGTTGTTGTATATTGGCCTAACAAGTTGATTTCTTTAATGCCGATCTCTTAATGGGAATGGGTCATTTTTTAGGCTATATAGCATCCGTCAAATGACGCTGCTAATTTGAGCACAGCTTCATACTTCTTGTTTTGACATGTATCAGCTTCTTTTATCACATCGTTCTAACTCTCGAGGATTATACAATCGGAAGAAGAAAAAAAAAATTAAGTTGATTTGAGAACTTTTATACAACTTAAATTTGTCCCATTTGTTTTTACACCATTTAGAGGCATGTTAAAAAGAGAAAATATAAACAAGTATTGCATTGGTTGGTCAAAGTTCATACTTGGAAGAAAAATTATATTTCCCTTCTGTTTTCTTTCAATAAAGAGGGTGTGACTTCTCATCTACAAGCAAGGTCTTATGCAATAGGACAAAATTTTCTTCCAAAGTGAGTTGAAAGAGTCTCTTTCAACCTAGCCTATTTCCAAAGTGAGTTGAAAGAGTCTCTTTCAACCTAGCCTATAAAAGTGACATGTGTCACTTTTTTTAATAACATGTGAGATACACATGAATTTTTAATAAAACCTCTCCTTGTTAAGTGTGCAGCACTAGAAACCAAAAACCTTTTGGGAAGCTACAAAATGATGTGTCTTTTTCTGCATCCTTAGATTTACATAGAAAAATCTCAGTCTTTAACTGAATCTTGTCCAGTCCATTATGAACTGGACAGAATCCTTATCCCTACAAGCAAGGTCTTATGCAATAGGACAAAATTTTCTTCCAAAGTGAGTTGAAAGAGTCTCTTTCAACCTAGCCTATAAAAATGACATGTGTCACTTTTTTTAATAACATGTGAGATACACATGAATTTTTAATAAAATTTATTTCAACTTTGTCTCTACTATTAAAAAAACATGTACATCTCACATGTTCCAAGGACACGTCACTTTTATAGACCAAGTTGGAGAAGATTCCTCCAACCCAGTTTGGAGAAAAACTTTGCCTTATGCAATAATGGTGATTACAAATCATAGTCCACAACACGCCCATGCATAATTGCAGAACCATAGAAGTAGATTTCTTCAATTTACTTTAGTGTTAATGTACATACAATCAGGCAAGCCCGTATACAATGAGTTACAACTGAGCCGGCATAAACCATTGTAGGAAACAGAAATGCACAGGCTCAACAAATCTCTGACGGTTTGATTAACAAATTTTGAACCAAAATTCAGTCTCCCATCTACTGTACAGCAGTCCCAGACGCCTACCCCTTCCCCAACTCCCAGAAATTTTTTTTAAAAAAAATTCCAAAGCTTTCTAGCACCAAGTCAATCTATTATTTCTTCTAATATTTCTTTCTAGGTTCAACAAATCTCTGACAGTATGATGATCTTGAAAAAAATATATATATAGTTCTCACTGCCATGAATCTTTTTGTAACACGCATTGGATCACCAGAAGTCACCTTCCCCAAGGAAAAATCGACCTTTTTTCATACCTCGGATCAGTCAAGCATTAGATGACAATAGAAGCACTCAACTTTGTATGAACAATGCCGAACCATATCATGAGAAGCTATTTATGACAACAAGCGACTTATTTGCCAGGAATAGAGCTCCATATGTACCAATTGGTCTACACGAACATCCTCCACCAGAACCAGTTTCATCATACCAGCTTTCTTTGTTTTATCATTCAAGTATCTGAATGCCGTAGGCCACTCAGAACACTTACCTGCCGCCAGCCATGCCACTTCATTCTCCATAGATCCAACCTTATTCCAGGTTTCAGTTAGGGTCATTATTGAACAAATTAGCTTCCTTAGCAGTTAGAATGAAGAGAATATATTGATCCTGTGAAGCAAAAAGACTGTGACGGACTTGAGAACCTGCTGTGACTGGTGGATCATGATTCTGTGCCAAGTTAGATACCATTTGAGTGGCTGGGCAAAGAAGAGCTGGAACTTAGATCCAGTGATGGGTTAACATTATTATCCCTCAGGAGCTGCCTAGACACACGATCAGCCAAGACTGACTGTCCATCATACAACTCACCATGAGCAGGCCTTCCAAACTGCTTTCCCAAAACATTATTTTCACTGGGTGCCAGTTCTGAGAAGATGTTAGACCCTGGTTGCATCCCTCTAAAGATGTCAGGACTTGACTCATGATAAGATGGGCCATTGATAAAGAAACCGTTTGGGGCCTTTTGCATGCCTCCAAAACCCTCTTGCAAGAAACCCGACTGTGACTGTTTCAGGTGATTAAATGGAATGGCATTACTGCCACCTGTGAGAGGTGTGGACGAGCCTGAAGTGGTCCGTGGGCTGGATATAGGAGAAGGAGACATTCTTCCATTCAAGTGTTGCGGTGACCTTGAGTGCAAAAGAGGGCTTCCAACAGGTGAGACAGGACATGATATGTTCCTTGGAATATGGATCTCACTGTTCGTAAGGAAAATAAAATCAGATAAAAAGCTAAGCATTATTGTTGTTGTTGTTGTTGTTATTATTGTGATTATTACTACTACTATTACTACTACGATGATCCTCATTACTATGTGAGAGAGCAAGAGAGAGAGCGACCTGGCATGGGAACCAGTTTTTGAAACTCTAGACGAGTGAAATGCAAGTCTATCAGAATCCAAGGTGGAAAGATTTCTTGCTTGCCCAATGCCCTGAAAAACAACCATTAAACCACAGAAACAGTAAAAAAGGAGGCATACATAAGGAGAGGTCACAACAGGCATAGCAAGCCACTTCATTTAGATTCACTCAAGGAAATAAAATGTAGATCCAACAACTTAGAAATTTTTTTTTTTTTTATAAGACTTGACTTAGAAAGAAATTACTAGGCTCTCAATATGCCAAGGCTGTGAATCTTGTGAAAGCTTGATCTAGATATATACACCATCTATTGACACGGACTCTTCAGAATTATATGCACACAGACCAAAAAGAAATTTTTTTTTTTTAATCTAAGCATACAAGTATGTTTGTATACATACCAGAGAGTCATTGCCCCTATCTACGTTCTTAGATCAGCTGGATTCAACCCTTTTTGTTTGATCCATTCTATCAGAGTATATTTATCACACAATAATGAGTTTTTGATATATGCTCTCTACCTATTCTCTTTTTATTATCTCATTGTATATTTTGAACCATCCAAATGTGACGCACAATTTTTCACCCGTGGTTGTCTCTCTTTTCTGCACAATGACCTGACAATGCACATCAGCTTTTTCTTTTTCTTTTCCCGCCATTTCCTTCACTTCCACATATATTATGCTCATTGCATTACTTATTTGACCTGACAGTCTTACCTCTTATCCACTTTAAGAGCCATGAGTAGAGTCGTTTAAACTTGAACATGTATCTAATTGCCCGCAAAATGACATTTAGTTCCATTGAGTTCATGCACTAGATGGACACCATACAATGAGAGTAATTCTTGTCATCGGAGTTTTGCACGCCAAATTTTTCCAACTGAAGTCCCTCCGAGCCCAGCTGACATGGTTTTCCTTTCGAAAATCCAACTTTTCATCCTAAATGCTGATTAGCATAAAACTCTTAGAGAAAATTAACAAACTAATTCTAGTTTTATGACAAACATGCTCTATTGAATTGCTCTATTTTTTATACTCAGCCTACTACACAGTCTTATGCTATCTCTATCACTATAACCAACTCATCTCTATGCCGTTTCCCACTGGATCTATACTTCTTGGACAGTCAATCGTATGTTTTTTTATATATATATATATATATACTTGTAATTGCAAAATTCATTAAAAAATACAACGGTAACCTAAGTACACGTGGAATATACAAGAGAGAAGCCTAGCAAGTAGCGGAGAAGAGGTCTGTGAATACATGAAAGTTTGAAAAATTAAAATATGAAACAATGGCCCAAAGAAAGAGTCTAAAAGAATAAAGCTTTTAATTCCACTAAGGTCCTTTCACGGTCCTCAAAGCTATGATGGTTTCTCCCATATTCTTCTTCAAGCATTTCCGATCTCATTGATATTTCAATTCCAGTAAATGATTACACTATAGCTTCAATCGAATTAATTCTTAACAAATTAGTATTTGAAATTTGTGAGGGTCCTTCTAGCTATACGAAATACGTGATTAATAATCAGCCTTACATTGCTGAATATAGTATTCTAATGAGCACCTGCAAACCCACAGAGGAGTAGAAGATGGTTCACTGACTCCCCATTCTTGCAACACCATTCAACCACAATGATATGTCATTTCCTTAGATTGTCCATGGTGAATATCTTCCCTGAGGTGGCTGACCAAGTAAAGAAAGTCCCTCTCAAGAGAGCCTTATTTGACCAAATACTCCCCCAAGGGAAAGGAGTATTATATATATATATATATATATATATATATATATATATATATATATATATATATTTTGTTAAAAACCTTTTTGGTACCTATGGTTTGGGCTCAAATCAACCGGCCACCTCGATTTCAAAAAGTGCCACAAGTAGTACCTCTAGTAAACCAAATTACCAACTTGGTACTTCCATCTAGGTTCCGTCCAATTTTTTAACGAAGCTCCACGTCAATGCTCATAAAAACACGACACTTGTCCCGTGTGCCACATATGTAAGACAACTCAACACATCTTATGATGTGTCATTATATCACAAGTGGTACTTGTGGTATTTATGCCACGTCAAATGTCAAAAATATTAAAAAATTACCTAAACTAAATTTAAAACAGAAACAAAAATTGAATCAAAACCAAATCGTAGCAAATCCAAATTCATTCTTGTCTCCCCAAACCTAACCCTAGTTTTCTTTTTTCCCCAAATAATACGAATCTAAATCATCAACTCCGCTTTTCTCCTTTTCTTCTTAAATCACACAACTTTTTACCCAAACTAAAACAAAAACAAGATTAAACCCAAATAGATTGAAACCATTTATCATTTTTATACAAATCGATTCAACCCTTTCTTTTTTTTTTGCAACAACGCCAAAACCTTGCTCCAACCCATCCCTCATAGTTGGCAGTGTACTATTTGACTCATGTTTCGCCACCCAATCATCACAAAGGAGGAGCTTTAGGTTCGGCGTGTGGACCTTTGGAGGTTGTTGGCCAAGAACAAGTACGAGAGCATCGCGTCTTCTGGTGCTCAACTTTGCCGTCAAGTTTGAAGAGAAGGTGGATCAGCCACGCAATCTAGACTATCATCTAACTTGGGGCTCTTGAAGTAGGATTTGGGTAACAGAGCTTGCATTGTTAACAGCTAGTCGGCAACTATGCCAGCGAGTGTGCCACTGTAATTGGTGAGGAAAGAGACGTAGTTCATCACATAGCGTGTGAGTGGGTGGACCCAACCGTTGGGGACAACAGTCTTCAATGACTCTTTCTGGATTGCCGTTTCAAATTCCGTGAGCATCGTGTGCAACGCCTCGCTGAGCTTGATTAGGAAGTGACAGTCTGCAACCAGATGACCAAGGTTGATGCGTTCAAGAAGATGGATTTGATCTTGAGCCAAAGACCGGAGATCGCTTAGACTCAAGTTATCCTTGAAGAAATGAATAACCTTCCCCTCTCAAACTGTTTGATATCTAAGAAAATCACCAAGAGATTCAAAGCCTATCGCAAATTATAGAAAACATCAATGATCAATGTACAGGTGGGGTACATGTGGTTGTATGGTTAATCAGCCATCCTCATTGATCTTGTCTTAACCTTGAAACAACAATCTCCCCCTTCCCTTTCACTACTCTCTTAGGTAGAAAAATAGGGTTGAAAAAATTTGGTTTGGGTCAAAATTTGGTTTGGTACTTTTAATATTTTCGACATCTGATGTGGCTTAATACTACAAGTATCATCTGTGATACATTGAGTTGTCTCCCATATGTGGCACACAGGACAGATGTTGCATTTTAAGTGGAGCTCTATTAAAAAATTGGATGAAACCTGGATGGAAGTACCAAGTTGGTATGTCGTTTACTAGACATGTGACACTTTTTGAAACCGAGATGAGCAATTGATTTTGGCCCAAACCATAGGTACCAAAAAGGTATTAACCCTCTTTCTTTTTTGGATAAGTAACTTGAATAAAACACTCAAAACACCAAACTACAATTAATTAAATAAGCAAGATTGAAAGTAAGAAAATCCATGTGATATCTCACTATCTTACAATACTTAGCCAAGTTCACAGACACACCCTGATGCACAAACATCTGGAAGCAGTGCAGCTTGATAAATTGTAATATGCATGTTAGAAGAGATATTAGGGTTCTAAGTCATTAGGGTTTCAAGGGTAGTTTGGTCTTTATGTCATTAGGGTTTAGCTTATATATTTGGTTGTTTGTATTAGGTCAAATAAGATGGAATAATATAGAGAGGCGACAGCCTCCATCTCTTACAAATCTTCACATGGTATCAGAGCCTTAGGGTTTGAATTCTAGGCCGTTTGTTTGTAGTAGTGTTTTTCCGCTATATTTGTTTTGGTTTTGTTGTGCTTTTCTGGTGGCAGCACTGCCCATGTGGGCTTAGTGCCCACACGGGCAGTGCCAAATAACCTGTCCATGGTTGTCTTTTGAAAAAAAAAAAAAGGTGTGCTGCCGTGAAAGCTCACGGTGGTGGTGGTTGTGTTTTGTAATTTTCTTTGTAATTTCTAAGTTTTGTTTTGTTTTGTGTCTGTTTCCTGTAATATTTTTATGTCTAAGGAAGCGAAGAGCAAACCCAGAAAATTTTCGTTAAAATCTGAAAGTTTCTGGGGAGTTGAGGTGTTTTTCCGATGCTGTCTTGTCGTCTCCGGCGAGTTTCTGCCTTACCTCTGACCACCCACGGTCTAGCGCCAACGTCCGGCGTCCTTTCCTCCCGCTTGAAGAAGCAAAGAAAAAAAAAACAAATGAAGAAGAAAAGAGAGGAAGAATGGTGTTGCGTGTGGCATGGAGAAAATGGTGAAAGAAGGAAGAAGGGGGTAGGCATGGAGTGAAGAAAAGAAAAAAAAAATTGAGAGAGTGAGAAGTGATGTGTCTGCAGAAGAAAAAAAATGAGAAAAGAAATGTTGAGGTAGGCATGCTATGTGCATGGAAAAAAAAAAGGAAAAGAATGAAAAGTGTGGTGTGTGTTGGCAAGTGGGAGAGAGAAAAGAGAAGAAAGAAGAAAAAAAATGTGAGTGAAAAAAAGAAAAAAGAAGAGGGCGAAACTCAATGGATAATTATATAAAATGTAATTGTTGTTTGTTGTTGGTGATTGATGTATCTGACTGGCCTTAGATTTTCCGGCAAGAACCGATCAAGTGATCGTTGCATTCGACCGGCCTTGGTATTTTTTGGCGAGAACCAATCCCAAGATCGTTGCATCTGACCAGCCTTGGATTCTCCGGCGAGAACCAATCAAGTGATCGTTGCATCCGACCAGCCTTGGTGTTTTTCGGCAAGAACCGATCAAATGGTTGTTCAAGTTTCCGACAAGTTTTCGACCAGCGTTGAAGTTTTATTTAATTATCTTGATATTTGTATTGTCTGCTCTAAGCTATTCCAGCTTGAGGGGGAGTATTAGAGTATGTTTTTCGTTTGCTTGTACCTTCTAAGCTGGATTCATATGATGTATATGCTCCAGCTTGAGGGGGAGTGTTAGAAGATATATTAGGGTTTTGAGTCATTAGGGTTTCAAGGATAATTTGGTCTTTATGTCATTAGGGTTTAGCTTATATATTTGGTTATTTGTATTAGGTCAAATAAGCTGGAATAATAGAGAGAGGTGCCAGCCTCCATCTCTTTCCTCCTCTTACAAATCTTAACACACATTAAAGGAGAAGTAGGCTAACCTGCACTATAGCATAATTCATACATAAAAATTGTAACAAAAACAAAGTGACCAACATTTATAGTAAAAATAAATTTCATACCAGAGCTTTCACTCCATCTGTAATAACCCCAACAGGTGAATCCGAAGGCTCAGGGCCCAGAATAGGTCTTTCCACTGGTGTAACATATTTCACAAACGGGTGCTCCAAAAGCTTATAAGCTGTAGGACGATTATCTGGATTGCGTTGCAAACATTTCCTTACAAAATCCTTCCCATCATCTGAGAGGTGATCTGGAATTAGTGGGAGTTCCTTGCTATTCCCAATCTTAAACATGGCTGCAACCTTCAAACCATAACATGCAAAGATCAGATAGAAGAAAGAGTAAAATGATTAATACCTAGAATCTATATATATGGACTGACGTGCATGTGTCCAATACATATGAGAATGCTCAATTGGTGAAGCGCTGATTAAGTACAATATTTAATGGGGTTGTTATTTTTTGGTTAAAAGAGGTGCGTGTGTGTGTGTGTTGGGGGGGTGTGAAGTGGGGAAGGAATTTAGAAGCTCCTACTTTTGACTAAACCACTAACCCCTTCATACTGGCTCCAAGGTGGTTTTGTTGTGGCCATTTCCAAAACCGTGCACCCAAGACTCCAGATATCCACCGCAAGGTTGCTCCCATTTGAGTTCCGTATAACCTGGGCAAACAATACAAAAGAGAATCAAGATCTACTATTAAGATATGTGGCACGATTAAGGAAACCATGCTAAAACGAGAAACATTCTGACCTCAGGTGCCATCCAGTAAGGGCTTCCCTTGAGCGATGATAATGGGCACGACTGCCCACTAATCTGCAAAGCACAAACAAATAAGTTGTGACAAGCAGGGTTGATCATGCAACCTCACAATGAAAGTCAAACATGGTTTGATATTTTGTTGCCACTAAGTTAACCTGCAGCCAGGGTTGATCATGCAACATCATTAAAATTCACAATTTTGTACTTTTGGAAGGCGCCCAAGCCATATGTACTCATATTTATTCAACAAACCAGTCACTAAAAGGAGGATTCTGCTGAATGATGATTTATGGCATTGATCATGCAAGTATAATGTGCCATTTTAACAGTCATTCCAATTCACAAATTCAACATGCATGAGTGAGTGGGTAGTCATTTGCTTTTGTTACAATCTCACTTCCAATCAAAATTGATTATGCCTACACTTACATGTTTGGCCATCCCAAAGTCTGCCAGCTTGACACGGCCATTTGGGTCAACAAGTATATTTGCTCCCTTAATATCCCTACAAAAAATTCCAGTTTAAAAAGATGAACCATGTTTAAAGTAGGGCAGACAAAAAATTGTAGAAGCAGGTTTTTGTTTTGAATTACAATATCAAGAAAATGGATAACTCAATTCACCTGTGGACAGTTTGTTTATTATGGAGATATGCAAGCCCTGACAATATTTGCTGAGTATAACTTCGGAGTGCTGCTTCGCCCAATTGTCCATATTCTTGGAGAAGTTTATAAATAGAGCCACCAGATACATACTCAAGGTATATATAAAGTTTGTCACCCACCTGTTCAAGAAGTTTTTAAAACTTTAGTATACACCGATAACTTGAATTAACAATTAAAAATATGATGTTGCCCACAACGCAGCACTACCTCACACAAATTTGATAGTAGTATGCAATTAGGCAATTCAAAGTAACAAAAAAGTTAGTTCCCAAAAGTTCATGAGATGCACAAACCACCATAGACAGTATCATCCAAGGCATGCATGTTGCTAGATATTTCAAAATCATATAATACAATAATTACAAACATATAAATTGACTTATAAGTTATAAAGAATGCTTAATACCTCAGATCTAAATAAGTAGAGATAAACTTCAAACCTACCGTTTCAGACCCATAGTACTGCACAATATTTGGGTGTTGTAAACGGCTCAATAAAGTAATTTCCTGCCAAAACAAAACGTAATAACTGCCTTCAATCAAAACAAGCAACTAAATGATTTATTTGGCCAAAGTTATAGAAAAGCCACAACCTTAATCATTCAAACAATAGAAAATTTCTTAAATCCACTGGAGATCAAGTTACCTGCATTAATTGCTTAGCACTTTCTTTGGACTTTGCATCATCTGAAAATAATGTAACCTCCTTCATTGCACACATTTCACCACTTTCGCTAAACCAATTGAGATTACAAAATTAGATATGCGCAAACTCCATTAATGACCAACAATTGGAAAATAAAAGGGATGAGGATATTGCACCAGATATTAACAAAAAAAATTAATCATATTTGATATAAAAACAAGGACTCATGCAATTCATTTCAACCATCAAACATCAAACTTATCAATTCATTTCACTTCCATGCTAAAATTGAAGGAAGGAATTCTATGAAATTTCTTTGTATCTTTTTGATAAGAAGTGACACATCAGATTAGGCATCATAGTGACAAGAACACTGGCTTCTCTGTGATGCCTTTTTTTGTTATCAGGTCCTCTAAAAATGGGTAGACACATTTAGATCTACATTAAGGGATAAAAACCCAGGTATCTTAGAGGACCTACTGAGTGTTATACGTTTATCTGTGACTGAGTAAAAATTGAAAGACAGTGTGGATCCAAGAATTTTGTTTTTACTGTATATACCTGTTAAACCCAACATAGACATGCCCAAAAGTGCCTCTACCCAGCAGCTTTCCCTTTTTCCAGCGTGAGCCAGGGCTTGCTGGATTCTCTGCCCTTCCTGGACTTCGCGACATGGAGGGAGATGTTGACGCTGAATTTGAGTGAGAAAAGGGAGAAGAATTGCAAATTGTTATGGGAGGAAGTGGTAAACGGTGACTTTGTTGTTTCCCATCCTCAGGCCAGGTCGTCTGTGACTCAGTGGGTGTTCCTCCTGCTCTAGGATGAATAGGTGTGACAGCACCACTATGAATTCTAGAACTTGGGCCAGGGCTAGTCATTCGGGGACTTGGTACTGGAGAATACTCAGGGCTACCCCTGCTCTGTTGCCAAAATAGCTGTCCCGACAAATCCCCTCCCATTGAATTATGCCCAGAATTTTGACCTGAACCTGGACTAGAGCAATTACCAGATCCAACAAAAGTGACATCTGGATAAGACTTACCAACCCAGAAAGCAGAGTTTGTAGCTTGCTCAGTGCCAAATGCTCTTATTGGACTTCTGGAAGGACTTGACATGGAACTGTCAGGAGCACTGCAGAAAGCACCTTGATAAGGAACCAGTGGATTTGGCACATGACTGCTTAAAGGTCTTCGTTTAGGTGATGTAGGAGAAGTATGATTACTGACTGAAAGGTTTGGTGGTTTTTTTCTTTCTCTTGAGTTTATTTGCGTGACGGTAGAGGATTGCTCCCTTAGCTTCAAACTTCAGCAAATATGCAATAAATTTGTCAGGGACAAGTAAAATAAAAGGATGAAAACTGGTAAGCAGAAAATGAAGCCATAGGAAAAACATGTATATACAAGAAAATACCAGCACTGCAATTATTATAGCGAACATATTAGATGTAAGCACACCTTGAAGGGCTGCCTGCAGCAATTCTAGTCCCAGCGTCATAATCAGTTGCCTGAGGACTACGATGATGTGAGTCAGTTGGATCATCGCTATCAATGGAACTCTCACTGGAAACTGAAGCAGTGACCAAATCTCCATCTAAATCTGCAGGATTTGGCCTGCCACGAATGCATGCAGGTCTAGGAAGAGGCAGAAATGGCTTGGAGGCTTTTTCCAACCTAGGTTTGGTTGATATACCAATGCCAGAATCTGTACGAACTACACTTGCGGGTTGTACACTAGGAAGAGGAAGTGGTTGAGCATGAGGTCTTTCAGCAAAACTTTGACACCTCGCCACATGCTTGGAAGGAGAAGGCGATCTTGATTCTAGGGGAGATCGAGATCCCTTCTCTGAAACTGTGTCACTGCAGTGTCTTCTCGACCCTCCCGATCTACTGCTTACTTTACCTTCAGATGTAATCTTAAGTTTTCTGTGTAGTGTGTCAATGAAACTTTCCTTGCTTGTCTTCTTCTTTGAGTCTTTGGATGATGATTTCCCCCACCATGGAGGCATATTTTTCACTTTATATTAAAAGTTCAAAGAATCAGAGGGGAAGCTCTCTAAAGAAAATACATGTTCCAGTATCAAGGTTGATCATATAACACCTATAAATGAAGCTGATAACATGTACAGCTTATACAGCTCTGAGACAATTGGAAGGTTCAGTTCTCTAGTCCAAAAATGACCTTCGCCATAAAGGAGTTTTGGGAGAGCCACAGGTACCAATATAGAATTTCACACGGAATGGCAAGGTTCACAATTAGTAGCACACAATCGAAACCTGCAGGACGAGACACTGCATCTTAGTTTTGGAAAAGGCTTATGTAATATGTTTAATAAAGATCAAAGTTATGTAACTTTGTATTAGATGCATGAAGAACCTATATAAGAAACCAGTGTATATCACAAATAGAATCATCTGAACAATAATGCATGCGCGTATGTGAGTGCGTGCAATACTGAGTGCATTTATCATTTCTAACCAGTAATCTGTCATATGGATGTTTAAAAATGATTAGGTGCATTTTTTACCTATCAAAAAAAAAAAAAAAATTTATTAGGTGCATTTAACAATGTGTGCTACAATGAAACTGAAACTATTCAATAATTTGTGTGTATCATGGTATAGAGGAGTCAGGCATGCAGACGGACAGTAGTACAAGCATCTGACATACCCCATTTCATATAGCGTTGGTATAAAGAAAGTAGTAAAAGTCAAAACCTGTCTGCCAATCCAAAATTAACCAGGACCAAATAGCACCTAAGGGCGCAAAACTGATGGGCTTTTCACCTATACTTTATAACTTATTCTGCTAAAATCAGCATCCGCTCCCTCTATTGAGACAACATATAATTCTTCTACATTTACATATTCAACGTGCACTGTCTTACAATAAATTTTTCTAATTCAACTTACTAACTTCACATATGCGCCTCAAGATATATGTTTCACTAGCTTAAACGAGCTCAAACTCATTCATCTGCAACTCAAAAGCACTGATGCCCCAGTGATTCCCGAGAAGACATGAATAACAAAGAAAATTACACATTTAAATTTCAAATTTTGATTAATCGGGTTTTCATACAACCAAAATCCCACTCTGCTGAGAGTCACTAATACACCCATTTCGCTCAGTTGAGACCATTATCCCTGACCCCAGAAAACAAAACAACCTAAAAATAATATGCCCAACTTTCTTTCTCATTTTCTTTATCTCTTACCCCAATGTTCTCCAAATCCGAGCAAAGAATTGCGATAAGAAATTGCTCGGAGACATTAGCTTATAACACAGATCTGGCAATATATTCAAGAAAATAGAAGTAAAGAACAGAAAACTCAACTAAATTAACTAACTAAACTATCAGAAAAAATTACTAAAATTAGGTAATGGAAAGAATAAAAATAGACTTACCATAAATACTCGAAGCTGTGAAGCTCTACTAAACCCAACTGATAGTTTGCACAAATCTGAGTGAAACAAATTCCTTGAATCGTTCAGCAATTTGGTAGTTAGAGAACAAAACCCTAGAAATCTGAAACGGGAAAAAATCACAGGCAGGGATTTGAAAGGAATTTTTTGAATTGAAAGCTTAAAGAAAGAGATCGCGTAGAGAGAGAGACAGAGAGAGAGAGAGAGTATGCCAGTCTGAGCAAAGGCATGGTGTCTTTGTCTGAGCGTTGATTTTTAATATTACTAATTAATTAAAAAAATAAGTAATAAAAAGTATAATTGAAATAATCACTAGTTTATTACAAGTATTATGTACACTTCTACTTCTTGGTTATATACAGGGTAACTTTATTTACGCAATTTTTGTAAACATTTTCTTAATGTTCAAAACTCTTATTTTGGCATATCAAAGTTTAATTTACTTCTCACTTTCTCATCTGTTAGGATTTTTTGTGAAATTCTAATGAATTAATATTAAATTATTAAAATATCCTTATTTTTTTATAAAAAATAATAATTTTTTTTTTTTTTTAATCTTTAGATTTGATACCCTTTCAGTGCTTTCACTGACTACCAATTAACCCTTAAAAACAAAACAAAAAAAACTAACCCTTCGGCATTCTCAAGCGACAGAGTACCTGATTTTGCTGCGTACCAAAACCAAAAATTCTATTCCGCTTATTTTAAAAATTAAATAACTCCAAAAATCTAGCTTGTGTTGGAGTTAAATCTTATTATTTTGTGAATTTGAAGGGAGACCACATTCTTGAGTTTGATTTCTTTTCTTAAATTAATTATATATATATAATGGACAATTTTTCAATTCATCCAATTAATCTAATTTTTATTATTTTTACCAATAACGAAAAAAAGGAGAAAGGGGCACAAACAAAGAGTTGAGCAATCCCAACAACATCCAAGTTAAAAATTAATTAATTAATAATAGGAAATGTGACAAATGAATTATGTGACCCTATGAAATGCCCGCCAGTAGTTAAGGCAGTTAACAACTTACCAGAAACGCACTATTAAACGACACAAAAAGGAGCACAACCCTCAAAAGGTCCCTCAACCTTTTGCAAACTCCTACATCAACAAGGACGGGACTAATGGAGGTCCATCGCACCAATACAATGTCGGAAGCAAAAACCTACTCAACTAAATCTAACCAAGTAAATACAATTCGACTTGAATCCACATAAAGCAACAACAAAACTAGAAAATCAATGCAATCACATGGAAATAACATAATGGAAATGATAGGTGTTTTCCTAGTATTTTTATAGTCCTAGGTGGATATTATTTTTTTAAAACCAAGCGAGAAAAATAAGTGTTACTTCTTTTTTGGCTTTTTATAAAAAAAATCTAATTAGGACTAGGAGGACGTTAGGAGAACACTAAGAGAGTATCTAGCATTTCTCCTACTCCTCTTTTTTTTTTTAAAAAAAAATGTTTCAAGCTTAAGTGTATACTTTCAATTTGATTGTACAAAACACACGGTTTACACCACAACTTGATTTAAGTTATTATCTATTTGAATGTGTGATAAGAATATAAATCTGTTTGATTAATATGAATTTGATTTGTGATTAATTACCCTTCATTCAAGGGATTTGTTTTGTATTTGAAATCACTTTAAGGCTCTGGTCATGTACTCAAATCACACATAAAGGAAAAATGTAGCCAATCAAATGTTTTGCTGTGTGGATATAGGCTATATGTTTATTTTATTATAAGTTTTTATATAGCATTAGAATGTACACATGATTTTAGGACAAATGGTAGTTAGGAGTGTCAACCCGGTCTGGTTTTCAGTTTTTGGCCAAAACCGAGGACCAAAACCAGGGTACCCTGATTCTTGGTTTTGGAAAACCAGAACCAAGAACCAGGTCCCGATTACTGGTCAATTTCGGTTTGTACCTAGTCCGGTAACTGGTTTTTTTTTTTTTTAATAAAAATTTTGGCTTATTTTAGGTATTAGGCATAAAATAAGCCAATTTTTTTGCACACAATTGACCAATTTTTTAAACAATTATTAGCCTTTTTGTCCACTGTGTTTTTTTAATTTTTGTCCAGTTTTCCTTTTTGTCATTTTTTACCATCATTTTATCTCCTTTAATTGTTTAATAATCACCCTGTAATCAACAAAGGTTTCCTTTTCCTATTTTTTTTTTAAAAAAATTTTTATGAATAAGCATTAAGCAACTTCATTAACAAACAAACAAAATAACCAAATAGCCAAACGCATCACTGCTATAGAGGTATTGGCTCTTTTATATATTACTCTAAATAATGATATATATATATATGCACCCAATTCTGATTTCCCGGTTTTTACCGGGTGCCAAAAACTAGGACCGAAACTGAGGTCCCCGATTTTTCGTTTTTTTACAATTGGAACTGGCTCCCTAATTTTCCCATTTTTCGGTTTTCCAATTTTTTTTCGAGATCCCTAATGGTAGTTAATGTTATGCAACTTAAGCCATTAAGGAGAGAATATAAAAAAGCTAACGATCCAGGTCCTGTCTCTTGACCTGAGCCTGGGTCAACAAGTGCCTTTTCTTGTTGATATAGGAAAAGGGCATCCAACGAACCAACAAGTCCAAGCCCAAATCTTTTATTGAAGGAGGAATTGGGTCACCAGTTTGGTCAATTGGAGAAAGGGCCCAACTTATTGCCTGCGCCTGCCCATGAGAAACCCATGACGTTGACGTCTCATATGCCACTTGCTTTCATGTGTATTTAGGCTATGTGCTAAACATGCCAAGTGATGCACGATTTAGCTTATACTTCTCTTCTGTGGACATCCATCTAAAATCATCCCTCGCCAGCTTTTGGAGAACATTATATATACTTTTTTTATAGATCATGTATTGTTACAACGTTTAACAAAAACAAAAATAAAAAATAAAAATATTAACAAATAATTAAAATAAAAAAAAAACACTCAAAACTATTTTCATCTTTATATTACATAACAATCATTTGGCAAAAAACACTAACTAAAAGGTTTTGTGAAACCAACACATTATCATCTTATGAGCATCAAACCAATAGCAGTAACTATAAGGGTTGAGGGGAGTCCAAATTTGAGATGACTCCAAAAAGATAAAGTATACCCAAAACGTGGAGCTCTGCGAGCTTGTTCACACACTATTAAGTTGGCAGCTGATCCCAGTAATGAGAGGTTCCCCGCTACCGTGCTAACCCAAGCTAAGATGAGCCATGCCTTCTTCTCATCAGCTGCAGAAATTGCAGCTGCCGATGCTGCCACTCGTCCTCCCAGCAACAAAACTACACAGTATAAGCATGATTTATATATAAGTGACCCTCATGTGTTGGAGCAAAATCCTCAAAGCTCAAATCCATCACGTGTTGTTAAAATTCGTATCAAGTAATTTAAACCACATCTAAATGTAGCCTAGATTATTTTTATATGAAAGAAAAAAAAATTAATCTTATCAGAGATATAGATAAAAAGAAACTTTAGATTACAGAAGAAAATGACTAAGGAGGGTGTCAAGTTTTGTACAAAGGGAAGTTAATAACTTCTCAAACTTAAAGAACTGCTCAGTATACATGATGGTGCAATCTCAACTTGATTAAAATTTGACCATGCATGAGAATAATTAATATCAAGTTGTCTCAAGTGCAGAAAGGATGCTTGAGAACAAGAAAAAACCCATACTGTTAATACTTTGACATACCTAAGAGATCATATTCTGTATTCAAAATCCAAACCATACCCAAATATATAGCATCCAGAAATCTTAAGAAACCATATGCCAAAAAATGTTCAGATCATATGCATTCCAAATCTGCACTGCTAGCAATTTCTTCGCATTCTTGCAATTGCTAACATAAAGTTGCATAAACAGACTATACAACCAGGTGTTACTCTAGGAAGCTAATTTCATATGACAGATCCAAAAAAGAAATAGAATGATAACAGATAATAGAAAAAGTCATGGAAGAAATACACCAACATACCAGTTGGTACGTTTGAAGCCAAATTTGACAGGACAAGAATGACAATAGCAAGAACTGCTATCCCGCTAGAACGATCTATCTGTGCATAAGGCGCCATGAGGTCCCATAGAGTACTTGGGATTCCAGTTTTGTTAAAGCCATCTACTGTGATAAACATTCCGCAAAAGAAAATCAAAAGTGAATAGGAGACCTGGCAAAGAAGAGAAACCAACTTAAGATATTTTAAACTCTCCAACAAGCCATCCATGTAATTCATAATCTCCTACAAGGTATGCTTTAGAGTTTTCAAGTCCCATTGATAGACAAAGGGGAAAACTAAATGAAATAGGAGAAGAAGAGCATCATGCTTGCAAATTATACCTTTTCAAGGCAAGGTCTAGCATCCTTGAAATCAAGAACCACAAGAGCAAGTGCAGCAGTAATTGTAGTCCATGACATATTCAGCCCCATGAGCAAAGCAACCAACATTCCTATAGTAATAAGGTAAACACACGACTTCCACAACATCCTTTGCCATCTAATGGTCAAATCTTCCTTTCCTTCTGAAGACTCTACAGAAAGTGCGTCTCGTAGTCTGTCCGTTGATCTAACAACAGTCTTTGAAGGAATGATCTCCTCCATTTTGGGAGAAGATACAACATCTTCCAGCTCTTTTGATGGATTAGAATTCCTTGAGGAATCCAACGTGCCACTAGGGACCCTGTGGATTTCATTCTCATTTGAACTTAACCGGTTTCTAATCGTCTCAACATGATGCATGTTCACGTTGGGAGAGCCCTGCACATTTATAGTTTCCAATCTAGAGTTCCACTCCTGAGAATTCAAGGATGTGATATGTGACATCATTGCTGGTGAAAAGCGATGAGAATCCACATCCTCCTCTTCAACAACATCTACAGCTGCATCTGTTTCATCCTTTTGAATTGATAACAGCCTCCAATACATGGATAGAAGAATTAGAACATTGACAACCACTCCCACTAGCATTGCAGGGAGAATTCCAATTAGAAAACTCCCAAAAGATATCTTACTCTGAACAGCTATAACCAAATTTTGGGGGTTGCCAATTGGAGTCGCTGAAGACCCAATATTTGCACTAGAGGCCAGGGCAAGAAGGAAAGGTTGAGGCGGGAGATTATGTTGCCTCGCAATTTTTAAGACAAATTCAGTTAATACCACACAAGAGGTATCATTAGTAAAAAGAGCACTTGAAATGGCGGAAATCAGGCAGATTCGACAAAGTAAGTCCTTTGCTCCTTTACTCTTCCATGAGAGAAGATTTCCCAAGTACTTGAACATGTCCGCTTTTTCTAGATAGACACTGACAACCATTGTCCCAAAGAGAAGAC
Source organism: Carpinus viminea (assembly GCA_013348765.1). Taxonomy (NCBI): domain Eukaryota; kingdom Viridiplantae; phylum Streptophyta; class Magnoliopsida; order Fagales; family Betulaceae; genus Carpinus; species Carpinus viminea. The sequence continues at coordinate 208,275 of CP054673.1, forward strand.
CAAGGATTGGTAGATCAATTGCAGCATATGCTTGATCTGGAGTTAGGACTCGGAATATTACCATTAGCATAGCACCCAGGAGGGACCCAGCAGTCCTCCCAATTGGTAGAAAAGGAACGGCTGGGAAGACCGCCAATACCCAGAAGATTGCAAAAGCAAGTGATCCCAGAACCACTTTTACAGAAGAAGCCAAGGCCATCTTTCAAGCTTAGTAAGCCGTAGTCTTATTGTATACAGTCCTTAGGGCTCAACGTATTAATGAAATTCCATAGCTGATGCCATATTATCCTAAATCTACATGAGAGAAAAGTACCCTGGTCAGGAAAAACCAATTAAACATTATGATTGTGTGCGATTCAATCTTCTGAATCTATCATAGATTCGATGCAAAATTGTGATACTTGAGCAACATGAAAGCAAAATTCATTGAAGCACAGTGTCCAACTGCGCGCTGGAGGGCAAATAGTAAGCATATAGCAAGTGCTAGGAAGATACCATGCAGAGAGTTGTTGCAGCTTTTGATTTATTATAAGGCATAATATAGGGATTGACGAGCTCAGCAAACACGAACAATTAATCTAGTTTTTCTTCTTCTCCTCCTTTTTCTTCTCTTATCTAGTACTCCTTAAGAGAAGAACCAAGATTGACATTAAAAGCAAAATCCAGCCAATATGAATTTGTTATTTTTAAATTTGCAATACCCATTAATATTGGCATTAACAGAATGAATTAAATGATCAACTATTTTCAAGAAATTAATCACTTCCACAACAATCTCAGTACTCGAAACTAAATCTTAAAAAACCGAAAACCCAGATTCTGAAATTCTCTGTATATACAACAGATGTGAAAACATACATAAGAACTGGATATCAACTTCAGAGAAGGTGTACTAAGACGTACCGCATGACCCCACAATCTTTATGAAGATGAATGCTACTTCAACAGATACGATACACATACCCAGATTTCCAAAAGTTGGATTTGGCTTAGATATCGTAAAAAAAATTGGTAACTTTTTAATGATCTAGATATATTTCTAAATTTTTTGGAATTAAATCTAAACCGTTAAAAACGAAGGATAAAAGAAATGACAAAAACAAACAATCTTTAACCTGAAAATAGGTACTACGACGTCAGGTCCAGCCTCTGATGCAAGAGTAAGTGTGATAATCAGCAACTATCAAAACTCGTTGCATGTAAAGCTAAAATCTTTTCTCGTTTTGGATTGGATGAGTTTAGATTGAGTTGACTTTTTGTCATTTGTAATTGGAAGAAAGCAGATCAAACAGAGTGGCATTATTGGATAATGGAGTACCCTCTTACAGTCTTGCTGATACTTGAAATTACACAATTTATAGAATATTTAAATTTATGACGCTTCCCTTCAATGTCACAAAATCTCAATAAGTATAAACTCTTTAATAGACTCGCAAATTAAAAACTGTGTGTGATTTTATTAATGAAATCAATGAGATTGGACAACATTTATTAATATTTATTAAAAGAAAGGTAGTCATAATGATAACAACGTCGAACTGGATTTGAATCCCCTGGAATTCTTAGGGAAATTTTAGATCTACATCATATATGATTCATCATTTTGATAAGTTCGGAGGAGTTTTCTTTCTTTTTTAATTTTTTTTTTTTTTTAACAAAATGGATCCCCCAAAATTCTTAGAGAAATTCTAGATCTGCATCATATATGACTCATCATTTTGATAAGTTTGGAGGAGTTTTTTTCTCTTTTTTTTAACAAAATTTTGTTACCTGAGGCAATAGACAATTTATGCCAGAAAAATACTTAAACCAAGTTGCCCCACTTCTCTCTGCCACTACTAAAATATAATCACTAGAGATATGCTACACATCATTTTTTTAACTATTTTTCAATTATATTTTTATTCAAATTTAATAGATTCATCATTAATTTGTGAACTCATGTGAGTTCTACAAAAATTTAATGATAGGTTCATTTATTTATTATAAGGAGATAGTTAAAAAATGGTTAAGAAAATAATTTTTAGCATTTCTCTATTCACTAACATGATGAGCCAGCAAGATGCAGCCCGTCTACATTGATCCACTCGCTGGGTTGATTTAATTGATTATTATTTATTTTTTAAATAATAAAAATTAATTTAAAATCTTCAAATTAGCCTGCCCAAGCTACAACCTAGCTAGCTAACTACTGGCAGGTGGAGGTGACAGATATGTAATATTTCCTTAATTTATGCCTATAAAATTTTATAATTCAAATTAAATATATTGCAGGATCTTGTATCAAGAAAAGGACAAACTGAAAAATGTGGCTCATAATCTTTGGCGGGCTGGCAAGCTATTGACATACTGATCCTTATACACTAAATTACAAAGAAAAGAAGACTAAATTTATTAATCCAAAGACGACTAAGAATTTTTTAAATCCTCCATTACCATTTACATGATTGTGTAGTTTGTAGTATATATATATATAATAATCAAGCCTCCCAAGAACTAAAACATGGCGATCGAGTCAATGGAAATGCTAAAACATGACTATAGCTAGCTAGTAGGTACAGATATATATATAAAGTAACAAATTTAAAACTTAATTGATGGGCGGCAGTATACTATTATATATATTTTGTAAATCAGTGAAAAATAAGTAAGAAAACGACCTCACCTACTTACAAGTTACAGGGCAATTTGGATCATTGGAAAGCATTTTTAGAGCCAAATGCACTCACCAGTTTATTTATTTTAAAAGTAATTTAAAAAAGAATATTGACCAAGTAATGTATCACCTTGCTTGCCCAACTATATATATATATACATATGCCAAATAGGTTGGTTTATATGTAACTTGCATGCTCCATCTTTTGATGAATGTAATTTGATTTGGGTAGGGACATATTTGTACCCTACAACCATTACATTGTTCATCCGATCCATGTATCTTATAATCTGCTACGTACCCTACATAATTGCATCAATCATTTCAATGTTCTACAAATTTAAGACAACTCCCACAATATCTCCGCCAGACCAACCTTCTTTCCCTACCAAGATAACAGTTTTCAGCATCAAACTCCCCTTGTGCAGGTTTTTGTAGGACACGTTGTGCGCTAGCGGTTGGCATGTGAATTGTGATGTAGCCAATATATACTTGTTTTTTCTTGTTATGAATTACTCTTCATTTACCTGTCTTGTAGATGACTCAGATTCTTCAGCAATTTGTTAGAATTACAAGGGCGTACAATTCATTCAAAATGAATTATGTACTCGAGTTAAACCTTACTGACGTTTAAAATGATTTTTTTTTTTTTTAAAGGAAAAACTTGAAAACCAATTTATACGGTGGTCGGCCACCCTTTGAGGTGATAAGGTGGCCAACCATCGCCTTGGATGTGAGAGGGTGGTCAACCTACTCCAACCACCCCTTTAAAAATATAGATAGTTAATAATCTCAAGTTTAACAACTTTTTTAAGGGTGAAAAAATGATCGACCCATCTCAATTATCCTTAAGGGTGGCTGACCATGCTGACAAAGAGTGCGTAAATAATTAGCGCACTTTTAATGTCACTTTTCTGTGTAGTCTACTAGCTACCTCATCCAAGATGAGGGGATGATCAACCCTATCCAATCCAACCATTCCTTTGGAGTGGGATGGCCTTAGATATTCTTTGTTTTGATTTTTTTTTATTCATTTTAAATAGATGAGCAACTTAAGAGTAATGCAATACATCATTCTATTATTCTTTCATCTCCTTAAAAATCTTATGTGACGTGGTCTTTTCAATAAAAAATTAATTTTCATACACTGAATGTTATGAAGAATTACACCGTATAAGCTTTGAAAATAAAAATAATAGTAGGATAATGTATAACATGAAATAAACTAGGTTGTTCGTTCATAAAATTGCAAGGGAGCTTAATCCAAATATACCCCGTGACTATATTGAATGCACTTATTAAAAATCTTGGATTCGGATCACCCACCGCTTGAACGTGAAGTAATTAATAGTTGGGATTGCGCCATGTAACCCCAACTAAATCAATTGGCGGAAATTTCGAGTGGAAATAAAACTTGATGAGACACCTGGTTCTCTCACCTCCTGCACCCACCCTACAAACCAAAATGAGAAGCACACTTGCAGAGAATCGATTCATAGGATTGAGGAAGAGGGTTTATGAATTGGGCTTGGAATGAACAGGAAACTGTAACAGGCTCAATTGTCACGACTCGAATGGTCTCCACAACGCATCGTCCAGTACTGGCAGATGGCAAATTGCGATAGCTTATGGGCAGCTTCAGTCGATTGATCAATATAGGAGAAAAGCATCGAAGGGTTCACGAAAAGTAGAATTGTATAAAAGAACCTCCATCCCCAGCCATGCATGCATCAGCATATACAGATCATCAGACAAAGTCACAGCTGCTCCTCAGTGACAGTATGGAAAACTGATATTTTTTTATTATTACATATCACATATGACACGAGAAATAATCCACAACATAATACCTATACGTGAATGACGTTTCTTGTATACATCAGGTAATGAAATACTAAAAAGAATGATCTATCAGTACCCACACAATATCCCAACAAACTATTTCCTCTCTGCATTGTCTTCAGGGTCATAAAAAGATTTACGATTTACAAAACACTAGTCTCACCTCTGGCCTTTTCTCGCTGGACTGCCAGGCTATGTCTTCCACTTACTATTACCATCAGATTTACATCTGATGAATTAGTGATTTTAGCATCAGAAATCTTCACAAAGTTGTGGAGGTTAAGCCAAGTTGGGCGGGCAGAATATCAGCTGACCCCTGGTTGCAGCATTGGGAAGAAAGCCCAGTTGTTGCCATGCCTAGCTTCCTTCCCGGTTACATTTTCATTTGCCCACCACTCGGAGCCAATGGGGGGCTTATCAGATGCATCTCCTTTTGTGTTGTCAAAATTGAACTCTTTGATTGACCCGAGAGAAACGGAACGATGTTTCCGATAGCTTGGCTCCTCCCCTTCCTCAGAAGCTTTTTCAGGCAGTTCATTGGATTTTTCCCCAATAGACAACTCACAACAATTCTTGCTATTCGCTACTATCCCTTCTCTATCACTTGGGGCTTCTGCCACTATATCCTGTGAAGCTTCTGGTACGTTTCTAGTAGGTGCCGTGGATTTATTTGCAAGACAGCGTGCAACGTCTTCCCCAGTCAACTCAAATGATACTCTGTGATTAACTATAGTTCCATTATTTTGAAATCCATTTCCTGAGCTGGGGAGGGATGCCATTTCACAAATCCGGTTCTCCAGAAGGAAACTGTCTCGAGAGGCAGGGTCCATGGCATCAGGTGTCAAAGATCCAGAACCCAACCTCGAGCCCACCCCTGCACCATCTGGGGTCAAAGATCCTGAATTTAACCTTGAACCCAGCCCCACACCATCCGGGGTCAAAGATCCAGAACCTAGCCTTGAACCAACCCCTACGCCATCTGGGGTCAAAGATCCAGAACCAAGCCTTGAACCCCATTTACGGGCTGAAAAATGTTCAAAGCCCAGGAGTTTCGGAGCCTCCCCCATGCGGAACTCTAGTATAGGGTGTTTATCAGGGAAAGGAGTTGAAGCTCCAGAATTTGAGATTGCTGAACCAGGTGATATGAGGTGACCACCAGGGCTTCCTGGGTACTGTTGATAAGGCTGGAATTCATAATGGGATAATGCAAACTTCAGGCTGGTCCCATTGTTTCTACGAGCACGGTCAAGCGAAGATGTTAGCAGTTGAGCAAATGGCACTTCAGGAGATGAAGGTGTTGTCAGTTGCACGGATTCAGGAGGGGGAGTGAAAGGAGCAGTAGATGGTTCCGTGGTGAAGGTAGAAAATACAGGGGGAGAGACTAACTGTGTCTCATATGCATAAGGACCTACAGTAAAAATTGCTGCAGTTCCACCCGGTGAATAGGAATTGACTGAAAGAGAAGTGAGGGACAGTAATCCAGCAGGTGATTGGGTAGCAGAGGGAGGATCTGATTGTAGGAAGGATGCGGGAGAAGAGGGAGGGGCAATGAAGGGTAGCACAATGGCACTTGAGGGGGTTGGGTTTTCGTTAGCAGGAGCTGCAGCTCCTGGTACCACTGACTCTGGAACAAGGACAGCATGGCTAATCCGCTTGCTGTTTTTGTGATATCCAAAGCACCAGTAAAGGCTCCAGCAGCTTCCCCATCTTCTTTTCTGTATTCAGATTAAAATAAATAAATGTGAATGACAAGGAGTTTGAACGGAATTAAGACCTGGTTTCTTTTCTAGCTTTAAGATCCACAATCATTTAGCGAGCAACAATCAGATACCAAATGAGGGAAACGCAGCCAGACTCCAGAACAGTATAAGCATGGGTATGAACCTCTTCATCACCAGACACATGCGTGTGCATTTACATAACAAGAATAGTTTGATGCACCCAAAGCAAAGATACAGCCCTCAATACAATATAAGCATGGGTACAACCCCCTTCATCACCGGAGTTGGACATTCAGTGCCAACTTTAAAATAATTTCAGCACATGCCCCACAAACCAAAATTGTCATCATATGCAAAGTAAGCCAGCAATTTTAGCTTTGCAATTTGAAAGAAAAATTGATTCCAGTTAGCATATAGAAATGTTTGACAAGAACTATATAATGTTTCCAAGGTCCCGCTATTGCAAATTATGTGTTGGAGTGCTCCTGTAAAACAGCAGATGCAACCTGGTTTAGTGCAAAGTTGATTGCAACAATATGAAAATTGAAGCAAAGCTTCTCAATGAAACTTAGATAGTTTGACCAATTCTTCTGATCCTAGAACATGTCATGTAAATTTGGCTTAATCTGATGGCCATCAAAGTCACTTTTTCTCAAGGATGTCTCCCTGCATCCCCTGATGCAATAGCCTCTTTGAAAAAACCAATAAACAGGATCCTCTATAATTTAGCTAGAAGAGGAAGAGGAGAAGGAAGGGGAAAAGGGGGGAGACTACCCCCATTCCCCTTTAGAGTGCTGCTTTTCACCCCCAAAAAAAGCGCTCCACAAGTTTCCATTCTAGGAGAGGATCCTGTTCCCCATTCTCGGTCCTCCGCTTAAAGGATCATAAACACTAATATTACTTTTCTAAACCCATCTTGGCAACGTGTCTCACAAAAAATCAGTGGGATCACTTCCATGACACAACATTTCTGATTTCATGATTATGGCAACCGAGAAAAAGAAAAAGAATAAAGAATTTGCAATCTAACCAATAGAATGCACAGACAAGTGTTGTACAAGAACACACCCAATCATTTTCTACAAGGATAGATTTTAGTTTCTACAGAATGAAAATCTTACATTTTATACTTACTATTAGTCGATGACAAAACAAAGAAACCAACTTAACTGAGCCAAATATGTATATTAGGCTTGCTTGACTAAAAATACTGTAGTTCTTATAAATTCTTCTTTTTTCCTTTCCCTCGGTTTCTCAGCAGCCAAACACAGCACCAAAAAGAAGAAGATCTAGATGTTAATGAAAGCAGGAAATATGCCATTTACATATATAAAAAGAAAAAAAGAAAAAGCAGAAAGCAATCCCTAAAAAGTACAACCCCAAACGCTTTATAAAAACTGCAGGAACTAAAACCTCTACTAATTTGGCCTTACATAACCAATCAACTTAATCGTGACATTTTCAAATTTGAAAATATAGCAAAGATTATCCAGCATGAGATCCATCATTCCGTTCAGTTTTCCTTTATCCTTCTTCAACCAGCAGTTTCTCGCGTCATCAAACAGAGTATAAGAAACATGAAACCAACTAATCGGAATGACCTTTTGTTTCTTTTCCTCCATGAAAATAATAATAATTATTATTATTCTTTCCATTTCCAATGCAATTTCCCACCGCCAAATGGATTACAAAAAGTAACCCAAAATAAAAGGGGAAAAATCAGCAAATCCAATCATTAAGTAGATATCACTTTCTCATAGAACCACCAAAACAACACGAAAACGCACATCCAGCATATAAATCGTTCTCTCTCTTTTCCTCATTTTCTCAGCTACCAAACAAAGAAAAAAATAAAATTGAAGACACCCAATCATATACAAAACAACACATACACACACAGACACTTACTGGAACAGTGGTTGGCTGGACGCGACTCTCTGCGGAGACGATAGCAGTAGCTGCGGCGTTTATGGTCTCCACGCTGTTATTATTTACGCTTCTCATCCTTTTCGTTTCGTTTCGATCCAAAGCAAGCTCCGCCTTTTTTTTTTTTTTTAATTAAAATAAAAATAAAAATAATAGAAAATAATTAAAGGAAAAAGCAAAAGAAGCTGTGTGTTTTTCTTTTTTGGAACTGGAAATCTACGGTTACTGAATTTTCTGGCTACTTGAGGCTAAAGATTTGCCGGGAAATGATTTGATTCCCAGTCCGGCGAGATTTGAGAACATGGGATTGGAATTCAGATTTTGATGATGTACACTGTACAGCTACAAATACAGCACCAAACTGCTAGCCATGACTACTACATAAATGTATTTATTACAAAATCAATTCTCTCTCCCGGGGGGTGGATTCCTCCATTTTTGTGCTAAATTCTGACCACGTCAGCATGAAGGGATAATTAGAAGGGACCCACGTCAAATTATTGTTATTATACCATTTAGTTATTGTCTTCATCTTGATTATTGTTATTATCATTTCATATATATATATATATATTATATATTCATTTCATTTGCTTACCCAAATAAATATCCCTTGTACAAATTGGATGAGGATCCTATTATTAAAGAGACCCACTTTGCCCACAATTCTTTCTTTTAGGCTGTCCAAATATTTGAGAAATTTGGACAGTTTAATAATAAGAGTCCCAATTTGTATAAACTTATTTTAATGATTTAATTATACATGAGAATAATTGTTTTGACTAATGCTATAGAGCAATGGCTTTTAAAATTACTATTATAGTAATTTATCTTAAATTCAATAAAAATTCACACTAAAAAAAATTGATGACATATGGCATTTTTAAGTTGGGTTTGGTTTTTGGATTATGGGAAGGTTGAAGATAGCTTAAAATGAAAAGACATGTACAAATAAGGTGTTTTGTATTATAATAATCCACTATATCCTTATATCCTAATAATGGTTGTACTTTTACATTCCAATAATAATTCATTTGCGTTCTTAAACTTATTTATCAAAAAATATTTGGGTTCTTAAACTTCATACTTACGTTAATTTCCAACGCCTTTAACGTGATGAAGTGGTTTCAATATGCATTGTGTACATGCACTAAACTTGTGAAAGTTGAGAATTGTATAGCAACAAAAGTGTGATTTTTATGGATAAACTAGTTATGAGCTATTTTTACCCGGCGTTTGTTATTATTATTATTTTTTTAATACTGTGTTAACGTACCGATATATTCTAAGTACTTAAGTTATCCTTTATCTAATCACTAGATCAATAAGAAAATTTAAACCCCAACCAACAATGTGAGAAACATTTAAAGCAGCACGTGTTGATATGTTGCATTATTATTAAATATATCTATAATTTTTAAATTTTTAATTAGTGGGTCAACAAGAAGTAACAAAGATATGTTGCATGATTAATATACAAATGGGTTTCATTAAAGATAATGATGTTTATAGTAATTGCAAGATGAATTGATAGAAGTGTCCATCGGCCCGTCTAAAATTTTACCATGATGCCACACAATAAAAGTCGTGATGGTGGGCTTTAAAGGCTTGGAGGCTTTAACGGCGACACCAACGAGAAGTGGGTGTGCGTGATGGGAGGAGATCCTCATGATTTATGGTTGTGATTATGACGTTTCTTTTTTTTAATGAGAAATGTACTTCGTATATATGACTCTCGTGATCACGTATGACGTATGAATTGTGTGGCACCGACATTGCCATTTACTTCTCATATCAATGTTCTTATATGATACTTGCTTCTTACGCTCTTTATTTTGTTTTCCAATTGACGGTTACGTTTGGATAATTTTTTTTTTTTTTTAAACAAAAAAAGAAGTGAAAAACAAGATACAGATGGGGAGAGTGAGAGAGAGAGAGAGACAGCAAGCTTAGCTAAAAATGATTCTATTCTAGCAAAGTATTTTATATTGTCTATTTACATATCCATTTCAATAATTATATCCCAAAATCAAGTCCTTGGTAGTATAAATTAGTATGATCGATCATTGAGGGTGTTTCCGTCCAAGTGTCATATTTTCCTTTTTCTACTTATTCAGACTGAAGACTTTTTCTACCGCAAAGGCACTTTTTTTGTTGTGAAAGTTGTGCACGTGTGCAGATCCAGTTGTTTTTGATGGGTTTTTGTGCGTACCCCTCGTGCGTTAGATGGTGACACCCCCCTTTTCTTTTTATTTTTTTCCTCTAAATTTAACCTTACACGAGTGGTTCTCAACCATTATCTTTATGCTTTCCGATAACGATGATGACCATAATATCTCTCTCTCTCTCTCAAAAGGAACTTTTAATTCATGGCCTTCAACCTTTCAATGGGTCTGATTATTCTTAGCTTTTTAACTTTTTAATTATGTATCTTTCAGTAGATTTTGCAGTTGAGAATTATTATGATGATGATTCACTTTTCCACATCCTAAAAACAACATAAAGATTAAAAAGTTTCTTCTTTTTTTTTTTTAACTAAGAAGTCATGGAAACAACTATATAAGCATCCGCCAACAATTTTTGATACGGTCTATAAATTTGAAAGAATTTTAATATAAAATTAGTGAGTTAAGATTATAAGATTTGACTTATTTAATTAAATTAGACATGCATGTTTTAGTACAATTCAAATTATCACCCGTAATTGAGAACTGAGCATATGTTTGTGGCCATTAGTACTTAAATCATTAAAGTTTAATTTTGATCATCACCTCTATCTCAGAAGTACTCTTATTTATTTATTAATTTACTAGAAGCAGAACTATAAAAGTTGAGAATGATGGGATTAACTTTTTCAGTCCCGACCCCCTGTAGTGTAGACTGTAAGCAAGAAGAAGCTAAAACCTCATGAAAAGATAAAGAAAAGAAAAAGCAACTTTAATTTTAATGTTGGGTCCACTGGGAGGTGCAACTACTGGATATTTCATTAGATGAGACCCTGTTATGGGGTGGCTTAGTGTGGTTGGGGTCCTACAAGGCAAAAGCTAAACCAGCACACCACATGTTGTGGTTGATCGAGTAGATGCGGGTCAATTTTCAATTTTTAATATTTCAACCACAAAAATTCAGCTACCCACATTTCTTCAACGTCCTCATTTATTAATTTATATATACTGCTTCCCATCACCGTTAAATAAATGTATGAATTCGTTTTTTTTTTTTAAAAAAAATATATGTGAGTGGAGAGGAGATGAGAAAAGAAAAATGAGACAATAGATTCTATATAATATAATATAATATAATATAAAGGTTTAAAATAAAACTTCATTCAATGATTTAATAATTTTTTTTAAAAAAAATTTGTTCCCTTCGATCGGCGGTTAAATAAACCGCTAAATTATAACTGCTAACCGTTTAACCGCTTAACCGCTTAACTGCCTTTAACCGCTTAACCGCTAACCGTTATATGGCTTTAGCGGTTTATGTGTTAGCGGTTATTAAGTTTATTAATAACGTAATCATTAACCGCTTTTATATAATATATTTTGGTAATTAGAATTATAATAATATTTATACATAACTTAATCAATTGATCATTAATGATTAAATCACATTTTTGTTTTCAATAATTAAATTACAAATTGAGTATTAATATATTATCACTATAATTTATATGATTATATCACATGATCAATTGATCATTAAATCATTTGATTATATAATAACAAATTATATATATATAACATGACTCATAAGTCATAAGTTTACAAGTTAATCATATGATTCATATTATTCATGTATAATGATAGTATGATACTAACAATTAAATTAAACAATGTGTTACCTATAACCACAATTGAATCAAAGCATTATTAGATACTTTATATTTAGAAAACATATATATCACATTATCTTAAATTCTTAGATCTAAGATAATTTTATTATATTAATATGAATTGTAATTTTGTGAGATAATATGATCATTTAATTTAAGTATGAGTGTATGACAATTAGATCATTAGGAATTTCGATTTAGGAGTTTGAGCATTATTATTAGATAATAAGTTCAATTAAAAAAAAAGACTAGTAAATATGATAATAATTTAAATCATTAATCATATGATCTAATTTAATGAGATCATATGATTATATAATATCAAAGACATAAGTTTGTAATTGAATAAAACATTTTGAAACTGTATATATTTATATCTTCTAGCATTTATTTATTTAATTTTTCCATATATATATTGTCTATTTTATATTAATAATAATAAGAATGAATTTCACATCAAAACGACATCGGGTTTGAGAGAAAACGATTAAGGGTAAGGATATGGATTTTTATCTTATTCTCTTCTCCTTCCCTATCTCACTCACGCCGCTGGTTGTCTCTCTCTCTGCACTCTACCTCCTGACCGTCTCTCTTGTCACCTCTTTCTCTGACTCTCTCTATCTCTTAGTTTTAATGTTTTATTTGTATCATTTAATGTTTTATCTGAACATTTTTTTTTTATATGCTATGTTGAACTTTTTTTATATGTTTTATTGAACTTTTTTTATATTTTTTTTATATGTTGTGTTGAACTTTGTTTCTATATATATATATTTTTTAAGTTAACTAGTTATGAACTTATGATTTAATATTTAAGGATTTTTTTTTAAAAAAAATTTAAAGTAGGTCAAATATTTTTTATTTTTCAATATGAGCTCCTTTTATAGTAATTTGGCCCAAGAAGATACTAAAAATACAAAAAAGTTTTAAAAAAAAACAAAAAAAAAAAAACCAAACAAACAAATGAGAGTGAAAAATGCTATAGTGCTTAAAAAAAACCCAAAAGTGTCCAAAAAAAAATCCAAAAAAGGCTCAAAAAGCTCAATTTTAAAAAAGCGGTTATAGCGGATTAAGCTTTACTAACCGCTTAACATGACTAACCGCTAACCGCTATCCGCTAACCGTCTAGCGGATACGGTTAGTGAAATTTAATAACCGCTAAGGCGGTTACGGTTAACGGTTTTTGCCAATAACCACTAACTGTAACCGCCTTTTCACCCCTAGTACAAGCTAGATCCACTAATAATAATAATAAGACACCCAAAATCGTATGAACACCTTTCCAGAAACCAGAAAGAAGAATGGCGGAAATTAATGCATGATTTGCGTGGTCCAACGTATCTATCACACGTGTTCAATTGTTCATGGTTGCACCTCTTTATTCAACGTATCTATGGCTATCATCAAGAAGAAGCGAAGGCTGCGAAGCCTTTGTCTGAGGTGGTTGGGCCGTTGGGCTCCCCAATGGTGGTGGATTGTTGGGTTGGGTTGGGTTGAGTTGAGTCGAGTCGTAGGATATTTCCTTGTCAGCCCGGAAGCAGCCCAAGATGGGTCATCACTTTCGCATTACATTTCTCTCTCTAAAGTCTAATCTCTATGGACCATGGTTCTTGTGTCTGAGGAATGAGGATAATACCGGATTGGTGCCTCCGCAGAAGCAGAAGGCCATGACTAAAAAATCAGACATAGTAGCGTAAAGAAGCAAGCAGGCAGGCTTATTATCTTCAAATCACCAGACGGATGGTCATGGCCTCTGCAATTTGTACTCCCACATTCTCATCACCCTCCTCTAGTGCAAAATCTATTATTTACTCCGTATCTTCTTCTCACACTTCACACCCCAAAACCCCAAAATTTCTTCTCTCCAAATGGGTTCCTCCACTGGGTCTCAGTATTTTCTCTCCGTGGAGCGGCCTCAAACATCTGGGTATCTCAATCACGCCAAAGCCTCTCAATTCAGGTACTTCTTCTCACTCCGTTGGTCGTTTGTTCTCTCTTTTTTAGTCAGCTGAACTAATTGGGATGGATGTGAAATCTTTGGTTTTTCTTTCTTCTTTTGTTATTTTTTAACAAATGATGGTGGTGCAGAGAGGAAGGCGAGGTGTAAGGGTAAGATGGTTTACGCATCTCTGTTTGGGGTTGGAGCTCCCGAGGCTCTGGTCATTGGGGTTGTAGCTTTGTTGGTTTTTGGTCCCAAAGGTCTTGCTGAGGTGAGTCGCGACTCGCGTGTATAAATTTTATAACTTTGGACTTTATCTTTCAGTTTGTTACATTTGTCTGTATACTAAACTATTAACTTTCTGTGTATATGCATGTGATCTTAATTCGAATTAACCTCGTGCTAGTTATCAGGAAAAAGAAATCTGTGGGACGAACAAGATGGTTTGTCTTACTTCTTCTCGAGAATTTGGGATTAAGTCAATGAAATTGTTGTAAGGTCCAATGTAATCTAGAATGCTATCCATCCATATGGGGGAAATGAACTTTATCAACCTAGTAAGTAGTAAATTGTGTTTTTTTTTTTTTTTGTTATAAATAAAATAAAAAATTGGCCAAGTGTACTGAGAATCTCATATAGAATTGTCCGTCGACTTGGAAAAATGCTTAAAAAGAAAAAAGAAGCGATCAGATTCGTTAGTATAATGTTTGCAGAAGAGCATTTCTTAAACTCATGATTTGACTGAGACTTCGAGAGCGTATAGAACCTGATCCTAGTAATACCTGTTATCTTGCTAGGACAACCTAAAACTCTTAACACTCCCTTCAATTATCTGGATGAACCCAACAAATCTTATGAAGTTTCCCGCTTGAGAGAGAAAGATCATAATGGTGCCACATCTAACTCCAAGCTGCCTCTTCCATAGGAAGTTCTTAGTATCTTCCTAATGGGCTCACTCTGGGCTCTTAAGTAGTCCACAACTTAATGCATTCTTTTTCTTGGTTGATAAGTTAATCTGCAAATTTAGTACATTTTGGACCATATCTCGAATGAAATATTTTCTTACATCACCAGAGTAAGAACTAAAACTTGTAAGAAGCCAAATAACACATATACTCTGGTATTTATCATTCTTCAATGGTTTTAACTTTGTGCAATCCTTCAATGCTTATTCTCAATTACCACAGTTATTCTACAGTGTATGAACAAACATAGTGGCATCTCAGAGTCTGAAACAACAACACAGTCACCAATAGACAACACAATGATACTAGAATACCATGCAACTTTCTCCTTTGCCGCAGAGCCACTGATAAATTAGAATACTCTGTTATGGGAGAGACGTATACTGCTTCTTACTTCATGTAAAGCTATAGATAATTTATGAGGGCTACTCTACTTTGTTTCCTACTTCTTTTTGGGTGCTTTGTAGGCAATGAACTAGTGATACCTTTTATACTTAGGAGGTATCTATGACGATGTAGGGAAGTTTACTTTATCCATATAAAAAGCACACTAGTGTTGAAGTTCACGTAATCACATGTTCATTAATAGAAAATTTCAGGGAGGCAAGCTCTATTATACTGTGCTAAAAAGTTGGGAGTTTGAGTTGTGGTTAGTGATAGGTGGGGTTAACAGTGATTTTTGTGCTGCCCTTGATTCTCTAGGAAAATATGAGTTGCATGCTTATCATGTTGAATAATTCCTTTATTTATTTTTAGTAAGCACACTAGAGCCCTGAGTTGAGAATGGAGGAGTGGCAAATTAAAATAAATCAGGTACAGAGTGCCTATATATGCTTATCTCCGTACTTATAGATTACATGTTTAATTGTGTGAGCAATTGGTAGCATAATATGTCTTGCATACTTTTGACTTAAAGGATCAACTCTTAACAAAAATTAATCTTTTTGTGCATGTGTGTTCTAGATGATCTATATGGTATCTCAATTAAGTTAGCTAAATGCAGGTTGCTCGGAATTTGGGGAAGACTTTGCGTGCATTTCAACCCACCATTAGAGAACTTCAGGTTGGAGCATAAAACTTTAGTTTGAATTTGTCTTGTTTAAGCCACTCTGGAGAAGCTCTGGTTTAAGTAGTGGTGCCTCTTTATTCGTATGTAGGAAGTTTCGAGGGATTTCAAGAGCAGCCTTGAAAGGGAGATTGGTCTTGATGACATATCAACGGAAAACAAAATCAGCTCGAGCAGACCCAATGCTACATCAGCCCCATCATCTACTACGATCGCCAAGGATTCTCAGACTGTAGTTGATCCCAG
Organism: Carpinus viminea; assembly: GCA_013348765.1. NCBI lineage: Eukaryota > Viridiplantae > Streptophyta > Magnoliopsida > Fagales > Betulaceae > Carpinus > Carpinus viminea. The sequence goes on from CP054673.1 coordinate 224,471, forward strand.
TGAGTGATTAAGTATTTCCACCATCTACATTCTAATTTTGCAAAGCAGTGGACATTAACTTAATATGAGGTTTAATTGGGCTCCTTGGTTCATTAAACTTATTTTTAATTGAACTCCTTGTTTCATTTTCATGGTATTACGATTACATATAATTTTTTTTTTTTAACATATATACTTGTTAGAAGATGCCAGCATTGACTTGTTTTATAGACTTTCCTTCTATGAAGCACGCTCGGCTTTCCTTCTCCTGTACCCTCCTTTCCTTTCAAACAAATCTGATAGGGGCATGTCATTTCCAAAATTGCAGATGGTGCTTCATCCCCAAACAAAGCATATACCACTGAAGAGTACCTAAAGATCACAGAAGAGCAGCTAAAGGCATCTGCTGCCCAACAGCAGGTTCAGGTACCTCCTCCAGGAGAAGGTGAGTTGGAAACTCAAACCCAGCCCCAAGGTTAGTCATTCTTCAACAAGGATCTGTCTCTGTCTCTGTCTCTCTTTCCGATTTCAAGTGTATAATTTGTTTATCAGCTACAATTCGAGAAGCTGCCACTGCAATGCCTCCACCTAAAAAGCCTGAAAGCGAGCAATGAAACATAATAAAGGAAAACGAAAGGTATCTCAGAAGCCCGAAGTGAGACATGAAACTCCATGTATATGATGATTGGGGCCAACAACAAAAAAAAAAAACAAAAATCAAAAAAAATGCAGTCGTTCATATTTCATTGTTTGTTAACTGCGCGCGAGAGTTTTTAGAAATTCTGTATTGGTCCAGGAGGACAAGCAAGCAGTTGTGGGTGCCACTGAGTTGGTTGTACTTGTGGAGTAGATGATTTTGTAGCAACAAAGAAGTTCTAAATTTTGTGAATGAATTATTAGATTTTTTTTTTTTTTTCATGATGCATGATTGTGATCATTTCAGAAATTCGCAAAATGAAAAATAAAGGAAAAGCTGAGGGCTAAACCGGTACTTGAGTTGAGTACGCTATCTATCTATCTACCTTATCGATTATATTGCGTGGTTGTGAGGCGCCTCCAGAGTCCAGCCTTTCTTTTCTTGCAGACGTTCACGAGGTTTTGGACCTTCTGGCAAATTCAGCCAGGCCCAAGCTCACCTGGCCCATGCCGGCTAATGGCCAGTGAGCCGTCCATGGGGCCTCAGCCCTCAGCTGTGTTTCTGCAGTCAGCTAAAAAGGCAGTAGCTACTATTCCAATCTCAAATTAGTAGCTACTGCACATACTTTAACTTCACATAATAAATTAAAGTAGTTCCCAAACAAAGGAAGACTACGATTTCAGATCCTACTGTACACGTCATCCACATCTATCCTATCGTCTCATTTCCTTTTGTGAACTCGTTTACTCAGTAAAAAAATAACAATAATGCTAAAGCCAACGAAGACTATGCATGGAATTTTCTTTCCACTTTATATCGGAGGGCAGAAAAACAGCAATTACAAGCTACATGCTACATCACAGCACATGATAAATATATGCCAGAGTATTCCGTTACAACAAATTCATTGGTCTGTGAGGCTCAAAATCTATGTAATCTTGATTTGCCTGACCGCTATATCCGTACATATCAAAAATCTTATCATCCGAAGGCATACCGCTGCCCTCTCTTCCTCTAAAACCCTCCATTGGCGATGCCCAAGGAGCTGGAGTTGAGGGGTTAGAGCTGGTAGCTTCTTGGTTTAGACCAAGACCACCCATATTTGAAGGCGAGTTTCCAGCAGGCCTTCTATTGGAGGAACTGGCAGTCGTTAGCGAAATGGATGTCGACTGCTGCTGTTGAAGTTGCTGTTGGTTCTTCATTGGTGACTTGGGCCGAAGAGCCTCTATCTCAGGCGTTGTAATGACAAGATGGGGTGCCTCTGGGGGTGGATTTCGTCCTCCCCCTCCTTGCCAAACTTTCCCATCCTTATCAGCAAAGCTCCTTACATATGCCTGAATTCATCCAAATCCAAATAAGAGTAATGAATACGAAAACAATTCGATACAATTTGTGGCAAGTGGCATGGACTATTTCACCTGTTTCTATGTTTTCTGAGTTTCTAGCATTATGTTCTTTTTCTATGAGTTAGGAGTGTTTTGTATACTTATTGTATATTAGGGTTGCGTCTCTCTACACTTTTTTTAATATACATTATTTATAAAAAATAAAATAAAATAAAAAACTTTTTAAGTTTTTATTTTTTTATTTTTAAGACAATGTTACTTTCATATTAATAACCCCAAGAAATTTCATTGGTGCTTGTGGGAAAATATATTCCAAAACAAAATCTGGGATATATCATTTTCCCATGTTTGCCTGCAAAATAGTACATTACTTCTTAAGATTTCAAAACTTCGGAATCATACAAACAACTAGAAAATAAAAACTTGCTGATTTTAACATTTTTTCCTTATTTCCGGTGAAACAAAGGCAACCTAAGGTTGAGGTCATTAATCATGCTTCCCATCAGCCCCTATGTTTCCCTCTCACGAAAATGATTTCCATTGAAATAAACAAAGCCCGGAAAAGACATTAATTCCACTAATTGAAGAAATTGAACATTGCTAATGTTCTAATTGATAAGTACAGCAGGACTTCTATGATTATCATATTCATATCCCACATCTAATTTTCCACACAGAAAACGAAAGCCTATATGAATATCCAGTTCCGGAAATAGATTGGCTGTTCAGCAAAAACATTGAACTACAGTGGTTTTGTTTTCAAAGAATATTGTTGTCAGATTGATTGACGTACCTCAGAATTAAAATTTGTCGAGGATAGTCCTTTTCCAACAGTCAGCCAACCAGACCGAATATTGTGGTCTTCACCAAAGAGCTCAAGTCTCCTGCGGCCAAGGGCAAAATGCTCAACAATTCTGTACATGTCTTCAGGCTTCTGGGTTGAACCTGCAATTTCATTGCCACAGAGCTTATCTAATGAGAGCTCATTTCATCAGTACAAACCCTGGAAAATATAAAAACAGTGTTTGTAAACTAAAAGTACAACGCCTTTATACCCTGGGTAAAAGCAAAATCGTGTGATGCAAGTCATTGTGTTGCAGTTCAAATCCAAATACATGCCAAAATTGACTTACTACGCTTATTAGGAACAATAAAGAACAAAACCCACGTAAACCCCTATAACATTGATGCAAAGGTACTAAGAATGCCTGCATTCCTTTTTGCTTTCACTTTCTTCAAACATAGTTCACATAACAAATCTCAGATTGAGACCTTCACAAGAATTTTTTTTTTTTTTTTTTAAATCTAGCAAAATTTACAAATTTGGAAAAGAATTTGCACAGACCCATGCATGACACCTGACCAAAGAAAAATGAAAGTAAATGGGATGACACAACTCAATTTCATACCCCCAAATTATCACAAATAAATGAATAATACCCAAGTATATGTAAAATAGACAGATGCAAAGCAAACGTCATTGATGTCAAATACATAATGGACGATACCAACCATAAGGAGGTTCCTCGGCAATTATTACATCAGTATCAATGTTGGCATGGATTATGTGACCATCAGTACTGCGACGGACGGTTCCTTTTATGCCCATCAAGCAGTGCTCCTTTACCATAATGAAAATACAACGAACAAATTAGAGAATTAATCCATGCAGAGTAATAAAGCATTCAATGAAATAACAAATAAGACGAGGCAGCATGATGAAGCTGCAGACATCCATAACATAAAAGAAAAACATCAAACTGACCTTTGAGTGCTGAAATAAAGTATGAGAATCATGACGCAACCCCGGTGTTGCAGTAGCTTTGTTTGTCTTCACCCAACAAATATCCTCACACCTACGAAATCCCCACTACAGAACACAAAAGAGAATGGCAAGAGTAACAAACACGTGAACAATCTTATAATATAACTTACAGCCATAAAGAAAAGCTTAGTCCTATGCATACAAAAATTCTGAAGGCCCAATTATACACCTTCTTTAAACACTGTCGGCCCTGCTCAAGGCCTGCACCATCACCAACCCAAAGGAAGATAAAAGAAGGTGTGTCTGCTATTGCCTGTGAACACAAAGGGAAAAAAAACTTAGATATCCGAGTCAGGGGTGAAAGGACATTATGTCAATACAAGAAAACTGTGTTAACGTCCTTTCTTGGTCCAAGAAGTTATAGCAAGTTACATAATATCATTCTGATTCAGGTTTGTTGGTATAGGAACGGTGGTATTATCAAATCATACACCTGATAATATACTTTCTTATCATTTATTATCTGCAACCGAAAGCAGTTAGAATTACTCGTTAACAAGTTCTACCATCACTTCTATAAATGCACATTCAGAACAAGCACAAAGAAAATGGTAATTGGAATAGAAAAGATGACACCTAAAAAGATCACCTCAATCTTTAAACTCATTATTTCTTCAAATGTCCAGTACTCCATATGGTCAGCAACACCAGGTGCGCGATGAACATATTCCTCCCATGGGGGGTCCACAAGGATGACATCAAACTTGGTTCCAAAGAACTCCGGGGACAGCTCAAACTCTTTTAGGTCACATCTGTAATACATAGGAGGAGAAGCGGATTTAGCCACAATCTCATCCTTTTTCTGTATAAGCTCCCTAAGCTTAGGGTAATCCTCTACAACATTTGTAAGCTCTAACTCTCTGATGAAATTCTGCGGTCGCATACCAGTATCAACGAAATTTTGAGAGTAATCATTCTGCTCTCCTCTAGAAGGAGCTTTACCAGGAGGCCCACTACTTTTAGGTGGAACCCAACCCCCAGGAGTTTTATCAGGTGGAGCTCCTCGTCCCATTGGTCCAGCAGCACTAAACCCAGGGCCAGATATGCTAGGAGGAACTCCCCTTGCGGGGCCAGGTTGGTTAAAATACATCGCAGGGGGTGAGTTCCCCATGTTAGGAGGAAATCTTGGACCCGATGGTCCAGGAGGAACAGGAGAGAGACCTGGAGCAACAGCTAACATATTCATATCAACACCTCGAGCCCCAGGCCAAACGGGTGGAGTAAAGGGTGGAATGAAGACACCTGGCGAAATTGGTGGACCTGGAGCAGGTTGCATACCAGGGGTAAGTGGCTGCATTGGTCCTGGTGGAGGCATTCCAAGAGGTCCGAAAGGCGATCCCATTATAGGCAGTGGGATTGCTACCTGTTGGTTGTCTCTCCCAGTTGGCCGACCCCTTCCTCCTCTCCCAACTCTATTACCTTTAACTCCTTGTGAGGGAGCTCTGTTGAAGGACCCTGGATCCTGGTTCCCATATGGACGCTGTGAACCACTGCTAGAACTTTGACCACCAGCACTGCGACCAGACATAGCACCTTTCTGGCTTCTTCCCTTTCCTCCAACGACATCAAAGTCATCCCTCCACAAATTTTGATCTCGCATAGAGCTACCATCATCGGTATATCTTTCCTTTGAGTCTTCACCAGGTGGCCCAGACCCAAATAAATCGTTCCTTCTTGCCCTGTCGTCCTGCATATATGTCCACTCTTCATCATTTGGTGCTGATTTCAAGTCAGATTGCTGAACAACTTCGGCTCTCCTGGAAAAGTTGGAACCAGAATCTGGTCTTCCATACTCGAGAGGCTTTGTTTGGATCTCTATCACATCATAATTCTCATTTGAAATTCCAAAGTTTGATGAGGTTTTCACAGCTTCACCCCTGCTTCCATCTTTCCTATTACCAGACCGACCATGAGGCCTTTCATTGTCAGTCCTCTCACGACCATGTCTTGGCAACTCCCACTCTCTGCCATGATCATAAACAATATCCCCACTTTTTGACTCTTTATCACTAATGATAGGTTGCCTTCTTTTCCAATTCTCTTTGGAACCTTCACGGTCCCTATTCCTGTCGCTCCAGCTATCATCTCTGCCTTTTGATCTATCATCCCTGTAACCATCCTTTTCCAGTTCCTTCCGCTTGACGTTGAAACTTCTTTCATAATCTATCTCAGAGTGATCTGTTTCTTGATGACGCCTCCCACCCCTCTCAGGGGTCCTTGACCTGTTGGAGAGCCCTACTTCTCTTGCACTTTTATCCCTCATCCGCATATTTTTATCGTCATCTGCATTTAATGTTCTCTCCCGGCTTTCAGCAACATCCTGAATGGGAGTTCTCTGCTGTCTATGCTTCTCGGTTTTTTCCCTGCCTGATCTGTCTTCACGAGTAATAGGACTAACCCTATTATCTTCTTCTAGTGCCTCTGACTTAACTTTGCTCCTACTCCTCTCAACATCAGCTCTTCTCTCTTCCTTATTGTTAGATTTGATACCCTTCTCACTGTTTGAATCCACACCTCGGATCTTACTATCACTTGGTTCATTTCTCCCGACCACACTTCTCTCTCTAGAACTCTCATACTTAGTACCATCAGACGCCTTACCACTTCTCAGATCAGCTCTTTCAGAATAAGTTTCTTCAGCTTTCTTGACTGCATCAGGTTCATCCCATTTTCTCCTCGAGTTTCTCACCTCCTCAGAAGACCCATGACCCTTCTCTCGTCCACTTTCCCTCCTCTCTGAATACCTGGAATCTCTATCAACCACTTTTTCAAGCTCTCCATCAAGGGACCTTTCTTCTTTGCTTTTATTTCTGCTCTGAGAATTCTCAATCTCAGAAAACTTCGAGGCAATTTTCCTTCTCTCACTTTCATCAGCTCGACCATGCCCTCTACTTCCCGATTTATCTCCACCATCTTTCCTGTTCTCTAATTCTCCATCCTGGTACCAATTGCTCAACTTTTCCAACGTATTCTCTTCTTGTCTTTTCTTCATCTGCTTAGAGCGCAACTCTTTTTTTGAGTCATAGTCATCCTCGTCACTACCTGCTCTGCTGGATCCACCGGACCGTTTGCGGCCGTCATTTCTGTCTCCAGAACTTCTTCTTCTTCCACTGCTATCTAGCCCTTCAAACTCGTCCCCATTGCTCATTTTTTTTGACCTACTTGACCTATGTTTTCTCTTCTCACTGCCCTCCCACTCTTCATCATCTCCAGTCCTATCACTCTTCACATCAGAACCATCCTCTATGTCCCGTTTTGCATAACTCCGACCCCGTTCAGGTGAATCCATCACAAGCAAATGCCTCCAATCACTGTCTACTATTTGAATTATGTTCTTACTTCCAGAGCAGATTTATATGCACGAATAATCCACTAGAAGGTCATCCTGAAACCAAATTAAAAGAAGTCAGAGATTAAAGGAAAATAACAACCAAACCGGCCATATATGAATCCACCAAAAATGTCTCGTCTTCTAACTTTTTGAACTTAGGTTGCCAGGAATTGTGCATAACAAATATTGACACAAATTGAAAGCAATGTGGGTCAATTGACTTGAGAAGCAGATCCAAGTAAAACACAAAACTGGCTAATCTCATTCCAATAATGTTTGGTAGTACATGAAAAATAAATAAAGCACAAGTAAAAATCTGGCTCTCAGCCCATAATTAAGAAACAACCAAATGAACTCAAAACCCTAAAAAAGCTTGAAATCCAAACAATTGAACCAGCCAACTAACTAAACAAAGATCAAAACTCATCGTTTGGTTGCCAAGAAAGCTAAGAAAAAGAAATCAAACCACAATCGAATCTCAAAATTTAAGATTGAATGCGCGGTGCCCAAAGCACGAAACATTCCAATCCAGCTAAGCTACACGGTAAAACCCATTTCAAAAATTTGCGAAAATCATAGTTTTGTTGTAATTTCTTAAATTTCTCATCCACCAAAGGCAACACAGAATACTCGGACGCCAACTACTTAAAACCCCAGTTTCAAAACCTGTTGACAATGCATTCTTGACTTTCACCAGACAGGCCATTAAAGGTTCAGAATTTGAATGCTAACACAATGCCCATATGAAAGAAAAAATCCTAATATTGAAATCCCTATTAATAATAATATATTTGAGATAGAGAGAGAGAGAGAGAGGGAATACCTGCGATTTGAGATTCGGGATTGGAAAGAAGGAAAAGAAGTAGGATCCCGGAAGAAAGTAGAAACCTCCGATTAGGGTTTGAGGCTCAGAGAGACAGAGTTCTCTCTCTCTCTCTGCAAAAGACCGAACGAATTACAATAGAGACGACCCTGAATTTTGTTTTTGTTTTTCTCCTACGATACGGTCCAACACCTACTTATGGATTATCTTATTAATTTTTATACTTTTTTTTTTTTTGAAAAGTAATATTCTTTTTTCTAGAATACTGCTTACGGTGGTTAAAACTTTTTTTTTTTTTTTTTGACGTCTTCACAGAAGAGTAGGAGGATAATTTGAACTAATAACCTCCACTTCATTACTGTAATTAAAATTATAGCATAAAAGCCAAATCCATTTTTCTAATGGGTTTATTACACTTTGGTTGCAAATTTTGACGGTAAACTTGTTTTCTTTGTTGCAATTGGTGGACGAGTTACAAAATCTCTCTTAATTTTTAAAATTATAATTAAATTTGAAATAATTATTATTTAATTTTGATTTATTGATAATTTTAAATAATACAATGTCGTCAAGAGGTAGTTTAATCGGTTGAGATCATGCTTAATGAAGCAGAGATTATTAGTTCAATCCATTAAGATCACGCCTAATGAAACAAATCACTAGTTTAAATTCTCCTTCCCTTTTTGTGCCGACATGTAAAAAAAAATGATACATCACATTGAGAGTCCTCCTTATATCAATACTCCAACACTTATCCTTAATTTCAATCTACTAATCAATTTGTAATATATTTTTAATTTTTAAATTTAGTTAATATATTATTAAGGTTACAATATTCTCCTTCTGCAAGTAAAAAATAATAATAACAACTTTCGTTATATAAAAAAATTGTTTTTTTCTAATAAATCTTGTAATGCTTTTTTTTTTTCCCAAAAATTTTTTATGAAATTTTTTTTAGATAAAATGGGACATAATGCTTCCTAGGTAATCAAATTAATAATTTAAGAGAGAAATTATAAATTGAGTAGGAGAGTGAAGAGGTGAGTATAAAGTATAAACCCAAGAAAATAATATGGCTGGTTTTCATTATGATAACATTAAGCACTCATATCATATGCTATATTAACAAGGTATAAAAACCATGAGCGCCAATTAGTTAAATCGGTTTAGTAGTTGGAATTGAAAATAGTCTTTATTTTTTTAAAAAAGAAATTTTAAAATAATAAAACAAATATAAAAGTGGAATATATACTGCATTACTCGGGAAGAAAATATATAATGACAAAATAGGCTGGGTCTTGCTGGGCTGGTCTGATGACAAAATAGGCCCGATGCCTCGGCTCGGTCCAGGCTTTGAATGGCCTGATACTGTCATTTAAAATTAAATATCGCAATTAATTAATTTCACACGTACATACACCAACTCCAACCAGACAATATTAAAAGAATCCTGGAGATGGAGCAATTTTTATTTGTGGGTGGAAAATGGAAACTGGCTACCCAAGGTTCAACGTCATCCATTCACTTGAAAGTTGAAAATGAAAAGAATCTACTCCCCTTTAATCTGATACGAATAATAAATGTCTTTAATTTGAACTTGAAGTTATTGGTTTCAAAAGGCTTAGACAAATAATAATAATATTATTATTATTATTATATTTTAAACTCCAATCATTAGCGGTGGTCGTTGGTTGATTTCTTCAACATTGAAGAGTAGCTCGTGTACGTATAAGAAAGTAAGTTCATTTTATGTTAGTTTAAAAATAAGATTATTATTTTATCAAAATCTAATAATAATTAATTACAAACTCAATAATAACTTTAAAAAGTCACATCATTTTTACACTAACACAACTACACAAAATGAACTTTTAGTATTAGTACTCTAAGTATATAGTGCTCATGAACAAGTTCAAGTTCAAATGGGATAGATTCAATCTTATAAGGTTGGGATGATTAGATTCAATCTTATAAGGTTGGGATGATTCAATCTTATAAGGTTGGGATGATCTGGCTTGTTCGACATATTTAAAACTCATGGGTCAAGATTATCGTTCACAATTTGTTATAGTGGAAGGTTATTTTTATTTTTTTCACTTTTTTAGGAGATAAAAATATCCCTTCATGCATTATAAGTACTAACGATATTTTTTAGTTCCAAAAATTTCCCTTCATGCATTATAAGTACTAACGATATTCTTCCGTTCATTTAAACTAGAGATCGAGGATCCTAATTCGTACAATTTAAGAGGTGATAAGCTTGTGTCGGTGAAAAGATCAATTAGAACCAAAAATGGTGCGTGCGCATGGAAGATATGCTTGATATTTTTCAATCTTTGATAAGGTCGTTTAATCGCTAGAAATTGTAGCCATCTAGTCCTTAATTTCGACTCCTTAAATAAGCAGCCTATTATTTCCCAACAAATATTGCATTTAACATCATGATTCATAACATTACACATGATAATAACTCTCTTTTACTTGAATAAGAAACCCTGAAAAAAATTACCGACTAATAAATCCCCCAGACGGCAGCAATGAACCACCCAGCCATCCCAATACTGAATACAGCCGACTTCCACAGTCCACACATAGATATCATCACAAGCCCAAAGGAAAAAAACCATATCAAATGAAAAGAAAAGAAGCAAGCATGCATGCACAAACTCCACATTAACATGATATAACTGCTATTCTGATTTTAGAATTTCAACTTCTCCATGAAAACTAAAATCACAACGGCAGCTTCTATCAACTAATTAATCAACCACCTACACCACCCATAAGCTAGCCCTACCTTAATTAATCAGTACCCACTCTTCTTCATCTTCTAGAGCTCCATAAGAAACTCCTGATCCTTCTCCAGCCTCTCCATAGTCACCGCCTCCAAGCTAATCTCCACGTCAATGCTCCTCCCACCACTCTTCCCCTGATACATGTACACCATCCCATCAAACCTGTTGTTGGACCCACTCCTCACACCCTCCGGCTCCCCCCACCCGAAATCCACCTCGTACACCTTGAACCTCGGTGAGCTCCCCACAGCCACGCAGTTCACTCCCGCATCCTTAAACTCGAAGATCTTTGGTGAGCTCTCCCACTCTTTGTTCCGCTCCTCAATCGTCTTTGCGTTGTGCATTTCTATCGCTTTCTGAATCATTGACGCGCCAAACTCTGGCGGGTTAGCTGATAACAACCCGGCGGCCGTGACAGTGAACACTGCTTGGATCAGGTTCCCGAAGTAGCTCTCCGGCATTGGCGGATCCACCCGTTTCCGACAATCCGCGAAGACGGTGAAAACGGTGTAGTCTTCAGGCTTCAGTTCACGTGCATGGGTTACATGGCGCCAGATATGAACGGAGAGTGACTGGAATGTGGAGAATGGTTTTGAGCTGTCCGATGAGGGAGGGTTTGCGTTGACTTTTGACTTGATCTTGTCGATGGCATCCTCCGAGAACCTGAAGATCTTCTCCCTGAGTTGTGGAGCCAGCTTTGCGTTGCCGTTGGCGAGTGGGTTAGAGGGGAGCGAGAGGTCAAGCTTCACGCGCGTGCTGCGGACTTTGGTGCGGTCAAGGAAAGGTGGGACCGAGATGGAGTGGGCCCCGCGGCAGATCTCGGCCCATGAGCTCATGAAGTGCCACGTGGAGGTCCCGTCAAGGATCGCGTGGTTGAATGCGCACCCAATTGCGAGTCCGTCTTTCAGCTTGGTTAACTACGTCAATGACGAAGATACATATGTGTTAGTTTATACATATAATTAATTAATTCTGCTTCAAATGGGAAAAAAAAGAAGAAAAAAAAAGGGAAATTGATGGAGATTAATACGATTGGACTGCTGGTAGTATGTCAAACAGACCCAACGTTATCAGCGCTTATCCTGGCATTTAATGTAATTAATTAAATGTTGCTTTCAAGAAACAATTTAATCCAATCCTCCTCCATGTAATTTCGGCCATTATTCTAATTGCATTAAAATGTAAATTAATGTTACTTTCAAGAGACAATAGACGTATAATTTGGAAAAAAAGAAAAAGAAATTGAGCCCTCCATGCATCCAGATTGGGCTCAATTTGGATGGAGGGCTCAATTATATATAATTTATAAATATTAATCCAATATCTCAGAAGAAGTACAATTATATATAATTTATTTGTTTTACATATATTTCCAAGACTTTTTGAATTCAGGTGCAGCCTTATACGATGATCTCCCAGACATGCCTGAAGAACTAGTACTATATATATATATATATATATTCAACCAAGCTAAGTATCTGAAGCATGCATGCATGCATTAATCTATGGGATCTATCGCATTTAGATTTAGTATGAACAAAAATTAAGCTCAAAAGTAAATAATAAAATGACAGTAATAGCAATCAAGTCATCAAAAACATATTATTTGAATATTAGAAAAAAAAATTAAAAAGAAAAATACAGAAATTTGAATTCGAACGGTTCTTTAATTTATGGTTGATGATCGACCGGAGCATTTTGGTCATTTTCACTAAAGTCTACAGAGAACCGGTTCTTCATTTGAAGAGAAGAAAGATGTTACGAAAAAGAATGCATGCCTCATAAATGTGGTGCAAGAAAGTCTTAATTAATTGAGGGACCATTTCTCAGTACTTTTATTCAATTCGATCGGTTCCAATTACTTCTTCACTAAATACCCAAGGAGGGGGAGGGGCCAACATGCACGTAAGTCTAGACAAGATGCTCCTGAGAGCGAGGTTTCTATTCATTTTATTCACCCCCCAAAAAAAAAAAGAAAGAAAAAGAATCATAGTTAATGTAGTATATTTAATTAAGCGAAGTGAGTGATTAAATCACATGTACGTTTTAGTACCTGCAATCTGCATGTTATATTTTAATTATCTTTTTTAATTTCATAATTAATGGGCATGAATAATATATCAGTTGTCATATATAATCACTGACAACCTGAATATTGCACCTCATAAATACATCTAACAACTCCATCATCAATACTCCCATGGGGAAAAAATAGTTGGGCAGCTAGGATGGAGTTGCATGTGCTTCAATGCGGTTAATTAGTTTCCACCATTTCTTAAAACGAATATTTGAAGACAAAATAATAATAATATATACAAATTAAGAGTACTTTGGTTGAAATTGTGAATGAAAGTTTAATTAATTACCTGCAGCGCCAAGAGAGGCCTACGGAGACCCTCCAAGTTCAAGACTTCATTGTATGGTATCAACTCCTTCAGAGTGGTGCTGCCCTCGTGGACCGTCAGATCAGCTATTTCGATCCCCTCAGCGACGGCCTCGGCGACCTCGACGCCGCCCATATCATCGTCATACTCCACCCTAAACACCCCCTCCTCATCTTTGCCAAGCCTCCCGGCCAGCTGATAGAAATCCTCCAAAACCAGGGCAAGCCCATCTTTAAGTTTCCCTACAATCGCCTCAAAGTCACTGCCTCTGTAAAACAGCAACTTCTGGTTGTAGTAGAAAGCCAAGTAGGGAAGATCAAATGTCACCAGCTGACATTCCCTTCTTCCGAGTTTCTTGATGGGCATGACATGGGTTTTGGCAGTGATTTTCACGCTACTCTTCGCTTCCTCCTTGTGCCCAACTTCAGCTGCCATCGTTGATATGGGGGGATTAGAGATATTGGAGGAAAGAAAAAGCTTAATTTAGTTGGGATGGAAGGAGACATGCATGGGTTGTAGATACATGGTCCTCGTTAAACTTATAGGAGATTACATTTGAAGCAGTTGGGACTTGGGGGGGGGTGCATTTATGGGTTTCATGTGAGCGGTTGTGACCCATTAATTCTCCATCTCTTTCACTCCGTTGGCCAGTATAGCTGGAAAATACTCCTAGAAATGCTACTTTTTTTCTTTTTTCTTTTTCTTCTTCGATCTTGAATATTATTTCTGAAAAATATATATATATATATAAGGGACAAGTGTACGTGATAATATATATATATATTTTTCTGAAAACAATACACATAAAATGAGAAAAACAGTGGCATTAATTCTTTATTTCTACCTTCACGTAATGCCTCATAAACGAATTATTCACCTCAGAATTTGTGATCGATGAGATGAGAACTCGCATTGGGCTATATTTTCAGCAAATTTATTGAGTATTTATTGGGCACTCTAATTCATCAATTAATACATAAGTTAAATAAAAATAAAAATAATTCAATATGATTTTTCTGTATTTTATAAATAGTAAAAATGGATAAATAAAATAGTAACATTTGGGTAATTATTTTAGCTACGTACCCGGTTGAGAATGGTCACTTCTACATGCATTGTGACAGATTTCAAGTTGGGAATTGCATTAGAAGCAATGAAAATTAATAAATATTGCAAAGTGTTTTAATATTCGTCAATTTATGTGGATTTGCAAATAGTAAATTTAATTTGTACATTAATCAGGTTGACGTATAGTTATGAATTCTCAACGATAAAAGTAGGTAGCAATAAATCAGGCATGCCTAGGCCTGTGTGTTACCCTTTAAAAGAATTCACAAAGCTTGTGTGTCTACAGTCTACAAAACGAAGAGAACTATAGCTATATTATTGTTATTATTATGAGAGGTGCTAGTGTTCGGTTGTGGCAGAAATAAGGGTTTTTTTGCCACCAATCAAGAAGGTGACACCTCAGCTTATCATCTCAAACTTACATTTTTGAAAAACATTCAACTACACCTGATTATACCAAATTTAATTAAAATATATATTTTTCTAAACAAAATTAAAAAGCCCCGGAGACCCAACGCCGGCGCGACACCACTGCCGGAGACCCAACACCGGAGCTCCATCAACGCATGTCGCCGGCCTAAACATCATTGCCGGAGACCCAAGCAACCAGCCAACAGTTTCTGTGAGACCCCACGCCACACTACGTTCGCGACCACCACGGTTTTCATCTTTCTTGGTTTCTCCGTCACCGATCTCCGAGTACCTCTTCACCGCCGCCGTTCAACCTCGCACCTCGACTCCCCTGTCCCCCCAGCTCGTCGCTTAGATTCTAATGCCTCAGAATACAAAGCCAGATCCAGGCCGGCGTGGAGCAAGGCAGCGGGAGGATGACGGGGAGATGAGCTGCTGGCCGGTGAGATCGGTGAATGGGTACGTTGGAGGCCGGCCGGTGAAGGTGGGTCTGCACCGTGGAGTCTGCACTGCACCGTGGTTCTGCACCCATGGCCGGCGAGATCTAAGCGTCGATCGTGGTAGTGCCTTATCTTCTTCTTCCTTCTTCTCTTCCTTCTCTTCTTTCTCTCATTGGTATAATCTGGTGTGGATACGTGCATTTTGTAAGTTAAAAGAAGCTGATTTGTCATGTTCTGGTTGGTGGGCGTAAATGAGGTCCTTTACGCAACGTCCGAACAGAAGATATACTCTATTATTATTATTTTGCCGTGCAATTATGAAATTAGATCTTCCTCTCTTTGGGTGAGTAGCACTTACAACCCATTTTTTCAGTCGACCTACTTTTGATAATTTCTCGTCCTACACAAATTAAACACAGAGAAGAATCTAGCTAGCTAGGGAGATAGTCGATCAGATAGATACCGATCGACCGTGGATTCGCAGAGAAAAGGCGACAAATTATTTACCCAAAAAATTGTTGGGAATGCTTTTAATACTGGTAATTTTTTTTATTTATTTTTAATTGTGTGCAGTGAAACATGCATGATATAAATTAATTTTGCAGGCTGGTTTTTGCCATTTGTTGGTTTCTTCTCTCTCTCTTTCTCTCAGTCGTCTCGATCTTGTTGTTCCAAATAATGTGTTTTTTTCTAATGAGTAGATAGAGTCTACAGCGACTCAGCTGCCTCGGTGGCCACCGAAGTAGGTTGAGAGAATAAATAAGGAGTCCCGGATGAGTGATGAGTGAGCTCCTACTCTCCCCGACAATGAGTTGTTGATGTAGACGTACCCTTGAATTAGGTGGACAAATTTTCTCACCCTTCATTTCTTGGACACACTAATTACATAACCTGCAACCTAACAACTAATTTATGGAAAGATTAATTGGTATAGCTCTTAATAATTTATATGAGATTTGTACAATGAGACTTCTCCTTAGGCTTGTATTTGAGATTTGTACAATGAGACTTGTCCTTCTCAATTTAATCAACATCAATTTCCATGGGATTAATTTGTACAATGAGACTTCTCATTCTCCACACCATCATCATAATTGAAATTTGAAAGCCACCACGTTGACGTGGCTTCTAATATTAATTATCGAAGTTTCTTTTGGAATATTTGTATTGTATGGTTTTCTTATACTTTATAATATGTGTGGCCCAGGCCCTGGTATATATGATTGAAGTTTCATATATATATATATATACACTTCTTTCATCCCATATATGGGTTTTCAAAATCAGCACGCAGGCAGCGGACCAAAATAATAAATAATAAATAATTATAAGCTGATAATTCAGGTACCAAATTAATAACGAAATAAATCAATGGCCTCTTTTACGGGTAAAATTAAAGTTTAGTCATGTCTCATAGCCTGTGATCTGCACAACCTGACAAAAAGTATTAATGTATGTAATAATTACTCCTTGGGCTTTTTGGATGATAATAGTTTGGTTATAGTCATGGGCAACTTAACTAGGTTGACCGGGCTCCACCATCTCTTTTACCACAAGATTTCTAGCCCTGTTTACGGTCATGAAACACAAATACAAATGCTCCTCTAGCTCATCAAGCTGCTGGCTGAAGCTGCAATCGTTCTTCTTCAGCTGGCGCGCCACTTCACCACTAGCTTCAAGCCGGTCCTCTTTCCTATCCGCCCAGAACTTAACCATTGCACGCATGTGTTCCAGCTCGTCGTTCAGCCTTGCTACTAGCCGACTAATTGTGTCCATATCCCTATTCAGTATGTAAGTCCCTTTGGCAGCTGCATCGAGCTGAGCCGTCACCCTAGCTAGACTCCTTACTGAAGCCAGCTCAAGTGAAGCCGCTATGAGACCCGGCGTAGCCACAAGCAGTGCTATCGCATGAGTTGCCACGATTACAGTTAGTGAGGCCGTCAATGCTACGAGAAATATAGCCGAGCCACTTTTTAATCCATTTGCCAGCCGAAGCTTGGCTCGAGTCTTGTCACGGCTTGACTCCAGCTGTTTTAGCAATCCGGAGCAACTGGCTTGAACAGCCCGAACCCGAGTCGGTGAGCTGACAAACGGATTGACGAAATCGGGTAAAGGGGTCGACATTACCAGGGAGAAGTTTGTTGCGTCGAGAGACAGAGACTGAAGGGTGGCTTTAATGGAGCGGTGCACGACACGCGTACGATCGATATCTTTCAAAAGAAGGCCACATAAGAGAGAAGCATTAGCGGTTTGGGTAAAATAGTCGAACAGGATAGATTTGTATACGGGTCGAACACGGGACAAGGCTAGGATACGGGTAGCTGTGGGTTGGTCCGGATCCAAGAGGTACTCCACAAAGAGCCGATAGGATGGGAGGCGATTGGCGGTAGATGTCGTAGAATCGGCATGGGATAGTGCGATGACACGCGTCCAAAAGTCAAGGTAAGATTGGGTACGGAAGGCATTCGCATATTCTTCACGGACGTCCACGGCGGTTGTGAGGTTATGGTCAGAAGCAGTGCTGTTAGACGTCTCAGACGCCGCTGCATTTTTACAAAACAACAAACATTAGTTAACCATGGAGATCAAGATACGTACTGACTCATAATATTTTAATTAGATCCAGTAAGATATGATAAACTACCTACGTACTCATAAAACTCCAACATATGTTTAATTGGGAAGTAATTAATAAAAGTAATAATTGTGATTTGGTAAGTAGCAGAAAGATGCGAAAACACAATATAATTAGATGGGGAGTATATGGACCACATGTCCACATGCCATAATGCTTGGTGCAGATCGATCGATCTAGGCATGTGAAAGATGACAACTAATATAATTATTTCTTCGTATCATCATACGTACTCGTGAATTTACTTGTTTACATGTATTATGAGCAATCGGAGTACGTGGCCCAATTCGTATTAGTATGGAGCTGCATGCATGTCTTCGTAATATCGTTTTCATTTTGAGCTAAAAATCCACAATTAATTATAATTATTATGTTGTATTTCTCTAGACTCTAGTCACTTAATTTCCTATAAATGGTTTAATTTTGATACCAAAATAAGTAGGGTGTTTAATGTTGGTGGTCCATGACGGCCACTAAATTCAGACCCTCGTAGGCCAAAGTTCATTAATTAAGATGTCAACTAAAAAAGCAGAACGTAGAGGAATTAAAGTAAGAAAATGGAGATCGAAAGGGTTACCCGTGCAAGAAACAAAGTTTCTGATGCGAGCACTAATAAGATTTCTTTTCCTCATGATATTGATAGTTGATACCGCCTTCTCAAATGCAAACTTCAAAGCTGCAAATACGAAGCTGTTTTTGGTTGAATTCTTGTAAGGGGTGGCCGGGGAAGAAATTAGAGGGAAAAAAAGGTGGCTGTTTATATATATATATATAGATCGAGCATAAACATATTTATCGTTTGAGTTTGCGTTTGCGTTTGCTTGCAAGGAAAATTAATGGATTTGCTTCTAAGTTCTGAAAACCTGATATTGCATGTAGTGCACGTGAAGCTTTATATATCTAATCTAGCAATGGATGATATTGCTTTAATGAATAAGGAAATTAAGTGGAGGTGGATTTTCTCCCTACGACTTTTTTTTTTTTTCTCTTAATTTGTGGCTCCGACCACGTTAAATCGGCGATGGAAGCAATAGAATTAAGTTGCCAACTTCAAGGGACAGGTTGTCATATGAAACAAGATGATCATGACGCACGGCACGGCAAACGACATATGTGATACGTGCATGCGAACAAACAAGACGGAAAAGGGAAGACACGTACAGCACCGTTGCACCAAGATCGAGCAAGCATTAGCAAAGGGGAATAACTTCTGTTCGGTCGTCGTGTAAATGAGGTGTCTTTTGTCACCCAATACAAATAAGGCACTTCACATAAAACAAAAAAATTACAAAAAATTTGTATAGAACCAAAACACTATATTTTTCTCGTTTAATCTGGGGAAGCCGGAAGAACAAAGAAGAGAAGAAGGAAGAGAAAGAAGAGAAGAAAAGAACGAAGAACGAAGAAGGAAGATCTAGGCCGGCCACTGAGAGAGAGAGCTGGGAGAGGGACAGGCACAGTGACGCGAGAGAGAGAGAGAGGCGGAGAAGAAGACCTGTGGGTCACTCCGTGCTGACCGTGGGTTTGGCCGTGATCCACGGCCACCCTCTCCGGCACCGACATTCTCCAGTATTAGGGTGATTAATCCTCTAAGAGTTAACCTTCCACTTCTAGGTTTTAGATTTGAATAAAAAAAAATGTTTTTAGGCATTAGAATCGATTTTTGAGGTTGGGTTTGAGTTTTTCGGTGTTTTCCGGTTGAGTTTGGCTGGAAATGAAGAAAGTCGTCGGAGACGGTTTGGTCAGAAATTGTAGGTCACAGCTGGGTCAACCGTCGCTGGTGAGTGCTTTCATCAGAGAGGTGAGGGAGAAGAAGAAGAAGAAGAAAAAAAAAACCAGGGACATGCGTGAGGGAGAAGTTGGGTGTTTTGTTATCGTTTTAAGTTTGTATATTTTTTCTTAGAAATGCTGAGATGTCAATTTGTGAGTGAAGAACAAAAAACCTCCCATTTTTGCACCGCGTGTATAGCAGTTACACTCTTAGCAAAGAAGAGAAAAAAGAGGGGGCTGTGAACAAGCGGAGAGCAGTGCTTGCACAAGTCTTATTGGGCCTGGACCTTTCACACGTTAAACTCGGATGAGGCAAAGCCCACATTAATTTCCGTAGACCAATATTGAATTAAAGCATAAATCTCATTCTTGAGAATTGAATATGGTTCTGACATTGGGAGTCAGCCTAGGTTTATGACCATATATAATTTATGGCTTTTTATTGATGCTAGATCATCCATCCATGATCCATCCCACTAGGCACTAGGCTTTCTGAACGCCTTATCTTTTACTCGAAGAATGAAAGCCACAGATTTCTCAGGCCACACCTCTGGGCCCCTGGGGTGCCTCGCCCCTCCCCCATAGGCTAGCTGCCGTTTGGCAGTCATGCCACTCCTTTTTTCTTTTCTTTTTTTTCTTTTTTTTTTTTGTAATTAGTTTTTTAGTTTTATATATTTGGCATGGCACACTAACGTAATATGTTAAGTGCTTAGACCAAATTTAATTGGAATAACTAAATTGATATTTTGGCCTACTCTCAATGATATTTGAATTATTTTTTATACAGTAAAAAACTATTTGTAACTTAGACCAATCACATAGATTTATTTTATATTTATTCATATTATTTTCTATAATACAGTTTAATATCCCACTACTCTTCCAAAGGAAAATAGTCATATATCTTTTTTATTAGTTTTATATTATTTAATTCTCATAAAAATAATACAAACACAAGTTGTCCCCAAGAGGTAGCTCAATCGGCTGTGAATCACACCTTATGAAGTGTAGGTTACAAGATCGAATCCCCCCTCTCCCTACCCTTGTGTGGACGTGTCAAAAAAAAAAAAAATACAAACACAAGTTAATTTAATAGCAAACAAGAGAGTAAAAAAAAAACTTTAAATGAATTAATTAATAAAATAATGGTGCAATAGTTACTTGCAGTTGCAGTGTGAATGATTCTATTTTCAGATTCCTGGCTAAAGCTTTACAAAATTTAGCTAATATGCCATGGATGTGAGTAATGAGTATCAATAAAGAGGATAAAAATGGAAGAACTCAACTCACTACAAGCAATTGTAACTGAGAAACACCCATTTGCATTAAAATTATTAATTTAAAATCTTATGAGACCACAAATGCATAAAAGTGATGATTTCAGACAATGAAGATATGATTCCAGCTTCATGACCAACATATATATATATATATATATATATATATATATATATTCTATTAATCAAATACTCCATCTTTTGATACTTTTGGCCAATGTTTTGGGCAAGTGGAGATCTAATCCTTATTTAGGGAGGGGCAATCCGAGTAAATAATTAA
Organism: Carpinus viminea; assembly: GCA_013348765.1. NCBI lineage: Eukaryota > Viridiplantae > Streptophyta > Magnoliopsida > Fagales > Betulaceae > Carpinus > Carpinus viminea. The sequence goes on from CP054673.1 coordinate 245,472, forward strand.
GTCTCCTCTTGGCCATGTCCTTGCATCCAAACACCATTTACTTCGCAGCGACATAAAGCCAGCATATCCGAGCATTATTCCATCTCGTGAAAAACGGTGTTCCCCACACCAAAAGGTAAGCAAGTAGATGATTAATCCCCCCTCCCTATCAGCTCTCAGCTACAAGCTATGCCATATTCTTTCCTTTGTTCACGCTACAACAATCCACAAGTCAATCTGTTATTAAAAAAATAAAAAACGTGCGATTCGGATTATTGCATACACTATAGCGACAGCGCGTTCTCGCCTTCTCTATAAAAAGTTGTTTAATGGCGCACGGGGACGTGACATTAATATTATTTTCTTATTTAAATAAAGAAAAGGCTCAGAAAATCGGAAATTTGAGAAAATACAAAACATTAAAGAGAAAGGGCCCCACACAGCACATCACATTCCAGCAGCGACTCCAGTTTTTAGAAGTCATCGCCGTCGTAGCCAGCGTCGTCATCCTCCAGACGATCCTCAACCCTATCGGCCGCCTCGTCAGCGATCTTGTCCTCCACGTAATCAACTCCTTCCGCTATTGCCAGCCCACCCAACAGCCCTCCCACCGCCCCCACAGCCAATCCCGTTCCCATACCAAACTTGCTGCTCTTCTGCTTCTCCTCCTTCCCGTAACTCGGCTGACCATAAGGCGCCTGCCCGTACGGTGCTGGTGCTTGTGCATTGTACCCATTGTAGGCGTACCCAGCCGGTGGGGCCCCCGAATAGTAAGGATCGTGTGGTGGTGCGGCGTATGGGTTACCATAGGTTGGCGGCGGAGGAGCGTATTCTACGGATCGGGAAGCTGACGGAGGTGGGACCCCGTAAGGCGGTGCGTAGTATGGGTCCGGCGCACGGTATCGTGGCTGACGGATTTCGACCTTAACCTCAATCTTGCCGTGGGGCCTGCCGGATGGTCGCTTGAGCTGTAAGGTCCGCTGGGCGCGTTCGCCGAAGCCCACGTCGTCGAGGACATCAGTCAGCTTGAGGCGCGCCGACCCGATGAGCGGCTTGGTGTCTTCCTCGGAGCCGGCGTGGACGATATCGATGTAGAGGTAGGGGTAGTCGTCGACGGAGCCAGGCAAGGGGATGACCAGGGTGTCGTCCCAGTGGGGGCAAGTGTCGCCTCCCTCGTCGACCCTGGTGGAGCTCTTGTTTTTGGAGTCCACCCAAACGACGGCGTAGGGCCTGATGGGGCCGTGGCGCCAGTTGACGTTCTTGAGGTCCCTGGCCGATGAGATCTTCACCTCGACTTCGTAGCGAGACGCCATTTTGATTTCTGAAAGCGCAATGTTGCGTTGCAATTCCGCTGAGGTGTTTTTATAGGTCCAAAAGACGACGATGACACCCGCACCAGAAAGAATATTTTGTTCTGTCAAAGTACGCAATTACCCTTTGGCATTTATACTTTATTAAAGAAAATTGGCCGGCAAGTGGCATGCGATGTCTATTAAAGGGTATTTTGGACAAAGGATGTTACGATAAGGTTATCCTAACTAGGTGGTGAATGCTTGGGGGTGGGTGGGGGGTTAAATAGGACAAGCGAATGCTTAACCACTAAGCAATTTTTAACGCTTTTATTAACGTGTTTTATTAATTGGACGCGGACTACAGTTTATAAAGAGGAATTAAGTCATTAATTTGAATATTTTTCTTTTATGGAAAAAAAAAAAACAGTTATATGATATGAGGTGTTAATTATGTTGACGTTTTTTTTTTTTTTATAAAAAATCAAGTATAAACACTATAATATTAAATTTCAGTTAGGAAATAACTATTCTTGTATAGTAGTTATACTCGGCTTTGTCAATTAACCTACTCACTCAATGAATCTATACCGTCTACCGAGAAAATGAGTAATTTTTTTTTTTTATCAAGAAAAAATGAGTAATTATATAAGTAATTAATTTTTGTGTCATTTTAAGAAGAAATAACATTTAAAATTAGCGTTTAATTAAAATTTAATAATAATAAATTGGGAAAAGTCCACAAACCTCCCTCAAACTACCACTAAATTGATAATGTCCCATCTAAATTTTCAATTGTGATAATGTTTCGCCAAAACTACCAAAAATTACTAAAACTTCTAAAAAAAACATAAAACTAAAAAAAAAATTAAAAAAATCCAAAGGGTGGAACATTAATTTTTTTTTTTTTTTTTAAAAAAAACAAATCCTTTGTATAAGAAAAAAAATGAAAAATTTTCAATTTTTTTATTTTATAAAAATTGATTTTTTTTTTTTGTTTTATAACTTTTGTAAATTTGTAAATAAAAATTTCTGTTAAAAAAAAAAAACAATTTCCGTATAAGAAAATAAAAATTTTTGTTTTCTAAAAAAAATGAAAAGAAAATTCTTTTAAATAAAAATTTCCGTTAAAAATATATATTTTTTAAATTCGTTTAAAAATAATTTTCGTTTAAAAAATAATTTTTTTTAAAATTGTTCTTTTAATTTTTTTTTTAGTTTATAGGGATATTTTTGTCTTATTGAAAAATATATAAGGACATTTTAATCTTTTTGTTAACCTTAGGGGGGGACATTGACAATATTTTGATAGTTTGAGAAGATATTGTCATAATTAAAAGTTTAAAAAGAACATTATCAATTGGGTAATAGTTTAAGAAAAAAATATGGACCTTAATAAATTGCAAGTTCAATAATAATAAATTTAGATACTATATCGCTTATGGAGTGACACACGAAAAGTTGACACACATACACATGTCAAACGGCCACTCTTACAAGCAATGTTATTAAAATGGTTTCCCATAGACCAAACCATCTCGGCATCAGTCATTCCCATGTGACTCCTTGACCCAGTCAACATTCAACAACATGCGTTCACACCGTAATTAAATATGGATTTTGGATCCTCAGCTTATCAACTTCGTATTTTAATTGATTTTAAACTCACTTGAGTATTAAGTGAGCAAAATTATTTGAGATAACAACAAATTAATGAAAGTTGATAACTGATTAGCTGCACCCATCCTGCATGAAGCCCACAGTTTATGCTCCAATTGTTGTAAAAGTAAGGCCACGCATTGTCCGCGGTCCGCCTTGCCACTACATTTTCTTTCTACAAACCTTATTCTTACGCTGGAGTTGGAGACAAAGAAATCAGCATACGTACGTTATGATCTAAAAGAATCACAATCAAAGAAATAAAACCAAAAAATATTATATTGAAAGTTTAATTCATTTTCTATTCCGTTAATTAACCTTCCCCAGATCCCTTGTGTCCCACCCAACACCTTCCCTTCTATAATTCTATTCATATGATATATATATATATATATATTATATCATACTAACAAAAAGTGCAACTCACAGGCATGCTGTATTAGAAGAAACAATCTGGTTGCACATGCATGTAAGTTAGTTGAATTAAGATGGTTGCTGACTAAGACACAACTGACTCTGTAATTAAATTAGTTATTTTGTTTTCTAGATTAGTTATACAGTTATCTTGTATCACATCTAAGTGAGGCTCAACCAGAGTGAAATTTTAAATTGAAATAGGGTGAATTGATGGAGTGAGGGTTTGAAATGTTAAAGTAATGATTAAGTAATTAAATTTACCTCTTCTTATCAGCTTAAACTTTTAAGATAATTGGTAATTTAGCATGGTATCAGGGCCAAAAGATCAAGGGATCGAATCTTAACTCCGTCAATTCACTCTACATTTAAATTAAATATTCCACGTCTTGGGCTTCACCTATTAAAAAGGAGTTTGACCCCACATATGAGGGAGAATGTTAAAGTAATGATTAAGTGATTAAATTTACCTCTTTTTATCATGTTAAGCTCTTTGATACCATATTGTAATAAAAGTTTAAGCAAATAGAAAAAAATAAATTTAATCATACTTAATAAGAATCGGTTCACCGTTTCTCTCTAAACTTTTTCTTGATCTCTCTTTCCGATCTTTCTTCTTCATTATCATCTCATTTCTTGACAAATTGCATGCTTCAAGCACTTAAACAAACAAGTGCAGTTACTGAGAGGTGAACGACACAGGATCATTAAGGGAGGGAAAGAGGGGTACTGCGCCCAAAGAGATGCTTAAAAATATCACATCATCATATCAAGGCCTTAGTTTTTTCGGAAAAATTAAGAAGCCAACATATATTTGCTAATTAAAAAGAAAAAGAAACACGTGCATTAATAATTATTAAAGCAAACCAAACGGAAGTTGCCATAACAACCAAGTTTCACACTTAAAAAAAGGCCAGGGGGTAGAAGTCGTACCTTAGACAACATAAACATTTTAGCTAGGTGAAAATCAAAGAGCAGACACCTGATACCATTCATAAAATAAAATAAAAAACAAATAATAAAGAATTAAACTTTGGTCAGGATGCACTGCAAAATACCCCTTTTACAGCCTCTAATCACCAGTTGCCACATCAGCTAAATCACAACAATTGCACATAATTAAATTAGAACCACATTCACCAGATGATGAAAAGATAAAGAAGAAAAGAGAGAAGAAGAGATGGTCTGGAAGAAAGAAAACACAGAAACAGCCATGGCCATGGGTCGTGGGTTTGTCAGACTACTGGCTACGACCCCCACCTGACGATTTGAGGTTCGGACCATGGGTCTTTGCACCAAAGACCTCTCAAATATCGCAGCTTTAAAGAAGACAAATGCTTCCCTTCTTGCTAGTGTTCAGGGTGAGGCCTCTTGCCAAAACAGCCATGGAGAAGGTTCTATTATTTTCAAAGGGGACAAAAAGGAAGTCCAACAAGACAAAATTAACAGAAATTACTTATAACTTCCCCCTTTTCATTATGCGAACTAAAACCATGAATCCTTCTCAAGCCCTCATGAAGCAATGCTAGTTATTAATGACCCTAAACGATGAGTGGCGTGGGTCTGGCTAGAGACCCACGACATGGGTTTGGCTAGAGACCCACGCCGTCGTGGTGTAGGTCTGGGTTCGCCGGGATTTTTTTCTTCTGTTTTTTTTTTTTCATTTCGATTTGGTGCGGGTGTTATCAATTTCATTATTTGCATTTTTGTTAAATGGATGAAGTGTCAAATGGTGATTGGGTGCTGTAAAATGGGTGGTTTGCAGAAGGTCCTGACCATAGGGGCTCTCAATAATAAAACAAAGAAAGAAACACCATTGACTTAAAACTAGCCGTGTCCAAACCAAGCATATGTAGAAGCTTATTAGCCCCTCGGATTTCAACGAGAAGCTTGTGGCCTACCCTATAAGAGACATACGCATCGATGCATGCATACTCAACTTGATCCTCATCAAGTACCCTTTTATCCCAGTTACTCCGGCGCACCTCCGGAGGCTTCTTCATAGAAACACCCAAAACTTCCAAAGCCAGTCTCTTCAAGCCAGGCTTACCACCTTCGAAACGGCCCGGCCATTGTCTCATTGCCAGCTCACTGATGTCGGCGCTTTTGTTACATTCTATCCCATAATCATCATTGAGCTTGGCTATATCCTCAGCAACCTGAACCCCAACAAAAGTGAAGTTGGAGTCCATCAAAAAGCTCTTGAGAGGCTGCGGGATGCAGTCCGTATACAAGAGTTGAACGATGAGGCACTTTTCACCAACGCAAAGCTGAAGTGTTGCAGCCTTGTTGTAATCCTCTCGAGATAAATTCGGCTTCTGTTCTGTGTCTAAGCCAACTACCATGGGTTTTCCAGCGTACATCGAAAGGATTTCGTGAACCCATTCGTCTATAGTGCTAGCTTTGTCTGTGACTGTTGTTTCTATGGGTTTCCCATCGAACTTGACACGACATTTGGAGGTGGTGGGATTTCTGCTAAATGCAAACATGGCTAAATTCTTACGACTTAGAGAAGAAATTAACCCTCAGCTTTGCCTTGAAACATTTACAGACACTTTGTGTATTTATAGCGTTCAAATCAAATTAAAACTTTTGCTTTTCTTCATCGAATGTGGTCTTAGCTTAAGGCATTCAACTTCTGTCCATTCGCATCAGTACAATATTCTTTTCTGAAGCATCACTTTGAAGTCTGTTCAAATGAACCAATTCTTGTATGCTTTAGCCTTTCAAGTACAACATATGGGTTAAAAAATATGCTTGCATATGATATGTACGAACGACCTCGATAGAATCACAAAGTTTGGGAGATTATCATGTTAGTGCAACTTTGTAGTACGTACTAGTAGAAGGCGACCATCATATATATCCAACTCATCTATAATTGGTGCCAAACATGTAACTAATAAAATTGGAGATCTATCAAGTTATAAATGACATGTACTTGTACCCAAGAGGTAACTCAATTAATCGGCTGTGACCACGCTTAATGAAACGGATATTACTAGTTCGAATCCCCCTCTCATCTCTTGTGTGGATATGTCAAAAAAAAAGAAAAGAAAAAATGCATGGAAATGCATAGACATATAAATACAAACCTATAATTAATGTTATACACCATATTTTTATCTCGCTTTAAACTAGTCCAAGAATCGGTCATTATTTATAAAATAAATAAATAAATAAAATTTATTCGACAACTATCTCACAACCGCTACCTTCTATATCAACGGCCAATACCTTCTATCAGCACTCAACAAAGAATATATATTTCATGCTGAGTAATTTATTTCGTAAAAAATGTTATTCTTGTCTACAAAGAATTGTATTCTTGCCATCAATCAATTGAAATAATTTGACCACTTAAGAGATTCCTCTTGTTCGATCTAATTGCTCTTTTAAAGGCTAGTCAAATCTTAGATTAGCAAAGATGTTGGAGAATAAGCATTAAGAGAATCTCTAAGGTACTCTTGATATCCTTCTTGATATAAAGCATTAATTAAGAGGTGAATGACAGGAGCATTAAGAGAGGTGCGCCCAAACAGATGCTTGACAATACCATACACCATTATCATGAAGACAACATTTGCAAATTAAAAAGAAAAAGAAACACCTCAACCATTCATAAAGCAAACTAGACAAATTAAGGCTGCCATAACAACCTAGTTTCACACTTAAATTAAAAGGCTAAGAGTAGGACCTCCTTAGACAACATTAAAAAAAAAAAAAAAAAAAAAAAAAAACACCATTAAAATATTGACATAAAACCGACTGTGTGCAAACTGCAAAGTAAGCATCTGCAAAAGCTTATTAATTATCCCCTTGGGGCTTGGCCTCAGACATCAAACTTCAAAGAGAAGCTTGTGGCCTACCCTATAAGAGGCATAGGCGTCGAGGCATGCATACTCAACTTGATTCTCGTTAAGCACCCTTGCCTCCCAGTTGCTCATGCACACATGCTTAGGCTTCTTCATAGCAAGGCCCGAAACTTCCCAGGCCAGATCCTTCAAGCCAGGCCTACGAAACCTGCCCGGCCATTGTGCCTTTGCCAGCTCACGGATGTCGGCGCTTTTGTTACTTGCTATCCCATATTCGTCGCTGAGCTTGGTTATGTCATCACCAACCTCAATCCCAACAAAAGTGAAGTTGGAGTCCATCATAAAGCTCTTCAGGGACTGGGGGATGTAGTCCGTATAGAAGAGTTGAACGATGAGGCACTTTTCATCAATGCAAAGTTGCAGGGTCGCAGATTTGTTGCTCATCGATCGGATTTGATGAGGCCTCCATTCGATGTCTAAGCCAACTACAGTGGGTTTTCCATCGTACATTGAAAGGATTTCCTGAACCCATTCGTCTATGGTGCTACCTTTGTCTGTGACTGTCGTTTCTATGGTTTTCCCAGCAAAGTTGACAGAGTATTTGGAGGTGGTAGGGTTGAAAGTTATGGTGGGGTTTCTGTTATAAGCAAACATGGCTTCTACCTTCTTACTGATCAGATATAACATTACCCGTAATTAGCTTTGGGTATTTATAGCGTTAAAAAAGTTATGAAATTAATTCGACTTTTGCTTTTCTTCATCGAATATGGTCTTAAGGCGTTATATTCCAACTTCTTTTCTGAAGCCTCACTTTGAAGTTTGTTCAATGAATTGAAGTAATTAATATCATCATCATCATCATCATCATCATCATCTTGTTTTTGTGTGCAACACAATAACTGATGCAAGTGTGTTTTAAGTACAACATATGGGGAAAAGATGTGCTTGCATATGTACGGCCTCAAACTTTTTGAGATTATCAAATTTTTTTTAAAGATATCAATTATCATGATGATGCTTGTGATTAAGTAGAACAGATTCCCTTCATGGTATAACAGGTAATTATGATACTTACTAGCCTCTTTTTTTTTGGGTAAAGATCGAGTAAAGAGACTAATTAAAAAACTTGCTCCCATCGCAAGTTTCCAAGACGATCGATCCCAATCGTCGAATTAAAGAAAGGAGAGGTTAACTAGGTACATGCATTTGTTATTCCGAGCTTCCCTATTTCATCTGACATTGTTTTAAGGAGGTAATTGTATTAACAGAGAATATATAATGCAGTGACAAACTACTTCTCATGCATGCAGTAATTAATGAGCTTTTGCTATTACTGATTATTAGTGAATGTTGTGAATTTTGTTTGAATGAAAGAGTTTCACCCTGAAAAGCTAGCCTCTATACTCGCAAAAAGGGTCCTAAATCATAATCAAGAAATTTTAGATGCACCAGATTCTGTTACCATGATCTGGAAAAGGAACTCTGTTTCCTTGTTTGTGTGTTCTGAGCACCAACTATGAACAAACAGAGGCGCGCATATTAAAGGTTTATGAAATATGCGTGGGTATATATATATATAATATATTAGCTAACTAGCTATAGTTAATAACTTAATGTCATGCGGATGTGTTCCTTTGGCTTGAAAAAAGATCAAACCCAATATATATATCGGATTTACCTGAAAATGATCAGGTGAATGCATGTTGCTTAATTTTGTTGATATTAGCATTAATTGCCTGACCTGGCTTTACAAAAATATTAGCTGATTCATTCCATCCATCTGTGGTAGAGATTTTAATGAAGATCATATTCCAGTGGTTTTCGAAATGGCCGGTGATGCTACTATACTAAATGATTGCTAATTGCTATAAAAATTTAATTGTTGTTGTTGTTATGGTCGTCATTTTTAACTTTTAAAGCACTATTTAGTTTTTGTTACCAAACAAGTATAATAATTTCAATGCACTTCATGCATGCAGATGCAATTACCCAACACTATAATAAGCAAAGTCCAACCTCTATTTTTTAACAAAAAATGTTAACGCGCTCACACTCATACTCTAGTACTCTCACATTTTCTTACGTAACATTTAAAATTATTATTAAATTTAAACTCAATATTCAAATAATGATTCTATCTCAAATTCAATAATAATTTAAACAATTACTTTAAAAAAAGTGAATATAAATATATATAGCATTACACTTTTTTAACACAATCCCAAATATGTACATAAAAACAAAAAATTAGGCAGACATGAATAAATTGGTTAGTAATAAGTTATATATATACAGTATGCAGGGAGGAGGAACTACCTTGGACAACTGAAATATGTCTGTCTAGTCTCTAAGACATACAAATATTGCATATTATAATTGCACCCATGCATGGTTCAGTGAAACCGATCGAAATAACTCTAATGTTAATAGTTAATACATTAAAAGTCGTAGAAGGTTATGTTCATATAATATCCAAATCAATCTTGCCAAATGTCTCTAAGAGATAACTCAATTGGTTGGGATTACGCTTAATAAAGCGGAGATCATTAGTTCAAATCCTCCCTTCTCCCTCCTGTGCAGACATGTTAAAAAAAAAAAAAAATCAATTATGTCAAATAAAATTGGACGTCTGTCAAATTATAAAATCACATGCTCCTTATATTTTTCCATTTTAATCTATGATCTATCAGGAAAATGTATAATAGACATATATATAATAATAAGTAACACCCTTCAAAATAATAATAATAATAAATAACATATACATAATATACGATCCTGTACCCGCCTGAGTGGAACCGGGCCGGATCTTTGTTCCCAATTCTAAAACCCTACCGAAAATCCAACCCTCCCCCAAATCCTGTCGTCCTGCTCTCCTCTGCTTCTGTCACTCACAATGCTCTCCCGTCTCCTCCCCAAATCTTCACATTTCCGTCGGCTGACCCGACTCTCCTCCAAATCACATCCATATCCCCACTCACATATCCCGCCAAACCCATATTTCTCTCCCCTCCCCAAATTCTTTTCCAGCGACAACAACAGCAATGGCAAATTTGACCAATCCGCATCGACTCACTGGAATCTCTCCGGCCAAAGCGAGGGAAAATTCGACCAATTCTTCACCCAGGAATCCGGTGACCTTGCCGGAATCTCTCCGTCCGCCGAAAACGACGAGTCTTGGCTGAGAGCAAGCGAGGGAAAGACGCGTGGCGATGAGGAGTGGGCCACAGCTGAGGGGTACAAGCCCTGGAGCTTGGTGGAGGAGGAGGAGGACAAGGACGACTTGTTCGGTTTCAAGGAGGAGGTTGTAAGGGAGGTCGGTGAAACCGGAGTTGAGAGTAGTTACAGTACTACTTCTGGGGGTGATGACGCTGAGAAGGAGAGGGCTGAGGAGGCTATGAGGCTCCAGAGGGAGGAGCAGGAGCTCACTGCTATTCTCAAAGGTACGTCAATGACCCCCACATTGCGCCAACATAATTTACGAGATAACAAATTTTTATTATTCGTAATTTTGACTTATCAGTTTGTGCGTATGTGTTTTTTTTTTTCTTTTCTTTAGTTTATTTTGTTTGATGTTTTTTTCTTTTTTGGTTTGTGATAACGCTTCGTTGGGGGTGATTAGGATGATTGATGGGTATTTTGAATAGAAAGGATGCCTAGGATGATGGGGATGCTTTGTTGGGTGGTAGCATAATGAAAACGGGGTTTCACTTTGTTGAATTATGAATGTTACTTTGAAGTATGGAATTTATAGATGAAATAAACTTAGGGTGGATTATGATTCAGTGACTATTAGTTGGAATAGTGCCTTCAATTTTACGCAGATGTTATATCTTGCCAAGTATCTGTTAGTGGGATATTCAGATGGATTTTTGAATGGTACTCTTTGATAGTGGAGGGCTAAATGAAAGAAACTGAACAGGGGTGTACAGTCTTTTAGTTAAGATCTCATTTTTTCTTCTTCTTAATTTTAAGGTGAAAAACATCATGTTCCCGATATCAGTTCTGCAAATTATCAACGAACATTATACTGATTAAATGTATCTAATTGCAGGTCCAAATCGTGCATTTGGTGACCTTATTGCTGCATCTGGAATCACAGATGAAATGCTGGACAGTTTGATTGCCCTAAAGGACTTTGAAGGGATTGAGGGATTGCCGCCTCTAAGTGAAATAGAGGAAATTCGGTATGATAAAAATACGAGAAAAAACACAAGAGCAGACATAGAGCGCCAGAAACAGGAGGAGGTTGCTAAAGCAAGAGTGAGACAAGTAGATGACAAGGGTAGAGCTTATGGAACTGGGAGAAGGAAATGCAGCATAGCCCGTGTCTGGATTGAACCTGGTGATGGAAAATTCGTTGTTAATGATAAACAATTTGATGTCTATTTTCCCATGCTGGATCATCGTGCTGCTCTCCTGCGTCCTTTTTCTGAGACAAAGACCTTGGGCCTTTGGGATGTCAGCTGTACTGTGAAAGGAGGTGGAGTCTCAGGTGAGTTTGAGTGTTCGTAGCTAAAAATCTATATCTAGATTTATATTTGAACTTCTATGATCATTTTGATTAGGTTGAGTTCAGTTTTTGCTCGAAGGAAACAAAGGAGAATCTTGTTTTATTGTATGCTTTTCCCCCCTTCCCTCACTCTGTTTTCCATATTTCCTGTTTTCCTTCCCCAACTTGTAACCTTTTGAACAGTCTTTCATGGATTCACGTATAATCCACAGTAGGTAAGGGATGGGTTAAAAGCTCCGTAGCTACTGAACAATGAATGAAGATATGTTCCAGCATTTCTTTGTTGCCTTTGCTCAACTTCTATTAGGCAAATCCATCCTTGACTAATCAAACACCCCAAATATAGTCCCGTTATTTCTTCTTTTACTTGTCAATTTGAGTTTTTTGTTATTGACTAACATATAAATAACTCTGTGCTCGTTAAAGATAGATTTTAATCTGAAAGGAGAAAAAAAAAATTAAATGTTTTTCACTTTTTATAAGTAGCAGATATATCAACATATTTAATGATATATGTGTAGTCTTATACTTTAGTGCCTAGGGTGGGTAAGATGAATCCTTGTCCTTTGTATATTGTCAGAAGTCATGGAGATACAAATGTTTGAAAGATGGATTTAGGTTTATTTCCTCTCTTGGTATGGTGATGTGATCCTTTTTTCCCCTCTTCCCAACCCATGGTATAAAGAATTCTCGTGATCTTTGCACTCCGTATTGGAACTGTTATCAATAATTAACAATTAGGTACATATTCAGGTTTTTTATTTTATTATTATTTATTAAATCGGCAATGCTATCTTAGTACTTTGGTTGTGGTATGGTGATTGGTAAAAGAAAAAAGAAAGGGGTTCAGGTTCCTACTTAAGTGAAATTGCTCATGTTCATACTTATATTTGTTTTTTACCTTGACCTCCCATTGCATGCAGCCATGGGGGTTAGTCCCAACTCAAAGGGATTGGTTACATCCTTGATTTTGTTAACGATGTAAGCCAAGCTTGGCCAAGCTGATGCTTTACTCAGCTCAGCTGGATAAGGCACTGGGGCATCATTGATGTGTTTTATGATTATATACATGAAATTTGCGTGACTCATATATATTTGTATATGAAGACATACTGTTATGAACCTGAGTATCAAGTTTGTAGCGTGGTAATTTAGCATAGGTTCTTAGAGGGAATCTGAACCTCCTTCAAACCAAGGATTTGGGTATAAACTTCTCTCTTTATTCAAAATCATTGTTTGAATAGACTTACACCCACTAACAATAAGACTCGTAATATAAAATAGCTCACAAACTGCTCAAAACTCCTAAACATGACTGAAACGTCTTTTTCTTTTTAAAAAAATTATTTACTAATCCGTCTTTAGATTCTGCTGTGCTCCTTACCTTACAAGAATTGCTTGGTTGTCCAACTGCTTTTCCTCATATTGTTTGAGACTGAGCTCTAATCTTTTTTTCTCATGGACTTGGTTTGAGCTCCTTATCTTGCAAAATTCTTTTTCTGTTCATTTTATAGATTCCTTAACATTTTGGATTGTAAGTTTTTAGGGAAACCTTTTGTATGCATCCTGTACGCATAAGGTCTCTCCTCTTACTAGTAAAATTTCTTAATACTTACTGAAAAAATGCACTCCTCCAGTCTGACTTCCAATTACATTCCTCCCTCTGCCTTAGTATGCTTGGTGTATCGTTGATCATTCATTTTCCTTAGCATGCTTGGTGTATCATTGATAATTTATTTATGGTTGTTTGACATTGATTAAGGTCAGAATATCAGCAACGTTGTTTCCTTATTCAGAAAAGCTGCCGCCTTTCTTGAGGATTTTATTGGGGATTTTTTGTCGTTGATCTTAGATTTTTCTTTTTCCTAACAATGATGTTTGGACCAAATGTGGAGGTTAAGGTCATTGGTTCAATCCCACACTTTTGGCATGTGGTCGATGTTTATAGTAGATTGTGTTTGAACTTTCCACTATCCTTTTTTCTATCCTATTTTTAATTATTTGTGAATATAGAAGAACTTAAATGCGCCTGATGACAGGTCAAGTTGGAGCAATTCGACTGGGGATCAGCAAGGCCTTGCAAAATTGGGAACCAGACCTACGTCCTGCACTAAAAAATGGTACAATCTCTAAAAGCAGATTATCATTCTTTCTTGGGCCTCAAAATTCCATAATCTGCTTTATCGGAAAATATCAAATCTTTACAAATTACAGGCGTTGTATGAAAATGGCTTGCTTGGTGCGGTCTGGTCATTCTGGTCTCAATTCTATTATAAACTAGTTGACATGACCTTACAATCAACTTTTTCGCAAAACAATCTTTTGGCCATGTGTCTTGCTTTTGCTCTTCAATCTTCCTATGTGTTAGGTTATGATCTTCTGCTGAAGTAATTAATTTGTTTACCAGCCGGCTTCTTGACGAGGGACGCACGTGTGGTGGAAAGGAAGAAACCAGGCAAAGCAAAAGCAAGAAAGAGCTTCCAATGGGTCAAGCGTTAATTATTGGTTTGTATTGGAACTTGCTCCCCTGCAGGACCAGTTTTATGTGGAACTTCAATTTTGCCTCACGAAAGAACTTTCGGAGATACGCTTGTTTGGACGGGTGTTTACTTTGTAATGCAGATTGTATCCGAATGTGCTTCTTAGGTGCTGCTGGAATTTTAGCAATCAGCATAAAGAAATTATTATTGAATCAAACATTTGTTAGGTTGTTGCCTCTTTTTAGCTTATTTTCTCTCCCCATCAGTAAAAGTCCGAGTCTACCATTTGATGCATCATTCTTCATTGGCAAGAAACTTAAGTTCAACGACTATTGACTACTACTACTACTTTTATCTCCTTTTCATTTTTAAAATTTTTTAAATATTTCTGTTTAATTAAATAAAGAAAAAAAAAACTTTATTTAAGAAAGAAAAAGAGAAATGAATAAAATAATAATAATGTTATACACTACATTTTGATCTGATGACTATCCAAAAATGTTAGTGTGATCGATCTTTGATTTTTTTTCATCATTAATTAATTTAATATCTGTTGAAACTGTTATGTTAGTATTGTAAAATAACTATGTGATAAAAATGTAGTTGTAAAATTACTCATAAATAAAAAAATTTAGAGTGAGCTACCATATTTTTTTCAAATAATTTAAAATAGTATTTGTTTATTCAATACAAAATTATTTATAAATGAGAAAAGGAAAAAAAACTTTCACAATTCGTTAAAAAATTAATTAATTTTTTATTCATATTTGATATACAATCCAATGTAATTGTGTTTGTTTATGGGTTTTGATATTGAGTTATCTTTGACCCTTAGATTCATCTAGCACTTAGGATTAAGAAAATGAGAAACTCATTTTTCTTAGTAATTGAAAGGATTCGAATCCGACATTGAAATAATAATAATATGAGGTTAAAACCTGTGCAATGCACAAGTTTGTTTTTAAGAGTGACAAGAAGAAAAACAATAATAATTAGTAGATGAATAAATGATCAGAAGATAAAAAAAATAAAAAAATAAAAAGCTTTAAAGTGTTATTATTTTTTTTAATTTTACTATTTTATTATTTTTTTAATTTTTAATTATTTTTAAAATATAAATAATATTTTATTATTTATATGGGTAAAGTCCACTTAACCCCCTCAAACTACCACTCTAATGACAATTTACCCCCCAAACTATCAATTGCGACAATCTACCCCCCAAACTACCAAAGCAATGACGATGTACCCCAATTTTTAAAAAAATGACGAAATTACCTTTACCAAAATAGAAACAAAAATACTAAAATTTAATTTAATTTTCAAATTTGAAGGGTATTTTTGTTTTATTGAAAATTTTATAGGGGTAATTTCGTCATTTTTTATTAGTTGGTAAATTGTCGTAATTGATAGTTTGGGGATAGATTGTCATTAGGGTAGTAGTTTGAGGGGGTTAAATGGATTTTACCCTATTTATATTAATAGGACAGATGTCCCATTTATAGCCTTAGATCTCTTTAGAAAAATCTTGGCCGTTAACCGGGCATTTCTATTCCCCTTGCAAACGTCAAAAACCCTAAAGCTAAACCCTAATGTCCGTCTATAAAGCCCCCACGGAAGGCCGAAAGAGAAGTAGCTGCTGAAAACCTTAAAACCTTGCCGTCTCTTGCTGAAAACGGCTTCTGTCTCTCATTTTCTCTCGACTCTCAAGAGTAGCCGCCGCAATGAGACCTCCTCGAGGTAACTAACATCAGCGCCAAAATATGTCTTGGTTTCCCTGTGTGTAGAACGTCTTTAGCCTAATGTAATGGTTTCTCGTGTTTGTTTCTTATTTCTCCGCTACCAAACTCAGTATTATCGGATTTGTTTTGTATCTATGAATCTCCGTAGTTGAATTTGAGGCGTTTGCTTTTTTTACGTTCCGAATAATAAACAATTAATCATGTACGGATGGGTGAGATTTTGAGTCAGTTCACTTGCTCAACTTCTCTCATCTAACGAACAGAGTCCTTGGGTGGACTTTCTGTTTTTGAATCATCAGTGTTTCGTTTTAGAAAATCAAAGTATGTAAGCTTTATATGGTTTTGTATATTTGCTCTACGACCCAACAGAGTTTTTATGGTTAGATCTTTGTTTGGTTTTTCTGATTGGTTGATCTTGGGCAGGGCGTGGCGGTGCCGGTGGTGGCAGGGGTTTTGGAGGCGGAAGAGGCGGCGACAGAGGTGGTAGAGGTAGAGGTTTCGGTGGTGGAAGAGGTGGGGACAGAGGTGGTAGCGCCATGAGAGGCCGTGGTGGAGGACGAGGTGCTGGCCGAGGAGGTGGTGGAAGAGGTAGGGGTGGAGGTAGAGGGGGTATGAGAGGCGGAAGCAAGGTCGTTGTTGAGCCTCATAGGCACGGGGGAGTGTTCATCGCTAAGGGTAAAGAAGATGCTATTGTTACCAAGAATTTGGTCCCCGGTGAAGCTGTCTACAATGAGAAGAGGGTCTCCGTGCAGGTTATTTAGCGCCACCAGCTATCTTTATTTTTGAATGTGTGTTCGATTAAGTAATCCCTCAAGTTTACTTTGTTAAAATCGTGCCCAAGGAATCATCTACTCTTCCTTCATGAAGAGTAGGTAATGGCTTTAGGGTTCAGGAAAAACTATCCCATTGCATCTCTAGGCAATAGTGATAGTGCTGAACTTTAGACTTTTTGTTCTTGCTTGGTAAATATTATCATTTAATTATACACAAAATTGACTTTGAAAGTCGGCCTTTCCTCTAGAATGAGGATGGAACAAAAGTTGAATACAGAGTCTGGAACCCGTTTCGTTCGAAGTTGGCTGCTGCAATTATTGGTGGTGTTGATGAGATATGGATTGTGAGTATCTACTTCATGTTTTAATGCACTTCCAATTCTGTTTTTCATGTTTTTGATACATGATGGTTTTATAGTTAGATGCATAATCAAAATATTTTTATATTCATGTTTTAATACGTCTATTGAAGAAACCTGGTGCTCGGGTTCTCTACCTTGGGGCTGCTTCTGGAACCACCGTCTCTCATGTGTCTGACATTGTTGGTCCTGTAAGTCTATATGATATTGTAGTATTTAGTATGCTTTTTTATATTGGAAAGCGTTGCTGAAAAATAAGCAATTTTTCTTCTAGAATGGAGTAGTTTATGCAGTGGAGTTTTCTCATAGAAGTGGCAGAGACTTGGTTAATATGGCAAAGAAGCGCACCAATGTTATCCCAATCATTGAAGATGCTAGACATCCTTCCAAGTACCGTATGCTTGTTGGCATGGTTGATGTGATATTCTCTGACGTTGCCCAACCGGATCAGGTGTGCTCCTTGTGTGTTTTTGGTTCAATTCATTCTCAAAAATTTAAAAAGATAGTAGGGGGGGTACTATTTCCTGTTGAAGTGGTGGCAGGTCTTTCCTTTTAAATGTATGTGAAATGTCCCATGTCTCTTTGCTGTGTTCCTTGTTTCTACAATATGCTAGTTCCTTGTTCCTTTACAACTTATATTTTTTAAATGCATGTGAAATGTCCCAGGTCTCCTTGCTGTGTTCCTTGATGCGACAATATGCTAGTCTAGTTCCTAGTTCTTTGACAAACTATATTTTTTGAATATATGTTCTGAAGAGTTTTCATATTTCCAAATGAATGTTGTTTTGCAATTCTATAAGTGATACTTCCTGTGTACTCAAAGTTTCTTCTCTGTTTCTTAAATTTTGTTACTTGTATAAAATTAGATAATTAGATTTTTTTTGGTGGTGTTTTCTGTCTTTTGGGTTTTTGCGGGTGTTTTTCTTGGTTTTTTTGTTTTTCCTGTTTTTTTGTCCTTTGTAATCTCTGTATGCTTAAGGGCACATTATGCTTTCTTTGATGATATTTCTTTGCTTAGCTACAAAAAAATCTCTTTGATTATTTTGAGTTTGTGTAACACTTGGTATTTGCAAGCTTTATATATATATATATATATGTAATTTTAAGTTTTTTACATCTTTATCTTGTACTGTATCATGATGCATATGATGAGTTAACTCGGATTCCCCTTCAAGACGAAATGGGTGATGAAAGCTCGAGTTTTCTGATGCGTTTTCATGAAGTTGCGTTATTCTTTATTGTTAGTTATTGCATGTATGCATTTTTTATTTTTATTTTTTATATCAAAAGTATATGCGTTAACAGTCTTTTATTTCTCATTTCCCCTTGGTCTGAAATTTTGAATCTGTTTATACTTCCTCTCTTACTGGATAATTCTTAAATGTTTGTATGATGTCTACAGCAGTTGGAGCTATGTTTTGTGTACTCTTATATTTAGTAAGTTAAATGCTGAAAATGAAACTTGAAATTTAATTCTGGATCACCATTCAAGTTGATCATGTATGTATTTATTGGAGCTTTGGCTCCTCGACTTTTTGGACAATGAATAGCTAGCTATCAAGTGTTATTCTTCTTTTATTGGGGGATTCAGTAGTTGGGTTCCATCTTCCTGTACGCACTTTTACAGTTGGAAACCAATATTATTTGGTCATGTTTCCTTTCCTGGTTCTCTGATGGTATATGTTGCTTCTCGGAAATGGTTGTCCCCAACTAACTCTGCCCGGGCAAGTATCTCCCCATCTTGCCTCTAGTCTGCTTTATGTGGATTTTTCTTAAATCTTTACAGGCAAGGATTCTAGCACTGAATGCATCATATTTTCTGAAAGCTGGCGGCCATTTTGTAATTTCAATAAAGGTGCGTAGATATTTTTTTTTCTCCCCCCTATATGCCACTGATTGTATAGAATCGTCAAGTGATTTACTTGAGCAATGAGTTGAAATTTGATGCTGATTATTTGGTTGTGTATTTCAGGCCAACTGTATCGACTCAACACAGCCTGCTGAGGCCGTATTTCAGAGTGAGGTGAACAAGCTGAAGCAGGATCAGTTCAAGCCATTCGAACAAGTTACTCTTGAACCCTATGAGCGTGACCATGCTTGTGTGGTTGGTGGCTACCGTGTCCCTAAAAAATCCAAAGCTGCTGCCTAGAGGTAGAAATGTGGGCACATTTTTGTTTTTCTCATGTCTTTTCCGATTGAGATAGGGGCATGTCTCAAGATATATGGTTATCGTTTGTATTGAAACAATCAATGTTCCTCCCAATCTTGTTCTAATTATTGTGGTTTAATCAATTCGATACTTTTTAATATAATATCGATCGTCCTAAGCATTGTCTGGTGTTTGCTTATCTTTTTGCCACTCAAATAAATGTTTTGCATTACTGCAAAGAGAGAGGTCTGGCAAAGATGCCAAAGAATATCGAGAGAAGCAAAAATGTACTGTCGACTGTGGACTTTGGAGCTGAAAGTTTTGACCAAAAACGAGTGGAATGTTTGGCAAAAGATCCCATGTTCATGACGATCAAGAAGCCAAGTAGTAACGAATCCCTTTTGGTACGGAAATCATTCCATATAACGTGGATCATTCATTCATTCATTAGATGATGGCTTCCATTTTCTCGGTTCTGGTAGGATGGCAATTGGAAACTTTTCAAGACATAACTTACCGTCAGGGGCTCCCTAGCTTGGCCGAGGGAGCCCTTCTGTCACTCCCATGTTATTATTCCTCTTTGGTCAAGGAATAATAAGGATTTGGATCGAAGATTGGCATTTTTCAGTCAACAGAAAGCCATTTCATCGGCCAATCATAAGACTCTGAGCTATTGATACCGTGTAAACCAAACACACTTAGCCCTCAAAGAAACTCATCCATCATTGAGGAGTGAGGTGAGCAGCACTTAATCGCCTTATACAGTTTCAGTAGTTCATGGCAATTTATGTCATTGCATAACAATGAATGTGAGATCCTGTCCCTCAGTAATCAAACCTACAACTAATTTCATTTTTTGCATTGACAGACGACAGTATACTGTATACATGCGAAATTAACAAAATTAAGAAATTTTTTTTTTGACATATCCACATAAGGGTAAGGGGAGGGGGGATTCGATCTTGTGACCTACGCTTCATAAAGCGTGGTTCACAGCCGATTGAGCTACCTCTTGGGGACACAAAATTAAGAAATTGATCGACAACAAATGCAAATTAAATAATCGACAACAAATGCAAATTAAATTTTAAATAGAAAAAAACAGTCACACCCACACACATTGGAGAATGTTTGGGCAAATAAGATTGGGCTGGTGTTATTAACGGAGTGACTATGAATCTAGAATACATTTAAAACTCATTAAGTGTATGTAAAACTCAAATGAAAATAAAAACTTAAAACTTAATAAGTGTATGTAAAACCTGAATGAAAATAAAAATTTTAAACCTAAAATCCAAATGAAAATAATTTTTTAATAAGCGTATGTCCTGGATGAAAATAAAAATTGTCAGAAGTGGGATTTGAACCCACGCCCTCTCACGAAGACCAGAACTTGAGTCTGGCGCCTTAGACCACTCGGCTAGGGCTGGGTATCGGTCATATCGGTCCGGTTAATAGAGTTATCGGTTATTGACCGATAAGATATCGGTTAACCGATTCTTGACCGATTACCGACCGATAAGCTATCGGTTAATCGGTCATATCGGTAATCTGTTAAACTAGCCGGTTAATCGGTTAACCGGTTTTTGTTAACTTTTTATTGAGTTTTTTACTAGTTGCTAATTGGGCCAAAAATTAATTATTTTAAGAGTTCAAATACTTTTTATTTGGCTAAAACCTAAAATAACTTATTAAAAATTAGTTGTTTTGCCCCTTTTGGGGGCCTAAATATATATATGGCTAAAAATGTTTATTGAATCTTTTTTTATATTGATCCATTACATCTTTTTTATATTATAAAATAAAAATTAAAAGAGTAAAAAGTATAAAATTAAAAATATATATAAAAATTAAAAATATTTATCGGTCATATCGGTTAACCGATAAGAAAATTTTAACCGACCGATAAGGTTACCGGTATATAATTTTTAACCGATTACAGTCGGTTAATTATCGATACTTGATTATATCTTTCGATTAATGTCGGTAATCGGTCGGTTAATTGGTAACGGTTAATTTGCCCACCCCTACACTCGGCCATCCCGACTTGAATGCCTATTACGCCTCTTTGTCTACATCACTAAATCTTACTGATAGAATATATTACTAAATAACAATCGAATGGGGGCATTTTTTTGGTATTTTTTAGTTTCTGGTGTGGGCGAAAAATTTTGGTCATTGGAAAGTAATTTTCAGGTCAAAATTTATCATTGTTAAGGGGAGGCGTAAGACAATTTTTTTGAAGTTTGTCTCTTTTTTTTTTTTTGAAAAAAAAAAAAAACTAAGTCGCTGAGAAAGGCTTGGTTTATAGATGGACCAGATTCAGATGAGTCTTTTCCAGCAAATCTGTAAAATTCTGGACGGTGTTGTAGATGAAGATATCAAGGCAGAGCTTCTTATATTCACTCGTATCATTGTAATTTATCACCCTTGTATAGCTGCTAATCGGTAAAGCAGTGCAATTTGAATGATTTGTGAAACTTCAGTTGATCACAATATAAATAGGACCAATTGATACAGAATATGTTCATAAACATGTAAATCTTGAGCAGAATCAGCACAGTTAGCTGAGCTTACGATGAGGCCTACATTCAAACATATGCATCTCCAATTATCGATGTTTTCGCTGCTATCTTCAGCTCAAAATTGAGGCTTATTTGAAAATTGTACTAGTTTATTTGGGACTAGTTAAGGCGCTCAAAAAATAGTTGGCCACATTTCTAATCAGCAACTTCACACGTTCTCATCTATCTTCTCGATTTTGATGTCTTGGCCACCCCACTTCCTCATGCGGTCTGACGTTTGTTCAACCTGCCAGTGATTTCTTATCAATATACTTATTTTCAAACTCTATGTACACACAAATACAATGAGACCTTCTCCACCCACCAAGGATCCAATCATCCAATAGAATCAGCACCATCTAAATGTCTCTTTACCTCTTGTAATTTTTTTATATATCAGATGTAAAATTTCTTTTTCTCTTTGAAAAACATGATCTTAATCCAAGACCCACCAGATGCTTCCAGGGTCAAGTAAATTAGAAGCTTCAAAACATCAAGCTAATATGGCTTTTTCATAGGAGAATTTTCCTTACCTCCTCGTTCCAGTTGGTTCTAGATAGTACAATCACGAGAAGCAAAGTTTGCAGAGCAGTTCCACATATCATGCCCCCCCAAAGTCCCTGAAATCGTGAGATTGATTAGCAATGAAACTAATAGGAGAGGAAACAACATAAACAGAGTCGTCAATGCAAGTAAATCATTTTTTTTTTCCCGTTCTGGCTTGGTGATGGATATATATTAGTGGAGACAGGTTACACTTAGCACCTGCAGATTATGATGGAAAGGAAAAGGATCAAATAAGGCCCTCTTCTTTTTCAAGAGACAATGGCTAAGCTTAGATTGAGGCATTAATAGGAAGGCTTTTACAATGAAAGACAGCTTAGTATAGCAGCTGGAATTCAAATACTTTACCGCTACTCCCAAATTTGCTTTGTAACCAAGAAGGTATCCAAGTGGAAGCCCGAAAATGTAATAACTACCCAAGTTGATATAAGCCACCAATGCTTGCCACCCACCTCCAATAGCAACGCCTGTAAAAATGATTCCAAGAGATATTAAAAGAAGAGGAATGAGTTATGAGAAGCTTATTTTACAACATAGAAGTAGGAGAAGCCAAATAATAGGATACCTGAAATCACAGGCTGAACACTATTAAGAACCATGGTCACACCAAGAAGGAATGCTAGTTTAGAGACAGCTTGTCGTAACTCTACACTGCTTGTGAAAATGATGGCAAAATAGTCCTTGGTAATCAGGATAACCCCCATGAAAAAGATCCCCAGGAGTAGGGACTGAAAGACTGTCACATAAACAGAGTATTTGGCAGCTCTTGGATGTCCTAATCCAAGTTCATTAGAAACTCGAACACTGCAAATGTAGTAAAAGAAGATCAGCTACACGGATTTTCTTTGAACAGTTTGACTAAATCTTTAAATTGTTAATCAAGTACTTTTACAGCAAATCATGGCACAGTACTGTCATAGCGATCAATTATTACTTGTTTTATGGTCATAACCCATGTCTAATTTGACACTTTAAAGTGTTACTTGTCATAAAATGCTATTGAAAAAGATTCAGAGTATTGGTTATGTACCTTATAGCTGCATTTATTCCAATGAACAACATTGCTTCCCACCCGTTGAAATTCATGCTGAAATATAAAAGTTGAATGAATAACTACAGAGTAATTAAGGAAAATTCAGAATTGTGAACATGGAAATTAAATATAAGAGATCAAACCAAGGAAACCAATACGTCGAGAGGTGCATAATCTTAACTGTTTATGCTGTAAAAAACATACATATTGTGCTCCAAAAGATAGTGTAATTAAAGGACTTTTAGAGCGTTAAAGTATTAATTAAATAATTGAAATGAGATCAATGTTTCTTCCGCAACAGAAATCAAACTCATTTTTGGCTTTACAAGCTTTCAAATGGTTAAATCATTGTTTAAGCTTTTGGGATGAGTAATAATTTAATATAATATCAGAGTCAAAGGTTTTGAGTTCACCTCCTTAAATATTTAACATGTTAGGCCTCACCTATGAAGGAGAAGTTTGAGTGAATATAAAATTATCCCTTCCTATAATATAATTTTGCAATTTGATAGCAGATGCATCAAGAAAGCGAGCAAGGGTATGTCTCACACAGGGTGTATGTGCACAAGTTGTGAGCTTACCAAATAGAGAGGGAATCAACAGCAATGATGGCGTTATCAAGGTGGCCAGTTAGAATGATTATGCTCATCATATACCAAATCTCTAGGCAAAGCATGACCGCTGATGCAAGGGAGAGCCTAACAAAGGCCCATATATCCTTGAATGCCGTCCAGGACAGTCCAGTCCAGCCTTCGTTGCACCAAACTGTAACATAGACAACCTGAGCCACAGCGATCTCCCAACCTGTGATATTAAAGGCTATGGCTGCACCAGTTAACCCCCAATCGAATACATAAATGAAGAGCCAAAGCAGCCCAACGTGTATGATTAGGGCCACAAACCCAATCCAAGCGAGCACAGTAACCTTGCTCTGGGCCTGGAGGAACTTCTGGGCGGGGAAGTTGATGGCAAGTGAGAACAACTGAGGAATGATTAGTATGGTGAATTCTCCCGCAAGATCAGCTATATCATCTGCTTGCCCAAGAAGCTTTAGAATTGGGGTAGCAAACACGTAAATTGGCAAGAGAATGATGCAGGAGACCCATAGGATTATCCATGAACGTTGCATGTAAACACCCAGCAGGTAAACTTGTCCGGCACCAAAAGCTTGGCCACAAAGCGTCTCAAGGGCACTCCCCATTCCAAGCTGTACAATAAAATATTAATTAGACTCATCTCTCTCCCTGTTCTAGCAGGCACATGAAGGCCTCTTCAATGTTGATAATTAACAGATACATTAAAAAAATATCAGTTGATTATAAAACACATAATCAAGAAGCAATAGCTTCAATTTTAGAAATAACCACCTAAAGATCCACATAACCGCATACAGTACACAAAGTATGGAACGAATTCATTGTCTTTCGATCCATGTAGCTAATTTGTGGATTTGGGATTGAGGAAAAAAAAAAACCCTATAAATCAAACACAATGAGCGCATATATATATACATACATATGATAGAATACATAGATTACAATAAAATAATAATAAGACCTGACACGCACACATACACATGCATGCATCTGACTGTATATGCACATACACATTACACATACAAACAGCTGCAGATGGATTCTTTAGACAGAGAGAGAGACAGAGAGAGGCGCCAAACCATGAAGCCGAAGGAGAAGGTGCCGATGACGGAGAGAGCGATAGCGACGGCAGAGAGCTCGATATCTCCCATGTGGCCGACGAAGATGTTGGTGACGGAGTTGGTCCCGAACTGGCACAAAATGTTGAAAGCGATGGGCCCCGCTATCTTCCACATCTTAACCGTCTCTCTGCAGAAAACCCGGCGCACCTCCGCGACGGTCCTGGCCGGCGCGTAGTCCTCTCCCCCGTCGATCAACGGCGTCTCCATTCCGGCGCGCGGTTGTGTCGGAGCAAGCAAATGAGCTGCTCGGAGTAGAGGGAGTTGTTAGAGACTAGAGTGATAAGTGGTAGGTTCGGTTTTGGAAACTGAACCGACTGGTTGTTGCGCTTTGAATGACCTCCTTAATTTCCTACATTTACTGACTGATATACACAACAACAACAACAACAACTGCTCATGCTTCTTTCATGTCATCCACCATCTTAAATCTTAACTAACCTCTTAATTCAACCCATTATTTTCGTTTTCCAATTTCAAATAACCAAATAAAAGTGGAACAAAATAACATATATATTTTCGTCTTAATCTTAGAAAATGTAACATTAAGAAGATGCATGTGCGACAAATTTATAAAATTAATGTGATTTTTATTTATCTAAAGTTTAATGCATATATAATATTAATGAGAAAATATCTAGCGTGGCCAATGATTGAGAGTTGGGAGAGAGTAGAGAGTGGGTGTAAGTGTAAATGATGCATATATGTACACGATGATACATCTACTGCCACTTGTCATACCTTCCGTCACCGTGCGTGTGAATGTGTGACGCATATATTTTAGCAGAATTGTCGACGCAATTCTTGTGCAAGTTTCCTGCTCATTTCCATACAAATATAATTAACCGATCATGAATTATTGTACTATGCATATATATATAGCAACAAAAGTCATCTACTTTTATATATTTATATGGTATAAGTTTGAAGAAATTAACATATAAATAGAAGAAAGACAATTGCTACAGTAATGAGTTGAACACGTGGTCAACATGAAAAGGCCAGGGTGAGGGTGAATGTGATAGTGCCGACTGCCGACCCACCACCACAACTTTTGAGTCCTGAACTGTCGTTTTGAGGAGGGATTAGATCGATACGGGATACGGGATACCTATTACTCTTTTAGTATTTAGTATTACGTCCCTTCTCAGTTCTCACAGCTATGATATAAAAGGACAAATTTTCCTACTATATAAAAGTAGGTTCAAGAAACCTTCTTTATAAAAGTAAAATGTACCTAACAAATATGTGAGACATATATATATATATATATATATATATATATTTTTAATAATAAAGATAAAGTTTTTTAAAAAAAATATTAAAAATTTATATGTATTTTATATGTTATTAAAAAAATTAAAACATATTACTTTTATAAAATCAATTATAAAAAATTCTTTTAATTTAATTTGAAAGAAAATTTTATCGAATATAAAAATAGCTCTCCCTCTCTCACCTAGATAAGAGAATATAAATTAAAACAGCAACAAAGTCCAAAATTATAGATTCGAATACTTATTGGACCACTTACAGCTGGACCAACCCACCAATGGTTCATTGTACATATGTGACTAAAATCTTCTTTTTTTCGGGCTTTACCTTTTTAACCCAAAATAAATGGTTTATCATAAATATGGCTTCGACCGAACTCAGATCTAAGGGCATTCCGAGCAACTTCATCACAACTATATTTCAGCTTCACCTTTCTAACCCAAAATAAGTGAGTACTGTGAAATAATATTGTAGAATCCAAATCCGGCTAATTGGGCCCTATAGCCCATATTTGGTCAGCCCATGGTAGTGGCCCGAACGAGAGTACATTATTCGGACTAATCAAACGATATCTTCGGAAGACCAAACACTCGGATTTTCCGAGTGTTTAAACCTTCCGATCATGAGTTGCCATGATCCTCGGTTTAGCCGAGGATCTCTTCAGCCGACCGTGATGACGTCATCGAGTCCCTATAAAAGGGAGGCTCCACCCGCCATTCGAAGGTATCCCGTTTTCCTCACAACTTACTTATTCACTTCAAGTTATCCGATTACCCCTAATCAAATACTAACTTAGGCATCAGAGCTCCCGTCGCCGGGACACCCCCGGCCTTTCTTATCTTGTTCTATTTTGCAGCCAGATCAACCCAAATACCATCATCAACGTCTATATCATCATCAACGATCCAGCAAATCAACGAAGCAGAACTCTCCACGTCATCCTTGGGAAAATTGTGCTCTAACAAATATAAATGTTATCTCTCCGTCTATATTCTTTGAAAAAATCAAATATATATAAAATATTTGAAAAAGTATATTTAAATGAAATGAGAATAACTTATATATTCAGGTTTCACCAAAAATACCTTTTGTGCCAACCATTCATCATCTGCTACCTCACATGAAATACATTACCAAAATAAAACCAAACCATTTGATTATATGAGGAAAGAAAAGAGAAAGAAGAGAAAAATGAGAGAAAGAAAGAGAAGGAAGAAACGAAGAAGGAAGAAGAGAGATGTCGTGAGTGGGTGCAGACCCATCGCCATGAGTGGGTGCAGCATGGGTGTAGACCCACGGCCGGCCTGGGTCTGGTCGGCCACCAAGACCCACAGTTCTGACGACTTTATTTTTTGATTTTTTCTAATGGGTCTTGCTTTAGTAGGTTTGATTTTTGATTTTTTCTGATGAGTCTTG
The DNA here is from genome assembly GCA_013348765.1 of Carpinus viminea. Taxonomy (NCBI): domain Eukaryota; kingdom Viridiplantae; phylum Streptophyta; class Magnoliopsida; order Fagales; family Betulaceae; genus Carpinus; species Carpinus viminea. The sequence continues at coordinate 273,210 of CP054673.1, forward strand.
CCTTGGATCTTGTTATATGGTTTTTTCGTTGGTTTTTCACATGGTTCCTGTGACTTTTAGGGTGATAAAATCCCAAAAATGGTTAACCTTACTCCATAAGTTTTAGTTTTGAATCCAAAATTAAATTTAAGGCATTAAAAACGAATTTTGTAGCATTATAATCGATTTTTGAGGCATTAAAATGAGTTTTTAAGCATTAGAATTAATTTTTTAGGCTGGGCTTCTTTTTTTGTTCGCCGGAGGTGGAGGACGGCGGACAGCAACAACATCAAGGCGTGGGTGGAACTGGCAACTGCAAGGATGGTGGCTAATATTTGTAAGGAAAAAATAATCCTATATTTTGCTAACATACAAATTTTTTGCAATTTTTTGAAATAAGTAAGGTGTCAAATAGCAAGTGAATTGCACAAAAGTCACTTTTTTTGTGCAACATCCACACCCAAGATGCTCTTAATGAAACAATGAAAGTTAGATAGTTAAAATAATGACGTTGCTAAATACATTTTAAAAAATTGAGTAGTTCAAATAAATATAAAAAAAGTACTTTTGGTTATTTTGGTAGTAAAATATTTTATTATATTTTTATCTTTCTTGCCAAATTTTTTTTTTTAGTCTTTTCTCTCTTCTTCTCTCTCTTTCTCCCCTTCTCCCTCAACGCTCCCTTCTCTGAGTTTTCTCTCCTTCACACAAAATATCAACCCCAGCGCCTCATCTCCCTCCCTCCTCAAACAAACTCAAACGCAACCGTTCGAAGCACCATCAGTGCAGACATGAAACCACTTCTTCCATACCAACAGGCCCACCCTTTCGCATATCCTCTCTCTTCACCCTCTTGCTTTCCCTCCCCTTCCTCCTCTCCTATTACCTCCTCACCCCAAGTTCGCTCTCCCCCAACAGCCCGTAAATGGCAGGACTATTTCTATTTAATTGATTCTCGGTTGGTTGGGTGGTGATTACGGTGGAATGGCCGGTGATTTCAGTGAATTTGATGCTCTGATTTTGCTGTGTGTGTGAGAGATAAAATGAAAAAAGTAGTATTTTAACTAGTAAAATGAGAGATCTTGGATGCTCTAAGAAGAATCGACAGTCCAGCTTGCTAATCATTTTCAAATTTTCAATCCAAGTTTGGAGAGCCGTAAGGTTAGGCCCCATCATTTTTACACGAATTTAACATGAAATTTGTAAGTTATGATTTAGGGGTAAATGGACTAAACATACAACATTGAACTGAACATACGACACATGCTAAAGAAACTTATAAATACAATGGAAAATGAAAATATAAAACTGAATAAATAGATAACATGGACAACATTTTACACGGCTCCACCACTAGGGTAGAGCACCATAAGACTCCAATTTTTTTTTTTATTATTATTATTATTTTTTAATATGCTTGGGTACAAGATTTTCTATTTATAGAGCTTACAAATAATTTAAATTTACTCAAATCCAATATAATCATAATCAAATCCCTTTCTTTAGAATAATTTAATCTCATCAAACCCTTAAATTTAGGATAATCCAATCTCATACATTATGTTCATATACTCTTAACATCATGAGTTCTTGACGGGTACCTTAATTGTGAACCACGTTTTATGAAGCATAGGTCACTAATTCAAATCTCCCTTCCTCCTTCTCTTGTTTGCAAATGGCACATGTCCAAAAAAAAAAAAAAATAGTGGGTTAAGATTAAGAGATTTGGCAAGTTAAATTAAATGGGTCTTTATCTCTACACTATCCAAACCCAACACGCAAACATGAAGCCTTAAATCACTAGTGAAGTAGTGATTTATTTCCAAGAAGTAGCTTAATTGAAAAAAAAAAAAAAAAATCACCGGTGATTAATACACATGGATGGGTCTTCTTATAGAAAATGAATACCTTGTCACTTTTAATTAACCGCATTAGATGTAGAAGAACAAGTTTGGGCCCAGTCTCTCGAAGCTCGGATGGGCTGGAGCATGATCACCTACCCACCAACAAGAGCTTAATACAAACTAATTAATTAGTTTACGATTTGACCAACAAACATGGACCTCTCCAAAGAATAGGATATGATTCATCTCATGCATGTGCTATTGCATGCGTGATTACCTACGCATTTAAACATGATCTCTATCTTCTTTTTCCACAATCAAGTATTAAACTAAATATGCCATAATAATGTGTCACTCATGGCCAGATTCTGGGGAAATGTGGCCAATGCACCACTCAATCAATATACATTATGTTTCATTAAAGTGCTCTTTCTCTTTAGAACGGGTTTGGAGTGTAGGTTTAATGTACCTCATTTACAACCATCTTTACCCTAATTATTAAAATAAATATATATATATATACACGACAAGCAAAGTATGCCTAATTAAAAGGCGTAAAAAAGTGCCGTCTTCTTTCAATAAATCTCATGGATGATGGATCACTTTCTATTATCATTGATTTTATGGATTCAAAACACTTTTGTTTGAATTTGATGATTCATATGAAAAAGTCTATACAAGACTCACCCACTCAAGTAAATTTTAATACGTTCAGCTATTAACCCGAGAGATTGGTTTTATGTGTGCTCTATTATAGACTTGTATGGTAATTGTTCAAATTGATTGCTGAATATTTCAATGGAGGACGAGACCAAATTAATTGAAAAGTTTTCTTATAACTAGGTGAGGGAGAGGGACATGTTCATTTTTTAGGGAGACAAACATGTCCTAATTTACCTCTCACATGCATGATATGACCCACAAAGCGGCGGCACTTGATTTGAACAAATCAATTTGAGTCATACATTGAACTTGTCGTAGCTTTTGTTATTGTCCAAAGGTTGAGAGGCGGCACTTGTCGTACCTTTTCCATTGCCTCGAAGGAATATACAACACGCAAATACGAGACCTCGTCCTACGCATTTTTTTAGCGTTGCACAATATTCCCCGCCACGTCATTCTCAGTCTATAAGAAATTTCAATGAAAGCTTACTACTGCTTTTACATTGCAACGTACGCCATTCTCAAAAATTATTTTTATTTTAGAAATAAATTTTGACCCAATTAACACAGTTCTGGTATGTAAGTTCAAGTTCACGTGGGCCTCTCCACTGCAACTAATACTGCGCCACCAAATAGGCAACAGACACGTGCTCATCACAAAAATCCAACGGTTCTGATTCCATCATTATGAAATGCCCCAGTGCTCAGATCCCTCTCATTGTAAAAGGGAAGGCATAAAGCTTCTTAAATTTTGTTTTTCAAAATATATATATAATTTTTAAATAATGTGTTACAATATGTGATACATTTTTGTGAAAAATAATAGATTATATAAAATTGTGACACATTATGTATGAACCATATTTTGAAAAAAAATATATATAGCACTTCTTTTTGCATCGATAAAGTGAACCTCCTACCAAATTGTGTTGGAGAGATAAAAAGTTAGAGAGTTTTACACATAGTACATTCATATATATTTAAACACTACTATATCTCAAAAACTAATGAGCTAATAAGTTTGAGTTCATTTAGGCATATTAATTGCTTTATATATATGTGTATGTTTTTTCAATATGAGACACAATACTTATAAATGTACTTACAACAAATTGTTGAGTGTAAGTGATAAACAGTTTTGAAATAAGAAAGGAAAAATTGGTTGATGTTAATCAAATGAGTTTTAAAATATTTGTTGTAAGATAAATGTGAAAAAAAAGTAGTTTGTTAATATAACAAATGTCGTGTCAAGAGAAGGATAGAAGGTTGGGGAAGCTTTGCCCTTGTCAAAACAAAATGAACCGTGACTAGTTAGCTTCTTTGCTATTTAAAGGGGAAAAAAAATGTAGAACATGTTTAAGGTATTTGTTTTGTGATAACAATTGAGATGATTTACTGTTGTTGTTTTTGTTTTAAGTAATGTTAAAGTTTATATTTATATTTTATAATATTGATATGACAGTTTCAAGTGACATTTAAGTCAATGATTATTTTTAACTAATATTAAAAAAAAAAAAAATCAATCCTTTACACCATTTACCAGTAGTCAACTGGTACTTCTATGCTCAAGAAAGTAATTAAACAACAATATTTATGATATTTTTATATTTGACTTTTTAACATTTTCCAGGAGGTCAACCAACTGGCGCCCTGATCCCCAGTATTGTTGTTGAAGTTTTATCTCCGAAGCAAATTCAGTTAATAACTCTTGCTTGCGAGCTACGTTACCAACACATTAAAATTTTGATTGCAAATGATCGAAAGCTACAAAAAATAAATGCTTGCTCCATCTATATATAACAAACATAACCGCGAGTCACAATAAAATAGACCGGCAGTCTAATTGAGCCAACACGTACAAGTCTCGTTTTATGCATTTAAAATGTTGTGCCATCTGATGGTCATTGCATAACATTTATTTATTACATATATATGACCATGCTATTGAATCAATATGACTCATCGCAGACGAAAGCTGCACCAAAAATTTGCTCGATCGATCTCCTATATTAATATTTCAAATAACGTTCAATATTCTAACGACACCAATATATAATGGACGTAACACACAATATATGATAGGCCTGAGTATTTCTAGAGGGTTTTTTCACGTAAATTTGACGTGTTCCTGTGCGTTGCTCACTTGGTGCCAGCTTGATTATTTGCTTGTGTTAGCTAGCTAGACGAACCCTGATAGAGTATAATGAATTGATTATTGAAACAAAGCCACTGAGCAGCACTGGAAGCTGTGATGAATTAATTAGATGCATTGTGTACGTTATTGGTTTGAATTCTTTAATTAAATCTGGGAAAAAAATAAATATTAATGTTAGTTTGCTCTTGGTTAGTTAGATGACAGACATGAAAAAAGAACACGTTGATGATTGAGACGAAATGTGATGCATGGTTTGGTGGGTAGTGGGTACGTTTGGACTACAACATTATGTTTTTGCAAAATGGGAAAAACGAGGTTAGCAGGGACACGAGAAAGACGTACACGATCATCTACTTGTTTTTTGTCAAATTCTTAAGCACTAGTCTATATATGCTTCCGACATACTTTGCGTGTAAGATACATGTTTTACGTTTCCAGCAAACAATTAATATGGGGTTCCAGGCTTCCAGCCACCCCCGTCATCGGGGCAACCTCTTGAAGTGGGTTCATATATTGATCATACGAGAGCAAATTTAATGGGAGTGGCCACGCAAGCCATCGCTCTAGTCTCTAAAGGTGGCCCGCACGAGCCACTCATTTACTTGGCGTGACCTCCTTGAGCAGTGAGTGTAAACGCTCCAGCCACTTCTCAGAGGTGGGCTGGCTGCCCCTTTGAGAGGCTATTGGGCGGCTTTGCCATTTCTATTTTTTACAATACGAGTCAAAGTCATATCATAGATAACGACATTGTTTTAATTAGAAAAATTAAAAAAAGAAAAAGTGATTTCTAATTTTGACTTTATTTCTATTGATAGAAAATTAAAAAAAATTAAATTAAATTAAATTAAATGTCAATTACTTGGAGACTCGGAGCGAACAAGTTGATGCTCAATTTGAACAAGTGGCCGGAGGACTCAATTTTGTAATTAGCCCATGAACAGGCATTCAAGTTCAACGACAATTTTAAACTGGTCGCAAAAATTTTAAGGAGGATTCAGTATGTTGAATCTTCGATCGGTGTAGACTCTAGTCGTCAGGAATACGGCCAGTATTGTTTTGGCACAAGACAAATTTGAAAACTATGAGGTACCGTGTACATAAAAGACTCGCAATATCAAACCTCGTGACCGCAAAGTTTTCAACCATCTTTGTGTTTTGAAATTCTAGAAGGATATTAATATTAATATTAATTTTATTCATTTTACCTAACTCTTTCCCACCTTTCCAGTGGTGTTGTGTTGCATACAATTAGGCATCCTCCTAGTCCCTCGTGTTGCATACAATTTCTCCATGCATGTACTAAACTCTTTGCCATCTTTTTTTTATTTAGAAAGTGTTAGAGATTTAAATAAATGAATTCAAAAAAAATTTTAAATTGGTGCGTCAATAATTTTTAAATTAAAAAAATATAATTCTCTCTACTTTGTCTACATGATCTACCACGTTAATTAAAAAAAAATTCTAAGTTTATTTGTTTTACTCTCTAATATTTTTCCTATTTATTTAGTCTCAAATCCTCTTAACTTAAAAAAAAAAAAAATTTAAAAAAAAAAAACCTTAATTATTAAAATGAATATTGAAGAATATCATAAATCGCCCTAAGATTCGACGAACACCGAACATTTTATAGTTTCTTGATTGTTGTGCGCCGTTGATTCTGATGACATGTGAGTTGTTGCATCAACCTCTGGAGATATTCTGGGAGTGTGGATTTCGTGTGGCTTTGGATACTCGTGTGCGCGTCACCGCCCCCCTCGAAAAGCGCGTAGCGTGGGAGTCTTTTTTCGGTCGGCGCCACAGGGTTCCTGGTGGGAAACCGGTTAGCCCCGGTGGACGGTATAAAATATGACGAAAACGCGCTTCACAGCCACGAGTTTAGAGTGATCCGTTTTTCTGTTAGGCAGTCTACACCAACACCTAAGCCGACCGCTCTTTTTCTTCCTAGTGAACTGTATGGAACTACTAAAACGACGGTTTTACCCTCTTACCATTTTTTAGTAGAGAACTAAGAAGATTTTTAATGCCTTTTTTTAGGTGCGGTGGTGGGTGGTAAATTAATAATATAAATCTATATGGTGGAGACTGGGAGAGTGGAGAGGAGTGAGAGAGGAGGAGGTTGAGTTAGGCAAGGGACAAAAGTGACATCTCCTGCTTGATTGACACGTGGCGGTGATAGAGGCCCAGATTCCATTTTGGGGAAAAGGAGGATAAAAGGTGGTTTGGAATTTTGGATGGATTTTAGTTGTTAACCAATTTTGTCAATGGATGTTTTGCCTACACGCAACCACCTAAGTAAGTATCAAGGGTCAAATTGTCCGTATTAGTCCACATTCATTTGCATAAATAATACCCTTAAGAAACCTAATTAATTAATGACAATCATATAATTTAGGAATAAATATAAAATTAATCCATGTGGTTAGCTTGAATTATAAATTACTTCATGTGATATCAAAATAAACTTAAAACTTCCTAGAGTATGCTAAAAAACCAATTTAGTCCATGTAATCAAATTCCATTAAAAAATTCGATGGATTCCATTAAATGCCACGTCAACGCCAATAAAATAATGACATATGTCACTCTTAATAAAAAATAATAATATATTAAGAATATAAATATACAAAACCAAAATAAAAAACTTTAATTTTTTTTTTATTAAAAAAAAAAACCGAAAGGGGTGGCTGCCCAATCAGCAGCCACAACTTTTATTATTATTATTTTTTTAGCTTTTTTAGTTTGATATATTTTATATTTTTAATATTTTTTTATTTTTTTATTAAAAGTGACACATGTCATTATTTTATTAACCCTTGACGTGACAATTAATAAAATTTGATCATAGAGAGTAAATTGTTTTTTTAGCATACCACATGAATCTTTGAATTCATTTTGATACCGCATGAGCAATTTGTAATTTTAGCCAACCATATGAATTAATTTTACATGTATTCCTATAATTTAATTTAATTTTGCATCTTTTGGGCCCCTCGGCCTCCACTGCCTTTTCCCAAATAGGAGGAGATATTTTCTTTTTTCTTTTGTTCTTCTTTCTTTTTGACAAGTTTTCCGGGGCTCAAAAAGGCAAAAGTGCTTGGATTAAGAGTCAAGTAATTCAACTCTAAGTAAAAAACATGACGCGAAAATTTAACAAAAGAAATGATAGATATGATCAAATGATTCAAAATTTACACATCCTCCTCCCAGTCCCAGTCTCAGGCCCAGTCTATATGCGTTGATTTGAAATTACATAATTATTTCATTTCATGTCAGATGTTACCTTTTCACAGGATATATATATAAGAATAATATACGAATAATAAAAAAATGCTCCCAAATATATATATGCGCTACTAAATAATGCTTAATGTTGAAGCCAAACGCGAGAGGGGCGTGGACAAAAACTGCGGATTCTCTTTTGCTACCGAACCATTGTGGAGGTTGCTGAGAAACAGTAAGATCGATGGAGGTGTTACAAATAATTAATTTAAAAAATGGGACCAATTAAGAACGACGTACGCTAACTATGATTGAAAAGACCCAACCACCAATAAATAAATTGACAAATATTTTTCGTAATGCATGGTACGTATATATGAGAAAAAAGAAACTAATCCTTTTTATGTCTTGTTTCACAAACCGAGCTAGCTAGGAAGAAGGTGTAGAGGATAGTTCTCCCATTTTCTCAGCAAAAAATCAACCAACCAATTTCTTTAGCATGACACCTGATAACGGCCGGCCACATCTTCACACCGGCCGGGCAAGAGATTCAATATCACGATTGGTCAAGACCATATATATCCCTTCAGCAAGTGACGCTTGGCCAAGGGCATATCCCGAGTGGGCGACATGCTCTATCATAAAACAACACCTGATCAAGACCATATATATATATATATATATATATATATAAATCGTCTGCAAGCTCTTCAATTCCCATAAGAAGTATTATTGATCGATCATGAAGAACGCTTCAAAATAAAACACAAAGAACTAATTAATGCTTAGGACTTATAGGAGCATCACTTTAATTTTTCCGGATGAAATTTCATAGGGTCATGACCTCATGGGAGTAGGAAGATAATTGACTAAAAGAAATAGTGAAATTATTTTTAAGCTCTCTTCATATCAAATTTAATGACCCACGATTGATTAGATAACAAGTGTCTGGAAATGTATGGGAAAATAAGTCTGACAATGACTAATGACTAGCTATGCAATGTTTTTTGCGGGACCAAGAATACGTACCCCAAAGTTAAAGTTGTTACCTTCGGCAAGTCTTAATAAAATCCAATAATTTGAGTCTTAAATAAAAGTATATATGTTTGTGATTTAATTATACTATATTTGCAACTATTCATCTATGGCCAAGTTTACTTTGACAGAACTTATTCACATGCACATCACTACCAAGGAATGATTGGTACAGGTAGCACATGCATCCCCCCCTATCTCTGCTCCTATATTAGTGGAGCCTCTCTCTTCTCTCTAATTTATGCCATAATTGTCTCCCCTCTTATTTATAAGAGAATTTGCCACATATTACACTTTCATCTCATCTTTATTTTATTTAGTTAACGGCTATATCATCATTTTATCTCTATTTTATTGGTTTGATGTAACTGTGCTCGATCGTCACCTATTTAATTAATTTTTATAAAATAAATTAAAATTAAGAATTAATAGATACTGTCACATAAGATCAAATGGCTAAAAGTTGAATGAGGTATAATATGTAGCATTAATTGTCTATATTTTCTCTTAATGTAATGCTAAATACTATATCATCCTTATACTACTATTTCATTGAGTTGCTAAAATGATAGTACTTGTAACGTCCCGACTTTACTTAATGAAAGGCGAAAGTGAAAATCTCTAATTGTCACTTAGCACTACTATCTTTTTTTATAGTAGTGTTTAATAGCAATTGGAGATTTTCACTTTCGTCTTTCATTAAGTAAAGTCAGGGCGTTACAATGCCCATCAACTATTGGATTAGCCTTTGTGTAATATTTTATATTATACCTCTATCACTCCTTACATCCTACTGCCTTGATGTGACAATGTCTATTAGTGTTAAAAAAATAATAAATAAAAAAAAGAAAAAAAAAAGAAGCTGATGAACATTGATGCTAATGCTACATAACACACAAAAACTACGTAAATATTCAACACAATTGATGTTGCATGGTCTAGTAGTCCTTGGAATATTAGCCACTGTAGCGTAAAATTAGAAAAAAAAAGAAAAAAAGAAAAAGAAAAGAAGAAGAAGAAATATTTGTGTAGTATACCGGTATGTATGATTACTGTGTAATAAATATAGCATTAATCTTTATATTTACTAAAGATGAAGGTTGGGAATAAAACCAATCATAAATGCAAGGATTATATTTATCTATAAAATTTAAGGGCGAGATTTAACAAGGAAGGACCTAGTAGTAAGTGACAAAAATAATTTTAATAGAAAATATATATACGTATATATATTTCTAAATGTATAAAAAGAAATAATAATAATAATAATAATAAAGGATATGAAAAGCATATATGTAAATAGATATTAAAAAATGAAATAAAAAATGCATTAAAACAGAAAATGAATGGCCTTAAAGCTACCACCTTCAGTTACACAATGAATTGGGATATTTGAGGTGTTTTTGCAGTGCCACCAACTTGTATTTATATCCGCTGGCTGTTTCTTGATCAAGCATTACATTCACTTCTCTACTTTTTCCACAAGTACACGTGGCACCAAGGATGGGAATGAATGAATTGAAGAACATAAAATCATTTTTTTTTCTTCTTCTTTACTTGGTCAATTGAGGAAGCTAGCAGGATTCACCACCACCTTTCTAGATCCACTATATATATATTTATTATTCTTTCTTTTTACATTCCATCCAATGCTCCAACCATCTCACATTACTCAATTTCAGGCTGTGACTCTCGATCTGTTTAATTATGGGTGGTATTTAGGGTAATAATATGTTTTCTCAAAATAGGTAGAGTTTCTAATCGTTTTATATACAAATTCTGAAAACGGAATTAACTTGCCCAAGTCCCGAGCATGTACTGAACACAGATTGCCTACTTTCTTATTCGAGCCGATGGGCCTCATATGGCCTCCTATGTAACATAAATGTAAAAGCAATCTTAAGTATTTTGTATTTTAAATTACATATTAATAGAATAAAATAAAAAAGAAAGAAGCAAAACTAGGTCCCATTGTATACATTGCGAATTGGAGAATAGTGAGATTGCCCCATCATGCTTGTGGAATTTTTCTTTTTCTCAATATTCGTTACCAATATCGATCCTTATCAACAGCCACCAAAGATGAAGCCAAAACAAAATTTTCTTCCCCCCAATCAAGATCCAACATCTTATTCGGTTTCTTACCTCTTGAGGTATATTACGTGATTATGAAATTAAAAAAAAAAAAAAGGTTTCAATAATATTGACCATTTCTGACTATATATATGATTCTTCATCAAACTATAATAAATCTTGCATCATTCAGATGGATCATGAAAAAAGACCACTGTTTGGATTAATATCGATCCAATTCCTAAAAATTACTATTAAGGTAAATTGTTGGGTAAATGGCATTGGTGTCATTTCATCGTAGGTTTGTTTTTTTTAACGTTAATTTGAAGCAACAGCCAACAAGGATGTGTAATTCTTTTATTTCAATTTGTTTCGCGTGTCGGAGGTATATATTTATATTTATTTTAGTGGTTGGGGCAACGCCAACGCCAACGCCAACGCCAACGTAGACAACTTTCAGGTTTTAAAATTCTCTACTAAGACGTAAAGTCACCCCCACCGCCTCGTGTCGGTAAACCCACCGTAATCAACCGGTTAACGTCCGTCATTGAAAAACCACTAAACCAGCTATTGGAATTTCGAATCAGGGAATCAGTTCAAGGAAGTTTTCAAACTCACAGGGAGTGTCATGTAAAGTTGTTCCAAAGCCCATTCCTATTGGTTGAAAGGGTCGCTTTCGTGCTGCCCTGGATTGCATTCGTGGGGTTTTTATGGGCAAGCTTTCTCGAAACCTTCGTGACAGCCCAGTGAGGTGATCCCTGCCGAATAATAAAGATCAATTTGGAAAGCTTTGCCCCGCAATGCACAAAGGGCGCGTGTAGGATACTCCCCATACGGAAGTGCGTTGTCCAAAATCCCGAATGGCCGAATCGGTCCGCGCCAGCCATTCATGCGCCGAAGGAAAGCGTGCGTTCGCTTACAACCGGGGTTTTCAAGGAGCTTAGTATATTGCGTCATCAAGGAGTACGTTTTACTCAATTAATCGCCGTTTACTTTGCGGAAAGATCACAGAATTTCAGATCACAAGGGAATCCAACGGCGAATATGTCTTGACAGCATAAATAGTAGGGTCTCTGTGCGGCACACGTTTGCATTACTCACTGCAAAATCAGAGCGCTAATTGCTAGTTGGAAGAGGCCTTCACCTCTCCGTTATAATCATAAAAAAAGAATCCAATTCATCAAATCCCATAAGAAAGAAACTCTCTATTTCTCTCTCTTTGTCCCATGCGTTTCCTCAAACACCAACTCCTTTAACTCTGTGTCTCTGTCTCTCTCTTTCGCACAGACGAAAACTCTTCTCCAATCACGAGAGAGAGAGAGAGAGAGGAGAAGCAGCAGGAGGGAGAAGATGGCATCGGGGTTCACCGCCGGCGGGGCCCCCGACTTCTTCAGCGGCCGATCCACCACCATGACGAACCAGCCTCAGCATCCACAGCAGGGCTACCGATCCCAGTTTCCGGGTCTCCTTACGGACCCGTCCATCCAGATCGCTCGCCACCCAGCCGCAGCGTCCAGCCTAATCGGTAAGCGAACCCAGGCCGATTTCCGAACCCCGCAGTTCCAGAATCCGGCAGCGCTCAGTAGTCATTTTCTCCGCTTCGTCAAGCCCCGGAGGAATTACCACCACTCCTCCCCTATATCCACTTTATCCCCCATTGATTTTTCCACCAGCAACCCCACCTGTCTTGCTACTTCTCCAGAAGCATCTTCCTTGTTGCCATCGTCGCCGCACCACCAGCAGCTACAACAACAACAACGTTTCGGCCTCCCCATCATACAACAACACCACCAGCAACAGTTTCGGCCTCAACCAATTGATGCCATCGGAAATTCTAGAATTGTTCCGCAACACAATACTGCGACTATTTCAACCTTACCGGGCGTTCCCTACATGAATACAACGACGATGACGACGACGCTCATTAACAGCACGGTTCCCCAAGACAGACTTTTGGCTTCCGCCCAGGATTTATCGGAGCAGAAGATGATGAATCATCGGCTCCAGGAGTTAGAGAAACAGTTACTGGACGACGACGATGAGAACGGCGACGAAGGCGACGCCGTTTCGGTGATCACCAGCACTAATAGCGAGTGGTCCGAGACCATCCAGAACTTGATTAGTCCGACCCAGAAACCCATTTCGCCCTCCCCCACTTCCTCGACGTCGTCGTCGACCTCGTCCAACTCCTCGGTGCCGTCGCCCGGGTCCACCTGCTTAAAGCAGTCGCTAATGGAGGCTGCGACGAACATTTCGGAAGGCAGAAACGACGCCGCGCTGGAGATCCTCACGCGCCTGGCCCAGGTCTCTTCCAACCCCAAAGGGAGTGAGGAGAGGCTGATGAGTTACATGGTCACCACGCTGAAATCGCGCATGAATCCGTCTGAAAACCGACCCCCTGTCGCCGAGCTTTTCAGTAAGGACCACGCCGAGGCGACCCAGCTCCTCTACGAGATGTCGCCCTGCTTCACGCTCGGTTTCATGGCCGCCAGCCTCGCAATTCTGGAAGCGGCATTAGAGGACGAGTCCGAGAGCGGCAACAGAATTCACGTGCTCGATTTCGATGTCGGGCAAGGTGGTCATTATGTGAATCTCTTGCACGCGCTCTCAGCCCGTCGGAAGGGTAAGCCGTTCTTCGTGAAGATCACGGCCGTTTCAGATAGTGATGGGGCGAGAGAGAGGCTGGGGATTGTGGGTAAGATGCTGAGTCGTGAAGCGGATAAAGCCGGGGTTTCCTTCGCGTTCAAGATGGCGGAGAGTCAGAAAGTCTGTGAGCTGACCCGCGAGTCCCTGGGCTGTGACCTTGACGAGCCACTGGCGGTGAATTTCGCTTTCAAGCTGTGCAGAATGCCGGACGAGAGCGTGTCGACGGAGAATCCTCGGGACGAACTGCTCCGGCGAGTAAAGGCGATGGAGCCGCGCGTGGTGACCTTGGTAGAGCAAGAGATGAACGCCAACACGGCGCCGTTCCTGGCGCGGGTGGCGGAGACGAGCGCGTACTACGGTGCTTTGTTTGACTCGATGGATGCGACTGTGCTGGGGGATAATGCGAACAGAGTGAAGGTGGAGGAGGGACTCAGTCGGAAGCTAGGGAACTCGGTGGCGTGTGAGGGGAGGGACCGCGTGGAGAGGTGCGAGGTTTTCGGGAAGTGGCGGGCCCGGATGGGCATGGCAGGGTTCAAGTTGAGGCCGCTGGGCCGAAACGTGGCGGAGGCGATGAGGGGGCTACTCAAACCGGGTTTCACTGTTAGCGAAGAAAACGGAGGAGTTAGCTTTGGATGGATGGGCCGGGCCCTCACCGTCGCATCTGCTTGGCGTTAACTTCACTCTCTTTTTTTTTTTTTTTTTTTTTCTTTTAATTTTCGGCTTTTTTCTCTTTTTCTAATGTTATAATTATTATAATTATAATTATTATTATAATTGTTACTCCATTGGTATGTTGTTGTTAACGTTTTCCTGAGAAAAAAAACTGGAGAGAAAAGGATAAAAGGAAAAGGAAAAAAAGAAAAGAAGAAGAAGCCCACCAAAACGGAAACAATAAATAAATTTAAAGGTTGTTTGGATTCCCACAAAATTCTAGTGCGCTTTTGCATTTTATTTGTTTATGAGTTGGTTGTGTGCTCCAGTGAAAGTAGTAGTTGTTTGGTGTGTATATGAGAGCTGACTTTTTCGTGGTTTGTGGTTTGTGGTGTATATATATATAATATGGGAATGGATTGCCAACAAATAACAATGGAGGGCTCCACTGGATGGATGGATGGATCATGGATGAATGGATTTTAGTTTGTTGGGATTTTACTTTTTCTTCGTTATTCCTGGATCGTGGATGGGTTGAACTTGTTCGCTTGCACGTGTCAAGATCGGAGCGTGCACATGCAATGTTAAATTTGTTGTTCCAAATGGTTTTTTTTTGTTATACAATTATAATTATATATTGCTCAGCCTCAGCTCCTTCAATTTATTTTTGGAAATGGAAGGTAATGATGATGATGGGCAGTAGAAGATAAATATAGGAGAAGTATGATAAAAGTTTCGTGAACCACCTCAAAAAAAAAAAATCTGCTACCTAACCACTCCATTTTCTATATCAACAACATAATATGCGACCTCCTAACCGCACTAGCTAATAGCCTAATACCTTTTTCCCTTCCCTACCCTTCCCAATTATACTTCTCCTTTATCTTATCAATTAATACACCATCAAATTAAATTAAATTAAATTGTACTATATTTTTTATCAACTATATACATAATAAAGATGTCAGTAGTAGCAATTAATTATTCACCGGTTGGTGGTAAAGGCAGTAAATGGAGAAAATTATGCATTATATAACAGTGTTTGGGTGAAACATAAATGCCCAATGAAATTGGAAGTGATTGAGGATTTATTGTAATCATGGCGGATGCCAATCACAAATGTTTCTGTGGTGGAGAAACATAAATACATAATATAAATGGCAAGTAATTGGGGCTTTATCAATTATCGTCATCATGCCAATTCCCAGAAGAAGATGGCAATGGAATCTTTCTCTTCTCTGTGAGTCTATTAGGCTGGGGCCTATGAGCCTATAATCGCCCCCTTCTTCTTCTTCCCAAAAAAAAAAAAATCATATATATTCAATGAGGTAAAAAAAAAAAAATTAGAAACAATTGGACAGAGAACAATAATTAATGTCCAGCAGACACTGTTGGATTTGATGGGGGTGAATAGATGATCCAAAAGTATGATGGAAAAGCCCCTTGTTTAATGTTTACTGAACTACAATTACAGCATTAAAAAAAAAAAAAAATTGACAAAAAGAAAAAGGAAGTTGCATTAATTAATTAATAAAGTCAACACCCTTTATTTCACCTTATTTCTTTTCAAACCCACCAATAAACCAAATTATTTCTAATCTTCTTTCTACTTTCTACGCTTATCTTTTCAATGCACTGACATAAACAACGACCAATCTGCATTTTCTTCCTAAATTCAATCTAATTTTTTGTTCGCCTTCATTTTTCTTTTCTTACAATATGACGATAATGTTTGGAACATTTAGGAGGAGGAGGAGGATATTTTTTATTATTTATAATTAAATTAGTGTACACAAATTCTATCTAATTAATATTTAGTGCAAAAAGGATGATATTATTTTTAACTTAGTGCGCACTTGTACGAACCACTTTATCAGACATTTCCACTCCTGAGTCCTGACCCCCAACCCAACCAAATTAAAGAGAGCTCCTATTGTCAACGAACCTGTTTTGGCGTCAAATATTATTTTTCATATAATAAAAAATTTTAATTTAAAATTTTGAATGCAAGATTGAAATCTAGTTCAATTGTCTAAGTTGTCATATATGTGGCCGAAGCGCAAGAACTGATGGAAACGCGTTGGAGTGCCGATGGCGGCAAATCTTTCACAGATATATAGATCTATACCTCGTAAGTATGAATATGGTAAAATTTTGTTAGATGAGGTTGCGATGAAGACGTGGAAGAATTTTTTGAGCAGATGATCACTTGGCAACACTTGAATGACCAAAAAAGTGAGATCACTAAAAAACATCAAAGACTTAAGAGGTCATAAAAAGTGTTTATGATACCATATTAAATATATTGTGAAGAACGAAAGAAGAAGAGAGAGAGAGCAGAAGCATATAATGGACTCTGTTCTCTCTCTCTTATCTCCATCTTTCTTTCGCTTTATACAATATATTCAACAATCTATATATATTAATTGTAATTTAACCAAAAAAATTGTGAGATTCACCAGCTCAGACAAGTGTTTGGGCAAACCTAATACCTATGGTTTGACTCTTGAAATCATCTCACAATTATTTGTGTGGAGAAGTGAAAAACTATTTGTTTTTCTATTAAAAAGGGTAACATAAATAATGAGAAATTGGAATAGTTTATTTGAGCATTATCCAGTGTATGCTAACAAGGAGGACCTAAATGGCCAAGTGGTCCTAGTCCCTTATTGGGCATAGTGATAAGAAGTTGGTGGGTGTGGTCCTTCTGGATAAATAGAAACTTCTCGTCTATTTTAGCATTCACATATGGCTTAGTTAAAATTTAGTTAAATAACACTTTTTTTTTTTTAATATTTTTTATTTATTTTAGCTACACATATTTGATCAAAATACTTTCATATTTGATTAGTATTTTAACTATTCATTTTTATTATTCTAATTTAAAATATAATTTCTTTATTCATTTTCACTATTTACAAATATGAGAGACACACATATTATTTTGTTAATACATTATTGAGCTATAACACTAAGCAAATTTGTTGAGCATTATATGAGCTAATCAATTCCTTGGCCCCTTTCTTTTTTTTTTTTTTTTTTAGGGAATCAACTAAAATAATATTTTATTTATGTTAACTGGCCAATCTAAATGCTTTTAGGATCTACCTAAACCCAAGGATGAAAGTAACTAATGATGACAGAAATGTTGGTGTAGTTACTAGAATACCCTTTTTTTATATTGTATGCGGCTATGTTTGCATGGCGGCAGGCATTACCCGATTATTTTGACAAAATGACTAAAAATGTCATTATCTGAATAATGGTTGCTTAAACAAGTGTTAAAAAAACGAATAACCTTGTAGCTTAATGCTAACGGTGTCCCACTTCTTTAGGTTTGAAGTTCAATTCACTCTATAATGTGAACATTCGTGGATGTTTATGGGTGAGGGAATTCAGCTACTTTTACCGTTTTAAAACACATAAATTTTTTATAAATTGGAATTTATAAGAAAATTTTAGGTCAATTTTTCATTATAAATAGGGCTCACAATTTTTGATACAACTTGTGACCCCGGTACGAATCCAGCATGAAATTAATTAAAGAATTAGTATTAATAAGTCTGACTTATTTAATTAAATGGGTCAGGATATGATTGACCAATATAATTTTATACCTATAGTTCAATATGATCTGAATTCTAATGACATTCAATTTTTAACATGACCCATGAACTCGATACAAGATTTTAATTTCACTGTTGACTGAGGGTTCTATTTGTTAATATTTTTTTAAGAGATTTTTTTTTTTGAAAAAAAAATATTATATGATATAACATTAAAGTATAAGTAATTTTAAGTAATGTGTGTTTTTGATTTATTTTTTTTAATGCTTTTATTTTGAAAATAACATAAAGAAGAAGAAGAAAAGTTAAGGAAACAAAGCTGACGCTTTCATGGTTGGACCATCAACCATGTGTAAAGACTAAAAGACCCTTATTTTGAAATGCATAGCCTACAAGATCCGTGGCAAGGAAATGCACACTTGTTCTTCCACCCAAATGTCCCAAATCAACTGTTAATATTTAATTAGTCTACGCGCGGCTCATAATTAGTGCAAATCTCTCAAACCATACAAATTAATAGATGCTTAATGATCATTGGAAGATTGGTGCACTGGGAAATTCCACTTGAAAGCCTCACTGATCATTTTTAAAAGATATTCAATTCAATTTTATTTTAATAAAAATTGTTGTGCATTTCAAAGTCTACTTTATAGAAGAAAGAAGCAGCTGGTTGAATGTTCAAATGGGTAATTTTCGTATAACATAACATAAATAAAAAAATTAAAAAAATTAAAAAAAAAAACAAAAAAACCCCAACTATATGCATGGAAATCAATTGTTTACAGAATAACAATTTTGCCATTTGAAGAGTCTCTCATGTTTTATAAACCATTCGAATAGCATACCAATTTATAAACCAAGAATGGAATGGGATAAACAAGCAACTTCAATTGCATGCCTTTCTACATATTTATTTGATATTTCTATCACATATCCTCTTCAACAACTTCTTCCTTCGTATCAAAAGATAGCTCTTGGGTTGCTTGTCCCAAGAAATCTCATTCCAATTTGAAGGTGATGTTTGTTTGTGTTTTTGTCGTTTGTTTTCTATCTTCAATATAAATACATTAATGAGCAACTCAAAACATAAAATATTTGTAAATATATATATTTGTAGATTTACATCACATTAGAACACTTTATCAAACTAACAAACACAAAGATTTTCTAGCATATTAATACTAAAATCATTTTTTGGTATAGAATGACATTAATTAGAGTAGAAAAATTAACCATGAAATCACATTTTTATCTTGTAACTAATCCACAATATTGACGTGTTAGTTCAAATAAATTATTATTATTATTAGGATTAAATACCTAATACCCCCTTGTGGTTTTACTACTTTATTTTTTTTCCTTAGTGTTTGATTTTTATTATAGGAGGTCCATGTGGTTTTGATAAAGAACCAAATTGGTCATTCTGTTAGTTGACTTAATAGATTGACATGTGGACGAATGAGAATTTAATATTTAGTACAAGTGGCCACGTCATCAGTGGCCACCTAATTAAATTTTTTATCAAAAAAAAAAATTTAGAGAAAAAAAGGGACAAAATTTAGGGTGGCTACGGACCTTTGGGGGTGGTTTTGGCCACCCCCTTGGTGGGGGTGGCTCGGTGCCTAAGGGGTTGGCCGTAAATTTTTTCTCTCTTTTTTTGTTTGAAAAAATATTTTTTTGATTTTTTAAAATAAAAAATTTAATTAGATGACCACGTCATCAGTCCACTTGTGTTAAATTTTTATTCGCTGTCAATATGTCAATCCGTTAAGTCAACTAACGGTTAACTGACAGAATGACCAATTTGATCATTTATCAAAATCACAGGAACCTCCTATGATAAAAATCAAACCTTAAAAAATAAAAAATAAAGTTGTGAAACCTCCAAAAGGGTATTAGGTATTTAATCCTTATTATTATTCTAACAATTTCAATCAAATACCAAAGATAAAGAAAGATAAAATGATGATACGTTGTTCCTTTGTGACCCTATAGATGTGCAGGTCATATCCGTAACTATCTGTTTCAACGGGGGGCAATAATGTAAAAGACTAAAATTGTTACCGTTGGAACCCGTTGCCCTCTATTTCTGTGACCAGCCAAATTCGAATGACCTACTTTCAAAAATTGCATACAAGAAAGAAACACAGGATTCGCAGGGAAAAAGCGAGAAACTCAGAGAAAATCCAAAAATTAAAGCAAGAAATATTTCATTATTGAAATCACTCTGTGAGTTCTCTTTCTCAGTTCTTTTTCTTTCCGATCTGATTCAAACTCAACTAGTTTTTGCCTGTAACTGTTTGAATGATTAGCCTGTTTGGTTGATGAGAAAAGGTCAGGATTCAGGAAGTTGAGGAAATTAAATATTGACTTGTATGGTTTCATTTTAGGGTCCAGTTTCACTGTTCTGCCTTGTTATCTTTTGTTTTTGTTTTGTTTTTTTGCCTTTTTTCTTGACAATCAACCAGAGGGCAAGTGTTTTGCAAAACCTCAAAAATGGGGGGTTTTGAAATGTAGAGGATCTTGAGGCTTATGAATAAAAATTAGGAGATTTATATATATTTTTTAAATTCACAAATAGGTTTTCTCTGTGTTCTCATGATTAGGGCTTTTCTTTTGCCGAACACTTAGGATCCCATGCACTCAAAACGAAATCAATCTTGCTCTGTTTGGAGTCGCCATCCAAGAAGAGTAGGAGAAGAAAAGAAATGAAAATCAAACCGTATATTTAAGTCTTTGATTTTTTTTTCCTGAGGACCCTCCCATTCTAGCCAAGAGAATATAAGAGTGAACAATGTTCTCTTTTCTCTTTCGTTCCTGTTTTCTCCGTGTCCTGATAGAGGGTTCTTGATGAAGTAGTTGAGAGATCGTGCTTTTCTTTTTTGAGGAATACGGAGATATACTTCTTTGAATTTTGCATCGAAATTGAGGTTTGGTGAATTTACAAGATTCTGACTCAGAATAAACATTGTTGTTCTTCTGTCTACCTGAGCTGTGACTTGCATTTTACTCTATAGAAAAAAAAAAAGAAAAGAAAGTCTATGTATTGTATTTTCTGGTCTTGCATATTGCTTAGAGACTGATTTTGGGTAAAAAGTGGGTAATATACATGTTTAGCCGAACATTGATGGTGCCCCCTTTGGAGGGTTATATATTGTGTTGAGATGAACTGAACCTATATCTTTTATTTATTTACTTATTTTGTTTTTCTCAGATGTTACTAAGCCTAGATTCTACTTTCTTGCAATCTATCTCCATTTGGGCACTTGTCCATTATATTAATTTTGTTCTTATGTGACCAATATCTGGCATTGAATTAGGAATGTTAGAGAAAAATGTCATTGAATTCTAGCATCTATTTCTCTACCATTTTGTACAAATACAGGGAAGCAGTTGGTGATATAATAGTTACTACAATTTCAGAAATTAGTATTTATTATCTAGCACTTATTCTACCTAAAGAAAGTCTAAAGGTGAATTTCCGTTCCCTTAAAAAGCCAAGCAAGTGAATCTTTCCATTGACTACAAAAATCAAGAATGGCGATGCAAGCTGGTCGTCTGATTCAAGATCAGAACTTTAATGTTCACTGTAATGGTACTCTAACTATGCTCTCTGTGCAATGTTTAAATTACTCATTTCTCTCCACTAGTCACTAGGGCTGTTTAGTCTAACCTTGTGAAGTTGTGATATCAATGGCAGGTGCTTCTGTTGGGGGAAAGACAAATGTCCCGAAAGGAGAGAGGAAAGGAGGACTTGGTGCAAGGAAACCGCTTAGTGATCTATCGAACTCAGAGAAGCCTGTTCTAAATCAGGCACCGAAAAAGCAAACTTCGAAGAAAGTCACTTTTATTGATGAACATTCTGGTGCCTCTAAAATGAGAAATGATACAAACAAAAGGACAAGCATCTCTAGAGCCTCAGCGAAGTTGCAGACGGGTAGCAGGAAAGCGCTTTCTGACATTTCAAACTCTGGTAAGGCACGTCTGAATGGGGAGGCAACAAACAAGAATCTTAACCTGAAGCTCGGTGTTGTGGCAGAGGAACCACTTCATCATGTCAGTGCTATTGCTGAAGAACGATTTCTGCACAATCACCAAGAGTGTATTAAAGCACAGACTAAGTCTATGGACTTGGATGAATTTCTGAAGACAGTTGGACTAGACAACGGTAATATCAAATTTGCACACATATACATATGCATGCATCTATTATTATGTTGTTTTGCATAGACATTTGATTATTTTATGTTTTAGATCTTTCCAAATACTTGGCAACTCCATGTGCACCATCAATGCCAAGAAAGTTGAAGGTCAGTTTGCATTATCTCTGTTTAAGAAAAATTTCTGTATTTTTTGTGTGTTTTAAAAGATTCTTTAACAAAAATACTCCCCCTCTGCTGTATGTATTCAGCCTGAAAACTCCCTGAAGAAGTACCACCTTGAATTGGAAGAGATGGCTGAGCAGCTGATTGAAGATGGAGGATCTTCTTGGAAGCATGGGCTGTTGTCAAGCAAGCCTGCCGCCTCTCCACTACCTCCTTGCATGACCCCAAAATCACCCCGTTATTCCACACTCTGGAAAGACTACGACTTGATCAACTTTAAGTTGATGGAGACTCCAGAATTGCCAAGGCATTAAACTGATTTCCCTTGTTTAGAATGGCCGTTCTGTGGCAAGAATATGTTGTTTAGGATTGTAATGGAGACTTTCATACCCCACACTCTTTTCTTACCTGCTTGCTAAGAGCTAGAATGTTGCCTTGTGCAGAACTTCAGTGTTTTTTAGTGTGTAAACCAAGAACGGATATTTTCTTAGAACTTGGCTCTTTATTCTACTTTCTTCCCTCATCTTTGATTCTTCTATTGATTGGATGAACGATTGAAATGAAGCAAGCATAGTTGTAAGGTTTTGGTGACTTTAAACATTCATTAGTAATTAAATTCTGCCGCCTCAAGAAGTAGTTCAATCGACTGAGACTACGCCTAATGAAGCGGAAGTTACTAGTTCGAATTCCCTTCCCTCCCTCTTGTATGGATATGTCAAAAAAAAAAAAAAAGTAATTAAAATTTGCCTAATTTCACAAATTATAATTACAAGACACATCATGGCTCTGTTTGCCAAGAGACCGGACTAGAAAATAAGTGGACTGGCACTGTAGATAACGTGATGGTTGGCAGGCGCATCTCAGTGACTTACATCTTCCCAGGCGCAGCAGTGACTTAAAATAATTGACTTAACCCAACTCTCTTTAATTCATAACCACAACAAACCAACCACATTCACACGTTAACTAACCCACCCCCAAACTAAAAACAATTGCTTGTCAGACCAACCCAACCCAACCACACCCCTCACCGGTTTACACATTAACTAACCCCACCCCCAACCTAAACCCTTCGATTGAAAACACTGCTTCATCCCCCATCTAAACGCAGCTTCTTCTTTCATCAAACGCATGTAGATTTTCATCTTAGATCTGGTCAAAAATTTATGCAAACTCTCTCATACATTGGCAAGTGCAGAGTGTTCCATTTCCGAACCTTTGTGCCGCCGGTGAGTTTCTGTCTTGTATTGTCATGTTTGTTTTTCTCTCGATGACTCAACCCAGAAATGAAAAACTTATTCTTTTTTCTCTTACTCCCAATTTGAAGAGCACTACCTCATTTTGTAATACGCGGCACAAGGGCTCGACGCAACCAGCCAGACCATATCCCCAAACCAGATCATCAACCAAGGTTAGTGGTATCAAAGTGAAAAATACAAATTGACATTAACGAATATCAAATTACAAAATGACCAAAGATTTGAAAATAGAACAATGTGCACCTGCTGATGTAGGAGGGAGTTGCGCTAATTTTTGCCAAGATGTTATTGGTCGTCGTGGGTTAGCCTCATGGGAGAAGAAGTTGTGTTTTGTTGAGGGATGAAGCAGTGTTTTCAATCGAAGGGTTTATGTTGGGGGTGGGGTTAGTTAATGTCTAAACCAATGAGGGGTGTGGTTGGTTGTGGAGAATTAAAGAGGGGTGTGGTTGGGTTGGGTTGGGTTGGTCTGACAAGCAATTGTTTTTAGGTTGGAGGTGGGTTAGTTAACGTGTGAATGTGGTTGGTTTGTTGTGGTTATGAATTAAAGAGGGTTGGGTTAAGTCAATTTTTTTAAGTCACTATTGCGCCTGGGAAGATGTAAGTCACTGAGATGCGCCTGCCAACCATCAAGTTATCTACAGTGCCAATCCACTTATTTTTCGGTCCGGTCCCTTGGCAAACAGAGCCATGGTGAGAGTTGAGATCAAGGGCTGAGTATGATTTATTTACAGCTTGAAACCTGGCCTTGGAATTTGGGCTTTCCAGGTTAACAGAAATGGGCCTGATTTATGTAACGAATATAGAAAATGGACCTTTTAAAAGTCGATTCAAAGTCCACCTTCTTTCTAGAAGGCCCAAACAAGCCATCTCCTTAACCCCTACAGCCCGACTCGCAAAGACGAGGCACCATCACCTCCTGCGGTACACAGCCACCACACTGTGACCCATTCTAGTCTCAAAAACCTCATCTTCCTCTCTCTTCGCTCGTAGAGACCTTGCAGAGTTACGCTAGCTTCGACAAAGCCCCAAAAGAGCGAGCGAACCTTGGAAAATGGTGGTGTGTCTGAGACTCCCTTCTCTCACGTCGTCTCTATTCTCTTCCGCCACCGCCAACTCCGTCAGGCGCTCTCCGTCTTTTCTCCGGCGGCGAAGCATTCGCCAGCTCCCGCCATCGACGTTAGCCGCCGCCAGGTTCTCGGCGCAGGGCACGGCGGCGACGGAGGAGCGGGCGGATGAGAAGTCGAAGAGCGGAGCGAACAGCCAGGAGCGAGTGATAACGCCTCGGTCGCAGGACTTCAACGCCTGGTACCTGGATATCATTGCCAACGCTGAGCTCGCCGACTACGGTCCCGTCCGCGGCACCATGGTTATTCGCCCCTACGGCTACGCCATTTGGGAGGCCATTCAGGTACCTTTGCATTTGCCCAAAACAAAAGTTTTGAGTTTTCAAGTGCTTCGATTGCTTTTGAAAGTGCGCTTTTGATTGCTGTTTGCAGGAGTACCTGAACGTTAAGTTCAAGGAGACCGGCCACAGTAACATGTATTTCCCGCAGGTGTGTGGCTCTGATGAATGATCACTTGCCATACTTTACTCGCTCCTTCGTATGTGATTGATTGTTAGATTCGTTTCCAACCGCTTGTTGCTTACTTTGAAATTTGCAAGCAAATGAGAGAAAGTGACGTTCTTGAAGTGGAGTATATTCACTTTTTTTTTTCCTGATCAATACAAAGGAACGGGGAAATTGCAATGGGGGGTCTTTTCTACTCTCGGAACATATTCACTTTCATAATTAGCGCATCAAATTTCAAGAACCTTTGTTAATCGAGTTAACCATTTGATTGCTGCTAGATTATGCCATGCCTGTCTGTATTCAGCATAAGATGTGGATTTACTCCAATTTGATCTGGGGTGTGGAGTTTGAGTAGATTCAACTAAGCTGGATTACTTGGTGAATTGTATGACGCATGAATTGCACTGGAATATGAAAAAATAGATACAAGGGAAACTTTCTTTCTGTTGACATGGAAATGTGCTATCAATGCTCCGTGCTTTCTATTAAAATAGCTATCTTAATGAAGGATACAATTTGGGGGGATGAAATGACCCCAGGGAAATTCCCCTTTAGTAAATCTGTTGGTTGATTGAGGTTGTACTGTTGGAACTGGTATTTACCATAACTTGTTGGCACCTCATACTTATAGACGCATTTTGCTACTGCATGCAAACAGAAAAAAATACACTGAGAAAGGAGCTACCTCTGATCTGATTGATCATTTTGAAAATTTGAGTGCCTTTTAATGAACCCAGTGCCTTTTCTTGTATGCTATGGACCTCAATTTGGAACTAGCTCACGTGATTGATACTTGTATCTTGATCCTTGTTGCAGTTTATACCATACTCATTTATAGAGAAAGAAGCCAGCCATGTTGAGGGTTTTAGTCCAGAATTAGCTCTTGTGACTATCGGGGGAGGAAAGGAACTAGAAGAAAAACTTGTGGTACGTACATCTCTTCAGCCACTTGGTGATTGCATTTCTGTCATAGTATCATTCAGGACACATAAACCTCTTTACCATGCTTATACTATTATAAATGAAGTGAAGCATGTGATTTTTCAAGTCCTTGAAAAACTATAACCTAAGGTTTAGCTTTGATTGTTGCACTCCCTGAGGCTCTGGCAGGTTCGACCTACAAGTGAAACCATAGTAAATCACATGTTCACTCAATGGATTCATAGCTACCGTGATCTTCCTCTCATGGTTAACCAGGTACAACTATGTTCATATGATTCAAAGTGCCTCCAGCTATTCGTGGGCGTTTACATAATAATGTTTCTTCTTTGGTACAATTGATTTGGTTTAGTGGGCGAATGTCACAAGATGGGAGATGCGAACAAAACCATTTGTGAGGACTCTTGAATTTCTCTGGCAGGAAGGGCATACTGCTCATGCCACTCTAGAAGAGGCAGAAAATGAGGTTTTCATCTTATTTACCTATAGACTACTTATGTCTTTGATGGTTTTATCAAAGAATTGTTTTCATTTAAGTAATTGGGGCTTCTGAACTGCAGGCTATACAGATGATTAACGTCTATACAAAATTTTCTTATGAGCAAGCTGCAATACCTGTTATTGCAGGTCGAAAATCTAGAGTCGAAACATTTGCTGGTGCTTCCAGGACCTATACGATTGAAGCCATGATGGGTGATCGCAAGGCATTACAGGCTGGAACCAGCCATAATCTCGGCCAGAACTTCTCTCGTGCTTTTGGAACCCAGGTGCTTGACATGCTATTGCAATTATTAGTTTATTGGAATTTTCAACATGTCTGAGTTTGTATGATTTTTGTTTCCAATTTCCCTATCAACATATTTTGAGCCTGAGTGTGCTTGTGTGCGTTTTACTTAGAACATGATGGGTGGTTCATTTTTTTAGTGCATCTAAAAGAATCGATGTGGAAGAGGTTTTTTCAATATTATTTTGGCTTCTCTTGTTGCTTTTGTTATTTTGATTGAGTTGCAATGCCACTTAACATATTGGTGAATTCCATTGTGACTGTATGCATGTTGGACTCTATGAGCATGTATGGTACTTATGTACTTTTTAAGATTTACTCTTGCCGTGTACTTTTTAAGAATTTAACTTATATTATCATCTGTTTGGATTTTTCAATCAACGATCTTTCTTGATCTCCGTGGAGATGGTACTTATCAAAATATGTGCTTATATAGTTCACAGATGAAAACGGACAAAGGCTACATGTATGGCAAACATCATGGGCAGTTAGTACCCGTTTTGTTGGTGGTATTATCATGACCCATGGAGATGATGCAGGGTTAATGCTTCCTCCAAGGCTTGCACCTATACAGGTACATTTGAATGCCTTCTAGTTGTTTCTTAATCAAATATCTTCTGCCTTATGTTGTTGGCATTGGTTGAGATGCATTTCAAATGTTAAGATTTCCTTAATCTTAAGCTAAGCGGGGGAATGAAGCAGAATCATTCTTATCATATAAGCCTGGAAGTTTCTTTGTTTGGTAAAAGAGCCTATAAATTATTACGAAGAGACTTCATCACATGCCATAGTCTGGTAGAGAATCCATCATAGTTGTTCTAGTCCAATTTATGAGGCGTCTAATTTGGATTCATTGTTGCAGAAAGAAATGGATCTATCATCTTACTTAAGAACCATTTTTACTCCTAGAGTATTATTATTACAGAATGTAGTTCATTTTACTTTTCTCTCGAGTATGTAATTGGCGGTCTTATAAGTTTATCTTTCATGAATGCATTGATGCCTAATTCAAGACATCAATGACCAGTTGTATGAAGGGACTTATTTTTCTTGATTGAAGTTTGAGTTGTTGTGAATTCAGTTGGAAAATACAATGAAACTTAAGTGGAATGTAATCTTTACTAAAGTTAAACTGTTAAGGATTCACCCCACTTTCTGAGCTCAGTAGTTTGATTTTTTTTTTGTCAACTTGGTTTATTCATTTGGTTTTGATTGTTGATGTTCTAGTTTCTCATAAGATTGGGTGCCTAGTTGAACTTACATTTGCTATTTTTTCTGTCCTAATTCTTGCTCTGATATTTACTTCTTAAAATGTGGATTACATGCTTCCAGGTGGTAATTATACCAATTTGGAAGAAGGATGATGACAAAACAGGAGTTCTAAATGCCGCATCATCTGTAAAGGATCTTCTGCAAACTGCAGGGTTTAAAGTTAAACTTGATGACTCGGACCAAAGAACCCCAGGATGGAAATTCAATTTCTGGGAGATGAAGGTTTGTCCTTTTTCTAGGACATCAAATATAAATTTCAACTCTTTGGGATCTGGCTTGCTGCTTCTGTCTAATTATTATTGTATGGAATTATGAATTTATCCTAGTAAATTTTTGGCATTAGTTGAAGAAACCATATTCTCAGTATCTATGCCCTCTGGAAATTTGATTGAATGGGTATCTTGATGCCTCTTATAAATTTCAAGAGACTTGAACACAATTTTTTAGGCCAGCATTATATCCAATTTGCATTTCGCACTGTGTCTTCATTGTAGCTTTGAGGTGCTTATATACCTACTTGGACATTCATAATAGCTGGTGTTGACCGTTGCTATCTACCATTTTTCTTTTTAATGAAGAAAAATGATTAACTGAAGATGTATTACTATTAATTATCCTAATAACAATTTTATTTTGTAGGGAGTCCCTCTAAGGATTGAGATTGGTCCTCGCGATGTTTCCAGTGGAAGTGTGGTTATATCTAGGAGAGATATTCCCGGAAAGCAGGGAAAAGTGTTTGGAATCTCTATGGAACCTTCAATTTTAGCAGCTTATGTAAAAGACAAATTGGGTGAGATCCAGGCATCTCTTTTGGGACACGCAACTTTATTTCGGGACAGGTGCATACTTTTGATCTAATATTTATTACTTTGTATGCTGAAGTTTACTTCTTTGTCAAATATATAAAATGGTTAAGGTCTGTTCTTCATTGTGGTCATCCATATGAATTTGCTTTTTGGAATTAAAATGTGATGAACTAACAATGGAATAGGATCCTCTCATTTATGTAAACTTTTAAATTATAACTATCATCACCTAGCTGACTATTTTAACGGAACTCTCATGCAGGGGGTATTATTTCTGTACTTATTAACCAATAGCTTGGATCTTGCACTTTCCTTGACATTATCTGACTGAGTTGTTTCATTGTTATTCAATGTGATTGATGCACACATGCATACATTTGCAGACACACACAGGGAGATGCAAACTGACGATGGTTTTTTTTTTTTTTAATGTGCAGTAATATTGTAGATGTGAGCTCGTATGATGAACTCAAAGTCGCAATTTCCCAGGGAAAATGGGCAAGGGGTCCTTGGTCAGCTAGGTATTTTTTTTTTTTTGTTTTGTATCCTTTGAGGACTTGTATATCAGGCATGTTGTTAACATACAACTGAGACACATAAAATTGCAAATATAATATCTTGCTATAATTAATGGTACAGTGATGAAGACGAGTTAAAAGTGAAAGAAGAGACGGGGGCAACCATTAGGTGTTTTCCCTTTGAGCAGCCTCAAGGGGTTAAAACATGCTTGATGACTGGCAATCCTGCGGAGGAAGTAGCCATTTTTGCAAAATCTTACTAAGACTCCAGGCATGCTTCTCTTAAAGGTAATCAACCATATGTTTACGATTTGGCAGCGGGGTTGTCATTCAATCTTGTTAAGAGCTTTTGTTCCAAACTGTAATTAGGATTTAAATTGTCCAAATTGGTGTAAATTATTGACTGTTCTTCAAACAACTTTTCTATTTGTCTTGATTCTACATAAAGATGGGATGCGGTTGCATTTAGATGGAAGGAAGTATATTGATATACATTAGACCTAACCTGATAGAAGTTTTGGAGTTATCTGAGATATTGGATTGTTTTGGTGCACTAAATGTTTTGATAATTTGCTGTGGGGATGCTTGTAATACTACTACATCTGCATCATCTCATTGGGCTGATGTTCATTCATTTTGAATAATACATTTGTTGTATCTTTAGAATTTGATGCGCTAGTGTTTAGTTGTTTGGGTATTTCTGGAATCAGCTCTGAAATGCTCAATTGTTCATGGTGATTGGTGAGTGCTGGCTGACACACACTGGTTCGTTTATCTTTCATATCTTCTGCATTTCGCCTTGTGCTGTCCCACCTCTGCATGCACTCTCCCACCCTTCCAATATATGTTCCTAGATTTTAATGAAATATCCGG
This sequence comes from Carpinus viminea, assembly GCA_013348765.1. NCBI lineage: Eukaryota > Viridiplantae > Streptophyta > Magnoliopsida > Fagales > Betulaceae > Carpinus > Carpinus viminea. The sequence goes on from CP054673.1 coordinate 303,388, forward strand.
TGGGTGGTTGAAAATGACATATTGTTTATTTTGTTAAAAATGAAAATGAAAATGAAAAAAAAAAAGGGGGGGGGGGGGTGGGCAAGAAAGAATATTAGGAGAAGGGCCCAGTGGCTCATAAAGAAAAAGACAACTTTAAAGAGGGAGGGTGTTGCTATCAGGGGCCCTAAACAAAGCAATAACAACACGCCTTTGTCGGCTCGCCGACGCGCCAAAGCAGGTGGTGGGCCACCTCTCCAATATTTAAGCCGTTGATTGAGTGTTTGGGTGCATAATAGAGACACTGACGTGGAAGGCTGAGATGCAATTTGGTTGACAAAAACAAAAGGTTTTGGAATCTTTTTGACTTTTTGGTGTTTTGTGGGGCCGGTCTTTGGTCGAGGGCGGGGTTCCTTCCGTGGAATAGTAGGTAATGTGGCGGGGAGTCGTCATTTTTATATTATTTTAGTTTATCAATTTCTTTTCGAATCCCCCACCACCTTTCCCTCAGTTAATGGGAGTTGATGACAGGCTGTAAGCCTCGCCTCTAAAGTTGAAAATAAAGAAACGGCTGTTCATACGGATTGACTCTTATTTATTTGATGGGGATGAATATATCCCAAGTTGTACATTAATTTTTTTTGGACTTGCATTTCTATTTAATACGAACAGACCACCCCACTTCAAAAAAAAAAAAAAATCGAACAGACCACCCATTTATTCACCAATCGTGACATATTTAAGTTGAATTACATAAAAATCATTTGAAACATAATATGATCAACTCTATTTCATATAAAATGAATAGTATCAATTTTTATAGTTATAATTTTGAGTTGATGTATTTTAACAATCTTGGCGTTTTCTACCTTTTCTTCGTAAAATATGATTTAAGAAAAAATAAAATTGTAGTAATCTCCACCATCGGCTTTTTTAGGCATTAGCATTAAATTTAGGATGATCAAATCCTTTTTTGGTGATACTATCTCTAAAGGGTTAACCTTCCATCATTAGGTTTTAGTTTTGAATCCAAAAACAAGTTTTAAAGCATTATAACCTAACTATTAACTCATAAAAATTAATCTATTTGCAAAAAAATAGTACTACAATTTTATTTTTTTTTAAATTATGTTCTACGTAAGACTGGGAGAACGCCAAGAGAACGCTACGGGAAGAACCTCTAGTAAACCCCTTTTAACAATGTACGTGATGTTAATATTGACATGTCTTTTAAAAAGTTTAAATAATGTGACATTATTATGTAAACGGATAGATGCACAAACTTTCACTTCATTATTCATTTTAAATGAAATAGAGAGAATTTTTGTCCACTTAAAATACATTGTTTTTGCCGATGTAACAAGAGCGGGATAAATAATAACATTATTCACATGCAAATGAAATTATTAGTTTTATTTTTTAATTTTTTTTGTCTTTTTGTCTTTTTTTTTTTTGGTTGCAAAAATTAACATTATTTAAAACATAAAACACTAAAAGAAAAAGAAAAAAACTATTTTTACCATTAGGAAACATCAAAACACCTTTTAGACTAAAAGAAAAAAATACCTTATTGACAAACATATATAATATCTTAGAATAAGGGAAATTATGAGATGCCCAAAAATCAAAATAGTTGTCTCTAAGAGATAGTTTAATTAGTTGTCTTCAAGAGGTAACTGAATTAGTTGGGATAACGCTTAAGAAATGATGTCACTATCAATTTCTCTCTCTCTAAATATGCCAAAAAAAAAAAAAAAAAAGCTAAAAATGAGAAATATGAAATAGCAAAGGACCACCATGAAAACCTTTTTTTTTTTTTTTGGGTTTAGAATTTACGGGAGTTAGCATTTATTTTTACCGGCACCATCTTTTTTTGAATATTTAAAAGTAAAACTAATGAATTGGTGGGGGGTCTCTAATCCCTCCAATTGACCATTGACTTTGAAATAGCAGCCACGCCGAAATTTCGGCTGCCACTTTGGTAACCTTCCTCATGGCTCCTGCCTCCTGCTATAATACAAATACAAATAATTGCTGTCTTCCAAAATCATTCAAATACCCGGTAATTTCCATCCCATTTCTTAGACGACAACGGTGCCTCTCTTCCTGAGCCCTCCGGCTGCTCGGCTCTCGCTCTTTCGCTCTCTGCCCCCCTTTTTTGTGCTGTGCGCACCGGTACGAAGCTTTCCAACCGCTATTTTCTTGTTTAGCAATGAGGATCTCTGATTTCGGGGATGCTCTTCCGTTCTTTCTTGAGCTGATCATGTGTTGAAATTCCCCTCCTTCATATATTGCTCTTGAGCTGAAAACATTAATTTTGTTGATGCGGTCCGATTACCAATTTTTATGAATCAAACCCTTTTTCTGTTGTATTCTGTTTTATACTACTGCGTTTGTTGCTCATCTGTGTATTATATGAACCATTTTGCAGGTGAGGCGGTTTGTCAAGCGTAAGGGAACCCAAATCAACAGTAAGTTTCTATCATTTGTTTTCACAAGGCTCAGATTTGGACAATTTGAAAAAAAAAAAAAAACCATGAGATCTTGATGATTATTGTATAAATTGCACATTGACAAAAATTAGTAATTGGGGCGACTACAAACCAGTTCAGCTCCATATAGAGACTGATTTCGGGGTATAATAAAGTCGTCATGATCAGGCATGCTAACTTTGAGGTACTGGTGTCTATGAATATAATTGGGCCTTTTTTTCTTCTTCTTTTGACAGATTAGAGTTCTGCAGCTGCAACCGGAGTTTAGCAGGGTCTAGTAGATATTTTGTGGTGGGCAGACCATCTGTATCTGCAAGCATGATGAGCACAGTAGGCCTAGAACTTGCTAATTTTTTGAATGCTGATTTGTCTTGGAAGAGGGTCTCAAAAGGGTCTAGGAGCGCACCAAGGCGTCCCAGGAAACCAGTTCTGGAGATAGCGGATAAGACGACAAGAAGGGCAGATGACACAATTGTCTCCGAGTCTGAAAGGGTTGATATTGCAAATTTGTTTATACATCGTTTCTTTGGTATTTGAATGCTTATTTGTAGAAGTGCTGTCATTCATTATCATTATTTCTAAACTTCTAGTTTTCTGTGAGGCAGGTTGGTGTTGCTGTTCTTGGACGGCGATTCAGAGAGAATATAGAGCACGTACCAATTAAGAAGAGGAGACTTCCGTTTCGATCTCCACCACCACCAGCTCGGTTGTCTTCTCCTCATCTTGACATATCTGAAACACTTATGGCAACTGATGTGAATGGCGGCGATGGAGTTGGTAGTGGAAAAAATTCAGAGGTGACAAGTGAAAGCCTTGGTCACACTGATGACTTCTCGGGTATTGAGATGCTTGCAGCTATTGCCTGCAACAACCGCATGGGGGATGATACTGATCATGCTGGGGGGAATCTAGTTGTGGAAAAATCAACTCAGGATAGAACTGAAACATCAACTTCTGCAATAGCTCTGGCAGAAACTACTGCATCCTTGGAAACAGTCAATATTTCCTCACATGAAGATAGAATGGATGGCTTGTCTTTGCAGGACAATACAGTGGAAAATCTTCCTAGTGACAATGATGGCAAAACAACTGAAAATTTTGTTTCTTCACGAGACAATCGGTTACACTGGGACCTTAATGTTTCAATGGATGCTTGGGAGAAACCTTATGATGTTTATACTCAAAAAAATGTTGTAGAAAATATATCTGATAGTAATCAGAGTGAGAAGCTACAGGTTTTCGAAGGTTGTGAGTTACAGAGGGAAACTATGGATATTAAACATGACATCGAAGGTGCAGTGCAGTCTACTGTGGGTGGAGTTGTCTCATCTGATGAACATGGTGATATTAATATACCTGTAGACTTGAGAGGCTTTTCCCTTGGATCAGACAGATCGAATGGAGAGGAACATGAATTGCAAGCGTTATCTGGCCTTGACAGAATCCATGATAAATGTGTTACAACTACAACTTGTAATACTTTAGAATCTTCAACCTACGATGTTGCCATCACAAAAGCTCCCACTGAGGTTGTCAGCATGGATGTAAACGTTGATCCAATCCATGGATCAGATGATATCATCACAAACACAGGGGCGTCTGAGAAGAATGGTGATATATCACTTGACAGTGTTATTGCCAAGGAATCTGATGTTGCTTTAACTTATGCACTGGTTTCAGAGAGGACTGCGTGCAAGATTGACGGTGCTATTCAAAAAGGAGATGGCATGGATACTGGCACAGCATCTGGTTTGCATGATGATGAGAATACTCCTGAAGAGATGACGAGTGTCGACATCTGTCTCCCATTAGAACCAGTTTCCCTTGAAATCAAGCCTGTTATTAGAGCAGCGGAAGTGGATGCTCAGTATTCTGAATCCCACTGTAAAGATATATATGTATCAGGCCAATCTGTGGTGACTAAGGATGCAAAGGGTCAAGCTGATATTGCTTATGTGCCTCATAATGCAGGAGTTAATTCTTCGTTGCATGTTGGGTCTGAGTATGAGGATGGGGAGTTAAGGGAGTTGAATGTACATTGCTGCAAGGAAAATGAGGGCGCTTATGGGGAACTGGAATTTGTGAACAATTACTCCCATAACATGGATACATCAGATGTTGATGATGTGGATTACCTGACGTATGAAAAAGTGCAAGTTGGCATTGGATGCAGGGAAGAAAGATCTTTTGTGCGGGATACTGAGAAGAATGTAGAAGTTCAGCAGGGATCAAGTCTAGGATCTGATACTATTATTGAAAGAACAGGACATTTTACCACCACGGATGCTGTAAAAGAGCCTTTAGTGAGTTCTGAGACAAAATCTGGAGCTGATAACTCGCCAGGGGGTCATAAAATATCTGAAAAATTGACTCTGGGAGTAACTGAGGGCAGCACGATGAGGAAAATTCCTGATGACTGCATGGATGGGCTTAATGAAAAAAATTGTCCTCTTGAAGTAGTTGAGCCAAAGATATCCGAGAAGGATTCTGAATTTGTGCAGAGGAGCAGGTAAATTTGATGCTTCCCTTACTTATTTCTATAATGTACTTTTGACCTTTCTATTTACTTATCTCACAATTTTTATGATGTTTCAGATCTGGTAATTTTGATTCATGTACTCGAGCTGAAATGGATGATGCTACTGACCATTCCATTGGAAGGGACAAATCTGCTTTGCATGTGAAAATCCCGACAGTTGGTCGGTTAATTAGTCCTTCAACTGGCTATTGGGATTCAAAACACCATGAATCGCCTACATATTTTGATGCATATGGCTCTGGACGCCCTAGACCAAAAAGTGCTGTGGAGAGCTGTGGTTATGTGATGACTTCAGACTGTACAATGTCTGGTGCAGTATGGGTTACAAGAGTTGATAACCGGGTCTATAGGCCCTCTCCTAGAAGGAGATCGCCATCTGATAGGGCAGATGCTTATGGTATTCGTAGAGGAATGGCGCCTGTAAGAGAAATAAGTTCTGATAGAAAGTTTCAGAGATATCCAGTAGGGGTTAGTCGAGGCCCAAGGGAGGAGTACCACAGGCCTGTGCTGGATGGCCCCAGAGACTATTCTTATCGTGTGCCTTATCATATGGCAAAGGGAGAACATAGCATTTCTTCCCCTAGTAAAGGACGTTCTCTTCATTATACTCAACCCTACAGGAAATCTCGGTCTAGATCCAGAAGTCGCTCTCCTGTTGCGTGGTTGTTGCCTAGGGAACGAAGTGAAGGTTCAAGGCATCATAGAAGCCAATCTCCAGATCATAGATTTGAGGCTGGAATGGAAAGGGTGAGATTGCCCCTTCAGAAGCCCATTTTTTCAGCAGACAATGAAGCAGGGTTCATGTCCCCTCCAAGACGTCGCTTCTCCCCACAGCGTAATTCCAGATGGTTTGGTGATCAAATTGAGTCTGTAGATCATTTCAAGGGCAGGAGATTTTCTGTGAGGACTTTCCAACAAAGCCAAAGGTTTGATCCGGTGCATTCCCCCCAAGGATTGGATTCAGATGATTACTTTGAACCCATGATACGACCTGGAAGATTTGTTGATATGGATAGCGCAGGTAGAGGATGTAGTGATAATGATAGAAGGAAACATGGTGGTAGATACGAAATAATACATCCAGTGAGGCGTTATGGTAAGAATAGTGTCGTTCAGCGTTTTCGGTATGGTGCAGAAGATTGCCTTGTGTCACAAAACTCTCACAATTATGATGACTATGATAGGGGTATTGACAGAAGGCTTAGAGATGTACCTAGGAGAGTCAATGAAGATAAAGGTCATTTACGATACAATCATGGCGGGCTTTTTGATTCCAGCTCGAGCTCATTTAGAACACAAGATGCCTAACTCAAGAAAGAGAGAACATTTGTGACTTTGAATTGGTATGCCTTTCTTCCCGCTTGGATAACTTGGCAGTTAGATAGGAGATTGTTTAACAAATTAACATGTTAAACATTTTCTTCTTTTTCAATGGTGGAAACCATCTCATTTCCGCTGATTTTCTTGCTAACAGCCTTGTGGATATGACCATTCTGTTTCCCTTAGCAAGATTTTGTATTAGGCCTGATGTTACCTTCAACTTATTATGACATGTTCCTTTTTTGCTCCTTTTGGGGTATTTTCCTTCTGGCGAATACTGGCTATTGTAACCCTTTGAGCCCATAAAGATATACATGATTAGTGAAAATAATTTCATGCCTGAATTCAAGTTCTTTAAGATTCCTAGTTAATGTGCTCGGTTCTCTATCTACTCTCTTTTGTTTTTATTTGTTTGTTTGTTTTGGCGGAGGATGATAGCTTCCACAATTTCTTAATTGAATGTTGTCCTTACACGATTATTTTTCACATAAAACTCCCAGTTTGGTTAGATTTCTGAGAAGTGAAGTCCTGTAGACAGTTTTATGCCAGTTTGGACAATAGATAAAGGTCACTGGAATTGTAGTACTTGAGTCTTGACCGTGAAAGTTTTCTTTGATCGACCAACGTTTCTAACATTATATACAAATATACGGAAGATAAGAAAATCTCCCCAGTGGAGCAACTTTTAGTGGGTCATAACTAAAAGAAGTACAAATATTTTGAAGACCTAACAATTTTTGAGTGTTGAGTGTGGCTTGCTCTGAATCTGTGGAGAAACACAAATCATTCAAGCTACCAACTAAAGCTGATAGAGCCGAAATGTAGGTTATTCGCTAAACCAGAGGAACAGATAGCAGCAACTTCCTGCCTCATCTTTTTTGGGCCACTGACAAGAACTCCAATGCTTGATCCTTTACACTCTAATAGTATTTCTGCAAGAAACATCAACGCACAGATTTCAGGCGCTGTGACACAAAATTTGGCTCGGAAATATACAAAATGATATGGGCAAATAAAGAGCTGGTGAATTTAAGTGTGCATAGAGGTCAGAAGATGGCTTGATATCATTTATAACTGAAATAAAAATCTGGGAGAAAATCCTCCATGTATAATCTCTAAAAAAGTTTCTGGGGGTCGAGGATATAGCCACTGTGGGAGATAAATAACTTCTCAGATTAGGTCTTTCGCCATGGTGGATCTTTGTGGATTGGACAAAAGACTGATGGGGAAGGCTTTCCAACTCTCTATCTTCATTGTGAAACCATGAGCCTGGCGATTTCATTGGTGTTGGCACATCTATGTTCTGGATCTGTCTCAATTCCTTGCCATTCTGTTTTTTGTTGCAAAGAAAAGCTGCAGTGGCCGTCACTGCTATTGACACACAGGAATAACATGTTTAGAGCAGATCTCAAAGAGTACGAGTAAATCATATAGGAGTTATGGTCAACTGGGTATATATAACAGCGTGTGAGAATGCCGATGAGTAGGAGGAAAATGATAAAAGAAGACGTGATTATCGCGGCAAGCCAGAGCCAGTTATTCGTGCTTAAAACTGCAGAAATTGGTGCATCTAATGCATTGGGCTTGAACCAAATGGTTTGGAGGAGGTTTTGGTCATCTGTTGTGGGTTCTTTCTCTCCTGTCACGTAGGCTTCAATTTGCAATTGCAACCAAGAAGTGTCAAGGTTGGTGCCTGAAACTGGGAAGAGAAGTTGCAGCATGGTAAGATCCAGAGACTTCTTGAAAGCGATATAAGAAGAACCCGTGGATTCTTGCCTCCTTTAGTGTTGGACCTAAAGAGGAGCTCCCGAATGATGGAGATGAAGGGAGTGATGCCGCTTCCTCCACTCAAAGTTTTGAATTTAAGACACAAAGAAAATTGTCTTTTAGAAAAAAAAAGAAAAATAAAAAGAAAAAAGCTTTAAATATGGGAAAAGCTTTAAATGTGTGTAAACAAACACCTTTAGAAAATGAGTTGAAGGAGGTCCATAGGGTCCTTCAATGGAGACCTCCATGCGATCCATGGGTGAGGGGGATGATAACATCTGATACATTTTCTGTGACCAGCTTCCTTTACTTTTAATGAGGACACTAAGCTTGTCAAGATCCATTTTGCTGCTGGAGGTGATGCTAAAAGGGTGCCATTGCAGCTTGGAAATGCAAGGCACATTTATGAACACAGAGCTTGTTGGAGTATAGCTCAACCCTGGCACCAAAATCGCCAAAATAAAGATCGTACGACAGCTTAATGTTTCTCGAGTATAAAATTAACAGAAAAAGATCATAAAATGACTGCATTCTTCACCTGGGTTCTTGGAGAAGTTTAACTCAACAGCTTCGCAGGGTAAAACACGAGCCAAAACCAAGCGAACTCGTTGCTGGGATTGTAAGAATCGTAAAAACCTATCAATTAAGAAGAGGTAGAACCCCGGAAGCATGATGCAAGAATAGGAGAACTCCACATGAAGCACAAAGAAGACAACGAAGATAATGTAGAGATGATGAGTAAAGAAAAAAAGCTCGAAAAGCTTTCGCCTTATGCCATTGAAGCTTGTCGCCCACATGACTATTCTTGATAGCAGAGCTACTTCTGCAGCCACATTTGAAATGCCAATCTTGCCCCATTTGAGCATCTGTGAAATTTGATGTGTTTTGGCCCAAAACACAATGTAACTTAAGCCGTGTGCCGTGAAGAGTGTCATCACAATATGGGCAAGCCAGATGTGATACTTGATGCTTCCCTCCGATGTGAGGCTGATGGGCTGCAAAACTGATGATCCTCTTGTTATCGGAAAGAAGAGAAAGCCTAAACAGATGTTCCCAACAAGGCCTAGCATGAGTCCTGAACTTTCCAACTTAGCTTCCCACCTGCCAAATCATCACCTTTCATTAGCTTAAAACGCAATCCCAAACGCTCTGTTTCTGCCGATTTTCTTTTAAAACGCACCAAATCGCAGAATAGAAATCTTACACGTGCTCTCTCCCTCGTGCGCTGCCTGTTGGGTGACATTGGCAAACATACCATATAAGTAAGAAGAGAAAGACCAGACCAACATTGCAATAAACATGGTTAAAAAGAGTAGCTCTATCCAAGAAACAATTCCAAGAGGGCCTTTCACTAGGAGTGGTCTTTTCCATGATGCCAGACCAGAATTCTCCACATTCCTAAGAACAAAAGATCGTTGATCGATCAAATGAATGGGAGAACAAAAAATCAACAACATAAAAAAGTAGAACCCCGTACCCTTCAGTATCACAATCAACATATTTCTTTCCCAAATGAAGGTATAGACAGCCCAAAGTGGCTATGAATAGGATGGGGAATGTGTAAATAAGCATATTTGCACCTATATCACCAAAACAGGAAAAGCTTATGAGTCTGAAATATTTAACAGAAGCAAAAAAAAACTCCCTACATTAATTTTGAGTACAAACCTTGGACTCCGAAGTAAGTTGAATCTGTTTTTGCATGGATATGAGGCAACCAGTGCAAATAAAACGTGTTTGTGGGCATCATGATCCAAACCATTATGTACCCAATCAAAACTATCATCAGAAACACCCTTAAAGGTAATCGAACCTGCTTCATTCCTTCACTTGAATCCATTTCCCCTGTTCTGTCTGTCCCAAGACTCCTGGTTTCTTTGGTACCTTATAATATAGCAAGAATGTTAAATAAAAATAATTATGGATTAAGGAAAGTAGTACAAAATTAAGGTAAAAGGAGCATAACTCACGTCCATTGGCACGTGTGTTTAATCATTTTGCTAACCAGGTAATTGTATCAATAGATATCATATGGATTCACGAATAAAGAAATTAGTTGACTTTTATTTTGGGAGGCAACGAAGTGGCTTTTTTTGCTTTCCAAGTAATAAGACCATGTATATGGCTTTAGCGTTGCTTCCAATGTAATTGTCATATGCAACTAATGCCATTCTTTTGTTTATTAATTATTGTTAGTGGATTCTTCATGGGTTTCTTCTTGGAAATCAAACAAAAACAAAAAATAAATTTTTTATTATTTTATTTTATATTTATTTTTTGAAAGTAAATTATTATTTTATTATTATTTTTAAAGTGGGCCACGTGTCAGGTTAATGACCTTAGAATCTCTAAGGAGAGATCCTAGTCATCAATCGGCTCCTCCCCAATCCATTTTGGACTGAAAAGGAGCCAGATCCGAGCATCACTTCATGGGTCTTAATTCTTAAACATTGGGTCGACCCAAGTCATAATCCCAAGTAGGGCCTACTTTCACTCAAATTTCAAACGTCTGAACCTCCGGCAGTTCGGCTTATTACTTTTATATCCCACCTGAGACGCATATATTGCTCTTTTCACTCTCCTAGTTACCTAATTCTTTCATACTTTAATTACGAATAAAATATTTTGGGGAAATTAGCTTTTCTCCCAATGAATTACCACTCTCTCTGCATTTGCCTCTATAAACTACCAATTTTAATTACACTCCCCATGAACTACCATTTTGTTACCGAAGACCCCATACCGTCAGTCAAAGACGTTAAGTCTAACAATCAATCAATTATACTGTTCATCAAAATAAAAAATAAAAAGGGCCAAAAGATAGACAATCATCTACTTATTATATATTTGTTGGGGGTGGATATTGGTGGCGGTAGAGCGTTTTCTTTCCACCGCCCCACCGGAATCGGTAAAGTCGGTGGGGGTGCAGCGTAGCTAGCGGTGAAATTAAAAGAAAACAAATCCCAGTTTTGCTCAAAAAGCTTCTCCACGGCATTGGGTTGATATGATGAATAAATTTCAGAGAGCGTCTCCTGGTATGTAATATTTGACGCTGTTCACGGACACAACAATGTATTATACAAAGCATAGCCAAAAAGCTTCTTCGAATTGGTTCCCGATCGATCTGTACACATTTTTTTAATAAGTATTTTTAAAAGTTAGCTTGGAAGTGCAACATACATGCACTTCCAAGCTAGCACTCAGAAATTTAAAAAAAAGAAAGAAAAAAAACGCACATTAGGCTTTGTTTGGATAGGCTTGTTTTCGTTTTGAGTTTGGATTTTTTAAGAAATCAATGTGAGTTTTTTGTTTGGATTGAGAATTTCAAAACCCAAATTTTGAAATATTAGAAACAAATTTAAGATTGGGAATTTAAAGTAAGATTATTTCGAAAACCAAAAAATCTGAAATTTATGTCACGTACGTTAAAAGAATCCACAACATGGAATGGCATACACCCACCAATCCATGTCTTTGACAATAATTAATAAACAAAAGAAAATTACGTGATTTCATTTTTTTTCCTCTCACCTGCTCAGAGACTATGGTCCCCATTTCCTCAAAAAAGTTTTTTTTTAAGGGGTAAAAAAAAAAAAATAATAATAATAAACTGGTCTCCCCCCAAAATAAATTGATAGGTCTCAGTCTTTCCCCAAAAATATTTATGTGTTTTTTGTTGTTGTTATTTTTATGGATTTTATTTTGATGGGTTTTTATAACTAACACCATTGAGAAATCTCTAGTTTCTCTTTGAGTTTTTGTTACCATTGAATTTCAAGTTTAAAATCTTAATGATTTGAGTAATTTTTTATTATGTCCGAATTTGGAAGAATTTTAATAAGAAGTTAAATTCTTAAAATTAATTTGGGGCTTTTGTGTGTAGTGGATTTCTATGCATGATTTAAGATTTGAGTTGTTAGGTTAATGGGTTGAAAGCTTCAATTTCACTATTGTTAATAGTATGGATATAAACCCTAAATTGTATGTAGTATGAATTAAATTAGGGTTTTTTGTATATGAACACTAGGATTGCTAATGGATGTGTTAATTGCATTTAAAGTGCATGTTAATTAACCCTGGACTTTCATGAGTTCAATGGAAATTGATTCCTATAAGGTTTAGGTTCTAATATGTTATATTAGAATCATATTGATTATTATATGTGAATATAACTATTATAAATTGGGGGTAAATTACTAGATTAATGGAATAAGAAAAAGAATAATAATTAGGAAAAATTTTATTAATCCCCCTAAACTTTTGCGATTTTTGCAGACACTCCTCAAAAAATAAAAGGAAGCAATACTTGATCGCAAATGAGGGATTACGTGTTTCTAATCTGTTACTGTTTATGGTGAAGTACCTGTTGTTCTTCCGCATTAGAAGACTGGATTTATGTTTTCTTTTTTTTCTTTTTTCCGTTTGTTATTTGCTTTATCTGTACCGCACTTTTTTGTGTACAGCATATAATTAAATAGGTCATTAACTTTGTGTTTAAAAGTATTTTCGATTGATCTCTACTTCTCTATTTTTTTCGGATTAAGAATGAGAATGAACCCTATATTTTATAGAGAAATATTAAAGGCACAACATACGTTCAATAAAGACCAAACTTCTTTCTTTAAGTGTTAGATTTTTTAAAAAAAAAAAATTGTTAGTGGAAGAGAGAGAAAGCTTTAAACTATAAAATAGGATAAAAATTGGGTCTTTGTTGTGGCTGTATCACATCCCTATTTTATATATATAACATTTTCCTTGTTTGCTCTGGAAAAAAAAAAAAAAATTGATTAGGGATTTCGTGTGGCAAAAGCAGAGTGTTCTCGGATCCTTTTCTCTTTCGGGCTTAAATCCATAGGCTATCTTTATCGGGCTAGTAGGCCCTAGACCAAGCAAGGGGTCGGCTGGACCTTAGGTTCACTGATGTCTAAAATGCTTTAAGATTTGTCATGTGCGGTGGATAAGGACAAGTTAGAACGTAAAATCCCAAAATGTCCCCGACGTAGATGGAATTGACTTAGGTTGTAATTAATTTTATGAATGCATACCAAAATTTGAGTGATTTATATTGGATCTGTTTCTCAATACTGTCGTTTGCTTTGTAGTATTTCTCTGTATGTATATATAGGAAAAGTATCATGGTTATATAGGAATTTCACAATATATAGATAGTATGATACAAATAGGATATTATATATATATAAAAAATTAAGATTTTACAACATAAATATATACAAAGAGAGTTTCCCATAAACAATATTTTCCCCTTTCAAAAGCATCACCAATTGAAGCTGATGGACTCCAAGTGCAGATTTTGTGCCAAACCAGACGAACAAATATTGGCAACCTCATGCCGCATCTGCCTTGGCCCACAGACTAAGACTCCAACATCTGATCCTTCGCACTCCAAAATAATTTCTGCAAAATATTGCCAACCAAAACAGACAATAACTTTACACTTTAATTTCTTCCCTTATTTGAATAGAAAAAAGAAAAAGAAAAAAGAAGAGCATATATATATACTAATTAATCATAATTAGGTCAACCATACATATCATTAATGACTTACTCTTAAGATCAGGCCTTGCACCAAAATGCACCTTGGTGGCTTGAACAAGGGACTGATGGGGAAGGCTCTCAAGCTCCCCATCCGCCAGAGAAATCCAATTAGACCCTTGTGAAGTTGTTGGTGTTGGCACTTCCAAGTCTTGGATTTGCTTCCCTTGCATGGAGTTTTGTTTCTTGCACCAAAGGAAGATTGCACTGGAAGCTACTAGAATGCAGGTGCAGACTAAAAACATGTCCCATAGAGAGGTGAAGGAGAAATTGTAAGTCCCAGTACTGGTGTTTTCTCTAATAGGGTAAATGTAGTAACGCGTGACAATACCCAGAAAGAGAAGGAACATCACAAATGAGGATGAGATTATTGCGGCAAGCCATAACCAGTTATTCGGGCCTAGAGCAGGGGAAATAGGCGAGTCTGATGGGTGTGGCTTAAACCATATGGTTCGGATGAGCTTTTGGGCGTCTGCCGAGGGCTGCTCATTCTCTCTAGTGACATAGGCTTCTATTTGCAACTGCATTTTTGTGGAAATGGGTGTGCCAGAGATGGGAAGCAAGAGGTCTAGCATGGTGAGATCCGCCGAGTTCTTGAACGCACAAATGAGGAGAACTCGCGGGATGTTTGAGTTTTCATTTTGGCTTTGGCAAATGATCTCGCGAATTATGGAGATGAAAGGAGTAATCCCGCTTCCTCCACTCACCATCACCAGGGACTCATGCCTAGCGCCAGATAAAAACCAGTCAGATTAAACGAGAAAGCATGCATGCAATTCAACCACAGAATCAACACTGACCTCAGAAGATGAGATGAAGTAGGACCATAAGGTCCTTCAACAGAAACTTTGAGATGTTCCACGGAGGAAGAAAGTTGTTGGAAAAGCTTTTGAGACCAACTTCCCCCGCGCTTTATAACGACGCTGAGCTTTTCTGGCTCCATTTTGCAGTTGGATGTCACTGTAAAAGGGTGCCACTGAAGCTTGGAAATGCTTGGCACGTTGATAAACAACGTACTTGTGGGATTGTAATTCAATCCTGTCATGATGTGCAAAATTGCATGCATGCATGCATATTAAATTCGGAAGAAAATTAAAAAAAGAAAAAAAGAAAAAAAGAAAAAAGAAGAAGTTTAGAAGAAGTAAATTAACCATTAATTGTTACTGCATGCTTTACCTGGGCTCTTGGAGAAGCTTAGCTCAACGGTTTCACATGGTAAAAGGCGTGCGGAGAGCAATCTAACCCTTTCTCTCGACTGGAGGAACCTTAAGAATCGATCGACAATGAAGAGGAAGATCCCGGGAAGGATCATGCAGAAGTAGGCTACGCCAACATGCAACACATAGAAGAAGATATAGAGTGTGTAGAGATGGTGGGTATAGAAGAAAACTTCAAACATCTTTCGCCTAACACGTGGAAAGCTTGTCACCCAAATTGCCATCGCAAATACAATTGCAATCTCCCCAGCTACATTTGGCACCCAATCTTGGCTCCACTCAAGCATCTGCATTATAAATTATAATATTGCCAATGTAAGAGATCGAAATTTTTCTTCTTCTTCCACACGAACACACGTACGCCATTTAATCTTGAATGGCCTCTGCTGTGCTTAATTAATGCATTAGTTTGTTACAATCAAAGCATTTTTAAATAGATTTGGCCTAGGTGTTGTAAACAAAGCTATAACACATATATATGTCATAATATTTTGTAACGGTTTAGATTAATTTCAAGCAAAGGGGAAGCTTAGTCGACCGATTGTCTAAGATCGCAAAATTCAGTATGAAACCCTAGCTAGAGCTCGATCAAGAGAGTTTATGACTCGTCCCACCGAGCCTTATTGCCACATGTTTCATTTTCCACCGACTTTGACCTTTCTATTTAAGCATCTCATATCATGACTTCCACAGGGGAATAAAGACAGTTTCTCAGTTGTTTTGAAGAGGTTTATTCTTCAGTACGTAGTTGGAACCTAAATAGATCAAAACCTTCTCTTGGTTTCTTCTTAACATTTCAAACAACAAAATAGCTAGGCTGCAACCATCAGAGTTTTGGTTTTAAAGCGGACAAGGTTAGTTAGTATGATAAGATTATAATTCGGAGAGAGTTATCAGTTGATAACTCTCTAACAGTTAGTGATACACATAGAAGAAGGTTACAGGCTCTGGAGCCATTGAGGTAAGAAGTAAAAGCGTCATTACCAGTACTGTAAATTGGGTTTAAAATGTACAAAGGGTTTGTATGCAAGAACAATTTGTGACACAAGTTTTCTATAGTGTCTTCGAAGTTGGTCGACTTATATTTTTGATACCTCCAATGGCGGAGCCAGACAATTCATATTAGGGGTGTCGCTAAAATTTTTTTGGCGTCTTAAAATTTTCTCCATCCTAAAAATTTGATAATTCATCCAATATATGCATCACCAAAAAAAAAAAAAAAATCTATAAAAGTTCATAAATATGTGCATAAATTGATATATTAGATATGTAACATGTTAACACTATATCAAAAAGACAAAAATATCAACAACAAAAAAAAGTGTTTTAAACTGCACTTTACGGTCTCTTAGAAGTATAAAATCATCAAGTATCAAATTTAAATTGAAACTTTTAGCAAGTTAAATCAATCCATTCATAAACTTAAAGTTTATTCATCAACCTAAAATTTTCAAGTTAAATTACAACCCATAACAGACAATTAAAGTTTATAAACATTAAACAATAAAATAAACAATCATATAGATATTAAAGTTTACTACACATATGTATTAAATAAGGATTTTTTTTTTTTTTTGCTAACATACATATGTATCAAGTGTTGGCATTATTAAAGTTCACCATAGCATCCTTGATTTTTTTTTTATTTTTTTATTTTTGGAAAAAAAAAAAGTTAAAATTGAAGTTATCCTCCATATAGAAGTTATCCTCTAACTCCATTGTTTGGTAAATGGAGCTAATTAATTCTTAATTGGAGTCTAAATCCGAAACTTCAGAGCTAATTAATTCCATCTAACAATTGAAAACTAATGAAGGATAGCTTTGCGAATCTGCGATAGATATCATATGCATGCTAGTTCCTTGTCCTGTACGTTCCTTCTAAAAGAAAATATATGGACGGACAAGAGAGAGCAGCAAGGAATCTTATAGCTAGCCTACCAATCTACGATCACATCGATCCCTCTCCGCTGTCAAACAGGAAAGACAAGATAATTCTATTCCAAAAACAAAGAGACAAAAGATACATCATAGGCCTGTTGTAAATGACCTGATATTTCACAAGTCAAATATGTGGGCTTCTAGATGAAAAATTGAAAGCTAGTGGAGTCAAGCATTTCGGTGGAGGATAGAAGTTACTGCATCAATGAATGCCCAATTAATATGCATGTCCAATTAACGTGGGAAGGTGGTTGTTGGTAACTTTGATGTCCATGAAGCATGAAGTTTGGCCTATAAAAGGCAGTCCTCCGTAAGCTTGAAGAGACACATCAAAAGTTTGAGAACAAGAGAAGAAAGGCTTGAGAAAAGAAAGAGAGTTTTTTTTTTTAAGGAGAGAGCACGAAAATTACAAGTGTGATATTTTTCTGAGAGTGAGCAAAAACACTGAGAGTGTAATTTTTCTGAGAGTGTGAGAGATACACAGTATGAGATTTTGTTCATTCTTGTGATATAGTGAATATATCTGGTGTGCTCTGTGGATGTAGGGAGTGTTAGCCGAACCACGTATAAATTCTTGTCTTGTGATCTTGTGTATATTTGTGCGTGTTTATAGTACTAAAAATATACGTGTATGTTCTGTCTAGGAAAGATTGGGTTTTAAGTGAGACCGGTGTGACTCCTCCAATCTTACCTAAGAACATACCGAGCTGTATTTTTTGGTAAAATACTATTTATCGCACTAGTGTGCATTCTTGTGTATTTTCAGTTCAAACTTGTCTTTTGTATAAAGGGTTGTGGGGAAATTGGTTGTCAATTTCCACAACAAGGCCTATATCTTACAAAACACAACAATTAAAGACTTAAAAGATAAATAAAGACACATGATAATCACGATTAAGTGCTTAAATAATGACTTGATTAAAAGAGAATTAAATAGTACCTGAGACATTTGATGAGTTATAGCCCAGTAGATGATGAAACCCATAGTATGTGAGGCAAACAGAATCATTGAAAGATGACCGAGCCAGATATGGTACTTGATGCTGGACTCAGATGTGAGCCCAACCAGAGGCAATATTGAAGACCCTCGAGTTACAGGAAAGAAGAGAAATGCCCAGCAAATGTTTCCAACATACCCGAGTCTCAGCGATACACTTCGAAACTTTGCTTGCCACCTGCCACCACCAACCCCAATTCCAACAAACCAATTAATTTTCTTAAAATTAAATTAATTAAGGCTGTCTGCCTCATTAGGATCAAGAAAAACTAAGAATGATGATTTTTTTTGTTCTTTTTATAACCATATATATATATATTTATCTTCCGATCTACATACACTTTCTCGCCTGCTTTATCCATATGGAGGTGACCAAAGCTGACATACAAGTAATTGGACAGAGACCAGATTAAGAGTGCAACAAACATGGCTGCAAAAGCAAGCTCCACTGCAGTAACGATTCCCAGAGGGGCCATCACAAGCACGGTGCGTCTCCAAAAGGCCAAACGATGGCGCCTTGTAACAACAGTACTGCATGCATTAAGTCAAAAGCATATGCGTCAAATTAATTAATGTCAGTAATAGTTGGACAATAATTTCAATAGATATTAGTTGTAACCTTTTGGAGTTAATATTCTCTGATTTGTTCTCAACATGAAGATAAATACAGCCCAAGGCTGCTATGAACATCATGGGAAATGTAAAAAGCAGAAGATTTGTCCCTGTACAATGATGCAGATTTTTAGCATAATTCTAAGAAATTAACAAAAAAAATCCACTCCAAAACAGTAAGCTAGCTAGAGACCAGCCTAGCTAGATTGACGGAATTAAAAAAGAAAAAGAAAAAAGCCATAATTAAAGTAGAGAAATAAAAGGGCAATTAACCTTGTACTCCAAAGTATGTTGAATTGAGGTTGCTGTCTAGCACGGGAGTCCATCGATGCCTGTATCTCTTTGTCGGCAACAAAACCCAAACCATGAGCCACCATACAAACACCGCAAGGAAAGTCATCCTTATTAAGACTCTCTTCATATTCATCTTCTTCCCAGCTTTGTCTCTCACTCAGCGCATGCAGATCGAGGAGACCCTTTTCCTAGTTTGATGCAAAGCTATATATGATAGAATGAAGCAGCTTCCAAACAATTTATGGGTGATGTAGCTGGTGAAATTCAGATTACGTCATAATATTCAATAATTTTTCCGATACGTCAATTCTAGATAGCGTGATTTATGCACATTAATATTTTCACCACCATGTGTTAATGAAGTTCATCTTACACAAATCAATGATATTTGAATAGTCTTTCATGTTGTAAGAGCATCCACAGCAGTTTCTTCAAATTTTACTCTTCAAAATAACTAAAAATTAATATACTTTTTGTTATTTTAACAACTCGATCATCTTTTAATTTAGAGCACTCATTTTAGTCTCACTACTTTAACAATTTACTTTGACTATTTCATTTAAATATTATTTTTTCAAGATTTGTTTATTTTTTCTCTGACTTTTATATTTTTTAATGTTTATATTTTCCTACTGATCTATTTTAAGAATATTTGTTTTATTCTAACAATAATATTTTTAAAAATTTGTAATTTTTCTAATGGTCATATTTTTTAATTTGTATCTTATCCTAACAGTTATATTTTCAAAGTTTTTGAAGCCAAATGCTGCTAAAATGCTAAGAGAGAGAGAAAAAAAAAAAAAAAGAAAAAGAAAAAGGGTGGGGGAAGAGCTGTGGGAAAAAGAAAAAAAAAAATGAGAGAGAAATGAAAAGTAAAAATGAAGAGAGAGAAAATATATTTGTTTAATAAATATATTTGTGAATAGTAAATTTTATATTTGAAGATTTACTGTTCATTTTGTTATTTTTTTGGTTATTTTGAAGAGGTTGAAAAGTGGCATTTTAAGCCCTTTTGATTAAATTGCCTATTCAAAATAACTAAAAAATGGCTTTGAAGAGGCTACAGTGAATGCTCTAATATACCTAAGTACACTTGTAAATGTTGAGTTAGTAAATATAAAAGAAAAAGAAGGCTTAATATACCTAAGTGAACCTTAGCCCATTAGTTTAGGCTTTTAGGCTAAAACTGTGTTCAATTACATATATTAATATACTCTTAATAAAAACTCCGTAATCGCTTTATCTCAAAACACTTCAAAGTCATGTGCTCGATCAAACTGACATGAGACTACTTGAGCTTTAAGATTTCTCAATATTTTTTGTCTCTCCAGAATTCTCCTCCCTGAAGAAGAATTAATGACACGTTACAATTAATGGTATTTATTTATTTTAAAAAAAATGAAGAAGAAGAAGAAAGAAGTACTGTGTGAATGCAGAATCATCAAATATATTAAATGGGTGAACTGTGTAGTGTGTACTGCACTAAGCTAAATTCCCTTCATATATGATCACCAACCGATTTTACTAGTGTTCTCTCCATAATTCGTTAAGCGAATATTCAGATAGAAAATGAGACAAATACTAAAAAGAATTTTCAACATATTAAATGGAAAAATATTAATTACATTTGCACTACCACCCAAAATGACCATTTGGGGTAATAGTGCAGAATGACCATTTGGGGTAATAGTGCAGATATAACTAATACATTTTTTGAGTTATTACAAATAATATCATATACACTTAATAATACCACGTGGTAAGATTTTAACACCCCTCAGTTTCACATTAAAAATATGAATAGTCTACATGCATTGAGTTAATAGTTTATAAAAACATTCATAGCCCATGGGTATTAAGTCCCGTATTACTTATTTAAAAAACTAGATTTAGTGATTTTAGAAAAGTTTTAATTGACTTGTCTTTTTGAAATAAGTGCAAAAAAAGTTAACAACTCATTTTCTCAATATAAAACCAGAATATTACATAAAAACAGTTAAATAAATGAAAAAGAAGTATGATTTCAAGTCTTTAACCATTAACTAGTCTGAATCATGGTTGTAATTAATACACAAGTTTAGTATTGTACGTACAGTTGACTTTTCTTTTTCTTCCTTTCCTGGAGGCAAGTAAAGTGGAGTACTATTAGCTCGAGTATAGTACAGGAAGTACAAATTACAAATTGACATGCCAAATTTAAATGATGTAGGATGCAGAAAAATTATAGTAATCTCTTCTGGAATTTATGTGGTTTCGTGCGTGCATATGCATTATGCAGGATCATTGCCAAACTAAAGTCATCTAATAAAAAAGATCTGAATAACAAAAAGTCAGAATATAAATTCACTAATTGGAATTCTTTAATATTTATTTCACATGACTTCGCAAATTTTTTCCTGATAATGCAGCTTTCACATGTGACGTTTAATAATAGATCTAGTATTGATTAAATAAAGGTATGGAATAATGAAGCAAGTTGGACGCTATGTTGAGGAGGGCGAGTGTTAAAGAAGGTCAACGCAGTAACACAACAATGGAAAACATATATATCCTCTTCTTCAGTTCAAGGATTTGAGCCTCTTTTTTTTTTTTTTTATGTACTTTTAATGCTTTCTTCTCCTTCTGATACATTTGATGCTTCACCTATATACACCAAGACCATATATCAAGGAAAACTCTGACCATTGACAACTAAAAGGATGCACAACAAATAGTAGAGTTGTGATATTCGGAAGTGGTCGATCTACATGTGTTTGAGGACTGTCAATCCAAAACCAATCCCAAGAAAAGTTGCAATCGCAATTCCAAAAATGCCTGCCAGAATTGCAGGAACGACCAATGAACCCCATCCCTTGGCTGTGGCCATCCCACATGCTGTTGTAGGGCCACCAATATTGGCATTTGATGCCAAAAGTAACAGCTTCAAGTCGAAGCGAAAAAGCTTTCCAAGTCCGAGGACCACAGCAAGATGAACGCTGACTTGAACCAGAGCAAACATGAAAATACTAGGTGCTGTATTGATGACATTCCATATGCTCCCGCTAGCACCCACCACAGCAAAAAATACCTGCTCAGCAAAGCACCTTGAGTAACATGTTTCACTTAAAAAAAAAAAACATGTTTCAGATTGAGTGACATGTCTCATGCATGGATGGCGTTAGGATCAATTTTAGGATTCTTTAGCAAACAAGATTTTCTTTTATAAGCAAGGTCAGAAAGTGTAGCCCAAAAGTGTTCAGGATAGGTCTGTACTCAGAAGAACAATCAACATGGGTAGTGAATATGTATTAGATTCAATCATCTGATTGGATTAGAAGAATTTACTAGGATTTGGAGTAATTTGAACCAATATCAGTACTTCAGGAGATGCGGAGGAAAACAGAAAGAAGATGACGTGATAACATGTAGAAACTTTGAAAGAGTCAACAAATTAATTGAGGGTGGCACAAACACATTTTTCAGGATATTGACTTGCCTAATTAAGATTATACTTCCAATTTGAAACTCAAGAAAAGATGTATGCATAAAGACATGCATAGGTACATATCTGTCTACATGTCTATGCATGTGCGCAAGAAGCAAATGTTAAGTACAACAGAACCACAAACCCACAAATATACCTAAATAAGCACGCATAGCAATAAAGCAATAACCCCATATCAGAGGAGCATTTTCATATGATGTAAATTGACTGAACTGGAAATATTTCAATTACCTGCATTAAAACCAGGGCAATAGCATCACCAGCAGGAGCAAGGTAACCAAATTGTGTTGGGAAAAGAGTTGCTAAGATGACAACAGTGGCAGTTATTGCTGGAAGATTGCCTCCTTGAATTCCGTATATGCTTGTTAGATAAGTTGAAGTCTTACATATCAAAAAGGATGTAGCAATAGCTGTTGCAGCCTGTAGCACAGGGAGCTTGCCTCCAGAATCGGACTCCATATCCATAGCAACATCTGCCAAAGACTTTCAGGATATGTTAACAAGATTATGCACATTGAGTGTTATTATATCTTTCAAGATCAATATTAAGCTGATTATACAACTAATTTGAAATACTTAGATAACATGTAATAGAAATCACAAATGCTCAAAACAAAACAAGATATAGACTAATTGACAAAATCATAAATTCTTATCTTACAATACAATGATATTTAACCACATGACATTTTACCCTAAATTATCTGATATCAAGACTAACTACTACATACCATTAACTGATGTTGAAGCCTCGGGAGGTATTTTAGAAGCCAACGCAAACAATGATACAAAATAGAGAGCACAAATGACATTATCTGCAGCTACTCCTGCTGCCAAAACTGATGGAGAAACACCAAGAGCCTCTGAAATCGCAATGTAATTAACAGCTACAATAATTAACAAAAAAGATAACCTATCAGTTATGGTACTGGACTTGGTAGAAACGTGCATATGTTGAAAAAGAACACTCAGGGCACTAAAGAGGAAGTACTAAACTTAGAAATAGAAAATCCAAAGAAACAGGTCCGAATATCTTTTAGTCCAAGTAAGTAAAATTTTCTCAAAACTCAAATGTAACAAACAAAAGCGGAAGCAAATCTCACAGGACAAGGAAGCCGCAAAGTAGCTAAGTCCACAGTCTTATCACATATGCTTTAATTTCCTTAAATATTCAAGAATATAAACCCCTATCCTGTAATATTCTTTAGATAATAATTCAGCAGGGTTTTGTTGGCAATATTTACTTCTCTAACTGATGTTTTCAGACATTGCTACAACCAGTTCTGTGGCAGGAGAAATCCCAAGATATACCTGAAAGAACTGGCTAATAAATGTATACATAGATCTTCCAAGATCAATGGGATCAACAATATTTCCTTCCCCAAAAACACCCATTTAAAATCAATATGGAGAGTTCGTTCCACTTCATATAACATCACAAAAGGCAACACATAAGTCAAAGTATCACAGATCTAATTGATGATATGATGCTGTTACTCACATCAACTAAGAGCATTCTGGATAATTATGATTTCTATCACTGCAAATGACATTATATCTCCTTACTTCTGTTACAAGAGCTCACTTCAGAAGCAACATTCAATAACATTTCCTCACAACTTACATCCACCAATATAACTACCCATGAGAGCAGCGGCTATCTTCCAATTATCTTGTCCAAGTGATCGCATAGGCACCACCAGAAATGCCACAACAGTGCCAACTATAGTTGCAACTGCCATAGACAAAAGTAAACAAAAGTTACTGAGGCGTATTAGCAGTCATTTCTAGAAAAATGAGTACCATAGAAAGGTTGATTACATAATCTATTCCTTAAAGAAATGCACATTCCTGTTAGCGTGATAATATGCAAGCATTCAGCTCTATGTATTGGTCGATTCTGGAATTGAGCATGAACAACAGATATAAACTCTATAAACATCTTTTAATCATCATTAATAATTATGATACATCATACATGGAAACTAAGCTTAAGGTGATTTAATGTATTACTGAAACAATCCAACCAATATTTTAACATTAAGATACTGACAAAGACAAAATCTAGAAATAGTTTTAGCAGAATGGAGAAGAAGATTTATGATGCCAAGTACAATACCTGACCCAAGCAAGAATGCCAAAAGCAATGTCCCAGTGGACCGTATCACGCTGCGCAGGTCTGCTCTAAACAACAGCAATGGAACAGTTAAGGGAAGCATAAACTCCAAGACAACTGAATACGCCGGCGCTTCGTAAGGAATAATGCCTATATTACTTGCTGCAAGGCCAACCAAAGTGCTCACCAGGGCAGCACTCACCATGCTCCCAATCTTGGTCTTCTCAGACCTTCCATTCCAAAACACATACACGCGTGTCATTTTCCCACTTTTAAGTCGACCAAGAAAATTTCCGCACAAAATGGGAAAAAACAGAAATACTGAGAAAATGTGGAAAAGAAAGAGAAAAGTTCTCTGTTTTGGGAGTCAGAAAGGAAAAGAAAAAGAGGAGTGATTTTCAGACTGCCTCGTTTGGTCTGGAAAACAACAACCATTGTCATTCTTGATTTAGAAACAGGGAACAAAAACAAACAAATAACACTCTTAAGAAGCAACTTTTTACAAAATGCTATTCAAGAATCTTGCACAAAAGAGACAAACTTTTATTAAAGATCAAAAACCACGGTCATATTTGTTGTGCCTAAATCTATGTTGGTTTGTTCTTAATTATTCAACAAAACATGTACTTTCGCTCCACTGTCCGCATATTGTTTCCTTCATTACCAAAGAAAGCCTTAGAAGGAGCCTAAAAAGTGAACTGTCTGTAGTTGTACGTCCCAAACAGAGGAAATCCCAAACGTCAAAGGAAGAACTTCTTCCATTCCCTCCATACCAATTTACCAAACACACAGGCACACACACGCACTCAAAGATGTGAGGGAAGCAGAGCCAGTACCAGAGACCAAAAGCACCAGTGGCAAAGAGAGCGGTCCACGTGCCCCACTGGTCGTCCGGGGAGATGATAGGATACCTCAGCTGTGACCTAATTTGGTTCACGGATGAAGTCAAATTACGGTTCCTGGGTAAAATCAACGGTGGGAGAAGTGTAGTTCTTGCCTTCCTTTGGGAGTTCGGGGAACAGATCATTGTGAGGTTGTTAAGCCGGGAAGAAAGGGGTGAGAGGTGGAGCGATGGGATTGGTGGTGACGAAGAGAGGTGGGTGAGTAGTAACGCCATTAATGGAGTAATGATTAGTCAGGTAGAGAATTTTACGAGGTTTGAGTGCGTGTTTTATCACTTATTTATGAATGAATTTATCTTCTCCTTGTCGTCGGATTTTGCTTCAACGACAATGCTGACGTGGTGAGGACCCAATTATCGTATGTCGTTGTTTTGTGCACGTGGAAAGTCAACGTTGAAATCTATTGTGCTTGTAGATTGGACGTGGTGCTTCTTTCCCTTTATATAAACGAGCTTGTATCCCGTGTTGTTTTTAAAAATGACAGGACAAAGAATAATAATAATAATAATTAGTAGATGTCTTCAAGAGGTAGCTCAATCGGCTGTGAACCACGTCTTATGAAGCGTAAGTCACAAGATCGAATCCCCCCTCCCCCTACCCTTGTGTGGACATGTCAAAAAAAAAAAGTTAAATTGTCTCTTCAAAAAAATTAGTAGATGTATAAATAACAAAAAAAAAAAAAACCTTATATAGAGACCATTTACAATAACACACATGCTCAAATATTTTTTCATGCCCGTATCTTTGCATTCCCAAAATAACTCTATTTAAAATACTTTCAAAGAGAAAAGTTTGAGAAAAAAAAAAACTCATTAAATTATGGTTAAAAAATAAATTAATTATATCATTTCTTCTTTACTCAAAACATAAACAACAACGTAACCAATGAAATTCATAAGGTATAGGAAGAAGTCTAATCAAATAGAGCTTTTTTTTTCAACCATTCTTTTGCATTATAAAGTTTAATTTTTTCCTTTCAACCATATTTTTTTCATCTCATCCTACAAATTTTATATATCAATCATTAGATTTACAGACTCATATGGATTCTACACAAATTTAATGATGGATTTATTCATTCACTATAGAGATGGTTAAAAGATAGTTAAAAATATAATAAATTCTATCATTTCCTTTATAAAAATTATAACAATAATTAAGGACAAAAATGGAATATGAAGCACAAAACTAAATAAATAAATAAATAAAAAGACAAATAAATGTACTATTTAGCATTCTCTACCACATTATTTACCATTTTCTTGAATACAACCTTGCAAACACAATTTCCAAAACCGAATCAAAATTAATACTAATATAATAAAATATAATTAACTTTTCCATATGTTTTCGAGGATGATAAAGACCAACTTTTGTGCCCAACTTTTACCTTCTTTATTTTTTTTAATAAAAAGTATAAAAAAAGTGTCTGCAAGCAATCATATTTTTTTTTGTCCTTCTAGTATTTTTTAAAAATGAAAATTCCATTTTCTTCATAAAAAGGTAAAAGTTGGGCAAAAAGTTAATATTTTCCATGTTTTCTCAATTCTAATGAAATTCATAGGTATAGAAAAAGTCATGTCAATTAGATATTTTTTCTTTCAACAATCTTCACATATATAAAGTTAAAAAAAAAAACTAATTTTACAATAAAAGTAGAAAATATTATAAAAATTAAAACAAAAATAGAGACAAAAAATGGAATCAAAAGCACATAACCACAAAAATAAAATAAAATAAAAAATAAATAGACTATTTACTTCTTTTGCTCGTCATTTATCATCCTCTCTTGACACACCCTTCAAATGCAAATTTCATAATCCAATTTTTTTTAAAAAAAACATTTATTTCATCAAATAAACTAATTGCAAATTAACAACGATTAAAATCGATCATTAATATCTATTGATTAGGGAAAGAGATCGAGAACACATGGTGTGATACCTATTATATCTTAATACAAATAAAACTTATAAATTTTGAACATTTAGGAAAAAATACAAAGCAAAATAAACAAAAACAAATAATTTCATTCAACATTTAAGAATCAAATAAATCATCTCACATCGTGTTCAATGCGTCATTATGTATTTAGTGTTTTGAAAGAGTTTATGTTCCTTTTATGTATAACAATCAAATAAATAATTTTGAACATTAAATAAATATGGAGGAAAATAAACAATTTTTTTAATAAATATAAAATAAACAAAATCTTCATTAACATGGATGAACAAAATCTAAAAATTATTAAAAAAAAAAAAAAAAGAAAAGTAACATTGACATGGAATGCGTTGCAATATGGATTAGAATTTTATATACTCTTGATCGGTTGTAGAGCAATTGTAAGGATAAATCGAAACTAAATTGATTGGGCTAGATAATACATGATTCTTAAATATGATATTCTAATTATTTTTTTTCACCTTTATGTTAAAGTTGAGTACATTTGCCGGTTGCTCATGGAGGCCGCCAATGATGAGAATGCAAAGAAAGTGGTGCGGAGTTTGAAGGCTTGGAAGAGTTTGGTGGTGACGTTGTCATGCATGCTTGTGACTACAAAATACAAATCCATGAGAGTTATAGTGGGAAGTGTGTATTAGTTGTTGGTTGTGGGAATTTAGGCATGGAGGTACTCTGCGTCATGTAGAGCATCTCGCCATCTTCATCTCCATAGAAAAGACGTTTGGGAGAAGCAAGTGAGAGAGATATAGAAAAGAGGTTTAATTTCTTTATTGGATACACTGTTTTATTAGAAATGTTGTTTTGAAAAATAATGGCACAACGTTTCACCAAAGCTTTGTTTTGGTTTAAAAAAAAACAAACTCCCGATATTAGAGATTTGATATTAAATTATATTAGATATTAGATAACGTGGGATAAACCCCAATTAGATAAGATATTAGAGAATTTTTATTTATTTATTTATTTTTAGAGATTTGATATTAGATTATATTAGATATTAGATAATGTGGAGATAAATAATGTTTGATGGCAGTTGAGATTGAGAAAAAAGGAAGTTTGAGAAAAACACGTATGTATTGATTTTAAATGGAATGCCACATGTCATAATATTAGCCTATTCTGCTTAAAATTAAAAAAAAAAACTCAAACGCATAGTTTCATTTAATATAATGATTTGTTAGATAAATAGAATGCCACGTGTCAAACTATTAGACTCTCTTGTCTAAAACTCCCCTATTATATATATACGAGCTTGTAATGCAATGCAGTTGTTTTAAAATGACAGACAAAGAATAATAATAATAATAATTAGTAGATGTATAAATAACCAAAAAAAAAAAAAACCTTATATAGAGACCATTTACAACAACACACATGCTCAAATATTTTTCCATGCCCGTATCTTTGCATTCCCAAAATAACTCTATTTAAAATACTTTCAAAGAGAAAAGTTTGAGAAAAAAAAAAAAACTCATTAAATTATGGTTAAAAAATAAATTAATTATATCATTTCTCTTCTTTACTCAAAAACATAAACAACAACGTAACCAATGAAATTCATAAGGTATAGGAAGAAGTCTACTCAAATAGAGCTTTTTTTCTTTCAACCATTTTTTTGCATTATAAAGTTTAATTTTTTTCCTTCCAACCATTTTTTTTTTCATCCCATCCTACAAATTTTATATATCAATCATTAGATTTACAGACTCATATGGATTCTACACAAATTTAATGATGGATTCATTCATTCACTATAGAGATGGTTAAAAGATAGTTAAAATATAATAAATTCATTTCCTTTATAAAAATTATAACAATAATTAAGGACAAAAATGGAATATGAAGCACAAAACTACGTAATAAATAAATAAATAAAAAAGACAAATAAATGTACTATTTAGCATTCTCTACCACATTATTTACCATTTTTCTTGAATACAACCTTGCAAACACAATTTCCAAAACCGAATCAAAATTAATACTAATATAATAAAATATAATTAACTTTTCCATATGTTTTTCGATGGATGATAAAGACCAACTTTTGTGCCCAACTTTTACCTTCTTTATTTTTTTTTTAATAAAAAAGTATAAAAAAAAGTGTCTGAAGCAATCATTTTTTTTTTTTTTTTGTCCTTCTAGTATTTTTTAAAAAAATGAAAATTCCATTTTTCTTCATAAAAAAGGTAAAAGTTGGGTGTTTAATATTTTCCATGTTTTTCTCAATTCTAATGAAATTCATAGGTATAGAAAAAAGTCATGTCAATTAGATATTTTTTTCTTTCAACAATCTTCATATATATAAAGTTTTTTTTTTTAAAAAAAAAAAACTAATTTTACAATAAAAGTAGAAAATATTATAAAAATTAAAACAAAAAATAGAGACAAAAAAATGGAATCAAAAGCACATAACCACAAAAAATAAAATAAAATAAAAATAAATAGACTATTTACTTCTTTGCTACGTCATTTATCATCCTCTCTTGACACACCCCTTCAAATGCAAATTTCATAATCCAATTTTTTTTTAAAAAAATTTATTTCATCAAATAAACTAATTGCAAATTAACGATTAAAATCGATCATTAATATCTATTGACTAGGAAAGAGATCGAGAACACATGGTGTGATACCTATTATATCTTAATACAAATAAAACTTGTAAATTTTGAACATTTAGGAAAAAATACAAAGCAAAATAAACAAAAACAAATAATTTCATTCAACATTTAAGGAATCAAATAAATCATCTCACATCGTTCAATGCGTCATTATGTATTTAGTGTTTTGAAAGAGTTTATGTTCCTTTTATGTATAACAATCAAATAAATAATTTTGAACATTCAAATAAATATGGAGGAAAATAAACAATTTTTTAATAAATATAAAATAAACAAAATCTTCATTAACATGGATGAACAAAATCTAAAAATTATTAAAAAAAAAAGAAAAAAAAGAAAGTAACATTGACATGGAATGCATTGCAATATGGATTAGAATTTTATATACTCTTGATCGGTTGTAGAGCAATTGTAAGGATAAATCGAAACTAAATTCAGTGGGCTAGATAATACATGATTCTTAAATATGATATTCTAATTATTTTTTTTTCGTCTCACCCTATGCGTTAAAGTTGAGTACATTTGCGGTTGCTCATGGAGGCCGCCAACGATGAGAATGCAAATAAAGTGGTGCCGGAGTTTGAAGGCTTGGAAGAGTTTGGTGGTGGTGACGTTGTCATGCATGCTTGTGACTACAAAATACAAATCCAAGAGTTATAGTGGGAAGTGTGTATTAGTTGTTGGTTGTGGGAATTTAGGCATGGAGGTACTCTGCGTCATGTAAAGCATCCCAAGCCATCTTCATCTCCATAGAAAAGACGCTTTGGGAGAAGCAAGTGAGGAGAGAGATATAGAAAAGAGGTTTGATTTATTGTTTATTGGATACACTGTTTTATTAGAAATGTTGTTTTGAAAAAATAACTGAAGGCACAACGTTTCACCAAAGCTTTGTTTTGGTTTAAAAAAAAACAAACTCCCGATATTAGAGATTTGATATTAAACTATATTAGATATTAGATAACGTGGGGATAAACCCCAATTAGATAAGATATTAGAGAATTTTTATTTATTTATTTATTTATTTTTAGAGATTTGATATTAGATTATATTAGATATTAGACAATGTGGAGATAAATAATGTTTGATGGCTTGAGATTGAGAAAAAGGAAGTTTGAGAAAACACGTATGTATTGATTTTAAATGGAATGCCACATGTCATAATATTAGCCTATTTCGCTTAAAATTTTAAAAAACTCAAACGCATGCTTTCATTTAATATAATGATTTGTTAGATAAATAGAATGCCACGTGTCAAACTATTAGACTCTCTTGTCTAAAACTCCCTATTATATATATACTAGTTAGAGCTCT
Organism: Carpinus viminea; assembly: GCA_013348765.1. Taxonomy (NCBI): domain Eukaryota; kingdom Viridiplantae; phylum Streptophyta; class Magnoliopsida; order Fagales; family Betulaceae; genus Carpinus; species Carpinus viminea. The sequence goes on from CP054673.1 coordinate 334,492, forward strand.
GCTATCCGGTTATTTTATATATATATATATTAAGTCGAAAATCTTTAAAAGATTATAAACAACAAATTTTATTTTCTTCTCTTAATTAATAATTTAGCTACCAAAATTACAAATACTCATAAGATCATTTTAAACCATAGTTTTACTTAATAGCATAAACCCACATATCCAATAAATTTAAAAATTCATAAATTTTATTTCTTATATATTGAAACATATTAAATATTTGTTTCCATGCATATATGTAGTTTAAAATGAAATATAAAGGAAAAAATTCAAAATAAAACCTAGATTAATCAATTATAAAATGATTGATTACATTATATTCAACAATGATACAACTTCTCCTCCACTACACAATCCATTGTGGTAAACTTTTTGTCTTTCAAGAGTTGAAGCTTTCTCTTCATAAACAAACTTTTTGAGAAATTTTACCATTACACTGGCAAAAATAAAGAAATATTCTAAAATATATGAGTATGTTGATATCTGATTACAGTTATGTTTACTAATTTTGTAAACAAAAGAAGGTTGGTAATTTAATTTTTTAAATACTAATATAATAAAAAAGAACTATCTTTTTGATATCTTTTCTCGCCCAATAAAATCCACAAATATAAGAAAATGAAACTAATTTTAAGACATCGAAAAGGAAAGGCAAAAAAATCTACAATTGAAAATTGAATATGAAATATATTGAAAAATTGAGGTTCTACGAAAAGAAACTCTCACTATTATTTCATGAATTCAATGTAAAATTTACAAAAGAAAAGTAATCATTTGAATAAAAAATAATATATAAATTAAAAAAGGGTCAAAAAAAAGAACAAAAGAACCGAAATAAAGATTAAAAAAATGAAAATATTAATATAATTGAAAATAAATATTCTAGCAAAACAAAAAACAAAACAAAAACAAAAACAAAGCAAAAAGTTTTAGTATAATTTTCATTGAGAAATAAAGATTAAAAATTGAAAAGAACTGTTATAGGAAAAAAATATAAAAAGAAAATAGATACAATATAATTTTTATTGAGAAACAATGAATAGAATCTCTTTCTTGTCTTTTATTCGAATTGATTGATATAAATAGAAAGTGAAAGAAGAAAAAAAATAAAAAATATAAGGGATAAAAACAAAAATGGAAGAACATAAGCACCGAAAATAAAGATAAAAAAAAACATATAAAATGACAATACTAATATAATGGAAAAATAAATTTTTTTTTTTTCAACCATCCTTCATGTGTATAAAAGTAAAAGAAACTAATTTTAGTCATACAGGAAAACAAATAAAAAAAATTATAAGATTGAAAAATTGAGTGTGAAATATATTGAAAAAATTGAGTTTCTACAAAAAGAAACTCTCTCACTATCATTTTCTGAATTCAATGTAAAATTTACAAAAAATAAAATTAATTATTTGAATAAAAAATAATATATAAATCAGAAAAAAAATAAGGGTCAAAACTAAAAATGGAAGACCATAAGCATTGGAAATAAAGACAAAGACAAAAAAAAAAAAAAAAAAAAGGAAAAGGAACAAAAATATGAAAATAACTATTCTAGCAAAAAAAGAAAGAAAGAAAAAAAAAACTATAATATAATTTTTCATTGAGAAACATTGACTGGAAAATTGAAAATAATTGTTATAAGAGAAAAAAAAGAGAAACAAAATAACTATAGTATAATTTTTCATTTAGAAACAATGAATAGAAACTCTTTCTCTTGTCTTTTTCCAGAATTGATTGATATAAAATAGAAAGTAAAAGAAGAGAAAATTAAAAAATAAAAGAAAAAAAATATAAGGGACCAAAACAAAATGAAAAAACATAAGCACCGAAAATAAAGATAGAAAAATATAAAATGACAATACTAATATAATGTAAAATAAATATTCTAGCAAAAAAGAAAAGAAAAGAACTGAGTATAATTTTTCATCGAGAACAACGATTGGAAACTCTCTCTCTATATTTCTCGTCTTTTTCTTAAATTAAGTGTGAAATTTATAAAGAAACATTGAGATATAAATAGAAAGCAAGCGAGGAAAAAAGAAAAATAAACACAAATAAAGAATTTGGGAACTTTTTGTTTTCCTTATTAAGATATCAATTAAATGCATTCCAAATAAAACTCATACGTTTTAATTATCTCACATTGAAATATAAAGAGAAAGCGCGCAAGAGAAGATAAAAAGAAAAATAAAGAGAGAGAATTTGTGAACTTTTTGTTTTCTTCATTAAGACAATTAAATATATTACAAATAAAACCCTTATGTTTTAATTGTCTCACTAAAAGGCTAACATCTAAAACGTCACGTGTCACAATTCTAGGCATAAAGCAAAAAAAAAAAAAAAAACATAAAGCAATAGAAGATGAAAAGAAAATTAGATAAAGAGAGAGAAAGGGAGAATTTGAAAAGCTTTTGTTTTCTTTATTTAAACAATTCAATGCATTACAAATACAGCAAAAGCAAGAGAAAATTAAAAGAAAAATAAAGAGATAATTTGTGAACCTTTTGTTTTATTCATTAAGATAATTAAATATAAAGCAATAGAAGATGAAAAGAAAATTAGATAAAGAGAGAGAAAGAGAGAATTTGAAAAGCTTTTATTTTCTTCATTAAGAAAATTCAATGCATTAAAAATAAAACTCCTATGTTTTAAAAATAAAACTCCTATCCTTTTGTTTTAAAAATAAAAATATTATATATGGGAGAAAAACAAAATGAAAAAACATAAGCACTGAAAATAAAGATAAAAAAACATATAAAATGCCAATACTAATATAATGTAAAATAAATATTCTAGCAAAAAAGAAAAGAAAAGAAAAGAATCAGTAGATAATTTTTCATTGAGAAACAACGATTGGAAACTCTCTCTCTCTACATTTCTCTCGTCTTTTTCCTGAATTGAGTGTGAAATTTACAAAGGAACATTGAGATATAAATAAAAAGCAAGAGAAGAAGATGCATAAAGACAATTAAATATATTACAAATAAAACCTATACGTTTTAATTGTCTCACGTTAAGATAAAAGCATAAAGTAAGAGAAGATGAAAATAAGATTAGATAAAGAGATAGAAAGAGAGAATTTGAAAACCTTTCGTTTTCTTCATTTAGACAATTCAATGCATTACAAATAAAATTCTTATGTTTTAATTATCTCATTAAAAGGCTAACATTTATTTTCTTCTCTTAATTAACAATTTAGCTACCAAAAATTACAAATATTCATAAGATCATTTTAAACCATAGTTTTACTTAATAGCATAAACCCACATATCCAATAAATTTAAAAATTCATAAATTTTATTTCTTATAAATTGAAACATGTTAAATATTTGTTTCCATGCATATATGTCGTTTAAAATGAAATATAAAGGAAAAAATTCAAAATAAAACCCTAGATTAAACAATTATAGAAAATGATTGATTACATTATATTCCAACAATGATACCACTTCTCCTCCACTACATAATCCATTGTGGTAAACTTTGTCTTTCAAGAGTTGAAGCTTTCTTCATAAACAAACTTTTGAGATATTTTACCATTACACTGGCAAAAATAAAGAAATGTTCTCAAATATATGAGTATGTTGATATCTAATTACAGTTATGTTTACTAATTTTGTAAACAAAAGAATGTTGGTAATTTAATTTTTAAAAAATACTAATCTAATAAAAAAGAACTATCTTTTGGTATCTTTTTCTCAGTTCCAATGAAATCCACAAATATAAGAAAATGAAATAATTTTAAGACATACTGGAAAAGAAAGGCAAAAAAAATCTACGATTAGAAAATTGAATGTGAAATATATTGGAAAAATTGAATTTCTACGAAAAAAAACTCTCACTATTATTTCATGAATTCAATGTAAAATTTACAAAAGAAAAGTAATCATTTGAATAAAAATAATATATAAATTAAAAAAAGGGTAAAAAAATAAAGAACAAAAGCACCGAAATAAAGATTAAAAAATGAAAATATTAATATAATTGAAAAGAACTATTCTAGCAAAAAAAAAAACAAAGCAAAAAATTGTAGTTTAATTTTTCATTGAGAAATAAAGATTAAAAATTGAAAAGAACTATTATAGGAAAAAAATATAAAAAAAATAATTACAGTATAATTTTTCAGAGAAACAACGAATAGAATCTCTCTCTTGTCTTTTTTTGAAATTGATTGATATAAATAGAAAGTGAAAGAAGAAAAAAAAATGGGACAAAAACAAAATGAAAGAACATAAGCACCAAAATAAAAAATAAAAAAACATATAAAATGACAATACTAATATAATGGAATTTTTGTTTTTCCAACCATCCTTCACGATATAAAAGTAAAAGAAACTAATTTTAAGACATACAGAAAAAAATAAAATAAATATACGATTCAAAAATTGAGTGTGAAATATATTGAAAAATTGAGTTTCTACAAAAGAAACTCTCTCACTATTATTTTATGAATTCAATGTAAAATTTACAAAAATAAAATTAATTATTTGAATAAAATATAATATTTTAATTAGAAAAATAAGGGTCAAAACAAAAATGGAAGAGCATAAGCATTGGAAATAAAGAAAAAAAGATCGAAAATATGAAAATAACTATTCAAGCAAAAAAAAGAAAAGAAAAGAAAAGAAAAACAAAACTATAATATAATTTTCATTGAGAAACATTGACTGAAAATTGAAAATAATTGTTATAGGGCAAAAAAACAAAACAAAAACAAAATAACTATAGTATAATTTTTACCGAGAAACAATGAATAGAAACTCTTTTCTTGTCTTTTTCGGGAATTGATTGATATAAAATAGAAAGTAAAAGAGAAAATTAAAAACAAAAGCAAAAAAAAAATATAAGGACCAAAACAAAATGAAAAAACATAAATACAAAATAAAGATAGAAAAATATAAAATGACAATACTACTATAATGTAAAATAAATATTCTAGCAAAAAAAAATGAAAAGAAAAGAAAGAACATAGTATAATTTTTCATTGAGAAACAACGATTGAAACTCTCTCTACATTTCTCTCGTCTTTTTCCTGAATTGGGTGTGAAATTTACAAAAAAACATTGAGATATAAATAGAAAGCAAGTGAGAAAAAAGAAAAATAAACACAAATAAAGAATTTGGGAACTTTTTGTTTTCCTCATTAAGATATCAATTAAATGCATTCCAAATAAAACTCATGTGTTTTAATTGTCTCACATTGAAATATAAAGAGAAAGCAAGAGAGGAGTTATTTTCAAAAAAAAAAAAAAAAAAGAAAGCAAGTGAAGATAAAAAGAAAAATAAAGAAAGAGAATTTATGAACCTTTTATTTTCTTCATTAAGACAATTAAATATATTACAAATAAAACCTATACGTTTTAATTGTCTCACATTAAGATAAAAGCATAAAGTAAGAGAAGATGAAAAGAAAATTAGATAAAGAGATAGAAAGAGAAAATTTAAAAACCTTTCGTTTTCTTAATTTAGACAATTCAATGTATTACAAATGAAACTCCTATGTTTTAATTATCTCATTAAAAGGCTAACATTTAAAACGCCACATGTCACAATTCTAGGTACTTTCTAATATGACTGATTGAGGACACGTGTCGCAATTCTGGGGTCTCTCCGAGCAAAAACTCGGCTTTTATATATATATATGATTAGATTAGAAGTATGAACCTTACACTTACATTTAGACCGATTCAAAAATTATTATCTTCTTACAGTATTCAAGCCTAATCTTTAATCATATATCCATAATCTCACTAGGATGTTGAACTTGAACAAGAGATATTAACAGCAGGTTATGCTCTAAACTTCTGATTGAATATTTACCAGCATTCTGTTTTTCTGATAAGTTACACATACATTTTTGGAGTGTACAAAAAAATTAATAACCAAAATAAAGAGTTGCAACTTTTTCACTGGGTGTATTTTATTTTACCTATTGTTGCTGAAAATGCTGTTATTGGTTACAAACTTGCACATATACACCAACTTCGGCGTTGAAAATAGAAAAAATTACATGAATTTTAAGACTGTCACACCGAATGCAATGCCGAGAAAAGTTGCAATGGCAATTCCAAAAATGCCTGCAAGAATGCCAGGAACAACCAAAGAAGTCCATCCTTTTGCTGTGGCCATCCCACATGCCGTCGTAGGACCACCAACGTTGGCATTTGACGCCAGAAGTAACAACCTCAGATCGATGCGAAAGAGCCTTCCTAGTCCGAGAATCACAGCAAGATGGATTGCTATTTGGACAAGAGCAAACAGAAAAATACTAGGTGCCGTGTTTATGACACTCCATATGTTCCCACTAGCACCAATCACAGCAAAAAATACCTGAACATAATAATTTATTAAGTGTTAAAATATTGATTAAATGATTAAATCAACTATTTAACTTTATATTAGAGCAAAAAGTAGTGATTTAACAGTAAGCATCCGACAAAAACAAGGGCTTCTTTGGTCCTCAACCAGGGATATATAAAAGACAATATTTTCCTAATAAGAAAAGTGAAAATGAAGGGAAAATTTTTCAACTATAAGAGCAGTTCATAATTCTGAAAACCGACTAATTTGGTAAATTCACCTGCATTAATATCAAAGCCATAGCCTCTCCAGATGGTGCAAGATAACCACACTGCTTCGGAAAAGCAGTTGCTAGAATAACAACAATAGCCGTTATGGCTGGGAGGCTACCCCCTTGAATCCCAAAATATTTTGCGAGAAAAGAGCCAGCCTTGCAGATGGCAAATGATACAGCAAGTGCAGTAGCCATTTGTAGCACAGGCAGCTTGTTGCAGGCTCAGATTCCACATCCATTGCAACATCTGCGAAAATTCCAGCTTCTGTTACATGCTACTGTTGTGGTAATACAACTACATAATTTGCATTTACCTGCTACTTCTATATTTGATTATGTAAACTCAATAAAAAGAAAATTAATGTAACATAGCAGCGTATGGTTTTGCTCACCATTGGTTGACTTTGACGTCTCAGGGGGTATCTTAGAAGCTAATGCAAACAACGTCGTAAAATATACTGCACAAATAACGTTATCTGCAGCTAGTCCAGCAGCTAAAACTGATGGAGAAACACCAAGGGCTTCAGCAATGGCAACATAATTGACAGCTACAAAACATCTCAAAAGACAAAAACAAAGTATCAGTCGTGACAGGAACTTGGGAATGAAAACGAGTATAGCAAGAGAATATCACAACTTAGTGAGAAACTTCAAAAGCATTGAAACTGGTTTCAAATATCTACATGGCTCTAGAAATTGAAATGCAAATTACCTCCACCAATATGTCTGCCCATGAGTGCAGCTGCTATTTTCCAACTATCTTGACCAAGTGATCGCATTGGAACTAGCGCATACGCCACCACTGTTCCAATTGTTGTTGCAACTATCATATGACAAAAGAGAACATAATGACAGTAAGACTCCAAAAGCAGAGAACGAGTAAAACCAAAAGTAACACACAGAATAGTTGCCTATACAAGGAATTAATCAACTAATATTCTTAATATAGCCAAATCAAAAGTACCGCGGTGCTAAAAAATCCAGGACCCCCCAAGAAATTGCAGGGGGGACCCAGGACCCTCCAACTAATATTTTTTGGAGTTCAACTAAGCAACAAATTTATCTGGAAGTCCCTTAGAAAACCGAAGATAACGCAGAGCAAGAGCTAATTGAGGTAAAAGTAACAAGCAGCATATTGTTATTCCATTATTTGAGATGATAAGTTGAATGGCAGTAATACTCCTACTTCTGCAAACAGATCGCAGCCTATTTGCCAATCCTATCGCATCATAACATTTCAAAAAATAATCAAAAATTAAAAAGCAGGGAGTGATGTATAAATAACAAATTAATAGAAAAATACACTATATTGCGCACTCTGACATCAACAAATATTACCTGAGCCAATCAAGAAAGCCAACAGAAGTGTCCCAGTCGACTTTATCACGCGGCGCAAATCTGCTCTAAACAACAGCAATGGTACAGCCATTGGGAGCAGAAACTCCAACACAACAGAATATGCGGAAGCCTCATTGGCAATAATCCCCAAATTACTTGCTGCAAGTGCTATCAAAATGCTCGTTAAAGCGCCACTCAATGTACTGCCGATCTTGGTCTTCTCCGACCTTCAGTTCCAACGAAAAATGTATACAGGATGAGTTTTTCTTTCTGAGTTGTGTTTATTGATTCACTATGAATTTAACAAGTCAACAAAATCAAAACTCAAATGCTCTTTTATTATTGCAAAGACAATGTAACAGTAACTAAAATTTTAAACAACAGATCTCTTTCGCAAAAGAGAGAGAGAGAGAGAGAGAAACCCTCCCCGGATCGGCACCTAATAACTTGGAATCTGGGATTTCATTATTTGGTCCAACAAATCACGACACAGTCTAGCTAGACCCCTTTTACTTCTCCTTTCTACTACTTTGCTTCAGTTTTCTCATCCACCAAGCAGAGCATGAAAAAAATGAGAGAGGGGGGGCGGTTTACCAGACACCGAAAGCACCGGTGGCGAAGAGAGCGGTCCAGGTACCCCAGTGGTCATTAGGAGAAACGAGAGGGAGATTCAAGTGCGACTGAGCCGCCACGGATCGAGTTGAGTTGGGTCTTTTGGTGCTTAAAGGAAGATAGAGAAAGGTTTGGGTTCTATTTGCATTGCTTGAAGATGATGTTGACGACAACGAAGGATCATGAGGCACTGAAGTAAATGAACAGGTCGTTAAGGGTCTGGTTGGGACTTGGCGGAAAGACAAATTCGACCGTTGGAAGTAGAAGTGGGGAGTGCGGAGGAAGAGAGGATGGGTTGCCATTGATGGTCAATGTCTCCTCTGCCTAGGCTGCTGAAGTGCTGAGAGAGTCAGAGAGAGAGAGCAAAAGCAATTTTTTAAATGATGGAATAACCGGGCTGACTCATGTGTATGGTTGTTGTCTTGATGACAGCAGCTTTCTCCATTACTTTTACTTGGAGAAAGCTCGATACTTTAAAAAGATAAAAATATTCTAGATTTTTTTTTTTAATAAAAAGAAGTTTTTGGAATTAATGATAAATTTAGAATTTTATTGAAAAATAAAATAAAATAAAAAATTAAGGGCATAAATATCATTATCTCACTTTTAACGTTTAAAATATGATAGAATGGTTCAAATTAATTGCAATTGAAAATTCAGAGGTTCAAATTAAAAAGTTTTAAAGTATAGTGGAGACTTGTCAAAATACACAGTAATTAAAGAGTCTAAAAATGAAGTTTCTCCTACTTTCTTTTTTCACGGTTGCTATCATCTACAAGGCTACAACTATACATATCTCTTCAATAAGGCCCCGTTTCTTTCAATGTAAAATGGTTTTAAGGAAAACGATTTCTGTATTTTACAATGTTTAGTGTGACGTAAAATAATAGTCAATAAAAAACATTTTCCCTTTGATTGAAATTTTTTCTTTAATTTTCGGAAAATGGTATTGTAAACCATTTTTTGATTTTGAGCATTTCATTCTCAAATTGACATAACCTGCCAAGACTCGCCTAGGACCCCGCTTGGACTTAACCCGAACCTGCCCGGGACTTGATCGAAACCCACTTGGGACTTACCCAAGATCCACCTAGGACTTGACCGGGACCCGTCCGAGACTTTACCGAAACCTGTTTGGGACTTGACCGGGAGTTGCTTGGGACTTGATCGAGAGCTACTCGGGACTTGATCAGGACTTGCCCGGGACCCACCAGCCCGCTAAACGATCAGATCCGCCAGACTTTAATGGGATCCTTTGGGACTTGAGGACACTTTGAAACACCGCCAAGACTTGTCCAAGACCTGATTGGGACTTGTCTAGGATTTGACCGGGACTTGTCCGAGTCTCAGACGGATCCAGGCAAATCCTGGTTAGGTCCCAGTCAAGTCTTGAGCGGGTCTTGGTCAAGTCCTAAGAGGGTTCCAAGCAGCTCTTGCGCGAGTCACGGGCAGGTCTCAGATGGGTTCTAGTAAAGTCCCGGGTAGGTCCTAGTCAAGTCCCGAGCCGGTCCTGTTAAAGTCTCGGGCAGGTCCCAATCAAGTCCAGAGTGGATCCCTTTAAATTCCCAATCAAGTCCCGAGACGGGTCTCGGGACCTACTCGTAAATTTAAAGTTTAATATATATATTTGTGATTTTCTGTACGAGCTAAACACCATAAAATGTTTTCTATAAAATAATTTTTTAGGAAATTATTTTCTGTTGAAAATATTTTACAACAGAAACCATTTTACGTCAAAAGAAATGGGGCCTGAATTTGGTTATTACAATGATCCAGGTAAATCCAGTTATTTATGTGATTAATCAGCTTAAAAGTGTTATTCTTTAAGCATTCGATGCAAGTACTATTTACTCTTTTAAAAATTATGTAATTGGATATAGCCAAGCTAGACCATGCTTGACATCTATGTCATGCTAGTGAAGTTGGTTTAACGAGAAGAAAATAACTTTTACCTGAGGTGAAAATAACTACTCAATTTCTTTTTTGCTTTCCTTTTTTTAATTCAGGTAATAGGTATACTCTTAACTACTCAATTTCACAATTGCTTTTTAATCCCACACAACTGTCAGAAGTGGTCAAAAATCATTTCATTCACAATTTTCAGCACCATAGAATATCAATATGAAATTCTGAAATCGTTTCAATTTCACCATCATGCTAATAGTTACCAAATCACATAAAGCGGTTTTGCAGAACTCTCTCAATCGGTACCGTTATCCAGACTTTCAGTGCATGAGATGCTTTCAGCTAGCTTCTGCTTCTTTGCACTAGAGCTCTCCTCCCCTAAAGCTTTTAATTTATTCTTGATTGCAGCTATTTTAGCACTCCGATTCATCTGTCCTGAACTGCTACCAGAAAGGCTGGTCTTGTTTGACTCACCCGCTCCTTTGGAAGACTTCTCTGCCGCTTCCACCAAGTATTTCTCACTAGCAAGACGGACAACCAACGGACGGCCACAAGCTAATTTTCCATGCATCTTCTCCTTGGCCAGTTTAGCTTCCTGCGTGCTCACTTTAATGGTGGAAATCAGGAATTGCTTGAAAACAAAATGATCAAAAGCAAACAACTTACCTCTTTAGTGCTGTACTGGATGAAAGCAAAGCCCCGTGGCTCTCCGCGTTTTGGGCCGCGAGTATGCCACAGGAAGTCTTCAGATACAATCTTTCCAAAGGGTGAAAACATCTTAATCAGAGAAGCCCTGGATGACAAGAAAGAAAAAAAGGATCCATAAATTTCAATAAAGCAGAGACAAAAAACAGATATTCTCAGTCAAAGGACTAGTGCAACATATACAAAGTCCAGAGATTTTCCTTACTCTGTTATTCTCAAATCAAGGTTACCGATGTAAAGCCTGTTTTCACACTTCTCGTCCATAAAACCATTAGGATCCTGCATGTAGTCATAACACCTAATTGAAAAATCTGGAATGCACCGGTAGATTACATTAGGGTTTTTTTTTATGAATAATGACACTAGCATCTAATGGGTGATAAACCCACAATCTCACCCTCCATCTCATTCTTATAGGGGAAGTGCCATTTGAATAAGAGTGATGAGCCCTATATCACAGTAGATAGGAAATATCTAATGAATCTACACGACTACACCTACATTTAACAAGCTTGCGTTATGACAATCATTTTAAACTTTTGTAGGATTCAAACAAATAATTTCACTTTCAAAGCAAATCCAATGAAAAAACTGTTTCTTTGCGTCATAAACTGTCAAAGTTTAACACCTAGACAAAACAACTGATACTTAGTTCTGAACTTCTCCTAACACTTACGAGCTCCACAAGTATACTGAAAGCATCTTCAACCTGACAGGATAATGCATAAGCAGCCCATAGACACAAGGATGCAAGTAGACAATCTAAACTCAATTAGCGATGGGAAACGCATCAAAATTTATATAAAAATATTCAAGATTACTAAAGTTCCGAAACTACATAGGCTAAACCAGAGACCATTTAGCAGTAAGACGTGGCTGATTCATTCAGTGCAGCAATTGCACACCAGCTGCCAGCAATTAATGGTTAAAAGGGGAAACAAATCTAAAAGAGCAAAAAGAGGCATCAACATTTGTCTGTATAGAAAAGAAGTGGTTCAGATTTCCAGTACACACATCTTTAAGACTTTCATACATATAATTAGGACATTGGAATCTACCATGACACGGCAAAAGGAAAATTATGATAATTGGAGATCCAGTCCACAAGCAAATGAAACCTCCTGGAATTTAGAGCTTAACAGTTTGCATGTACCTGCATGTAAACAGATTTTACAAGATAGTTAGAGCTCTATTCCTTCAGACACATCAATTGTGCTCAAACAATATATTTTCAGATTGCATCAACAATTCCTCCTTTTTCAGCCCACCATTATTCCACAATCAAAACCAAATACCAACAACAGAAAAGATATCACAAACCCATGTTCTATTCTGCTATCAAGTAGTTAAAATAGCAAAGATAGTTGCCTTTAGTACATAAACTATATATATATGCTGGATTTCCAACTTGGTTCCACTACTATATCTCAAAGCAGAGCACTGCAATTTCCGAACCATCCATAACTTTTGCAATTAATACCCAATAACAAATAATGCAATTGACATTTAACGTCAAATCCACAAAACATGATTGCACAGAAGAAAAGAAAAAGTAGCGATAACTAAGTTCAGAAATTCATCTAAGGATCAATGGGAGAAATAGATTAAAGTATAATCTAAAAGAAAAATTCTTGGCGCTATCCAATACAAAACCCTACAAAAAATAGTGAACTAAGAAAAAAAATTAAAATTAAGAAACATAAGACTTACGCTTTGTATGTTTCGTTGCTAAGACGACGTCGATGGGTGAGGTCCTAGGTACTGAGTCGAATTCGAACGAGTTGCGGACGATCCAAGAGGCATGCGGTAAAGAAGAGGGAATATCAGGGGAAACACGCTGACATGGGTCGAGGGCATACACTATTTCTTATACGCTGAAGAGTCCAGCTTTTTAAACGACGTCGCGGTGGTGGATTAGCATCTCTCTTTCTTTTTCTTTTTTTTTTTATATATTTTTTTTATTTTATGTTTCTCCTTGTAAAAAACGCTACAAATAATATAACATTACAAAATGACGGAGAAAAAACTTTTTTCTTTTTCCATGCTCAGAGACAGGGATGTGGGATTCAAATTACTGACTTTTGTTTTATAAGATATGGTTGATAGTTGATTGAGTAACCATTTGAAGACAAATAAATTTAATTAATGAAACATTCGTAACTTTAATATAATATAAAACTATGATCAAAAGACTCTGAATTTAGTCATCAATTCTATAGTTTATTTATAATTTGAATCATCTATACCTAGTATAGAACAAATAGTAATGTCATATAAAAATGATGAAGAACTACTGACTTTTGTTTTATGAGATATGGTTGACTGCTGATTGAACTACCATTTGAAGATAAATAAATTTAATTAATGAAACGTTCGTAACTTTAATATAATATAAAACTGTGATCAAAAGACTCTGAATTTAGACATCAATTCTATAGTTTATTTATAATTTGAATAATCTATTCCTAGTATAGAACAAATAGTAGGCCTTGTTTAATAAACGGGCTTGGGTTTGTGTTTGCACTGTGCAATAAAAATACAATTTTACCCTCAGCCCACAAAGACATTTTATCCTTCTACAATCTCATTTTCTGCCGTACCCATCCTTCTTTGCATACAAAAAAAGTCCAACCCTTTACATCTCCAGCGGAACACCCCACCCATTCCCCTAGATCACAACAATCATTCCAAAAATTTTGGTCAATTACCACAATCGTTTTCAACCCGATATTCAGGTTTTCAAGTTTATTAATTCAAACATAAGAAAAGTCTGAAAGAAAACCCAATTTGCCACCCGGTATACAAAAGAAGAAGGATTAAGGAGAAAAAAACCCAATTGTCTCCCCCATCGCCTCCTTCATCTACCTCCTTGGCTTCTTTGGCATTGACTTCATCCAATCATTCATCCAATCATTCATTGAGGGATGACCCCCACCACCAGAACTCCCTCATCGACAACCGTACCCTTTGCATTGCTCCTCCATTACCCAAACTGCCCGACCCTGAGGTTGTAATTCCAACTTTGTCCTTCAAAGAGGACGAGAAGATTATCAATTTAGTCGTCGGAAGTACAATCCCGTCATACTCGCTACAATCAAGGCTCAGGGATTGCAAGCGAGCGGCTTCGATTCGGAGAGAAGCGCTGTAGAAAACCCAATATTCAGGTAAACAAAGTAGAGGATGAAGATGGTGAAGGCAACGCCGGCATGGGCGATGTAAAGGGCGAGCCGGACTTGGGGGTCCCCGGAGAGTGTGATATGGGTTTTGAGGTTGTGGTGGCGACGGCGATGCGTTGGGTTGGGGAGTTGGTGATGGGGATGGGGTTTCGGACGGTTGGGCCAGGTTATTTTGGTAATGTTTGAAGATTTTTGGCGTGAGATTTTTGAAGATTTTATGGGGCAAATCTTTAGGTTATAGGGCAAATCTCATGAAGATTTTTGGCGTGCGATTTTTGAAGATTTTATGGGGCAAATCTTTAGGTTATAGGGCAAATCTCATGAAGATTTTTGGCGTGAGATTTGTAGAGAAACGGAAACCATTGGACGAAGAACAAGAACAAGAACAAGAGAGAGGTATTTCGGTAATGTTTGAAGATTTTTTAAGTAAAAGACAAAAAATATACAATACAAACATGCACAGTACAAAAACAAATCGGTTTATCAAACACCACCGTAATGTCATATAAAAATGATGAAGATACGTTTTTGTCTTTTCTTTGTTTTTGGCATACTCTACTTTCATAATGTTTTCTATGACATTAAGTTCACGGCTTAGGTTTTTTTAGCTATTACTTTTTCAATTATAGTGGTGTGTCCAAAAAGCCACTAGTTTATAATATACAAATAAATTAATTCGTTTGGCCCAAAAATTAAGCTTAACAAAAGGTTCATTGAACATATTTCCAAACCCATCATAACTAATTATTCTTCCAACTATACTCTAGACACACGTATTCACATGCGGAAATTTGTATTTATATGTTAAATTTTGGTTGTATTGAGATATGAGTATACAATTATATAGATAAACCTTAACTTATTTTATTTAATTAAATAGAATAAACAACTTAATCATAACTTGTTAATTTTATATGAGATTCGCAAATTAAACGAGTCATACTTCTTATCTCTAGCTTAGTAAAAACTGCCAGCTTGCATGCCCCAATGATGTAGTCTTTTTCAACATGAAAGTCACACCATTGGACAGTGTCTACAATTTGTTGACATTGCTAGTTGGGGCTCTGTTTTCTTTATTATTTCACAATACCTTAAGGGAAAGTTGATGTCATATTTTATAGGTGTCAACGTGTATATTTGAAGATTACATGAAAATGACGGGGCACCCACCAAGCTAAGCAAAAATTTCAACAAAATTTGGTCCACCACTGCAGTAAAATGCCAAATGTGAGACAAGTGCTGGACCTGCAAAGCTTTTGAAGCATGTGGGGGTGTGGGGTGTGGAGGCATTAAAGAGATATAAAGTGAGAGGCATTCATTCCTATCTGTGAACCAAAAATAAAATATAATATGCAGCAGATTTCTACTGCCAGCTCACCTTCTGGACATTAGTCTTATGGTGTCATCACAGATTATAGTGCTGGAAGCCTCAAACCCCGTAGTTGAATCCAGTAAGGAGCTTTGACGAAGCAGCTCTATTTCTAATAGCGACTGAGGAATAAAGAAATGATAAGAACGGTAGGCAATGTTTTGATCTCATCTGTCCATTATCTATGCCATACTATGCTGTCATAAGAACATGCTAGAAACATACCCTCACAAAGCAAATGAGGATACTTGAAAATGTTTGGAATAGCATAACTTTCCTTGTATCAAATAAACTATTACATTATTTGCATCAAATTAATAGTAAAACTACATTATCCATTTTCCCAATTACTTCTTTGATTAAAAAATCAGACTTGAATCTTATGTTGTAGGGTGAGCGTAGAATTTGCGGAAATAAAAGATTTTTTTGTTGTTCGTTAAAGGAGTAGTAATATTCTTCATACTTATTTATGTCTGTGTGGCCTCAAAAAATGTTTAAGTGATCTAAGTACGATTCAAACTTCATTAAATATATATTAACTCATTTTATAGTAGTTGGTGTTGCATATTTTAAGTAATTTTTCTTTTTAAGAAGTGATTAGTATAAAAAAAATCATTTAAAACACGATATATTAACTAATATAAAATAAGTGTAAAAAATATCCCTTATACTAGTTCAGAATAAGTAAAAACGTTTCAAAATCAAACAGAAACATTCTGCAACGATATGAACGCCCCCAGAGACAAAGGAAAACGCTATAAACTTCCCAGACAAAGTCCGGTCTTTCTCACTTCCAACTCCAAGTCCACACCGTCACTCCCATGAGCTCCAAATCTTGAACCTCTTCAAGCAGCCCCAAAGAACCTCCTTAATATGGTGACCAAAATCATCTTCCTCTCTACAATTCTTGTCTCTCTCGTCTCCTTCTCCTTCTCCTTCTCAACCTCTTTTACTCCCACAGACAACTACCTCCTCAACTGTGGCTCACCCACGAACACTTCCCTCGACAACCGACTCTTTCTCGCTGATTCAGCGAAACCTGGTTCGGCTTTTCTCTTACCAGACCACTCCATTTCGCTCAAGAACCAAAACCCACCTTCAGAGTTACCTGCTCTGTACCATACAGCCAGAGTTTTCACTAGCAGTTCAGGGTACAAATTCAACATCAATAAAAACGGGACTCACTTGGTACGTTTCCATTTCTCGCCCTTTGTAGCTCAAGGTTTTCATTTAAACTCAGCGAATTTTAGTGTTTTGGTTAATGGGGTTTTGATTCTGGGAGACTTACAGTTGAATAGTACTAATACTGTCCTTAGAGAGTATATATTAAAAATAGATAGAAATGTGGTTGAAATTGTGTTCACTCCTGTAAATGTTTCGGGTTTCGGATTCGTTAATGCAATCGAAGTTTTTACGGCTCCTGTGGACCTTATAATGGACGAGGGAGCTAAGTTAATTGGTGCTGCTGGAAGTCAAGTGTACAAGAATCTTTCTTCACAGGTCTTAGAGACTATTTATAGGATTAATGTTGGAGGTTCAAAATTGACTCCTTTTAATGATACCCTTTGGAGGACTTGGATCCCTGATGATGGTTATCTTGTTCTGAAATCCGCCGCGCAGCGTGCAGACACTAATCACCCGCCAAACTATCAGGCTGGAGGTGCAAGTCGAGATATTGCGCCTGATAATGTTTATATGACTGCCCAAGAAATGAATAGGGAAAACTTGAGTTATCAAACGTTTAATATCACTTGGAATTTTCCAGTGAGTCCAGACAGTGCTCGATACTTGGTTCGATTGCATTTCTGTGATTTTGTTAGTCGTGTGTTAAACTCGCTGTACTTTAATGTGTATATCAATGGGTACCTTGCTTATGGGGATCTCGATTTATCAACACTAACATTTCACGAGCTTGCATCTCCAGTCTATGTTGATTTTGTTGTGGATTCAGTTGATTCCGGGGTTGTGCAAGTCAGTGTTGGTCCTTCTGTTCTGAGCAATACTCTGGCAAGGAATGCTATTCTGAATGGGGCAGAGATTATGAAGATAGAAAATATTGAGAGCAAGGAAACTAGCTCTAAGAAGATGAATATTTTGGTTGTAGTGGGTTCATTTGTTGGCAGCTTTGTTGGTTTATGTTTGTTACTGCTTGCACTGCTGCTTGCTATGAAATGCAGGAAGAAGAAACCAAAACCAAGGCCTGCAGAAAGTGTGGGGTGGACACCTTTGCGTGTATATGGAGGCAGTTCACACAGTAGAATGTCTGACGGGACAACCTATACATCTCCTGGCCCAAATGGATATTTTGCCTTGAGGATCCCTTTTGCTGATTTACAATTGGCCACAAACAATTTTGACCAGAATCTGATCATAGGTTCTGGTGGATTCGGCATGGTCTTCAAGGGGGTTCTTAGAGACAATACAAAGGTTGCCGTGAAGAGAGGTGTGCGCGGATCCAGGCAGGGCCTTCCAGAATTCCAGACTGAAATAACAGTTCTGTCCAAAATTCGCCACCGCCATCTTGTTTCTCTTGTTGGATATTGTGAAGAACAATCGGAAATGATTCTAGTGTATGAATACATGGAAAAAGGACCATTGAAAAGTCACTTGTATGGTTCAGGGCTCCCACCTTTGACTTGGAAGCAGCGGCTTGAAATATGCATTGGCTCAGCAAGAGGTCTTCATTACCTTCATACAGGTTCAGCAGAAGGAATTATCCATCGTGACATTAAGTCGACCAATATTTTACTTGATGAGAATTATGCGGCCAAGGTCGCCGATTTTGGTCTTTCAAGATCTGGCCCATGTCTCGATGAAACCCATGTAAGTACTGGTGTAAAGGGTAGTTTTGGTTATCTTGATCCTGAGTATTTCCGGAGGCAGCAGCTTACAGATAAGTCAGATATTTATTCATTTGGGGTTGTGCTTTTTGAAGTTCTTTGTGCTAGACCTGCTGTTGATCCATTGCTTGCTAGAGAGCAGGTGAATTTAGCTGAATGGGCAATGCAATGGCAGAATAAGGGCATGCTCGAGCAAATTATTGATCCCCATCTTGTTGGGCGAATTAGACCAAGCTCTTTAAAGAAATTCGGAGAAACAGCAGAGAAATGTTTGGCGGAGTATGGTGTTGATAGGCCAACCATGGGTGATGTATTATGGAATCTGGAATATGCACTTCAGCTTCAGGAAACTGGACAGCAAAGAGAAACACATGAAGCCAGCAATATTAATGGGCCAGAACCCCCAACACCTGGAAGTGTTCCCCATATTCCATCTAATAACATAAGAAGGGAGGGAGAAGACGGGAATTATAATTCAGACATATCTACAACCAAAGTTTTTTCCCAGTTGATGACTAGTGAAGGCAGATAACTTTAGATTCATCCTGCAAATAATTGTCCTACAGTGTAAGCAATCTCAAGGTTGCCAGTATAATTCTTAAAACTACCGCTGAAACACATCTTAGAGGTATTCATCTCTAATTTTTCCTTATGTTACTACTTACTCTTTCTCATTTTTCTTTGAGATTGCATAAAATCCTCTATTTTGATTTTCTTATGTAATATAACAGGTTTCTTAGACAGTTCCGGATTACTCAGTTTAGTCATTTCAAGTTGTGACAAGCTCTCTGTATTATTGTTGTGTGCCACTAAATAGATACAGCTGTAACTGTTGTGTGTACTAAGGTATATTTGTTTTGTCATTAAATTGTTTGATATAGTGAGTGAATCCTGGCTCCCCTCCTCTACACTTGTGTTTTTTGAGTGTCAATCCATGGCCTGATGTCATGTTGGATGTTGCACAAAAATTGATAGTCATTCTGGTTTGGGTGCTGTCATATTTGGAGCCATCTCTACAGAATGGAGTGGCAACTAGAAATGGGACCATCACAACAATGGCGGTGCAATGTTGGAAACTCTCTTATTTACTGTAACCCTGGATAATCCTATACATGTTAATCAACAATCTTCATTTTAGATATTCAAAAATGAAATGTGTTAAAATATTAATTAAATAATTAAATTCACTTTTTCCTACTAGTTTAAAGTTTTTGGATAAGTAATAATTTAACATTGTATCATAACAAGCAAAAGATGTGAGTTCGATCTTAACTGAAGCTTTTGAAGTAAGTGGTGATTTAACAAGATGATTACTTTCTAGTGCTATTTAAGACATAGGTGATATGATAGAGAATTATCTGTGTTAAAGACAAAACTTCAACTATCTTGTCACGGATGGTCATCAAGTTCTATACTAAGTTATGTATTGATTGGAATAGTTGTTGGTAAACATACAGATGATTTTCTTTAAACACTGATCAATCATAGGAACATCACATTCTCTCAACTGAAAATTCTTTGATATTGAAACTTTTGAAGGACAAAGAGGTGCTATCCTGGATTGGTTTGAATGGTTTTACTTCAGCTTTGAGTCATTATGGGGCACTTCTTAATGCCTGTTAGGCTATGAAGTTTGATCTTCTTTAATTTTTTTTTCCATTTTATATATGATGTTTGCTAGAATTTTCTAGGATCCCAAGAGTCCTTGCACACACGTCAGTCACGGTTGATGAAGCTAGGGTTGTCCTGCTCGCTGTAAAGAAGGTTGTTGTCTCTGCACCCATCAATAAGGGCAGTTTCTAGTTTCTATGGCAGGCAGATAGATTCCATCATAAAAGCTCTTGAACTTGAAGTGGATCCTTCACTTCTCCTTTCAAAAGTGCATCCCAATGTTAATTGGTTTGAGTAGAATTTAATCAGATGGACCGTCATCCAGTTTGAAAAGTGGAAGCATTTCCATGTTCTTGTTCTTCCTTCCCTCAATTGTTGCCCATTATCTGATCTGACTCAAACCCCGTGACCCTTCCTCCCCCCTCTTTTTTGTTCATTATATTTTCCTGTGGTTTTGGTTGTATTTATTCAGCCACTAGTAACTTCTTGGGCTTTATTTATTGCTAGCTGAGGAACCTATATAGTCTAACTGGACATGATATATTGATATGTGCTCTAGCAGCTGTACCAATGAAGTGCATTTGGTCTGGATGACAGCAAGGTAGTGGGGGAGGGGCCTCTCCACTAAAGATGAGTGGACTTCACTTATATTATCTTTTTCATCTTTCTCCCACTGCCGATTCACATGATCACATCTATTTAGTCATCACCCTTCCTTAATTATGTATCTACTTTTTTTAAAAAAATGTATTTATTTGGTAAAAACATGTACGTTCTATGCATTAAAGACTTGGCTTGTGTTATGATTGTGCACACAAGATCCAACCTGAGAGTAATCTCGTTTTTCGATTATTAATCATTGTGCACCAAAACAAAGACTTTTATAGGTTTAAATTTGTTTTAGCATATAAGAAAGAATTTTTGTACGGCGCATGCTTTGGTTGATGTAGATAAGTTCAATACAATAAATAACAATATACTTAAGTATCAAAGTATTATATCATGTACCTTTTTGCTTATAAAAAAAAAATGGTAAATAAAAAAAGAAAAAAAAATTGTTTTAGCATATAAAAAAGAATTTTTGTACGACGTATGCTTTGGTTGACGTAGATAAGTTCAATACAATAAATAACAATAAACTTAAGTATCAAAGTATTCTATCCTGTACCTTTTTGCTTAGAAAAAAGAAATGGTAAATAAAGAATTTCTGCATCAATATTTAATTATATATTTATTTAAAAAGATCTATCTTGATTTGAACATGGACACCACTAAAAAGGTCTTGGAAGGAGACCCATCAACGCATTGAGAGTGGGGAATATAATTAACTTTGCTTATCATATACCATTAACTTACTTTTTAGCTGCCATGTGACGCCCACTCCTTTATTTGGCGGGTTAATCCTTCCATCTAACTTCAAATCGGAAGCAAGAAGAAGGGCATAATCGTCATCAAGCCTCTCCTCACAGCTGTCGGTGCTCCAAGTGCCTCCGTTAATAATTGCCTGCGTCACGGAGTGGGGTCCTCTTATCCAGGAAATCGAATCCTACTCATCATTTCCCCCACCCCCTCCCCTAAAATTAAAGAGGGATACGAAAAAGAAGTGGCCGGTAGCCCGGACATATTTACCGATTAGTTATGGAAATTCCGAAAGTTTTACTTTTTTAATTAATTTAAATCATTTAAATTTTTAATTATCAAATAATGAGACCCTAAATTTGAAATATCATTCTTTCTTTCTTTCTTTCTTTTTTTTACCGAAAACGTGAATATTCAAAATCAAAATTGAAACATGGAGAGAGACAGACGAAATGGAAGAAAGTGAAAAATAGGGAGCTGTTGCGGTTCTTGAATTGAGTTTTTTCATTCTTTACAGAGATAGGGAGAGAAAGCGATCAGTGTTCAGAGCGTGCGAGAGAGAGAGAGAGAGATATATATATAGAAAGAGGGAGAGGGGAGGGGCTAGGGTTTTTGTGAAGAAGAAGATGACGCAGGTGATACTGCACATATACGACGTGACGAATAGTGGATCGGACAAGACCAATAACACCATTCTTCACATCAACAAGATCTTCAAGGATGGTATTGGCCTCGGTGGTATTTTCCACAGCGCTGTTCAGGTCTCTCTCCCTCTCTCCCTCTCTCCCTCTCCCTCTATATATATATATATGTGCATGTCTGAATTTGTGTATAGCTTGGTTACCGTATTATATGACGCTGTGATGGATCTTGGGGGTTTGAGATTTGGTTCTTGAAAATTTGGCTTTGTTGTGTGAGATTCTTGGTCCTGGATAACATGTTAGATTAAATTCGTAAGTTCAACTATCTGGATGTATATGTACGGTGTGGTGAGATTTATGTATATTGATTGATTAAGCCGGGATCTAGGGTTTGGGTTTCACCGACCTATGATACTTGATGTGACGCTAATGGTGAGTGTTTCTCAGTCAAAATACTTGGTTCGTAATTAGCACGCTGATAGACCCAATAAAAGCTTGCATTTGAGTAAAGAAATGCAGTTGTACACCTATATTTGGGGAAAGTATCTTTAAAGGCCTTTAACTATTAGCCTACCTCTCGGTCCTCAAATATTCTTCACACACACACACACAAATATATATATATATATTTATATGTACGGTCAATAATAATATGTCTGAGAACATATTGTGTATCTTTTCAATAATTTCATTCTCCTTTAGGGTCAATTTCCAATGTAGGATTCAGTGAGTGCGCATGCATCACATGAAAACCTAACAATGGGAGCCAATAGGAACCTTAAG
The DNA here is from genome assembly GCA_013348765.1 of Carpinus viminea. Lineage (NCBI taxonomy): Eukaryota > Viridiplantae > Streptophyta > Magnoliopsida > Fagales > Betulaceae > Carpinus > Carpinus viminea. Next base: position 357,417 of record CP054673.1, read on the forward strand.
CCTTGACTGCTAAACATTTCACAATCATCAGCAAATCGTTCTTATTTACTGTGTAAAGAAATATCTTGAATTCATCTTTGGCGAAATAACTGTTTGAGATTCTAGAGATAATCAGTTATACTTTAGTGAGCATAAAATGCCTTCATCGTGTGCCTCTTATCATGCATGTTAACAACTGTGTCATTCATCTTCAATGTCTTTCATGCCTTTTTCCCATTTTATTGGCATTTTGTCATCATGTATATTTCTTCAGCATCTTTTTTATAATATATTAACCTTAGTTATTTCCCTAGTTATAATGACTAGAAATGTTTGTGGAGGTGATTGGATCCTTTATGTTTACATATAATAGGTTTATGGAGATGAAGAATGGTCATTTGGGTACTGCGAACAAGGAACTGGAGTTTTCAGTTGCCCTTCTGGAAAGAATCCGATGTATACATATCGTGAATCTGTTATTCTTGGAGAAACAAACTCTTCAATCTTCAAGGTAAATCAGATCTTGAGGGAACTTAGTAGAGAGTGGCCTGGGAGTTCGTATGATTTGTTATCAAAAAACTGCAATCACTTTTGTGATGAGTTCTGCGAAAGGCTTGAAGTGCCAAAGCTTCCAGGTAAATGTCATCCAGGATTATGATATTTACTAGCTGTTTTCAAGTTAGAATCCATATGTTGTGTGACTTAGGGCTTACTTGACTAATACGTTTGGCTTATATCTACTGCTCCTTTGACCTATGTGGAGTAATGGTTTTTCCTTTTCAATGTAAATGCTAAATATGGAGTATATCTTGCATGAGCTATGCCTGTGTGTTGATGACCTTCTTTCATTCAGTGACTTGCTATGTTGATATGCTTCTTTGTTTTTCTTTTTGCTTGATTTTGGTTAGTGTCTGGAGGAGGGACATGGGTTGTGTTTGGTTTGACGACTGAGGATGAGTATTTCTTCCTGAAGATGGTCTTTTTAAGATGATCTTTTCTGATTACTTCCGCCTAAAACAGGTTTTTGGTGAATGCCTATTAGCCAGTTTCACTTTTTTCTTTCCTCTTTTGGCATAAACACCTTTCCTTGTCTTTAGCCCTTCCTCCAATTGAAAACCTGCAATTTTGAGTTGTCTCCTACGATGGTTTGGATATTGAACCACTTTCTAAGAACCCTTATCTGTTAATCACCAAAAGGTCCCAAAGACTCTTTCATGGTTAAGGAACGGAGATCACCTATAGCATACCCATCTATGAGTATCTAGGATTGCCAAAACCCAATTTCAATCAAATTTGAAAGTCAATAACGTGGATTATTTTAGATGCTTTCTCAAAGGAAGAAGAATGTATATTGGTTGAGAGAACAGTAAATTAGTTGAAGCTCCTCTTTCCAGGTAGGTTTTTGCAATTCCTTTCTCATAAAATATGAAATGATTAGATTTGGAAGAACAGTTGGGAATAAAACTGGAAATATGGTTTATAAACTGGGATAAAAATAAAATTTCACTGCATTTAAGTGCCAATTTTTCAGTTTTCCAAGAACATAATTCAGAAAGCTGCCTGCCTCCCTTTATTTCTATTGGATGGGTCATTGCCCAGTTAATATTTTCTGTAGGATGGGCTTTAGGAAAAGGTCTTATCTTATTTGAAAAGGACTTTACGGCTAAAATACATCTAGAAGGTACACTAGACACTTTCATGGTTTCTGAATGGATGTTTAAATAGTTTTGACTTGTTGAACAGGACTCCTGTTGGCAACCCTTGGCAGCTGGAATTAGGTTTACTTGATTCATGCAAAAATATTCCTTTAGTTGTTCTCATGTATTGCCATAAGTGCATCTATTTATATTTTAAGTTTGTCATGTGGGCTTGCTCGTATCATGTTGCGTCCATATTTATGCAGCAACTGAAAAGTTGTTTTAACAATTCACAAAAATCGTTAGCTACATCTGCTCTATCTCTCCAAAATGATTAGTCAATTTGGTGATTTCTTACAATCAATTATAAAGCACAGTTTTACATAGTAAGGAACCAATGTGAGACTTATCACCCATGAATGTCCTTATAAACCAATGGAACTGGGATTATAATCTCCCCCCTTTAAATTCTTGATATTTTCGTCAGTCATGTCATGCAGTGCTCCTGTATCACCTGGTGTTATTAGGTTGTTCTGATACCATTTGGGCTTTTTTTGTATCATGTTGCGTTCGTATTTCTGTAGCAACCTATTTTAGGTTTGAAAAGTTGTAACGATCCAGGGAAAGAGGGAAAGGGCTAGCTACATCTATGCTATTATTTCAAAATGACTAGTCAATTTGAAGCTTTATTAGAATCACTTATAAGGCCTAATCTCACATAGCAAGGAACCAATGTGGGACTTAGGACCTATTAGTATCTTTATAAACCACATATTCTATATGAGCTATTCATCTTCCCAATATGGGACTAGGATTTCCTCCCCCCCCCTCCCCTCAAATTTTTTTTTTTTTCACGTGCTTGTCAAAGCCATGTCTTGTAGTGCTCCAGCACCACATGATGCTACTAAGTTTCGCTACCATTTGTAACAACCTAGAAAAGTGTTAGACATATTCACGTTATTACTCCAAAATGACTACTCAATTTGGAGCTTTATTAGAATCACTTATAAAGTTCAGTGTTACTTAGTAAGGAATCAATGTAGGACTTAGCATCTATGAGTATATATATGATTCACCTACTCTATGTGAACTACTCATCTTCCTAATATGGGATTGAAGTGTTACGGTTGTGTTACTTTTTTCATTCCATTATCTTTCATTTTACTTGTATTAGAAAGTACATTGATAGGGCTTTAATTTCCATCAAAGCTGGCATATGTACTTGAATTTTCATAGTAAACTTACATGGAAAATCTGGGCGCTTGTTCATGCAGGTGTTTGCATTACTTATTTTTTTAGTCATGACAAACTGTTATATCACAGAAGCGATGTAAACGAACTAAGTCAATGCATTAAAATATGAATTTAGTGTTCGCTTATTATTTTGGTTTCTCCTTTAAAAGGCTTTGGGTGGGGGCAATGAGAAGGCATATAGGTTCAAAAGGGAAGTTAATTGGGTTACAGATTTATGACCTGAGTGCCTTTTTCAGTGTGCCTTTGTATTTCAGAAGAGCATGATTACTTCTGCAAATTATTATAAAGTGCATATTCTTATAGCTTTTGTAACAGGCTGGGTTAATCGTTTTGCCAATGCTGGTGATACTGCCATGGAAGTTGCAGGAAATACAGCTCTACGGGTGAGAGAGACTGTTCTTTAATATGCTACTGTCAAAATCTGCTGGAATAGTATCTCTACCTTTGCAGTTGTTTATTTTAATGGATGGGTTGTTGTTTTAAATTGCTATAAGTCCTTCATAATCACAGATATCATTTATGATTTTACGCTAACAAGCTGTTTGTTGGCATGAGTTATTCAGCTTAGGTTTCAGTGGACCTAGCAATGTATGTTCGTGGTACATTACTTTATACCATTCTAGTATTTCTCAGAGTTCCTAGTTACCTTTTACTTCCTGAGGTCTTATAAATCTCATCTTTTATCTTGTTTTTTTCTTAAAAAAATAAAAAATAAAAAACTGCTTGGACATTTTATATATCATGTGTAGACTCAAAAATAAATTCTACATTGTTGTGGAAAATGTGGATCTTTTTATTTTCTCATTTTTTGGTTAAACCTATACCTTCTTTTTAGCTTGGCTTGGGTGCAATTAAGCATTCTCTATCACTTGGGCCAAAGCCCAAGTGGTAAGTGGCGTGTGGGTATCTCTTACCTTTAAGTCTTGAAAGGGTGAAGAAAAAAATGGTAGAATGAGTTCTGATATTTTTGTGGTGGTCATTGCAGTTGAGACAAGCCAAGACAGAGATAGTATCAGCAAGCAAAGTGGCTTACCGTTTTCTTTTGGGAGTTGCTAACAATGCCGGGGGTGCGCCTGAGTCCCCGGGAAATTCAAACAGAGGCACTCCTAGATTTCAAGGTACGTGGTTTAAAAACCTTGTTACTACCGGTGCAAAACCGTCTAGTAGCTCAGAAATTGAGAATCAGGATGAGGATAGACATCGGCAGCAAGAATCACCTCTTCGGCAAAATTCACGGTCATCACTTCATGATGTGTGAGGTCTATATTCCAAAAGCATCTTCTTGTGTGTACTCGTTGGAACCATGAAAAGGCCATTTACATGTTATTCATTCTGTATCAATGTAAAATTAGCATTTGTTGATCATCAACTAAAATCTTCACATTGATGCTCCCAAAGAACTAAAACACATTTAGAAGATTATCCACCTCATAGTGTCTTTTTTATTTAGCATTATATTGACAAGATTGGTTGATCTATCTCCATGCACTCCTGAAGAGTGAAGATCTTGTGGTGGGCGGGCAAGGTTCTTTGTGTAGCATGCCTTCTGTTAGTTTGCAACTATAGATATAGACCTACGATGTAAGGATATTGTTTCTGTAATCCAATGTTTTCTTGGGCTTGCGTTTGTCCTTTTAAGTTCTTACGCAAGCCAGTCTCAGGGAGCAGCGCAGGGATGTAGAATTGATTGGGGGCATCACCTTTTCACTCTGTCATGTGCTTCAATGGCAGTTTAATATACATTGTGGTGGACTCGATATTGAATGCCTTTTGTCTCGTTAGACGTCGTATTTAGGGAAGTATTTTTGCATTTTAGAAAAACACAAAATTAACTTCAAATACAAAGTACTTGCAAAACATTTGTCATATTATAACACTTCTTTAATAAAATAAAATAAAAAAAACAAAACAAGAAAACAAAAAGCACATTTAAAAAAGTTTTATGAGGCCAGCCCAACAAAAATGTTTATAAAATACTCTTAATTACTTTCATTTTATGCAATAAAAAAACCTTATAAAAAGTTTTATCATACAAAGTTCTTTTGCCAGCCCATTTCCAATAAATGTTCAGCTTTTTGGTGGGTAGATGTGTCCTCGAGAAGAATGAAACTCAACGTAGATTGCAACTCCTAGATGAAATAAACTTAAGAGAAGAAACCTATCTCAACTTTTCCTTCATGTTCTATTGTTCATGCTCCCCCCAAGGCTGGCCAATCCCGACTAAAAATATAAAAACGGAAGATTGCCCTAGGGTCTACAACATACTCCATGACAGCGAGGGCTATGTGTATGAAGCATTTCAAGATTCTACTACTATCTTGGCAACACAGCCCATTTCACAAACCATTCAGCTACAAAATCATGACCCAATTCGACTGACCTTGATTTATTCCCTTTTCCCAAGCCTTGCCTAAAACATCAATTCAGTGATGATCAAAGGTGATTTATCCTTTGATCACCACTGAATTTATAGAAAATGCTACTACAAACCACACTTTATAAAGCCCACTTTGTTGATTTGACAAAGCCAATTCACCATTGATTTTTTTTTTTTTTTTTTTAATGATCGAAGAACTTATTGATAGCATCATAATAATGAGATAAAAATGTAATTTCTAGCATTTCTCGTAAAATAATGGCCAGCCAAGCACCCGTATGTATTCATCCATAAAACCTATCACAAATCCAAAAAATTTAAGAATGTAGCATTAATTGATCTAATACTTAGAAAAGCTTAACAGAATAAAAATGCGTGTACTGGATAGATAGGATTTGTAAACCAACACAAAAAAAGATCTGGTATCATGATGGAACTGTAGTACTCCAATACATTAAAGGAATCACTCCACAGCCAGAACATGATGATGGGTCTATGATATCTCAAAGAGTGATTTTAGCCAACTCCATGGGAAAACTTGCAGCCTCCAGAAACAGATGATAACAACAATTGAACATGACAGAGGGTATGACACTTCAACATGGTTCAAGATTCAGGAAGCAAAACGCACATCTGATGAATAACAAAGGATGCATACATGAAATATATATACAAAATATTAATTAACTCATACGATCACTCCTGCAAGTAATATGACTTAAACTGACGATTCTACCCTCTTAGCATTCCATTCAGGACAATTGTGTCTTCATGAGCATCCTCTGCAATCTGTAGGGATGAAACAGCCTGTGCTGCAATAAGACCAGCAGAGAATCCCGTAGCCCCCCAACCTGCTTCCTCAAAATAGGAGGCAGGAAGATCCTCCCTTGCAAAAGGTCCAGAAGAGAATGACCAGTCACCGCTCTCCAAGCCACCCCAGTTGCATCCAGATCTATAAGCATTAGAGACCCACCCAATTCCTTCAAATGAGTGCTTGGCAGAATCTGAGTAAGGAAAGCCAGCTCTACTTCCACTCACAAAGAGGTCAATATTGTGAGGACAGTCCCAAGGGATGAACCCCTCATCTTTGTTTAGAACAATCTTACATGAATCATCCGAGTCTTCACCAAGTAAGACATGCAGAGCAACAGCCTCAGCGATTGCAGCACCCTCTTCATCAAGCCTCTGTTGTTCTTCTTTCTTTTTCTGTTTCTTCTTCTCTAGTTCAGAAATGATGGCTGCAGAAGTAGCAAGGGCTTTCTCCAAGCGCCTCTTTTTCTTCTCAGCCTGTTTCATACGATCGACTTCATCCTTCACCTGCTTCTTTTTCCCTTTTCTCATGACAGATTGCACTTTATTACATCCCATGCTATCCATTAAAACTAACAACCTACTCAGTTGCCTTTAATCAACTTCTATTCAAGTGAATTCCTCAAAATCTATACATTTCCCTATAACTGTTCTTTCCCCCTTTTTTTTCTCTCTTTAATACTAAGTAAATTCTAATAGGACACGGTATGAAGAACTAATATAGTGTGAAAACCCTGATAACTACACCCACTCAGGTCTGTACGAATACCTCATTTTACGAACAATGCAGTCCCAAACAGAAACAATAGGAGACAACAGAAGAGCAGAGTTATAAGCGCTTAAAGATCCATCCCTTGTCACCATTCTTCCTAATTTCCCACAACCCTTGCATTTACCCATTCTTCGCACCCAGAGAACCACAAAACCAGTATAACTTTTTGAAGCAACAAATACAGTCTCGTTCAAACAGCTCTCACATGCCTTCCCTACTGCAATGAAGATGAAGACTAAGCATGTAAGTCAGACTAGGATAGCAAAGACCACTGGACATTGTAAACACACATGTACACATAACAACTGTGAACACCACGCTAGTTGCAGTTTGTTGACTGTTACAACAACAAACCACAAAAAAGGCTCAATCACTGAAACTTCCAAAAGGAGATAAATTGCGCATGAAAGTGTCAATAAGATTGTCCACAAACTAACTACAACTCATATAAGAAACCCAAAGATAAATTGACAACCATGATGACTATCAACTCCAAGTGAGCATTGGTGATTCAAATTACCAATCTCTAAAACAAAATAACATGCATGCAACAGCTCAAAAAGAAAAGAAACTTGCACATTATACAAATGGTAAACAGAGGAATCTTTTGGGAAAAAAAGAAGAAAGAAAGGTGCAAGCACAAAACACATACAGAGGTGAACGAAGTCAACTACATGATCCCCACCTCCATAACCATCCAAATCCCTACAGATCATCAAGAACTTCTAACTGCAATGAAGAAACCCTGGAAAGAGATCCACTGTAACCTAAGGCAGGACTCACCGTAATCAACCTCTACCTGACAACACATCATCTTAATTTTCATTCAAATACCTAACTAAACCGAAAACCCTAATGAGCCATCTAGTTCTGTATTGCATAAAAAGGAAACTAAATTTGCAATTAATTCTCATTCAAAAGAAAACAAAAATTACCACTCAATTGAACCAACTTCAACTAATTTACATAGTTAAATTTCTCATTTTGTTAAGAAATCAACGTAAAAATAATGTTTCATATAAATGATTCGCCTTTTCACACAAAAATAGAAGGTAAATTCACCAGAACCCTAAACTGTACAACTTAATCTTCTAAATCATTGAATAAAATTGCTAGTTCAGTAAAAGCGCATAACTGCAATCCTGTGATCTACTCGATCCAGATACAGAGACATATCAATTCCCAACAAATAAATCACTTCATACAGAACTTAGAATCAGATCCAAAAACCCATTTATCCAAACCACACAAAATCCAAACCAGAAGCCAAAAATTAAATCCAAATCATATACAAAAATAAAATACACCAAATTTCAATTAAAAAAAGAAGAAGCAAAAAGTAGAAACCTGGTTGGAGAGGCACTGATAGAGAAGTGGGGTGAAAGCCTTATGCGTTGGAATGAGAAGTAGCGAAAGAACGAAGAAGTTATAGGGTTAGGAGTTTGGGGAGTTTGGATCCAGAGAAACGTATTTGGGTAGGAAAGAGAAAGTGAAAATTTTCGAGAGAGAGTGAGAGAGATAATATAACCGATTACATGGTAGAGGCGAAGGGTAATCGTATGAAGCGCAAATCAGATACAGACACGTCTCCCTTTGTGAGGCCGAGATGATGGAAAAGGTGAGGTAAATCTAGAAAATTTGACTTTTCTTTTTTCTTGGTGTCCACGATTGGGACAGACAACAAGTGTTCGTATGTGTGCGTCACCGGTTCTGTCTTGACACGTAAATAGATCAGAATTGTCATGTTGGTCCCACATTGGAAGCAATGGGATCCGTTAGATTGGCTTACCTCTTTCCTTTTTTACGTGGACCAAAATTGTTTTTTTAAAGGGTATCCATTCAGAAAATATAAATCAAATAGAAAACATTTTTCAGGTAAAAAGAAAAAAGAAAAAAATCAAGAAAATCTATATTTCACTCGATCTCTTGCCTTTTCACCCTCCTCATTAATCTTTCTTTTGTTAATATATATATATTTTAACTAAAGTGTTCTAAATTAAGCCCTTTGAATGCTGCATCCGTTTTCTTGCAGTGTGATATAAAGATTAAAAAACAATTTTTGTGTGTTTGAGTTTTGCCTTGTATTTTAGATTATTTGTTAATATCTTTAAAGAAAATAAGTCATTAACAAATGTGACCATATATATGTTTTTATAAGGGTTTTTTGGTCGGGCTCATTTATTGAAAAATATTAGGAATAAAAAAAAGATATGTGAAATATAATATTGACCATAAAATGACTTTATTTTTGTTTTATTCGAAATTGAGAGGATTATGGTTAGACTAATTTAATGTAACGACCTTGAACCACCTCTTCTAAGTGGCTTGGAGGTGACTCAATTGCCCTCCAAAGTTCACTCCCATAGACGAATATTAGAATAACTATTTTGAAGTGGTTTGACCTTCCTCTTATGGTCAATTAGCAACAAAAGCTGATGAATATGTTTAAATGTTTTTATATTAGTTATTAAGGAAACACATGTGACCTTCTAATTAGCTAGATATGATGTGACAATACCATTATAAATTTAACAAAATGATTTATTTATTTGATAACCAATGTAAAGTTTAGTAGCAAATTGATAAAAAGTTGTATTTCATAGACATTTGTTACATTTTTTTTTTCCCAAAATATTATTAAGAACATTTTTAGAGATTCAAATAAACAACGAGAATCTAGTAAATTTTTAATAAATATTTGTCCGTCAAAAAAATACTCAGATGTAGGGCTTTCAGTTGGATCCCCTTCAGAAGACTATAAGAGAACATAATTCACCCACCGGCACCAGTCGATCCACCTCTCTCCTCTAGGCTCTAGCCTCTAGCAGTTCTCAATTCTCATCACTAAACAGTACTTGTCATTTTATCATTTTGCCCCAAAAATGGTCTCCCTCCTCCTCCTCCTCTTCCCCTAAAACCCCTTTCTCCTCTGTTTCTCACTATAGAGCAATGCTCTCTCTCCACCACCACCACCGCCTCCTCCACTTCACCCCACCATTCTCAAAACCCTTAAACCCCAAAACCCTCAAACCCCCAACAAAACCCGCCCATAAAATACACGCCCTCCTCCAATACAATCGAAAGCCCCAACTGGCCGGCGACACCCCCCGCGTCGTCGTCATTACCTCCGGAAAAGGCGGCGTTGGCAAGACCACCACCACCGCCAACGTCGGCCTCTCCCTCGCCCGTCTCGGCTTCTCCGTTGTCGCCATCGATGCCGACGTCGGCCTCCGCAACCTCGACCTCCTCCTCGGCCTCGAGAACCGCGTCAACTACACCGTGATGGAGGTTCTCAACGGTGATTGTCGCCTCGACCAGGCCCTCGTCCGCGACAAGCGCTGGTCCAACTTCGAACTCCTCTGCATTTCCAAGCCCCGCTCCAAGCTCCCCATTGGCTTCGGTGGAAAGGCCCTGGTTTGGCTCGTCGACGCCTTGAAAGCTCGCCAAGAGGGTTCCCCGGATTTCATTCTAATCGACTGCCCCGCCGGAATCGATGCCGGGTTCATCACCGCCATCACTCCGGCCAATGAGGCGGTCCTCGTGACCACGCCGGACATCACGAGCCTGCGAGACGCCGATAGGGTCACTGGGTTGTTGGAATGTGACGGAATTAGGGACATCAAAATGATCGTGAACCGGGTTCGGACCGACATGATCAAAGGCGAGGATATGATGTCGGTACTGGATGTGCAGGAGATGTTGGGTTTGGCGTTGTTGGGTGTGATTCCGGAGGACTCGGAGGTGATAAGGAGCACCAACAGAGGGTACCCGCTTGTGTTGAATAAGCCACCCACATTGGCCGGATTGGCTTTCGAGCAGGCGGCTTGGAGGCTTGTTGAGCAGGATAGCATGAAAGCTGTGATGGTGGAGGAGGAGCCTAAGAAGCGTGGCTTTTTCTCCTTTTTTGGAGGCTAAGAGAGGGAAAGCACGCCAAGGTATATGGGTTTTTAAGGTTATGCTAGATCGAGTGTTTTGCTTCTGGTGGCCTTAGCAGCAGCCGAGATTGTTTCGGGAGGAAAGTGAGAATTAGCTGTGCAGTGTACAGTGGGGTCAGTGTTTGTCTTTATCTTTCTTCATTTTGCTGATAATGTGTTTCTTCGTTTGATTTGCTAGATTTCTAGTAGATTTAGCTTTTAGGAGTGGTGTCTAGTTAAGATCTGCTCTACTGCATTTGGTTGCTTTTTTTATGACAACATGTTGGTTCTTCTAAGGATGAATTTTCTATATTTACTCAATTATAGCAAAGTTGCTATTTGTCTTGTGAACACTGTGAAATTGGAAAATTTGTGCCTAATTTTGGGGTGCCCGTCATTGTTATTTGAACTTATCTGATGTTAGAAACTTCTTGCTCTGTTTCTTTTGGTGTATCATAATCAACTGGATATAAATAGTTTGTGGAAATCAATCATTTGCAACCCCTGACTGTATCCACTGACTCCATACTTGTTAACTGACCGAAACTTTTTGTGATATTTCTTGTAAATATCTCATAAAGCATTTGTCTTCGCTTGGGAGGGTAGAAGTTGAACCTGGTAGGGGTTTATGCTTTTAGTTTGAGGTTATACTGGTTATCGTGAATGAGGTTATGGGGCCATGTCTTAGCTGCACTCTACTCATGCAAGACGAGGAGAATGTAAGAAGCTGTTTAAAGTTTGTATTTCTTCAATTTGATGATTTGATGATTTGATGATTTCATGTTTCTTCTTTCGAATGCTGGATTTCTAGTTTTAGTTTTAGGAATGGGGTCTGCAAGTTTTAGTCTAAGATCAGCTCAATCAACTCAGTTTCAAAGCTGATTGCAACTTCTTCTGGCATTCCAACATGTTCAGGAACTACCACTGCTTCATGAAACTTAATTTTCAGTCGATTGAGCTACCTTTTGAGGTTAGGTGTACTATAGTTAACTGAGATATAAATATTTTGTGGCAATTGACCATTTGTAACTGTTCCGTGTATCTACTTAATCATAGTGTTTGAGTATTTTAAACTCAGATTTTATGCTAGCATCGATTTCTTAAAATAGTGTAAATTAGTATGAGATATCAGATATAGAATTAATATGGTTTATCATATGTTTGATTCTTCATTTCATCAAACTAGTTCGTGCTTGCATGTACATGAGACTCTGAGAGTCTCTGTTTTTGTGACTCGGACACACTGGTTGGCCTCATAATACTCAGTTTTGTGCAGCAGATACTGAATAGTGAGTAGAAACTAAAAGGAAGAAAGGTAAGATGCGTAATATTATTGATTTCACATTTGCAAACCTATTAAATACAATAAAGTATTTATGTTTTTCCTGTAAAATGGAACATAATACATAATACCACAAAAATTGGAAACGCAAATTCATTACATGGTAGGCACTTTACAGTTATAGTATGTGCCATCAACTTTCTTCCTCATTAGTTTCACCTCCATCCAAATCCACAGAAGAAACTCTCATTACCAGTCGGGTACTTTGCCAGCCATCGATTTCATCTTCCCATAGAATATGTAGTAACAGAAGGAGAATTGTTTCTTGCCAAAGCACTGATATGTTCAAGCACGCCAAGCTTAATCAGTGACAGGACACATAGAATTCTTTATGTTCAGGAAGTAATACGGTTCATCCTCATCCTGGGAATCTCTTTTTGGTGATTCTGAGCCATGAAAGGTCTGAAATCTCATATTCTCAATCAAGTAATGCACAACAGCTGTCACATAGAACCTTACAAGTTTACTTGTAATTTCTGTTGCAATTTGTGGAACACTTTGTGGCCTACAGTAGTAATATCACCTGTTTGTTTCAACAGTTATAACAATTGGAAAAAGTTTAGTAAAATTGAATTAGTAGTGAAAGAAAATCCAAAGTATGCCATAAAGATTGTTTGCCTGCTCCAAGGGTCAACACAACAATTTGGCGATGAAAGTCCTTGGATATGTGAAGCACTAACTTATCAACTACGTCCTCCTACAAAGCCACCAAAGGAACGTATGGACCACATATAAAAGTTAATATGTAAAGAAAGAAATAATCTTCTCAATGAAATCCCAATTAATATAACATAGTTGATTCTTGCAGAGTTGGATCTTTGTATTCGTTCTTTGTAATGAAAACTTAAAGCCTGGAAAAAATCATTTGAATAAGATGAAGCTATTTGCAAAGTTTTTAAGCTGATGTCAAGACACAGGAGACCTTAGAAAACCTTCACAAGCGACCAACTGGAAATAAAGTTTTTCTCAGTAATTTAAAATATATCTCTATAACATTTTCTCATAAACTTATGGACCTTTTTTTTTCTCTATTGACCAAATTGTTATATACATTTCTAAGCACAGCAATTGCTCATTTAGCCCTACATTAGAGGACATGCCAACATTCCGACATTATGCACTCCAAATAAAAGTAACCATCACATATATGCAGATAGTCTCATTTGTGGATTCTGAAAGGTAAGATATGGGTGTTACCAAAGAAGAGATATATTCAGATGGTGGGCCGATAATAGAAGCAGCTAAATCCCTGCCACTCACATTCCAAACATTTGTCTCTCTGGCAGCATAAACCTGACCATAAATCAAAATGTTAGTTGCCCTAACATCTGTAAACTACAAAGATTATGGACTTAGATGCATGTACCGCTGTAACCACAACTTGATCTGCATCACTGAGTGCAGCGGCAAATTCATCTTTCAATGCTGCTAGGCGACTACAAAAGAACAAAAGCTGCATAAATTTGTCTTACAACGTAACATCGGTCATATAATAAAATTACCACATTGAAAGGAGTTGCAAATCGTATTTGTCCCCATTCTATGTGAGGTCAGTACCTGTAAGTATGAGGTTGGAATACGACCAAAAGAGCCTTAAGTGGGAACCTTTGACGTGCTGCTTGAAGAACTGCACGAATTTCTGTTGGATGGTGTGCATAATCATCATATATATGGCATCCATAAATTGTACCGACCATCTCAAAACGCCTAGAAACACCAGTGAAACTTTTCAAGTGTGACCTTAAATGATCGATTAACTCATAAAATTGCATTCTGTCACTGAAAAGCGCCACCACTGTGGAAATAACCTGATAGTTGACAGACCAAGAATTAGGTGAGTTGCAAAATTTATGAGAAACTAAAAAGACCAATGACCCAATAAACTACAAGTGAAGCATAGTAAAAATACATCAACTTCTAATATTTCCAATCTTAATAATCAAATTTCATCCAATAAACTCATACTACTTGCTACATTAGAAAAAAGCTATTGCCGATGAAAAAAAAAAAGTTTATTACTCTATATGAATAGAAAGAGAAATTGCAGCTTATGAATTTGAAGCAAAACAGTAAAACTAGGTAAAACTTTTACTCACTGCTAATGAATTGAGGACATTATGAATTCCTGTAATTTGTAGATGGATGTCTGCCACCCGATACCCCCTATGGCACTGTAGTTGATCAAGTATTAGTTTAAATTGATGAATGTATCACTTTTAGTAAATTTTCACTATTAAAAAGCCAATCTACACAATCGACATAAATGAATTTATTAATTTGGATGTGGTTCTAGCAGAGGGAGTTAATCACAAGATCATGCAAAAGATATAATCTAAACATACTCAACATCAGTATTAACTAATTACGACAATATCATGATAAAACAGAAGCATAGGGGGACATAGAATTGTATTAATGAAAGCTGAAAGACCAATATTGTAACCTACTAGTGTGTAGTCACTACCACCGTGAAAGTTGGAATGAACTGAAGATGCATGCCAGTCGTTAAGACTTGAGATTCCATAAGTTGTTGTTTTATAATAATTATCACATAGCTCCAAATCTGGAACCGATATCACACCACTGGAATACTCTGATCCTGTTGCTCGCCTCCTGCGATCTAGCAAAGAACATGCACCTGGACTGTTGTGTCCAAGAAAATTCCTGAATTAAACCTATGAAAGATATATAATAAAAATTGGCATTCATGAACTTCTAATACAGCATTGGTGTTACACAATATGAATGTGAGCAAAGATTTGAGTGTTTACTTTCTATTCTGTCACTAAGGTGGAAACATTGAGTTAATAGTCTTTGCCTTAAATGGTTAATGGTAATGGGAGTCACTGCATTGTGGTGAGATGCTACGTATTAATCTTTAAACAAGGGTGATATCACAGTTAGTGACTCATATCATCCATGTGAAGCAACCATGTAAATCACCTATTTATCGTTCACACATTCTTGTTTCTTACACTTAATTATTCAAAGAATCAAGAACTTTTAACTTAGATGCTCAAGTTGATGAACAAAAATGTATGTTGGACGCGTCAAACTTTTGTACAGTGATTATCAGGATTATTTGTGAAATTTTCTTTGCTTAACTGACTATTTGTCCAAATACCCCTATACAAGCCCAATAACACACTAAATAAGAATTATATAATTGCAAGGAGAAATGAAAAATAAATCTATTGGTGCCACAAATAGAGACTTAAGAGGCAAAGATAATATCCTAAAAAAGATGAGTGGGTGGTGGATACCTGTCCCCACATATTATTAGATGTCCACCCACCTTGATTTGTTTCAGAAACCTCCTGAAAGTAGATTTAACAGCCTCCTAATTTTGAGAGTAAAGATTCAATCAGTCTAGACTAGGCCCCCAGATAAACAGTCTTACAATTTAAGTTCCATACATGAAAAGCTTATTAATCAACATACCTCATCTTGGAAGGTATCAACATGCTCCCAATCCAGATTAGTTACCACAGCTATGGAAGGAGATAGTCCCAAAAAACAACCATCATATTCATCAGCCTATCCTGAACATGAAGTGCATGAGCATAAAGGTGCAATTGTCCACAAAGAGAACAACGGAAAAAAAAACACTAGTCAGCAGTCTCTACACATAAATATGGACTGGGATCTAGTACTGATAATAAAGTACCAATTATTTTCATCAATAAATTGCACTGTGACTACAAAACAATATGACATTATTTGACAAATGAAGAATTGATTCCAGTATATTTGTTAAGCAGAAGCTATGAAACAAATTCTTGATCAATTCATAGAAAACAAAACATCCTTACAAGAAATTCATTGCTATTAACATTCTCATACGCATAATCAAACAAATTGAATTCCATTCTGAACATCAAGTGAAAAAGATACCTCCAGCACAAAATTTTGACCACAACCTGAGATAATATTTCCTCCTGGAAACTGCAAAGGATAGCTTCAATTATTTTCAACATCTAAAAGCGTATCAACTACATAAAACAAGCCAAGTAAGTTCTATTTGAAAATGTAAAGTTTAATGAAAAGGAGAAACCATTAGGAGAATTAATCTGAGCATATAACCAAAGAAGTAAAGAAACCTTATACACTACATTTGTAAAATTCAGCTTTTCTGCCGTGCTGCTTGAAGTACAATAATACCTGTGGCACATGTGCTCCAACTACAGCTGTAACATCATCGTCCATTGCTTTTAAAACATACGCCAACATACTTGCTGTTGTACTCTTCCCTGCAAAAACCATTAAATGATTTAATTCAAATATTTCAAGGGAAATTAAAGATTATAAAGGATGGTAACTTACAAAACTGAAAATAAGATAGAATGTTCTAACTTGATTTCTTTCCAAAGAGATTTCACTATCTGAAGTATGTACTCAAGCAAAAGAAAGGATGCAAGTTGTGCCATCCCAACATATTTTTGATATGAAAATTATCATTGAAAATTCAAACAAGCTAGTACTACCACTTAATTGAGACAGGCAAGTTTCAATCTAATAAACTCAATTGGCTGAACTTTAACCGTTAAAAAAACAATTGGGCATATTGTAAATTTACAAATGAAGATGAAGAAGAAGAAACTCTAAAACTATAATTGACAGTTCCAAAGTTTTCATAATCACTACAATGAACCCCAATTAGAGTAGAAAAAAAAAATCAATCTTTAACCTAATCTTTATAACTTGGTTCATTCAGTAATACAAGACAATCTATGGTTCTACATCTATGAATAATCGGCCAAGCAATGCTTTATATTTTACGCTGTAGAATGTAGATAGATTAGAGAACAACTATTCAAAGTTCTAGCTGAAATGTAAACCTGAGCTACAGCATCAATTTTAGAGAAGTCTATGAATTACAATCAGTAAGAATGATAGCTTATATTATTACCGTGGCTACCACTAACAGCAATAAGATTGTAGCACTCTGTTAGCCTTGCCAGCCAATAATCACGCTTGTATCTGAAACAACAAGGGCTTAAGAGAAAATCAAGTAGAGTAAACAGTGTACTATATTCATATATCAAACAGTAGAAATTACCAGCCAATACAACACTATCCTTAACCTTGGAAGTAATTTTATATATTCTAACAAAATTCAAGGCAATTTTTCCTTTCAAATGCGGAGCAAAGGTTTTGCCAAAAGTTCATATATTGAAAAACAGGAAAAGTAATTCTAGAATTGGTATAAAAAAAATGCCAAAGTTGACACATATTGATGTACTCACACAGGTACTCCAGCAGCGTTTGCATGCAAAATCTCCACGTTGTCTTGAGGAATAGCACTTGAAACAACCATTGCATCAGGTAATCTTGACCCCGTCATCCCTTTCAAATTCGACACTGAATGACCAATGTGCAAATGTGCACCAGCCTCTTGTAGGCCATCCATGTAGCTGCTCCATACAATATCTGAGCCACTAACCTCAAAACCCTATAACCAAATGGCTCCATTAACATTCAAAACCTAAGAATTATTCACTTGTCACACCTTGGATTAACATCAATCAACAACATTAGTTTAGACCCTTCAACATTGTAAGCTTTATGACAATGTAACGATCAATTTGGTTTCTAAGGAGAAAATATTTTGAATAAGCTTTATTTGGTTGCTGAAGAAATGTGTAGGAGATAAGGCTAAAAAAAAATGAACTTTTTTTAATCTATATGATTAGAAATAACATTTTCAATCTTTAAGTTTTCACTATCCAGCACCAACATGCAAAGAATTTTTTTCTTTGCACTAAACCCAAAACGATTCTATGCCTTAGTTAAGTTGAACTATTCAAGAATATGAAAACAACAAAAACATGAGACAAAATTTTTTCCTCCTTCACATTCCTCTTTTTTTTTTTTTCTGGGCAACCAAACAGATTATAAATCCATTTGTTTTCAATCTCATTATATAACGGTAAGGCCTTGTCTCGTTGAGCTCGTCATGTTGGAAAAACACACACAACGTTAACTGTTAACCAAAAAACCCCATATAAGATTCTCTTCTTCTGTTTCATTTTCATTTTCCTTTTATTTTTGTAGTCTATTTTCACTTTTTTATGTTAGAATATTAATTAAACTGACGTGATCGTATCACTTATTGAAGGAAGTTTTTGTCCAAAGCAATGTTAAAATATATTAATTAAATGATGAAATTCACCATTTGATATCAGTTTAAGCTTCGGGATAAGCAGTGATTTAAGCCACCAAACATACATTAGCGTTTGGAAAAGAGCTTACTTGTTTGAGTGCTAGCATGGCCAGCGCAGACAACCCACAACCTCCAACACCCACGAAGTGAACCCAACCCTTTCCACCATTCTTCAATCTGAACGGTCTCCGGTTTTCATTTTCCTTGTCCGTACATTTCTTTGAGACTGATCTTATGCCACTGGTTTCACTCGAGTCTTGGACAGATGCTCCAACGTCATTAGTTGTGGACCGGAGCGGAGTCCTGCTGCGACGCATCTGAACATGGGGCTTCGTTTTCTCGAGAAAATTAAGGGAGTTCGACGGAAACAGTGCCCGGAAACTCATTGGAAGGGATTTTCCCGGGCAAGTGACAGCTAATAGAGCTGGTTCAAAGAGGTAGCTCAACTTAATGAAACGGAATCTTCCTCCCCATTTGTGTGATTTTTTTTTTTTGGATAAATTTCGGTTGGGTTATGGGTGGGAAAGATGATCATATTTATTGAGCCCAGTTAGGGAAGAAGATGTTGTGATGGACTGAACTGGGCCTAGTTTTGACTTGGATGTCCAATTGGGCCTCTTAACCTAATTTGTTCACATATTATTATTTAATGAATGAAATGATTTCAAATATATTCATTTTGATTTAATGATAATTTTTTGTAGTGTACTTAACCTTGTATACTTATTCTTTAGATGACAATGCAACAACGCGCACATGCACCGAAAGAAGACAACAAAATATAATAAATAGTAAGAGAGGTCCATCGAAAATCTAGCAAAACCATCCATGATGATTAAGTCAAAATTAATAAATAGAAAAACAAATTGACAAAGAAAGGGTGCAAGAAATGATTGTGTGCATGATGAAGCCTAGTCTCTACTCGAATTCAATTAAGAGAATCATATGTTATTAAGGTCATGCAGTTGAGGGTAATGAATATCGGGGGAGATTTTGGCATGGGTAAAGCTAGTATCTGATCTGGTGAAAGGGGGAGATCGAGTGTAGTGTGTTCCTTTGAGATATAAGTGCATCCTAGCATTGGGTTAGTACTAACCTTGGACTTGACCACCCTACCCTTCGACAGGGAAGTCTTTTTTTTTTTTAACATATTTACATAAAAGAATGAGAGAGATTCGAATTAATAACCTATGCCAATTAAGCTACTATTTGAAGACTTTGATAGGCAAGTCTCTTTGTCTTTGGTTATCGAAAGACTTTTGACTACATGTTAAAACTAATGTTTAGACTTGGAAGGCCTTGGGGAAGTGAAGACTTTGACAGGCATGCAGAGACGGACCTATGGGGGAACCGGCTAGGGCCATGGTCCCCCCAAAAATCTGGAATTAAAAAAAAAATCAGCTATGAAAAAAAAAATAGTATACTGGTCCCCCCATAAGAATAAACAAACCCCAGTCTCTCCACCTCCATAAGACTAAAACAAACCCCGGTCCCTCCCCTAGAAAAAATGGTCCCAATGCACCAAAAAAAAACCAAAGAGTCGAAGACCGGTCTCCTCTCCCCTAGAAAAAACCGGTCCTAGAGCATCACAAAAAATAAAAATAAAAAAAAAAACAAAAAAAAACATATAGTAAGCTTTTGTTTTGGGGAATTAGAATGTTTCATATTTTGGCAGACATGTTTGATGGGTTTTTTTTTTTTTTTCTAAAACATTTTAGTGGATGTTGTTTTTGGAATTTTATGTTTTCTCCTAATTTTGTTGTAGATGGAAAAATCAACTTGATTTTTTCAAACGAAAAAATGCATAAAGTTCAAATGTGCAAAGTTCAAATGCCCAAACTTCAAATGCACAAACTTCAAATGTCAATGTTGGTAATACATCATTATCAGCTTCTGAAATCCCAATTTCTAAAAATTCTTCTAAAAATTTTTTCAAACGAAAAAATATACAAAGTTCAAATGCCCAAACTTCAAATGTCAATATTGGTGATACATCATCACCAACTTCTAATATTTCAATTTCTGAAAATTCTTCTAAAAGACTTCGGAGAGTTGATGGCAATGAATTTAATATTAGTTCATTAGAATATGATCATAGATTACGTCGTCAGATATAAGAATATGATGTTAATCACCGAGATGAAATTCAAAGAGCTTACATTAAAGCTGGTCCATATCGACCTACGGTCTTAGACAACCACGATCCCCCCATCAAATATTCTAGGTCTGTCCCTACAGGCAACTTTCTTTGTCTTTGGTCATCGAAAGACTTTTGACCACATATTAAAACTAATGTTTAGACTTGGAAGGCCTTTTTGGGGAAGATGGGCTTAATAAGGCCCACGAAAATTGTAGCTAGTGGGTAAGTAAAGTTGTTGATATATAAGCCTTAAGGGCCATATGGCTTAAATATGGGCCATAGAGGCTGGATACACATAGGGTAGCTAAGGATGTAAGTTCACGAAGAGCCCAATACATAAGATATTGTCGGTCCCATGAACAGAACATGAAAGTTTTTTAGGAAAGGAAAAATCCACTAGTTTTCCTTTTTTGTTCTATAATGTTTTGTGATTGGTCAAAATGCACAGGGTCTAAAAGCATAAAGTGGGAGACCAAATGACCAACGTTGGTCCAATCAAGCTCCACCTAAATTGAGTCGTTGTCGGTATAAATGTTTTTGGGCGGTGGTGAAATTCCGCTGTCTTGCAGTGCCCACTGCCCACGTTGATGATTTTACAAACAAATAACTAATTATCATAAGAGATGCCAAATATCTTAATGCCACGTACGTACGCGGTGACTGAGACACTCCTAAAACAGTAATTTTACTATTCACACGAGATTTTTATAAAGATTAATATGATTGATTTTAACTGACTTCTTTTAAAAAGAAAGAAGGGGTCAAACTACCTTTTTTTTGGCAAATGACAAATGGCAAATGGCAAATGACAAGTGCTCTGAATCCTATATATTAATCATGAAAATGTGTATAAAAACACAAACACAAACATTATCTTGTTCAATGACAGGTGTTCTGTTTTAATCGATTGATTGCTGACTCATCAAAGAACATGGTCGACTGTATTGGACGGTCCACGTTGCCATCTAATCTTGAAACAAGATTTTGGGTTCAGGTCAGTATCAATATATACGAATATAAGTTTACTATAAAAAGTGCATGTTGATGTCGGAATTAGCAATTATATAGCATTTAGTGAATTAATCAATTATTATTTTTAATTGAATAATGTTAAAGTCACAATATAAACTAAACTTCTCTCTTCTACGTGTCATTTATAAAATAAAAAATAGAACAAAATTGAATTCAATTTTAAATTCAATTTTGTTTTTTTGTTTTTTTAAATTTTATAAATGACACGTAAGAGAGAAGTTTGGTTTTTATTGAATTTATGTTGTGACTGTATTGATCACATCTCTTTTTAATTAATCTTCCCAACAAGATGATCATGATAATTTTCAATTATGACCTTTTTTAAATGAATTAAATGATATAGCTACGTGGAATACTTCCTCAAATGTTAACACATTTCAAACCCCACTAACCAATTGGCTAGCTAGCTCTAAAGTGAAGTGCAGGAACCACTGAGGTTGCTGTGTTTGTAATGGAGACGAAAGTTGGCTGGAGGAGCTCCCCCAATGGGAGTGCTATATGTAATCCACACGTAGACGACGTAAGACCTATCTAAACAAAAATAATGGACGGTCCACCATGATGAGGATTGAGGTGGTCGAGTCAGCCCCCTTAGGGGGGAGGTTACCAAATTGGATTCGATCCTATCATTCTACAAACATCCCCTACTTTCTCATTTCCATTATTTTCTTTATTTTCAAACTTTCAACCTAACTCACTCAGTCAGTCCTATCTTACCCCAACTATTAACTAATCTTTCATTTTCTTAATGATGAGCAATGCGACGATGGGACTGAACGACTAGCATTTATAAGAAAATAGGATAAGAGTTTAGAGTATACGACACTCTTATCTTATTTGAGATTGTTACTCTGGTTTAACCGTCACCTGGTAAACCTATGACTATAGAGTTGTAATACGAGAGCCGGAATGAGGCTGCTAGCTAGGCTTTTTATTTTTTTCTAGTGAGTAAGCCCTTATATTGATTGGGCCCAAGGCTTTGGGTTGTGGACTTGTTTATGATATATGTTTGTCACTCTCTCTTCAAATAAATTCATAATCATATCTTCTATGATTGAATAAAGTTTTTTCGGGTATATATGAAAAATTTTCTGCAATCCAATATATTAAATTGATGACATGTGTAGGCATGTGAAAATTACATGCTCCATTAAAAACATAAATGATTCTCACATTCATTTCGAATATATGTCAATTTGCTAGATTAGATTAGAGGAAATTATTCCAATTCAATTTATAGGAAAAAAAAAAAAAAGAACTGTCCTTGATGATTTAGGTATAAAATTATCTTGATTAGATTAACTTTTTCCTCTACGTTTTATGCAACCCACAATTTCTTTGATGATCAGCAATATCCTCCCCGTATATAGCTAAAGCCAATTAGGTTTCAAAGATTCATAGACATTTTTCCACCAACATAAATTGAACCTGGCCAACTCCTCACCTAGTGAATGTCAGTTCATCACAAAAATTGTCTCCCACTCTTAACTAATTATGTAATTTCAGTTCATCACAAAAATTGCCTCCCACACTTAACTAATTATGTAATCTGAAAACTTTTTTGTTTCTCCTTAAAACTCAAGGAAAAAGCCGAAAGGAACCAATTAAACCGATAATTATTGGTTTCCATCTACACACAACCAAAAATTCGAATCAATATGAGAGGCTAAATTTAATTTTAATAGGAGTCAAATCTGATTTTAAAGTCCAAAATCGTAAAAAGTGCATCATTTGGGATTGCATGTGTTTTCAAAACACGGACAATGGGTGCATTTTTTTTTAAAAAAAAATGCATAATTTTAAAGGTTAAATTGTAATTATAACTTTGTGAGCAGTTAATTATATATATCATAAAAAAAAAAAAACGCGTTGATCTTGAAACCACATCCCTATAATCCCCACTTGCCATCACATTTTCTTTTGCCAATCTGGAGGAGTGGATGCCAAATATGGAATTGGGGGGGTGATGGTTGAGTAAGTGCAGATTAGTTTTATTTCTTTTAGGGTTTTCTTTTTAGGGTTTAGGATGAGACTGAGACAACGTTAAGAAACAAACACGCTCACACTCACACTCAGAGTCTACGAGTTTATTTAGGATTTGATTTGTACAAAACAACTAAATACAAATTCACTCTACTAGTGATCGTACATATGACTATTGACGACTGGGATAAAGTATAAACAGTACACAATAATGGTTAAAGTTTTCCCAATTTACTGTTTCATCCTTTTTACTACTTATTTTCCTGTCCTCGGTACAATTACAACAACATACAGTAATAAAGGGCTTCAAAAGTCAAAACCATTAATATTTCATTCATCTCATCACTCTACTTACAATAACATTACATCGATCTACGTACTCTGATGATCATCATTTTGCTACAAAACGGGGTCCCGTTAATTATATGATTTGCTTCTCCTATTTATCTCCTTCTCCAACTCTTCCAGCCCTCCCACTTCCTCCAATTCCTGCACCAGCACCACAAATTAATCAAGTTCTCACAAAATTCACAAACAAAAACTACACCCTCGTTTTAATTTTAAAAGAAAGCCGAAGCCTAAGCCTAAGCCTAAGCCTACCTTAGGTCCCAAAAACAATCCGTATGGCACACCATCGAACTTGTCCATGTGATGGAGCTGCATGCAGCAAAACATCAAATCTTGACCGCTAGATTTAAAAAAAAAAAAGATTAAGCAAATTAATATTTTTGTTTTGGACGAACCTGGTGAGCCGCAGCGACCTTTCTAAAGTAGGGCACGTTGGCGATGGGACCCACTGGGAATCTTTTGTGAACCAAACCATCGTGGACGAACATGTACGCCATGCCAAACACCGTAATTCCAAGACCCTGCTCCAAGTCAAATACGTAAATCATGGGGTCATTTTCGTCTCACAAAATTTGTTTGAGGATCCCCAGTGATTTAAGTATGATTTCTCTTTACTTACTTACCTACTTATGGGATGAACGTAATTATATTATTAAACCGTTAATAAACAAATATTAAATTAAAGTCTGATTCAGAAAGATAACGAGAGCGAGCGAAAGAAAGAGAGAGAGACTTACGGCGCCGAAACACAGGCCAGGAAAGAGGCCCTTGTGGAAGAAACCAAAGGCGAGGAGAGCAATAGCTGGGACAGCGTTGGTTACAGCAAAAACATCGTTGAGCTCGAACGGACCGTCTCTTGGTCGATGGTGGGACTGCAAATAGGAAAAAAGAAAGAGTTTAAGATCGCAGAATTCGTCCTGGTTTGGTTGAAAGCTGATTCTACAGAGAGAGAGAGAGAGCGACAGATTATAGTCTATAGAGAGGTATTGGTTGAAAACAAACCTCGTGCATATGCCATAAGGAAGCGTGCCAGAGAGCTTTGTGAGCCCATCTTGCCCAAAACTCCATACCCACCTGAAAATCAAATCAATTACACACTTCATTTCAGCACCCAAATCATCCAACTATCCAATTTTTCTTTAGAAATAAAAGATAAAAGGGAACTTACCGCAGCACCCACGGAGAGAGCAAATGTACCAAACATTTCAGACAAGGGCACCTCTCCACCCTATACCAGAACAAAATCCAATTTCCATTACATATACATACGTACACAAAGATCGATATGCTTTGAGAGAGGGGCAGAGAGAGAGAGAGAGAGAGAGAGAGTACCTCCATTTGCCAAGAAAATCTATAATAAACAGCCATGACAGCCATGGAAGTAATACCCAAGCTAGACATAACAGCGGCGACCAGATAAGTGAACCTCTCCGATCTCTTCCTGGCCAACCTCTCTTCCGCACGTGTGGATGGGATCTGAGAATTCATACCACCAGCACCAGGGTCTTCCTCTTTGAGATTCTCCAACAGGGAATTTCGTTTTTGGTCCTCCATGATTACAAAGACAGTGAAGCATGTTTTTCTTCGGGTTTTGTGGATTTGGCTATGGCGGAGAGCCAAGGAGGTGAAAAGGGGTGAGGGTTTTTGTAGGAGGGAGTGCTGGAAGAGACGGAAGGGCTTGGGGGTTGCGGCGGAGAGTCCAACCGCCATGGCAGCACTTGGGCCAAGCCTTGAGACTTTGCAAAAAGGTCAGAAGGAAAGAGTATTGCGTGTGTGCGTGTAGCGTGGACTTTAGCGGAGCGCTGTGTTTGTTCTGGGTTTAGCGTTCGAAGAGTGGAGGGTTAAATGCACGGAGAGTCGGAGGCCACATCTTCTGTTTGTAGATTTCTTACGAATAAAATATTCATATGGAAACACTGTGAAAATGATCGAAAACATATGCCATCACTCTTTTCTTTATTTGCTTTAATGCCATTTGATTGATGGTTTTTTTTTTTAATAAATTTAATAGGATTTTTTTAAAAAAAAATAATATCAATTCCACATTATTGGTTATGTCCTTTTCCCATATTCTCGTAATTTTATAAAAAGAATGTCTAGAATCTTTTCCTTGATTTATTGTGAGTTTTTTTTTTTTGTTTTTTAATAAACAAATCCTAATCAATGACTAGGGCTTGTTAGCTTGAAATTAAAATTCCTTACTATTAAATTGTCCAAATAATCAATCCTAATAACAAGAATTCTCATTTGTCAATGTGTCCGCATGGAAAATAAAAATCAATTTATTATTCTATGCTCAAGTCTTAATCAAATTATTTGGCACCACGTTCCTCCATCGTTTTTCTTATCTTTTTTTTTTTTTTTAATTGTTTTTCTTATCGTTTTTGCCACTTCAAAGTTCAACCCTTATCATTAAAATATTTCTTTTTATGGAGTTTTCTTTTCTAGCTAACAAGGATTCTGTTGCAATCAAATAATTTAAAATATTTTCGGAATATACATTAATTAATAAAAAACAATTTTTATTTTTTTATACGATGTCTAAAAGTTTATTTGTCAACAGCAAAACTTTACTAATTAAGCATGATTCAGAAGTTTAACAATAACTCCAAATAGGCAAAATATGATCATATTGTCTTGACTTTCTAGATGGGTGTCAAAGTGGGTTTTAGTCCACTTTTAGGTAGGTCATAGCTACGCGTATTTAAGCCTGATCATGTCTACACTTAACTTTTAAGTGTGATCCATAATTATTTGTTGGATAGATTTTGTTGTCGAGCCAAATCTTTTTTCATATGAAATCTATTCTAATCAGATAAATCGTTAGTAAGTCGAACGATAATAATTATGACATAACTCTCAAGAAATTTACATATTTGAATAGGTTTTAGACAATTCAATTACCTACCTACTTAGAGACATGTAAATTTCATATAAACTAAAAATTAAAAATAAAAAATAAAAAAAAATTGCTGAAAATTCAAATTATGTTGGGACTTGGGAGTGATATTTTCGTAGTTTTAAGAAGGAAGCAAGGCTGAAGGTGGGGAAAGTGGTGGTTGATGTGTGGACAACGAACGGGAACACATGTCAGGTTGGGAGTAAAGAATGTGAGGCTTATGGTCCGTCGCAGGATCGCGAAGGGGTGGACAGCGAATCATATTTATCGCAGGATGATAGAAAAGACAGCGTGAGCTTCCGGTTTGGATTTTAGCTACAAGTTACTCGCGCTTCTAGAGCGACACGTAGCTTCGACCTAATTCTCAAACTCGTTTATGGGGGGAGTGGCCTTTTCGGAGATGTGAGATTATTGCATCCTACACGGATTGGCCCAACTTTGGGCACCGTTATTGGATACGTGTCAAAAGCAATGCCGACCAGTGTTGACCTATCCCCTTCTGCGGGCAGACCGGTTTGACTTGGTGGTGGGCCGGGGGTGCTAATAATGGGTGCTGCCTGGGTACCATCATGTTTCATGTTTTTTCGCAATTATTTATGGTTATGGATGGACCATGGTTGACTAGATTTGGGTTTTTAAGATAATACGCGGCCCTTTAGATGGGTAAGAGGGGCCTTCTCACATTCACATACATCTTGGGCTCCTAAAATTTGGATTTCAGTTGCCTATTTTTTGTAAGCATTTGGAGCATATATAGTTATAGGGGGATGGTCCGGATGGGAGTCCACAAAACATTTGGGTGTTAACTATAATAACTGGGCCCAAACTCCGCTATTCCATCCATTAATGTTAACTTCCGTTCATTTTCATATAGTAAAATGATGAATCTACCATTGAATTATTATGAAACTCACATGAATTCTAGAGGATCTATTAGATTTGTAAAAAAAAATTATTGAAATATGATTAAGAGAATGTTGTGTAATATGTCTCGATATCTAAATTCTAAATAATCTTTGAAATACATCAAAAGCTTTTGATGCGCATGACTCGATCTTTACATAAAACATGGGTGTGGTGGAAGTCATGGGAGGAAATTGACCAGTACAATGAAACATGCGTGGAGCCGTAATATTAGCTAGGCCTAGGCGTGATTTATGGAATTAGAGGGGTGGCTGGTAGATGGTTATCAATATCTTAGCGTACAGTTTGTCCAAATTTTTGAGCTCTCTTGAATTAAGATTTTCGTACGAGTAAAGCTATGGATCAATTTAAGTGTCCCATACAACATACGAACTGATCAACCCGTGCTTTTCACGAGCTTTATGTACGTCACTCCGGCCTAATGTTTTCATATTCTCAGCCTCCCGCCTAACAACTTTTACACGGCTACGCATGCAGTAGTGCTCTTTTGTGTGAGGAGATCGAATGGAAAGGATGGCATGGGCACAATAATGATGATGCATATATGCCTCCTTCCAATATTAAAAATCAAAACAAAAAGATTTGGTATTAATTATAGGCGCATCACAATTAATGGATTCTTTAAATTTAATTAATTCTATCTAAAATAGCTAATATAATTAGTAAGTACGTACATAGAGATCATTTTGAAAATAATTAGTGTACCTTTAGTTTTGCTATCCTGAGGTATTATTAACATTTAATCTATCAGAACCCAGAAAGGAGAAATAATTAAATATATAGATATTTTTTAATTAGTGTGTGTTGTCGTTGCACATACCAAAAAAGCACAAAGAATCAAAGACATTAATCAAAAAATAAAAAAAGAGGGGAAGCATTATGTCATTATATAATAAGTACTTGATCGATGGATAAGGGAGTCAATTAAAATCGTGCATGCTATAAATGGTTTAGCAGATAATTAGGCTTTTCTACACCAATTGTTCTACTGCAATTAATTAGCTAGTAAATGATCATTAATACCCTTTTCTGCTGGCCGTCTGTGATAATTGACAAGCACTTGCTCACTAAAAGAAATTAATAAACATATATATGACATATACCTAATTACTTGACCTAATAGAAATGAGGACGTGCCTAAATTCTAAAGTGATATAATTCATAGTTAAAAGGTCAAGAGAAGATCAAATTTCCCAACAACCAAGTAAACTAATTGTATGTTTATCCAATGAGTTGTTAGTGCATGTTTGGATCCTCCTTATAGTAGGGTAATTCCCCCATCAATCAAGCATAATATTGGGGCATGAATTGAAAATATTAATCTTCAAATTCCGTTTTCAGATAAAGATGACGTGGAAAAGCGAAGAGATACATCATATATACATGGGCGTCCACAGTCACATTTACCATGCTGCGCTGTTCCATCTCACACGACACTTTTACGTTAATTCACCGCCATGTATGGCTTCTGTGAACGATTTGACATTCATCACCAAGATATCCTTTCATTATTACCTTCCCTATAAATTCTCGCCTTGTTCTGCAATTTAAAACCATTATAATTAAAGATTTCTCTTCGCAGACCATGGAGCCGTGTCGAAGATTCACAACATCCCATGTACGTTTAATTTCTCTCCACGCTCGATTTTTCTTATCATTAATATTCTGCTTCTGCATGTTTTATGCGTTTTAATTTCATTTGGTATATATATATATATATATCATTTTTTTTAGGGCTAGATTCTGGGTTGAATCTCACAAAAACAGACTTTTTTTGGTCCTTAGTGGTATGAAACCAGATATCAAACAACCTTAATCTAACGTAAACACCAGTATATCTCAAAGAAAATTGCTAAGAATGTAAGAGCCCAGCAACCGATCGAAACCCACTAAGATCAAAGAAATGATCTAGACAGAGAAGCTATAAACCCGTTTTTTAACTACTCCAACGCAAACTTTCCTGTTTTAATACAACGGTTTTGTTTACAAACTTCTTTCTTTGATTTTTTCTTTTCTTTTCTTTCAGTAAAATGGTTGTTGCAACTGCAGAAACCGAATAGAATCTGTAAAAGGAATTTAAAGTTGACACGAAAATTGATTTTCTTTTCTTTGATATACAGGTTATACGGACAATCCCAGCAATTCTTATACTGGGAATACTAAGTTTACGAGTCGCAGAATGTAGAGCTAAGGTTTCGTCCACCTTGCAGTACCCGGCAATAAATTGTCGAAAGCACAGCGCGGTTTTGACGGATTTTGGAGCGGTCGGCGATGGAAAAACGTCAAACACCAAGGCTTTCAAGGCTGCAATTGATAGCCTCAGCAAGTATGCGTCAGATGGTGGGGCGCAGCTTATTGTACCTCCCGGAAAATGGTTAACTGGGAGCTTTAATCTCACCAGCCACTTCACTCTTTATCTCCACAAGGATGCTCTCATTCTTGCATCTCAGGTATGTCTAGCAATTTATTATTATTATTATTTTTTATGTGCCGGAGATGAACCTCTGTTTGCTAAAGTCACTACAAATTTGAGTTGCATATCTTTTCCCTTTAATTTTGAGTTGAACTCATAATTGAAAACCGGCTTAAAATGGAGGTTGCTCGAAAACACGCATACCCATGTGCAACATATATATGATTGTAATATATCATCACGCTTTCGTAACAGACCAACGGTAAAAGTTTCTCTTTTAGGCGGCTCTACTCACCTATATCATTGTTTTAATCTAGTTTATAGGTCACCCTTTTCATAATTCGAATCCGTGACTTGGTGTTTGATTTTGATACCCAATGACATAAAATTTTAGGCATAATTTATCTTTGAAAACCAATTAACTCATGTAGTAACAAAATGCTCCATGTATTGGCCAAGAAATTAGCCAATTAAAGGCATTATTATAGCATGCATGATAGTCATGGAAGTGAAAGCCGACTTTTCAGGAAAGATATATAACACCAACTTTTGGTAATTGTTACTAGCTCTCTGACCAAATCTGAAGCTAAAGTCAAGGAAATTAGACGTTGAATATATATTTTCCGTTTTCTTTCCGTAATCGAAGCTAAGTTTTCTTACGTGGACGTCGTGGAGTTAGAAATACCACAAACCTTCATGGATTTCATGTTGGCCAGCAACTAATTTAATCCTATATATATATGATTCCATCGTAATATTATGTTGAGCAATATTTGGTTAATTAATTCCCTCTCTTATTTGATTTGATTTTATATTTTATTTTTATGATGCTATCACTTGTGACATACGTGCATGATGAAATGGATCCAGGATATGGAGTCAGAATGGCCTCTTCTTCCTGTATTGCCTTCTTACGGGAGGGGAAGGGATGCAGCTGATGGACGGTTCAGCAGTCTTATATTTGGTACAAATCTCACGGACGTCGTAATCACCGGTAATTATTTATGATAATTATATATTTAATTTCGTGACCCATTGATTTTTTATAATTATTTTGGTTAATTGACCATGTCTAAGGGGCTCGATCCATTTGAATGTACCATTAATTAGGTAACAATGGCACGATTGATGGCCAGGGTGCATTTTGGTGGGAAAAGTTTCGGAAAGATGAGTTGAAAGTGACCCGGCCATACATGATCGAGCTTATGTACTCTGATCAAATCCAGATATCTAATCTTACACTAATCAACTCTCCTTCCTGGTTTGTCCATCCGGTGTACAGCAGGTTTTAGCATATGTTTCTTTCATTAAATTTATCTTAATTAATGCACACTTGATCATAGCACCTCCTGATCTCATATTTTTTTGTGGTTCTGAATCTTCTGATTTCAGTAATGTACTAATCCAAGGGCTCACAATCCTTGCGCCAGTTGACTCTCCTAACACTGATGGGATAGACCCAGGTTTGTTTGCCACTTGGACTAACTGCTCTCATTCACCATATGTATGTAGATTAAAGTTGGGTTCGAATTTTGCCTAAAGTAAAACAAACCAACTCCGGACTTTTCAGTTTCCTCTGTATACCTACCCACCTACTTAACAACTTTATTATGTATATTTATATTGTAAGTACAACCTTTTCAATGAGTTCAGCTCTTTCTCTTTGTCGTTATGACTTCGTTCTAATTTTCTCCTCTAGTATTCTCAAAAATATATTATTTATATATATACCCATTTCCTTTTTTCTTTTGTTTTGGAAATAAAAAAAAGGCAACCAAAATCCTACAAATTAATGACACCCCTTATGCAAAGACATTTCTAAACTTTCGACATTTGACCTTTAAACTATCATTTTATTGCAATTTTTAACATTCATTAAATTTTGACATTAAAATGGGACATGTACGTACATAATTTTTATTTAAAATGACCAAATTATCATTCTATTTAAAAAGAAAAAAGAAAAAAAAGAAGATAAATGTGATAGAAGGACAATTGAAGTATAAACTACAATTAGAGCTAGAATTTGCACACATGGGTCATGCGAAGCCTTCCATCTGTTTTAACACCAAATTTTGACAAAGGGTACAAATTAATTGTCATGAAATGATAGTTCGAACAGATTAAACAACAAAAGTCGTAATAATTTGAAGGTTTCAAAAGAAATGTCAGCGTAAGAGGATTACCCATAATTTTCGAATGAAATTTTTTTCTTTCATGTCATCATATGATCATGTTATTAATGTTCAAAGATTATACAATGAGACTTCTTCGACCTCCACTTACAAATTATCCAAAATGGAGTGGTGGAACCATTTTTGTCATACCACCTGAGCCCATGTTCTGTTTTCTTTGGCTTTGTTTTCCAGATTCGTGCACAAACACTCGTATTGAGGACTGCTTCATAGTCTCAGGGGATGACTGTATTGCTGTGAAAAGTGGTTGGGATGAATATGGAATCAAATTTGGAATGCCTACAAGGCACCTAATCATCAGAAGGCTTACATGCATTTCCCCTGACAGTGCCACCATTGCTCTAGGCAGTGAAATGTCTGGTGGAATTCAAGACGTTAGAGCTGAAGACATCACAGCCATTGATACAGAATCAGGTGTCAGGATCAAGACTGCTATTGGAAGAGGAGCTTTCGTTAAGGACATATATGCCAGAAGAATGACCTTCAAGACAATGAAGTACGTTTTTTGGATGACAGGCACTTATAACCAGCACCCTGATGAAGGATTCAATCCAAAAGCCTTTCCAGAGATTCAAGGAATTAATTACAAAGACGTGGTAGCGGAGAATGTTACTTATGCAGCAAGACTTGATGGAATCGCTAATGATCCTTTTACGGGAATATGCATTTCTAATGCTACTATTACATTGACTGAGAAGCCAAAGAAATTGCCATGGAACTGTACTGATGTTGTGGGAGTGACAGGCAATGTGACTCCTCAGCCATGTAGTTTGTTGTCCGAGAAAGAAGGTGTCGATTGTCAATTCCCCGAGGATCGGCTGCCAATCGATGATATTCAGTTGAAGACTTGTTTTGCTACCACCCTTGCCCTCTTGTGAGATCGCAATATATTAACCATGCATGTATTTGGAAAGATGAAGGGAGTTTCTCAACCTCTGTTTTTCTTTTCACTATATGTATATCTTCCTTTCTGTTACAACCAACCTTATTTGAAACATTCAACGTATGTACCAAATTAGTAGATTCTCTTAATGGATGAAGAATTTACAACCGTACGTTGGCGTCAATTATATATATCCATATACTTTTCACCAACACGTCTCTATAAATACTCCCCCTGCCTCGTTCTACAAAGCAAAACAATTTCTTTGTGCCTTCTCAAACATGGAGCCTTGTCTAAGTTTCAGAACATCCCATGTATGGTTTCCCTCGACGCTCGGTTTTTCTGATGAATAACTGTTCTGGTTTCTATGATTACCATTTTGATATATCATTTTTTTCAGGGCTAGATTCTGGGTTTAAACTCACAAATAAATATATAAAGGAAAATTATGCTTATCTTTTCAATTTACTATTCAATTTGCAATCTTCACTCGAATTTTTCAAAAAAGTTACAATGTCTCTCCGAAACTACTTACCATTTTTGTTTAGTCCCAACCGTTAGACGGCAAGCGCATCAAGTGACCAAGACATGATGTAAAATGTCCATCATACCGGCTCCACGAAATTTGTGAAAATACAGTTATGCTCTTAGATAATTTTTTATTTTTTATTTTTTGCTAGTTTTTGAGTACATGTGTTCCATTTTCCGTTTGATTTAACAAAAAAAACTCTAACATAATGAGTTAAGTAAAAATAAAATAATATTATGTAGTTTTGGGAGGGATATTATTGTAATTTTTGAAAGTTTAGGAAAAACATTTTTAATTAATTTAGTTTTGACTTTTGGTTATGTGATTGGCTTATAAGAAGGAATTTAAAGTCGACAGGTTATTTTCATTGATAAACAGGTCATCCGGACCATCTCAGCAATTCTTGTATTGGGAATGCTAAGTTCCCAAACCGCAGAATGCAAAACAGCTAAGGTTTCCTTGCAGTACCGGGCAATAAACTGTCGAAAGCACAGCGCGCTTTTGACGGATTTTGGAGCGGTCGGCGACGGAAAAACATAAAATACCAAGGCTTTCAAGGCTGCAATCCAGAGCCTCAGCAAGCATGCATCGGATGGTGGGGCACAGCTGATTGTACC
Organism: Carpinus viminea; assembly: GCA_013348765.1. Taxonomy (NCBI): domain Eukaryota; kingdom Viridiplantae; phylum Streptophyta; class Magnoliopsida; order Fagales; family Betulaceae; genus Carpinus; species Carpinus viminea. The sequence continues at coordinate 391,628 of CP054673.1, forward strand.
TCCCGGAAAATGGTTAACTGGGAGCTTTAATATCACAAGCAGCCATTTCACTCTTTTTCTCCAAAAGGGTGCTGTCATTCTTGCATCTCAGGTAACCATAAATTTTGTCTACTGTAGTTTTGTTTCTTGGGTTGTAAGCAAAAGGTCTAAGAAATGATTAGTTTTTATGCTGGAGATCAATCTTCTGTGTTTCTGATACTATCACTTGCCATGTACGTGGATGATCAAATGGACAGGATGAGTCGGAATGGCCTCAAATTCCTCCCCTGCCTTCTTATGGGAGAGGAAGGGATGCCGTTGGTGGACGGTTCAGTAGCCTTATTTTTGGTACACATCTCACAGACGTCGTAATTACCGGAAATTATTACAGATTGATTTCATGAGTCATTGTTTTTCAGAATTATGTGTAAATATGATCATTTTGGTTGACCCTTTCTTCATTTGAATGTATGATTAGGCCACAATGGCACGATTGATGGCCAGGGTGCAACTTGGTGGACAAAGTTTCGTAGTGGTGGATTCTTGAATATCACCCGTCCGTATTTGATTGAGCTTATGTACTCTAAGCAAATCCACATATCTAATATTACACTAATCAACTCTCCATCGTGGAATGTCCATCCAGTATATAGCAGGTTTGAGCATGCTCCTTTTGTATGTTAATAAACTGTTTGTTTTGGTGTAAAATATTTTTTTGGCATTTGGCGGGTATGAAAAATCACAACTACTTTTTATATCTTCATTCAATCGTATAATTAATCTATAACAGTCAATTTTTATTCACAACATAAAAATATTAAAAATTTAACATAAACATTTGAGTCATGGCAGTGGTCTAGTGATGGGTTGACAGATTTAGAAGGAGAAATTCAACTCGAAAAATGGCTTACGAAATTTAAAAACGGAAATCATTTTCCAAAACTAAAGAAGCTTATTTTTTGTTTAACTATTATTTTCGGTCGCACAAACCACATGAAAATATGAAAAATAGTTTTCATAAAATATTTTACGCCGAAGCTTATCTTAATTCACACATAATCATGGCACCTACATCATCTCATATTTTTGTGGCTCTGATTGCAGTGACGTATTGGTCCAAGGGCTGACAATCCTTGCGCCAATTGACTCTCCAAACACTGATGGGGTAAACCCAGGTTTGTTTGCCACCTAGACTAATTGCTCTAATTGATACATATCACAATCAGATAGGATAATTACTTAATTCAGATCCTGTGCAATATTGAAGATGTATATTATATTCTTTTTTTCTTTGGCTCTCTTCCAGATTCATGCACAAACACTCGTATTGAGGACTGCTTCATAGTGTCGGGAGATGACTGCATTGCCGTGAAAAGTGGTTGGGATCAATATGGAATCAAATTTGGAATGCCCACAAAACAACTAATCATCAGAAGGCTTACTTGCATTTCCCCCGACAGTGCTACCATTGCTCTAGGCAGTGAAATGTCTGGTGGGATTGAAGATGTTAGAGCTGAAGATATTACAGCTATTGAAACGCAGTCGGGTATTAGAATCAAGACTGCTAAGGGAAGAGGAGCTTATGTGAAGAACATCTACGCGAGAAGAATGACCTTCAAGACAATGAAGTACGTTTTCTGGATGTCAGGCGCTTATAGCCAGCACCCTGATGGTGGATTCGATCCAAATGCCATTCCAGAGATTCAAGGAATTAATTATAGAGACTTTGTGGCGGAGAATGTTAGTTATCCAGGAAAACTTGATGGAATCGATAATGCTCCTTTTACAGGAATATGCATTTCTAATGCGACTATGACTTTGACTGAGAAGCCAATGGAATTGCCATGGAATTGTACTAATATTGCAGGGGTGACAAGCAATGTGACTCCTGAGCCATGCAGTTCGTTGCCTGTGAAAAATGGTGTTGTTTGTCCCTTCCCTGAGGATCGACTGCCCATTGATGATATTGAGTTGAAGACTTGTTCTACTACCTAGTGCCTTTTTGTGAAGGAGAGACTAAAGTATTTGTAGATTTGTCTTTGGAATTAATGTTGTTGAGAATAATAATCTAACAAATAGGTTTGTTCTTTGAAAAGATTGGGCAAATGAACCTTGTTTCTAATGAAAAGAAGGTTTGGAGTCACCCCAAACATTTCTATATGTGGCATGCATGTTTGAAACCTCTCAATGGATGATGAAAACGGTTAACGTCAATTACCCACACTTATCTCCGACAATTGGTGCCACAGGCCCTCGTTCTCTTTTTTTTTTTTTTTTTTTTGACATGTCCACACAAGGATAAGGGGAGGGGGGATTCGATCTTGTGACCTACGCTTCATAAGGCGTGGTTCACAGCCGATTGAGCTACCTCTTGGAGACCACACGCCCTCGTTCTACAATGCAAAACAATATTAAATATTCTCTTCTCAGACCATGGAGCTAGCCGTTTCTAAGTTTCAGAACATCCCATGTATGGTTTCCCTCGACGCTCAGTTTTTCTGATGAATAATATGTTTCGATCCGGTTAATCTCACAAAACAGATTGCTTTTGCTGATTTCAGATCATGGGTCTCTTGGTCTTAATTAATACAATGGTTTCTAGCTTTTGTGTATATACAAAACTTGTTTATGATGATGGGTCTTTGGGTTTTAATATAAATAAATAAATAAATAAATAAAAGCTCTGTTTGCTGTTGGCCTGGTAAAACATTTATTTCTAGCTTTTGCTTATGTGATTGTCTCACAAGAAGTGTTAGAATATATTATTCTCTAGGTTTATTGTCTTTCCTATTAAAGTTTATTTCCTACCTTAATTAGTCTAAGATTTCTTGTCCATCACTCTTAACCTCCCTATATAATGAGGTCTATGTAATCATCATAAGATATATCAAATAATACAATGTAATCCTTACATTTGCTTCCGCTATCTCTTTTCTCTCTCATTTTTCCGTTCATATATTCTGCATATTCATTTATTTCAACAAGAACGACACAAAAACTGATTTTAAATGAAAGAAAAGTGAAGAAAATTCCTTGGAGGAACTGAGGAAGTATCAAAGTAGAAAATTTACGTACTCTAATAGAAGTTGATCGAACTCGATCTCTTGGAGGAAGTATCCTACTATAGCCCGTACTAGCGCTAAGGCAGAGAGTACAACCTTAAATTCTTAATTGGCAAATTTCTTTCTTCTCCTATTTTTCTTTTTGTCGTATCATAAATTGTTTGCTAGCTTTTGTCCATTAATTCTATATTTCTTCCGCTCCTTCTCTTTATACACCCCCATATACTTTATACACCCCCATATCATAAGGTACCTACAATCCATTCTTCTTTTAAATTCTTCAATTTACTTTTAAAGCTCCTTCTCTTTATTACTATTTGGGGCCTTATTTTATTGAGGGCCTTAGGCAATTGCCTAATTTACCTTCGTTTATGTATTCAGCTAGTAAGTAAGTAATGTAAGGCTTAATACTTATGAACATTTTTTATAAACTACTCACTATTTTATGTGAGCAACTCATCTTTTCAATATGAGACCAAAGTACTATTCTATGTGGGCAACTACTCTTCCCAATATGGGATTAGAGTGTTATGAACTCCTTCCCCACGTATTAGTCAAGACCACGTTATGCAGTGGTAACAGTACCACATGGCATTACTAGGTGGCTTAGATATCATTTATAATGACCCATGGAAAGCGTTAGACATATCTGCATTATCACTCCAAAAATACTAGTCAATTTGAAGCTTCTCAAGACTTATAAAGCTTCGTTTTACCTAATAAATAAACAATGTGAGACTTAACACCTATGAACATCACTTATAAACAGCTCTCACTCTCTATGTGCAATTCCACTTATATGTGACCGGTATGTTACATAAACATGTGAATAAAGGTTTGGAGAAATATAAGCCATGAGTAATGCTACGTACATATATATCTCCTATCTCCAGGGGCAAAACCACATTGAGCCTTGGGAGGACCTTGAACATCTCAAGGCCAAAGGTGGTCCTCAAAAAAAAAAAAATTAAGTTCCTATAAAATTTAATTTTTAACTCTCTAAATTATTTTTTAGAATTTTGTCCCCAAACACAAATTTCGAGTTCCACCCCTGCCTATATCTCTCATATACAATTGGGCTGATATGGTAGTGTTCATCCACCATTGTATCCTAAGTTTTTATTAAAAAGAAAAAAAATCCAAGTGTTTTTAGCACTACCACAAAAACGCAAAGTTAGAAATGAGCTCTTTCCCATTATTAATTCTAATAGAAAAGAAAATGAGAATGAATTAAGACTATTTTCAAACACAAGGTTGATAGGCGCCCACTTGGCGAAGTGACCGGCCAAAGTTTGCACTATTCAAAAAGTTAGTTAATTCTCAATGGATGAAGAAAACATAGCGTCAGTTACCCACATTTATCTCCGACAATTGATCCCACATGTCCTTATAAATTTCCCCCTCGTTCTACAATGCAAAACAATATTAAATATTCTCTTTCTCAAACCATGGAGCCGGGTAGTTTCAGAACATCCCATGTATGGTTTCCCTCGATGCTCTGTTTTTCTGATGAATAATATACATGGTTTTGATTAATCTTGTGATATCGATCTTTTGGTTTTAATATAAGTTGTTTACGAACTTCTTCTTTTTTCCCTTCGGTTTTAAGTTTACGAAACTGGCCGGTTTTCTTTGAAAACAGGTTATCCAGACCATCTCAGCAATTATTATATTGGGAATGCTAAATTTACGGGTCGCAGAATGTAGAGTTAAGTTTTCGTCCACCCTGCAGTACCGGGCAAGAAGTTGTCGAAAGCACAGCGCAGTTTTGACGGAGTTTGGAGCGGTCGGCGATGGAAAAACATCAAACACCAAAGCTTTCAAGGCTGCAATTGATAGCCTCAGCAAGTATGCGTCAGATGGTGGGGCAGAGCTTATTGTACCTCCCGGAAAATGGTTAACTGGGAGCTTTAAGCTCACCAGCCACTTCACTCTTTTTCTCCACAACCATTCTGTCATTCTTGCATCTCAGGTAAGCATAGCTTTTGCCTGCTGTAGTCTATGGGTGTTATTCGGTTTCATTTTGTTGCTCTTAAACTCTAGTTCTGTTTGTTGGGTTCGAAGCAAAAGGTCTAAGAAAAGTGATTTTAGAACATATATATGATTATTTTTGTACGTTGGAGATCTGATAATATCACTTGCCATGGACATGCATGATCAAATGGACAGGATGAGTCAGAATGGCCTCTTCTTCCTGCATTGCCTTCTTATGGGAGTGGAAAGGATGCAGTTGGCGGTGGACGGTTCAGCAGTCTTATTTTCGGTACAAATCTCACAGACGTCGTGATCACCGGTAATTACGTACAGATTGATTTGAGCCATTGATTTTTTAGAGTTACATGAAAGTATGATCATTTTGGTTAACCGTGTTCTTTGTTTTAATGTATGATTAGGCAACGACGGCATGATTGATGGCCAGGGTAAAACTTGGTGGAAAAAGTATCGAAGTGGCGGATTTCTGAATGTGACCCGACCATACTTGATTGAGCTTATGCACTCTAATCAAATCCATTTATCTAATATTACACTAATCAACTCTCCATCGTGGTTTGTCCATCCAGTATATAGCAGGTTTGAGCATGCGTGCTCATTTTACATATTAAGTTTTATCTTAATGCACACACGATCATGGTTTCATATTTTTGTGTTTCTGATTTCAGTGATATACTAATCCAAGGGTTGACGATCATTGCGCCAATTGATTCTCCTAACACTGATGGGATAGACCCAGGTTTGTTTGCCTCTTGAATGATTGAATCCAGATCCCATCTAATGAGGATGCCTGTTCCACTAGGGATTAACGCAAACTATACAATTTGAGCCTATGTTTTACTTCTTTTAATTTGTGCGGCTTTGTTTTCCAGATTCATGCACAAACACTCGTATTGAGGACTGCTTAATAGTCTCAGGGGATGACTGCATTGCGGTGAAAAGTGGTTGGGATCAATATGGAATCAGATTTGGAATGCCCACAAAGAACCTTGTCATAAGAAGGCTTATATGTATTTCCCCTGATAGTGCTGCCATTACTCTAGGTAGTGAAATGTCTGGTGGAATTCAAAATGTTAGAGTCGAAGACATCACAGCCGTTGAAACGCAGTCAGGTATTAGAATCAAGACAGCTAGGGGAAGAGGAGGTTATGTGAAGGATATCTACGCGAGAAGAATGAACTTCAAGACAATGAAGTATGTTTTTTGGATGACAGGGGCTAACACTCTGCACCCTGACAATGGATTCGATCCAAATGCCCTTCCACATATTCAAGGAATTAATTATAGAGACGTGGTGGCAGACAATGTTACTTATGCAGCAAAACTTGATGGAATCGCCAATGATCCTTTTACAGGAATATGCATTTCTAATGCGACTATTACTTTGACTGCGAAGCCAATGGAATTGCAATGGAATTGTACTGATATTGCAGGGGTGACGAGCAATGTGACTCCTAAGCCATGTAGTTTGTTGCCTACGAAAAAAGGTGCTGTTTGTCCCTTCCCCGAGGATCGATTGCCCATTGATGACATTCAGTTGAAGACTTGTTCTACTGCCGGTGTCTGATGCCTTCGTGTTAGAGTGTAATATACTTGGAATTTTGTGTTTCAAATAACTCGGTTCTCTTAAAAATTGAACCAATTTTTGTTCTTCATTTAGCTCTACAACCAAGCTAGAGAAAAGGAAATGTTTAGGTTCTTATTTTTGTTTTGTTTCAATAGTAATAAGAATCGAGTGATGCGATATAAAGTAGTTGAAATGAGTTTTAAAATTTTTTATGAGAAAAAAGTAAAGAAAGTTGTTTGGTAATGTGAAGAAATGAGTTCGACTTTTCTTTCTTTTCTTTTTCGGATAAATGAGAGAGAGAAAGAGGGCTTTGACGAGCACCATTTTCTCCTTCTAACAGCAGGTCATCTAACATCCATGCAGGGGCAAAGCCAAGAAACTGGATGCAATGTACAAGCCAAGCAACTTACGACAAGTCCAAAAACAAAATTCCCTGAATATCAAGTTAGAAAATGTACATACTCCAATTTAATCAACTATATCCATAATTAACATTATAAATTCATGAATCTGGATTAGAGCAAAATTTCCAATTCATTTATAAGTGATCAGGAATGCTTTCTATTATGAAGATTTATCTTGGTAAAAAGGTAATTCAAAAAATGAGCAAATATTTTAGGGCTTAAGCTTATGAACAGAAGAAATATGATTGTAATACTTGTCTCGAATAAGCAGTAGCTTCCGTTAGAATATATTATGAGATTCGATATTATCGGAATATATTAAATATTAAGATTGATTGTAATTGATTATAATAACTCAGAGGGCAAGGCTTAGGTACGGTTTTTTAAACTACCGCAATCTGCGGTAGTCTAGAAGGACCGTTGGGATCATCTAATGCTTTTAAGGGGAATTTTAACCGCATAACAAGGCTTAGGGAATTTCATGGCTGGAAGATGCCGTGAACTCACTTCTCTCCCATCTCTTTCTACTCCTAAGGTAGAAAGATCCACAACCACGGCAACAACGGTAGGAGGTGTACCCATGGCAACAACAGGATTGGAAGCATAAGAGAGGTCACCTCCATTTCAAGGCTGCCGGCGTCAACAAGCACCGAGATGCCGGAAATTTTGTCGATTTTGGGTTTTTCTACCCATAGTGCACTAGAGAACAGAAAGAGAGAACTCAAAGAAGTTTTGGAGAGATGAAAGAGATGGGAGTTATAGGCTGGAGATTTTGTCAATTTTGGGTTTTTGTACCCATCCATAGCACACCAGAGAAGCTTCTGGAGAACTCAAAGAAGCTTTTGGAGAAGAAAGAGATGGGAGAGGTGTACGTGAGTTAACGGCATCTTCCTGCCGTGAAGTTTTTTTTTTTAAAAAAAAAAAAAAACCTAAGCCTTAAAAGCATTAGATGATCCCAACGGTCCTTCTAAACTATCGCAGATTGCAGTAGTTTAGAAGACCGTACCTAAGCCCACTCCTTATTTTTTAAATAATTTTGTTTGGGTATGTTGTTGGGAAGTCTAACCTTCTTTAACTTTGTTTCCTTGTAATCCGTTTCCTATATTAATTGAATTTTTTTTGAAAAAAACAAAATAATAAAATCAATGGAGCGCGATCATCCGAATATGGGAGGTCAAATCAAAACAGAATTGGTTGTGGATCTTTCTACCTTAGGAGTAGAAAGAGATGGGAGAGAAGTGAGTTCACGGCATCTTCCAGCCGTGAAATTCCCTAAGCCTTGTTATGCGGTTAAAATTCCCCTTAAAAGCATTAGATGATCCCAACGGTCCTTCTAGACTACCGCAGATTGCGGTAGTTTAAAAAACCGTACCTAAGCCTTGCCCAAAAAATAATACAGATCGACTGGTTATTGCAAAGAAAAGTTGGTTGCTCATGGTGCGGGTTATATGGTAGTTACTTTAAAAACCAAACTCAACAACACCTACATGTGCTTTAACATGTTTATTCTCATACACCACTTCTATTTACTTAACTTCACCGCTATATTTGGCATGTTTGAAACATTCAAGAAGTTAGTTAATTCTCATTAATGGAAGCAGAAAACAGTCGAAGACAACAGTTCCCGACAATCATCCATTTTTATCTCCAACATTTGAGCAGAAAAACTTCCAATTTCCAAATATGGGTTCCGTCACATCCCTATAAATTAATTCCCTCCTCGTTCTTCAATGCAAACACAACTTTAAATATTCTCTTCTCAGACCATGGAGCCGTGTCTAAGATTCAGAACATTCCATGTATGGTTTCCCTGGACGCTCAAAAAATAGACTGCTTTCTAGCTTTTGTATATAAATTAAACTCGTTGGTTTTAATGTAATAAGTTGTTTACAAACTTCTTTTTTGGTTCCCTTGGGTTTTAAGATAAATAAAAGCTCTGTGTTTCTGTACAGTAAAACTTTTTTTTTTAACTCTTTGGGTTTAATTTCTAGCTTTTGCTTCTATGATTGTCTTATTACAAGGAATTTAAAGTCGACACAAAAACTGATTTTGTTTTGAAAACAGGTTATTCAGACCATCTCAGCAATTCTTGTATTGGGAGTACTAACCGCAGAATGCAAAGCAGCTGCTAAGGTTTCCTTGCAGTACCGGGCAATAAACTGTCGAAAGCACAGCGCACTTTTGACGGATTTTGGAGCGGTTGGCGACGGAAAAACATCAAACACCAAGGCTTTCAAGGCTGCAATTCAGAGCCTGAGCAAGTATGCATCGGATGGTGGGGCGCAGCTGATTGTACCTCCCGGAAAATGGTTAACTGGGAGCTTTAATATCACAAGCAGCCATTTCACTCTTTTTTTCCAAAAGGGTGCTGTCATTCTTGCATCTCAGGTAACCTAAATTTTGTCTACTGTGGGCATGTCACATGCATGTGGGTATTATTCAGTTACTTGAATTGAATAGTTTTTATGCCGGAGATGGATCTTCTGTGTTTCTCATACTATCACTTGCCATATATGTACGTGAGTGATCAAATGGACAGGATGAGTCAGAATGGCCTCGAATTCCTCCACTGCCTTCTTATGGGAGAGGAAGGGATGCACCTGGTGGACGGTTCAGCAGTCTTATTTTTGGTACAAATCTCACAGATGTCGTAATCACCGGTAATTACAGATTGATTTGACCTTTCAGATTTAAATTTTAGTGTATATATATATATATATATATATCATCGTCATTTTGGTTGACCATCTAAATGAACCATTAGGCAACAATGGCACGATTGACGGCCAAGGTGCAACTTGGTGGACGAAGTATCGTAGCGGCGGATTCTTGAATGTGACCCGACCATACATGATTGAGCTTATGCACTCTAATCAAATCCAGATATCTAATCTTACACTAATCAACTCTCCATCGTGGTTTGTCCATCCAATATATAGCAGGTTTGAGCATATATGCTCTTTTTATATATTAAGTTTTATGACTTTATCTTAATGCACACACGATCATCATAGCTAGCACCTATATATAGCTAGATCTTCTCATATTTTTGTGGCCCTGATTGCAGTAATGTACTAATCCAAGGGATGACGATTCTTGCACCAATTGACTCTCCTAACACTGATGGGGTAGACCCAGGTTTGTTTTTCTTTTGGACTAATTGTTGCGATAATTACTTAAATCACAATGAGGATGCCCATTTCATTAATACAAACTATATAATCTGAGCCCACGTTTTACTTCTTCTTTTTTGGGGGGCTTTGTTTTCCAGATTCATGCACAAACACTCGTATTGAGGACTGCTTTATAGTCTCGGGGGATGACTGCATTGCTGTGAAAAGTGGTTGGGATCAATATGGAATAAAATATGGAATGCCCACAAAGCAGCTTGTCATCAGAAGGCTTACCTGCATTTCCCCTGACAGTGCTACCATTGCTCTAGGCAGTGAAATGTCTGGTGGAATTCAAGACGTTAGAGCTGAAGACATCACAGCCATTGACACGCAGTCAGGTATTAGAATCAAGACAGCTAGGGGAAGAGGAGGTTATGTGAAGGACATCTACGCGAGAAGAATGAACTTCAAGACAATGAAGTATGTTTTCTGGATGTCAGGCGCTTATAGTCAACACCCTGACACTGGATTCGACCCAAATGCCATTCCACAGATTCGAGGAATTAATTATAGAGACGTGGTGGCGGAGAATGTTACTTATGCAGCAAGACTTGATGGAATCGATAATGATCCTTTTACAGGAATATGCATTTCTAATGTGTCTATTACTTTGACTGCGAAGCCAAAGGAATTGCAATGGAACTGCACTAATATTGCAGGGGTCACAAACAATGTGACTCCTCAGCCATGTAGTTTGTTGCCGGTAAAAAAAGGTGTTATTTGTCCCTTCCCCCAGGATCGATTGCCCATTGATGATATTCAGTTGAAGACTTGTTCTACTGCCGGTGTCTGATGCCTTCGTGTAAGAGTGTAATGTGCTTGGAACTTTGTGTTTCAAATAATTCGGTTCTCTAAAAAATTGAACCGATTTTTGTTCTTCTTTTTGCGATGTTCCTTTTTCTACAACCAAGCTAGAGAAAGGGAAATGTTTAGCTTATTTTTGTTCTCTTTGAATTATACTAAGAATTGATTGATGTGATATGAATGAAAAGAGTTTTAAATTTTTGTAAGTGAAAAGTGTCTTGAATATCACAATAGAAAATGTATGTACTCCAATATAATGATAAACTAGAGCCACAACTTACATTAATATAAATTCATGAAACTGAATTTGAGCAAAAATTTCCAATCCATTTATAAATGATGAGGAATATTATGAAGATTTACCTTGGTAAAAACTAAAAAGGGTAATTCAAAATGAACAAATATTTTATGGCTTTAAGCCTATGAATTGAGTATATATATACGATCGTGATACTCGTCTCGAAAAAGCAGTACCTTCAACGCCGTTGACCTTCTTGATTAGTGCTTTTATTTCCAACATTATGTAGTACTGGTTGTGATTTTCTTCTAGGCGATTATGGCTACAATTTTCTCTCCTAGTCCGGTAATCCTTTGTACAAAAACAAGGAAATTGGAATTGTCAGAAGAACAAAAAATAAGGACACGAGTTTCAGAAGAAACAGATTGTTCTTACATTATTCAGTAGCATGTCCCAGTTGCTCAAGCAGTGCAAAAATCCAAACTTGTTCATAATCTAGAATATGAGAAGGGCTTTGGAAAAATATAATTTTTTTTTTTTTCCTGGTGCTATTTAATTGTAGCGTGGATGACTTGTATTTCTCAAGTCAAGCGTGGCTTTTTTTGATTTGTGGTTCTCCTTCCCTCGCGCTTTAATGTCTCTTTTGACTTGGCTTCTTAGAGAAAGAGGGCAGCGACTTTGGGAAGAGAGACAAGGATGCTCTTATGATTGAAATTGTGTTGAAAAATAAGGCTACAAATAACTTTTTACTAACTTTGTTTTTGGCACAGTTATTTACTAAAATTATTTTTTAAGTTTTTTAATGCAATTTTAAATTGGCTCTTAACCTATCAGAGAATTAAGATTTTTATTTTTATTTTTTTAATTCTCTAAGAGCTACTTTCTTTTTATGTGACAGTAAAATTTGATTGTATTGTCATAAAAATAAAAAAAAATAAAAAAATTTGATTGTATTGAAACTTTCATGTTTGAATGATATATATATTTTGGCGTCTTAATTTCTCACCCACTTATTTCTCCGCGAATTTTGCCACTTGTATTTACTTGACTTCACGGCTATACATGGGATGTTTGAAACGTTCAACGAGTTAGTTGATTCTCATTGGATGAAGAAAAGAGTTGGCGTCAATTATCCATGTTCATCTCAGACTATAAACTCCCTCAACGATCTACATTGCAAAACAGTCGTAAGTAAGTATTCTCCTCAGACCATGGAGCCGTGTCTGAGATTCAGAACATCCCAAGTATGGATTTTCTTATGAATATATAATATGGTTCGATCTGTTTAATCTCACAAAACAGATTGCTTTTGCTGATTTCTGATCATGGGTCTTTCAATTCGGTCTTAATTAACTTTTGTATATATATACAAAACTTGTTTGTGATGGGTCTTTGGGTTTTAATATAAGTAAAAGCTTTGTTTGGTGTTGGCCTGCTAAAACATTTTCGACTTTTTAGATTTATTTAATTCTAGCTAATTTTACTTGTGTGATTGTCTGACAAGGAAGAATTTAAAGGGATTTTTCTTTGATAAGCAGCTTATCCAGACCATCTCAGCAATTCTTATATTGGGGGTGGCAGAATGTACGGTTAAGCTTTCGTCCACCTTGCAATATCCGGCAATAAATTGTCGAAAGCACAGCGCTGTTTTGACGGAGTTTGGAGCGGTCGGCGATGGAAAAACATCAAACACCAAAGCTTTCAAGGCTGCAATTGATAGCCTCAGCAAGCATGCATCAGATGGTGGGGCACTGCTTATTGTACCTCCCGGAAAATGGTTAACTGGGAGCTTTCATCTCACAAGCCATTTCACTCTCTTTCTCCACAAGGATGCTCTTCTTCTCGGATCTACGGTTAGTATGACTTTTGTCCCACATCGCTATATCTTCGATGATTATATGATTTCTGATACTATATATTTCACTTGCACGATTAAAATGGACAGGATGAATCTGAATTTCCTCGACTTCCTCCACTGCCTTCTTATGGGACAACAATTGGACGGTTCACTAGTCTTATTTTTGGTACAAATCTCACAGACGTCGTAATCACCGGTAATTACAGACTGACTTTTCAGAATTACATGTTATTATATATCATCATTTTGGTTGACCATCTGAATGAACCATTAGGCAACAACGGCACAATTGATGCGCAGGGTGCAACTTGGTGGACAAAGTATCCAAGTGGCGGGTTATTGAATGTGACCCGACCATGCATGATCGAGCTTATGTACTCTAATCAAATCCAGATATCTAATCTTATACTAATCAACTCTCCATACTCGTTTGTCCATCCAGTATATAGCAGGTATGAGCATGCTTCTTCTATTAAGTTTATCTCTAATGCACAAATGATCATAGTCTCATATTCTTGTGGCTCTGATTGCAGTGATATACTAATCCAGGGGCTTACGATCCTTGCACCAATTGACTCTCCTAACACTCATGGGATACAGCCAGGTTTGTTTGCCTCTTGGACTAACTGCTCTCATTGATACTCATCAGAACATGTCAATTTCACAGATTAACGCAAATGAAATCTGAGCTCTATGTATTACTTCTGTTTTTGGGCTTTGTTTTTCAGATTCATGCACAAACACTCGTATTGAGGACTGCTTCATAGAACCAGGGGATGACTGCGTTTTCGTGAAAAGTGGCTATGATCAATATGGAATCAGATTTGGAATGCCCTCAAAGCAGCTTGTCATCAGAAGGCTTACTTGCATTTCACCTGACAATGCTATCATTTCTCTAGGTAGTGAAATGTCTGGTGGAATTCAAGATGTTAGAATTGAAGACATCACGGCCTTTAATATGGAAGCCGGTCTTAGAATCAAGACTGCTATCGGCAGAGGAGGTTTTGTGAAGGACATATATGTCAGAAGATTGACCATGAAGACAACCAAATATGTTTTCTGGATATCGGGTGATTATAACAAGCACCCTGACAATGGATTCGATCCAAAAGCCCTTCCAGAGATTCATGGAATTAATTATAGAGATGTGGTGGCAGAGAATGTTAATGTTTCAGCAAAATTTGATGGAATCACTAATGATGTTTTTACAGGAATATGCCTTTCTAATGTTAATATTACTTTGTCTCAGACGCCTAAGGCATTACAATGGAACTGTACTAATATTGCGGGAGTGACAAGCAATGTGACTCCTAAGCCGTGCAATTTGTTGCCTGAGCAAAAAGGTGTTGTTTGTCACTTTCCTGAGGATAAGCTGCCCATTGAACATGTTCAGTTGAAGGCATGTTCTGCTACCACTGCCTAATAATGCCTTCGTCTAATATTGTAATAAATTTGGAAATAACTCGGTTCTTAAAAAAAAAAAAGAAAAAGAATCAAATGAAAGTGATTTTCCAATTTTTTTTCTTATTTGAGCTTTGTTCCTTGTTCTACATCCAAGCTAGTTAAAAGGAAATGAAAGTTGAAAATGTGTACACCTTTTTTCTCATATAGACAGCAGGTCATCTATCATCTATGTGTGTGCAAGCCAAGAAACTGATTGCAATATACAAACCAAGCAGCTTATGGCACCCATGTTCCACAACTTCCCAGAATATACTTACCCAAAAAGGAAATTCCCTGAGCATCAAGTTATAGAACATGTACATATCCTAAATAAATCACAAAAGGTACGTGAATGAGAAACAAGAAAAAGTTAAGAAAGTGATAATGCCTGATTTGCAGATCTTAACTGGCTCTATCAGAAAAGTAGCATCACATGAGCTTTCAAAACATTTATTCAACTTATTCTTAGTATCCTCCCTGCAATGGTGAAGCATCTGGATTGGAGCACTTGGCTAAACGAAACCTGTTTACTCTGGTGTATTTGCTCCAAGAAAAAAGAGAAGCGTTTTTGGAATAATGCTATGATGCCTGTTCTCCCTTTTTGTGTTATCAAAAACGGTGAAAATTAACAGATTCTGTTACTATTTCTCTGTTGTTCTAAATAAGCAGAAACATTATGGATCCAGAAATACTTCACTACTACAGTCTACAACCAGTCTGAAAGACATACAAGAGAAAGAACAATGGTGCCATGTACACTGGGTTTATGAGTTTTGCAATTAAGAAACATTAATTATGGATTTTTTTGCCTTAGGATTATGGAGGAATACGACAAATACACCAATCTAATCATCTATGGCTACAATTAACATTATAAATTCGTAAAACTGGATTAGAGCAAAATTTCCAAATCATATCTAAATGATCAGGAGTGCCTTCTATTATGAAGATTTATCTTGGTAAAATAGGTAATTCAAAATGAACAAATATTTTATGGTTGAAGCTTATGAACTGAGGAAATACGATCGTGACACTTGTCTCAAAAAAGCAATACCTTCAACTCATTGACCTTCATGATTTGTGCTTTTGTTTCCAACATCATTTAGTGCTGGCAGTGATTTCTTGCAGCTTTCACCTTTATTTGTTCTGTTCGGATCATCACCTGATGCAGCAGCAACCAAACTTTCTTCTGGGTGATTATGGCTAGAATTTTCTCTCCTAATCCAGCGAGCCTTGATATAAAGACAAGGAAATTGGAATTGTCAGAAGAAGAAAAAATAAGGACGTGAGTTTCAGAAGAAACAGATTGTTCTTACATTATTGAGTAGCATGTCACATTGCTCAAGCATGTGAACCACATCTCCCATTTTAGGCCTATGATTTATGTTAGGATCTACACAGTGAAGAGCAACCAAAATAATCCGTTTGAGTGCCTTTGAAGAAGGCATTTCTGGCAACTTGGGATCCACCACACAAGAAATTTCACGATTCGCAACCACGGACTTAAACCACTCAATCAAATATGGCTGCAATTCAAAAATCCCAACATATTCATAATCTAGAAAATGAGAAGGGCTTGGACAAAAATGAAAAACAAAAATTGCTATTGCATGTAAAAAAATTATAACAAAAGCAGCCAAATGTTCCAAAGTTAGGTAGCTGTACTTGGGGTTGACGGCTATCTACTGGGATCAATCCAGAGATGATCTCCATTACAAGTATCCCGAAGCTATAAACATCAGTCTCCTCGGTGAATGCGTCAGTTGAAGGAGTTTCTGGAGCTACATAACTGGAGACTTTGGCAATTTTAACATTAATCACCAAAAAAATAAAGAAAAGCACCGTTTTCACATTCATGTGTCTTGATATTCAAAAAAATGAACAATCATGAATAATTCACCAGGCAAAGAAACTGACCCTAAAGTTTCCATGATTAGGTGACTCCACTCTGGATCAAAAAGCTTCGCAAGGCCAAAATCAGTTATCTTCGGATTCCATTGCTGATCAAACAGTATATTGCTAGATTTTAGGCATCCATGAAGAACGTTTGGTTCAAGGTCCTCATGAAGATAGGCCAATCTGCAGAAGCAGGTCCTTTTCAGGCTTTCAGCTTATATGACAACAAACTCATAACAAAGACTAAAGTAAGATATATCAAAGATCTCACCCTTTTGCAATTCCTTCGATAATATTTTTCCTTATACTCCATGTTAGAGGACTGATTTCTGGGCTTCCATGAAGCCACTGGTATAGATTACCGTTATCTACATACTCATATACAAGCATCCTAATAGAAACGAAAGCAACATTAAGTGTTTGAATATCTAAATCTGTTAATAATTGCCAAAACAATCTCAGAATACTGGAGTTCAAAAAAAAAAAAAAAAAAACACTTATTCTATAAAAATTAAAAAAAATTAAAAAATTAAAAAAGAATAAAAAAATACTTGGTACCTGTAGGTTCCTTCAATACAGTATCCAAGCAGCTTGACCAGATTCTTGTGCCTAACTTGCCCAAATGCTTCCACTTCTGCTATGAAGTCCTCAGCTTGGCAACTGATGGTTATTAGTTTCATTGAAAGATCTTAATAATTATATGGTTAACTACGATTCACAAATAATATTTGGTTGAAGACTCTGATCATATAGCTCCTTGGAAACCTATTTATATTTTAATCTGTTTCGGGCTGTACATATCTACTATAGTCCAAATCATTTTCAGCATCAAAATTATGAACTGAATAAATCTGCATCCAAATCTAACCCAACGGGCAAGGCCTCCATGCATTAGGGGTCTTATAATTTGGATCTGTGTAGCAATCATGTTTGCTTTATTCGAATTTCAATTGAACCGCAGAGCAAGAAGGGCAGGAAGAAATGGTATAGGAATCAGGATTCTGGAGTACGTTTCTTGTGTAGTTTGGTACGTACCATGTCTTGAAAAACACAGAAATAAACTAACATGGAAGTTAATTACAAGATACAAATTTATTTAGAATCCATTTTAACACCTCATTGTGATTTTAGTTCAATTTTTCTTTAGCTCCCACAAACCAACTAATCTGCCTCTTAGTCTACAAGCTTTCTCCAAGATCAACAAATGTTAAACCAGAAAAGCAGAACAACGAATAATATAAGTAAGTTTTTATTCTGTTTTAGTAGCTTAACATTCACATTAACTGTCTGTATACTTGTAAATCAACTAATTTAGTGTTCATATATAGAAACTCACTCTATAGAATCAATCAATTATCAACAACGACTGGGTAAGTACCTGCCGCGCACTAGCTTCTTCACTGCCACTCGCGTATTATCCAATAAAATGCCACGATAAACAACCCCATAATCCCCACTTCCGATCACATTTTCTTTTGCCAAGCTATTCGTCGCCATCTCAATCTCTTTCAGACTAAACTTGCTCCCCCTCCAAACATCCTTGGCCACCGGCAAGTACCTAAGAACTGATTCCACGTCATCAGTCACAATAAAATGCTGTTGTGTTGTTGTCCCAGTATGACCTTCCGAAGACCTCCCATGGCTCATCTCAGCCTCGTATATGTTACGTGGAAGTAGCCTCCTATCGAGGGACGACATGCTGTAACTGTCGTAACGACGAGGCTTGCAGGGGATAGGATTTGGTAAGCAAAAGTAGTTCTCTTCGTAGGATTTCCGGCGACGACGACGACAGATGAAGCAGATCGATATGAAGACCAGAATGAGAACAACGAAGAATGCACTGAGAAGTATAATCAAAACCCATAATGAGGTATGCTTAAAGAGCTGTCTACTGATACTATCGCTGAAGGACATGATTGGAGGGAGGTGATTATGGTAATGGAGGCTGTGAGCTGCATGAAACGGCCGGCGGAAAGAGCTTAAGCTTTTGTAGGCTACAGAAATGAATTAAGAAGCCGGCTGAAGAGGTTGAGTTTAGCTCAAAGTCCTTGGTAGAATTGAAATTTTCAATTACCGAACGAACCGGCAGCGGCAATGGGAAACTCGATCTGGGTAATGATTTGTTGTGGGAAGCCATGCATGCATATCTTCACGGTGAACGATTTTGGCGGATTGAGATCTGCAGGATTCACTTGTATATATAAATATATTTTGGGCTTTGTTTTGTGTAACTGTGTTTTTAAGAGCTTTTTGTGTTTTGAATTTTTATTAATATTTTTTTATTAAAAACAAAAAGCCATAAAACAAAAATAACAAAAGATGCCTTTAAAATATATAAACAATCAGAGCTAGAGACCTCTACATCTATATATGCTCGGATAGTATTCTAGTAGAAAAAAGGGGTTTGATTGTCTTTTATCCAACTTGGTTCGAGTCAAATTCAAGTACTTGTCAATTACACAATCTTCATATATAACCGTTGATAATTGATAAAAATAATTAAAAGTTTATAATTAACGAGTCAAATTTTTTGTTTAATCATTTCACTAATTATGAACTACCGCATGAAATTTGTAAAGGGCTTGTAGTAAAAGTTACATTACTCCTACCATCATTCTATTTACATATGAGATTGCAACTAACACTTGCAAACGATTTTTTTTTTCCAACTTGGTTTTTATTGGTTTGAACGGCCAAGAAGATAAAAAGATTTATTTTTGTAAATGCTAAAGGTATATTGAAGTGAATATATTTTGACCATTGAAGTTAAAAATGATTTTCTTTTGGTGATGGGGAGAACCAACTATAAAATTCTAGAGTTGGCATTAATTTACCAAGTTATTTGAAATAACCCATTTGCACTGTTAGCTTGTTCATATACGTTCTTCCATGAGTGTGCCATTTTAACGTCTATAATGTACAAAGGAAAAATGTGATGCATAGCTGAAATTTCAAGAGCCATGAGGCTGGGAAGACATAAATTTTAAAGTTGGTACATTTTCGTTACTGGAAGAAAGACTTTTGAAAATTGAGGTTTGGAACCAACCTATCAAGCAGAGGAGCCTTTTCAAGTTCAGTATGAGAATACAGCTTTGGACCATTTGGAGAAGACAGAATATGATCCTCCCCATTTCATTTAGAATATATTTTGCGGTTAAGATTTTGTTTTCGTTTCTCCGCACAATAGGATCATATCATAACACCACAAAACAAGCTTGGTTTTTTTTTGGTCAATACCATCAATAGGCTGCAACAACACCAACTCTTCCTCCACCAAAAATCAATGACTACGATTGAGCTCCATCACCCTTCAACAATTTTAGCATCCCTCCTGTAAGGACAGAGGGCAGAATATGAGGAAAACCCAGTACCACTTCTTTTGCGGAAACCTGATATGAGGAAACCCTACACATTACTCTGTAGCTAGCACTACAAGTTGAAACACTCAAGGAAAGAGAGGGCAGATTCAGAATAACATAACGGCAATATTTTCACTCAATCATCTAACATAAACTACTGTCCTTTACAACTTTACTAAAATGGCACCAAACTTTTAGTGTTTATCTAAAATAACTAAACGGCAGCAACTATACTGGTTTTTATTTGATATGACTTAAATTGTGTCCAGGTACAATTATCTCTTCTTTCCTTGTCCCCTTGATCTTATTTCCATCATTACACGAACTGCTCCATTTCAATTCATTTGATAATGAGTAATATATAGAGTGAAGTAGCTTGAGAAAGTACCTGCAAGTGACTTGCGTGTAGTGCATAATCACCATCAAATAGCTTTCAAAATTTGAACATTCTTGATTAGGTAATTTTTGGTCAAACACTGATCCCATGTACAAAGAACATATTTCCTCTATATGTAAGCATTCTGCCCTCAACCCCAACACACCACAAATGGCCTTGCAGCTCCAGAATTCCTTTCATGCCTGCGGCTTCCCACACAAACTTGAAAAGCCCAAGAGCCCTGTCCAATTGCCTCACCCCACTCCAGACAATCTTATCCTCTTTTGTAGTCAAAATTCTTCCCATGCACAAGCAAAACCTATTCTCACCAATGCTATAAATTCCACCGCATATATCCACTTCAATATCTCTAACTTGTCCATAGAGGTAGTATAATAGAAGTGTAAACAAGCACTTGGATGAGTGACCCAACGTCTTAGAGAGCTTTTTCTGTACTAGGCTTTCTTGATGTCGAGCTTCCTTGTATCCAATACTTTTATCAATCAATACATCCCTGATTTGAGACAATCCCTCTTTCATGATCTCAAGCTTCGCCACAAGAAAACACAAGTCCCTTTCACTTTTCAAACAATCAATGAGGTCAGTGAACATCTCAAGAACATCTTCCCACTTATGTGAAGCAGACGAGTCAACAACTTTTACAGGCACAAGCCGCATCCATGAAGTGGAGTCATGGTCAGAGGAAATGGCTGTGTCAGCCAAGAATTTTAGACAGCTAGAAACTATCTGCTGACCCATTTTGATCCCTTTGCTAGAGCATCGACAAGATAACAAATCCAACTCGTATTTCAATCCATTTAGAATCTCCTCAAGTGCACCTGTCCATATCCGCTGTTGGGTGACCTGGGGGCATACCGTGTGACGAACCAGCTTTCTTTGCTGTGCGGAAATGTTCAGAAAGTTGGACACATGGGTAAGTGAATTCACAATCATAGGCTCTCTTTCACTCGGTGAACTGAAACAAACAAACGGGTTGCAGTTGGTACTTGCGGCCGAAAAGGCCATCACATTTTTCTGAACCGTTTGCTGAACTGAAGGAGACCCAATAAAGATCCTGGCCAGGGACTTGAAAGTTTTCATTTTTTGTTCAATTTGGCCATCAAAGAAAATCGAATTATCACTGACATCAACCAGCCCCCCATCAACCCAATCCACATTTCTCAACAAGTGGCTCAATTTCGCTATCTTTGGGAATGTCCTCTCATACCAATCACAAGGTAAAGGCTCTTGATGGGATACTTCTGAACAGTGATATAGCATCAACTTCACATACAAAGCTCCATTTTGCTTGGTTTCTAAACACTTTGCACCGTGGACAAGCTTCTGTAAATATTTGTACACCATTATGATTCAGCCGTCCTTTATATATAGTTAAAAACAACCTTTAGGACCAAAACACAAATCCTGCCTCAACCTGTAAGCGCTAGAACTTCATTTTGACCATTCATCGAACACGTATTAGACATAATATCTTACAAAAACCAGTCATCCCTACCAACAATAATTCAAAGGGAAACAAAGTAAGAGAAGTAAAGACCGCATAATGAAAAGGATATGAAGATGTGAAACTTGCTTACTACTACAGCCTTGTTTTGGCGCAGGCAGTGCTACTGTGCTAGTGAGGCTACCGAGGGAGGAGCCTGCAATTTCGAACTGTGGAGAAGTTAATACAATGTATACAACCATTTTGAAATAAATTGGGCCATATTACTTAGGTTCCACCAGCGAAAGATGGACTTCAATGGGCCAGGCTTCAAGACTTCTTTTCAACTTATTCCAAATATTCGAGAATTTCATTTCATCCACGTCCACCCATCTTTTTCTCTTATTATTATTATTTTGGTACTAATTCTCTTACTTATTATTGAAGATATAAGAAACTATTTTAATAATTTTTATTTGCATTTAATTTCGTGTATATACAAAATGATTAGATGTAATTAATAGGACGGCGTGTCTTCATTTTTGTTTAATTAGTTTACATATCCCTAATCAACACTCGAACCTTTTAACTTTAAAAGAAGAAAGCGTCTTTTGTATGATCGTTGCACAAAACAAGGGTTTTGTGCAATTCACTTAGAGTTTGACACATTATCATTTACAAAAAATTGCAAGAAAAATATATGTGACCAAAACACTAGATTATTTCTCTCACAAACATTTGAACCACCACTTGTCTTTGTCGGACGCCAGCACCGTTGCCTCAAACCACCTCCGTCAATGCCACCCCCTAGGCAACGAAGTGGCCATGCTGGCCACCCCAAGCCATCTGGGGTGGCCACGCAGCCTACCCTAGGCCATGGGTGGCTCGCTGGCCACTCCAATCATGGGTTTTGCCATGCCCCGCCTCAAAACCAACTTGAAATCGTCGTGACCTGCCTCAAAACCGAATTCTAATGTTTCAAAATTCGTTTTTGAAGGATTTTATTACCCTAGAGGTAAAAAGTAAACTCTTTAAGGATTTTATTACCCTAAAGGTCGGAAAAAAGAGCTCCGACGACAAAGAAGCGATTAGACCCGTAAGTTTGGCTTGACTCGCTATCCAGCCAACTGGTTTTCTCATTAATTAGTTGTTTTATTTTTTATCTCAATAATCTGGTGAAGTATTTATCTTCTTATTATGTATTATATTTATGTGGCAATTACTAAATAGTATGCACAAAACAAGAGTTTTGTGCAAACACCATATTGAAATTATTCTCTTAAAAGAAACCAATGTCACTTCAAAAAAAAAAAAAAAAAAAGAAACCAATGTCATTGAATGCGAACTTACCCCCACTCATTCTTGGAGGTACAATTTTTTTCCAAATTAAATTCGAAAATTTCTTCAACTCAATATGTATACAAATGCATGCAATTCTCAAATATATTTATAATAAAACATGCGATTCTCATATCTTTTGAACACCCATTAATTAAATAAACTGAATTAAAATAATTTCTTGTAACCCAGTTTCAAGAATATCTTTGTATTCAAAAAACCCAAAAGAACAATAAAACAAAAACTAGGAAAAACCGAAAATATAAAATTTAAGTATAATTGGTGAATTATTGGTCATTAAGAAGGAAATAATCTTCTATCAACGACCAATATTCCAATAATAAACTCAGGTCCGCTTGGACCTATGCATTACGTATAGGGATCCCTAACAAATCTGTTGGACGAATTCTACTTTTAAGATCAATATGAAACTTTATCGGTTCAATCAGCTGACCCACATGACGGAATTTATTTATTTTTTCTTCCCCTAATTGGAATCCTTTTTCAGTATAGTTGTTTGTGATCATCCAATTAATTCTTTCAAAAAGATCAGTTAAATCCTTTTTACTAATACTGTAATTTGTTCCAAACAACGCCTCTTCCCCCAAATGGCTTCTGTTTCCTGTACAAATTTCCTGAACATTGATGAAATTTATAGAAGAAATGCTCCATATCTATTCAAAATTGCAGGAACTTTAAGAAGTTCAGTAGCATGTCAAGAAGGCCTTCAAGTATTTGGCTATGGCTTTGTAAAATGGACTGGCTTCCGCAAGCAAAACTGTTCGATGTATCCGCTTGCATATTGTTTCTTTGCTGGATCCAACTTGATCTCATATAGCTTTGGCCAAAGTTTTCCGGTTACTGCAACAAAATAAAATATTATTCAGATACAGGTAGGTGAATAATTCAGAACCATAATCCCAAGATATGGTCTAAAACAAATCTTATTAGATGCAACATTATTCTTTTGAAAATGCTCGACTTTAGAGCTGGTTCTGTTCATATCTATCGGCGCATGACAGAAATCGCGAAGAGAGAAAAACAGCTAGATATGGAAGAATTGCAGAGAGAAATTAAAGAATATTATTATTTGTGAGCAGAATTGATTAATAGAAGAAGAAAGTGAACTTAGAAGGATGCAAAATATGTTCCAAAGCCCTCATGTTACGATCCTAAGTTTTCACATGATTAAATACAATCTTAATCATGTGTATATAAGCTTTTATAGAAATCCTACCCTTGCAAGCCAGTTTTCAAAGTGTGAGTTCTATTCAAAGCTTGTATAATTTGGTATCAAAGCCAACCACCATGTTGAGTATAAGATTCAACACCGTTCATTGAGTATGAGATCGAATGGGTTGTAACTCTTTGGTCGAGTCACGTAGGTCAACCTACTGGGGCAGCCATGAATGTTGGCTGCTGAGCGTGGTAATATTTTATGATGCTAAGTGACACTTAGCAAGTGTCTCACTTAGCTTAAGTACAATCTTAACCATGTGCATATAAACTTTTAAACACCCTCACGTTGTAAGTCAATTTTCAATGATGAGTTCACCAAAGGTTTGCATTACCTCGTCACGATTCCTGTACAGTCAGCAATCTAACTACAAATAGCCAGTTTAAAACATAATTATTTAGGATCACACAAATCTGGGTAAACGTCATAAAATCAGTCTACCTTGGTTAGCTCCCTATCCCGATTGCTAATGAAGCACCGAATTTCTCAAACAGGATATAGGCCACATGCAAGACAATACTAATGCTGCTTTTAGAAAAAGGCATGTTAAATATTGAAGCTCACCAAAAATACGCTTCTCCTCACTATCCCAAGCTATGCCATTCAAAACATCAATACCCTAGAAGGATCAAGATTTTCAAATAAATGAATTAGGTTAGGCAAGTGAAAGAAACAATGATTTTTTTCAAATAAACATTTGGTTCTAAGAAAGAACGAAAGGAAGCAAAAGAAAACACTTAAAAGGGAAGCCATTTTAAGCAGTTTCTTCCTTTCTTTCAAGGAACCAAACACGGCCTAAATTATATCATCACAAGCCGCACTATAATAGGTAAGGTAATTTTTTGATAAAAACAAAGCCTTTTAGATTTTTTTTTCTTCAAATGCTTACATAATTCCCAGCTGCTAACAATTTTCCCCTGTATGGAAAAAAAAATAAATAAATAAGGAAAGAAAAAGAAGTGCAATTTTTTAGAACAAAAAATATAGCTTTATTTATCTAATTCTTCAGTATAAACATCAGCCACATCGTAAAAAGGCACGGAGATGTAAAGAAAAACCTTAAAGTTTGAAGGAGAATCCAGCCAAGCACAGTACCATCCTCAGGTGAAACTCTAGCAATGCAATCAGTCTACACATAAGAATATGAAGTCATAAGGAAATCCAAGACAAACAATAAACTTTTCGTGCCAAGAATGTAATTTAATCTCACGAGCAAGGGTATTATGTGCATTGTGGATCACGAAGCCAGTGGTAGCTAAGTAGCTGAAGCATCAATGAAATCCACTCAGAAAACCACAGTAGTGCAAACATGATATCCATACAAATATATTGCAATGAGAAGTTGCACCTTGGTCCATGCAAGGAAACAGGGTTTAAATGGTCAAAAGATGCTTCTGGAAAGGGAGGAGCATCTCACATTCCAAATTAGAACAGCTTCTGATCAAACGAACACCATTTTTGGAGACTTTTCTGTGAAAGTTCCTATGCCCCCAACCAATTATCATGCCAATACCCACTTAAATATGCACAATAATCTCCACTACGAAAAAGCCCCAAACAGTACAGAAAAAAAGGTTCATGGTCAACTGATGTGCAAGGACATACCTGCCAAACATTCGCCCAAACTTCTTTATCTATAAACTCCAGTTCGTTAAGGTTGTGTACTTCATGACCATTATATATGACTTTCTTTTTTCCTATGACTGTATTAAAGAAATCAAATTAAATTCAGTAGTATTAAGCATAAATTTCTTCAATGAAAAGAAAAAAGAAAGCTACAATTGAACAAAAATCTACCACCACATTTTGGAGGAATAAAAAAGTTAATGGAAGGGAGTGAAAAACTGAAGGTTTGTGATAAATACACTCACCCATTTTTTTCTAGTTTATATTTTTGGGGGTGGGGGCAAATGGAATTGACATTAAATGATGTATAGAAGAGAAACCTTTAAATGATTGAGGGTCGATCAAATACAATGTTGAAGTCCCATCACTTCCAAACAAGACCTCTCCATCAGTTGCCAGACCCCAACCATCTTGCATTTGATGTGTAAATTTCTCAAACTGCATTAACCATAAAAGTATAAAGCTTGTTACAGATCTGAACCATCAATATCAACGGGCACACCAAAAAGCATGCACCTTAGTAAAAAAGAACATTGCAAGAAAAGGCGACATTTAAAATGTTAGTGGTATGGAATGACATTAATCCAATATAGATTTTGTTTATAAGTATTATTAATCCAATATGGATAAAGAAATGGATCACACTTTCCACTTTTAGACAGAATCAATATCACCACAGAAGAAATTGCAATGTAGAAGACATCAATTTTTCAAGATGGTAAGTTGTGATTTTCACAATTAAACCATCCGGGAAAGAACCAAAACTATTCATGTTAACCCAAGGAGAGAACAAATCTTATCGGAATAGTGGGTTGCTATATCTCATCACAACAGCATGATCAGGCAATGCAATCTTAATGGATATACCAGCTAAACATCTCAAAGATGCCAGAAACACCTCCAATTTTAGGGTCTTTTTGGTAGGGAGGCTAGAAAAGTAAGAGGAATGGATAGGAAGGACAGAAAAAAAATTAGAAAAAAAATGAGGAAGGGGTTGTTTTTCTTATACAAACTTTTGTCGGGAAGGATGAAAAACTATCTTGTAACTATTCATAGCGATTACCTAGACACCATTCAAACCACTTATTCATGTCATTTTATCTCTTGCTTTCCTCCAATTTTTGCTGCAACTGAATGGAATATGGTGGGCCCAGATGTAAACACATCATCCATCCCCTTCCTTTCCCACCATACCAACAACAGAAAGTGATAATTAACTCCCCATTTTCCTCCTTCCAATGTCCACCCTTATCCGTTCTCCCACTTCTCCTCCTCCCTACCAAATTATATTGTCAAAGCCAAAGTAAAAATATGTCCACAATATACAATAGTTCCTAATCAAAAGCATCACCAAGATGCCTGGGTTAATCCTATATCATTCTTCTGGCAACCAAATTGATGATGTCACATAACTATAGATTTCAGATGCAATCCTAAAACTACTGCTTACCCATCAAGTCTTTATTGGCCCCCAATATTCCCATGCTGTGTCCTGAGAAGCATAAATTTATCAATTGGAAATGCAAGCAGAAGACTTTGACCCACACATGCATATAGTAGACTGCACATGCTCAGCTAACTTCATTCACATCATACTTCATCTGATATTCAACTTTCAGCTTTGCATTACGCTTCAGAATTAAGCCAATTCTGATATATATATTTTTTTTTGGGTAGAGGTGAGGTGGGGGAAGTGGAGGATAAGGAAAAGAGGAATATCTTACAAAAGTTTTTAGCTTTTACTAGTATTTAATTTGCCCGTTATGCTTCCATAATGAATTCAGAAGTAATAAATCAACAAATATAAGGAAGAAAAAAATTATATAAGGAAAAGAGGTGAAGCACAAACTTTGTTTAAATTATTTCGGTCATATATGAAACCAGTATTCTTCAACCAGGTTACTTGGAACAGCCTATAGAAGAATATAAAAATTACGAGATTAGCATCATTTCCCTTTTAAAAATGTTAAAAGCACAAGACATTTAAAAATCAACAATTAAGAAAGTACATGAACAGAGACAAGGCAAAAGGCTAAAATATATTGAATGAAAAGCATAAATTTTAAATGAGTTAACCACACAATTTACTAAACAGACGAGAAAGTAAAACATGAAGAAATAAATTTCCCTTACAAACCTTTCACCAAGAAGAGTTAAACCCTCCCCAAAGTAAGAATCATCCATCTTCTGGAGTGCCTCAACCTGTAGATAGCCAAAAACTAAGGAATTTATATTTGGAATCTTTAATCTAGCACTGTTACAGTTAAGCATTGTGAATTGATTACTATTGTTTAGTCAATTTGCATGAATGGTTTAGACACAAAAAGGTGGAGGCACGTTATTCTCTACTTGTCACATAGCCTACCACACATCTTGTTATATTGGGTTAGAGAAATATCACAATGACCAACATACTCCCAAAACATAATGACCCACAAACCCTAATAACTCTTCTAACATAGTGAAACAGATTTCTTCACTACTCACTACTAAACTAAGTATTGGTAATTAGTTTATCAATATACAATCTTTGATACACAACAATGAGTAAATGTGAGAAACAGAAAACTAGGATCTGTACCTTCCCACTTTGAAGAGCTACTTTCCGAACTGATGACTGAAACAACACAAGTTAATAGACAGTCAGGTAAGAAATTACACAAAAACCAAATGATGCTGGTAAATAACAGCAAAGGTATCATGCAAGATATGTAATTTACTTTAAAAAGCTCTAAAAGGGAAAGACTTAGATGATTATACATAATACACTTCAGAGATCTTACTTGTCAAATAAAAGGCCTGCTAGGTGCACACACAGAGACAAACAGATTTTTGGCAATGAAAGTAACAACCCAACAGGAAGATTACCTCATCTCTAGTATTCATGATATATCTGCCACAGATTTTTTTTTTCTTTTAATTTAATGCAACATAGAGCCCCTAAAACAATTCGTAAATGCAACGATGGCCACATATTATCTAGAATAACATTGACTTAATATAATTAAAACAACGTTGAATTAATAAAGAATGTGCCTTCATAATGATTACAACAAACAACGCAAAAAAAATGAAAGTCTACCACTCATATATTAGACAGGTTTCAGCAAAACGCATGTTAATTTGACTTAAAATAGTACTTAACAAAAAAAAAAATTGACTTAAAATAGCTGTCAGCTTAGAAGAAGTTACATAATTGATTTAAATGGATGATAACTCTGCTTAAGTCTATCTTGTGTGGCAATTGACCCTTCGAAGTAGAACACCTAAAGTGATAAATACAAGTTATAAAAAGAAGACCATTACTGCTTTAAGTTCTATAAAGAAAAACAAACATATGCATATACATCAGCATATGTATGAAATATATATATAACCGGAACGCAAATCACCTCCCTATAAAGACCAGTTGACTCAAAAATGGTGTTATTTCCAGCATAAAGAAGCCCCTGCAAGCAAAAAAGCAAATAAATTGTTGTTCCTTTCCTCTGCAGAGACATTAATTTTACAAATAAACATCTAGAAAGTTCATATATGAAAGGAAAATAGACTTCAAATAATTCTGAGAATCTTAAGAGATATAAATTCTCTTTAGATATAGCTTGAGGCTCTCAATCACAAATAATGTTGCATGCAACAACAAAAATAATCATTCAAATCATAAACAATGATCAGGCAGAGGACTTGGACGTGGTTTGCACTCTCCCTTTCAGGCCTGTGCAGAGATTCAAGTGATCCAGAACACCCAAGCAATCCGTTCATCCCATTTTCTAATCATTTAAAGGGAATAAAACAAGGAAGGCATTTTCTAGTTTATAAAACATTCCCGGTGTCTTAAATCACCATAATTCATATTTCTATGGAGTAGAATTGTGAGAAGCACTTCTTTGATGCTCATAATATGTAAATCAACTTTAATTCTGCACTGCCACTTCACTGTAAATCCCAACATACGAGTGCAAAGAGCTTACAAAAGAAAAATAACTCATTTTCAATTTGAAAAATCAGACTAGTCCATAGAATCAATTAAGAAAAAAAAAATAAAAAGAAAACTTAACGCAAATGGTTACCTGAGTGAAGGCATGGGGATCGTGAGGAAACTCGTTAACTACCTCGATCGTGTAGATTCTGGGAAATGACTCGTCATGGGATTTGAACTTGCTCCACAAGCTCGATGAAATGCCCAGTAGAACAACAGCAGAGATTACCAAAAGAACCGAAACGATCAGATAGGATTTTTTGTGGTTGGAAGAAGAATTAGGGCGCGAGGCCATTGCCGTGTGCGCCTTGAGATTCGATCGTTTGCTGTGCTTTTTCTTGTGAAGCGATCCGCTCGCCATGAAATTATCGAGGGGTTTTGTTCATGGGGATTTGGGGATCGTCAACTGACCATTTTTTCGACGACGCGTGAACGAACATGAGAGAGAGAAAATTTTAAACTATTTTAAAAAAATAGTGAACACTAATAAAAAAAATAAATTAATTATGTTTTCATAGTTTAGACTTCAGAGATATAAGACAAAATTGAGAATATATATTTAGGATTAGATTGAATAAAATTACAAAAACTAAAACTGAAAATCCAATTTTTTAAAAAATAAATAAATACCTAAAATTATATATATAAAAGGGGGTGAACCAACTTCAATCACTGTTTGGGGTCCAGAATTTGATGGGTTTTTGAGTCAATTCAAACGGTTATAATCGTGGATTATTAACTATAATCGCAATTGATTTGGGCGGTTATTTATTTTTACTAACTGTAATCGTCTAGATGGTTATCGGTTGTTTTATAACAGACGGATAGTAGCTATTCAATCTAATAACTACACGATTATAACCCTTTTTTTAAATGTTTTTTTTTTTTGATTGGCCTTTTTTTTTCTTTTATATTTTTAGTTTGGTTGAAATTTTTTAGTTGGATGTAAAAAAATTTGTTAAAAATAAAATAGTTAAAAATAAATTGACATCCAATTATCCGAACATGCCAATAACTCTAACTTTGTTTGAAATTGTACTTAAAAAGTAGAGTTTTTAATTTTTTTTTTTTTTAAAAAAAAAAATCAATGTTGGAAGTGGTGGATTTTGTGTTGTGAGAGTCACTTCATCAGTTTACCCCTTTTGAGGAAGAATTAGCATCGAACTAGATAATATCTAATTAGTTATAGTTGAAGTGTATTTTTATCTTTTTACTTTTTGTGGGAACAAAAATACTCATTTACTATAATTAATTTGATATCATCTACTTCATTTGAAATTGAGAGGATTCTATTTCCTTGAGAAGTGGCTCTTCAGGCACGTAAGGTAAGGTAAAAATAAGAAAGATTACTTGAAGAGCCACTCCCACATCACAAAATCCAATACTTCCAAATTTTCAATGAAATCAAGGCTAGCTTCAAATTTTTACCCATCTTCACCCAACATGCAGATCTCTTCGCTCTTTTCAAAGGGAAGAAGTGCCTCCTAGGGGCTAGGAGTATAAAAACAATTGTGATTAGCGATTATTTGTTAAAATTGCTAATCATATCTGTTTAAGACAATTATTAAATTTTAATAACTGTAACAGCTTTATTTAGGCGGTTAGTAGTTATTTTATAACTGGCAGTTAGCGGCTATTTAAACCAATAACTTTTATAGCAATTTTTTTATATGGTTTTTTTTTTGGTATGTTTTGAGCTTCTTCTTCTTCTTTTCTTTTTTTTTTTTTAAAGTTTTGGATCAAAGTGTTCCAAAAAAACAATGAATGTGATGAACCCTATCTCTAACTCATATTTAAAACAATACCATTTTGGTGTTAAAGTCATTTCAATGCTATAATTTTAATATAAAATATATTCATATTATTATATATAATGGTAAGTGATTAATGGTTATTAACTACTTTTCTCTACTCCTAAAATCTCTAACCGCCTAACCCTAAGGGTTAGTAGTTTTTTATAATCGCTTATCAAAGCAGTTATGCAATTAATAGTTGTGAGGCGGTTATAACCATCTTATTTATACACCCCTACCACCTCCTATGGCTCATGAGGCGGTTTTACCATTTGTGATGGTTTTGCTGATTATTGTAAGGATAATTTTTTTAATAATTTATTGATTAAATTGCTAGAAAGACTTACATAGCACTCACCTATTTGAATAAGCGACCGAATAATTAGACAAACGGTTCCATACAATATGAACTCTCACAATTATATGCTTAAACAGAAAATTGTTTAGAGGTCCTTGTTCGGATTTGAAAGGGTGTGGTTTTTCCTAAAAGATGAGTAATGATAGGAATTTTTTTTTTTTTATCCATATAATTTTTAAAATCATAATTAAATTAAAATTTAATAATAATTAATCATAAATTTAATAGTAATTTAAAAGTCATATCAATAAAAGAGAATGCAAAATTTGATTGACAGAATGTATTTAAAATTGAGAAATAATACATTTATTCTTATTTATTTACATAAATTATCATATTTATATGTGACTTTTAAAATTATAATTAAATTAAAAATTAATAAATGTATATTATATTTAAAGATAATTTAAAAGTACGTATAAATGTGAAAAAACTAAGTAAAAAAAAAAATTGAATTAGGTGTAGCATATCATTCTTTAAAATTTAAACAAATGACATATTCCAGATGGTTCGATGCAACGAATGGTCTGGATCGTAAAAAATGCGGGGAAACTGATTCCATGAATTCACAAATGGTCAAGGTCAGCCAGGAGTGGGACGGACTCACAGAACATTCCAGACGTCACAACAGAAGAGAACTTTCTCGATTAGCGAATTAAACGTCATCGTTTCACCCGAATACCAACTTCCTTTCACCGCCTTAACAATTTCCAAAAACAAAAGCAAGTCCAGAGAGCCGTAGAAGAATCCAGAACACGACTGATGGTGCCTCCTTTATATAATAGCCCATCCCAGCACTTTTCTCCTCGCGAATCAAGAGTAATTTCAACTAAAGTGTCTCGCTCTCTCTGTGAAAGCACTTAATCGATTTCTTTCGTTCTCTTTTCTGGTTTCTTGTTCGTGAAGGAATTTGTGTCAATGGCGGACGTGCAGATGGCCGATGCGGAGACCTTTGCCTTCCAGGCGGAGATCAACCAGCTACTGAGCTTGATCATCAACACCTTTTACAGCAACAAGGAGATATTCCTTCGTGAGCTCATCAGCAACTCCTCTGATGTACGTTTCTCTCTCTCTCTCTCTCTCCCCCCCATTGTGTCTCTGTTTCTTTTTCTTTTTTTTTTCTTCCGTTCTTGTTTCATCTTGTTGATGTGCTTTTGAAAATTAAGGATTGGATTGGTTGTTTTTGGTGGTAGGCTTTGGATAAGATCCGATTTGAGAGCCTTACGGACAAGAGCAAGCTCGAAGCTCAGCCAGAGCTCTTCATTAGGATCGTCCCTGACAAGGTCAACAAGACCCTCTCCATCATTGACAGTGGTATTGGCATGACAAAAGCAGGTAAATAGTTTATGTCCCCTATTGATAGACAATGAGGAATCTATATTTTGGCATTTGCTTTTCTTGATTATTGTTGTTGAAAGATTAATCGAGTGCTTTTAGGTTTGAGTACTTAAACACACGAGATGATGTTTATTATAGTTGTTTGGTAATTAATCTAAGTCCTATTGGTAACTCGATTTCATGATAGATTTGGGACAACGAGGAATCTATATTTTGTGATTTGCTTCTCTTGATTATTGTTGTTGAAAGATTAATTGAGTGCTTTTAGTTCGAATACATAATCACACGAGAGGATGTTTATTGTAGTTGTTTGGTAATTAATCCAAGCCCAATTGGTAACTCGATTTCATGATAGATTTGGTGAACAACTTGGGCACAATTGCGAGGTCTGGGACCAAGGAATTCATGGAGGCGTTGCAGGCCGGAGCGGATGTGAGCATGATTGGCCAATTCGGTGTGGGTTTCTACTCTGCCTATCTTGTTGCTGAGAAAGTCATTGTGACCACAAAGCACAACGACGACGAGCAGTACATCTGGGAATCCCAAGCCGGTGGTTCCTTCACCGTCACACGGGACAGCGGAGAGCAACTTGGAAGGGGTACCAAAATCACCCTCTTCCTCAAGGAAGATCAGGTAAAGCACGCCTTAATTCCAATTAATCCTACATTGCTTTGGAATGAATACATTGTTTGAACGTGCCGCTAACGGTGGTTATGGTTTTTGAGCAGTTGGAGTACTTGGAAGAGAGGAGGATTAAGGACCTTGTGAAGAAACACTCCGAGTTCATCAGCTACCCCATCTACCTCTGGACCGAAAAAACGACTGAGAAAGAGATCAGTGACGATGAAGACGACGAGCCCAAGAAGGAGGAAGGAGATGTGGAGGACGTTGATGAGGAGAAGGAGACCAAGTCGAAAAAGAAAAAGATCAAGGAGGTCTCTCACGAGTGGCAACTCATCAACAAGCAGAAACCCATCTGGCTGCGGAAGCCGGAGGAGATCACCAAGGAGGAATACGCCTCCTTCTACAAGAGCTTGACCAATGACTGGGAGGATCATCTTGCCGTCAAGCACTTCTCTGTTGAGGGTCAGCTTGAATTCAAGGCTATCCTCTTTGTACCCAAGAGGGCGCCGTTCGATCTATTTGACACCCGGAAGAAGATGAACAACATTAAGCTGTATGTGAGGAGGGTGTTCATCATGGACAACTGCGAGGAGCTCATTCCTGAGTACCTTGGGTTCGTGAAGGGTGTGGTGGACTCTGACGACTTGCCGCTCAACATCTCTCGCGAGATGTTGCAACAGAACAAGATATTGAAGGTGATCAGGAAGAACCTTGTGAAGAAGTGCATTGAGATGTTCAATGAGATTGCTGAAAACAAAGAGGACTACAACAAGTTTTATGAGTCCTTCTCGAAGAACCTGAAATTGGGTATCCACGAAGACAGCCAGAACAGGAACAAATTGGCTGATCTGCTCCGATACCACTCTACCAAGAGCGGTGACGAATTGACCAGTCTGAAGGACTATGTGACTAGAATGAAGGAGGGTCAGAAGGATATTTACTACATCACTGGTGAAAGCAAGAAGGCTGTGGAGAACTCTCCATTCTTGGAGAGGCTCAAGAAGAAGGGGTATGAGGTGCTTTTCATGGTTGATGCCATAGATGAGTATGCTGTTGGACAGTTGAAAGAGTACGATGGTAAGAAGCTAGTTTCCGCTACCAAGGAGGGCTTGAAGCTTGACGAAGAGACCGAGGAAGAGAAGCAGAAGAAAGAGGAGAAGAAAAAGTCTTTCGAGAACCTCTGCAAGACCATCAAGGACATATTGGGCGACAAAGTCGAGAAGGTTGTTATCTCTGACAGGATTGTAGACTCACCTTGCTGCTTGGTGACCGGGGAGTATGGTTGGTCGGCGAACATGGAGAGGATTATGAAGGCTCAGGCACTAAGGGACAGCAGCATGGGCTCTTACATGTCGAGCAAGAAGACGATGGAGATTAATCCTGACAATGGCATTATGGAGGAGCTGAGGAAAAGAGCTGAGGCTGATAAGAATGACAAATCGGTGAAGGATCTTGTGTTGCTGCTCTTCGAGACAGCCCTCTTGACCTCCGGTTTCAGCCTTGATGAACCCAACACATTTGCTGCTAGAATTCACAGGATGTTGAAGCTCGGTCTCAGCATTGATGAGGAAGAGACTGGCGGTGACGATACTGATATGCCTGCTTTGGAGGAGGATGCTGCCGAGGAGAGCAAGATGGAGGAAGTGGACTAATGTTGTCCTTATTTTGTTGGTAGAATTGTGTGTGTTGGAAGGGGGGTGGGGATTTTTGTTAAAGTTTCTATAGTGTGTATGTTCTTTCTTCCTTTCTGGTCTGCATATCGAAATCAGTTTGTGCTTTCTTTGACAAATTAATGTAGAATCTGGGTTTGCCTACCTTCCATCTTCATGACTGACTCATTGCTAGATAAATAAATATCTGTGGATCTTTGGTTTGGTTTTCAATTAAAGCTCAAAACCCAAAGCAACGAGAAGGCCAAAATAACAGTTTCTCTCCATGCCATTCAATCCGGTGAAAAAAAAAAGAAAGAGTTGTGTATTGGAAATTGGGGTGGGTCGTATAAAAAGACCCTAGTGCCCATAATTTTCTAACGTAATGCCCAATAAAATTTCAAAGCACAAAGCAATGAGAAGGCCAAAATAATAATTTCCCTCTCAAACTATAATTTCACTATTCCTGTGGAATCGGTGCTCTTTTTTTTTTTTTCTTTTCTTTTCTTTTTTTTTATATATATATATATAGCTTTAAGTTTAAGATTTTGAATGGGTGCTTTGATATAATATATTGAGGTTTGCTAGGGATTCTCCTCGTAGTGTTCTCCTGGTGTTCTTCTAGCCTTATGTAGAACATGATTTAATAAAAAATAAAATTGTAGCACCGTTTTTAATTTTTATGAGTTAATAGTTAGGTTCTAATGCTTTAAAACTTGTTTTTGATTCAAAATTAAACCTAAGGGTGGAAGGTTAACCCTTTAGGGATGATATCACCTAAAATGAATTTGATCATCCTAAATTTGATGCTAATGCCTCAATTTTGTTGCTAATGCCTCACAAATTTGTTGCTAATGCCTCAAATTTGATGCTAATGCCTAAAAACCTAGTGGAGGCAACTACAATTTTATTTTTCTTAAATCATGTATTATGTAAAACCTGGGAGAACACTGCAGAGAACTCTACTTTCTAATATATTATAGGAATTTATTTCAAATAGGCATGGGTGAGAGGTCTAAAATTATTAAATCCTTAAGTGTTTTTTTGACAAATAATGATGGGTACATCGACGCCTATCATAAAATCCTTTCCATCCAATTTTATTAACTGTCAATATTTTTTCAAAACGCACCGTTTTTTACTAATAAAATATTATTTTTTAAAAATTTAATTTTAAAAATAAAATATATTAAAATTTAAAAAAAAAAAAAAAAAAAGGGGTGGCCGAACCACCCCATAGGGGGTGGTGCCACCTTAGGCCATGGGGTGGTTCGCCACCCCTGCATCCGATTGTGGGTGGCAACCACCCCATGGCCTAAGGGGTGGCCGAGCCACCCCTTTAAGTCTATGAAAAAAAAAATAGAGGGGTGGCCAAACCACCCCATAGGGGGGGTGGCCGCCACCCCTTGGGCCATGGGGTGGTTCGCCACCCCTGCACGGCGATCGTGGGTGGCCGAACCACCCCCATGGCCTAAGGGCCACCCCTTTAAGTCTATGAAAAAAAAAAAAAATAGAGGGGTGGCCGAACCACCCCATAGAGGGTGGCACCTTGGGCCATGGGGAGGTTCGGCCACCCCATTAGCCGATCTGGGGCGGCCGAACCACCCCATGGCCTAAGGGTGTGAGCCACCTTTAAGTCTATGAAAAAAATAGAGGTGGCGAACCACCCCATAGGGGGCGGCTGGCACCCCTTGGGCCATGGGGGAGGTTCGGCCACCCCAGATCGGCCGATCTGGGGGCGGCCGAACCACCCCCATGGCCTAAGGGGGTGGCTGAGCCACCCCTTTAAGTCTATGAAAAAAAAAAGGAATTTATATCAGATAGGCGTGGGTCAGAGGCCCAAAATTATTAAATCCTTAATTTTTTTTTTTTTGACAAAAATAGGCATGGGTTAGTCGAGTTGTACCCAAAAAAAGAAAAAAAAAAGAGGGGTGTGAACCACCCCATAGGGCCACCTTTAAGTCTATGAAAAAAAAAAAAAATAGTGGGGGGTGGCGAACCTCCCCATGGCCCAAGTGCCAGCCCGCCCCCATGGGGGTGGTTCGCCACCTCCTTTTCTTTTCTTTTAATTTTAATATATTTTATTTTAAAATTAAATTTTTAAAAATAATATTTTATTGGTAAAAATGGTGCGTTTGAAAAAAGGTAACGGCAGCTAACAAAATTGACTAAGGATTTTATGATAGGCGTCGATGTACCCATGCTGTTATTTGTCAAAAAAAAACACTTAAGGATTTAATAATTTTGGACTTCCAACCCATGCCTATCTGATATAAATTCCCTATATTATAATTATGTTACCAACCCTTTTTTGTTTTTTTTTTTATCGAAAATAATTGCACTCTTCTTATTATACTTTACCTAAAAGTCGCATGTTAATATAAATATTATTCGGAAACTTTTGCTCAAACCGAAAGTTACTTTACTATAGAAAATGTCATACTTTTAGTTACTAAAAGTATGCTACAAAGTAAAAAAAAAAAAAATTGTAATTTTCCATACGCAGTAGAGTAAATGTTTTTTCGAAAATCATTTTTCAAAAAAATGATTTATGATGAAAATATTTTTTAACGGAAAACATTTTACATCTAAATAAATGGAGTAATAATGTTTCTCAAGCTTTTGCTTGAATGATGTATGAGGTCAGGAGCTTGGACCACATAATCCAATCATTAAAGTGGTATTACAACGACTGAATGAATTACGAAAGTTTTTAAATGCAATTAATGAATGTATATAGCTTACATATGATAAAACTATATTCCATAATATTCATTTCTTCTCCTTAAATTATGATTTTTATGTTTTATAAAGTTTATTTTTCTAACAATGGTGGGAGGTTACACATAGCATAAGGAAACACAGGGTTTTGGTTGCGGTAGATAGTCAAGTTTTCAATAAGGAATAAGTCGCCAAAAATGTATGTATTGTTTGGTTATGACATTATGTTATAGCTATGCTTTATTTGAATTTCAAAACTATGTTAAGTTGTAAACGTTATTACTATTGTGTTTCGAAGTTTTCAATTAATAATGTATGAAGTATTTCGTCTAGTTAAGTTGATGGTATTCAATGTCTTATGCGCGAATTAAAGTTGTAAGACCACTTTCTTATCCATCACGCGGTCTGACGGAGGATGCTATATATGGTTTCAGATTCAATTAAAGGCTAGATACAAGTTCTCAGTTGTCTCATGTGAAAAATCGTCTTCTTTGGGACAATCCTATCTGGGTTGATTGATAGGATTGTTCCTGTTTGCAAAAGAAAGTTTTTTAAGCACTTGTTA
The DNA here is from genome assembly GCA_013348765.1 of Carpinus viminea. Classification (NCBI taxonomy): domain Eukaryota; kingdom Viridiplantae; phylum Streptophyta; class Magnoliopsida; order Fagales; family Betulaceae; genus Carpinus; species Carpinus viminea. The sequence continues at coordinate 430,451 of CP054673.1, forward strand.
TTAGAGGCTTTCAATGAAAAGTTTTGCCCAAAAATTAAAGAACAATAACACGCTCGGGGCCTCTTTGAGATTAGAAAGCTTAAAAATTAAATTTAGTACCTAAAAAGTTGTGTCATGCAAAAATAGACATTTTGTAAAGAATTTACAAAACAATTTTTTACTTAAAAATTAAGCTTTTGCCAAATAAATTTTTTTTTTACTTAAAAACTCTATTTTTCAAACACAATTTCATGCTCTTACTTTCATTTCTTTACACAATTTTTACACTCAGATATCTACCACCGTTACGGCAGGGGATGTGATCTCTATATATTTGCATTATTGCATAAATTATCAAAGCAGCAAGTTCAATATAAGTTGCCACCTTCTCATTGTGCACGTAAAAAGACAAGAAGACAAGCACCATCTAGCGAAATTACCACGAATATGAATGAATTGAGCTGTAACAATGCATCATTTCCTGAGACGCTTGAAGAAAGAAAGTTTGGCGGTGAAGAGAGCGAGATCACGCCCGCTGACAGTAAAAATAATCTACTTGAAAGATGTGGAAACATATCGTCCAGGAATCAGTTTAAAAAATGCTTTTAATAAGCAACAAAATTTATAACCATGAATGCGGAGGCACATGATTTTCTAGTTCCCGTCAAACAAAAAACTCAAGGAACATATAGCTCATCATCTTAATACTACTGGAATCTGACAACTTTGCTGTATTCTTCCTAAATACTAAGCTCAGGAACTATAGAATATGAAGAAGCAGCATCATTTCACGAAAAACTTGAACTAGGGGGAGCTGCACCAATACCACCACTGCCACGACCAAAGCCAGGGCGTCCACCAGGACCCTGTAATATCAAGGGAGCAAATGAAATAATCAATAAGAATATCAACGCTACAAAAACATTTGGTAGGCAATCATGAAAATCTAAAGGTAGAGAAACAAATCTTAAGATAACTAATTTACTAAATATTGTGAGCAATATATGGTGATCAACAAAAATGTTACTTTTTACAATGATGACATACAAACTAATGATTTATCATTTGTCAAAATTACTTCCAATTGACAGCAATCATTGCTCTACAAACCTTTATCCATCTATTTCCACATCTATATAGCAGACATAGCATTTTAGTGTGCTTTTTAGAGCACGACAGTGGAATACCCAAGTAATATTCATAGTTTTTCAAGAGATATTAAACAAATCGGCATATTAACTAGAAATAACAGGAGAAGTACCAATAACATTCGATTACCAGCGATATTCTTCAGAAATGCGACAAGACAATACATATAGTAAAACCACATGTCATGAGACTACAATTCATCTCAACTTAATATATCACAACAAGCTAGAAATCTGAAACAATCTGCAGAATAAAAGCTCAAAATAACTTATAGTTTTAATGATTGAATAGAATGGACAATACTTATTATCACATGTAGACTCACCATTAATATGCTTACAAAATTTGTAAGTTGATTGAAACTAATATGCTTACAACATTAACTTCATCTAATAGGCAAAATGCAAACAAATTACATATTACACAAATGTGTGAAAGCTGCATGCTCAATTGAACACTTCCTCCTTGACATTACAAGATCCATTACCAGACTACACATCATAATAGAATAGTATAATTACCAGTAACAAACAAACCAACCACAACATAAACAAACTGAAGTCAAGAGTTAAATTACCCTGTAAGAGGGCTGGAAGTCCGGGGGGGCTCCTCCTTTGTCACCACCAAACTCGCCTGGAGGCCCACGTGGACCTCCACGGTACCCATCACGATCACCAAACCTTGAACCTCCCTCAAATCGAGGTGGACCACTAGGAAAAAAAAACACCACAACACCAACAAATAAGAACATACGAATAAAGCGTTAAACTAAAGAGGTCTATAAAACAAAAATATGCAGCATATCTTATAATACCGTGGACGGTCACCAGGTGGGCCTCCAAACGGCCTGCTAGGAGGCTTTGAGGATTTCTTCAAGGTGGCAGGCACAATTTCAGATGGAAGATTGAGATAAGTTCGCAGAAACTCAATTCCATCATTTGTGAGGTACCAGTAATAGTGCATCCATGCAAAAGTCTCACGCACATACCCCTTTGATTTAAAGCTTTGCATTAGCTTAATCACCTGCAGATTCGGGACATCGATCTCTGGGTGTTTTGCAAGATTGAAATCCTTCTTTGCATAGCAGACTCCCTCTGTAGGTAAAAAAATGCATCAGGAGATGCCAAAACAGATATTCTATACTCGGTTTATAAACAAAAAATGGGCAAAACCAGCAACCACAAAGAAACGTAAAACAAAAAATTAATGTCAACAGAACAAAAAAATTATCAGAAACTGCCAAGCAAACCAAATCCAACTATTTAACCTCCATTGTATCTTAAAGGAGAAAATATAATTACTCAATCTTCTAACTTTCACACATTTAATAAAACTGGTTATTACTTATCAAAAAAAACTTTCACACATTTGCTTTCCTAGAAAGAGGAAAGAAAAGCCGTAAAAGCAAAAATAAAATAAAAATAATCCCCCCCTCCCCCAAAAAAAAACCATTGAGCGTCAAACAGTCACTAGGCTTAATGGGTCTATATTTATTTATCGATAAAAAACCCATATATCTCTTTGCTTCTTTAACTTTTCTCAACATCCAAATTTGGGCCAAAAGGTTTTCATTTTGCACAATCAAATTAGAAACGATTATCCTCCACTCAATTTACATACCACTATTCTGTTGATTATAGTCGATTTGACTTGAGAATTTTCTTTCTTGAAGTTTTAGGTTTTTGATTAATTATAGGAAGTGGCAGGTCGTTTTCACAAATTTATTGGTTCAATTCTTTAGCATCTCAGAAAACGGAACAACAACGTTAGACACAGAAGTCCAAATTTTCTAATTTTATCTTCTATTCTTTTACTATCCGCAGTTTTCTCAGTAACCAAATTCACATAAATTGAACAATAAAACAAGAGTAATTTTTTTATTAAAAAATAAAAATGAAGCAAATGCAAGCGAGAGAGAGAGAAAGAGAGAGAGATGGTACCTTGAAAAATGTTCTTGGAGATCTCTCTCCGGTTCTTCTCTGTTATAATCTGACAATTGAACAAAACAAAAAATTAATACATTGGACACGCCCACCACGAACACACGCACACGGAGAGAAAGAGAGAGAGAAAGGGACCATAGTTGGAGGGCGAGGACAGTTCGAGCCCTTGGTTTTTGCGAGAGCAGGAGAGAAAAGAGCGTTAAGAGGAGCACCGAAACCCTAGTGAAATGCCCTAGCCGAAATGGGTGCATTATATTTATAATTGTATGGGCTGCAGTGGGCCTAGCTTCTCATTTGGGCGACCTGATTCGCATTTGGGTCCAACCCACTTTCTAGGCTGGGAGAGCAGCCCATCTTTTTAGATTTGGATGCACTAATTTAAAAAAAAAAAAAAAAGAAGAAGAAGAAGTTAAAATCACATTTTTTATCTTAATGTGACACTACTTAGATTAGCCATTGTTAAAATAATAATAATTAACAGTGTCTCATTAACAAATCAGTATAAAAATGTGATGTATAGCAATATTCTTTAAAAAAAAAAAAAAAAATTTCTTATATTTCCAAAAAATAAAATAAATTAAAAAACTTCTTTTGAGTTTTTAACATTTTAAACTCAGGGGATTCTGTAAATTATAATTAAGCCTTGAAAAAAAATAAAAAATAAAAAACAAAAGAAAATGAATTTTTTGTTAGGCTAGTAATTTGTTTTGAAAAGGCTTATAGAATAGAATGATTGATTTTTAAAGTAATGAAACTGAAGTAATGAATAATGATTCTTTGTCTTTTTAGAATATTTGAAATAACGCAAAACCTAAGGATGATATTTTTTATTTTCCCTTAATTTAATGTTTCCCTATTTTTAATGTGATTGATACATCAAAAATTATATCATGTCAACAATTTGGACAGGAAAACTAACAGACTGAGAATTGGTATTTAAATGTTGAATTTTTTTTTTAATTTTTTTTTTTTTGTTTTCTAAACCATAAAAATATTACGGTTCTTTTTAGTATTTTCGTGATCTTACATGAATATTCGTGGATATTTTTTTTGTTTTTGTTTTTTTATAAAACAATATCTACATAGGATGAGAAAAACACCCATAAGAACCATATCACTTCTCATTTTTAAAAGCATCAAACCCGGGGATTTTTTACTATTATTTTTAACAATAATAACAATTTTTTTTTTTTCTTAAACCAACTTCCCATTTATTAAGTCTAGACTCTACACTCTATAGTTGTCCCTAAAAAGTAATTCAATTGACTGTGAACCACACTTTATGAAATAGAGGTCACAAGTTTGAATCTCTCATTCTTTTTCCTTTCATTTTCTTTCCTTCCATTACTCTTGTGTGGACATGTTAAAAAAAAAAAAAAAAAAAACCCTCTACACTCCATAGTCAGTGCGGAAGCCGTAAAATCTGAACAAGGAGTGAGCCGGTCAAAATCCACGATATTGTAAGCAAGTCGGTACGTGGCATACATTTCATGGTAAGTTCATTATAAGTGTAAAAGACATTGTCACACTTGATCACAACCAACTGCTATATATATCGCAATCCTCTATAGCTGTAGCATCATAATGCCAGAGACTGGGTGGTCCATCCTCTGTACCTCAGCGTCGCCACCTTCTCTTGCAAGAAAAGTTTTTCATACTTTCTTTGCTCCCAAACGCACATCTCACAACAAAGCCCTAGACATTTTCCTGTCACTTTTGGCGAGAGAATCTTCATAGAAAAACTTCAAAAGTCCGCTGTTGCAGCAGCGATAGTTCGGTCCTCAGTCACTGTACCTTTATACAGACGCTCACAGATTATTATAGAATGTACATTTTAGTCTAAAGGCCTTGATCGTCAGGGTTTTTTGAATACACGCACTTAATATGTAACATTTTTGTAGGTGATTGAAGTTTATGCAGTTAAGGAACTTAGGCTTTGAGAATAGGAGATTAAGATTTGAAGAAAACTCATTGAGATCAAACGTTAAATTTTCCCGAGAAAATGAGCACAGCAAGTGAAAATCAGAGTTCGATTGTACAGAGTGAATCCGATGGAACTCTCAAAGAACTTCACAAGTAATTATTTTATTATATCTTTGGATGTTCGCTTTTATGCAATATAATATTATAGTTTATTTTTATAATAATTGCAGTATGCCGTATCGATCATATTTTAATTATTATAATATATATATTTCTTATGATGCATACTGTTTGGTTGCTGATAGAAATGGGGGAGGAAATGAAATTCTGTATGTAAAATCAATCATTCATTCTGTATAATCTGTGCCTCAGTGTGCTACTTGCTTAATACTGTCATGCTCTCTTAAGTCTTAACAATCAAATGGTGCATTATTACTGTTTCTGTTTAGATAGTGACTTATCTCTTGTTTCAACGATTCAGACAACCAAAAGTTTCATATACAAGAGAACTTCTAATTTCTTTAGCCGAGTTGGATTCATGCAAACAGTTACCGTGTGGGTTGGACCTATCGATTTTATGGTAAGAAAATCAATGCTTGCTTGCTAGATTTAGTTTTCGTTGCATTTCTTAATGATTATGTTTACTACTAGTACGTGGTCCGTGGTCGATTGGATTGTCTTTAATATGTGTTATGTTTACAAACCAGTGAACATGATGCATCCAATCGTTCATCACAGTCTTCGCGTGGCTCAGGTGCGTGGTTTAAGTTTCACTCATATTATGTTTGACCTTCCAATTTATTTTTCAGAGCAGCTTTTATCATTTATGTATGTTGTGGATATTCATTTTGCATTTCCACCATTGTCCGAGAGAAGCATCTGAATTGTCCAACTTCGATTTTTGAGTTTTTAGTAATATGTTAGGGATATGTAGATAAAAAACTTGTATTTTAATTATGGTGTGTTTGAATGTTTATGGGAATCTTAAAATTAGTGTATATGAATTATAGATTAAGCTGAAGTTCTTATTCTAAAAATTAGCGAGATTAAAATGTTGAGAAGTAAAAGAGGCAACAAATTGGCAAGTATGAAGGAAGCCAACCAAATGGTTTGGTCATGTACCGTGGAGCAAGTGCGTTGATTATAAGAAGAAGGCACTAAAATATAATTAGTTGAAGCAAGGAGCAAGAAAGGCTCTTTTAGACAACTCCTAATAGTTTGTTTGTTTTTTTTAATAGGTAATTGACACATATCATTAAAAGCGTAAGACGCCTCTAATTATACAAAAGGAAGACGACTTTGAGTAGTTTTAGTATTACTTATATTATTCCTAAGCATGTGTGTGGGATCTTAGTTTAGGGATCTAAAGCTATGCAGGCTGTACAACCTAACTTAAATATCTATCATCACCTTGTTGATATGGAGGGGTGTCAATACGGTTTTGGCATGAGTTGTAAGAATGACTGAATGAGTAAAGCTCCTCATTTTGTCTTGGCAAGTATAAACTTGCATTTTTTTAACAGAAAGATATGATAGTATCCTTACTTGATCGTGAATGTACTTTCCAATTGGGAAAAAGTTCGATCATTTTTAAGTTTTTCAGATTTAGTAAGTAATTTAAGTTCTTACCAAACTGTAGTCTTAAATTACGGAACTGTAGCCTTAAGTTAGGAAGGTTGAGTGCGAAGTCCTAATTTGTTCATAAGACTTGTACCAATAAAAACACAAAAGGATTGAAATTCCAATTGTAATGTCCATGACAAAATGTTAGAAATTATTTATCAATGAATGTCCCTCTGCCCATATCAATGAATTGAATTGTTTATCAAAAAAAAAAAAAAAAAAGGTTTTCAATGCCTTAAAATGAAGTATTCTCTTTAAGAAAGCTTTGCATCTAAAGCAAACCAGTTGATTAAGATTGTATTGGCGCCTTCATGTTGAAAACTGTGCTATTCAGTTTTGGAATAGGCCATATCTCTTAGAATTCAGTGTTTGTTACAAAATTTGAGCTTGTTTGACTGTTTGATACACTGTGATTTAGTCCTTTGGTGTCCTTTTCTTTCTTTCTTTCTTTCTTTTTTCTTTTTCCTCCCTGTTAATCCTAGAAGGATCTAATCAAAATCAAGCTTCCTCGGATTTTCTCTGGATAATAACCTTGCTGTAGCTACCCTATGGAAGTTAAAAGTTGCAATCAGATTATGTGGCTTATTGAGCCATTCATATGATAATTGTGAGTCAAGAAGATGTTATGAAAAACCTATTTTGACCTTTGTTGAAAAGCTAGTATATGCTGAAATCCTAGGAGTCGAAAAGTGCTGTGGAGAGCAACAAAAGTCCTCCCTGTCTGTAGTTCTCTTGTGCCCTAGCTGAGCCGCTCAAGTTGCAGAAGTTTATTTTCAGTGCGACTTTAATTACAATTCAGTTAAGAGAATGAACAGTAATTACTGTCTACATTGGTTATAAAAAAAAAAAAACCCAATAACATAACCAATAGAAGCAACTGGTGCTTTTCCTAGAGTGTTTGGATGTATATCTGATACATTACCAAATATGGCTTTCACTGTGTTGTCTTATTGCTTAGTCCTAACATGATATTTCCTAGTAATTTTTGGGGAATAGAGCTTGTACTAGCTGGCTAGCATATGGAGGTTGAAGTTGCATTGGATTTTGTGCCTTGTTAAACCATTCATGTTGTAATCCAGATTCTGGAAAATGTTATGACAACCTATCTCGACATTCATGGCAAAATTCTGGACATGATGGACTTCTGGGAGCTGGTTTTTTTCCAAGAGTATCTGGATGTCTAGCTGGGGCTTCTGCTCTAAGAGTTCAAGAAAAAGGTTGTCTGCTCCACAGGAGTGATGAACCATATCGGCCTCCACGCCCCTATAAGGTCTGTTTAATATTATACATTTTCAGTTGGTACCAATGCGGTCTGAAAACTCAGCAGCTTCATGTGAAATCTATGAATCTAGGCAATAATCCAACAATTATCATTCCTCTTTTGGTCCTAATATTAATCAGTTTATGAAAGAAATAGAGATGAAATTTGCAATTTGCTATTATTTCAGGCAGTGCCTCCTTTACGAAGGCAGATTAGTGACTCATATAATGATGAAACATTTGGCTCTTCTGAGCACTTGAGTCATGAGATAACAGAGGAGGGAAGGAGGAGAAAAGGTACATTGGCGCATTCTTGCTTTAATATTTTGGTAATATAATCTATCAATTAATAAGTCTCCTGATGCTAACATTATAACTCCTCCTACTCAGCTTCATTTGAGTTGATGAGGAAGGAACAGAAAAACCAAATTCAAGAAAAGCAAAACAAAATCTCAGATGATCGCAAGGAAAATTTAGACCCAGATATGTTAGCACTGCTACAGGATTCTGTAAAGGAGAAGAGGCCTGTGGATGTATGCAACGAATCAGAGCAATACGCAGCACCCGCTGCTTCAAACAACAATTCTGTCGATAGGTATTCCATAGAAGGTTGTGCAACCATTCCGACCATAACCCCAGGTTTCACAAGCAGATTCTTTGAGCAGAATCATGATAGAAAATCTTTAACTCATTCTCCTGCAACAAAGGTGAGTAGTTTACATTTTTGAAACTAATACACCAAGACTTACTGTATTTGCAGTTCTTTTCTTAACTTCTCATCCCATGCAGCTGATGATTGAGTATGTGGGGGGCAAACTTGATGGTTAACTTCTTAATAATCATATAAAGATATAGCTTTTCTGAACAGCTTTTGTATCATTTCTCTTGCTGAAAGCTAAATTTATAGTGTTGACAACTTAAATCATTCTGAAGGATGATTTATATTTATAGCCTAACAGCCTTTATTTTGGTCCACAGTCTGATTACACCAAAAGCCTTGCATCATGTCCTTCTGCATTTGCTCCTCAGTCTGTTGAAGAAGGTATACTTGTGTGCATAGTTCATTATGTTTGGGTTCAAAATTCTTTGACTAATGTTCTTTTTACTGGAAATTTACAATATCTGCATCAATGTTCATAAAATTTAGCTGTGGGGCTGAACATAGAGAATCTAAAACTTCCATTTTAACCCTGTCCCCAGAGGGAAAGCATCATAGTGGCATCTCTAGCAACATGAGAAGTGGCTCTAAAGTGAATGGGATGCCTCATGGAAATGCCACTGAGACCAACTGCCTCTTATCCAATGGAAATGAACTTTCACCCAAGCTTACGACATATACCTCACAATCTGCTAAAGTTGGGATCTCTGAGCAAGTATTTGGTTGTAACAAACCAACTGTGACTACAGACGCTCTTACATGTGGGGACCTTGACCTATCCTTTTTATTCAAGATTAGTGAAAATGACTCAATCCAGCATCACTATGAGCAGGATGACAGCATTAATGATACAGAAAATGGAGAGCCAAATTCTCCAAATCAGTGTGGTGCATCACAGCATCTTCTTTCTTTGTTGCAGAAGGGTACAGTCCTGACAGATTTGGCAGCGTCTCCAGATAAAAGTCTTCTTTTTGAAGTTGGCACTGTCAGCAATGTGATTAGCATTTTTGGCCTGGAGAATGCTGGAAAATCTGATAATCAGGAAGCACTACATGGAACTAGTTTTTCAAAGGAGTTGCAATTAACTGATGCACCACTTTTTCTCCAAAAAGGCTCCCCATGCAGGGTTACAAAGGATGATGCTTCACTGCCTTGTGAGTTTGCATCTCCAGTGATGGACAACAGTTTCTTTCCATCAAAAGTTGATGAATATGGGCCCAGTGTGGTCAATCAAGAAGGCGTTATGTCCTCAAGCTACAATACGCAAACTGATTCAAGTGAGATGAAGGGAAACAAGCAGGTCTCTGATGATATTCTGGCCAAAATTGGATCAAAAGTCCAACCTAAAGAGGGGTTGAAACTTAATCCTGTCAGGGACTTTGATGAAAAATCTGATTCAACCATCGAAATTTGTTTGCCTGATGAAGATAGTTTGATTACCTTTGATGACTACTGCTTTTTACCTGATGAGGACAGTCTGATTACAGGTGATGACTTCCGGCTTCCATCTGATGAGATTTTGTTATTTAGCCCAAGTTCACAGGTTCATCATACCGAGAAGCCCTCTGGTCTAAATGTCACCCTCAGTCATGAAAACTCTTCTCAACTGCATTCAGAACATCCTACTGCCGACCGTATTTCTTATGGCTTTGTGGGCTTGGAGCCCTCTAATCACACTCTTGCACAGCAATCTTACCCACAGTTACATCACACTCAGCCATATGCGGGACAGGCATTTTTTCATTCGCTAGGTTCTCAAACTTGTTTGCATCCTGCGAGGAATTCCACGAAGGCAAAGACCTATCCTTGCAGTCATTTTCCCCACCAGTTTTGCTCTACAAGTGTGCTACCCTCTCGTTTCCAGCAAACTCATGGTGAGCCAACAATGTTTGATCATCCTGTTAATCATATGCTGTTACAACAGATGTCCATCCCACACATACTGCCTCCTCGCCAACTAAATGGACATCCAAGAGGTGTAATGCCTGACTTTCCCGTTAATCAAATAGCTTGTTACAGACAGGAGCTGAACCCAATGCAAGATTTTTACCCAACCTATGAGCAACCAAATTTTGTGGGTCTTGGAATGCCAAATCAGTACTTTATAGGTACCTTACTACTCCATAAACTAGATTTACGTGATGAATTTTTATCATGTTTGGGATAACTAAGATAAAATAGTGATGAGATCTCTGCTATCTTTCTTTTCTGTTGTGTCCTTAGATCCTTGTGTTGCTAGAGACGATAATCACTGGAAGTTCAATGCTCTTTTTGGGGAGGAACTTAGAGCATCTTTTCCCGGAAGTGGACGTGGTCGAAGCAGCCTTGGCAATCAGGTTGACATAGGATTTTGGTATGAGCAATAGACGTATGCTTTTGGAGCTGTCCTCCTGGTTCTCAACTAATTTTTCAGTAGTGGGTATACAATTTTATCTTAGGGTTCATCTGCGACATAGGTAGTCTAGTGAAAAAAAAAAAAAAAATCACATTTGTACCTAAGAATTTGGTCGAGAATTGAGCACTATATAATTCAAAACTATATATGGAAACACAGGAAAAAAAAAGAATATACTTCCATTGTACAAGGAACGACTGATATTTTCAATTTTTAATATAGGCATTTTGGTTCTATATGTTTGTTTGCTTATAGTTCCTATCGGGTTTCAACTTGGGAGTATAAGGAGGCTTCCTTCCCCAAAAAAAAAACCAAAAAGTTGGCATGGAACTCCACGTATGCGTAGATGATTGCTATTGATCTATTTCCACCGGTCATACGAGCATTCATATGATCATGTGTGTATGTGCTTGATATAAACAATTTTTTTTTTTTTTTTTTTGGCATGAATGTTTTAAATCATGGTACAAAGATGACATGGAAACGACCGGTTCTAAATGGCAATGTCTGGTTTAATGATTTGGTACGCTGTTGAGCATTAGCCCATGAGAAAAAGACAAATACCATACTTTCTAATGTCTATAAAACATCCACTAGCAATGAAAAACCAAATATTATTATGCGAAGTAAATCAAGAATAAATAGCTTCCAGATAGGATTGATTACACTGGCTTACACTAGATAGGTATTGCGCCTTACGCCTTATCAGTAGATTAATCAAAAGCAAAACTTGACAACAACAAGACCTACACCTAGTACACTATACAGGATCAGCCTTCAGAAAACAACTTCAACAACTATACATTCCCGCACTATGTATTCCTTTTATTTTTCCTTATTAACATATATACATGACACAAAACCATGTAGCCAATGGCCTCACTATAGGCAAACCAGCGCAGCAGATTATCAACACTGAGAACTTGAGGCCGTCACAATGTCGCACCTTCCTCTGGCACTATCACGATGGGTGGTTGTGCACAAGCCAACACCGTTGTAACAAAACTCTTCTGCCCAAGCTAAGCAACAGTCTTGGACTGCTCACTATACAAGGTTTTGTCTGCATCACCATAATCAGTTGTGTCTGTTTCAATCTCGTACGATGACAGCAACTTCCTCTGCACCAAAGCAAAAGATAAGCATCATATCCAGAAAGAGGCAATGATGCAGATGAACTAGAAATAAATAAGCATTTACTCCGAAAAGAAGCAATAGCGTAAGACTAGTGCAAGTATTGCTGAGGTGATCTACCTAACTGAACTATTGTGTCAAGAACTTAAGATTTGATCTAGACTTGCCAACCTCATTCCCTCAAAAGTTAAATATGGAACAGAGGAAGTACCATTGCATGGTCAGAGAATATCACCTAGGAAACTACGACTAAAGCTATCAGCCAACCCCAATCAAGGGACTGTCCACGATTTGGATTTGTTTCTGCCAAATGTGCATTCTGGCTACAAGAGGTGTCTATTCCTTTATTAGTAAGAGTCTAGTTCAGTTACTGGACCCTATTTATGGCCTTTAGCCTTATTAGAAAAACTACCAAATGCATTATTAGTTCCTTCAAATATTAGGCTAAGACTGAAGGATTTTGAGCATTTTTTTAAACAAGTTTAAAGTACTTTCTTTCTTCCTATGTTCTAATTTGTACCATTAGTATCTGAAGTACTATTCACATCCCTGAACAGCACAGAATCTTGTCTAATTCTATAAGCCAAATCAATGTGAACCAACCATAAAAACCTACTTTTGTCGCTTTTTAGAAAATTTCAGCAATCAGTTTTCTTCGAGTTTGGCCCCTTTTGCCTTTGAACTCTAAAATAAACACTAATTCTTTTATACACCACTGTCGTCTTAAATCCTAACTTCTCCAAGTTTAGCCAACCCCAACAAGAGATTGTGAACAGATTTTCCTATCTTCCTTACATCACAAAAACTACCATTATTATCAAATTTATGCAGTAATTCAGCATAAGGTAAATCTAATCTGTCCTTGCTCATTATTTTTCATTTCTAATTTATTTACCAGCATAATAAACCAAAATGTACTAGATTGCTGCAGTCTCAGAATTTAGGTCATTTTACAGGACCATTATACAAATCATGCAAAAACTCACAATGCAAATATAATTCATGTAGCAAAGTCTAAAATCAGATAAAAAAAGTTCGCTCACATGTGACCTTAATGTGTATAGAGTGAAAGCACTTCTAACACACCATCATTTGTCAGTTTTTAATGCATAATACATTAAAGCAGAAGCCCAAAAAAAAAAAAAAAAAAATCTTATATATCAAACTCTTAAAGCATAATAGTAGGCTGTAAATTGCCAAACCCAAATAACAATGATAATTGATAATCATTACTAGGCCTAAAATGTTGTAGTTTCATACCAGTCAAGATCAGCCAAAAGCACACTGCTAGCAAATTAAACTTTGGGCTACGAAAAGACTAGCCAAAGTGAAGGACTCAGATTCTTGTCCAAGTTAATATTACAACAGGTATTTTACCAGAGTTGGTATTCATGCAGATTGCTTAAATATTTCCACTAAAAACTAAGAGCTCAATGAATAGGGCCTTACATGGTCCTCGAAATCAGGGCTGGTCAGATTGATTGACAGGTTTCTCATTAACAGTAGCACCTGAAGATGAGCCAAAGATACAAGTAAATAAGCATATATGTCATCTTCAAAGAATAAGTTGATATGTACAGCTATAACAGTTGGCAGTATTGTTAAAAGCACCTGCCACGCAAAGTGCAAAGAACAAAAAGAAAACACTTCATGACCTTAAAGCAAAGCTCGGTTAGAGTGCAACAAGCAAGCACTTTTTGTGGAAACACCAAACTATTGTTTATAAAATCTTTTTTGGAACTAAAACCTTTGTGCAATTGCATAATGCTCCAACTATTTGTGTGTAGGCTACACAAATCACTTTTGATTTTTTGTTTTCACTTTTGTGCTTTTATATCCTTCTCTTGGAAGTAATTATGCATTGCATTTGCATAATGTGAATTTCAGTTTGGTGAGGAGAATGCTTGCACTTTGTACCAAGGCTCCATCTGACCTTTGCACTGAAATGTGAATTGTGCTTATTGAGAACACCCGGGTTAGTCAAAGTCATAACTCAAATTTAGTTCTTAAGGAAGTTGCAATGCACAGGTGAGGATTCATCAAGCTAAAAGTTCTTATGCTCATTCAAGATTAAGCAGCATACATCACATAACCACATACGGCATGACTTTATATATAAAGAATTTGATCAACATGATATAGGTTTACATACCGTTTCAACATCTATAGGGTCCATCTTTCTTAGCCTCAGCAGATGACCACTAGCGTTTGGATCAAAGACACTGCCAATGAAACTGTATACTTGAGCAAAGTCAGGCAGAACTGCATCAAACAAAAGGGCATTATAGTATGTATACATAATGAATCATTGCTAGCACCTAATAAAACAATCATTTTTTTTGTAAGTGTCATCGTAATTAAATGAGAGGAATTGGAATGTGATAGGGGCACACATCAACAATGATCCCACAGAATATTCATATGAGGTGAATGTCAGCAGTGGTTCTGGATGCAAGGTCAATTAGAGAAAACAAGTCTATATTTCATAGTTGGCCACACAAGGCGGAGCACTATATTTCCAAAATCCAGTATCTAGCACAGTGATCATACTATTACTATCGTTGAGCAAGCATGGAATAATGCTCCCGTTTTCATGCAGGATATAGGCACCTAACCCTACAATGGTTGGTGGCCCGTACATATGCATACCAGCATCATGTTGGCAAATACCGATGGAAGTGTTCATTATAAACATTCTGAAAAATAGAGTTCCCACTTTGGAAATTTGGAACATCCAGTATCCAACTTACCAAGAAGGAAAATCCAGCAAACACTTGTTTTTCCTGTTATTGCTAAGTTAGACAGCAGCTGTAGGTCTTGAAACAATGACCATACCTTCCACCTGGTTTTCACGGAGAGAGGAGGAGAATTGCAGATGGACCTCATTGGCTCATAAACATGTTGTAACAGATTTTTTTTATTATTATTATTATTATTTTATGAATGTTGTTGGAACAGAAAATTGGTGCTTGTATCAACACAATTTATATTTTAAGTACACTTCCATAAATCTGCCTGTATTTATTCCACTTCCAATATGAAGAATATCAAAAACACTATTAAACTATGAAAACCAGTTAGGAATATAGCTTTTCTAGAAAGAATGAATGCAGTAATGAATTAAAGTGCTAACCTCTCAATGAATGGCTATGCTTTCCTTTATCAGTTGTTTCAGCAACAGGTCGTGTTCTTGGAGTGCTTTCAGTGCTACTACAACAGTTATTTGCTGCTGTTGGCCCTGGAAAGGAAACATCATATGGAAAACAAATGACACTTTGAAGCTACTCTTGTGGAAGACTCAACTACCATTGATACATTTATAGAGTAGAAATCAAGTTGAAGTTAGTGAAATCCAAATATGTGAGAAACCAAACCTTTTGTCCCATGCGATATATTAGGCTTCTGCATACTGTTGTTCGTCCAGGATGGCATGGCAGCAGTAGTTATAGGACTCCCAAGCATTGATGAGGAATCAGGCCTTAACACATATCCAGATTCAAGCAGAGCAGATGAGGTTTGAAAAGATCCTGACACTTGTAAGAGCACTGGAGCTGCCAAATATGACATATGAGCCTGGGTTTGCACTAAGTTGGTATTAAAACAGCTAACCCTACTTGAAATAAACTATGCTGACCATTTTTTGAAGCCTTCTGAGGATATGGATGAGCAGCTTTCCTTTTTGGCCGGGGTGGAGGTAAATGTTCACTCGTCCCGCTCTTCTGAACCTTCATAAAGTACTTTTGTGCATGACTACGTATCTGCAAAAGGTGTCCTTATGAGTATCAGTATTCATAACAAATGAATTAAATTAGAATAATTGCATCAGTTAAGTCACAAAGACATATGTTCCCTTCAATGCATTTGACACTACACAATGAATGTCTAGAGAACATCACAGAAAATAACAATTAAAAACCTAAATTGTTATGATACTTCTTACAGAAAAAGACAATTGCAATTGCAGAGTGTTGAAGTCACAAACGCTCATATGCAAGCCATGTGACAATCAAAAATTTCTCAATGAACATATAATGCATTCTTCACCATAAGGCCAGTGACAGCAATGAGAGAGCAGGAAGCTTAAGCATACTTCAATTTCTCAAGCAAAATAATTCAGGCCAACATAATTACTCTAATTATTTTATTTCTGGTGCCAGCTCAATGGTGGCGTACAAACACAGTTGTATGATCATATAACATAAACAGAAGACCTAGACAGTGGCAGAGAGAGAGAGAGAGCCCAATGGAAAATAAATAACATAAATGGAGATAAAAATAATAATGAGACCTTAGGTAGGAGAACAAACTGAAAATTGAAAAGTTCGACCTTATCCCCACTTTATACCATTTTCTGTCTGTTAAGCCTTACAGCTACAGTTTATCTTGAACATGAGATGTTATTGAAGATAAGCACAAGTACAAAAGAGAGCTTAAGAAAGACGCATAAGCGAAACAGTGAAGACCTTCTTATCCCTCCCCACCTCTTTTGGATGGAAAACAGCATGATAACTAACCAAGAAAAGAATAGAAAAAAGAAAAGAGAACAGCCTGGGTTGCTGAGTAAATGAAAGAATCCAGATCTATGTGCAACGCACATAAATCATGTAGAAATGGTATGAACAATTTGTAAACAGAATGGGAATTTGGCATTTAAGATCACCTGTATAACTGTCTTAGACCCAATAAATGCTTCAATCTTTTTCCAGTCACGGTCAAAGCTGAGTACAATAACAAACATAGGTAGTATCAGGGAATAATACAGAAAGTAGGAACAAGAACTAACAATTTAAAAAAAAAAAAAGAAAGGCATGATCGTTTAGGGCAAGTAAATTGAGTTTTAAGCACACCAAGTTCCTCTAAGCTGACTCGATAAAGAGCCTAAAGTATTATAATTTTTGAACTATGATTGAAATTTTTATCGATAAAATAAATTTTTCAGCAGGATCATATAACCCATTTAATGATACCAATTACCAACCTTATTACCACAAGGTCAATTAGTAGAGTTATAAAAAATGAAACCAATAAACTGCAATTTGAGAGGAAAGCGAGAACGACTTTGAACTAATTCGATATTATCCCTCCTTTTTGACAATCCAACTCTACCTTTTCCTCACAAGCTTGCTCACTTATTCTCAAAAGTTCACCTCCATATATTTCAATATTATTTATATATATATATATTTAAGACGAATTGAGCCAAAGTTCAAAACCAGTTTTTGGTAAAAGTTGAAATTTTGATTGATTTTGGCCAACTGATCCGAAATTTTTGTATCGCATTGTCTTCTTGTTCATAGGAATATGAAGATATGGACGGACTACTACGTTCTAAAATTTCCAAATATAGGACATGTCAAAATTTAAAAGTATAGTAAATGGGTTTTTTTTTTTTTTTTTGGAAACATCACCAAAATTTCATGATACTTTTTTTGCTTCCAAAAATTATTAAAAGAAAAAAAAGAAAAAAGAACCAAATAACAAATCTTAAAAAGAAAGGAAAAATTAAATCTTTTCCAACTCTTGACCAAAAATGCCCTTATATAACCACACGGCTACACAGCTATAACTACACCTGAAATACTCATATCAAGAAAGAATGAAACCTCAGAAGATAAAAAATGAAAAAATAAAATAAAAATTAGGAAAACAAATATCTGCATTCAGAAACCAATACTCTATCTCTATGCACAAAATTTACACAACAAGGAAACACTCCAAAACGTATTCATACAAGACCCAATTATCTACATTTGTTTGCCCACCCAAAAAACATGAAAAATTTACGCTACACATTTCTTTTAATCAACTAAAAAGAAAAAGAAGAATTGTACACAGAACTATCCTCTAGCAGCCAAACACAACCTCAACCTCTCCTCCACCCAATTAACCCCACTGAAAACCTTGAATTCCCTAACTAATTACTGAAAATTCTAATCTCATTTTGAAGAGGACTGTTACTTACAGCTGGAGGGCTTCAAGAAACTTGTCGTGCTCGGGCTCGGTCCAGCTCTCCCTGGACTTGGTTATAGTGTAAGGTTTTCGGATCTTCTTACTCAGATCCTCCGATGAAGCGGTGGTCGACGCCGTTGTCGCGGACGTCGTCGTAGTTGCAGTGGCCGTGGCGAATGGCCCGAGTCCTGGTAGAGCCATTCCGGTCGGCTCCAAGTAGAATCCCTCAGCCGGGTTCGGGTTTTTGGATACCATAAGAAACGGTTTGGGTTTTGGGTGTTAAGGGTTCGACGAAACGCCGTTTTCATCGGAGCTCGTTGAGTATTTATATAAAAGTTCTTTCGGGTTCGTATCTGGTGTGTTGAGGTTTTGGTTGGTGGGAGAGGATGCCAATGATAGCTTGCCAGCTCATGAAGAACATTGTTTTAAGAAGTAATAGCAGATGAACTTGATGTGTCGGAGGTTAATAAGAAAAAAAAGACATCAATTGGTTCGAAAAGGTATGGTCATCTGATTACTAAGGATTTTTATGTTTAATGTTAGGTTGTTCTTACGATAATAATCACTAAAATATTAGTCGATTTAATTTTTAAATCAATTCAATTGAATTAACAAATGACAAGTTCTTTTTTTTTTTTTTATCTAAAATATTTTAAAGGGGTACGTTTTGTATAAAAAAAAAAAAAAGACACAAAGATGAAATTGAATAACATCAAAAGAATATATGAGACATGAGATAAGTGTGATTGTCCTTATTTTTTAGCAATTAACAAAGTTTTTATCCAATTTATTATATTAAATTAATAATACGTCTTTGGGTCTCTAAGAGGTAACTCAATCGGCTGGGATCACGCCTAATAAAGCGAAGGTCACTAATTCGAATCATTCCTCCCCCTCTTATGTGGACATGTTAAAAAAAAAAAAAAAAAGGTCTTTAAAATAATTTCTTCCAAAAAAAACTCCTCTAACAATCTATATGTCATAAACATATTTGAAACCATTTATATTATATATTTTTTTCCAGCTATTTATTTGATTTTAATTAAAAATAAAAGTAAATGGAAAACGATTGGCAAGCTGCAAGCGGTGGTCCATAATTAAAGTAGCAGATTACTCTCTCCTTGGGAGGAGGAGGAGAGAGTTGGGCATGGGATGGAAATGGACAAGGCGATGTAGAGCTCCTTTTGAAAGGGTGGATACGTGGCGGAAGCACAGTGATTGGGCCTCAGATTCATGGGTTGATGCTATCTTATGTGCTTAGTGGCCGAAAACGAAGCCACACGACGTGCTTTAGTTTAGTGCTTAGCTAGTTAGCTTCGGCACATATGATATTTGGAGAAGAAGATATTTAGGGTGGGACCCAAACTTTCCACCATCTCTCATCTTCCTTTTTTGCACCCAAACCAAAAATATCTCAATGTTCTTTCCTTATGTTTGGCCAATCACAAAAACGTCGACGTTTTCTTTTTTTTTTTTGGCCCCTTTTAATACTAATCCATTAAGGGTTCACCTGAACAACTTAAAAATTTATGATTTTAAAATGTAATTAAGTATTTGATAAAATTATAGTTTGATATTTAAAAAAATTGTAGTTTAATCTTTTAAAAATGTGCTTTTACAAAACGCTTCCCTTGTCTGCTATTTGAAAACATATTTACTTTTTTTTTTTTTTACAAAAATCAAGTAAAGTAAAAATATAATTTATAGCCTATCATTTGAGAGTGTGATTTTAATAAGTGCGATTTTAAAAATTGTGTGTTTTTTTTTTTTTTTTTTTGACATGTCCACACAAGGGGAGGGAGGGATTCGATCTTGTATTGCTTAACCGTAAAGGCGTGGCTCATGTCATGATTGAACTACACAGGACTTAAAAATTGTGTTTTTAAAAACACTACTTTTTAAAAATTATACAGGCATTTGATAAAACGTGTTAAGAAGTATTTTTTTATCAATTGAGTGTTTGAATAACATTAGCATATAATTATGATTTCATAACCAAATAGGTAAATATTGCCCCAAATATTTTTTTAAAATTAAATTGTGATTTTGGTTTAAAATTGCAATTTTTCAAATAAGCATCGCAGTTTTTTTTTCATATTTTAAATTAAGTGTCTTTTAAATCGTAATACCAAATACCTTACGTTTTGTAATATATTTTAAAAACGCATATTATTCTTACGAAATCATAATTTCCAACACACCCTAAGTCAATGCCAATTATTCGGTTATAACAAGCTAGGCAACTTATTACACGGGATTGTATAATAAGGTTGCTTTTGAGATATGTAAGATGTGATCATTTTCAGGTTCACAAATTATTGATTAACGTACGTTACATTTCTTACTAATTTTGAAATAGAATTAAAGAGAATTAGAAAAATAATTAACTTAAAAAAAAAACAAACATTAGGGGTGAAAAAAGAAAAAGAAAAGAGGGAAACCATATATGAAATTATAAATAATGGGATCAATAATCGATTACCTATTACTTTGGTGAGGATTCAAAATTTAATACGCATCCCCTCAAAAAAATAAAAATAACAAAAATAACACACATATTTAATTAATACTGTATTTTAATAGTTTTAGTTTTATTCCAATAAAAATAGATGTGTTGTCATGAATAACTATTTAATTCAACATTATTATATTTCTAAAAATAAGTATTCCTCGTAGAAGACGCTTCCATGGAAGTTGCCATTAGAGCACTAGCAGCAGCTTTATTTTGATTTTCCTTAAGTTTAGGGTATAAAATTACTTTTTGCTTCCTTATGAAAATATATTTCACAATAGTTTCCCTTACTTTTTTCTATATCATTAAAATATTATTTATTTACAAAATACAAGCTCCCTACTTACTATTACTTTTTTCACAAAATTCTAATACAATCCTCAATATAAGAGAGTAAAGATAAATGTTTTATATTAAAATAACGTATAATATTATTTTAATATTATAATATTAAAATAATGTATAGGAACCATTTTTTGTTTTTTACACATTGAGAAACACTGTAATAATCATTGAGAGTTGATTAAATAAAAAGAATATGATGTGAGTAAGTTTTTGTAATTTTTTTAAAATTTTTCTTAAACATAAAAAAAAAAAAGAAGAAATAATATATAAAATATATGTTTCTAGTACTCTTACGAGCCGTGTACTACATAAGCCTTCTTTCCTCTTTATGCGTTTCACGTGCGAAAAGAGCAAACTTCCAACACACAACTAAGGCATTAAACAGAGACCCGGTTTGGACTCATCTCATTCTCGGTCGAACGTAGCATAATACAGCAATGTGAATTTATACAGATGTCGTTTATTCTTCAAAACATTAATCATTTAGGCTCGGCCCATTTGAGCAAGCTAGTAAAATATTGCACTGTTTGTAAGAGATAACTTAATAGACTAAAATTATGTCCATCTCTCTTCTTCTATTATGTGGACGGATCAAGATTTTCAGTAATTTTTTCAAAATTGTCGGCTAGTTTTTTTTTTAAATCTCAACCATTAAAGTAATCTGATGGTTCAAAATAAAACACCCAATTTTTTTAGTGGATAACATATATTTCGAGATTGAATTTCAAAATTTTAAGTTTATCTCTTTTATATTAAATGTGTGTTTAATTTTAAGCCATTAGATCTCTTTAATGATTAAAATTTTTTTAAAAAAAACTGACTAACAATTTTTTAAAATGACTGAAGATCTTGATCCTATGTGGACATGGCACTTGCCTCTTTTCCTTCAATAATAACACAGACATTAATTCCACTCCTCACTACAAAATCCGATCGCGCTTACATAACTATCATGACGTCACTTCAATCACTTCTACGAGGAATTCATCGGAGTCGCTCAGTCTAACAACATGCTCTAAATGTTCCACATGAGCTCTTCCACTTCTCACCACGTCTTGGGTCACACGACCGTGAGAGGCGGCTTTAAGTTTTAACACACTTCACCTCTCTTCATCCTAACTCTATATTTTTTTCATTTATTTAATAAATAATTTTTCTTGCTTTTTGGGATACAAAATTGTGAATTAAGTTTAAATATTCAGTTTTTTTTTTTAAAAAAAAAAAAGTCTCTTTATCAATTTAATCTTTCTTGTGACAATATTTATCTTAATTAAGAATATTTTATCAATGTTAATTTTGAAAAACATTAACATATAAGGCTCAATTTTTTTAATTAAGATTTTATCAATGTTAAAAATGTTTTTTTTTTTTCCCAAATATTATAAAATTGCAAGAAGTTTCAGGGAAATGCTGTCTAACAAAGACAAACTCCAGATGGTTGGAATTGTGGGTGCCCAGTGGGGAGCCAAAAAGACAAGCACAGCTTGGGCAACTAGAGGAGTCTAGCCAAAAGCCTAATCCTACATATATTTAAAATAGAGTAGAGATATCCATACAATACGCCGCCGCTGGTACAGATGACCATTAATTAATATAAAATAATATGATCAACAGTAAATTTTTTTAAAAAATAATATTTATCTGTACAACCGGCGTGCTACTTTTTATGCACACCGATTGTATGTTTATCGATACTCATTTAAAGTATGGACTGCAAATTTTGTCAACTTGTAATCATGCTTCGCTGGAGCTGAAATTAGCGCAAGGATTTCCAGAAGATCCCAGTCCAGAGCCAAATGGTGCGAATTGGATGCCCATTGGAGACCCCAAAAAGACAAGCACGTACAAGTACTTCAGCTGCGAGAGGGGTCTTAACTCTTAACCAAAGCCTATTTTCCCATTTTTTATATGGACTGCAATTTTGTCGATTTTTAGGCTATAATTAATGCCAAATCCCCTAATTATAAACTTACAGATTAAGGATCATGTTTCGATGGATTAATGAAGGATTCCATTCGAAATCGGACAAAATAAACATTCAATTAAACTGTTCCATTTTCTTCTTCTTTTACCTTTTTTTTCCCCGAAATTGTAACGCGAAAGCGTTACAGGCTACAGTGGTACGATCCAATAATTTCAAATCAATGGAAGGCTTTTAGGTGCATGTGAACGGTAGGAAAACTGAGGCAGCCTAGCCCACAAATCCGACCACCGTACAACAATTGGTCAAAATGAACCATGGCACACGCCTCCATATATATAACTTCCTTACCCAACCGCAGGTCTGCAGTAAAAATAAAATAAAAATGTTAAAAGAGTATTATTTCTTTTCTAATTTCGATCAACCATAAATTTTTAATTAAATAATTGAGTTGTACATGTAGGTTGTCGATATCCTTCCCAGATATTAAATCTATATATTACTGGATTTATCTTTATATTTTTTGTTGGATGAATACGACTGACATAGTGACTTATCTTACGTAACAAAAACAAGGAATCAACAAGTATCAATCACTCATTTTCGTAATCAACACGTGTCGGTTCTTGAGTCTTGACCATTTTGAGTGCGCGAGGTTCGCCAATGGTTTAAGGTGATTTGAATCCGGACTTGGAAAATATGCATATATTAATATATATATATTTATAGAGAGAGAGAGAGAACGTAAGCAAGACGTATAAAAATATAAGAGTACAATTATCATGATGATGAAATTGGAAATGTGTTCAAATCTTTTGAACGGGTGAATTTTAGCTCGATCCTTGGAAATCCATATGTAGTACCACTACTGTACCAGTGTGCCAAACTGCCAAACATACCAACTGAGAATTGAGAAAGTTCGTATGTTTCTTCCGTTGATCATCGACTTGACCGGCAAGAAGCATACTCAACTTTACCGGCGCGCTTTTATTGAACACCACAACGACGCGGTTTGGCATGTTAAATAAAAGTAAATAAATAATTGTTAGATTTTGGTTATTTCCGGGAAAGTGGCAAACGCCCTTTTGAGATGGCTTGTTGAAAAACAAGGATTAGTCTAGAAAGAGCAATAATGATAAGTACTACGAACGGTGTCGTTTCAATGTTGGCTGCCCCACTCCCTCTCCCCCCACCACGGATAAGATCCCCAACAATTTTAAGAAATTGCTAATTAGTTTTTTTGAAAATTTTAGTCATTAAAAAGATCTAATGGCTCAAAATTAAACACTCACTTAGGAAAGATAAACTTAAAATTTTAAATTTTGAAATTCAACCTTGAAATATATATTATTTATTAAAAAAATTAGATATTTTATTTTGAGTCATTAGATTACTTCAATAGCTGAGATTTTCAAAAAAAAATTAACTGATAATTTTAAAAAAATTGTTGGGGGATCTTATTCCCACCACAGTGACTTATTGACCGTAGACTTGACTTAGTCGAGTCGGCCGTCTCTCTCTATCGAGTCCATCCCACAACCCCCCTTGGGCCTTGGTATAAAAGGCCTTCATGGGATCTCTTCTAGTCACCAAGCTCATCAGTCTTTCTCTCTTTAATTTTCTGTAATATAGAAACCATTTTCCCATTTCCTGCTTCTGCTCTTCAACTAAACGCTTTGCAGAAATGAAGGTAACAGAATCTCACTTTTTGCCTCAAGTTTTCTTTCTTTCTTTCCAGCCAAACACACACATGTAGTAGACCACAAAAGCTGCTTTTTTTTTTAGAACCTTTTTTGGTTTCCTTTTGTGAAAAATAGTATATGCTTGCATGATTGATGGGAATTTGATCTTTCTGATCGATGACTAAACTTTATTGGCTTCCCAAATCATGTGATGGGTCTGGTGGCTTTTTTTTTTTTTTTTTTTTCTGGTTTCCTTTCAATTATTCTCGGATATGTAAATCTTAATGGATTTCTATCTTCTTTTATGACAGAAAGTGATCTTGAAGGTGTCCTTGCATGATGAAAGATCGAGGCGAAAGGGCATGAAGTCAGTCTCTGGTCTTCAAGGTATAGCAATTTTACCTGATTCTAATTCTACTACAATTTGTCCTTTGTAGTCTCTGGTATCATGGTTAATGTAAAATGTTATTTGGGGTTCAAAAGTTGAAGGAAAATCTGTATCAATAACCACCTGTTTCTTAAATTTTCCTTGATTTATAGAAAGAAACGTCAGATCTTAAAGCAGCATGAACAACTGACAAATTTGGCTGGTTCTGTAATGGTTTTTTAGGTGTGGAATCAATCTCCATGGACACGAAGGACCAGAAATTGACCGTGATCGGTGACATCGATCCGGTTAATGTAGTCGGCAAGTTGAGGAAACTCTGCCCCACGGAAATATTATCTGTTGGACCAGCAAAAGAGGAGAAGAAGAAGGAAGAGCCTAAGAAAGAAGAGCCAAAGAAGGATGATAAAAAGAAGGAAGAAGAGGAGCGTCTGAAGCTCCAACTCCAAGCCTACTACGCAGCTCAACCATTTTACTATGTCAGAAGCGTAGAGGAGGATCCGAATGCTTGTGTTATTTGCTGATTCTTGGATCTTATAGGAAAAAGAAAAAAGGATGACATAAATAAAACCAAAAAAAACAAGAAAAAGAAAAAAAGGATAAGAGTGGGTGATAATGAATTTTTATCTTTTTTGTTAGTTAAAAGGTTCGTGATCAAGAAGACATCACCGAGAGAGGCCTTATGTACAGGTGATGGTGTGCGTTAATGTTTTTGTATGTTGGTTGTTTGGAGTGCTACATTTTATTTTATATTTTTGTGGTTTTTACATCAATGGAAAAATCAGCGTAATTTCGAGTTGTTCTATTTCATTTTTTAACCCCCCCTCCCCTTCCATCTGGATTTCACTATTATATAAATCCACAATTATTTATGTTAGGGTGACAAAAACTATGAATTGGCACTGGAAAATTAGTTTTCTTTTGATCGAGTTGAAGGTGGCTGGCTTGACTGGTTTTGATGAGAGAATGTGGTGTGAATTAAAAATTGCCAAGTCGCTAGCTAGACATACCCAAATTCCATGCACTCCCTGCCAGCAATAATTAATGTTTTTGTGTCCAATCTGACTCAGCTTGGCTAAACACATGGTCAGGAAGATCACCTTAATTACTGGGACCCATCTACGTACACTCATAGCTAGTGAGTTACTACTGGGGAGCTTGAAATTCTTGGTCATCTCTTGATCAATAGATAATTTAAATTCCACTTGTATTCTTAATTAGGATTTGTTTTGCTGGGTTTCTAAATCTTGGGTTGGGATCGAGATCATGTCAATTTTGGCCGGCGTTCCTATTCAAGTTGATGGCAGTGCATTTGCACGAAGCTAAAATTAAAATAATAATAATAATAATAAAAGCAAAAGCAACACCTCTACCGTCCGTCAGAAAAAGTTCAAAATGATGACGACCTATGAAAATGATGAGGGGAGAAACTAAACAAAAAAGATGTCTCATTCAACCAATTCAAAAAAAATCTCAACTCCGGCTTGTCATGCAAGTAAATACAATTATATGAAATGCAATGGCATACGTGGCTTGCACTACCAACTCGATTGAAAAATTATTAACGAAATGAAAACGACGTGAATTTTCTATTTTCGGCATATATATTAATCGGAAATGAAGCTGATGCTGCAGGCTGCAGCACAAAAAGAAAACGAGCCCCATCTCTCTCTCTAATTTATTTTTAATTTCAATTAAATCTTTTAAGTGTTGGGCCTTAAAATTTAGAACCACACGTAAAACAAATATTTATTAAATAATTAAATCAATAATTTGTTAATAGATTTTGAGTGGGAATATCTTTTTCTTGGTTAGCACATGCCTTGCATATTTTATTTATATTTGTTGGTCCCTCCCCCACTAATAGAAGTCCACATCGTGGGGGAGGGAAGAAAATTGGGAATGGATCTCTCTTTCTCTCTTATGCCACTTGATGGGTCATTTGCAAAGCTAGCATTAAGCTTGATAGAAAAAGACAACATGAGTTTAATTTGTTTCTTATCTTTTTCTATAAACATATATTTATAGAAAAAGATAAGAAACAAATTAGTCTCTTTCATGCACCGCTGAACCAGATCGATCTATGCGATTGATGATGAACCATATTTTCAAATAAGAGACAATATGTCACGCAGATGAACATACTATGATTCCATCTTCTAACGTTAGATTCGCTAATGTTGCAAATGGATGCTGAACACACGTTTGAAGGTAAGCCACAACAATCCATCTTGATTGTCTTTATTGATTATCATTATCTTAAAGTAGATGTTATAATATTTTATATTCTTTTTGTTTCTTTTTTTGGGTTTTTTGAAAAGGAAAAACAATACTTTCATTCATAATCGTGGAAAAAAAGAGCGTTTTGCTATAAAGTAACAATAACACAAATACATTTAAAAAAAAAAAAAAGGGAAAAAATCACAAATACAAAAAGGAATATCTTCCATCCAAATTTTATCTACGACATGTTTAATGGCTTTTCTAGCTAAACCATGTGCCACAAAATTAACTTCTCAATTAATATGACAAAAATAATTACAGTTGTGCGTCAAATCTAGTACCCCTCATATGTTTGCCACTAGTTGTCCATATTGACTTTAATTTTGTCCTATAGACCCCATGAATTAGTATCATCTCCATTTCATTAAAACGATATAATATTCAATTATTTATTGTAAATGACTATTTTTGTCCATTTAAAAAGTGAAAAGATAAAAATACCCTTTCAATATAATTAACCGGATATTATTCAGTTCAAATAAATTGAAAAGGATCTTGTTCCAAGCTCTAAAGACTCAAGTATTGCGATCAGTTCTAAATTCCCAAATTTTGTCAAACTACAAGTTGCGGTTATGAGCCACCCACTACATACGATTCCTATATATGTCTACCCTTGGCCTCTCGTTCTTGGTCATTTTCTTTAGTATTTGCCTTTTTGAATTCCTCCAAAGCCTCCATTGCCCCCCTCATAACAAGAAACTCCCCCTGGCCATAAGTGATTGTGTTTCTTTTACCATATTTAGTTTATGGTTTTTTGTTCATCACTCCTGTGTTCTTTATTTATATATATAGATTATAGACTATTATAACACATTATTTCATGCTTCAATATATAATATATAGTCCATAAGTCTCTTCGTTTTTTGTTTTCTTTTCTTGTCTTCTTTCTTTTCTGTTATCCGCTTCTTCTTTTTTATTGAAATTGATTTACTTATTATATATATATTCCCAAAAAAGAAAAAAAGAAAAATCCAAGTCAGATCGGGATAAGCTCAGAGAGCAGTCTGAGCAGATAGGGATGAGCCTATGGGCCCACGTGATAACAAGTACTCATCCAAATTTATTTTGATGGCATGTGTTAAAAGAATATATTGGTTTATAACTAGAAAAAATTACACTTAATACCGGAGCCCATGGCATTGGTTATATATAATTAAGTAGTCTGTGGGAATTTAGGATGGTAATTAAGTAATTTCCATGGGTGGTCTAGTTGTAGCTTTTCTCCAGCCAAAAGATGACCAAATGTCTCCATCATTTGGAAAAAATTGGCTAATTCATTGAAAAAGCTTCATCACTTAATCTAATATAATGACAGATTCTGTCTCTCTCTGAGGTCATCAATGCAGTCACTGCAACTGATCCTGCATATCTACGTGACCAATTAAAATGTCCATTCCATGTAGTGGTTGAGATTTTAAATTTTTTTATATGCTCATGGTGCAAAGAATTTAAAAAATTATTATTTTTTATGCTGTCTTTGATGTAACCAGATATTTTTAACATGTTCAGTGAATGAAGGGGGAGGTTTCAAATTAGCGATTTATATTTTATAAGATGTAGTTTACATCTAATTGAACTACTCTTTAAAATTATGTAACCAAACACTTAAATGACATCCATTGTCAGAAGGAAATAATAACTTAGAACCTAATATTTTAGTTTTAGTTAAATAATCGGATGGAATTTGAAAGGATGGTGTTAGCTTCACAATGATAATAATTATTAATTACCAATAATTACCACAAGACAAGGCACTCGTTTAATGTCAGTTTAACAAATTGAGTTAAAAAAAAAAATCTTTCAAATAAATTTTAAAAACCCCCTTTGTCCATCTTTTATTATTATCCAACAAAAATAACAATTCATGATAAAACTTTATGTTAAATGCATGTAATCTGGTTTATGATATAAGATGACATGTATGCTCTTTCCACCTTTTCTCTCCACTAAAACTTTTCTCTCTTAAAATATATTCATCACTCAATCTCTCCCTTCCCTGTTTCTAGAGGATCTAGTTATGTTATAATAAAAACAACGGTTGATATTAAATCTCAGAATTAATTTATTTTTAAAAATTTTTAATATGAAAAAGAAAATAAAAGAAAATTTAAAAAAATTTAATTTTAACCGTTACTTTTCTTACAACGTACATAATAACAACATACAAATTTGATCCATTTTTAAAAGAGTTAGGAGAGCTTTTTGATGCGTACCAAAGCTGTTAAGATGCTGTAAAATTATTCAGCTTTTTCAACGGAGCATTAGAGTTAAACAATTAATTAATTCCGATTTTTTTTTTTCTTTCGAAATCTTATACTAAATCATCCTCGAAAAAAGAAAGAAATGTCTCTGTTGCGTCTCTGTTTTGTCTCTGTTGCCTAACAAAAACAGGCATCTTCTCTCTTTACCATTTCATAGGTCATCAAAAAGCAAACCTTTTCTTATCGATTTTGACCCACTTTTAGGTCCTAATACAGCCAAACTGGTCGATGACTCCAATGACATCAATCACAGGTTTTCACGATCAATTGATTTTCTACAATGGTTGGTTGGACTCAGTGATGACGTGGTTAAACTTTCTCATTGTTTTCAGGCACATGAGAAAAAAATCTCAGATGCCACACGTCTATGGTGTCACATTTCTCACCATCATCATCCATCCAGTTTTTGGTTGATATTTTCAATTAGAGCCAAATTTTATCGATCAAACATAGTTATTTCCTTGATACTTTCAATTTAATTTATTAAATTGACATATATTTTTAAAATATATAATTATTATAAAAATAAAGTACTCTCTTATACTCTTATTAAAAATTTATGAATAATTACCTTTTGTTTTTATGAACTATAACGCTTTGACATTTTTTCCTTATGAACTACCAACTATAATACTTGATTCCATCAAATTATTATCTTATGACATTTTTTTTCATTTTGTCAGTCAAAGTGACAGTCAACGGAAAAAGAATCTCAAACTATTATCTAATGACACTTTCCCCATTTTGTCAGTCAAAGGGACGGTCAATGGAGATAGATTTGTTTTTTTGCCCCCACTTTATGAGGGTATAAATGTCATTTTATTGATTTGAAGTGAGGGCAAAAATGGAAAAAAAAAATTTATTCCTCCGTTGACTATTAGTTTTAACTCCTTTGACTAACGAAAGAGGGGAAAAGTGTCGTAGGATGATAGTTTAATGGAGTCAATTAAGTGTCATAGTTGATAGTTTATGAGAAAAAAATGTTAAGGTGCCGTAATTCATAAGGTAAAAGATAATTACCCAAAAATTTATGTGACATGCTATAAAAACAGGCCATGTGTAACATTTCTGATTTAACCAACAAAAAAAAAAAAGGTGTAAAACTCAAGAATAGCATTCATTTACAAAAGCTTATAGTCCTATTGACTTAAGACGGAAGAAGAACACTCATATTTATTTTTTCCTACCTATATATATGGCTGAGAAGAAAAGGATCCACTCATACAGAATCCCATAGAACAAAGAACAAAGAAAAAGAAAAAAAGAGTTCGAATTACCTGTGATTTTGATTAAATTGAGTGCAGTAGTATATATATATCACAACTGAAAGGAAGTTGAAGCTTATGAGAGGCACGTGAGGTCACATTAAGCGCTCATATATCCTCCTGCTTCCACATCTCAACCCAATTCTCTCGAGCCTCTTCCAATCCAAGAATCGAACCTTTCTTCTCTTCGTCCCAACTTGTAGACAGTGCTCCATAGGCAATGCCCATCGTTGATGCCCCAAAAGTCAGAAAAGTTGTCAGCAAAGGGAGCCACAGTGGCACATCCCACAGATGTTGCTCCTTAATCACACCAAAAACGTGCAAAAATGCTAAGCCAAGGGCCATAGGCACCAACACAAAAGCCAAGATTCTCACTATAATTCTGTTAAACACCGCTTGTGGAACTTCTTCGTCGTCATTGTTATTGGTTTTGTTGGAGTTTTTGCTAGTGTCACTTCCTTTTATGTTGGCAGGTGCAGTGCCTGTAAAACCTTTGGGGCCACTGGCATGCGGTTTGAGTTTGCTTGTGGGACGTTCTAGGTTTAGCATGGTTGTTGGGTGGAGGTTTGGGTTTCTGGGCTTCCATGGAGAAGGCTTTGAAAGGTAGAGAGGTGGTTGTGATGAACAAGTGAACAAGGTTTTCATGGCTTCCTTCCTGGCAATGGTATGAACTTTCAATTACACAGTATGTTTGTTGTATGTACTTGTTGCTAGATATCTTATCCAAAAACAAGTGAATGGCGTTGGCTTTGTGTCGTGAGATATTTTTGTTGTTTTATGAATCATTTTAGGTGAATTTTGAGGTTCTATCTTTTGCAAATAGACAAATATCTCCCTTGGGAATTAAGCCCAATTTATTACCAATGGTCCAGAACAATCTACCTAAAAAAATAATAAAAAAATATTATTTTTGTTTTTTTTTTTAATTAATAAAAAACTTTTTAAAAAAATTTGTAAATTTTTTTGTGATGACCGGCCACCACTATTTAAATGTTGGGGGTGGCTGAAAGGGATAAAAAATAAAAGTTGGGCAGTTGGGGGTGCATGATCCGCCCCCAAGGGCCATGGGGGTGGCTTCGGCCACCACATTCTGTCGATCTGGGGTGGATCGTACATGCACCCCCAACCAGCCAAACCCATTTTAGAACAATTTTTTTTTTAGCCCATGGGGGTGGCCGAACCACCCCCTAGGGACAAGGGGTGGCTTCGGCCACCCCAGACCCGCGGTCTAGGGTGGCTCTAATGTTTAAACAATGGTGGTTGGCCACTACAAAAAAATTTACCACAAAATTTTTTATTATTTTTTTAGGTAGATTGTTCTGGACCGTTGGATTCCATATCCAAAATTTGAGGCCCTTGAATTCCTTAGGAATTCGAGGGGATCCCAGTCCATCTTGATGGAGTTGAAATAATAACAAATATTAAAATTTGACGGTCACCAATATAGGATCGATTGAGATTCCCAACATTTTTATTTTTAAATAGTCCGTTTTCTTACTTAAAATTGTGAGTCTTACAAAGACTCTTTCATATCTGCTATTTAAATTACTAGCAATCTAAATAATAAACTGTTAAAAATTTGAATTTCTGAATACCAAATGCCACATGCACTACTAAGCAAGTAGAGTTGTTTTAGGTAGCTGTCCCATGATGTAAGCACGTGTAATTCAATGAATTTAAATTAACGGGATATAGTTAAAATTATGTTCGAGAACCAATGGATACATGTTGTAGTAATAGTTAGTCCCAAAAATTTAAGTCGATAAAAAAGAAAGTTAAAAAATCAATGTTCAAAGTGAAAACCTTTGCTTAAATACCACGTTAAATAATCGGTTATCTCTAAAATTATAATAGAAAATGATAAATTTATTCGTTTAGCTCATACTTAAACACTATGAGCTAGCGTTTTTGTTTTTGACACAAATATTTAATTTGGACTAAGAAAAGTCTTGTTTAAAATCTATCAATTTCAACCTTATTCAAATCCGATCTACATATATACATTTTTTAGAATAAACCAAACATATTGAAGCTTTGAAATTAATTCTATGGACTGTCAGGCTGTCTTAGCTTCTCATATAATGCCCTTGAAACCTGTCAAAAGGTTAATGTCGTTAGTATTCATCTTATTTCAATTAAATATTTAAATACAAAGAATAGTATAATTGATATAAAAGAAGCATATTTATGCTGTAATTAAGATTTGGACGTACGTACCTTATGCAAGGATGGCGAGTAGCGTGCACCGCCTGCATATATTGTTGGGTAATTTGGGATGGATTTTTCAGGGGAAGGAGATAGACTTGGTCTAATTATGTGTGGAGATTGAAGATACGCAGAAATCGGTGAACGCAGCATAGGAGAATTGTTATACGAAGACATTGGAGTATGGTAATAGGAAGAAAGTGGGGATGCCACAGAAGTTTGCCACTGAAAATGAGAATGCGATGTTGCTGCAGGATATCTTGATGGTGATATTTTTGAAGCTGGAAAATAATTCATTTTAACTCTGTTGTGCACATATATAGACAATATGATTAATAAATATAGATAAAGTTCATCGGATTAACGATATTAACTAAGCTAAACTAATTTATTTAACGAAAGTAGTCATTCATTACCTTTTATGATCGTCAACATTCTCGTCTGTCTCATCCAGAATTTCCTCCTATAAAAATATAAATTAATTATTAGTAGTGATCAATTAAGCATACAAATACACGTGTTTTAAAAATTGCAATAACCCTCTGCGTATACGTTCATTTTTTTTACACACATGGTCCGTTTGACGGACGAAATCTCAGGCGAAACATATATATATATATATATATATATATATATGTTGCTACTTAAAATATTATATGTAACCTGCAGTAGCTCCTCCATAACATCCTCCAGTGTTATGATACCAATGACCTCTTCATCTAAATTTGGAAGAGATTCCAAAACTTCAATTGAAATGCTTCCATCTTCTCGCTCCCTTTTCTTCTTTGGTTGTGGGCTTAAATTATCGCCGAGCTTGACATTATCTAATGTTGGATTTTGAATTTCGCTGCCGCTAAACTGGTGGTCGGTTCCTGATGAGAATAATTAATAAGTGATGATCAACCCACCATTATAATTATTTTCTCTCAAATTAAGTTCCCATGACTTAAGAGTTCCAGAGAAAATTTGGAACTAAGAGTGTTAGTACCTTTTCTCAGTGCATGGCTGCTTTGTCTTGAATTTAAATTAAGATTTAACTTGATTATGCTAGGCTTGGCTTCCTTCTCTAGATTGATCTCCCTAACTCCCTTTATAACAACGGCCATGTGACTGTTACCTTTCCGGAATTCATTCAGTAAATCGTAGAGAGGCAAACAACCATGTACCCTGTCACAGATTTTGAAATTTGTTGATTACATATATATTTTATGCCATCATTACGTACTGACTTACAGACAAATTTCCGATCGAAGCTCTCAAAGGTGACAACATATATAGAAGATACTGTAGAAATATATTAAGTGAAAGAGAAATTAAGCAAAAGCAAAGAAAAAGATACCAATAAAGACCTTTAGAGCTACATCTTTACCGTATTGAAGCATATTAAACTGTATTATAATAGATGATATTTATAAAGGAAGTAACGTTTAGTAAACAAGATCGATAAGGTGACCAAGTTAAGGAATCAACGATAAACTTAGAAGGAAATTCGTAAATCATGCTCAAATGGAAATATAGAAAATATTTTATAATTTAACAGATACAACATATTGATTTTGAAAAGGAAAATCAACCATAGAAGTTATATACCTAGGAATTCTCCTGATAACAAGATCTTTGATGGGTGTTTCATCTTCGGGGTGGAGCTTGATCAAATTTTTTACCTGTAACAGAAGAACAGGCCCTAGCTACTCACATAACATATCTAGCTATATATATATCACCATTAAAAAATACGTGAACCGGAAACAAACACGAAGTGGAAAGATCGAGTTGATGCATCATGCATGCTCACCAAAATAAGGCCAAGGATATTTGTGGGGCTTCCAGAGTAGATGGGCACACGACTATGCCCTTTGCTCAATATTAGTTCCATTGTTTGCCTAGCTACGTAAATATTGAATTTAATTCATCAGACGAAGTTGTTATTATTATTATTATTATTATATATATGAATAGTGAATACCATCATGCATAGACGATCGAAAAGAGGGGCATACTCGTCAAGTTTCGACTCTATGTGAAGCGAAAATATATCAGATATGGGCGTCATGGCATCTTTGGCTGTTTTCTGTGTCATATCCAAAGCTCCAGTAATTATGGTAGTTTCATCATGTGTTAACTCTCCACCTTTTCCTGCCTAAAAAAAAATGATGATTAATAATCATGATTTACGCACATCACTACTGCCAGCAACCCCCAATAAACGTGATCAATTTGGCTTATAACCTTAATTCCATGCATATCCACCAATGTTTTAAGCTCAGTCCGTCGTAGAAGTGCAGAATGCCCTTTACCGAGAAGCCAATCCAACAGCTGCAAATCAAGAAAATTATATTTACTAATTGTAAATAATTAAACAATGCCCTTTTATCTTGTTAAATTACTATTTCTTTCAAAAATTTAAATAGCTATTCATTTTTAAATAACTTGCAATCGCCACTTTTTTAATTTTATTTAGAAGATAAATGCAAATTAATTACCTTACTAATGGGGTAAGCTATAGGAAAGAAGACCAAGACAAGCAACCGAACTAGGAAAGAGAGTTTTGCACCAACACTTAGCCCATACCTTGAACACACAGATTGAGGGATTATCTGGGAAAGTAAAACAGTGATTATTATATGTCTAGTTAATTTAAAGATGATCAACAACCAATCCACGTACATTTCAAAAGGGATAGTAAATTAAACAGTTTTACCTCTCCAAATACAAGTATGAGGGTGACTGATATCAATATAGAGGCCCAAGCTGGAAGAAGTGCATCGATAAAAATGGGAAGGGCCTTGTTTAACATATATATATTTCCCATTAATATGGATTATACGAAGAAAACAAAAAAAAAAAAAGGAAGCAAATTAACTATATATATGAACAGATCGATCTAGTACCTCCATTGCCATGGCATTGCTTATGAGTAGGGTACATAGGAGTAAGTGATGGTTCTTGACGATGGGGAGAATTTTCACTGCTATGTATATATCAAGATATTAAATTATACATGCAACTATATATAGATCATATACAAGTAATACAACGTGAGACAACATTATTATATATATAATCAAAGAAATTAATTAGGGAAATGTCCGAAAAGATGAATAATTAGTTGACCTGCGTTCTTCCTGTCTTGGGGCTGGCCAGCCTTGGCAATGACCTCAAGATCAACGAGGCTAAGGGACATGAGCCCTAGGGTAAGGCCTGACATGAGGCCGGCAAAAGACACAAGAACCACGCATATGACTAGATACACCCAGAACATCGGCTCGCAACATGGAACATCATTTGCAGCCATTTAATTAATTGATTGGAAATGTTCTTGATCATTCAGATACACTTCCAACACAGAAAGTTGGCTCTGGATATATATAACGAATAGGATAGGGAGATCTATCTTGGGATATAAATAAATATAATGAAAAAGGAGCTAATCTGACCGACCACAGCGTCACATGCAGCCATATAGCCATAGCCATTGAAAAGCGAAAAGCAGTGCTGATGAGTGATGATGAATCATGATCGACTTGCTGATTAAACAATTCAAAACAAGTGCGCCGATGTGGAATTATTGCAGCCATCGTGACTGTGCTTATAAATTAATTAATTAGGTAAACTTAATTAATCATCAAAGCTGCAATAATTGACCAATATTTATTCTCAAAATGTAGTTTAATTAGCTGGAGCCAGGCCTAATAAAATAAAGGTTACTAGTTCGAATCCCGACCCCTCCTCTTTATTGTGCGGATATGTAAAAAAAAAAATAGCAATAACTCAGTGACGGTTATAAGACAGACCCAAGCGATCATGAAATTAAGTAATTGATCATTAACATTATAACATATATAAACAAATTCATTATCGGGTAGGATTGCAAAATAAAAATATAGATAGGATAAAAGTGTAATATATATATTAGCTAGCATTTCTCTTCTCCGAAAAGAACGATAGTACTGAAGGAATTAGCAGTCGTACTATTGCATTTTCAGATTCCTTAGGTACATGGTTAGTTTGTGCAGCCTCAATTACTTCCTTGATCATCGG
The DNA here is from genome assembly GCA_013348765.1 of Carpinus viminea. Taxonomy (NCBI): domain Eukaryota; kingdom Viridiplantae; phylum Streptophyta; class Magnoliopsida; order Fagales; family Betulaceae; genus Carpinus; species Carpinus viminea. The sequence goes on from CP054673.1 coordinate 467,361, forward strand.
CTCGTATTCTAATGTTGCCATTCAATTTTACTTGAAGTGAACAGAATTGTGAGAAGTTTTCGATAGAGTTCACTTGTTGGAACAAGTATTTTATATTTATGCTGTTGAAGTATTTGCTCGGGCTCGGATAATTTACGGATCCCGATCCATTCCACCTCGAATTTTGATGCTATTTAACACGATCATACTGCACAGCACAGTTACTCTACCAGTTTTAACATAAAACAAAGGTGGATCGAACAAACTGTCTATGATTTAGGAGACCATACTGAAAATTCATATATATGATCCTGTGGGAGCCACTCATATGTATAGTTTCTGTGTTCTGTCGTCTATGATCAGGTGCCAATTCCTAACCTAGCTAGCTATATGATGCTTTTTGTTTTTCATTATAATAATGGATGTCCGTCCGGTGGAGCAGTTAAAACAGAACCATGCACACATAAGGACCTCATGCATGACACCCACCAATGTTTTCTTATTGGATTGATGCACCTAGTGAAGTGGCAATTAACCCTAATTAAGCAAAAAAAGTTCATTGATAGATTGTGGATCATGCGGTAGTAGTGGGAATATTATATGCCCCTCTTCATTTCAATGAAAATGGAGATAACCCAAGATTTTTATTTTGTTTCTGAATTAAAAAAAAAAAAAACTTATTATATTATCACTGAAATCAATGTATTAATAGCAATCGCCAATTCAGCTTGGACTCAAATTGTGTCTCCTTGAAAGCTCTGTGAGCCTATTATAGGCCTTGAGGCCCAGGATTTGATGAGCCGGTTAAGTAAAATTATTTCCAACAATATAACATAAAAATTAAAATAAATACTGCTCAATTAATTTTTTATTTTTTTTTAAAAAAAATCTCATTTAAATATATTGCCTTAAGCCTCAAATTCTATCGAGCCGCCGTCACAATAAACACTTTATTGCATAGTAAAGTTAGGTGCAAGAATTTAGTTGTTTGTATTTCATATGAAAGCAGGGCTTCCATATATTTTTATTCAATTGGTAGAATGAAATTTCTAATTCATTAAAAAAAAAAAAAAAAAAAAAAGAGAGAAAAGAGAAAAGAAGAAGAGGTTAGGTACAAATTTGTACTTATTACAAAATTGGAATGCGTTGACAATCGGCATGCAATGCTGATGGAAGCCCAAACACAAACATAGAAAAGCCGGTGATTTTTGGATAATTAAATGTAACTAGTGCAGATTAACTGCTCGTAAATGATTTGGTTGCAATAATATATATTGCCTTTGTTAATGTTAATATTATCACTTTTGTAGCCATATTGTTGGTCGTACACGCTTGTCCAACAAATTTATCATCAAATGTATTTGAATTATTAGCGATCCAAACATAAAATGTGAAGAAGCTTTTATGGGGCGGCTCTTTGCTCTTTGTATAAGCAAGAGAGTGGTTCAAGACGTGTTCAGATAAATAACTCTTAAAGACTTTTATATTTGCCAATAGATCGAACCGCAAGGTTGTTGATTGGGTCAATGGTTAAAGTGATCTCATTGGGCTGTTACATTTGAAGTCTTAATGGCTTAATTCCAGTTAACAAAACAAAATCTCTGTTCATAGCTAGAAACAAATCTGAATATCTAAATCTATCCCAAACTTCTTTTTTAATTCAAAATTATCTTGTAAATTCTATAAAATGATTAACAATTCGAAAGTTCATATGTCCCACGACTCTTAATAGGAGTAAATATTAAATTCTAATTCATAAATCTACTAGGAATATTGTTGTTCACAAATGATTTTTTTTTTTAAAGAATAATTAATGGCTTCTTGGTCCTAAAAAGAGTAATTTTAAAAGTCATTCTTATATTACTCTTGTGTCCCTTCAAATATGAGATGACTTTTAAAATTACCATTTGATCAAAATAGAATGATGATCAATTACAAGCATAATGATAATTTTAAGAGACACATAATTCTTAGAGAGAAACAAGAGTAACAGAAGAGTGAATTATAGCATTATTCTCCTAAAAAGGTTCCACCGGGATGTTCAAGGATTTTTATTTATTTATTTATTTTATATAAGTAATAGTGGAGTCCAACTAATTACGAATTTAATTATGTGGGTCTCCTAGGTGGTCAGGTCGGATCTGGATAGGATTGCAAGTATTAAAGAGGAGTAAGATTATTTCTCACTAGAAATAATCCTATCCATTCGGTATATAAAAAAAAAAAAAATCAATTTCCATATAATATTAAGAATGGAAAAATAAGAATAAGTTGGTTCATCCTCTGTTCTTTCGTTATTCCTTGATAGTAAAACGATTGATGAATTTTTAGAACTAATGAATTAATTTTGTGAGGATATGAATCTGAGTCCTTAAAGTTTCTTTAATGCTCTTTAATTTCTCACGTGCGATTCACATGACAATATATATATACTATAATAATAATAAACGACTTGATGTAATATCTTTCTTGAAATTGCAATTGTTTAGTGACACCACAACTATCAGATAGTTTACAACTTACAAGCACCAAGTGTGGTACAATATATATTAACTTTACAAATGGCAAACCCATGTTTGTTGATGACTTTGTTTTCTGTTCTTAGCTCAAAATACAAAACACAACAATAATTTTCAGCTTTATGTCACTTTTTTCAAATAAAAAAACAAAATACTCAGCCAACACACATGAACATACAAATTTAATATACACCAAAACCCAATAGGAAGGAGAGAGAGAGAGAGAGAATATGCAGTTTTGATGCTGCAAACTTCTCCAAGTGATGCTAGCCAGTTGACACCAACTCGTCTTTATGAAAATCACCATCATGTAAGAGCTTCTTATATAACTTTCTTGATACCTGGTAAGAAGTTGAGGGTGATTTAAGGTATATTGATGATAGAACATGGCAACAGAATAGAAAGCAGCTATAGAATAGATTCAATACAGCCTTATTCCCAGAACACAATCATTATAACATCCTCTCTTCCCCATTTCAATATGTACATAAAAGTCTACTATGAGAGTAAATTCTTCTACTTCTGGTAATATAATAGTTTCTGAAGCATTTAACTTGCTTCTAGGAATTGTGAACTCCAAAAACTACATTGAAGTTTGTATTTGATGTCAAAAACACTATTCAATTAGACATAACTCAATGTTCTCTCTTTTAAAAGCATGAATAATTAAAATTATGACATACTTGATGGGAGGATGGCGAGCTATGAACACGGCCTGCAGATCTGGCTGGAGAATTTGGTATAGATCTTCCAGGGGAAGCATATAGAGTTGGTCTTACTAGCGGGGTCCGTACATATGGGGCAATGGGTGAATGCAGTATATGAGTGTAGGAAGAGAGTGGAGATGGCTCTGGAGTTCTCCAATAAGGATGGGAAGCAGAAGATCTTCTGGGAGATGTAGATGACGATCTTCTTGAAGATCGCAGGTTGATTCTAATTCTGGAAAAAGAAATAGAATTAAATAAGATAAAAGACTCTTCAAAACCAGCAAAATGTCTGGGGGTGAAACAGCATCTAGGACAAATATAATGTCCATTACTCACTTGTTGTGGACATCAACATATTCATCAGTTTCATCCAGTATATCTTCCTTCAATACAGAACAAAAAGCATTAGCTTTCTTACGACAAGAAAAAAAAAAAAAGAACAAGAACCATTCCACCTTAATCTTTGATGAACAGGATTAAATTTAATCTTTTCATAACACCTAATCCAATCAATCCAGAAAGCAGATCAAGGGGCTCCTATCCCAAGGTGGACTAATTGTATAAAGCAACTTACTATAAATGTATACAAGGTAATTAAATGATTGCTTGTGTTCTAAATACAGGAGAAAAGCAAGCTTTAGTTGAACTGTATGCTTTTCTTCCCAAAAATACTGTGTTACTTCTTCAACAAGAATCACCAAAATCTTTATAAGGATCATGTTTCTACAATTGTAAGACAAAGATTATTTATCAAGCAACATATATAAGCTCAAGTTAACGCAAGAATTGGATAATAAATCATCTAGTTTTTATGATGAATTATGGAAGTATGCAACAGTTATTAAACTTCACTATAATCTAAGGACTGTCAACCTGTAACAATTCCTCCATAACATCTTCCATTGTTATGATTCCAACGACCTCTTCATCTGAATTGCTAGGGAGCAGTTCTAAATTTTCATTTAAAATTTGTTCACTTCCTTCCTCCCGTTTTTTATGTTGTGAATTCAAATATTTCTCTTGCTCCATTACATTCTTTGGTGTTGAACCATGATCATCTATATCACTTGGGTACAAAGGGGACGAATTTGCGGAGATACTCAGATGCTCTTTCTGGTCAAGTGGAGAATATAATCCTGTGAAATTAAGAGCCATAACCTTAAATGTCATGGAAGTAGTCTTTGCCCCTGAATTTGAATTTGACCAATCAAACAAAAAATGAATGCAAAATATTATTCTCAAGAAAACTATGTGATTCTATATCACTATGTAGTGTTATACCTTTCCTCTCTGGCCCCATTTGATTTGAATCTGGATTGATAATAATATCTAGCATGGTATGCTTGCCTACTGCAGTATGGTCAGTGTCTTTGACATCCTTCTTACACTTAATGACAATAGCCATGTGGCTATGACCCTTCTGGAACTCATTCAGGATATCGTATAGCGGCCAATTTTCATATACCCTGTCATGGAAGATATACAGACTCACACATCATCGGCCAAAAACAACAGCATATGCATAGGCATATAGCCATAAAACTTAAGATGTGTGCAAACCGTCATATGATAGTCATAAACCGCCAATATGAAAAAGTAATTCGATCTCTTACCAAGGTATTCTTCTGATAGTCATAAATTTAATTGGAGTTGCATCTTCAGGACGGCAGAAGATCAAATTCTTAACCTAAAACCAAGAATAACAAATGGCAATGTGGTTGTATGACCCCAAAAAAGTTGCTTCAAGATAGATTATTCTCTCTCTCTCTCTTTTCTTTTTCTTTTGCTATTTTTTTCTTTTTTCTTTTTTGACATGTCCACACAAGAGGGGAAAAGGGGAATTCGAACTAGTGACCTCTGCTTCATTAGGCATGGCCCTAGCCGATTAAGCTATCTAGTGGGGACTTTTCTTTTTGCTAATTAAGCCAAGAAGATTATACTCGAAACTGAAAATCAATGAAGCAAATCTTAAACCATTGGAAGAAAAGACAATTAAAAAGGCCATACCAGAATAAGGCCAATAATATTTTTTGGGCTTCCGGAGTAGATAGGTATACGACTGTGACCTTTGCTCATTATAAAACCCATTGTATTCCTAAGGACAAAGATATGCCGAAATGGTAGTGAGAGATAAAAGGGAGATGTTAATAATATCATTGAGATAAAAAGGTCGGCACATACATACATGTCAAGTTTTGAATTTATGTCCAGAGAAAAGGTTTCAGAGATGGGTGTCATAGCATCTTTAGCCGTCTTCTGTGTTAAGTCTAAAGCACCAGTGATAATGGCAGTTTCATGATGTGATAACTCTCCACCTTTCCCTGCCTAAAATTGAATATCAGCATGCCACATTCGTAACTCCTGCTGAACTGCAATCATATTTTTTTACAGCATCTAAGCCAAATCCTTGACGCAGTATCAGAAACTAACCTTATCCGCATGCAAATCAACCAATGTCTTTAGCTCTGCTCGTCTATAAAGTGCAGAATGCCCTCTACCAAGAAGCCAATCCAAAAGCTGCCAAAAAAGGCAGAAACATATTGTGAAACCAAATTCCCAGTTGTCAAGCTAAAGAAAAAAGGCAAAGTGCCTTGATATATGTCCTTTTAAATGTTTGGGAACCAAAAAGTTTATTTTGAGTCACAAAATTCTACTCTTGGTACATTTTTCTTTGATGCACATGCTATGTTTATGTAACATGTATCATGTTCTTGACTAACAGACACCCTTTAGACGACTGGTGGCTCCAAAATAATGACGATTATGTTGATTGATTATTTGTCAATGTCTCTGCAATTTGTGCTGTGGTTATGAGTCAAGCCCAATATGTATATATCTTAGTCTAAGAAACTTTCTTGGTAGAGTGTCACATACAGCCTAAACGGATTTAAATGGTTGCTGCCACAAGTCAATCTTCTCTCCTGTGGTGCTTCTTTCACATGATCAAAATAATCAAGGTTCTTCTGTTCTAGCAAGGATAGATGCTTTAACATAATTAAGATTCTTCTGTTCTCAGAAGCATGGCAGATGAAGAAAAACTATGGTGGAGGTTCAACTTTGTTGGGCCATGAATATGATCCCTTCACTAGTAGATTAGAAGTACAATGGTTTAAAATAATTTATAATGGTCCTCCACAAGTAGATTAGAACTCTTACCGATGTCCTTGGTTGGTATATCATTGCAACTCATGGGTGGAAGTTATGGAGAAAAAGGTGTAGGGTGAAACCAAACTAAAAATTCTATGTAAAGCTTTTGCAGCGAAGATTACCTTACTAATTGGATATGATACGGGGAAGAAGACAAACAGAAGCAGCCGAACAAAGGTAGACAGTTTTGCACCAAGACTTAGTCCATACCGGGAACAGACTGCTTGAGGGATGATCTAGAGAAAAAAATTAAATAAATAAATAGACAACACCACCCATGTCTTTTGAGTTTCAACAATCAATGGGTTGTGCAATATAGACTTTACCTCTGCGAATGCAAGTACAAGGGTGACTGACATAAGAATAGCAGCCCAAGACGGGAATATTGAATCCAGGAAAAGTGGCAGTGCCTTAAAAAGACAAACATTCTCATCAATTTAAATTCAGAATTTAAACTGTGTTCTTTATATTGAAAATGTGACATACCTCCATGGCAAGTGATTTTCCCACAAGGAGGGTGCACAAAAGTAAATGCTCATTCTTAACAATTGACAGGATCTTTGCTGCAGATGATCAATAAGCAAAAGAAAAGAGAACAATAATTGGTGGAACATAATTTATAGTATATATAATTTGAAGGAAATTATTCAAATCTAGCTAAATCTGAATGCCAACCTGCATTCTTCTGCTCATGGGGCTGACCAGCATTAATGAGGACCTCAAGATCAACTTGGCTAAAGGACAGTAGTCCCAGAGCGAGGCCTGATACTATACCAGCAAATGACACAAGGACAAAACATATGGATAAAAACAACCAAAACTCAGTCTTGCAACAATGCACGTTATCTTCTCTCATTGTATTGTTGGATGAACTATATGTGGCCAAGAATGAAGAGCAAAAAGAAAACAAATGCAATGACAGGTTATACTTGCATGAAGTATGAAGTCGAAGGGGTTGGCTTTAAAGAGAAGTAGGCATTAACAGACAAAGAGCAAAGGGTTTAGAGGTTTGGTGAAAAAAGACAAGAAGAAATGGAAATATGAAGACAGTCTGATACAGAGTACGCTGGACCAAAGATATCCTAACAGGCTGCTGTCTCTAGAGATTCTAAAGAGAGAACTCTTATAACTAAAGTTCAAAATGAGGTAATTGACAAGAAGTATCCATTATGTTTAAATGATAAAACAATCAGCAAAAGTAAACGCAGTGTCATAAAAAACTGAGATTGATTGGGAGGGGGCTTTTGGATTTAGTTACAACAAACAAATACTTGACAGCCCGACACCAACTACAGGTAAAAAGATGACCTACAGGCGTCTTCAACAATCCTTATCATTGCTGTCAGATAGCTTTTGTAATGCATTAATGGACATAGTAAGTAACTGGGGTAGCTCATATCTGGGTTCCCAGTTACATTCTATGCTATCCCTGGTAAAAACTCCACCAAATTAAAGTCACGGAATCCCCAAAAACAGGTGCCATTTGAACTTTTTCACATAAAAATCTTTTCGTACTTGGTAACAGTGAAAAATGAACAGCAATTGTGCAATTCGATGCCCCCGGATTCTCTTTAATTGTGCAGATAATATTGTATATAAACCATTATTTGATTAATTAAAAAGAACATTTAGCTAGCTTGGGACTCTCGAGACCAACGGCGGCTTAAGGAAACAGCAATGTCATATGGTTAGCAAGAAGCCAGCACAAGGCACCGAACCTTGTTAGATAAGTATTGAAAGTGACATGGGTATACATGTTTAACAATAAAACCGTATCCAAGTATTGTATTGGACAGCGTGCATGATGATGAAATCATAAAGCAGAGTAGTTTGTGATCTAAATTGATTAGTCAGTTCTTTCGTCTAGACCAAAAGATTCACGCTTCTTGTATTTCTTCTTCTTATTTCTAAAAACTCATCATTGTATTAGTATAGTTTCGCTCCGGCCTCACCATACATACAAGGACTTGTATATTTAATTAGAGGTCACACACGTGTTTGCACATGTTAGCAATTGATTATTGTGATTCTAAACCTTTCATTATTGCCGTATATTTAAGAGAATAAAATATTGCATGTTTTAATCGCTTCTAGACTTCATCAGCCATGCATCTAATCACAGACACATCGACTTTTAATAAGAAAGGGAAAGCTCAACCTTACTTTATTTTTATTTTTTTGAAGTGTGCATCAACACTGCGTGTTTGGTGGGATTTGTAGTGCCGACCGAAGCTCGAGCTGTTCCAATCTACTCTCACCAAAACGTTAAAAATAGTCTACCACTTTCGTCACCCACCTCGTTCAAGAACCACGACAGCTACGAACTCCTTCAGTCTTCAACCCCTGACGTTCTTATCGAAATGGTTCAAAGCGATCCTATGATCGTGCAGAAGCAATTTCTTAATGCTAATTTATTTGTTAGGCCCTTTCCTTATTGGCCCGTCAACACATGCTCGGGGGATACCCCTTGTTCGTTGGGCCTTTTTTTTTTTTTTTTAAATGCAAACGTAGGCCTTAAATGGATTACCTTTTTATTAAAAAAAAAAAAAAGATTTCTTTTTTTTTTTTTTTTGGGAAGGAAGTGATAATTTGGTGGCACAAATGCACAATGATTCGGGGTTTCAATTATAATAGAAGTGGAACTCAGATTTAATGACATGAAAGAGTAACAATTCACACATGAAGCTGGAGAATTCAGCATGGAGTTTTCAGGGGAGGCATACAGACTCCAGAGTTGGTCTTATGACTCGGGGCTGCATAAAAAGGTGAATCCTTGAACGATGCACACGACAGTGGAGATGGCTCTGGAGTTCTCAAATGAATATTAGACGCAGAAGATCTTCTTGAAGATCTTGATGATGATCTTCTTGTAGATATCGGATTGATTCTAATTCTGAAATTAAAAAAACATCCAGTATATCTTCCTTGAGAACAGAACTAAAAGCATTAGGTTTCATAAAACATGTGAAAACAAAAATGGAAACCAGAATAACCCTAATTTGACATTTTAATCCACAACTCTTGACATCCAGAGTGGCTTATATCCAAATCTAGACTTAGCCCTTTTATCCATAAAAACCAGAGAGAATTGGTTAAGAACTCTGTAGTTAAATACAAAAGATTAAAGTAGATAAATTGGAAAAACGATTGGAAAAACGTGTTCAATTGCCACTCACTACTCCTCACACTTGACATATTTTAAATGTTTTTGTTTTTTGTTTCTTTTTAAAAGTGGATGATACGAGAAGTCACTTAAAACATGTCGCATCAATCAATATGAAGTGAGTGTGAAGAATAACATTACTTAATGCAATAATATTGATTTACTTATGCATAATGAAAATGTCACTTACCACTAGAAAATTAATTCATACAAAACATTAATTGCATCTATTAGTAAAGAGTACATTAGTTTGGCAATGCAGGGTCATGTGGAAAGCAAAATTCTGTTTAGTCCTTTGCCCTTCTTTTGACACTGCATTACTTTCTCAATGAGATAGACTACAACATCTACTCTAATATCATGTTAAATCATTAATTAGTCCAAAAATTTAAAGAAATAATAAATTTTATCATTTAATTAATATTTTACCATCTACTAAACCAACTTGCACCCAAGTCATATGAATGGTGTATCAGCTAACTATGGGAATAATAAAATATGCAACTCTAGTTAAGCTTCAATCAAATGAACTATAACTTCTTAACGTTATCTGTACCAGTTCCTCCATAACATCTTGCATTGTGATGATTCCAAGGACCTCCTCATCCTCATCTGTCATATGTGGGAGAAATTATTATGATCACATGAACACTCAAACCAAGAGATTCTCAACCATATATGCCAATTAGCTACCCATGTAAACATTAGAGAGACAAAGAGAACCTGGGTTGAGAGTAACGCGTGTTGCAACTACAAAATCAAAAGCCATAAAACCAATATTTTGACATAAATCAAAGTCTCAATCAGAACTAAAGGAAGTATGATATATATCTGCTGGCCAATTTCAAATTTTTACTTCCTCCTCTCTTCGTCTCTCTCTCTCTCTCTCTCTCTCTCAACGAGAGATCTGAATCTCTGAGAATGGGAAAAGGCCCAAAAGGGGACTTTCTCAAATCTTCCGATGCCTGCTTCGAAAACATCGGTGGTGGCTGTGGGATTCAGCCAGGGTGGTGGCAGTAAACCCTAAAAAAAAAAAAAAATGGTGTAGGATTTTTTTTTTTTTTTTTTTTTTTCCGGGCTTTCCAATTCGCACGACCCACCTCTCTACTGGGCCCTAATTGGGCCACAAATGAGTCAACACTCTTTTCAAAAATTAAATTCCCGCTTACACAGTAGAAAGCGAAAAACTACAATCCACTCATTTAAGAGAAAGAAAAAGTAGAAAAAGGAGAAAGAAAACCCTAGAAAATGTCAGCGAACCCCATGGACGACGTTGATCGATTGTTTGAGTGCTTCAAGTGTGGCTTCTCTCCCCCCCGTAAGCTCTCATTTCTCACTCATCTCCGTTTGGTTACTAAGAAAACATTAAAAACTAAAGGAAACTTATCTAGTACCGTAATTTTGGTTTATTCTTTGTTTCGCTCATTCTATGGTCTTAAGCTGCTAATTAGGGCTTCCGTCGAGGTTTATTTCACGTTTCACAAAATTGAGTTATATATGATTTGAGAAATTAGTTTCACTTTCTTTTCCAGAATCTGCTTTAAGAGAAAGAAAAAGTAGAAAAAGAAAATCGAAGCATGGGTGTTCAACACATGAGGCCTCTACACCTTCTAGCATTCTATCTCCAGGATCAGCTGGACAAAGACAGCACGAAGCAACAGATGTACATCTTTCCATTGAGAAGGTAGACTCATCATCCTAATCATGATTATTATTATTATTATTGAAAACAATAAAGAATAAATAATTAATGTAATTAATTTTGGCTCTGAGTTAATGGTGAATAATGCTGAAATTGCTGTTCTTTCTATTGTACTTGTTGGATGAAAAACCATGCTAGGGTGTTTATTCTACTGCTTTGATGACTAAATTATATTTTTGTTATTGCGCCAGTTTGATTCAACAATAGTTAAAGAAAACAAAATTAACCACGGGAAGCAGATCTCTCCGATCATATTCTATGGGTCTCCAAATGGTGTTCCTCCAAAGAGACCATCCAGCTTGTTGCAATTGTTACATCAAATTCGTGTCGATCTCACCGAACAAAGTAAATTAAGCTTGAGGTACTTGTGAGATCCTACTTCTTCCCTTCTTTGCTTCAATGGGTATCTTTTCTTGTGCTGTAAGTTTTACACTATGACTCAACTTAGGTCCTTTGCTTGTTTAGGGAGGAAATATGGGCTACGTTTCCTAGGCAGGATGAAGCAATGAAGTTTGCCAAAGAGCATGTGCATGTTCATGTTTTTAGTTATCAAGATCACTTTAATGGTCAAAGAAGGTTCCTTGTCTCAACGTATAAAGAGTTTTGGAAAAGGTTGTCCTTATTTTTACTCTTTTCATAACATATTAAAACATTTGAAGTTCGTTCCATCTTACAGTGTTTGCACTGCTGTTTTGCTAAATTTCAGGTACAAAAATATGGATTCAAAATACCGTCATCATTATGAGGTGATTCAGGAGGTAGCATCCTCTTCATATTTATTTCTTAATTAACACCTGTGAGTGCATTTTCTTTGATGTCTTACAGTTTGAAATTATTCTGCTTCTAGGGTTTACCATGCCATCTTTACTTTGATTTGGAGTTCAATAAGAGAGTGAACCCAGAAAATAATGGAGACGAAATGGTTGATCTATTGATATCAGTCATTTTCGAAGCCTTAGTTGACAAATACTCCATTCAAGGAAACCTGGAATGGATAGTAGAGCTTGATTCCTCCACTGAAGGTATGTTTTTCTAGTACGTGTGAGCTACAGTCCCTAATCATCTGTTTTTGATGTCCTTCGTTTACAGATGTTATGATATTTTTTTTTGGATAAGTGGTAAGCATTATTTTTAAGTAGTCCCTAATCGTCTCCATTATTATTATTATTATCATTTTAGATATAGCAAGCAACTTTATGATATATGTTCTACTTATTTTAGTTTGATACAATTTCTGAATTGCCCATTAAATAGAAACCTTCCTTCTTGTTCATTTCTTTTCATGATGAGTTGTAGCCAGCCAGAGTTAAATCAAAATCAAGCTCATTCTGAATTAAGATGCAAACTTCGGCCATGTTCTGAAGTATTAACTTTCCTTTTGATAGGGATATGATGAGAACTAGATTTTTAGTCTCAATGGAGTTGTGTAATAAATGAAAAATCATTGGACATGATGGATTTTTAAAAAGATGTTTGCTTCGTCATTACATTAGTGTCCTTGAAATTACCAATATATGCCATATGTTGTGCTAACAATACTTTTTGAGCTAATACCGTTTTTCCTTCTTCTGAAGGACAGTTTTTAGCTGGTTTTATTATTATTATTTTTTTTATGATCTTAGTCTGTGGATCCTGATGTTGTAGAGTGCACTATGTCTCCTTATTTACTGAACCAGTATCAACCATAGAAGAGACTTAAATTTGGCATCAAACTATCAACAAAGTAAGGGTTGCAGATCCTGGTGATGTTATCGATGAAGTTAAAATGGTATTTTCTTTTCTCCTGCAGGGTGTTGAAATTTGGTAATATCCAGCCTGAGAAGTCTGCCTTTCCTGATTTAATAATAAATCTGTTAACAACCATGGCGAGTTTCAACTTGTTGAACACCAAACAAATGCATTAATAGTATACATTAAGCAGAAGTCTGCCTCTCCTGCATTTACTATACTTATCAAAAAATGCATTTATCAGAAGACTGAATGGCTCAGGCCAAAAGTTGTCTAGACCATTCTTGGCCCTCATGCATACTCGGTTCATAATTAGAACTCAGAGAGAGAGAAATGTTCCAAGTTACTGTAGTATGGTAAATGCTTGTCATAGGTCTTCAATATACAATTTATGAGATGAAAAGTTGTGTATTGCATGCAGTTCTATCAGGAGCTTTTACATGATATTGATTCTTTTATGCAGAAAAATTTTCCCGTCATTTAATTATTCGCATTCCAAAGACCGCTTTCAAGGACAATTCACATGCAGGTGCATTTATTGCCGAGGTATGCCTCACTGAGAAAGCATATCAAATTTTATTTTATACTAACTGTTCGGGATGTGTCTTTTTCTTTGCTAATTAAAGATCAAGGTTAAGACTATTCATGTTAATATTATAATTTGTTTTTCTATTGCATCTTTCACAACTTTCTAAAGTCCATCTAACTTATGAAATATAAAGTTAATAAATAAGTTAGTTGCGAAGTCTATGTCATGCAGACCTCTTTTTGTTAGCCTGCTAGAACAGAATCTACTCGAGTCACTAGAATGTTTTGTTCCTTCTTTTTTTTTTTTTTTTTTTTTTGTAGAAATATCAACTGTTGCCACTGTATGATGACATATTACCAGATATGCTCTCGGATTCTAAGTGCAAGGACAAGTGATCGAAGATTTGAAATATTGCTTGTGAAAAAAGATTTGAGCTCCACTGAGTCCTCAAGCCAACTTTTTGTGGACAATGCTGTCTATTCTAGAAATCGCTGCTTTCGTTTAGCTTTATCATCAAAGGCAGGGAAAACTTCTGTGCTTCAACCTACGGGGAGACTCAAATGTGAGGACATGGTATGGTACTTACCATCTCAAGATTTTATTTTCACTTACAAGTATTATGCTAAGCAATATATTTTTTTTAATTGCATAAAATCTTATAAATCAATACAGGAACTATTCAGATGCTCTTCTCATTAGCAATATACTCTTGTATATAATTCTAAGAAAAGCTTGTGTCCTGTCCATGTGGGTGCCTTCTAGTTTTTAGATTTCCAGCCTTGTCTGTGGCACCCGTGCTATTTTGCACTCTTATAGTGCAACAAGTACAAAAAAAAGGGTTCTCTTTGATGGCTTCATTTTTTTTTTACAAAGGCTTAAACTTGTAAGCAAGATAAGGTTGTATTGCTTTTACTAGTATTAGTCGCAATATTATCCACGTTTGTTTCCCTTTTTGTGCTGTGAAACACATTAAAATATTGTGCGCCTTTTTTAAGTTTCATTGTGGTGTAGGATCACCTCCCAGCAAGGCCGATCCTAACAAAAATATTCGTTATCATGATCAACATGATAAAGACAGAACCCTGTCTTTTTATTGTGTTTCTGGTAGTTCATTATTCTTTTACAGTTGGTATGTGGTAATTAATCTGTAATGTCATTAAATAACAGTGTGAGGAAGACATGTTCATGGCGTCCTTGATCTGCAATATGGATGTTGATTGCGAGAAGCTTCTAGTCTGCAAAATGGATTTAGATTGTGCGAAAACCCTTCACTTTGATACTGAGGTATTTTTGGACTCTAAATTGTTTTGTCATCATATTATAAGGGGGAGTACTAGATATGTTTCATGATGCCATTCAAAACATTCTATAGCTCACAGGTTTCACATGTCTTAATCTACTGCTAAGATTAAGGAGAAGCCACTGTTGGTATATGGAGAAGTTGCTTGTGCATTTTGTATTGAAAATTGATCTATAACAATAGAAATTCTTTCTCATTGCAGGTGAATCATAATTTTGGAACATATTGCAGTGCTTCTCAGGAATTTGCATTGAGTGCTTGCACAAGTGATCTTACTACGACATACTTCCTTGGAAAGTCACCATTTCCAGCTGTGGACAAATTTGTAGAATACATTGCCTCCATTGGCACTGTGTCAGGTGTTACCTTTTTTCCAGTCATATACTCTGAATAATGTGAAAGAGTTTTATTTTTATTTTGTTGTTCTAAAATTTTCCTCGCTTAAAACCTGGGCACAGGGGCTTTTCTAGTAAGTTTATATGTGGCTATTATATGATTTAATATGATACATTTATGCCTGATATATCTGCCTGTCTAATAATAGTACTTACTCCCGTCTGCTCGTATTTTAGTGTGTTTCTGGTCTCATCTCTCGTTTCATTCAGCCTTTCAACTTTACCTTGAGCTCAATCCTACAAATTTTTAGATTGCCAAAATCCTGCAGCCCTTCGAGTTGTGTGTTATAGTTTTGTGTATCATATTAAGAGATGAAGTTACTTCATTGAATTAATTCAGCTTTTAAGTGTTCTTTCCTTTTTTTGATTAGGAGATAAATTTTTTAATTGTTTGTTTGCACAAGGGGGAAACATCTATATGAATCAAAACTTTCTTTCTTTTTCTTTTTTTAAGTAGTTTTGCCTTCACAATGCAGTCATGAAACGGCATAGGTACATAGTTCTGCCTTTTTTATTTTTTCTTTCACCTTGTTGATATTTTTTTAATGTAATTTTAGGAAAAATTCGAAGCTGGTTTTGGTTCTCAGAATATGGACTGATTGTCTACAGCATGTCAAGAAATAGATACTGTGAGCGCATTGGTAGACAGCATAAAAGCAATCATGGTAAGTTTTAGTTATTTCTGTATATGCTAGCCTTAAAAGTTCCTTGCTATTTATCCTTTCTTGTCAAATTTATCATGGATATTTATATGGCTTTCTTTGGAGCCACTTCGTATATTTGTTCTGGTCTTGGATCCACATTTCATAGAAGCTCTTGTTCTTTTGGTCGTACTTACCATCTGATTACCAGAATACTTTAACGATATTACTTGAGTTTTTGTTCTTTTGTTCTTTTTTTTTTTTTTTTCACTTAAAAAAGTACGGGTCCGTCTTGCCATCTTATAGCTTATGTTCAAGGCATAGAGACTAATGTGCATTAATGTTTAATTGGTGCAGTGATGTACGTTGTTGACCTGAGAAGGGCTGTTTATTATCAGAAATGTCATGATCCTGATTGCAAAGGTGCACTGGAGTATGATCAATTTTAAATTCTTATTCATGGTGATCACATTTAACAAAGCTTTCTGATGGCACTAGGTTACAGATCTCCTTTAAGACCAATTCCAATAGGT
Source organism: Carpinus viminea (assembly GCA_013348765.1). Taxonomy (NCBI): domain Eukaryota; kingdom Viridiplantae; phylum Streptophyta; class Magnoliopsida; order Fagales; family Betulaceae; genus Carpinus; species Carpinus viminea. The sequence goes on from CP054673.1 coordinate 483,704, forward strand.
ATCATTCCCGATCCTTCAGTTTTCTTTCATTCCAATCAGACGGAGAGTCCTGGTGGACCAACTGTTAATAACCTCGACCTACAATTTGTTAATACTGATGAGGAAAGACTCCTGCTTTACAATGATGCAAACATCACAAACAGCTGCACCAAAGACCCTTGGTGGTCTGAAGCCATAAGAGTTGCAGATGATATCGAAAATAAGAAAGATACAGTGGAAGTCAGCAACATGGTTAGTATATTTATGATGCTATTACATATTACAATATTTGTTTTCGCTTCTGGTTTTCATTAGGACAAGAACCCCTGACCCCAACTAAAGCTATGTCTTAACTGTGTGCTACAAAAACTTTGACAAACTGGTCATAGGAAGCACATGTTATGGTTAATTAACAGGTTGTGCTTCTTGACATGATTGCAGCCACTTCACTAGATATCTTACTTTGAAGTGAAGTCAACATCATCCCCCTGCCCCCTACAACCACTCTTTTTCTTCTTTGTTAGTAGAATGTAAATCTAATTTGGAGTATGGTTTTGCTCTTTATGATAAATGAATCTATTAAGCTGTCCTTTTTATTGTTTCTGTCAGCGTACCCATATCACATAAAAGCACTTCAGCGTGAGATAACCCAAAATAATAATAATAATTATAGCCGTGAGATAAAGAACAACAATAAAATTAATAAAATGATGATGATGAATCGATGATAATTACTGAAATAAAAGTAAGTAGTGTTCATGGCGTTAAGAGTTCAAGGATATAACCCCCACCACTTCTCTTTGTTCCCCCAAAGAAAAAGGAGCTTCATTTTTTTTTTTGATAAGTCAATGTATTATATATAAAAAAAGCGCCAAGCGCAAAAAGGGTAGTAAAGAATTCATTTTTTAAAATTTATTTAATCATGAGTTGAGCTTTTTTGTATATGGGATGGATGTACATGTTTTGAGAAGACATTGTAGTCGGTTCAGGTCAAAATGGTAGTTGCATAGCCCTATGCAACAACATTGATACACTGGCTTTTGAATTTGTGGTTTGAAATGTATACTTTCTCATAAGATAATTAGACAATTCAATAGTCAAAGCTCAAGACTCTGAATGATTGCAGAAATAAAGTGGCGAAAACATAATCCATCCTCAAGCCATCCAATCTCTACTTTTCTTGTAACCTTATCAATTTTATTTTTTACAAGCAGGAGAGCATTAATGATGAAGATGATGATTGGTGGATTGCTGTCGAAAGGACTGCATCGCAGGCTGAATTACCCACTTGAACTAAAGTGATGGTTAGAGCAGTTGGTTGATAAACATTCTGGCTTTAATAGAAGATACATTCTGCAGACATTCTTCCCTCAAAGCAAAGTTTTAGTGACTTGGGGGAATTCACGATAGAATAAGAGGTTTGCGTGAATTTTAGCCTGTCATCCATCCATGTTGGTGTTCTAATATCTGGTTCTCTTGCATGGAAGAACAGGTTTGTACAGATTATTTCGCTCTTGGTTGCATTTGAGTCGCAGATCGTCATAGGGGAAAGCAAAAATGTAATCCATATTTGAACTTCTATGATAAATATTTATTCGTTCTTGAAAAATAATTCTATGAATTTTTAGAGAATAAATCCAGTGGATGGGGATGGGGTTTAGCGAGTTCACTGCGTCGTTAGTTTGCTGATTATGGATCGGAAATGTATAGATGAATTTAGTAAGGTTTCTGAATATATACTGAATGATTTAATATATACTGAATATATTTATTAAGGTCCACTAAAACCGTGATAAATTGTAATGATTTAATATTCGGTTTTCTCCCTAATCGCCTCTGTAGTTAGATGGGATTAACGACTAATCAGTAATGGGTGAAATGCGTGTTTTTAAACAAAATTGCTGAAAGTGCTCTACTTGAGTGGTTTTTTTTTTTTTTTTTTAAAAAAAAATTTGTGATTCAAAATATAAAAAATTTATATTTTCAAATGGGAAGTAAAGAAATGCATTTTAAAAAAAGAGAAATAATTGTTTAATGTAATTAAACAATTAATTGTATTTTTAAATATTATGTTTTTACAGACTATCGATCTTTTAAAATTCATTAAAAAAAAACTCGTACATTTTAAAATGGTTAAACGAAAGGAACATTGTTTTTGTTTGTTCGAGTAAAATGAATGCCAAATTATATATATATATATATATATATATTGAGATGGATATGCAGCTATATTATAAGATAAATAATGTAGTTGAATATTTTTTTTTGAAGGGATAATGTAGTTGAATTTGAAATTATTATTAATTATTAATTTATTTATGATTTTAAAAGACTTTAGCATTTTTCATAAAGAATTAACGAAGTCTTCGTCTTCGAGCGTCTCGTTTTCCACCAGCCTCTTTCAGATGGTCTTTCTTCTTCGCTTGACCTCCCACCCGAACTCTCATGGCTTCTGCGCCCAACCCACGCAAAAAGGAGAGCCCAAACAAAAATGACACAAGTCCCAATAACCTCACCACCATCACATCCCCAATCTTCATCTCCACAGAGTCTTTGCACTCCCTTCTCTCTCACCAGACCCTAATTCACCACTTGCAATCCTCTCTCGCTACAGTCTCATCCACCCTCCAAACCCCAATCCGCCAAAGCTACGCCGTTTCATCCTCCTCCTCTCTCCTACTCATGCCCTCTTGGTCCCTATCTCCCTCCTTCCCGTATATAGGCGTCAAGCTCGTGACCTATTTCCCGCATAACTCCTCCCTAAACTTACCAGGGGTGCATGGAAGTTACGTGCTATTCAGCTCCACGACCGGCCAAACTCTGGCTTCCATGGACGGCACTGTGTTGACCCTTTATAGAACGTCGTGCGTCTCGGGCTTAGCCTCGAAGATTTTGGCTAGAAATGATAGTGAGACCCTTGTGATGGTTGGTGCGGGTACTTTGGCACCCCATTTGATCAAAGCCCATCTTTCAGCGAGACCCAGTTTGAGAAGAGTGATAATTTGGAATAGAACAATGGAGAAGGCGCAAAAATTGGCCGAGGAAATGCAAGAAAATGGTGGGTTTGATGGGGTGAGTTTCGAGAGTAATAGCTGTTTGGAGGACATTGTCGGATTGGGAGATATCGTGAGTTGCGCGACGAATTCGGAGACGGCGCTTGTGAAGGGCGAGAGTTTGAAGGCAGGGGCGCATTTGGATTTGGTTGGGTCGTTCAAGTATTCTATGAGGGAGTGCGACGACGAGGCATTAAGGAGAGGGAGAGTGTTTGTGGATAACGAGGCTGCTTTGGAGGAAGCGGGGGAATTGGTGGGTGCTTTTGAGAGAGGGGTGATTGAGAAGGGAGATATTGCAGGAAATTTGGTGGAGCTGATCAAGGGAGAGAAGGTTGGGAGGAGTAATTCTGATGAAGTAACTGTATTCAAGTCTGTTGGCTCGGCAGTTGTGGACATTCTTGCGTCACAATTGGTGTATGAGACTTACAATCATGCTTAAACTAGTTCATTAGCATCATCATCAGAGTTATCTATTTGTTTCTATCAAAATCTACACATTTTCCTCGTCCCAAAATCTGTAAAAGTTCTCTGCAAGCATTTCTCAGTTAATGTCTCATTGCCCTCACTTCATGACAGAGTGTTTCCTGCATTCCTCAGTTAATTTACTGAAGTGCCATTTCATTTCTTTTACTGTAACTACATTAGAAGAAAATTCTTGGAGAAAGCAAATGATGTTGAAGAAATTCAAGACATATAACCTGCACGGATATCACAAATTATGATTACAAATTGCAGTACACAGATTCCATAGGAGTCTCTTGTGTGGCATCAGCCCCCCAAGAGATTTGTAAAACGCTTTTCTCTTCAAATTTTGGACCAGCAAATAATAAACCCTCAGTGCAATTTGACAAGAGAAGTCAGGCAGACACATTTCATATCAAAGATTACGGCTGATCTCGATGAAATTGCACTGATAGTAATGCCAAGAACGGAGTATGCTGACAAACCACCAAAGTTTGTTATACATCAAACCTTTCAAACAACCATCTACGACAAAACATCCCCGAAGTCTCTGGAAATCCCTTGACTTGTCAATGAACCAACTTGATAGGTTAACGAGAATCTACATATAAGAGGGAAAATAATATATTGAAAATATACACCGTACTATTTTGGATCAATAACGAATTCGACTAATGCTGGAAGAAACGAGTAGTTCTTTTTAACTTTTGTACGTGATAGCTGGTGCACGTGCTTAGAAATTGGGATACTTTTCTCAAAAATATGAATCAGAATTCAGAGAGGAAGTCATTGCCATTATATTTACTTCAGTTTTTCAGGCGTTCGCCAAATGAAGGCGCCAATGGATTGTGGTTGTGATCGTCTTGCTGAGCAGTTATGCTTGGTTCGCTATTTATGTAGATTCTGTATCTTACGGTAGCTTTACCACTTAGCAGAGATGATTACAAAAGACAATCTAATCCACGCAAGTTTTCAGGGCCTTGAGAACTGAAATGCACGCTCCATGTTTCCTGTGTGATAGCCGTGATTAATGTTTATCCCTTGAATTGAATTCTGGGTGTCTTGAACTGATGTGAACTGCAGAATTGGTGGTAACGTGTTTGACTGGTGATTGGCTGGCTTAAGATTCAATATTATGGAATTGGCCGCGACGACAAAGTGCACATGTTATCCAGCTAAACCTCTGAAATCCATATGAAGCTTTTGAATGGTCAAAACTGGAATTGGAACATCTTAAATATTTGGTTGAAGATGATCATTTTCCAAGTCATACATGCATACAAAGTGTCGGGAAGTTAATATTTGGGTGAGATGAAGTCTTGGCTGTGGAAGACTTCCCTGCCATGGAGGATGCTGCTACATCTTCAAATTGTTACTTATCATCAAGTCGTAATCTCCTTAGGAGCTATCACTTTATATGTATTAATATTGGTTGAATCATGGACTGCAAAGTCTTGAATTTGACTGTCAGCATCCAGACCTTAATGCATTCACTTCACTTTTCCAAGTCATGCAAACAAAGCCCCGCGGTTTTACACGATTAAGTGTTTAGCATCGAGACATTGAATTTAACAACCTTTTCTCCGTCTGTTACGTCAAGAGGAATCCTCACCTAAATTATTTAAGGGGTCTCATATATGTACTGTACTCTCACCTTTTGAGGTAACAACTCATTTTTCCAATATTTCCTTCTTCATTGTGCTATGGCAACGGTTATGGACAGGAAGACCAGTTTTCTGGTAATCCTTGTGCATTGCTCTCTTTCTTTCGCTACTATCATATGCATGTTTGCATTTGCTCGTGGAAATCCAAATGTGCTTTGCATAGAAAGAGAAAGAGAAGCCCTCATCACCTTCAAACAAGGTATCATTGACCCTTCGAATCAGCTCTCATCTTGGATTGGTGATGAGTGTTGCATGTGGAGAGGAATTGGCTGTGACAACAAAACTGCGCATGTCATCCAGCTAAATCTTAAAAATCCATATGCTGAACGGACAACATTGGAAGCTTGGAAAGCTTTAAAGCAGTCACAGTTGGGCGGAGTGATAAGTGATTCTCTCTTGGAATTAAAGCATCTTCACTATCTGGACCTAAGTGAGAACAATTTTCAAGATGCTCATATTCCAAGCTTCTTAGGTGGCCTTCAGAATTTGAGATATCTAAATTTATCAAATGCGGGTTTCGTGGGTACAATTCCTCATCAGCTGGCAAATCTCTCTAACTTGCATTCTCTTGGCATTCAAGGTTTCTTCTTGGAAGTAGACAATTTTGAATGGTTATCTCATCTTTCTATGTTAGAAGTCCTGGACATGAGTACGGTCAATCTGAGTGAAGCATCTAATTGGTTACAGGTGATGAACATGCTCCCTTCTCTATCAGAGTTACGCTTGTCTTATTGTAATCTTGATAAGTATGATCCTATTCCTCGTGTTAATTTTTCATCTCTAACCGTTCTTGATCTTTCAAATAATTGGTTTTCTAATTCAACATTTGACTGGCTTCATGGTTTAATATCTCTTGTGACACTTGATCTAAGTTACAATCACATTCAGATTCCACTTATAGTTGTCCAAAATATGTCTTGTCTGAGAAATTTATATCTCTCTCATAACAACTTCTCTTCCACAGTGCTTAACTCGTTACACAATATAAGTACTCTTGAAAGACTTGATCTTGCCTATAACAACATTCAAGGTGTACTTCCTAGTGCCATTGGATCTCTTTCTCGACTGATGCATCTTGTCCTGCCTCACAATGGCTTTCAAGGCAAAATACCAAGATCCTTTAGAAATTTGTGTAATCTGCAACATTTGGATTTATCTGGCAATAAACTTGAGGGAGATTTAGAGTTTTTAGGAAATTCTTCTGCATGCACAACAAAAAATTTAGAGATTCTAGATTTGTCTTTGAATCAACTTTCAGATACTTTGCCTGATCAACTAGGGAAGCATAAAAAACTCTTTTTTCTTTCACTTCAAAAGAACATGCTTTCTGGTCTGATTCCCGTCTCTATAGGAAATCTGTCTTCATTGAGGAGACTTTTTCTCTCTGGCAATCAACTAACTGGAACGATTCCTGTAAGTTTTGGACATCTTTCAAATCTTGAAGAGTTGGACATCTCTTACAATCAACTAACTGGAACGATTCCTATAAGTTTTGGACATCTTTTAAATCTTAAAAGGTTAGACATCTCTAACAATTTTTTAAAGGGTTTTGTTTCCGAAGTGCATTTTTTCAACCTAACAAATTTGAAAATACTGATTGCCAATTCAAACTTGTTGACTTTGCAAGTAAGCTTTAATTGGGTTCCTCCTTTTCAAATTAATCATTTAGCGATGGGATTATGGCGATTGGGACCGCGATTCCCTGCTTGGCTTCAATCACAAAAAGATCTTCAATTTCTATATTTATGGAGTGCAAGTATTTCGGACGTCATCCCTTCTTGGTTTTGGAGCATGTGTTCCCAATTCATTATGTTGAATCTTGATCAAAACCAAATTCGTGGTAGTATTCCAAGTTTATCTTGTGGAGGTGTAATCAATCTTGGTTCAAACAACTTTTCTGGTCCTCTCCCCAGTATCTCTTCTAGCGTTACGTATTTAGATCTTTCCAATAACTCATTCCATGGATCTCTTTCTCCCCTTGTTTGTGACCTAAAAGATAGAAAGACAAATCTTACTGTTCTTGACCTGTCAAATAATCTTTTATCCGGAGAACTTCCTCACTGTTGGATGAATTATTCTGAGTTACTAGTGTTATTCTTGGGGAGCAATAAGCTCACAGGAAATATACCGAATTCCTTGGGTTCTCTATCTGCGCTTCAGTTGTTGTCCTTGAACAAAAACAATCTGTCTGGAGAATTACCATTGTCCCTGCAAAATTGCAAAGATCTAGAGATTGTTGATCTTAGTGAGAATCATTTGTCTGGCAGCTTATCCATTTGGTTGGGAAACAGTTCAGCCCGTCTTAGGGTTCTGGTGCTTCGCTTAAACAAGTTTCATGGTATTATTCCTCGGGAGCTTTGTCACTTCAATTCACTTCAAATCATGGACCTTTCACATAACAAATTCTCTGGATCCATTCCACGATGTGTTGGCAATTTGAGTGCCATGGTGAGACCAGTCTCTAATACAAGTACAATTGCTGGCTATGCAAAAGTATTCTTGATAATGAAGGGAGCAGAATATGAATATAACAAGTTACTTGCTCTTGTCACAAGCATGGACCTCTCGAGCAACAATTTAATTGGAGAAATCCCTGAGGAACTCACCAGTCTTTATGGGGTACGCTTTTTGAATTTGTCCTACAATCAACTCCATGGAAAGATTCCTAAGAACATTAGTGACATGACATTATTGGAATCTCTGGATGTCTCAACAAATCAACTCACAAGTGCAATACCTCAAAGCATGGCAAGCTTAACATTCTTAAGTTATTTGAATTTATCATACAACTACTTCTCTGGTAGAATTCCCTTGGGCACTCAACTTCAAAGCTTTAGTGCACTAAGTTTCATTGGGAACCATGATCTTTGTGGACCTCCACTTACGCCTAGCTGCGTTGGAGATGACTCAACCCTTGGGCCAACACCAAATGCTGATGATGATGGCAGCGAGGATGGTGGGTGGATTGACATGAAGTGGTTTTATATTAGCATACCACTGGGATTTGTAGTGGGATTTTGGGGTGTAGTTGGTCCATTAGCATTCAACATGGCTTGGAGATCTGCTTTCTTTAGGTTTTTGGATGACATGAAGTATAAACTCTTTAACGGTGTTTGAAACTTGAAAGGATTGAAAAATGGCAGAACCATGCGCTTGCATGTTGGACAAAGAGAATTGTTGTTTTTATTCAATAAAGCATTGTTATCCTTTGGTTGTCCTTTTCTATTTTCTGATTGAAAAGTGGCAGAACCATGCGCTTGCATGTTGGACAAAGAGAATTGTTGCTTTTATTCAATAAGCATTGTTATCCTTTGGTTGTCCTTTTCTATTTTCTGTAAAACTCTTGTTGTGGTTTAATATTACACTGCTCTGTTAGAATGTTCTCATCCTTGATAGAGGCATTTTTGATTTTCTATTTTCTGCTTAATTCTTGCTGTGGTCTTATATTGTACACACAGAACTTAATATTTTCTGAGATGCCTTCTGCCCACTTGAGGAGATATAGGCATTTAAAAAACTCTGATGCCTTTACAAGTTAGGTCGGATTCCTCCCAAAATTGGAATAATAGAAATGAGATCTTTGGCATCAATTTCCAACATGGCCTTAAATACAAAATTATGTAAAGTTTAGAGAGTAACCAATATGAAAATCTCACATGCCATGCCGTTTTGGCTCTGGAGCTTAGGCCCCGTTTGGTTCGCGGATTAGGCCATTGGATTGGACTAACTAACACTGGTATTAGCTAATCCTTTGTTTGGTAACATGTTATTCCTAGGAGTAGTTACTCCCATGGGACTACTAATCCCATACACACAGGATTAGCTAAGCCACTCATTTTTGAGTGGCTTAGCTAATCCTTTCCTGTGGGATTAAAAATATTGTGTAAAATTACCCAAAAAAACCCTATGCTTCTCACACCTCTCACAATATTATCTCTCAAAGCAACGTTCTTCATTTCTCAAAGCAACGATCTTCATCTCTCAAAGCAAGATATCTCTCTCTCCTCTCTTATTTTCGATCTCTATTTTCTTGGTTATTTCATTCTCATTGTGTTTCTTGGAATTTTTTTTTTCTTTTCTCAGTTTTTTTTTTCCTTCTTCATTCTCTCTCGTATTTCTTCATTCTTTCTCAAATTTTTTTCTTTCTCTTCCCTCAAAGTTTTTTTTTCTTTATTCTTTCTCAATCTTTTTTTTTCATTCTCTTCCCTGAGGGTTGTTTTTTTTTTTCAAATCACACATAGTTTTGCTTTTCTTCTCTCAGTTTTTTTTCCTCATTCAGATGGAAATCACCGATATAAAATATGAAATATGGTGATTATGTTTTTTTTTATATAAATAATTTTAATTTTCTAGCATAATTGCAAAAAAAAATAAAATCCAATGTACATGACATAATTAAAAAATATATATATAATATAATTGTTTATGTTTTGAAGAAAAAAAAGGTCCTTAATAATATAAATTGTATTCATATTATAAGGGTTTTTTAGGAAATAAGATCAAAATACGATTCTATTCACCAACATATTGTATTATATCAAACGAAAGAATAAGATTAGATAATCTATTCCAACGTTATAACCAAACAAAGGAATATGAATAACTAATCTATTCCCAGTGGTAGCTAATCCCAGTAATAGCTAATCATTTTTCAATAGACTAGACAATCCACAAACCAAACGAGGCCTTAATCTTCTCAAATCATGACCATCAGCGCCAGTGGTGTGTATTGGAAGTTGTGCCCTATGTGCTAAAGTTACTCGGAGTGCTTGCAAGTTACGTGCTACTAAGCGTCACAACTGGGCAAACTGCCAAACACTGGCTTCCATGGAGGGCCCTGTGTTGATCACATCATATGTCTGACAGTCTGAGTGTCTCAGCTTAGCCTCGAAGATTTTGGCTAAAGATGATAGTGAGATCCTAGTGATTATTGGTGCGAGCACCCCATTTGATCAAAGCCCATCTTTCAGTGAGACCCAGTTTGAGAAGAGTGATAATTTGGAATAGAACAATGGAGAACGGGAGAAAATGCGAGACAATGGTGGGTTTGATGGGGGCGAGTTATGAGAGTAATGGGTGTTTGGAGGAAATTGCGAGACAATTTGGAGACATCACTCATTCACTTGTGAAGGGCGAGAGTTTGAAGGCAGAGGCGTATATGGATTTGGTAGGGCCGTTCAAGCAATTGTATGAGAGAGTGCGACGAGGAGGCAATAGGGAGCGTGTTTGTGGATAACGAGGCTGCGTTGGAGGAATTAGGGGAATAATTAGTGAGTGCTTTTGAGAGGGGGCCAGAAGGGTGATTGAGAAGGGAGATATTGCCGGAACGTTGGTGAAGTTGATCAAGGGAGAGAAGGCTGGGAGGAGGAATTCTGATGAAATAACTGCATTCAAGTCTGTTGACTCGGCAGTTGTGAACATTCTTGCATCACAATGGGTGCATGAAACTTGCATCATGCTAAACTACATTACCCTATAACATAACAGACCATCCAGTCATTCTAAAACCTTCCCCTATAACATGCATTACGATCCCAACATATATCCAATTCGAATGAAAACTTCAATCTTGTTTAGAAGAAATTCTTTAACAAAGATTCTCGTTGAGAGTAACAGAACAAACGGTAATTTGCAGTGTTAAGCATTACGCTGAACTACAATAGAATTCGTAGACAAAATCTTCATGGGCAGAGAAAATATATGTACACAACTACACATGAAGAAAAATGACTCGTTTCAATTTAATTTCAAGTTGTTAAATAAATAAACCTAACTTGAATCTAGGTTATTCAAGTTCATAGTTCATTTGCAGCCCTCGAAAATGAGGAAAGCTCATGAGAATGCAAACCTGGGGAGGGACGCACCCTTCAAAGGTGGACTGTAAGAGCAAATACGAAAAGCTCAGGTAATAGAGGGAATATGGATGAGAAACAGAAGAAAAAGCATTTTGCAAAAGAATGAATTCCTAGAAGATTGCTTGCAAACAACAATTACATAAGCTCGTGAAGCTCATTGATTTTTCCTTTTCTTTCACCAGTCACCTTCTCCATTTAGATCTTATCGAAGTGGGTACAACTACCTTCCAGAATGGGATATGGCATTTGACAATGTTAGCTTTCATTTTGATAGGTTTGTTTAATCTTTTGCGACTTGTGTTGGATCCTTGGGAATAGTAGATCATTAAGATACCTCTCAGCACTGTATTCTGAGGTGGCCTGCAAAGACAATTTAGTTGGGACAAAAGATTATTGGCAATAGAAGATGACTTTCCAACAAGCTAGGATATATTTGTGCATCAAAGATAGTTCAAACAAAAGTAAAGAAATGAGCGAATTGAAACGTTACAACTATTCATAAGCAGCAACATGGCAGAACTTGATACAATTGTCATTAGACATTACACAGCCACCCTAAAATTGCGGCTTTCTAATGGTTCTGGTTGCAGTCCACTTAAAATATTAAATGCGTGCCACCCAAAATACTTGAAAGAACACTTTTTACTTTCAATAAATAAATAGAACCAATGCACTACGACATGATTGAACATATGACCATACCCTCCACCCCATTATGGGAGAAGAAGAATATGCCAATAAGTTCAATGACCATTAGACCACTTTAAAAGAACATGCATTTTGATTTGCTGCTGAAATATTTTTGGGATCAATAAAATAAGGTAGTGCATGATATAACAGCTAAAAATTTCAAGGATTCAAGCTGTGATTCTGCAGAAAGTAGCTCTCTCATATAAAAACCAGACGTTAAAAAGATCTCTAGGATAAGGAGGTGGTTGGTGGTGAAAAAGGGCATAACCAACGCTGAAGGATAGCCGCCATACCCGTGTATTAAATGCAAACCGCAATGTCTGTACTTGTGTTCCAGAGCAAACCTTTAAGTCAAACCCAAGGGTATCTACACCAATAAGTGCTGCCTCCTGCAATGATTGCAATGAAGACCAATTATCTACAGCAGCAACTTAAAAAACTCAACATATTATATAAGATTTCAGCACAGATGAAATACAACTAAAAGGTGGCTGAAGAATGGCTTTTTCACAAAAGGCACTGTTTTGTTTCTTCAACTTATATGATAATGCATACATGCAACAGTGTGAATGAAATATACAACTATCCTTCCTTTTCATACCAAATCTGCATTTTGAATGCAAACATGTTTTAAAGAGCTTAAAAACTTGTATAATTATTAGTTTTTAAGCACTTTAAATCATGTTTGTATTCGAAATGCAGATTTGGTATGAAAGGGAAGGATAGTTGTACCAAATCCGCATTTCGAATACAAACATATTTTAAACTGCTTACTGCATATAATTATTAGAGAATGCAATGAACCACTGGAAAACAATAGGAGAGGAATCAGACTCTCTCTCTCTCTCTCTCTCTCTCTCAAACCCGCTCTACTTCTCCCTCCCTCCTTCCTCCCCTCTCTCACTCCTCTTCTCTTTTCCTACTTTCTCCTTTCCTTCCTTTTTTCTCTTCTTTTGAGGAAGTTTGAAAGCTAGATCCATGCCGCCCATTCACCTCCACCATGCACACGCTCTTCGCTGGCTTCTCCATGCCCGAAGGTACAGTGAGCCACCCTTTCCAACAGCGCAGGGCCAACACACCACCCTCTCCACTGCCGTCATGGATGCAGGTAAGGTGATCTTCATCAACCACCTCATCGTAGGCATCATCAGGGCACCTCTTTTCAGCTTGGATTGCATCACATGCCGTGCCGTCATGGCAGTCCTCTACTCAACCTTATGGGCAAGGAAGTATGGGACTAGATCTGTTTGAATCCATTTCCCGTTTTATTTGTACAATTATTTTCTTGGACTGTAATGGTTGTTTTTGGTGGTGTTTGTTGGGTCCCTCATCCCCACCTTCTGTAGTTCTTTTCTGTTTTAATGAAATGGCTCAGAGAAGGAAAAAAAAAATGCAAAAACACCACCAAGAACTCAAAGCTAACCACACATAGTACTTGCACAGATCATTCAGCAACGTTACTGAATGATCCAGGAACTCATTTCACAGGATTTCTTGAGTTACCTCCACTGGGAGACCCTTACATCTCCAACAGAGTGATTTGAGGGCCTGTGTGGTCTTTTCTCCACCAGCTTTTAGACGAGATATAATTTTGGCTGCTGAGTGTGCAATAGCATCAGGTTGAGCTTTCATGAAGTCTTCTACCTCAACAACAGTCTGCAGAGAATTATAATTAAAGAATTATTTTATTGCAACTAAATGTCTGTATCTTTAAGAGAGGACCGAACAACATATGATTTGTCATGTCATAATGCGTTCACGTTACAGAAATCAGTATTTCAAAGTTGACCGGTGGGTAGATACTCTCTTCATTGAAGAATCATGGCCCCATCTTCATTAGGCCTTTATAGGTGCTTAAATAATTTATCTTAATTTCCATAAGTTGACTGGTTCATATTTTTCAGTAAGTAAACTATGAAGATATAGATAACTTATACCCACTGGATCATAGTTCATATGGAGAGCAAATAATTAAAGAATTATTTACCGACCAATTACTCTTCTTTCCTTCTATTTATTGGATAGGAGCTGCCAGCAGAACAAAAAAAAAAATTCAGTATTTGAGGCCCTGCAGAAGTTGCTATTCAATTAAAGTGAACTGTTGAAATTCTTTTAATTTGGTAATGGAACATAATAATTATAATAGTAATAATAATTATAATGAGGCCCTGTAGGACTTCTCCCAACCAAATTTTGTAAAATGCTTTGTAAGTCACCATGATAAGCATGAGGTAACCTGCTTAGATAAATTGTCTCTGCGATTACTTAAACAAGCTCAACATGATGATTCAACTAGCAACTGTATTTTGCTGCTTAAGTAATAAAACCAGTAAAGAAGATCACACAAATTGTGTTTTCCGTGCATGTGAATTGTGAAGGATAACATTTTTCAATTCATAAAGACATTGACCAGCAACCGCAAAATGTCAAAACACACCTAAACAACCATCAAACATACCGGATGTCCATATGAGGAGAACAGTTGAATCCTAATCATCTCCAGCCTGTAAAATGAAGTCCCATTTACAGGTATTTCATCCTTCTCAGCTTCCTCTGCCCAGATTGAACTATTCTCAGATGACCCTGATTCATGTTTGTGATCATTAATCATACCAAGATCTTCTAGTTTGTCTTCTACAATTTCCCCAACCTGGTTTATGTCAGCATTACTGGACTTATGGTCAGATCGATGCTTCTGGATGACAGATTGTTCTTCAATAAAAGCAGGTCTTAGAAGGCCTTGGATAGCAACACTAGCTGAAGGCTCATCCATCCAGTCTATCGGATCATCTGAAGCAACCTAAGAAATAAAAATAAGATAAAAAATGATAAAATAAGTTCCCTCCACAAGCTATGTTAAAATGGCAATGTGATGCTTCATATAAGGAATAGACACTACAAGTGGGCATACAAAATCTTGTAGCAATTGCATATTGATTATGCTATGACAGAAAACAACATGATTTCATGCCTTCTTCCTAAGAATACACATTACTTGATCATAGAACTATTAGTTCTTACCTCAGAAAGCTTTTTGGCAAAATACATTGGATGAGAAGAACGCATTGTCTCCAACTTGGCCCAATCTGCAAGAGTCTCATCAGATTCATCCAGGTCACCTTCATCTTCATCTTCATCTTCAAGAACGGCAACCCAATCCTACAAATAGGGATAGAACTACGATTTCTCATTTTAGGGGCCAATGAGGGATTAAGCCTAATTTTGGTAGGGCCAAGCCTAATTTTTAAACAAAAAAATGCACATATATATAACTTAATAAAAAAACTTAAAGGGAAATTTGAAAATCAGTAGGGGGGCCACAGTCCCCCTTAGTCATAATGTGGTTTTGTCTCTGCCTGCAAACAAGAATCCAATACATAATGGAGAATGTTTGACAGCTCAACTCTTACAGTAAGAAGCTAACCAGAATAATTAAATTCAAGCAAAAAAGAATATAAATCAGACCGTATCATAATCGCCATCTTCATCATTATCCTCATTGTCATTGTCATCTTCAACATCACTATCTTCATCTTCAATTTCGTCGATTCCAAAATCAATTTCTGATGGACCTGATAACTCCATGTCATTGATCATTTCCATAGTATCCAAGCCTATAATGGCTTGCTGCATTTTAGGTAAACCACATAAGTCCAGAACAGACTCTTAAACAAGAAATGGTGTGCAGTTAACATTGTTTCACACAATTATAGCGAGGAATATGAAGAGCAGACAGCAATACTTGAAGCTAAAAAAATAACAAAAGAATACAGTCTTACAAACCTAAGAGTACTACCAATTTGGACAAGATTTGTAAGATCATCTAAATGTTTCACCATATGTAACATAGGCCACTGAATTTCGTACTCACGTAAGTCAATGATGCCACCAATACATAAAAAAATGACTGAACAAAAACATGGTCATCAAAATTTCAAACAATAAATATCCTAGATGGCCCAATTGGGGAGAACAAATACTAAGTTTCCAATGCAAGTTAATGGGATTTAAGGCCTTACCAAGCAAAATAGACTTCAGATTAAAATCCCAGCACCCTAACTAAATAATTAAGGGATATTTATGCTTTTAATACGATCTTTGACTTTCAATTATTAATTATCAATAGCAAAATGTCCTCATACTGTAAACTGAATTTAAAATTTTACTAAGTTTGGAAGTTCTCATTCAGTGCATGACTATGCATGCATAGAAACACAAATAACACACAGACACAAAGAGTGGGCAGAGGGAGGGGGTGGGGGGGAGCAATTATGAAAAGCTAAAGAAAATCATGTCTCAAGTAGTAAGTTTTGCCAAGTCTTTAGTAGAAAAGTATATTCATGCTTGTATCAATAGATTCATACAAACATGCATGCATGTTTGCCAGGAAAATTTCCCTACCACAAAGTTATTTTCTGAACTTAGGGATTGAAAAACATCATCACCATTGTTCACTTGAAAGTATATATCTGGAAGACAAGAGCACGTTAACAGTTAGGATGAGGATGAGAAGCCCCACAACAAATATGCAAACCATGACAATGACAGACTTCAAATACTTGACTTACTTCCATGTTCATCAGTAACATAAGGCAAGTCGGGCAAGAGAATATTCTCATGAACTTCGTCATTGATCATACTGGAAAACAGGAGTGTTGCTTTGTTATTTACCTGAATGTCACACACTATGGGCAACATTAGCCATGCAAAACTGGCTGGAAGTAAGAAACAATAGCAGGCAAGAAATGTCAAACCACCAGGATGCAACCACAAGAAATACTATAAAAAGCTTACCAGATGGGGGAACATGTATAAGCCCAAACAAAATGTTGTGTTTTCCATTTCCTTTATAAATGCAACTCTCTCTTCTGTCTAAGTAGGTGCTTCTTTTTTCTTTGTTCTTTTTTTTTTTTTCAGGTGGGAGTGAGGGGGTGATTATTACCAATCCTCCCCTTTTATACCGAATCTATAATAAAAAGGAAGGCATTACAAATCACCTAAATAGGGATATTGCTTGAAGTTGGAGGATGACCTAGTTCGACAGAGCTCAACTTTGAGGAAGAACCGCCTCTAGTTAAGCTCTTATGCTATCCAACATTTATCCTTCTCTTAGATGATTTTGGTCTAGATATTTCAAGCATCAATGACATCTACGCGGTTAAGAAAAACATATAACACTTGCTTCAATGGTGAATTTGGAAAGGACTTCTTTTTTTTTTGTCAGCTAGCAATCACTCCTTCCAATATGAAAATTACAACAATACTGTTCTCCTCAAAAAAATTCACAACCATCATTATCATCAAGGCCAATTATAAACCATTAGCATCAGCAGTTTGAATAATGTGAAAGGAGCAAGAGGTCATGCTATATAAATACATTCACACAAATATGCAAAGTGCATCAGTAAAACAGAATATTGGCATCAGAATCATTTCTCCTTAAAAGTTCTTTCCACTGATTGACAAGTGCTCGCAATATAATACCTCAATAATTGTCCTAGAAGCTTCTGCAGTCGTAAGTGTAGCATCTCCACTATTTTCTAACATAGACTCAGCGATTTCCTCATACGGATGGTACTGTGATGTCCCATTCTGCTTTTTAGGATCCCCAGCTGAGTCCAAATGCTCCACAGAAGCTCGAATTCTATTTTTCATGAGGATGTTCCTTCTTGTCAGGGACTGGCCTTTTAATCTTCGAATTCTATTCCTGTATATCAATCTTAACATATATGACTATCCATTCTTAACATCTATAACTTGTAATTATCTAAATAAGATAGCTGAACAATATGATAAGAAGAAAGGCGACTAAAGACCATTTGGTTAGCATAAATGAAACTGTCCTTTTATCTTCTAAAATATAAAACTCGCTAACTTAATCTAACTAGCTCTATAAAAATCAAGATTTTAGTACCACGGCGCATCGAAACTGCCAGACTGAGAGAGCCCGCAAGAGGTGACATGGCCTCCGTGTAAATCCTCCGAGCTCCACATTGAGCGACAATCTACATACAGTTCCAAACGAGAGAAAATGCTTTAAAGAAAATTCGCAAATGCTCCGTTTGGCAGCCGAGAAAATGCAGGGAAAAATGTAAAGGAAAATGAAACTCTCATTCATCTTCAGTAGGATTCATTTAAGCTACTGAAGTTTTCTCGTTGTCATCCTTTTCCTTTTGGAAGCTTTAAGACTCAAGAGCACAAAATGAAAGTGTGTGCGTGTGTGTGTGTGTGAGAGAGAGAGAGAGAGAGAGAGAGAGTTACAGGGTAGGGCGGTGGAGGAGCAGACATTTGCACCGGCGGAGAATCGGACGGCCATGACTGATTCCATCATCATCATCATTTCTCTGTATTTATGGAAGTTTGAGATCCACAAGCATCATCTCTCTGTCTCAAAGAATAGTCTGTGAGGATGAGGTGCGAACTGAAATGGATTTTGGATTAATAAGCGGTACTGATTTCCTGTGACGATCTTTTCATTCAAAATGCTACAACTGGACAGGTGTTGATATTTGGTTGGTCTGTCTCACATTTTAAGCGCCTTTTGTTGATTGAACTGTCCTCGGAAATTAACCGAAACGACAATGTATTAGAACTCCAATATAAAACGTTAAGAAACTATCTTCCCTGTTTGGATGCGAGGAAAAGGAAAGAAAATTTGACAGGAAAAGAAACGAAAATAAATTGAAAAAATCTCCCCCTTCAAGGCACACCTTCTCACAGACCAACCACTCGCTCTTCTCCAGTTCATCCCGGTAACACTCTCTCTCTCTCTCTCTCTTAACATCTATTTGTGATTCATCAAAAAAAAAACTTCTAATTGTAGGTTCGGTGAGAGAGACACTTTCCCTACTGAAAGTTTCTCTGGTATTGATTTCCAAACTGGGTTTCAATGATTATTATGAGGTTTACGTTTTCTCAGGATGCTTACATTGACATACTCTCCGCCACTCATTGCCGAAAGATTGGAATTGATTAAAATTTCCAGGAGTACAAGAAGCATCGTGGTAAGCTTCTCATGTTTCTTAATATTTTAACTTTTGGTTGATTATATTAGAGACATACTCGTTCTATTTTGGTTGCGAAGATAAGATAGAAAATGGGAACTGGGAATTTGATGGCGGGGAGGGCTTAAAATGGGTTTTCTGTTTTGTATATATCTATTTATTTTACGAAGAAAAATGAAAATATATATATTTCTTTTCTGTTCTTGTTATTTCCTGGCATTCAAACTGAACTTTACTTAATGATCTTATTTTTTAACCAATACCAAAAAAAAAATTCAGGTATGTGCTGCAAAAGGCCCAAGACCAAGATATCCTCGAGTGTGGAAAACAAGAAAGAGAATTGGGACCGTTTCCAAGTCAGCGAATCTTGTTGATTGTGTAAGCTTGCTTTTTATTTCCCCTGGTCTTGTTCTCCTCTAATTAGATTTTCACAGCATATATGATGATGTAACGACCCAAGAAAAAGCCAGTCTCTCCTTGCTCAGGCGAAGTTGTTTACTGTATTTTACTCTCTTGAGACAATCATTCTGAGGGCTGTGTTTTTGTAGATTATGAAATTGTCAAATGTCAAAGAGGAAGTTTACGGGGCTCTGGATTCATTTATTGCCTGGGAGTTAGAGTTTCCTTTAGTTACAGTGAAGAAGGCACTGAAGACTCTTGAGAATCAGAGAGAATGGAAGAGAATAATTCAGGTACATTTAGTTTGACCAACTTATTTTTCTTTCTCATTAATGGTTTTCGATTATCAAATCAAGCATATTACATATGGGCTGTAGGTGACAAAGTGGATGCTAAGCAAAGGTCAAGGAAGAACAATGGGGAGCTATTTCACATTACTAAATGCCTTAGCAGAAGATGGTAGACTTGATGAAGCTGAGGAGCTTTGGACAAAATTATTTATGGACAACTTGGAAAGCACACCTCGTATTTTCTTTGATAAAATGATTTCTATTTACCTTAAAAGGGGCATGCATGAGAAGATGTTTGAGGTATCTCTATGTCTTCTTTTTTTTTTATATCTATTTGTTTTGATATCATGTGCTCCAATCCTATTGTATGTGTTATATATGAACCTTCATATTATATTATTTTTCCATGTGCCCTTCCCCCTTCCTTGGGGCCAATTACTTGCATAAAAAAATATATATATATATATATTTTTCCTTGTGCTGCCTTATACTTCATAGTCATGAAGTTAACACTTGTGGTTGATATACGAAGCTTCTGGCTGTAGAATGTGTAAGAGGTGAAGCCTTAATGATGATCACAACACAAGCAGACATTCACTGTAATTACAGAATGTGTAAGAGGTGAACTAATGATGATTACAATGACATTGTTGTAGATGGACATCTTGTCTGATTTGAGCTGCTACAACAGGTTACAAACCAGAAATCCTATAACTCTAGTAATTATAATCCACACCTTATCCTTTTCTAGATTGTGATTTTTTGGCGACAACCTTGCAAAGCAATACACCTAGTAGTCAATTCATATTCTGATCTTAAAAAATGAACTATCGACCTGTGCACACTTTTTTTTTTCCTGTCAGTAAGTGTTTGAATGCATGGTCTAAAAGTCTGCACAAATATCCATCAAGAAGTTTTACCACTAGCACATCTAGTAGTGATGATTATTATAGATATGGAGCTTTGCTGTATCTATCACATTTAGTTCATTATCTTTTGATTTTGCAGATTCAGCAAACTATTCTTTTCATCTTTCTTGGAGAGTAATTAAGTGCATCTCTGTATTTGTTGTGCCAAGTTTAGTCTTGTCTTGACTCCTTTTCTTGATCAACATAGTGTTTTAACAGCGTCAACCATCATTCCACCTTTATTTTGATTCTGAACTTCATTTCTTTGGCCACAAGACCTGATAGCAGTTTGTATATTGGATGCTCTGCATATATTCTCTCGTAGATATTTGCTGACATGGAAGAGCTTGGTGTCCGACCAAATGTTTCAATTGTTTCAATGATTGGAAATGTCTTCAAAGAGCTGGGTATGATGGACAAATACAACAAATTGAAGAAGAAATATCCACCACCAAAATGGGAATATCGTTACATCAAAGGAAAACGTGTTAAAATTCGAGCAAAGCATCTAGAAGAATCTGATGTTCCTGATAAAGATGCAAGCAAGCATGGGGAAACTAACCAGACCTCAAATGATACGTACGAGGAAGCTGAAACAAGTTCAGATGAACTTGACATTGAAGCTAATCATTCTAGCATAGATGTAATCAAGCATGAGGAAACTGGCCACACTTCAAATGAATTTTATGACAAAGTTGAAACAAGTTCTGAAGAACTCAAGACCGAAGCTAATTATTCTAGCAAAGATGTAAGCAAGCATGAGCAAACTGGTCAGACTTCAAATGAATTCTATGAGGAAGCCGAAACAAGTACAGATGAAATCAAAATAGAAGCTAACGCTTCTTCTTGACAGTCAAGAGGTGTAACATTTCATATCTATCCATATGTTCATTTTTTACCAAGTTGTCTGGGATTCCAGGCTGGTGAGAACTTTCCGGTGTGCCCATTTCGTTCTTTCGAGTATACAAACTAAAGGTTACTTGAAAAGCTCTTTGTGATCTCAGTCGGGGTGTGTTCCAAGATGGTGTCTCATTGAACTTATGCTGCCTGGCCTTCCTGGATGGTTCCAATTCCAAACTTCCAATAGTGATTCATGAAGCCAGAAGCATGCCGTCTTTGTTGTCTCCCTCCTGGAGTGTATATCTGGAGGCGATTAAACTCAAATAGCCACTGCAAAACAAATTTTTGGTGCTTTTTTCGAAGAAGTGATGTAGGATGTACTGCATTTGGAACTAGTCATTTTTTTAGACTGTTTTTCCTTTCTCATATGGGCGTAAATTAGACACTTACGTTCGAAATCAAACTTCAAGAAAGAATGGCTTCTTGAAATTACATGAGCCTGCGTAGTAAAAAATTATTTATAAGACATTTTAATCTGTGAATATCTGTACCTTTTATTACATTCGTTCTACTCATGCAACTTAACATCTTTAAGAGCGGAACTCAAAAACAGTATGTACACAAACGAACAAAGTGCGAGTATCTGCCGGGAGAAACCATTTCCAAAGGTTAAAGTTACCTTTTTAAAATGAGTTTATCTTGCAAGATTATGGGAGAACTATAGTTATTTTTTTATTGGAGATAAATTCTACTGTATATTTTTGCATAGGAAGATTTCTAGTTAATTTTTAACCGAAGGCGAGCCAACTTGTACTAAATAGACACAAAATAACTGAAGACCTCGCACTAGGATTTGGCTATGTTTGTTGTTGATGCGTTTTCTAATCCAAGAATTTGCTATCAAGTGATTTTTCTCCATGGTTGAGCTATGCGAGGATTTCCTGTATGGTAATGATGTTCTTGCAAAAAAAGAGCAAGGTCAGATGGTTTTCAGTTGGGGCCGAAGACTCTTTGATGCTTAAGTTAGCATATTTATTTTATTAAATTTGATTCAATAATAATTTTTATCATAATTTTTTTAAAATGTGTATCTAAGAGTGTGAGAACGAGTGAAATGAAGGGATCTATTTAATTGCTTTAAGGAGGTAATTTTGTCATTTTTGAACTTTTCCTGTTTTTTATTTAGACAAAAATATTTCTTAAAAGTAATAAAATGAATTCCTCCATTTTATTTGAAATGTAGAGGATCCTTCGCCATATGTGTGTTTGTGTGATTGAGATTAGTAATAATAATGTGATGTGAAGGAAGTAATGTGCGAATTACGCAATGAAATCTGGTGGGTTTTAGCGAAACAGGAATTCAAACCACCCATCAGGAAATGAAAATCCCAAAGCAATATCCCCCTTCCCTCTCACTCTCTCTGACTCTATCTGAGCTTCGTCACACAAACCCATCCACACCCACCACCACTACCCCAACCCCAACCCCATGGCCTTCCCAACCGAACCCATCTCCCACTTCCTCCAATCCACCACTTCCAACCTCCTCTCCCTCCTCGCCTCCCATAAAACGAAGTCGCCTTCTCCAACCCCACCACTACACCACCCCACCTCCAAACTATGCGTCCCACTCCTCCTCCCCCCCAACTCGCCCTTCGACTCGGGCCTCTCCGCCGTCAAGGGCGGCGTCCCATCACCACCGTCCGATTCAAGCACCTCCGCCGCGTTCCCCTCTACGGTCAGGATCTCCGGGCTCAACTCCACCGTCAAGGGCGGTGGGCCCGCCTTCGTGGGCCAGGTCTTCAGCATGTGCGACCTCTCCGGGACCGGTCTCATGGCCGTCTCTACCCACTTCGACATTCCTTTCCTCTCTAAAAGGTACGCACATCCTTGACCCTTCCATAATTTCCTATAAATCCCAGGCTGTTTTCTGCAATTGCATTGACTGGAATTCTCTTTGATTAATTTGCAGAACGCCCGATTGGCTTAAGAAGATGTTCGCAACGATTACTAAGAGCGAAAGAAACGGCCCTGTGTTCCGCTTCTTCATGGATTTAGGCGATGCAGGTACGTTTTGATAGCAGCTTTTCGCCTGTCCAACTTCATCACACCTGTTCATGGTTTTGAAAGACCATTTTCTATTCGTTCGTTGTGTTGTAGTGGCATATGTTAAAAGGTTGAATATTCCGAGTGGCGTGGTGGGTGCCTGCCGTCTTGATTTAGCATACGAGCATTTCAAGGTATTGCTTGTTTGTGTATTTGTAATCTATGTTCATATAAATGTACACATTCAGGTTGCTTTTATACTTGTGCTAATGGCCTTCATTATGTCAGTAGGTGACTTCTTGGACACTTTCATCAATATTTTGGTTACATTTACCATGCTTTTGGCCCCACGATTTTGCAAGATAAAAGAATGTTTTTAAACAGAATGACGGTATGAAAATGTGAGAAAGGCTGACTTTAAAGGCCAAACCATGATTTTACCAAACACTTAACTGCGTTTTTAAAAATTGGGTTTTGGTTAACTGCGTTTTGAAATCACAGTTTTTTCAATCCATACTTTTTGAAACCGTTAAACCAAACAGACACTTAATGAAGCTTTTTGTTAGTAAAGTTTGTGTAAATAGGAATGCAAGCTTATGTTATAATATTGATGTAAGCAAGGAACAACCAATTTGCAAAATGAGTGCAGTTAAAGATGTGAATGTTCAGATGTATGATTAACCATGTTGGATGTTGTTTTGGAAAGATGAATCCTTAAATCTTTGTTATTTTGAATGAGTTCTTTGCCGAATATTATATGCACGTGTGTTGTTTTGGCTGGTGAAATAATCTAGAGAATGCATACAAATCAGTGGTACCTAGGACGTGCTGAGTAATGGGTTTTAAATTTAAACTTAGTTTTCTAAATTTGTATTCTTGTATTGAATTTCATTTTTTAATCTCCTTCTGGATTAGTTTTTAAGGTGTTCAATATGTGCCATGCAGGAAAAGCCTCATTTATTCCAGTTTGTTCCAAATGAGAAACAGGTATAGTACAGAATTCATGTGATTTTATACATATGAATTTAGCATTTTTTTACTTATATAAAAATTAGCATTTCTTTTTTATACTTAAAACTATTTTTGCAGGTCAAGGCTGCCAACAAGCTTCTGAAGGCAATTCCACAGAACGGTGGAAGCAAAAAGGTTGATGGTGTTCCAGTTTTTAGTGCTCAAAACTTGGATATTGCAATAGCAACTACGGATGGAATTAAGTGGTAAGTTCTGCCATGTATGTTCATTTTACATAGTTCTAGGATTCTAACATGCAGATAAGTTAGTTATTTCTTGCTCCTTTTTTTTTTTTAAATATAACAATAGTGTTATTTTGACTGTTTAAAGCGTGGACATCTTTTTTTCACATAGCAATTTGACAAATACGCATAGTAGTTTGATGGATTTGGATCTTTATTTTAACCCAATCCTAGTTTTTTCATTTTCTTTTTAGTCAAGTGTGGTAGTCTTCTCTTGTTGGAAATGGAAATGCTGATTGTTTTGCTCCTTTTAATGTCTTCTAGTTGATACTTTCTTCTCGATTCCTTCTTCTATAATCTGAGCTCGGAGAAGGAAGAGATAAAAGGGCCTATGGAAAATGTGGCCAGAAATCCATGATAGAGTCCTTGTACATATTCACATATTCACTTTATGTGGAGATAATTCCAGGATATTAATTTTTTCAATTCAGGCTAGCTTCCATATTGCATCTTTATTTCTGCAAATTCATCTAGATATAACCAATTTATTGGTCATTGCACTCTTTTTCTTCTTCTATAAAACTGTATTTTTGAATCGCTAATGCCCACTCTGTTACTATTTTTTCTTATCAGGTATACTCCCTACTTCTTTGATAAAGATGTGCTGGATAACATTCTTGAAGAATCTGTTGACCAACATTTCCATTCTTTAATTCAAACTCGGCACATGCAGCGCCGACGGGATGTTACAGATGACAACATCGCTGCAGAAGTAATTGAAGAGATGAGTGATAGCTTGTGGGAGCCTCCAGAGGTATGAAATTCATTGGTCTGTTATTACTTCTTGGAATAATATCGAATGTCAAAAACCCAATAGTGATGACATATCAGATACTGGGATCCAGAAATGTCATGTTCATTCTATTAGCTCTTTTGATTCAGGAACTTTGTTAGTTGTGACTTGTGAATATTGGCTGTAATCACAGTATTTGATAATGATTTCAGTTGTCGTATGTAAGTTTATATAATGGTCTATATATGCTCAAGTCATGCTTGCCAGAAGTGACCACTGCTTCCTCTGCAATAGAAATTGAATATATGAATGAATAAAGATATAAAAGGAAAAAGAAAAAAGTTTTAACATCTGCTACCCTTCTACTACTTTTTGATTAAAGTAAAAAAAAAAAAAACATTGTTAAGTAACTACCCTCCTACTACAGTAATGTGTAATCTTTCTTGTTTGCTATGAATTAACAGGTTCAAGAACTGCTGGATGAGATGGGCAATCCTGGAATACCTTTGAGCGTTATTTCAAAGGCTGCTGAAATGCAGCTCCTTTATGCAGTTGACAAAGTGATCCTTGGTAACAGGTGGTTGCGGAAAGCCACAGGCATACAACCCAAGTTCCCTTACATGGTTGACTCATTTGAGAAAAGGTACGTCTACTGCCATTCTTTAGCTTCACCCATTGATTATTAAGATTTAGAATGTTATTGGGTTCTGCATCTCCTGATTGCTTTTATATCAACAATATCATTGTTATGTTACAGGAGTGCAGCTTCTGTTCTGAGGGCATTTGAGTCAGCCAACTGTCTTGCCAACTCTGAAATGGAAAATGATAGTAAAGATTCTCAACACCAAGGCACTTCAGAACTTACATTAAAAGATGATATTCCAGCAAACGGACACAAACCCGATTTCAGGTTGCCTTTTGAAGGTTTGTTTAGTCATCTGTGGTCAAAAAAGTCATACCAAATGGAAGACTCACCAAAGGAATGCATAAAACAAAACCTTCTGCCGAACCCATTTCTTCCAAAGATTACAATGGTTGGAATCTCAACTGGGGAAGCTGGTCAGATGAGCAAATCCAGTTTAAAGAAGACAATGGAGGATCTAACAAAAGAGTTGGAGCAGACAGAGCAGGGAAATGCCACAGGTAGTAATATTAATGAGATCAAAATTGAAGATAGGGATCCACTTTTTGTGGCAAATGTGGGGGATTACTATTCTGGCATGGCAAAGACTGGTTCAGCTCGGTGGGTTCGTGGTAGAAACATTTAAAGGAACCCTGATTAAGGAGATAATTGTTTTTTGCTGGAATCAATGGTGAATATTTGTTTCTTGAACAAATACGCCCTCCCCTGACAAAAAGGAAGGCAAAGAAAAGAAGGTATATGTTAACCATTGTTTTGGAGGTCATGTTTCTGCTTGGATACCAGCTTCTTGGTTATCTATCCAAGGGGATGCATCATGTCTGCCTTGACGTTTTGCCATCTGATCAATGTTGTGAGGTGATTATAAAATAGATATTTGTCATGGTTTAGTTGAATTTTTCGTTGTTAGATGCTTGTAAAGCAGAAAGAGTTTAGAAGGAAAAGAAATATCCATCTTGCTGTTATGGCCTTGTCAATCATTCATGGTCCTGGAGACGAGCGAGGAATTTTTGGAGGAATAGGGTTTCCTTGTATTATAATGCCTTTACTGTTGAAAGTCGTGTAATAAGCTTGAATTTTTAACCCTCTTTCAAGGGTGTTCAAGTTGTTCATAGAACGAATTAAGTTAGTAACCGTCTCCGTATAATTTTGTTAGAATTATGCAGTAGTTGTTGCTTGATGCGTATCTAAATCGGTGGTGTAAATGAAAAACAGTGGATTTGGTTTCTTTACATATTCTTTAATTAGTTACGTTTGTGAATTTGTGCATTTTTTGGTTTTAGTTACCAACCGTTAGCATTGCAGCTTTTGCCCTTCAACTATCAATTTGAAACTGTAAATGCAGTATACTTGTTTAATTTGCAATCATATCTATTAATCCTATTAAAATTATTGGTAAGTGAAGAAGAATATAAAGCAAAGTGAAAGGATATATTACTTAGGATATGATTCAATCATGATCAAATTACTAAAGTTAGGCTAATCTAATCTTATCTAAAATAATACAATCCTCTTCCAATTCTTAACTCTAGAATTATTCAAATATACTCTCAACATTATCCCCTCATACTCAAAGTGAAAGGATTCTAAAAACTTGATCTTGATTTTTTTTTTTTTTTTTAATATGACGAGTCGACGACAGCAAAGGCCAAGAAAACTGTCACAAAAATGAAAGCCAACACAAGGCCAGTATAATATAAACAATTTTTTTTTCCTCTATATATATTCAAAAGAATTCACAAAAAAAAAAAGCAACAAACGTTGCATATGCAACTAATGCAAGTAGCCGTGCTCACAAAATAAAGAAAAGTAAACCTAAGGAAAAAGTAAATTTAAATTATTTAAACATTTAATAAATATTTTAACACTTCAACTCAAACTCTCTTCACACGCATGTTCAAATTCTCTTTTATTAGGCTTAACTCTGATCCATAGTAAATTATTATTTATCTAAAAAATTAAACTAATAGCCTAAAATCACATACTCTAAAAATAAATAAATATTATTTTGAATACTGAATAGTATCTTTGTCCCTATAATATTTGATGATTGACGAGGCACAAACAAGGGCCCCAATGATGCCTCGGAATATATTACTTTTACAAAGTAAAAAAAAAAAATCACTTATTCTATAAACAAATATTAAATACTCTATTTGCAAAAAATATATTTTTTTTTTTTTGAGTTGTGAATAAAACTTCATTAAATCAAAGAAACAGAGTACAAAACTCCTCACAAAGAAAGCTCAAGACAAACAGAAGAGTACCCTACCTTCCACCCTCCCTACTAGAATACAAGCAGTAACGAGAGCCGACCACAAAGACTACCCAGGTTACTCCCTCCATTAGGTTTTTTGAGAGTGAAAATTGGGGTAATAACTTAAGAAGATGAAACTTGGTCAAGAGATACAATGTCTATAAGAAAATCAGGAAAATCAGTCTCCCAAATGCATTCTTCATCCACTGTGAGTCCGTGCTTAGCAAGAAGATGAGCAGCAACATTTGCAGTCCTTT
Source organism: Carpinus viminea (assembly GCA_013348765.1). Classification (NCBI taxonomy): domain Eukaryota; kingdom Viridiplantae; phylum Streptophyta; class Magnoliopsida; order Fagales; family Betulaceae; genus Carpinus; species Carpinus viminea. The sequence goes on from CP054673.1 coordinate 512,034, forward strand.
TTGTGTGACAAGCTTGCCATTCCGAAAGGCTATTAAGAAGGACCTTGGCATCATTTATCACTGTACCATATTTGCTCCAACAACATCCATTTGATTGCAGAGAGTTAACAACCTCAAGAGAGTCTCCTTCAAGGATTACCTTTGGGAAGCCTGAAGATATGCATACATCCACCATTTTCCACGCTGCAATTGCTTCAGCGATAGTAGGGTCAGTTACGTAGGGCCTCGACGCACTCACGGCAACCAGCACAGCTCCATCATGATCACGGGCAATAATTCCAATTCCCATTTTCTGGCGTTCAACATCAATAGCTGCATCCCAATTCCATTTTGTCCACCCTGGCCTAGGCTTTCGCCAAGTTGTTGCTTGGGTTGGCATCTTATGGCTCGTCATTCTTCTACCCATTTCAGCTTTGCTGAAGCTTTCCAATTGTGATACGGCTGTCTCAATAATTTGAACAGGTGACATAAACTTACATCCAAAGACCACGTTGTTTCGCCGTAGCCATATGCTTTTGATTAACAATTATATGCTTTTGATTAAAAAAATTAAAAAAAAAAATGTAGGTTTTTTTTTTTTTTTTTGACATGTCCACACAAGGATAGGAGGTAGTTAGTTATAGTAGAATGATATTTTTGTCCTCTCAAAAATAAAAAGATAAAATACTTCTCAAATATAACTAAGTGAATATTATCCTTATCCTTCCAAATAATATGAATCGGCCACAAAAAGATAAAGTCAAATAACCACGAAACAAAGATAAAATTCATAATTAAAAATCAATTCATTTTTCTTATATATATATATCTATCAATTATTGCCCAAAGCGTGGCTGACCGCGAGATGTATGGGCTTCAAAATCTGCTCTTTGATCAGTGATTCACCGGCCACTAGATCTCCAGGAATCCCACCTTATTCTCAAACCTGGTGGCTCTATCGCCACACGATCCGATGGACTAAAATAAAATAGAAAAAAAAAAAAAAAAATAGAGTAAGAGTCCAACCAGAACTAGGAAAACCGACTCTTGCAGTGACTTCTTATTCTCACTATATGTATAATCAGAGTTGGGCCAAAGAAGACAACAACACAGAAAGAAATCAATCAATCGATCAATCTTGCAAGGATGTTTGAGTCGGCAGATTCTCCAATGAAATCTGATTTCAGTTCCGACGCTTGCAGTCGCATGAGGGAGAAAAAATCCTTCGCTTTTTTCATCCCACATGAAATATACGGCGTCGACGCTCGTGAGGAGAGAAATTACACTGCAGCTAACCAGATCCTTCAACCACATGAAATCTTCGGCGTCGACGCTCGTGAGGAGAGAAATTACACTGCAGCTAACCAGATCCTTCTACCACATGAAATCTTCGGCGTCGACGCTCCCATGGAGCGAGAGAATGGCCAAGATAATTCTGAAGATAGCAACGGATCACAACAACGTAACACACCCGTGAAGAATCAGCTTTCTGATAAGTCTTTGTCTCTCAAAGGGAAAGACCATCCTTCCAAGTCCAACCAAGCCACTGGTACGGAGAAAAGCATTCCAGTACATGAGTCTCAATCAATGGGACAAAAGAGCGCCCACGATAGTTCTGAAGATAGCAACAAGCCACCCACGAAGAAGTGGAAGCTCTTTTGTTTTTGTTTTCGTTTTTAGGTTTTTTGTTTTTATCTCAACTCTTTTGGTACGTAGGATCAATATGTAGCTTGCTAATCGAGTTGTAAGTCGTGACCAATTTTGGATGTTCAGAAAACAAAATAAAATTTAGTGTTTAATTGCTTTCACTTGATGATATCTAGCTATCTCTTAATTGGCATTGTCTCTTTAGGTCTGGTTGATTAATATATTTATCACCTTTAAAAATTACATTAAGCTTAATAAATAAAAAGAAAAAAGGCCCTTAAACAGAAGGTATGGCCTTTCAAAGTTGACACCTAGCTGGCTATAGCTCGGTCGATTGGGATTGGCTGAAATCGCTTATTGTTTGATCCCCTGTTGGAAGGCTCTTGGAATCTTGAGTTTTGGAGACTTTGATTCTCTTGTAGCTAGTATTGTCTTCTGAACAAGGTTCATATGATTGTCAATGTAATGCATAATTTCAGCGGAAAGTGAATGTATTAATTATTATATACTTGCAACAGAGTAGTGTGATGACATCAAGAGGAAGAACAAGAGCCCCATTATTTTGTCACACCGTATATATCTTCCTAATTTCTTAAACTATTTCTATCCTATAATGTTTTGTGTGAATAGTTGTGTGGTATTTATTAGTTTCGCTTAATGGTGATTTACAGATATTGTTACCTGGTTTACAGCAAGTGATCCATATATAATATCGTCCTCCATTTTTATGGAAGATGATCGAGGAGGGAGGGTGATAGCAAAGTGGTATTAACTTGCGATTTAGGTTGTTGCATTGCTTCTATCAGTTACACATAAAATACAGGTATAATAAAAGTGAATTTGAAGATAAAGAAACTTTACTGTCCCCCAAATATTTTAGAGGGGGAATCCTTGCTTGGAGTACGACAACACTTCAAGAAGGATAGTATTAGTGCAAAAGATCTATTGAAAAGGGTAAAGGTAAGATCATTTTTTTTTTCTAGTTAAATTTAATTTGCAATTATCTTCGCATATGTCGTGTGGCTTTACATAATGAAATATTTTTGTGTGCTTTCGAAAGCCTATAGAATCACAAGGTGGTGCAAAATAGAGCCTTGGACATTTTGCTCCTTTCAGGTGGATGAAAGGTCTGATGTGCAGAAATTGGTTTGGTTAAACCCTTTTAACCTTTAAAGTTGTAAAAGACAATGGGCAGTTTGGTATATTTTTGTCAAAATATTGTTCATTCCAATATTGTTTTCAAATTAGGTAGCATCCTTGGAATCTTAACTCGACACTTGGTATTTTATTAAAATATTCATTCTAATATTGCCATTCAATATTTTTGGATTTTTCAAAAATTAATGTTTAGGTTCCTAAGTAAGGACAAAATTTATGTCATTTTGTTATTTACCACTAACAATTGAAGGGTAAAGTTTCAACTGAAATAAAAAAAATAAAAAATAAGCAAGGCTTTCCAAACTTAAACAAGGCTAATAGTAATAACTCAAAAAAAAAAACAATGTTAAAGTACATATTCCTCCTTTAGAACATAAACAATCACACTAAAAAACAAATGCTTTAAAAGCTTTAATAGCAATGAAGAACAAACAAGGCTTAGGTGTAAGAGCAAAAGCTTCTGATCATCTCTCATATCATCACCTTCATCTTCCTCTTCGCTTAGAGCGAGATCAGCAAGCAACTCTTCCACAGGAATAGAAGGTAAATCATCTCCGTCGGCCACAGATGTCACCTCTGATGGCTAGTATTCTCTATTACGGTACAATGATATATTGAACCTCATATCAGGGTTCTCCTCCAGATCTTTTAAGAACTGTTCATACTCGGAATTTATCTTCTCCAGATCACCTCTACCTCTATCATCAACTTCCATGCCAAGGGATTTAAGCTTCCAGGCACGAGGTTTCCCACGCTTCTTCTGGTGCTTCTCTTCATAGCTCTTCTTTATCAAAATTGCCTAGATGCGTTCTTATGGAGAAAATTGTATCATTTTTCCCAAAATCCGATACATGGGCCACTTGTGCATCAGCTAAAACATACTTGGAGCCACCAACATTAACTTCAAAAGAAACAATCTCCACTTCTAACAATATATACTCCACTAGCTGCCTGCTAGTGAGCAGAGACTTGAATGACACCCCCAATACTGTTCAGCATCCAAGAAACAAAGCCTTAAGGTGAACGGATCCAACAAAGCAATGCTGTTGGTCAATTTAGTGCAAATCACAAGAGGCCCAAGATTTCCCAAACTAGCAGCGACTTTCGGAGGCAGACAGATCAAATCCTCACGACATATTGGGCAGATTTCGACTGAGAAAGTGTACTTGTAATTATAGTTATTACTCTTAGAATCATGGGAAACAAGCTGTTTGTCTTGGCGACTCTTCACTAGAGCAACCTTACTAATAAACTCCCCAAATTTCACACCGTGACTCCGGTTTGAGAAAAAGAAGTCAATCCCTCGATTATTGTGAAGGTGAGAAAAATATATTATTAGTGGCTTATTTTCTAATGACGAAGTTTGCTCATTTCACCTTTTTTTTTCATTGGGTTATTGTGAAGGTTTTTTCTCGCATGATCATAACTTGCATCAGAAAAAGCTTGGCTACGATAAAGGTTCTTTTCACTGGCCCAGTTAAGAGCATTAATGGATTTGAGATATGGTGACCAGAAAAAGGTCAAATTCCATACCACATAAATAGATAAAAAAAAATTTTCTAATTTGTTTTTCAATGAATCATACAAAAACTAATACACAGATAGTGGCCAATTGGCTCACTATCTATCGGGCCCAAATGCCTAACGCACCAATTTTGTAGGCCTAAAAAGTTCGGTCGAGGTCCAGAAAGAGAGACCCAGTAAACGATTCCCCAATCCTTGCTGGAAAAAAAAAATGCTGAAATAATCAATGTCAATAAAAAAGACACAGCCTATAAACTTTGGTATGTCTTTTTGTAGTGGCGGTGACTTGTGATGGTTCTGTGAGAAACTTCTTCTACAATGATATCTTTTTTCTTGCATTTATGCCTTTTAATATATATACGTGTGTGTGGTTGATAATTATCTTTTAATATTTAGTATTCTTCTTGATATGAGCTACAGTAGTCTCTAGATACGATGCTACAATTTGTATAAGTATGATGAATACCTTGGGGAAATCTATAATAATATTATAATATAACATATCGAAATATCAATCGACGAAAAAGCTTAAAGCCCATGAGTTGGTGTCAAATTATGATATATTAACACCTCACATCTATCGTATCTTTCTAACGTGGGAGGATTTAATATTAAAAAAAAAAAAGAAAAAAAGAAAAGAAAAAGAAGTAGTGCTAACTTAAGGCAAGATATGGTTTGGGTCCTTTGGGATGATTATTATTTGCTTCCCTTTGATTAAAATAACTCATAATGATCAGTAAAATGAGCTGATCAACTCTTGCAACCATTGCAGCAGGAAAAAAAGTCGTGGAATCCTAATGATTAGCTTGTTAGTTAATTACTATTGAATTTAAAGATAAACATTTGGGATAAGCCATTGGAAAAAATCAAATATTCTCTGTGATATAGTCTGCAGATATAGTTGTAATTTGATTTTGTAAACTCAATAGAATGAAGACAAGAGATCTTATCATTAGGGTCGAAAACTGACGTTAGCCGAAAGCTTTGATACATGAAAAAGTTTATAATGCAATGAAAAATTAAATAGAAAAGTAGAAGACTTCTCCAGTTGTTTTGAAAGAGACTTCATGAAAATTAATTTAGAGTGATATCACTAGAATTTAGATTGTTTTGTTAACACATCAGGTGCATGTCTACGTAGGAAATAAAGTTATGGGGAAAAAAACAAACAGTTTTTGCCTCGTTCTTTTAGGAATTACTCTAAAATTAACCCAAAGGAATAAGGTGTGTATATATATAAGGTGTGATAATGCATCCATGGATGGGCTCACATGTTCTCGATCGATGGAGCCCAATTAATTAACTCATATCGGGACAAGTGATTAGTGAGCCCACCAGATTTCTCTTTCAACTGCCTGCCAATATTTGCACTGTTATTCCGACAAACAACTGCAGAAAATTTAGTCCAAAACAAAACATTTGACCCTAATATGGCTCAAGGAGGGTCCTATTGGGCATTGCACCAAGAAATACTATATATCTATTCTAATTGGCTAAAGTTTTGACTAATATAGATGCATTAATCCTAATTGGCTTTATTGATTGAGATCATTGCACTAATTAATTAATTAAACAAGCAACACTAGCACGTGGCAACTTGGCCGTAGCACGTGGCGTTCAGCAGGTTTGCCAATTCTGGTAAACAAATTTGGGATACTATTTGATGATGGAAGAGAGGCACAAACAGAGGCCAATAATGTATGCTGCTACTACAAAGTTAGATAATGATGATGATGAGGAAGAAGAAAATAAAGCTATAATGAATTAATGACGTCATACGTGGCGGTAGTGGTGACAGTTTCTTGGTGTTCGGTTGCCTTCTTATCTCCTCAGTTGTGGCCCCTTTCCACTGAAAAGATGGTGGGAAGTGTCCCCCCCTCCCCTCCCTCCCGGAGAAGCTCTCAAAGTTACCAAACCCACTTCTCTCTCTCTCTCTCTCTGTCTGAAAGCCGAAAGAAAAGGAATTGTGTTCTTGGAAAAATTACATGCATGATAATGACAAGCATGTCTTTCATCAACTTTAAGCCTCCTTAGAGACAAGGTCTATATATATCTGTCTAATCTTATCCAATTGTAGAAGAGACCAAATAAGAGTATGGTTTGGTTTGAAAGTCACGAGGAAATCGTCTAGACCAAGCAACTTTTAGGGTACGTTTTGGACCTTTTATATATGAAAAAAGTAATGTGTATAAAGTGATAATTAAGAATGACTTAAATCGGATTATTATTCTAGATTTCGTTCGGACCCTGTTAAAACTATACTAATATATGTTAAAAAAGCCCATTTCAGCAAACATTTTTCTAAGTCATATCAACTTAAATTAAATTGGCCGGGCTAAAGAAAACGAAAGTTTCTTAGGATTCGTTTAAATTTGCGCTTTCAGAACATGCGATTTGAAAATGTGATTTTTATAAACACAGTAAAATCACAATTTAACCTTTAAAATCGATGTTTAACCTTTAGATCACATATATGACTCATTTATACCATAACTGCAATTTATATAATTGATCACTAGATTGCGTGACCAACTTAATATACAATTACGTAAATAAATTGTCACGTCAGTTTGTAAATGATTTTTTAGAACAATTAATTTGTATGCAGTACTCCAAACATTTTAAATTAGTCATATGGTTAAAAATACATGTGGATGTGAACCTCCAAACCGGAATAGAGGAAAGTTATTTTCTTTTCTAATTAAAAAGGCTGGCGAGAGAAAGTAATTATAGCTATTCTAATTGGGCGTCTACCTGCTGAAAATCGCACAAAATGAGTGTAGACGGTAGAAACCGCAAACGGTACATTAAATTCAACTAAACCATAACTTCAACCCATATTGAGGAAAGCTTATTCCTAATGAATTTAGACTATTTTCTTGGACAAATTAAACCAATTAATTAAGCAAGTAGAGATAAAAGGTGTGAATAATAATCAATCGAAGATCTTATTCCCAAACTGAAATTTTGGACCCTCGAATCCTCGATCCCTACAAAAAGGGCATTGCATTATAGATGGTGGTGGCGGTCCCAAATTACATATTTTAATACTGATGATCATCTAGCTTCCTTTAGAAGCACACCCATCTCGATTCATTGCATCGATAAAGGGTTTTACGCATGCATGTATATATGTTCAATTATCCTCGTACAACAGCCCCAACTCTTCTCTCACATAAGATCACGACCAAGAGTTGCCATTTACATTTTTTTTATTTTTTATATTTTGTTTTCTGTTCTAAAAAATAAATATATTAACAAATATACCCTAATTAATAGAAGTTTTCAGGCCAAGGAAAAAAAAAAAAAAACACACACACACACACACGAAGGGGTTTTTCTTTTTTAACCTTTTAGCTTTCTTTTTATTGGTTAAGCAAATTAAAGAAGGGAAAAAAGAGAATATCATGTACGGATATACTTATATTTCCAGAAGCAGTATCTTTTTTTCTTCTTAATTCTCTTCTTATGTTCTGGCTTTGGAAAAGCGATATATTGGAGAACATATATATATATATATATATATATATATATATATATATATATATATGATATTATAATATAATATAAACGTCGTAGTTTGATTGGTCTCTTCATCTTTCAAGCAGGGCATACGAATTTTTCGTAGAAATTAATTTTCAAATGACTCAATCAAAACCTTCGATCTCCAGACTACTCGGGATTAGAGCTAGCTAGCAGACGTATTCTTTTTGTGAATCCAGAAAATCTAATTTTGTCGGCAATTGTATGGCCATGGCAATCTGTTTCTTTTTATTGATAAATAATGGAGTAAAGTGAGTAACAATGGTGATTGGTATAACTATGGCAGCCATCATTATTGCTTGTATTTTTTTTAAATTTTTTTTTTATAATAATGTTTTGACTTACTTTTTGCTTATAATATTATCTAAGTCTCTGATACCAATTAAGCACTTGTTCGTCGTTAGAACTTAGAAGTGCTGCCAAAGTCGAGCCTCCTCAAATAAGCTGCCATCAACAAATACAATTGTTCTCTTTCCACATGCAATAATTAATTCAGAAAGATAAAAGCTTTAGACAATTATTAATTTGTTTTTGTTGTATTTAACGATTTATATATCATTATTTAAAATAAAAAACAAAATTAAATAAATGGATGCTCTATCTCCATTTTAATTTTTATAGAGAAGATTGTACGTGTAATGCTCTTTCTGTCTTTGAAAAGCATAATCTCATGAGGAAACCATAAATGGTTTTAAATGAAACTTACCATGCATATATATATATATATATATATATATATATATGTGTGTGTGTGTGTTTTTCCTCTATTAAGACCTTCTCATCAATCTTCAATAATTGGTACTCTTTGTTCTAGTTATGGATCTTATACGAACCATTTGTCTGCGTTCATTTCACTTTTGCAATCCATTTTGAGATCCATGCGAATGAAGGCCAGGTAGAGTAAAATTGAAAAGCATATTAACTGTCCCAACAAAATACTCCCTAGATTTCATTAATTAGTGATTGTTTAATTGATCATTAAAATCGTTTAAATATGTTGATATAGTTGGCTACACGTCGAGTACCCCTAGTGGTGGATCGAGGACGTTTGCAAGGAAGACAAAGTGATCAGAGGGGCTTACCAGGTGTGTCGACGTGCGTGGCCACCCTCCATACTTAAGTTAGTAAGGAAAAAACAGAAAATGGCTAGCTAAGGAATTTATCATACACAATTGAGCTATCTCTCATTTATTTATAAATAAAGTTGGCTACTATACAGGTCGACTACCTAGCTAGTGGTGGAGGATACTTGCAAGGAAGACAAAGTGAGAGCAAAGAGGGGCTTGCTAGGTGTGTCGACGTGACCACCCTTGATGCTTAAGCTAATAGGCAAGGAAAAGCAAAAAATGGTTAAGGGATTTATCATACTTAATTGAGCCATCTCTCTTTTATTTATAAATTGACGTTTTCCACCTATTCACGGCAAGGTATAATTTTCAAGGAAGGACTAAAATAGGGATCTCCCCATTTTAGGTTCCTTGGTAAAAAGCTTGTCCCTTACTAAGACTTACGACGATCCAAATAAAAGTAACTTTGTAGCGTGAATAAGAGTCTCTATTATTCTAAGATGACGTAAAGTTACCCTAGCTCCTAGAGAGAGGCCACACAGGACCTCAACTTGGGGGAGGGGAGGGATGGGCCCTGCTTGCTCCCTCCTCTCCACCCCTCCTTCCCATCTCCTCCCCGCCTGTGCGGCTTCTCTTTGGTATCGTTTTTTTTTGCTTAGAGCCATTTTCTTTTTTCTTTCTTGTTACCACAAAACGTAGCCCCTGTCGTGACTCTGCTTAGCCATTTCCACCGCATCTCTCCAATGCCGGTTTTCACTTCGCTTTCTTTGGCAGTCTTCTTCCATTCCTTTCTTGCTCTGATGGCGCTACTGTTTTTTGGGTTTTTGTTGTTTTTTTTTCCTTATGTTTTGTTGTCTTGGCCTTTGGGTCGAAAGACATGAATAATTTTTTGGAAGAATCTCCGTCCGCAGGTGGTGGTGGTCTGCCCTTCATAGAAAACAAGTCATAAGCACACCCATTTGTTTCTGGTCCTTCACCTACCTAATTACCTCTCATCCAAAAGAAAACATGAACGAGGCCAACTAACTCACCACGCTTCACTCTCACTCTCACACATTCGCACCCACCAAATCACCCACCGTAAAAATTAAAAATAAAAAAATGCAAAGATTCCCACGTAAAAAGCAACTTTAAAAAAATCAAAATTAAAAGCACTCATTTTTAATGGCTCAAGATTCTTTCACCAATAAAATCAAAATAAAAAAGCAAACGCAAACTTGTTTTACAAGGCAACTCATATAGGAACATTTTTCTTTCCCTTTCTGTCTCTTTGTGGGTGTGTTGTGGGCCCAGTAAAACACAATGACATGTCTTGCAACACTGGTTGGAGGATCGGACGGTCATGGTTCCATCATGATCACCACGCAGTGCAGCCGCCCCCAGAATCCCGATCACCATGGGTTGCATTGGATTAGAATGAGAAAGTGTTATTTTAGTAGTAATATTGTTATTTGGACAGAGTTTCTTTTAATTAAATTGGATTTTTTTTTTTTTTTCAATTAGTCTATAAAATATACCATTAAAAATAATTAATAAATAATATTTATTTTCTTTCTAGAGTCTGTACTTTGTTATTTTGGCTAAAAGAATTGGTTGGTTTATAATAATTAATAAAGAATGGTTGGGTTTTAATGGAGCTGGGGCGCACGGAAGAGATGGAGACAGCCTCCTTCAACTTCTGTGCAGGTGCAGAGTAGTGTGCCATGGCGGCTCGTGGACAAGAATCATGTTTACGCTCCACCATGGCGCGTGCAGGTGACAGCATATATTGATATATAATATATTAAGCATAGAATTTATGCATATACATAAATATATGTAAATGTATATCAAAATATATTAATCTCCTTCTAGATCTCGGGAAAGTATACTAGATTTTCCCTTGTTAAAAATTAGATACTAATCTCACTCTAATTAAAAAAATATCATCCACCAATCACCCTCAATATACTAAATTTTTAAAAATTATTTTATTCACCTGCACATGCACCAAAAGTTCAGTACAAAAGGATCTTCCAAAAGAATTTGTCACTGGAGCTTGATTTATGATAATTTCAAAGGACAAAAATTATTAAGCTTTTTATTTGAAATATGAAATTCTTAAGCTTATTTGACGTGTGTCGATTGGTTACAACTCTCACTATTAACTCTTACGATCAAAATTGCAACAATATAATGATCAATAATCTCAATTGATTTATTTACGTTTTTTTATTTATCAATTTTCTCAATCTCGATTGAAACCCAATAAAACTTTGATCTTATTAAATACTTAAAGAGTTAAAAAAGAAGATTAAAGTTGAACCAACCTCGACGAGTCGACGGCAAACTCCTTCCACAATAGCATTGCAAGTAATTAATAGTATTTAAAACTGTGTACGATTGGTAATTATTACCTAGCTAAAAATAGGAACGTGTATCGCCATGAAAACAAAAAGTTGGAATGAAATGATCATTTTTATTCGGTTGTTTTATAACAACAAATGAATTACCAAATTTTCTACCTAGAATGAAATTAGATTTTAACCAAATTTTCTAAAATACTCCCAAAAAAATTATTTTATTCTTCTTTTTTACGTGATAATGTGGTATTGATCGTATCTCCCAATAGATGGTTGACCAATCTAATCAAAGTTTCAAAAGTTATTGCAACACCCACAAAAACCCTTAGGATGGCCCCAATACTAATAGGAGTGATCATGACCACCTCTAGTTAATGTCATCAAGGGGGTGGTCAATCACTCCATGCAATTAGGGGTGGTCCTTCTAGTACCATCAAAAGGTGGTCGATTACTCTAAGAGAAACTCAATTGAGGTGGCCCAGTGCCGTCACCCCCTAGCTCAGGAATACAATAAGTATGTTTAAAAGTATCTTAGTTAAAAATTAGATAATTTTTTCAAAAATTGTGAGCCGTAAATGTGTTTGTACGAGTGACAAATAAAGAGTAAAGCGAGTGGGACAAGGTTGAGATTCCATTGTTTCTAAGCTCATCGTCTTTATTCCAACCACTATGTTTATAGCAGCCCCACTCCCGCAAAAGAGTGCCTGAAAACGTACACAAAATGGAATGTAGCCCAGTTGCAAGACATGCCCATTGCCATGCCAATGCACCACATCTACTTACCAAAGTTGCACTCACGCACGCCCCACACAAGGCGCGTGGCAGAATCGACTTTGTGGGCACACCACCCCCAATCAGATTTGGAGTACAAAGATAGTTAAGCATGAGCACTGAGTAGCCATTTTCACAGGCATTTTTGGAAGCTGGAACCAACCCCCCACAAATTTTTTTGCCTTAGAGGCCCACTTTGACATTTTCGCCAAAGTCAATGCAAAAGCTAAACCCAAGTGGGTTTCGAACAGAGAAGTGTCTCCTCACCCTCTAAACGGCAAACCCCACTCTCTCTCTCTCTCTCTCTCTCTCCCCTCCTATAGATTCTTTAATATTTTGATTAATTATTTATTTCTTACCTTTTATAAATAATTAACAATTACCAAGTCAGTGCTCCAACATCTCCTCTCACTTCCCCCCCTCTCTCTCTAAATTTTTTTTCCGACCCGAAAGTCAGCGCTGTCCTCTCTCCATCTCTCTGTGTTGCCTTTGAGTGCCCAGTTGTGGGCTGAGGATAGCAAGAAGAGCAGAAAAAGATTTTGAGAGAGTTTGTAGGTGAGAGGCCTCTGTTTTGTATATAGTGCTGATCAGTCAATGGCTGAGGACTGGGATCTACATGCGGTGGTGCGGAGTTGTAAATCTGCTACTACCAAAAAGACCATTACTACTACCTCCGCCGCCGCCGCTGCTGCAGAAGAACCTTTGGCTTGCTTGGCGTCTCTTACTTTTGAGGAGGAAAACGACCCATTTTCTTTTCCCCATCTTGTAGAGCCACCAAGAGCCACTGCTTTCCAGGAATTGCAGGAATTCTGTAAATCCTTTTTCCCCACCACTACCGCAACAAGTAGTCATGGTATCAATCCAAATTCCTCCCTTTCAGATATACAAAGACGAAGACATCCAGTGCGGCTTACTACCACAAGTAGTTCCATCAAGTCTCATTTCAAGCCCGGATCTTCCTCTTCCACTGGTTTTGTGGGTATCCAAGACCAACAACGGCGACAACAACAACAGCAACAAAGTCTTCCACATCAACAGCGACAAGTACTCCATGATCAACAAGAGTTTCAAAGGCCACAAGCCAGTCCTGGCATGTCCTTACCAACCATGCAATCTCAGGCCCCCAGATCAAGAAAAAGGTAGTTTTCAATTTTCCATTAGCTTGTTTCTGTTTACGATTGATCCACAAAAAATAAAAACTCTTTACATGATGCTGTTCATGCCTCATGGCTAAAACTAAAAGGGTCAAATATTTGCGTCGTTTTAATTTACAGGAAGAGCCAGCAGAAGAGAACGGTGTGCCATGTAACCGCAGCGAATCTCTCAGCGGATGTGTGGGCATGGCGTAAATACGGACAAAAGCCCATCAAAGGTTCTCCATATCCAAGGTTAAATTCCTATGTAAACTTTTTCTCGCTCATCTTCTTTTCTTTTCCAATCTTTTTTGAAGGAATTTTGTGCTTTTCGTGTAAAAAAAAAATCGGTCTCTAATAGTCGGGTAATTTTCTGGAAACACAGAAACTACTATCGGTGCAGCAGCTCAAAAGGGTGTTCGGCAAGAAAACAAGTGGAGCGAAGCAACGTCGACTCCAATATGTTCATCGTCACCTACACCGGCGAGCACACCCACCCTCGTCCCACCCACCGGAACTCGCTGGCCGGCAGTACGCGCAACAAATGCTCTGTACCCAATAAATCCATAGACAAAGATAATTCCGCATCACAGAGCACAGCTAATATTAATGGTTCATGCTCCTCCCCACAGTCAGCAACAAGCCTCTCTCCCACAACACCGCTTACAGTTCAAACAGATGAAGAAGCAATTATTGCCAACAAGAACAGCAACGAAGAAGAGAATAAAATCATGATTGATGGGAATGAAAAAGAGAGCGAGGAAATGGCGGATGATGATGATGATGATGATGATGAGGATGATGACGATGAGATTCTGATTCCAAACATGGCCATGAGCCAGGACATCTTCATGGGGCTACAAGAGCTTGGCTATAGTAGTCCTGGTGGGGGCTCCGGGGATAATTTTTCGGATGGCGGTGGAGCAAATTCGGGTTCGTCGTCTTGGCCTCCGTGTTGCTCCGCCGCCGCCGTGAATGGCTGCTGATATTTGGGATCTTTTGCGCTTTTTTTTTAATGCGGGGCAAAGGAAATTTCTTGTACAGTTTCCTTCTCTATCTTTGCCCACCAAATTAGGAATAGCATAGAAAAAAGATGGAAAGAATCTCTTGTCATCCCCATAGATTTCTGTTTGGTCTTTTTTTTTTTTTTCTTCTTCTTTTTTTAATAATAACTTCTTTCCAATTGGGTTTTTATTTGAGTAAACTTACTCATCCCATCTATTTATTATAATTATTTGCTAATTTGGCATGTTTTAAGTAAATGATATGCACCCATTTTACAGTAAAGTGAGTATTTTATATCAAATATATATATTTTAAAAATAAATAAATAAATAAAGAGTGTAAAGGGTAAATTTTTATTTGTGTATATTCCCTTACATAATCATCATATGCTTATAGTTGTCCAAGGAGGATCTCGAGGCTGTTTTAGTTTTCACCTTAATTTTGATTCTTGTTATGGTAGCAGTCATTGAGCTGAAATGCCGGTCATGGTCATCTTTACACCACCACGAGAAATCTACTAGAGGCCAAAATAGCCTGCCGAGTGCCGGCGGCTCAATGTATGTTAATAATAATAATAATAATAATAATGATAATAATGATAATGAGGGGGCCGGGGAAGGAGAAGCGATAGATTCATAATGAAGGTAATTGTTGACAGTTAGAGCACTGTACGGAAAAAGAAAAAGATAGTTCAAATCATGAAATTCTCCATCATAAATTAAGTTGTAAAATGGGGTTTGCATATTTGAATCCAAAATCTAATTTTATTTATTTCATGTGAATGACTGAAATTGGAATCGAAAATTTAATTCTTTCATTACTTAATTTACTCCAATTAATGGAGTAAAAATCTTGGGATATTTTCGTCTCCATATTGAAGGATTTCCCCCCCTGTTTTGGCATATATTATAAAAAGGAAAACTATGATCAAACTTAATGAATTAAGCTCCATTCATTTTTATTCATTATATTGCTTAAATTTTAGGACAATTTAATATATTTTTTATTAAAAAAAAGTACTGGGCTATATTTGTTAAATTTTAATTTTTTATTATTATTATTATTATTATTGACATATTCGCATAAAAGAAAAATAAGGATTCGACATACATTTCATTAGATATTGTCCTGATCAATTAAGCTATCTTTTGAAACAAATTTTTATTTATTAATCTTAAAACAAAAACATTATCAAATAACTTAAAAACATCCTATTTTACTCTAAAAAAAAAAAAAAAAAAATCCTATTTATTTTGTTTACATTACATATTGATTTAAATGATTTCGAAGATAGAGCAAGGCATCATATGCTACGAGCCTACGAGGGAATCCTATGTGCCTCATGTTTGATTGATGACTCTTCACCAGTTTCGACGTGGCAAAAAGCCATGTCGCCTAATTGCGTAAATCTATTTCATCATGAGAAACACATTAATTAATATTCTCAGAAAATTAAAAAGAAAGAAGAAAAGAAAAATAATAATATTTTTTTAGTATTTTTGTAGTGAATAGTGGATAAAAATAGAAAGACAATCAAGTGGGGTGCATGACAGTTGTCCCTTACGCGTAAGGACGGCCCTTGGACCGTGACAGGGTCCGGTTCAGTTGGCTTTATCACGAGACAAACACAAGATCCTCTTTTTGTCCGTTCACATTACGGGATTCGTTCCTGGTGGTGGGTAGTGGTTTCTCGGGTCAAATATATTTTATGCTTAGATGAGTTGGTCAAATATATTTTATTCAATACTACTATTATTATTATTATTATTAGTTTATTTCGTCAACTATGTCTTAATTGAAGGAGATAAATAAATAAATAACAAAGCGCTCCTTCCTAGAAGTAAGCAAAATGCATCATCATTCATGAGGTAGTTCCAAGAGAGAAAATAGGGATGCAAGTTGTTAAGACTATCTTATCTTATCTTATCTTTTATTTTATTTTATTATTATTATTATTATTTTTTTGGGGGGTAAGTTTAGGCCTATCTTATCTTAAGCAAGCTATTTAATTAGAGGAATGTGACTTATAAAAAAAAAAAAATTAGAGGAATGTGACAAATTAAGGGTGACCCCGTCTTTTGAAGTAGCCCTAAAAGGTCATTTTGTCCTATTAGTGAAAAGAAGTGAGTCAAACAGCAAAAGGGTTACTAAAAGATTTGGAATAACAATTTTTAGTTTAATGGAAATGTGATGTGAAGTAATTGAATGAGCCAAGGGTGGCATTGGAATTGGAAGCATATTTTATGTGATAGACTTGTAATAATGGGAAGAATAATGTAGTGGAGAGATCCATAGAACTTGATTATGAGAAACACAATCACATGCTAAAATATCAAATAAATTAGTTAGTATTTGAAAATTAACACAATTTTGAAATCAAATGTCATACTATAATGCTTGGAGAAATTTCAACACAGAAAATGTTTGTTACCTCTTTTTAATATCTCAGTATATCATCATTTTACTAAAAAAGAAAAAGAAAGAAGAGTAGTGCTATATATCAACAAATATCTTGCCATTCTCTGATCCGGCTAAGGTTTCATAGCATTTGCATTATATTTTGGGCTTTCATCTCTCGGCTTGGAAAAATGCCTCTCTCCCCTCCTTATGGCTTCCCTTTCATGTGGGCAACATCAAGGGGAATTTTTCATGTTGCCAGCCATAAGAGGCAACTTTGCAATCGCAACAATAGTGCTTAGTGACTTTTAGAGAGATTTTTGCTGCAGTCACCTTGAAGATTCATTCATCTAATATTCTTTTGGAAGAAGCCATGCTACTATTCTTGTAACTCGGTCAACCTGATCTTCTAGCATGGATTTTTTTTTCTCTTTAAGGAGACACACTTCTAGTGATTTTTGTAGTGAATCAGCCTTCTCTTTTGTTTCTTGGCATTTTGCTTATGTAATTTTTGACATTTGTGTTGAGTCGCCAGCCACCTTGTGTTTTATAGCATTCCCTTAGGTTCCTCATTCTCTCTACTAGCCACCTTATGTTAGCATAGTTGAATATTTAAACATATTTGTGTGGTGTAATAGCATTTCCAAAAAAAAAAAGTGAAATTTTATTTATTAATTTTTTTATAAAGTCCAATTGAAATAAATCTTGGGAATTGATTGATAATAGTTTTAATTAAAATGATTGATGTAAATGTGGCTAAGAAAAGAATAAAGAGAAACATTGAATTTGAGACTCTGTATATGATGACTTCAATCAACTAAAATTTCCTAACCTACAGAAAATTTTGTAAGATTCCGAGCTTTAAATATGGATTAAAAAAAACTCTATATTACAAATTTTATTTTTATTTTTCCTTTTTAACTTTCAATGATACAAGAATTCCTCAATTCCTACACCAAATTAATTCCTTTATGAGTTTTGAACTCTTGATCTTAATCTCCCTCTTCCATCTCCAAACAAAAGTTGCTTAATAGTTATCCAGCCATCACAGCAATGGGGCCATCTTTAAGAGTACTTAAGTTAAATCAAGTTTCTGTAGATGGCATCTATGAAAATATCATCATTGACATGAAAAAGAAATTTAGCATTGGAAAAGTTAACCGGATGATGAGCACTCACTGCTCCAAAAAAAAAAAAAAAAAAAAAAAGAGGAAAAGAGAAAGGGATGATCGAGCACGAGTCACGACTATAGTTAACACGGGTGCTTCTCAGTTGGGTGGGGCATGTGCCAAAGTGGTCTAGTGGATCAAAACTAACCCACTCTACAATTAAATCATCAAAATAATTGGTCTAAAAAGGAGAATCAAAACATATTAAGCTTCCACTGTATCTCAAGTGGATTTTTTTTTTTTCAAATTTTAGGAAAATTCTTTCAGATTAGTTTATTAAACTGCCAAATATCATTAAATCATGTGATGTACACATATATCTTTAATAAGATTAACAAATTACAAACATGTATGTGAGAATTAGAAACTCTAAGAATAGATTTTGTCCATCACAAATGCTGATTTTAATGATCGTTCATGTGATTTCTCCGACCTAATTTAGAAAATAACTTTGTCAGTCTCTAACTGCAGATGTGACCCAGCACTTAGGTACAAATTCTGATTACCCTCTCGCCTTAGAGCATCTGTCCGTCTTTACATTTCTGAATGTCCTAAATTAGATGTTCCTTTTTCATATTTAATTCACCCAATTCAATAACTTTTCATAGAAGAGTCCGAAATGCTATCTATGACCCAGATATGGAGCGACCCGCCGGCCCATGTAGGCCGAGTGGACCATGAAGCACAAGACTATGTAATTCACGCATGTCGACCCAAAATCTGAATCTCTTAGATAACACTCACAGTCACACTTAACTTCAAATTTGAAATAAATGTCATAATAGCTTGATTTTCCAAGGTAAACTTTGTGAGAAACAATGCAAGGAAAGAATTAAGAATCCTCTTTAGAGTAGTAATAAGTATTAAGATAGCACAAAGTGAGTTATTTAATTAAAGATAGTGATTAAAGTTTTAATAACAGATATGGTGAACATCCTCCTAAGGTCCAAGGATTAGGCAAAATCTAATTTCTACTACTTACCATATACGAGAAATCAACAAATCTTGCACAACTCATGACACATACCGAGGGCTTACACATGTGAGCCTCATTGAAAAACAAACCTTTTTACCTGGCTGCAATAAGCACCAAACACTGCAAGAACAGAACAGTGAAAGAAATAACACATGCTCTTGTCCTTCAGTTCAAGTAGAGATTATTAAGATACAAGCATTTGTCCCATAAATTAAACCCTATTCAATCTAGCAAACAGTCCCACTATACGAGAACAAAATCATGAGAATATGAAGAAAAATACAGATTCAGCTCTGGAATCCAAACTTCCCCAAAGCACATGCAAGCAGCATAATACTCCTTTTACTGTGACTCACTGGAGGTGCCAGCCGGTACTTCCTTTTTGGGGCTTGAAGTAGCAGCCTCCAGCGTCTTGTAGAACTCCTCTGGAAGAGGACCAGGTCGGTGCAGAGGGACATGCTTAGGAACTGGGGCATCGTTCTCGATGACCTCGCATTCATAGTCGTCAGGAACACCCCATGGATTCCACTCTGCATTCCAACACAACGCAGAAAACACATAATCACAAACTAAATCTAATAGCTTATCAAGCATAACCAATGCAAGCTTCATACTATTGGCTCCTACATTTTCAAAGGATGGACGACACAAAAAATTTGATGGTAGACTGACACATAATCTGACATATATAAGTTGACTGCAGTAGGAAGCTTGATATGCAAGGCTAAAGTACCCATAGATGTTAATGATCCGGATCTCATAACAACAAGGCATTAATATTGTAGAAATAGATTATGCCAAGTTGGTTGAACATGCAGTTACCATGGGTTCTAAGTATCACACAACTAAAGAGAGTTTGAGGTGCTTGCAGAGTGAACATTGCTTAATCCTTCTCTTCCAATTAGCAATTATCTGTTTCCATTAAAGACAATCTTAAAGTACCACTGCTGCTCCAAAGGTGTACAATTTTTATTGAGAAATCATAGTGTAACAAGAAATGAATGATTACCACAACATACAGACTGATATGTATACATATTGGAGGAAAAGACTCCTGAATTTTTACCAACTCAGATAGTGCTTAAATAGCCATGAGCTGAAACTATCACCAAACAACCCATTAAGTAATCTCAGTATAGTAAAACAGTCAACTACGCAAAATCATCTTCCAGCCTAAATCTGCCCAAATTAAATTGAATGACCTAACGCAAGCTGAATCTGTTTTGAACAAAGTATAAACAAAACATGGTCCAACCATTCGATTGAAAGATTGAGAATATAGGCAGAAGAACCCATACTCTCTGGACACTGAAAAAATAAAACACCCATATTAAGGAGCCACTGGCATACATGCAACCATGTATACACAAACAAGCTTGCCCGTGCGCGCAAAAGCATAAAATGAAATAAACCCCTTAGCTTCACATTTCAGACTTAAATCTTCTGTTCAAAAGCTTTGAAGCCCTCCTGGCGAACCACAATGAAATTCTCCTAGAATGAGGGAAGAAATCACTCAAAGGCACGTATTCAACTCTTAAATGCAAAGGATCCTAATTATAGAGCAAGCTCCAATACAGTTGCATACTTTCCTCTCTTTCTTTCACCTCGATAACTCATCAAACCAAACATGAAGAAAGTAAGGAAAACACTTATCTTTCACTTCCTCTCTTCTTTTCCCCCAATGTACGGAAATGTAAAGATCGATGCATTCACAGTCACAGCTCAACGTTGAGCTCTCAAATCCCAATGTCCCACATTGCAAAACAACATAAAACGCCATCCCCAAATCTCAATTTCTATTTTCTTCTCTTTCCCTCGTTTTCTCAGGGGCCAAACAAGGCTCGAAAGCGAAATCACAAAACAAATCTTCCTCCTCATAAGCTGGAGGTTTTTTTTTTTTCTTCACAATGAAGTTAATCCTATCAGATTACCACAAACACCAAAAATTCCATTTCCTTTTCTTCTCCTTTCTCAGCAACCAAACAAACCACAAATCCACATCTAAAAACAAATTAAAAGAAGAAGAAGAAGCGTGCGGACCGATCATTTTGCCGATGAGTTCGAGCTCGTCGCTAGCCTCCTCGATGAGCTCTTCGACCTGGCCACAGCCTAGGCGCTTCTCGATGGCCTCCCAGTCCTGCTCCTCCTGGCACACATTGAGCCTGTGCTTGGTGAAGCTCTCGACGGCCTTCCGGTAGCCCTCGTCCTCCGGCACCGCCTGGATCTCCTTCAGCGTCTTCGTGTACAGCCCGATCAGCAACTCCCGCGCGTTCGGCTCCACCTCCAGGCCGACGATCCCCGTCGTCTCTTTCACCTTAGCCAACAGTGGCCGTGCGATCGCCCGCAGGAACATCGTCTCCTCGGCCTGGATAAGAGTGAGCCCAGTACCGTGACAGGGTTGTTTTGTTGGGTTCAAGAGAAATGGGCGAGTGTGTGTGGAGGTGTTTGGGTCGCGTTCGGTTGGATTTGGTACGAGTGAGTACAGAGTTGGGTGTTGTGTTTTGCCACGTCCCACTTTTTTGATTGGCCTGGTGCAGTGAGGTGCCTCGCTACGACTCGGACTACTTGACATGAATTTCACAAAAAAGTCTAAATTAACTTTTTGCGTCATTTTTATACATAAATATTTTTTAAAAAATTAAATTGAAAAATTATAATACCATCTAGTTCTTTTAGGGTCGGAATCCTTAAAATTATTGTCAAAATTGCGTGCAATTAAGATAATTTCATAGACAGCAATATATGAAATTCACCTATCATCTCGTATATTTCAAACAATTTGTACAACCAATTATAAAAATTTTAATATGTTCTTTTACTCTAAATTGTCTCTCCATTTTAACTTAAATAGAAGAATTTGTTTTGGACACTTTGTTAAACTACTTTAATCAAACCTTAAACCCTTAACATATGACAAAATCCAAAAGCGATTTGCCAACCTCACCATATGCAGTAAGTAATAATAACAAAAACCATAAAAAGAATGAGAAAAATGGAAAATCATATGGTTTATAATCTGGTTGGAAAACTTTCCCTCATTCTACTATAGTGTTATCGGCTTTAACGGTTTCAAATATGCAGGGATAAATGTAAGAGCATTTGTCGTAAAAGCATATACGTAGTGTGTAACATCTTTCTCTGCCAAACCATAATCTTTTCCTCAAAAGAAATTCGTACTCACGACATACACAAGAAAGTCAGGAAAAGTTTCCTCCCCCGATGACAACTACTAGTGGCCTCCGCATGAGCAACCACCATTCTTGAAGGAATGGATTCGGTTCCCTTCCCTTACAATAATTTCTCTATCAACCACTTGTGTTACAAGCATTACAAAGTAATGGCAATCCGTACAAACACGTAATTTCTTGACTATAAGTATTGGAGTCCTTGATGGTGTACTAAGAAGAGCGAAGGCAACAGCTAGCTTCTCACTGTGATAAGATGTATCTCCATTGTCTCGATATATATATCCCCGACACTGGAATTCAGCTTTAAGTGATCCTATTTTCTCATTAATTTCGTTGATCTGTGGATGTGATCTGTCCCCTGCAGTGAAGAGATGAACCTGGTTTCTTATCTCCATCCAGCTTTGGCAGGGGCTCTTCCTCAAACCTCTCTCTTTCATCAGCCTGCGAGTTTTCTCGCCCAAGTCAGACCGGCCTGATCTATCATACAAGTTTGCAAGCAGCATATAGAAAGCTGGGTCAGATGGGTCAAGATTGAGACCTTGCCTTGCCATATCTTCCCCAAGAGATACATTCCCATGTAATTTGGAGGCACTCAATAATGTTTTGTATATCAAAGCATCTGGCCTGAAAGGCATAGTCTTCATCACTCCCATTGCCTCCTCTAGCCGGCCGGATTGGCCAAGGAGATCAATTAAGCAAACATAGTGGTCCAATTGTGGTGCTATACCATGTGTATCTCTCATAGAATGAAAATGCTCAAGACCCAAGTCCACTAAACCACCATGACTGCAAGTAAAGAGCACTACCAAGAATGTAACTGAATCTGGTTTGACTCCGACTAACCTCATATCTTCGAAGGCAGAGAGGGCGGAGGAGATATAACCATTTGATGCCAATCCAGATATCAACCCATTCCATGTTGCAACATCTGGCTCATTTATTTCCCTAAAAGCTCTACGTGCATCATGTATGCAGCCACATTTTCCATACAAGTCAACTATGCTATTTGAGACTGAAAGCCAGCAGCCTAAGCCAGATTTCACAGAAAAACAGTGTAGTTGCTTCCCGGCTCCTGTTGAGCCCAAACCGGCTGATGCAGATAAGAAGCTGGCCAGGCTAAATCCATCCATCTTGACGTTATCATTGTTCATGTGCCTGATGATGTTTAATGCCCTGTCATGATGGCCCATCTGATTTATTCTTGAGGCTAAACTCGTGTATGTGATGGCATCTCTGTGACTCAGGTTTCTAATCACACACCAAGCATCATCCACCATCCCCAATCCAGCATAAGCATCTACAAGAGCATTCCCCACAACTGAATTGCAGTCTGCTTTAGTTTTAATTATGTATCCCTGGAGCTTTCTTGTTTGAAAATGAGATTTTATTGTACTGCAAGCAGCAAGCATGCTAGAGAGAGTAAATGAATTTGGTTTCAACCCCACTGCTCTCATCTCCTCAAAAGACTGAAAAGCATCTTGTGCAAAACCATGCTCAGCAAAACCAGCAATCAGGGAAGTCCAAGTGATGACATTTTGTGAGGTCATCACTCTAAATACTCTCAAAGCATCATCAATTAGGTTGGAACATTTCGCATACATATCAATTAATGCATTTCCAACAGAAATATCATCCTTCAAGCCGGCCATAATCACCCGTGAGTGGACCTGTTTCCCCAATTCCAGTGATAAAATTGAAGAGCAAGCGTTTAGTATAGTTGAATAAGTAAAATTATTAGGTACAGTTTCAGACATCTCCATCTCCTGTAATGCAGCAATGGCCTCCCTAACCTTCATACTTTGAATGAAACCAGATATAATAGTTGTCCATATGAACACATCACGTTCAGGTGTCTGATTTAAGGCCTTGACAGCATCTTCCATTCGTTGGCACTTTGAGTACATATCAACAAGAGCTGTCTTCAAAATCAAATTCAGCTCAATTCCTAACAATATCATGTGGGCGTGGACTAATTTGCCATAACTCAAACCAAGAGCACTGGATGCAGCAAGAAGCTTCACGAAAGTGAACTCATTCGCAGGTACACCTGCCTCGACCATACGGATATAAAGTTGTAAAGCCTGACTCCATTTATGAGCTTGGACCAACGAAGATATCATCATTGTCCAAGAAATAGTATCACCGCCACCCATATATGCAAAATTTGCATACGCTTCTTCAATAAAACCACACTTGGAGTACAAGCCAATCAAAGCACTTGCCAAAACTGGATTTGAATCAAACCCATTCTTCACCATATAGGCCTGAATACGAGTTCCACATTCAAACTCCTCTATAGCAGAACATGACCTCAAGACACTTGATAACGTGAACTCATTCGGGTACTGACCGAAGCTAATCATTGAACCGAACAACTCAAGTGCCTGCTCGTGGTTTTCATTTCTAACATAAGAAGAGAGAATCCCAGTCCAGGATACCACATCCTTGTAAGGCATTTCATCGAAGAAGTGGCGTGCATGGTCCACTCCAAAGCATTTTGCATAGAGAGATAACAAGTTGTTGTTCAAATAGAAGTCATCTTGAAGACCCAGTTTGACTATTGGGCTGTGAACACACACACCCTCTTTCAAAGACTTCGAGTTGCATAATGAAAGAACCCCAATACAAATATCTTGGAAACGGTATGAGTAATTTCCCTTAAAGGTCTTGGTGACCGCTTCACATAGCATTTCTTCCTTGCTCTCAGGAAGAACCTCGTTTTGATAGTGACTTCACAGCAATCCGTTGCAAATTTGTATGGAAATGAAAGTTAATATAGTGATGAGAAAAAAAAAAGTGAAAGAGAAATTAAGGAGCCGGAGTAGCAAAGATGAGAAAACAATAAGCTAGAAATGGGAGCTTTCGTAATTAAAGTTTTCAAATGGAAGTCAAGCTTAAAGACTTATATTAACAATGATTTAGTTAGAGAAGCTTCACTGCATACCTCTTAATTTTTACATATTTTAAAATACTTTCTTTAAACTTTAAAAATTTTCAATTTAGTTTTCTAAAGTTTCAAATGCTTTTAATTTAGAACATTCCGTCAGATTTTAAATATTACATGATATTTATACCTCTAACATTTGTATAAAAATTTTTTCAAAACATTTTTTATTTAAAAATAAATAAAAATTAAGAATATTTTGGTTTTTTTTTAAATTTTTAATAGCTAAAATTGACGGAAGGGTTTAAATTAAAAGCAATTAAAAGTTTATAAGACTAAATTGAGAATTTTTTAAGTTTAAGAGATATTTCAAAATGGATAAAAGTTCAGAAGTTTTCAGTAAAATTTTCCCTAATAGTTAATTAAAAACAAAGATATAAATAATAATACAATGAGAGATATAAAAACACACACGATTATTTGTTCATAGGTTCATGAAGTATCATAGACTTAAGTCATGTGTTTGCTGCCGAAGGTTATAGTGACGATACATCATGGAAGTTACCTTGCTGCAATAGTTTATCATAGATTCATAATGCTTCGTTCGTAGAACCTTCTAGGTGCATTCGTCATGGAATATTGAAGTATGAAATAAGCTTCCCAGGAAATTGTTCTTGCCTTCGCACGGCAAGTATGCCGCAATTACCTTTTTTTTTTTCCCCTGAGCAATTTGCCATTCTTGTTATACTTTATGAGAGACTTCTAGAAAGAAGCAAAATATTTAAAATACAAATATTAACAAATAATTCAAAACAGTTTTTAAAAAATATATTTTTATATCACATCATAATATTTTATCAAACAAAAACCAAAAAATATCTCAAAACAAATTAACAAACAAACCCAACCTTTAAACCCCAGCTTTAAAGGACTACGTTGTAATTCAACTGTTAACTACGATCATATTACTAAAAACTAAATCCCCATTAGCAATTTAGCACCATTTTGTTTTTAGCAAATTGTCATTCTTTTCATACAAATAATAGACTGAATATTGAATAATAATAATAATAGACTGAAAAAAAGGAAAAGACCAAGTTGACCCCAACTTCAGAGGAAATTCATACATTTTACAACTGCATTATAAATAAATTAAAATTTGTGAGTAATTATTTGCTTTTAGAAAGCACATAGACTCGAGCAAGTCATTCGTTATTCTCTCCCTCACAACTCTCTGATTAGTCTCTCCAATTCTCTCTTTTTTCTGTGTGACTCTGCGGGTGCGCGCGAAAGCGAGCGACGATGGCGTCTTCAGATCTCGAAACCAAGGCGAAGGCGGCCTTCATCGACGACCACTTCGAGCTGGCCGTGGATCTCTACACCCAGGCCATAGCTCTCAACCCTAACCACGCTGAGCTCTACGCTGACCGTGCCCAGGCCAACCTCAAACTCGACAATTTCACTGGTACTCTTATGGACTTTTCTTTTAGAGAGTATTCTGAGGCTTCATTGAGCGTAATGGTTTGGTTACCCCTGTTTGTCTGGTTCGGGAGAAAACAGAAGGAAAAGAAAAGAACGGATAAAAGAGTGGGCGAAATTTCTTGTTTTAATTTTCTGTTTGTTATTGGTTCTTCTATAGTGCTTAATTCGTACTCTTAATTTCAGTAGCGTGCACTTAAATTCGATTTTTCTCCCCAGAATTTAGTTACGATTTGTTATTATTGCCTTCGATCGAAGAGAATTAAGTAGTTTCTTTTCTTTTCTTTTATATATTTCTTTGTGTTGAGGGAAAGAATAGTTGCATCAGAAAAGATAGCAAGAGAAAAGAAGATTTGCATTTTTGTTTTGTTTTGTTGTATCGCATATGTCCAAACACATAACGATGTAATGGATTTTGTGCAACTTTAAGTCCTAGTTTAAGCTTTATTCGTTTTACACATACAGACCCTATGCTCGAGTATGTAGTTTCCATGACATAACCCTTTTGTCTCTCTAGGGTGCAGATTGAAAACAAGCTAAATGTACCTGGCTTGAAGATTGGTTCGATAAAGTGTCGTTCAAACAATTTACTAGTCGGGTGGAAAGATAGATGAATCGAGCTTGAATAACACATGCTCCTTGGTTCATCTCAATTTTTTATTCTTGGAAAACCCAAATACTTGAGTTCAACTCCGGATTGGCTTGATTATAAAAGTGGCAAGCCCTGGTTGACAAAAATAGTTCTACTGAGCCAGCTTATTCTTGAAAAAAAAAGGAAAAAAAAAAAAACCCTCCTTGAGCTTGACTCGAGATTGGTTTGTTAAAATGCTTGTTTAAAGTTGTTGGTAGAGGTAATGAACTAAGGTTGAAGAATTGACTGCTCAGCTCCAATTGGCTTAGTAACAGCCCTATCTCTCTGTTCCTTTCTATACTCATTCTGTATGTGGATATGCTTTCTCTTTATTTTTCTCTTGTAATATTGTTTTGTGTGTTTGCGTTATAACATCAACATACAAAGATGGTGCTGACTTCTGGTTCTAGGAATGGTTCGTAAAATTTGTTGGCTAATGCCTTCTTACTTTCGGCACAGGGGCTGTTGCTGATGCAAGCAGAGCAATTGAATTGGACCCTTTATTGTCAAAAGCATACTTTCGTAAAGGGTGAGTGCGAAGCAGCATATGTGTAGACAATATGCATTGTTGTGTCTGATTATATGTCTAGCTTCATTTGAAATTCAAGCTTCTGGAGAGATGTATGGTGAATACAAGGACCTTCTTTTTATTGATTGCTTCAAAAGAATAAAAAAATAAAATTGTGGCACATATCTATATTTTGAACCTTGCCATTTTTTATTTACTGAGAAGGTAGAAAAATAGTTATACTAATCATGCAGACTTAGTACTTATAAAAATTTTAAATAAAAAATTCCGAGACCAAGACCCTTACCGCCTGCCAATCCCTTGGGGTTACAATATATTATAGGAAGTTGATATTGGATTTAGAAAAAATTTGTAGTTATGTTCTCTTCATACCTCATTTTGAATTAGAATTAAAAAAAAAAAAAAAAAAAAAAAACTAAATTAAGGACAAGAATGATTGGAAAGCAGTGTCTTTAATACATAAAAAGAAGAAGAAGAAGAAAAAAAAGATCATTAATGTTCCTTTTAAAGTTGGATTCAAAAGAACAAGGACCAATAAAATGGGACAGGCTTGCTGGACTAGAAACAATTCTTTTGGTTAATCATACTTGAATGCTTTTTAGATTTTAGATATTGTTAACTTTTTAGATTTCACACACCTTTAGAGTGGTAGCTTCTCTTGTGTACTTTTCGTGTACGAAGGTTTTGCCTTTTCTATTTAATAAATTATTATTCATAAATAAAGTTAATCATGCTTGTAAGAATTGAAGAAGTACCATGTTTGAGATAATGCATGAACATCAATTTTCTTCATAGGGTCTAAATTTACTTCCGTGTACTTACTACTTTATGTGCTAAAACCCTGTGTTCAAAGTAAACCATGCTAAAAAGAATGTTGAAGGCAAAGTTGAAGTTTCTGTGGGAGCCTGTGTGGCATGCATGTGACTTCTCTATCATGCATGGTTATGCTTGTCCTTTTAGAAGAGTCTCTGATTATTCTTCTTTGTTATTTCTTTTCACAGCACTGCATGCATCAAGCTTGAGGAATATCAAACTGCGAAGGCAGCATTGGAAACAGGTGCATCTTTGGCTCCAGGAGATTCAAGATTCACTAATTTGATTAAAGAATGTGATCAGCGCATTGAAGGTATGCAGTTACCTGCTATAATCTTAGATCTTTTAATGATCAGTGAAGCTGTTTTACTTTTACTCGCTTTAAGATATTTTGAATAACTGTTGGATTGGAAATGCAATTTTCTTTTGGGATGGAAAGAAATATTTATAAAAAATAAAAATAAAAAACATTTAACAGAAATTATGCCTACTTGATGACCTTCTTATCATCTTACCTGTAAATGTTGCATATTTGTTCAGAGGAAGCTGGTGATATACCAAGACACTCATCGGAGAAAACAACCCCAGCAAATGTTGTACCTATGGAAGTTGTTCAGCCTGTGAATGACCCTTCCGATCAGGTGATTGTAGCATCAGCCAAACCAAAATACAGGTTAGTACAACTTTGTGTTTTCTTGGTCTCCATCAGATATTACCATTCAGTACATCGAGAGGTTAATGAAATCTATATTTGCATGTCTTTTAGTTATCAGGGTTTTTTAACAGCCTTCAAATTTTACTATTTGTACGAATTTTAATATTGTGTTTGTTAATGCCCCTTATAATCCTACACGATGTTGGAATTGTGAATAATACATTTACTGACAAAAAAGTGCAGGCATGAATTCTACCAGAAGCCAGACGAAGTGGTTGTAACTATATTTGCAAAGGGCATACCGGCTGAAAGTGTTTCTGTTGAGTTTGGTGAACAAATAGTACGATTGAACAAATTTGATGCCTTATATCTTTATTCATATTTCTCGTTGTTTTTGCTGTTGTCTAGATTTTAGGTACAAACTGTTGGAATGAATGAATTCTAAATTTCATTGGTTTTGTGCAGCTGAGTGTTAGCATTAGTGTTCCTGGTGAGGATGCATATCATTTTCAAACTCGCTTGTTTGGAAAGGTATTTCATGCACCTTGTGAAAATAATACATAATTGTTGGTGTTCCTACTGAATTTCATTAGAAATTCATGCTACGTACTGCGGATGCCAAGTTTAGCATTGGTGTTTGTTTGCAAACAGATAATACCTTCCAAGTGCAGATATGATGTTTTGTCTACCAAAGTTGAAATCCACCTTGCAAAAGCTGAATCAATATTCTGGAAGTCTCTTGAATTCAGCAAAGAAAATACAGTTCCTCAAAAGGTTAATGCCTCAGGTAGGTTAATATTCTTGTACTGTATACTGTTTCAGCACTCAGGTGGTAAGAGCCTTGGTCTTTGTGGTAGTACATGAGATCTAAAGTTCGAATCCCCTTGGGTGCAAATAATTTCTTGGGCTAGCCTGCTGGTGAAGCCGGAATATTACCTGATCCTTGTGGATGCGGCTCTTTACATGGGTCTTGGAACACAAAGTGGCCCTGCCTTGTAGGGATTCCTTGTTATTAAAAAAAAAAAATTGTATATTGTTCCAGTATTCAAATGTGGATTGGGGTTTGAGCCACATCTGGGACTGCTACACTTGTCTTATTTACTCTCTCTCTCTCTCACACACACCAGTTGGAAATTTTAACAATTAGGTACTTAATAAAAGATTGTAGTAAGGATGCAAATTTCTTCCAACCTAGTATATAAAATTGAAGTGTCCCTTAACATGTGAGAAGCACATGCTTTTGCATGACATAAACCCTTAAAGTGAATTACTTCTAGACCCTACATGATGCTGTGGTTGCCCCTGAATTGGATTTCAGAAAAAAATCTAGAATCAGGACCAGTTGATGTTCCAGCTATTTGATCACCCATGTCTATACAATGATCATTCATTTTTAAAGTTGTAGCTGCCTTTCTTTGATTTGTGTTAACTTTTATTTTTTCATTTTTTTTAATTTGGATACATGGCCCTGGCAGCCCAAGTTGGCCCTGCCCTTACTTGGGCGGGCTTGGACAGAGTTTTAGGCCTGTCTGGAGGCCAGGGCAAATTGTTAAAAGCCTGGCTCAGCCTGGCTTGAAGCTGATAGGCTTAGCTGGGGTTGGGCTATCAGAAAACATGTGTGTACCCACACCAAATTTGTTATCTTGAACATTGTAATTGCTAAAACATTGGCGAGTTATAAGCGTGATTCCTGCTATTAATTATGCAGTTACTGGATCTCAAAGACCTACTTACCCATCCTCAAAACCAAAGGGAGTTGATTGGGACAAGCTTGAAGCCGAAGTGAAGAAGGAGGTTTGCCTCGACCTATTTTATTTTGGGTTGAAATACACTTTTGTCCCTGAAATTGATATTCATAAAGTTCCAAATTTGTCTCTGAACAATTTAAAAAGGAGTAATATGGTCTTTTCATCCAATTGAATTGCACGTGGCAGACATCTGACTGATGTGCCATGGTTAACCGTCTGTCACGTAATGCAGTTCATGGTTGATGGATTGAAGGACAACATCGCTCTCTTTTAAGTTGTGCAGAGACGAAATTGAAACTTGCAAAATTTGAACTTGGGCCAAATTTCGGGTACTAATTGTGTATTTAATCTTTTTTTATGAAGGGTTTCCTCATGTTTGTTGGTGCATTTTCATTCATCGCTTTTTTTTTTTTTTTCAATTTCAGGAGAAAGATGAAAAGCTTGATGGTGATGCAGCTTTAAACAAATTTTTCCAAAACATATACTCAGATGCTGATGAGGACACCAGAAGGGCCATGAAAAAATCATTTGTAAGACTTTTAGTCTCATGTTTAATATTTGTTGATTCATAATGTCAAACCCGATATTGTTTTTTATGTCTTTCTTGACGATGATATGAGGGTCAGTAAGTAAATTTTAAAAACTATTTGGTGAATTTGTTTCCCGTGGCTTTATTGCTTTCTGGACGGCTTTGTAATGTGTGTTTCAATATTACACAGGTCGAGTCAAATGGGACAGTGCTCTCCACAAACTGGAAAGAAGTGGGTTCAAAGAAGGTTGAGGGAAGTCCTCCCGATGGTATGGAGATGAAGAAATGGGAGATCTAAGAGTCTTACTCTAATCACATATACTGTAATTGAGTGTGCGATTTTGCTCCTTGATGTTTTTAGTCCTTTCGTTTTCAAGCTTTGTTGGTGTGGTTGCTTGTGCTGGAATGCAAGGAAACTGGCTCTCTTCTTTCTAGTTCTTCCTTTTAATTATGTGTGCACTTTATTTTGCTCAAAATTGACACTTGATGTAATTCCAGTATCAGAACCCCTTTGCTCTTAAATCAAAATGACTTTTGAGTTTCTAGGTTTGCTTAAATCTTTCTGTGCTCGCTTTCAAGCTTACGCATGTCCTGAGAGCCATGAGCTCCCGGTTGTGTGACTACTTTGGGTGTACATGTAGTGGCAATGCTTTCCATCATGCCCATTTGCCCACTAGTGCCTGTGGTGTACTGGAAGTGCCATCCTATGTGCTCCGCCCTGGGCTTTGATTTGGATCCCTTTCCTTTCCTTCCTAAAGACGGGGCATGAAAAATTGTAGGGGAGCTCTGAGAGGGAGCTCCCTGCCTGAGTGGGCTTTTGCTCCGGGAGAGGAGTCCCTTTCACGGACCCTTGCCCAAAGATGGGGCGGAGATAGTAACAGGAATTTCTAATTGCTACGGATCCTGTCCCTGGCTCACCTTGTTTGTGACCCCATTTAGTTAGTACAAATATCCAGTCTCTTTGAGACATGCCTTGTTTGTTTGTTAGTTTTAGATTAACAAAATGTTGTTATCTTCTGCCTCTTCTTTTCTAAATAAGTGCTATATTTCTTTTTAAGGCATAGTTTCTACAATTGTAATGGTTGGGCTTGACATGTTTTTATAGCAAAGTCTTGAATTCAAATTATGTCCTCGTTTTTTTATTTTTCTTTTAATTAAATATTTTACGTGTTGGGTATTGGTTATTAAGGAAGAGTATTAAAATATAAATCAAATGAAAGTTCATCTCTTCCTATCAATTTAAGTTTTTAGAATAAATAATGATTTAACATATTATTAAGACAAATGTTATGAGTTTGAACTTTATTTAGCATAATATTCTTGAGTAAGGAAAAGAACATTGAAATGTAGTGTGAATTAGTGATGGGCAGAAACATAGGCTCACCTCCAGCAAAAGTAATTACAGAAAAAGTAAAATGTTTTTAGATTAGTTACTATTTTTTGCTATATACAATTTAACGCATTCTCTATTTTACTCTCTATTTATATTTATTTTATTTTATTTATTGTAGGGAGAGGGAGGGTACAGAAGGAAGAGTGAAGAAAAAAAAAATCAAATTTTTGAAAAACTTTTACGTTAGAGGATATGTTGGAGTATTAAAATAGGATATAATAGTTAAATATAACTTGAATAATCTGTTTGAAAGGTGGTTGAATCACCTATTTGAAAGGTGGTTGAAGATGCTCAAACAAGGGCATTATTTTTCTTTTCTTGTTAGACACATGCCTTATTTATCCATAATTA
This sequence comes from Carpinus viminea, assembly GCA_013348765.1. Lineage (NCBI taxonomy): Eukaryota > Viridiplantae > Streptophyta > Magnoliopsida > Fagales > Betulaceae > Carpinus > Carpinus viminea. The sequence goes on from CP054673.1 coordinate 544,945, forward strand.
TATGAATATTATTCATTCGGAGTTCTCCATTTTAGGCTCCCTGTTGTAACCATATGTATGTTTGATTCCAAGGCAGTATCTTAACTTTTTGAGGGACACGTACGTGATTTACTATGATTATGGCTTGCTTTTGATTTATTTTAATTTTACTTAACTCAATTTGATTCCAAAGCAGTAGTATATTTCATTTCATGATACGTGGCAAGCACAATCAGAGGCAACGGGCCGCCCCAATGCCCAAGGGTATTATTACACCCCACCTACTCTGGGACTTGGATCCTCTCCATTTCAAATGAAATGGAGAGTATCAAGTTAGTTGTTTTTAGAGGACAGTTTTGTCATTTCAAGGTTTTCTGTTTTTTATTTAGACAAAAATATCCTCAAAAAGTAACTAACTTGATACTCTCCATTTCATTTGAAATGGAGAGGATCCTTCTCCCCTACTCTGCCCCCACAAGCGAGAAAGGAAAGCTTCTTGGGCAGTGAAAGGAAAGCTCATCTTCTCCGTTGAGCCGAACACACACGAAACCAGGCAGCTATGGAGGAGGCTGTAGTTTTGTACCCAACGCCAGCCATAGGCCACCTGATCTCCATGGTAGAGCTCGCCAAACTCATACTCACCCACCACCCTTCACTCACCATACACATACTCATTGCCCCCCAGCCTTACAACGCCGGTTCCACCGCTCCATCCATAGCCACTGTCTCGGCCACCACCCCCCATAACCTTTCACTATCTCACAAACGTCAATCTCCCTCCCACCTCCTCTCCCCATCATGAAACACTGACCTTTGAGCTCCTTCGCCTCTATTGATGATGGCTCAAATTGTCAACAACTATTTACTTGGTGGTCAAGGTTTGTTTACTTGTTGATCAAGAATAATTTACTTATTGGTCAAGACATGTTTACTTGTTGGCCAAGGATTACTTATTTATTGGTCAAGGCTTGTTTACTTGTTAGCCAAGGATCGTTTACTTATTGGTCAAGGCTTGTTTACTTGTTGGCCAAGATTGTCTACTTCTTGATCAAGACTTGATTACTTTGTGAAGAAGCAACTGACGTTATAAAAGGACATGCAGTCCTTGCTGAGACCATCTGGAAATCCCAAGATGTAGAAATCCAGAGCTCTTTCTTCAATGTGAGGAAGAGAAGAAGAGAGCTAGGGTGGGGATGGGGCAAGAGAGTGAGTTTGTTGTCTAGTTCAATTATCATTTGTTGAGATGTGTGTATGGGGCTTTTCTCTAAAGCAAAGTGTAATTGAGTGGTGTGGGCATGTACTGTGAGTTGTAAGAATTTGCTCATAGTGAAACTCTCTTGTTGGTGGATGTAGGCCAGGTTTTGGGCCGAACCACGTTAACTCTTTGTGTACGTGTGAGAGTGGTGTGTGTTCTTGTGTGCTTTATTTCCGAACTTGTTTTTCGCATAAAGGACTGGTGGGAAATTGGTTGTCAATTAATTACCGATTTTCCCAACAGCCTCAACAACTCCAATCTCCACCAATCTCTCCTATCCATCTCCAAAGCCTACAACATCCACGCGCTCATCATGGACTCCTTCTGCTCTCACGCTCTCTGTGTTGCAGTCAACCTCAACATCCCTGGCTACTACTTTTACACTTCCGGTGCCGGTATTCTCGCTTACTTCCTATATCTCCTCACTATGCACAAGACCACCACCAAAAGTTTCAAAGACCTTAACACCCTTCTTCACCTTCCTGGCTTACCACCCATATCAACCTTGGATACGCCGAAACCATTACTTGACCGTAATGAAAAGATCTATGAGAACATTCTGGACTGCTCACTCAGCATGGTTAAATCAGCCGGAATAATTGTCAACACTTTTGAATCACTGGAGCCAAGAGTTATCAAAGCAATATCAGATGGGCTATGCGTCCCGGAAGGTCCCACGCCGCCTATTTATTGTCTGGGACCACTGATAGCACCTAGTAGTAACGAAAGAACTGGTGGCGAAGAGGCCGTGCCGGAGTGCTTAAGGTGGCTTGACTTGCAACCGAGCGGAAGCGTAGTCTTTTTATGTTTTGGAAGCTTGGGGGTGTTCTCTATGGAACAGTTGAAGGAGATAGCTATCGGATTGGAAAGGAGTGGCTTGAGATTCTTGTGGGTTGTGCGGAATCCACCCACCCAGGAACATAGCTTGGCTGTCACAGCCCAACCTGAACCGGACTTGGATCTGTTGCTTACTTCGGGTTTCTTGGACCGGACACAGGAGAGGGGCTTAGTAGTGAAGTCTTGGGCCCCACAGGTGGCCGTGTTGAACCACAACTCAGTTGGTGGGTTTGTGGTCTCCAAGAGGTAAATTTTAATCCCATGCGAACCACGCTTTTACGCGTGGCCAAAATCGAATCCCTCCTCTACTCTTGTGTGGACATGTCAAAAAAAAAAAAAAAAAGTTGGTGGGTTTGTGACTCATTGTGGCTGGAACTTAGTGTTGGAAGCGATTTGCGCGGGCGTGCCGATGGTCGCTTGGCCGCTCTACGCTGAGCAAAAGTTAAATCGGGTGATATTGGTGGAAGAAATAAGAATTGCTTTGCCAATGAACGAGTCCGAGAATGGGTTTGTGAGTGCAGCTGAAATGGAGAAGCAAGTTAGAGAGTTGATGGACTCGGAGGAAGGTAACTCAATCAAGGTGAGGACCACGTGTGTCCAAAATGATGCGAAGGCTACAGTTAGAGAGGGTGGATCTTCTCTTGTGGCATTAGCCAAACTCGTTGAGTCGTGGAAGCCGTGTTGAGTCGGGTGGATAACATTATCGGCTCACATTCACGTGGTACGCACGGTTACTTTATTGGCCCACTTTGATGAGTTAAGAATTATAATTGAATAAGAAAACAGTTTTGTCTTTAGAGATAGAGAGAAAATACTTTTTCTTTTTCTTTTTCTTTCAAAAAAAAAACTGTTTTCTCTATATCTCTAAAGATACACAACTTTCATAATTATTTGTGTTTTTTATATACATGTTTTATAATTATTGTTTAATGTACCTAAGATTAGGATCAAACGGAAGAAATCGTTTTTCTGCTTCTACGATCAATTCCTTTGACATTTGTAATAATAGATTCAAGTATCTAATTTAAGTATTTTAATTTCCATATTAATATAGATTTATAAAAATTATAATACTTTTAGCTTATAAAAACTCACTTCCCTTTATTGGATAATATTGGACAATCACAAAAGAGTCATACAGAAAACAGAAAGGGCAACCAAAATAATTAGGAAAACAATGCTTTATTGAATAAAAACTACACTTCTTCGATCTCTCTTTGTCCATTACTCGAGCTAGCGCATGGCCTTGCCTTTTTTTGAACTCTTTCAAACACCACCAAAGAGTTTATACTTGATGCCATCCAAAAACTTAAAGAAAGCAAATCTTCAAGCCTTGCTGAATGCTAATAAGCCAAATCCACCCCAAAACCCCTCTACAAATCCAAATGGCATGCCCATATAAAACTACTTCATCTCAACCCACCCACCGGTGTTGCCGCCTTCATCATTAGAATTTGGTGTTGGCCCAAGGGATGAGTCATCTCCAACACAGCTGGGCGTAAGTGGAGGTCCACAAAGATCATGGTTCCCAATGAAACTCAGTACACTAAAGCTTTGAAGCTGAGTGCCCGAGGGAATTCTGCCAGAGAAGTAGTTGTATGATAAATTCAAATAACTCAAGAATGTTAAGATCGCCATGCTTTGAGGTGTTGCACCTGTGAGTTGATTTGTTGAGACATCTAGAGATTCCAATAATGTCATGTCACTAATGTTCTCATAAATCTTTCCATGGAGTTGATTGTAAGACAAATTCAAAAAGCGTACCCCATAAAGACTGGTGAGTCCCTCAGAGATTTCTCCAATTAAATTGTTGTTCGAGAGGTCCATGCTTGTGACGAGAGCAAATGACTGACTATATTCATACTCTGCTCCCTTCTTTATCAAGATAATTCTCTCGTACTAAATGTTTTACCAAAGGCTTGTCTTGCCATAGCGCTCAAATTACCAAAGCATTATGGAATTGATCCTGATAATTTGTTATGAGAAAGGTCCATGATTTGAAGTGAATTGAAGTGACGAAACTCCCAATGAACACTACCATGAAACCTATTTGAGGGAAGCACAAGAACTGTAAGAGAGGCTAAACTATTTCCCAACCAAATGGATTAGTTACCAGACAAATGATTCTCAGTGAGATCGATAGTCACTAGGCCATTGCAATTTTCCAGGGACAATGGTACTTCTCCAAATAGATTGTTTATATTTAAGGATAACAACTCAAGTGCAAATAGAGAACCCAATGAGATTGGTATATATCCTGTTAGCTTATTGCTCCTCAAGATTAACGCTCGTAAGTCAGAATAATTCATCCAACAATCAGGAAGTTCTCCAGATAAAAGATTTTTTTAAAGATCAAGAATTTGCACATATCTCATTTTATCTTTCTGTTCACAAATGAAGGGAGAAAGAGACATGTTGAATGAGTTATTGGAAAGATCTAAATACTTAATGATAGAAGAAAAGATATAGGGGAGAGGGCTAGAGAAGTTATTTGAATTGACACGTCAATAATGTGCCTGATTTTCATATATTTAAAATAAAGGGAAAATTACACTTTACCCCTTTGAACTATTCACCCATTTGCATTTTTACCTCCAAAGTTTCAAGTGTGACACTTAACTCCCCAAAACTTTCAAATTGTGGCAATTTGACACATTTAACCTATTTATTCCCAAAATGCCCCCATCACTTAAAATATATATATATATATATATATATATGCTAGGGTGGCTGAACCACCCCATAGGTGGTGGCCGGCCACCTCGTTTGGCCTGGGGTGGTTTGGCCGCCCCTTGGGCCAAACACCCAAAAACGAAAATTTGAGCAATTGGCTCAAGGGGCGGCCGAACCACCCCTGGGCCATTGGGGGTGGTTCGGCTGCCCCTAGATGGCCGGCCTAGGAGTGGCCGAACCACCCCTTGGCCAAATGGGGTGGCCGGCCAGCCCATAGGGGGTGGTTGGCCACCCCGTTTGGTTTTTTCTCTTTTTTTTTTAAAATGTGATGGGGCATTTTGGGAATAAATAGGCCAAATGTGTCAAATTGCCACAATTTGAAAGTTTGGGAGGATTAAGTGTCACACTTGAAACTTTGAAGGTAAAAGTGAAAATTGGTGGATAATTCAAGGGGTAAAGTATAATTTTTCCTAAAATAAAATTAATTTTAGCAACGTGATATTTTCTCACACATCAAGATTTGTTGACGTGTTGATTTTGCCACGTCACTAAATGCTGATGTGGTAATTTTGACACGTCAATAAAATTTTATTGACGTGGCAGTAATTGCCACGTCAAGAATTTATTGACGTGACAAAATTAAGTTACTGTTTGACACATCAGAAAGTCCTAATTTTTTTGTAGTGTGAAATCGTGCATAATATTTGGGGATTATTTTTAGAATAGTATAATTGTACCCTTTTTTTTCTCCTAGTTTAGAGATGTTTTTGTGTGTATATATATATTGCTTGGAAAAAAGCACTTAAAATTAAACTTATATAAAAGTATCTAGTCAATATTATTTTTCATACAGTATTAGAATACAAATAAAATTTCTGATTCTCAGAATTATTGTTTATTTGTTTCTTTGAAGACAATTACTTCTCTAATTGATCAAGATTCCTGCATAATTTGAAGTGAGGATTTCTCTTGATGTAATCGACAAAAAAAAATTATTTAAGTCAAGTTCTCGACACCAAATACAAAAGACCCTTTATGCTTCACCAATTAAATTCTAGCCGCCTTTCTTTTGAAGGCTTTATTAAAATGTGAAGACAATGACTTGGGAAAGTGGAGCGAAATGCATGATAAAAGTCTAAAGAAAATATCAATTATTAAATGTCTTAAATCATGACTAGATCAGTCAAAAGAATCAAAATTGCTGTTTATCTCATCTTTTTTTTTTTTGCTGTTTATCTCTCCCTCTTGAATCTTGATCTTGGCTTGGGCTCCACAGACTTTGGCGTTGCCGCGTTGTGGACCACTTCTATTAATGCACGTGGAATTCCTTCGTTAAAAGTGGGGCATGAAGCAGAGTAACCCCACTTATATAATTGGCCAGCTTCTTCATTCATGTAAACACCGCTCCAAATGACATGAAAAAGTGAATGAGGTCCTCCTTCATTCTTTTTTTTTTTTTTTTCAAATGAAAAGAAAACTTTTTGCTATTTTCCACGTAAAAAAGGATAAAAAGAATGAAAATGGGTTGAGATAAAACAAACCATTCGCTTACTCGTCGAAGCCGAAACGTTGTCATATCCTGCTAGTATAGGAAATGGTGCAATCAAGAGTATACACTCCTGAACTAATGTTATTTGCCCAGGAAAAAACGAAAGTCTGAAGCCATTTCATTTTTAGATTACACAAAATGCTCCCGATATGATTTTTTGACGTCTTTTTTTTTTTTGTCTCAAATGAAAATAAAACTTGTTGCTATTTTCCACATAAAAATAGATAAAAATTTAGAGTTTTGATCGGCTTAAGTACATATGAAATGGGTTGATATAAAACAAAGTGTGCGCACGTACTGCGAAGCAACGAATTCTTAACCGGCCAATTATGTTATTTACTCTAAGAAATTAAACAAAAGTCTGCAGACATTTCATTTTTAGCTTATAGAAACTCACTTCCCTTTATTGAATAATATTGAACCATCACAAAGAGTTGTACAGAAAATACAATTGGCAACCAAAATAATTAGGAAAACAGTGCTTTATTGAATAAAAACAACATTTCTACTTGAGCCGCGCATGACCTTACCATTTTTGAACTCTTTCAAACACCACCAAAAAGTTTATACTTGATGCCATCCAAAAACTTAAAGAAAGCAAATCTCCAAGCCTTGCTGAATGCTAATGGACCAAAGACACCCCAAAACCCTACTACAAATCCAAATGGCATGCCCATATAAAACCACTTCATCTCAACCCACCCATTGCTCTTGCCGCCTTCATCATCAACATTTGGTGTCGGCCCAAGGGGTGAGTCATCTCCAACGCAGCTAGGCGTAAGTGGAGGTCCACAAAGATCATGATTCCCAATGAAACTCAGTGCATTAAAGCTTTGAAGTTGAGTGCTAGAGGGAATCCTGCCAGAGAAGTTGTTGTGTGATAAGTTCAAATAACTCAAGAATGTTAAACTCGCCATGCTTTGAGGTATTACACCTGTGAGTTGATTCGTTGAGACATCCAAAGATTCCAATAATGTCATGTCACCAATCTTCTTGGGAATATTCCCATAGAGTTGATTATTGGACAAATTCAAGAATCGTACGCCGTAAAGACGGGTAAGTTCCTCAGGGATTTCTCCAATTAAATTGTTGCTCGAGAGGTCCATGCTTGTAACAAGAGAAAGTGACTGACTATAGTACTTATACTCTGCTCCCTTCATTATCAAGAGAATTTCTCCCATACTAAATGTTTCACCAGAGACTTGTCTCACCATTGCGCTCAAATTACCAAAGCATTGCGGAATGTATCCCGATAATTTGTTCTGAGAAAGGTCCATGATTTGAAGTAAATTGAAGTGACAAAACTCCGGAGGAATACTACCATGAAACCTGTTTGAGCGAAGCACAAGAGCTCTGAGAGAGGCTGAACTATTTCTCAACCAAATGGATAAGCCGCCAGACAAATGATTCTCACTGAGATCGACAGTCTCTAGGCCTTTGCAATTTTGCAGGGACATTGGTAAATCTCCAGACAAATTGTTTCTATTCAAGGACAACAACTCAAGCGCAGATAGAGAACCCAAGGAACTCGGTATATTTCCTATTAGCATATTGCTCCCCAAACTTAACAGTTGTAAGTTAGAATAGTTCATCCAACAATTAGGAAGTTCTCCGGATAAAAGATTGTTTGAAAGATCAAGAGTTTCCACATATCTCATTTTATCTTTCTGTTCACAAACGAGGGGAGAAAGAGATCCATTGAATGAGTTATTGGAAAGATCTAAATACCAAATGCGAGAAGAAGAGATATGGGGGAGAGGGCCAGATAAGTTGTTATTGGAAAGAAGTAAATACTGAACGCTAGAAGAAAAGATATGGGGGGTAGGGCCAGAGAAGTTGTTTGAGCCAAGATCAATAAACCATGCAGAAGAGAAATTTGGAATACTGCCATGAATTTGGTTTTGTGAAAGGTCCAAAAATTCGATTTGGGGATTGAGGCTCCAAAGCCAAGAAGGAATAACATCTGAAATGCTTGCATTCGATAAATATAGTCTTCGAAGATCTTTTTGTGATTGAAGCCATGCAGGGAATTGTGGTCCTAGTCTCAGTGAATTCATTTGTAAAACTTGAAGTTGAAAAGGAGGAACCCAATTAGAACTTACTCGCAAAGTCAACAAGTTGGTTGAAGAGATATCAAGTGCTTTCAATTTTGTTAGGTTAGAAAAAAGCACATCAGAAATAGAACCCTTAAATAAATTGTTAGAGATGTATAACTGTTCAAGATTTGAAAGATGTCCGAGACTTACAGGAATTGTCCCATTTAATTTATTGTTATTGACCAAAAGTGTCCTCAATGAAGAAAGATTTCCTATAGACACGGGAATCGGACCAGAAAGCATGTTAGAGTCAAGATAAAGAATAGAGAGCTTTTGATATTTCCCCAATTTATCAGGTAAAGTACCCGAAAGTCGATTCCGACCCAAATCTAAAAACTCTAAATTTTTTGATATGCAAGCCGAAGAATTTCCTAAAACTTCATGCACACCTCCCCCAAGGTTGTTGTCATATAAATCTAAATGTTTCAGATTACAAAAATTTTCCAAGAATCTTGGTATCTTTCCTTCAAGGTGATTGTTTGACAGGTCAAGATGCATCAATCGAGAAATGGATCCAAGGGCTCTAGGAAGTACAGCTCGAATATTGTTAGATTCAAGATCAAGTCTTTCAAGAGTAGTTATATTGTAAAACAAGTTAAGTGCTGTGGAAGAGAAGTTGTTATGTGAGAGATATAGATTTCTCAAACAAGACATGTTATGGACAACTGTAAGTGGAATCTGAATGAGATTGTAACTTAAATCAAGTGTAACAAGAGATGTGAGACTATTCATCCAGTCAAACGATGAATAAACAAAGTTGTTGTGTGAAAGATCGAGCACAATGAGAGATGAAAAGTTAACATAAGGAATATGATCATATTTATCGAGTTCACAAATGGACAAGTGTAACTCAGATAGAAAAGGGAGCATGCTCATCACCTGTAACCAATTGGATGCTTTACTAAGATTGACGTAACTCAGGTCAAGAAATTCCAACAAAGAAAGATGAGATAACCATTCAAGATTGTCAACTTGCAAGGCGAAACCTCCAATGCCAAGAGTGTGCAAGTTGGAGAGATTTGCCAACTGATGAGGAATTGTACCCACGAAACCCGCATATGACAAATTTAGATATCTCAAATTCTGAAGGCCACCAAAAAAACTTGGAATATGAGCATCTGTAAAATTATTCCCACTGAGGTCCAGATATTGAAGATGCCTTAATTCCAATAGAGAATCGCTTATCACCCCGTGTAACTGTGATTGTTCGTAAGCTGCTTCATTTGTAATAAATTCATCGTATATATCTTCTCTTGGAAGATTTAGCTGGATGACATGCCCAGTTATGTTGTCACAGCCAATTCCTCTCCACATGCAACACTCCTCGCCAGTCCAAGATGAGAGCCGATTCGATCGCGAATGGTCAATGATACCTTGTTTGAAGATGAGGAGGGCTTCTCTTTCTACTTCTCTGCAAAGCACATTTGGATTTCCACGAGCAATCGCAAACATGCAGAAGAGAGTAGCTAAGGAAAGAAAGCAATGCAAAAGGACCACCACAAAATTGGTCTTCCTATCCATAAGCATTGCAATAGCTCAATGGAGAAGGAAATATTGCGAAAAGGAGTTGTTACCTCTCAAAAGGTGAGAGCATAGTCGATATATGAGAGACCCTTTAAGTATTTAAGGTGAGGATTCCTATTGATGTAAACATGCATAAAATTAAGATTCTTTAAGTCAAGGTCTCGACTCTCGACATTAAAAAAGAAGCCTTGCAGATTACGTTTCACCAATTAAAGTCTAGCCGCCTCTTTTGAAGTCTTTACACTTGGAAGGTGAAGCCAAAACCCCAATGACTTGGGAAAGTGAAGTGAAATGCATAAAAGTCTAAAGAAAATATCAATTATTAATGGCCTGTTTGGGATTGCGTTTAAAAGTGTTTTTAATATTCAAAAAGCTTATTTGGAAAAACAAGGTAGTCGTTTGGTAAAAAAATTAAAAGCATTTTTAAGAGTCTCAAAAGTCTAAAAATTATCAAAAAGTACTTTTGGCAAAAGCTTAAAAATGAAGTTTTTGCCCAAAAACTCTTTTTGTGGATATTAATTTTGTGCAACTTAATTTCCAAATTGTCATCATGCATGGGAGACTAACTTGTCATTTTGAATTCAATTTTGGGCTTATCAAAGGATTAAGTGGATAAGATTTGAGGAGAGGTTGGACCATTTACAACCTAGACCCAGTCAACCACGTTAATACGTTCTAGCTAAATAGCATTTGATTGTGCTACACATTCTTGTTTTTTCTCTGTTTTTGTTTTTTTCCTTACAAAAAATATTCTTTTATGGAATATGCTTTTAGTTTGTTTGACTCGGATACAAAAGAAAATGACATTGTTTAAGAGTCCTTCGGTTTTGGTACTACTAGCCATCAACGTGCACTAGGCTCCAAATCTAGCCACCCAAAAAACTATCACCCATTTTGATAAGTCCTTCAAATTTTAAAATTTTTTATTTTAAATATTTCAAATTTTAATTTCTATCAATTGTTACAAAATTGTGGGTCACCTTGTAATTTTTTTTAATAATATATATTTTTAATTTTTAATTTAAAATTTAAAATTAATTTGAAATTTTATAAAAAGTCAGGAATATAAATGTTATTGTCTAACTTTTAATATTTAAAATCTAAGAAAGAGATAAAAAATGATAGAAATTGAAAATTCAGGATCCAAAGTAAAAAGTTTTGAAGTTTGAGATAAACATATCAGTAATTTATGGTCCAAAATGAAGTTAAAAAAAAAATACTGTAACCCCTCGATCACCTTGATGATCGATCAGTCACCGACTTTTAGTTGACCAAAATAAAAAATAAAAGTAAAAAACTCTAGTCCCAATACTGAACCTAGACGTGTAATATACCAATACAAAAAACTCAGCCAACGATGGAGGAGGCAATACATCTGTACCCAACACCAGCCATAGTCATAACATATATATATATATATTTTTCAATTTTCTACTTAAAAAGGAACCAAAAAATGACAACTTCATCCATTTAACTTATGAAATCGGCTTCAATAAAATAAACAAACATATTGCTTTCAGATGAATGAATTTTCTATCTAAATACATATCATCCAACCTAAACCGATCAAGTTACCCATGCTAACGAGTGTGATACAAACAAAAAAGCATATTGAAAAGGCTTACCGCTTTACTCATCACTACAAAAAAATGGAAGATTAGTAACGTTTGAAAATTCAAACGTTACTAATTTAGTAACGTTTGAATTTTCAAAACGTTACTAATGGAAATCAAACAAAAAAAAAAACGGAAATCAAACAAAATAATGAAAAAATAAAAAAAATCTTCCATTAGTAACGTTGCAGATGTGCACTGTTACCAATGGAGTTTCCATTGGTAACGTTGCAAATCTGCAACGTTACTAATGGAACACTTTATTTTTTTTTTTAACTTTCATTTTTTCCTTCATTTGGTTTGTCTTTTTTTTTTTTTTTTGTTTGCTCCACTTTATTTCTATTACTTGGACATTAGCACTATAATTAACTACATTTTATTTATACTACTAATTAACTATATATATTAAGTATTAAGTACTAATTAATATAATTATATAATTATTATACAACTAATTAATTATATACTATTTTTAGTAGTACTTAATTACATATTAAATATAGTTCTAATTAATTATATACTAATTATAGTAGTAATTAAGTATAGTATTTATTAATTATAGTAGTAATGAAGTGTATATTAATTATAGGTAAAAAAAACGAATAAAACAAAATAATGGAAAAATTGTTCCATTAGTAACGTTGGAAAAGTCCAACGTTACCAATGGAACCTCCATTGGTAACGTTGGACTTTTCCAACGTTACTAATGGAACAATTTTTTTTTTTTTCCATTATTTTGCTTTCATTTTTTCCTTCATTTGGTTTGTTTTTTTTTTTTTGTTTGCTCCACTTTATTTCTATTACTTGGACATAGTACTATAATTAACTACATTTTATTTATACTACTAATTAACTATATATATTAAGTATTAAGTACTAATTAATATAATTATATAATTATTATACAACTAATTAATTATTTACTATTTTTAGTAGTACTTAATTACATATTAAATATAGTTCTAATTAATTATATACTAATTATAGTAGTAATTAAGTATAGTATTTATTAATTATAGGTAAAAAACAAAAAAAAAACGAAAATAAAACAAAATAATGGAAAAAAAAAATTGTTCCATTAGTAACGTTGGAAAAGTCCAACGTTACCAATGGAACTCTATTGGTAACGTTGGACTTTTCCAACGTTACTAATGGAACAAATTTAGTGTAAATGGGGTAATATTATGCTTAATATTAAAATTGCTAAACTTTATATTCTATTACTTGGACATTAGTACTATAATTAACTACATTTTATTTATACTACTAATTAACTATATATATTAAGTATTAAGTACTAATTAATATAATTATATAATTATTATACAACTAATTAATTATATACTATTTTTTAGTAGTACTTAATTACATATTAAATATAGTTCTAATTAATTATATACTAATTATAGTAGTAATTAAGTATAGTATTTATTAATTATAGTAGTAATTAAGTATAGTATTTATTAATTATAGTAGTAATTAAGTATAGTATTTATTAATTATAGTAGTAATGAAGTGCATATTAATTATAGGTAAAAAACAAAAAAAAAACGAAAATAGAACAAAATAATGGAAAAAAAAAATTTGTTCCATTAGTAACGTTGGAAAAGTCCAATGTTACCAATGGAACCTCCATTGGTAACGTTGGACTTTTCCAATGTTACTAATGGAACAATTTTTTTTTTCCATTATTTTGCTTTCATTTTTTTCTTCATTTAATTGGTTTGTTTTTTTTTTTTTGCTCCACTTTATTTCTATTAGTTGGACATTAGTACTATAATTAACTACATTTTATTTATACTACTAATTAACTATATATATTTAGTATTAAGTACTAATTAATATAATTATATAATTATTATACAACTAATTAATTATATACTACTTTTAGTAGTACTTAATTACATATTAAATATAGTTCTAATTAATTATATACTAATTATAGTAGTAATTAAGTATAGTATTTATTAATTATAGTAGTAATGAAGTGCATATTAATTATAGGTAAAAACAAAAAAAAACGAAAATAAAACAAAATAATGGAAAAAATTTGTTCCATTAGTAACGTTGAAAAGTCCAACGTTACCAATGGAATTCCATTGGTAACGTTGGACTTTTCCAACGCTACTAATGGAACAAATTTTTTTTCATTATTTTGCTTTCATTTTTTCTTCATTTGGTTTGTTTTTTTTTTTTTTGCTCCACTTTATTTCTATTACTTGACATTAGTACTATAATTAACTACATTTTATTTATACTACTAATTAACTATATATATTAAGTATTAAGTACTAATTAATATAATTATATAATTATTATACAACTAATTAATTATATACTATTTTTAGTAGTACTTAATTACATATTAAATATAGTTCTAATTAATTATATACTAATTATAGTAGTAATTAAGTATAGTATTTATTAATTATAGTAGTAATGAAGTGTATATTAATTATAGGTAAAAAACAAAAAAAAACGAAAAATCAAACAAAATAATTAAAAAGAAAAAAATCTTCCATTAGTAACGTTGCGGTAACGTTGTTAATGGAAATTCCATTAAACGTTGCACATCGCAGCGTTACCAATGGAACCTCCATATAACGTTGCAAATCGCAACGTTACTAATGGAACCTCCATTAACGTTGCAAATACTAGCGTTACTAATGGAACACTTTTTTTTTTTAACTTTCATTTTTCCTTCATTTGGTTTTTTTTTTGGTTTGCTCCACTTTATTTCTATTACTTGGACATTAGTACTATAATTAACTACATTTTATTTATACTACTAATTAACTATATATATTAAGTATTAAGTACTAATTAATATAATTATATAATTATTATACAACTAATTAATTATATACTATTTTTAGTAGTACTTAATTACATATTAAATATAGTTCTAATTAATTATATACTAATTATAGTAGTATTTATTAATTATAGTAGTAATGAAGTGTATATTAATTATAGGTAAAAACAAAAAAAACGAAAATCAAACAAAATAATTAAAAATATATATATATTCCATTAGTAACGTTGGATCCAACGTTATCAATGGACCTCCATTGGTAACGCAATCTGCAACGATACTAATGGAAGATTTTTTTTTTAACTTTCATTTTTCCTTCATTTGGTTTTTTTTTTTGCTCCACTTTATTTCTATTACTTGGACATTAGTACTATAATTAACTACATTTTATTTATACTACTAATTAACTATATATATTAAGTATTAATTACTAATTAATATAATTATATAATTATTATACAACTAATTAATTATATACTATTTGTAGTAGTACTTAATTACATATTAAATATAGTTCCAATTAATTATATACCAATTATAGTAGTAATTAAGTATAGTAATTAACTACTATAATTATTAAACTTTGTATTTTTTTCCAGAATTTATTATATATTTTATATATTTATTATTTATTATTTATTATTTATTATTTATATTAATTTTTTATAAAATTTTCAACTAGTAACGTTTGAAATATTCAAACGTTACCAAAAAGGTAACGTTTGAATTCTTCAAACGTTACCATTCAAAAAAAAAAAATTATTATATATTTTTATTATTATTTTAGTATATTTACATATATAAATATACATATATATTAAGTAGTAGTATACGTAATATATACAGTTAATTAATACTATAATTAAAATATAATTATTTGTTTTTATGAAATTATTTTTTATGTTTTTATTTGTGTTTACTTTTGAAAATTTTTATTGAAGTTATATGATATTTTTTGTTATGTTTTTATTTGTTTTTTTTTTTGGAAAAATTTTAATAAACACCCAAAGTTAACGTTTGAAGTTTCAAACGTTACCAAAATGGTAACGTTTGAAACTTCAAACGTTACCTTTGGGTGTTTATTTCTCAGCTTTTCCTCCTTTTCAAAAAATCCCGCCAGACGCAGCTTTTCCCCCTCCTCTATTTATTTCATTTTTTTCTTCTCTGATCAGCCACACGCAGAGTTTTTTCTTCCCAGCTTTCTTTTTCTTCTCTTTTTTTTTTTATCTCCCCAGCTTTTGTTCTTCTCAGCCACCAGCCACACACACAGCTTTTTTCCTTCTCAGCTTTTTTTTCTTCTCTGTTTTTTTCTCCCCAGTTTTTTCTTCTTAGCCGGCGTTACCCACTCTCGCCGGAGATCCAAACGCGCGACCCAACACCACCGGAGCTCCAGGCACGCTGATCTGTCCCGCCGTTCACCGCTGATTTTCCCGTCTCTGGTTTTGCTTTCCCGTCTCTGGTTTTACTTTCCCGTCTCTGGTTTTTGTCTCTTGTTTTCAAGTTTTTATTAATTGTTTGTCTTCTTAATTTCAGTAGGGAGCTGCATGCGCGTGGGAGAAACAAAAGAGAGGAGAGGAAAAAAGGCCGGCTGTGTGCCTGGGTGGGAGAAAGAAAACAGAGGAGAGAAAATGCTGGCCGGCGTGGTTGGGTGGGGGAGAAAGAACTGAGAGACAGAGAAAAAAAAATAAAAAGCTGCATGCGTACGTGGTTGGGTGGGGGAGAAAGAAGAGAGAGAGACAAAGAAAAGAGAGGAGAAAAAAAAAAAAGAAAAAGAAAGGCCGGCTGTGTGCCTGGGTGGGAGAAAGAAAACAGACGAGAGAAAAGCTGGAGGAGAAAGAAAACAGAGGAGAGAAAAAGCTGGCCGGCGTGGTTGGGTGGGGAGAGAAGAAAGAGAGAGAGAGAGGAAAAAAGAAAAGAAAAAAAGCCTGCTGCACGTGGCTGGAGAGAGAGAGGAGGAAAAAAGAAAAGAAAAAAGCATGCTGCACGTGGCTGGAGAGAGAAGAGAGAAAAAAAGGGTCTGCTGCTGGGTGGGAAAGAAAAGAGAGGGAGGAAAAAAAAATATATATATATATATATCCAATGGTAACGTTTCATGTTTGAAACGTTACCTATGGAGCATCAAAATAAAAAATAAAATTCAATGGTAACGCTTTCAAATTTGAAACGTTACTAATGGAGTCGAAAATTAAAAAAAATAAAATTCCAATGGTAACGTTTCAAATTTGAAACGTTATTATGAGCTGAAATTTTTTAAAAAATTCAACGTAACGCTTTCAAATTTGAAGCGTTACTAATGAAGCGAATTTAAAAAATTCAGTGGTAACGCTTTCAAATTTGAACGTTATCGTGGAATTTAAAAAATTCACTAGTAACGTTTCAAATTTGAAACGTTACTAACGGTCTTCAGAAATTAAAAAAAAAAACAAATTACCATTGGTAACGTTTCAAAAAGTGAAACGTTACCAATGGTCCATTAGCAACTGTTACTTTAGTAATTGACCATTGGTAACGTTTTTAAAACGTTACCTTCCATTAGTAACGTTTTAATTGTCCCTAAAACGTTACTAATGGTTAGTTACTAAAAAATAAAATTTTTGTAGTGCATTGAAACTATTAAAGTAATTATTAAAAATGAATTAGAGATTACACCGTAGGAAAAAGAATCTTTTTCATTTCAAACCTTTTTCTTTTTCTTCTGTTTTTCTTTTTCTTCTGTTAGTGCATATAGAAGGGCAAAATTATCTAATTATTTTTTAGGTTAAAATTTTTTGACAATTCTACGGCCCTACTAAATGTATTAATTAAAAAAAAAAAAAAAAAAAAAACAAAGATTTAAAATGAAAGGGGTCTTTTTCCACGACGGAGAAGGGTTGGACAACCCAACATTAAAATTCCTCTTGATATAACAGGCACAAAAGATTCTTTAAGTTAAGGTCTCGACACTAAATAGGAAGACAAATTGGACACAACAATTTAATAATTTATGCTTCACCATTCACCAATATTATTAAACGCTAGTCGTGTTTTTATGAAGTCTTTACAGTTGGAAGTTGAAGTAGTCCAATGCATAAAAGTCTAAAGAAAAATATCAATTATTTGTTTGAGTCTTTAGACTTGAGTGACCAATAATATCCATTATCAACTTTTGCTAGCTGTTCGCTGGAAAGCTAAAGGTATAAATGTCTAAAGAAAATCTGTGTATACAATGACCTTCTATGTATGACTCGGAAAAATGAATTCAATGCATAAAAGTCTAAAGAAAATACCTTCTTTTATTTTTTAATCAAATGAAAAGAAATATAACTTTTTATTTCAATTTTTCTACTTAAAACTTGAACCATTTAACGTATGAAATCGGCTTCAATAAAATAGAACAACATATTGCATTCAGAAGAATAAATTTTATGCCCAATTTTCCAAATATACTATTGTCATAGTATGTGCTTTGTTTCCAAAGACTAAACTTTAGAGTATAGCTTGACTTGGTTACTAAAATAATATTAAATGTTTCAAGATTTCCTTCGGTTTTGGTTGGTACTACTTTCTAAATCTAAGCCGCCCAGGGAAAAAAAAAATAATACGATCACCTTCATAAAAAATAAAAAACTCTACCCCCAGTACTGAACCTAGACACATATAACGCAGATCAAAAAAACTCAGCCAGCTTCTCCATTGAACCTAGTAGACTTACCCACACAAAAAACTGAGGCAGCTATGGAGGAGGAGGCAATAGTTCTGTTCCCAACACCGGCCATAGGCCACCTGATCTCCATGGTAGAGCTCGCCAAACTCGTAATATAAACAACATAAATGTTAAAGGTTTTTCAATTCTCAAAAATCATGTTTAAAGTTTTGTTAACAAAAGAAATTAATTTAATACATTTAGAGTGTGTTTGGCAAAGGACTTAATAAAAAAGACTGTAATATTTTTTTCAAAATCAACCCTATTATTTCTATTTTTTTATATTACATAAATCACTTTTTATTACTATTCAAATAAAAAGGCATTACAAAACATTTTTTTTCACTTTTTTCATACAAAATATTCTTACTTGTTTTTTTTTTCCTCACATTAATCAAATCTATTATAGTTTCAGTCCACTTTCTTTTTCGAGTCCTTATTTGGCAAATGACTTGAAAAAAGAGAGCATAGTCCATATATAATTACATAGGTGAGATCTTTGCAAAAATTGAAGCGAAGGTTTTTTTTTTTTTTAAACAACGTTAAAACGAACTAGAGATTAGAACGTAAGAGTGCTAGGCAACCCAAGATTAAAATTCCTCTTGATGTAACAGACACAAAAGATTTTTCAAGTCAAGGTCTCGACGCTAATTAAATTGGAAGACAAATTGGACACTGCAATTTATGTTTCACCAATATTATTAAAGGAAAATGATAATTGTGATATGACTTTTAAAATCACTAATAGATTAAAAGTCAACAATGATAATTTTAAATTCAACGGTGATTTTAAAAGCCGCATCCGCCTTTTTTTAAGTCTTTACGATTGGAAGTTGAAGTAGTCCAAGTGCATAAAAGTCTAAAGAAAAATATCAATTATTAAATGCTAACCGCGTTTTTGTTCGAGTCTTTAGACTTGAGTGACCAATAATATCCATTAACATCGACTTTAATTGGCTAGCTATCTGCCAGAAAGCTAAAGGTTTAAATGTCTAAAGAAAGTATGTGTATACAATGACCTTCTATGTATGACCTAGAAAAATGAAGCCAATGCATAAAAGTCTAAAGAAAAAATATATATATTTTTTAATTCAACGATGATTTTAAAAGCCACATCCGCGTTATTTTAAGTCTTTATGGTTGGAAGTTGAAGTAGTCCAAATGCATAAAAGTCTAAAGAAAAATATCAATTATTAAATGCTAGCCGTGTTTTTGTTCGAGTCTTTAGACTTGAGTGACCAATAATATCCATTAATATCGACTTTAATTGGCTAGCTGTCCGCTAGAAAGCTAAAGGTTTAAATGTCTAAAGAAAGTATGTGTATACAATGACATTCTATGTATGACCCGGAAAAATGAAGTCAATGCATAAAAGTCTAAAGAAAATATCTGTTTTAAAAAAAAAAAATCAATAATAATTTTAAAAGTCACATCCGCGGTTGGAAGTTGAAGTAGTTCAAATGCATAAAAGTCTAAAGAAAAATATCAATTATTAAATGCTAGCCGCGTTTTTGTTCAAGTCTTTAGACTTGAGTGGCCAATAATATCCATTAATATCGACTTTAATTGGCTAGCTGTCTGCTAAAAAGCTAAAGGTTTAAATGTCTAAAGAAAGTATGTGTATTCAATGACCTTCTATGTATGACCTGGAAAAATGAAGCCAATGCATAAAAGTCTAAAGAAAATATCTTTCTTTTTTCTTTTTTTTTTTAGTAAATAAAACGATATATAACTTTTTTATTTCAATTTCTACTTAAAAGGAAAAAAAAATTAACGACTTGAACCATTTAACGTATGAAATTGGCTTCAATAAAATGCTTAAATATATTACATACAGAGGATTAATGAATTTTTTATCCAATTTCCAAATCCAAATCACCCAATCTGAACCAACTAATGACTTTTTGACACATGAGCATCTCTAGCAGAGTTTGTATACTAGCTTTTTAGTTAAATTTAGCTATTTTCATTTTTTTCTTGCTCCAGCCGAGCTTGTAAATTAGATGTTTTCTCTACTAGTATTATAATGAACTTTCATATTTGAAAGTTCATTGTAGCACATTGTAAGATTTGTTTATTATTTTTTTTTTCTCTTCTTGTGAGAGAGTTAGAACATAATAAAATAATATTTAATTAAAATAGATGTTCTGCTAGAATGTGTAATGAAAATGCAGTAGTTAAATTAGTAAATTGTATTTTTTGAGTAGCTAAACTAGCAACCATTGCTGGAGATGCTCTAAACATTTCTAAAAGAATAGTCAAATTTGACTAATACGCATGCTTTTTCTGTTATGTGTAGTCATTGTTAAGTAGTGAATCCGTTATGAAATATTATCTATTATGTTATTTAGTTCATTAATGTTTTTTAGTTGTTTTATTATTTAAATATTGTTGAATGTGAATGACTCTTAGATTATGTTTATCTCTTTTATCTTTGGGTAGGATTAGATTTATCTGTTTTATCATTTGATTCAAATAGAAGTCATATCTCATGTGAGACTCTATTTTCTATTGTCTTTAAATGCTGCATTATTTATGAATAAGAGATCAATCAAGTAAATTATTCAAACCTTGTGTTGAGAGGAGTTGAGAGCACCTTTAATTGCTCATAGGAGGTTTAGGATTCCTCGAAAATCCTACTAGGAAGTCTAGTATTCCTCGAAAATCCTACCATATCAATCTTTTTATTTATTTCTCAACAAGTTACGTAAGCACGTAACAAAGTGGTATTAGAGCCAACTTTCTGTAACCCACTGCTTCAAGTTATGGAGGATTGTCTATATCAAAGTGTTGGTGATCTAGTGCATGATCTCCAAAGGAGAGTGAAAAAATTCCTGATAAAAATGGAAGTGAGTGAACTTCAAAGAAAAGTGGAAGAATGCCAAAGAAAAATGGATGAGTTGTTTGGCAGATTTGAGAACACTTTAGCAAAGAAAAAAAAAAGTGAAATCTGGCATGAGCAACAACCAACAATGTTAGCACCGCATTCCGTGCAAAAGCTGCATGCCCCACACCACCACCACAACGTCAAAACTCAACCATTATATTCACAAATCCGGCGTCCAATCAAACCATCATCGCCTAGCCACAGATCCATCCATCCCAGCCTCAAATCCAGAAAGCGCTGGATGCAACATTTTCAAATGCAACGCCAACCACCATGCCGATTGTCAGCCTACTGCCAAACCATGTAGTGCACAACACCAAATTTTCACACACATAAATCTTGTTTTTGATTATCGTGGTGTGAAAGCAAAGAATGAAGGAATTTTTGATTGGCTCATTAGAAAATATATATATATATAATAAAAAAAAAAAAAAAAAAACACATTTGGAGTGTTAAGTATGAGATCAAGAATTAGAACAAATTTTATCTTGATCGATATTCATTTAGAATCCAAGTTCAAGCCAGCTCAAAGTTCATATCCACTTGTTGAGTCAATATTTCTACAACCTTGAGGACAAGGTTGATTCAAAGATGGATGGAATGTTACGTGTAATCATTGTTAGGTAGTGAGTTTGTTAGGAAGTATTATCTATTAGATTATTTAGTTTATTAATTTTTTTTAGTTGTTTTATTATTTTAATATTATTGAGTGTAAAGGACTCTTAGGTTATGTTTATCTCTTTTATAAGTAGGATTAGATTTATCTGTTTTATCATTTGATTTGAATAGAAGTCCTATCTTATGTAAGACTCTATTTTCTATTATCTTTAAATACTGCATTATTTATGAATAAGAAATCAATCAAGTAAATTATTCAAACCTTGTGTTTGTAGGAGTTGAGAGCACCTCTAATTGCTCATAAGAGGTCTAGGATTCCTCGAAAATCCTACCATATCAATCTTTCTATTTATTTCTCAACAAATCACGTAAGCACGTAACATTTTCATCTCTGGCAAATAGACAACTTAACTTTTTTTCATCTAGCGTGAATACTCATTGGAACAATATCATATATATAGTAGAAGCAAGAGTTTGTACGGACAAGGATTCTCTATATTTAAATAATATTGACAGTATTCATTTTTTAAGCCAGATTTGTTCATTTCTATTCATTCAAACAAATTGTTCATGCCGTTGGTGTGTTAAATTTTGGAAGAATGGTAATATTCCATCAATATTAATAAGAGGTATAAGAAAATGATGTAAAGTGGGATGAGTAAAGGTAGCAATTATTAGGGGTGTCAATGCGATTACGGTTAGCGGTTAGTGGCAATAACCACAAACCGTAACGGCCTTAGCAGTTAGTAGATCTCACTAACCGTAACTGCTAACCGTTAGGCGGTTAGCGATTAACCACCAGTTAGCGGTTAGTGAAATAGGTAATCGCCCGTTAACCGCTTTTTCAAAATTGGGCTTCTTTTTTTTTTTTGCTTTTATTACTACTATAGCATTTTTTATATTCATTTGTTTTTTGTATTTTTAGTGTCTTTTTTGTCATAATTGCTATAAAAAAAGCCCATTTTGAAAAATCAAATATTTGACCCAAATTTATATTTACTTGTACTTAAAAAAAAAAAAATCCTTAAATATTAAATCATAACCGGTTAACCTTAAAAATAAAAAATAAAAAACACAACATATAAAAAAATTTCAACACAATTGTCACAACATAAAAATTAAAACAATTAAAAAATAAAAAATAAAAGAAGAAAGTTCAACACAACATATAAAAGAAGTTCAAATAAAACTCCCAATGGTAATGCTCAAACTCCTAAGTCCTAAATTCCTAATGATCTTATGATCATACACTCATACTATGATACTAAGATGAGTAAGTTTATAAATAGTCTCACTCCTTATGAAATTATTATCATATTTACTTATAAGCTTTTTTTAATTGAACTTATTATCTAATGATAATGTTCAAACTCCTAAGTCCTAAATTCTTAATAATCTAATGATCATACACTCATTCCTAAAATTATATGATCATATTATCTCACAAATCACAATTCATATTAATATAATAAAATTATTTTAGATCTAAGAATTTAAGATAATTCGAATCACAATTCATATAATTAGTAACACATTGTTTAATCCAATGTCAATTAATTAATTTGATATTATACGAATCACATTATGATTGCACATTAATAATATTATTAACTTTAATAAGTATTTGAATTGTTATTGAATCATATGATTAAGTATTGATCTTTTACATTTATATTATTTAATATACATAATTGTATATATGTATAATGTATAATTATAATTTATAACATGTATAGACTTATAAGTTGATAATATGCATTGAAACTAAGTCTCTAAATACTTAATTGTTCTTTGTTGTATTAGTATGACCTTGCATACTTATAACTTATGATTTATGAATATATATGTATAATTTGTTATTATATATTAAATGATTTTATGATTAATTGATCATATAATATAATCATATAGTGATAATATATTAATACTCAAATTGTGATTTAATTATCTAAAACAAAAATGTGATTTAATCATTAATGATAAATTGATTATGTTATATGTATAGATATTATTATAATTATAATTATAAAAATATAGTATATAAAAAGCAGTTAGCGGTTACAGTTAGTAAACCCTATAACCGCTAACCGCTAGGCAGTTATAGCGGTTAGCAGTTGTAGCGGTTAGGCAGTTAGCAGTTGACGGGTGGTTAATAACTACCCGCATTGACACCCCTGGCTATGATGTCAGTAATGACTAAAGCAATTTTTTCAATTGAGAGAGGACTCGGACTACTTCCATGAAGCTTCCTTCATGAATCATGATCTTCGGGGTGGGGTAGCTTTGCGGAGATATGGGCTGCACAGTGTTGTAACATGTAGCATTTTTTTGTCTCAAGAAGTAGCTTAATCGATTGGAATTACGCCTAATGAAGCAAAAGTAATTAGTTCGAATTTTCCTCTCCTCTTGTGCGGACATATAAAAAAAAAAAAAAAGAAAGAAAGAAACATGTAGCATTTTTTTTTTCTTTCTAATCTAATAAAATATTTATTTTACATTTTTTTATGCAAAATGACTCATCAAAACTCACTTTATCTACTTCAGCTAATAAATTTTTAAATGTCTTTGATTAGTTATATTTTTATCTATATCATTTAAATATTAATTTGTTTTTAAATTTTTTATGAAGATTGTATTTTTCCTAAATATTCTATTTTTCAAGTTTTGGGAAAAAAGAGATGTGGTAGTAGAAGAAAATTTTGGAAAAAATGAGATGTGAAAGAAATAGCATGAGAAAATTTTGAAAAAAGATAAAACATGTGATAAATAATAAAAAAATGAAATAATTCATTTAAAAGTGCTGCTACATTTAGCTTTTTTTTTTAGCTTATTCGAATGTCTATTTTACCTTCTTCTTTTTTTTTTTTTTTTTTTTTTTGTTTCTCTAATGCAAGAAGTATTTTACAAATTTAAAGAGTCATTTAGAATAAAAGAGTCATTTATTTCCTCCATCGAAAATGCACCTAGAAGGTGAAGCAGTAGTTCGATGCATAAAAGTCTAATATATATATATATATCAATTATTAAATGCTAGCAGTGTTTTGATCAAGTCTTTAGACTTGAGTGACCAATTATATACATTATCAACTTTGGCCAGCTGCCCGCTAGAAAGCTTTTTTTTTTTTTTTTTTTCTAAGCAAAGAAGAAGAGGGACTACAAAGGAGGATCCTTCCCATTATTGATCCTGAAGGAAGAGAGAATGGGGGAACCTAAGGGAATGTTACCAAACACAAGGTGGGTAGCGGCCCATTTAGCTAACACATGTGCACGAAAGTTGGCACATCTAGAAACTTTCGAAGCATTCCAGCTTTGAAAGGATGAGAGCTCAAGTCTCAGGTCAGAAACAATAGAAGCAAATTGCCAAGTAGCAAAAAGATGAGGCTTATTTACAGCTAAAATAACCAAAAGGGCATCCCCTTCAAGATTAAAATTACTAAATCCTGAAGAGACAGCAAGGCGAGAGGCTAGAAGGGCAGTTGAGGCTTCTCCTGAAAGAACATCAATGGAGATAAGCTTTTGAGTGCAAGCATAAATAATTTCTCCTGAGTGGTCACTAAGGACAGCAATTGCAACAGCAAAATTTCCCCAAACCACAACATCAAAATTTCCTTTGACACTTCCTTCGAGGAGGAGACCAAAGAGGAAAAGAAGAAGCTTGCCACGCCAAGATGATAATTATGAGAAATCTTGAGCTGCTGCAAAATTCTTGGAATATCCGGCTAAATAGCTTCATGGATCAGTTTATTCCTTAAGAACCAAATAACATCCATAACAAGAGCTGCATAGATCTGAAAATTCCGAATATCAGCAGTGGGAATATCAAGCTTGACATAAGGATAAATAATGGCAATTATCCAATCAGAAATAGGCCTAGCTGCAAAAGAAGAGACCAATAAGGGCCAAGGAGAAGTCCTCCACAAAATCCTTGCCAAATCACAATCCAAAAAAATATGATTTAAAGTCTCAAGAGGGCTATTACAAAAGGGACAGACCCAAGCATTGACATCTTCAAAGTTCACAAATCTGCCTATATTAGCTCTACACGGTAAGATGTTCCATGCAATTTTCCATAGGAGATGTTTTAGTCTGGCTTGTAACTTAAGACCCCAAAGGGTCTGCCAGTCAACCGAAGGCAAAGGAGAGCCCCTGCGGGCAGGTAACAAGGAGATATCCCGGGCTGATTTGACAGAGAAAAAACCTGTAGGGGAGGGGGCCCAAGACCATTTATCAATACCCCTTGACCTTGGAATATGAATGCTTAAGATATTCCTAACAGTGGGGGGGTCAAAAAGGTCGCCAAGAAGATCCACATTCCACAAACTAGAACCTGCCAATAAGAGATCAGCAACTGAAAAATTCGGAAAACCAACCAAATTCACATTAGGCCTAGCTTAAAACTAGGCATAGAGGGAATCCAAGGAGAATCCCAAATATTAATATTGGAACCATCCGAAATAGACCAACAAACTCCTTTTTCAACAACTTTTCTATTCTTGATAAGCCCTTTCCAGATCCAAGATGCAGAAGGAATGGAGGGAGCATCCAAAAAAGAAATATCATGCTTCAAGTACTTGCCTCTCAAGGCCTCAACCCAAAGCAAGGGTTCATTTGAGAGCAATTTCCAGCCCAAACGAGCAAGGAGAGAGTTGTTAATAAATTCCATGGAGCAAATGCCAAGACCCCCCAAAGCTTTTGGAAGACATATATTTTCCCAAGAGAGAAAAGAGAGATTGTGCTTCTTATCTTGAGGAAAACCCCACCAAAACTTCCTTAAAATGGAATTTATCTCCAAGCAAAGAGACTTGGGCAAGAAAAAAAGAGACATCAAATAAGTGGGAATGGCATTAGCCACTGATTTAATCAAAGTGGTCCTGGCAGCCTGAGAAAGAAGTCTGGCTTTCCAGCCAGTAACTTTAGCAAGAATCCTCTCTTTAAGGTCAATAAAGGAATCTCTCTTCTTCCCATCAAGAAAAAGAGGCATTCCCAAATATCTGGCACGAGCTGGGATAGAAGGCAGCCTGAGAATGTCATTGATGGCTGACTTTGTAGAGGGCTTGCAGTTTTTGCTAGAAAAAATAGTAGACTTGGAAAAATTGATGCGTTGCCCAGACCATTGGGCATAAGTGTTAAGAGATCTAAGAATCACAGAAGCTTCTTCCTTGTTAGCTTTGGAAAATATCATAACATCATCAGCAAATAATAAATGGGAAATAGAAGGGCTTGATCTCGCAATCTTGATTCCATGAATACCTCCCAAATTTTCTTCCTTCAATAAAATCCTTGAAAGAATTTCAGAGCCTAAAATGAAAAGGAAAGGAGATAAGGGATCTCCTTGCCTTAGGCCATGGGAAGGGGCGAATTTACCATATGGGGACCCATCAAGAAGAATAGAAAAGGATGATGTAGTAATACATTGACTGATCCAATTAATCCATTTGGAGTTGAAACCTAGCAAGGAGAAAATTTTTAAAAGAAAGTTCCATTCCATGGAGTCAAAGGCTTTCTCCATGTCTAGCTTCAAGGCCATAAGGCCACCATTCCCTCTCTTTTGCTTCATGGAATGAAACACCTCATGAGCAAGAATTGTACTATCATGAATGGATCTTCCTTTCAAAAAAGCCGATTGCATGGGGGAGACAATCTTATGGAGAAGGGGCTTTAGCCTATTAGACAAGATTTTTGAAATGATCTTATAATTAAAGTTGGTAAGGTTAATAGGCCTAAACTGATTCACAGTCAAGGGATTGTCTACCTTAGGAATAAAAACAATACTAGTATGATTGAACTCTTTAAGCATAAAACCCCCTTTGAAAAAGGATTGAACCGAAGCAATGACACTTGGTTTAACTATAGGCCAATAAGTCTTGTAAAATAGCCCAGTCATACCATCCGCTAGAAAGCTAAAGGTAAAAATGTGTGTATACAATGACCATTTTATGTACACGTATGGCCTGGTAAAATGAAGCCCAATGCATAAGTCTATACAATGACCATTCATTGTGTTAATTCTAATTTTGTTTTTTTTTATTTGGATACATGGCCCTGGCAGCCCAAGTTGGCCCTGCCCTTACTTGGGCGGGCTTGGACAGAGTTTTAGGCCTGTCTGGAGGCCAGGGCCAATTGTTAAAAGCCCGGCTCAGCCTGGCTTGAAGCTGATAGGCTTCGCTGGGGTTGGCCTATCAGAAAACATGTGTACCTACACCAAATTTGTTATCTTGGAACATTATAATTGCTAAAATATTGGCTGAGTTATAAGCGTGATTCCTGCTATTAATTATGCAGTTACTGGATCTCAAAGACCAACTTACCCATCCTCAAAACCCAAAGAGAGTAGATTGGGACAAGCTCGAAGCTGAAGTGAAGAAGGAGGTTTGCCTCGACCTTTTTTATTTTGGGTTGAAATACACTTTTGTCCCTTAAATTTTTTCCCATGTTCGAATATTCTCATTGATATCCAAAAAGTTCCAATTTTGTCCCTGAACAATTTAAAAAGGAGTAATATGGTATTTTCATCCAATTGAATTGCACGTGGCAGACATCAGACTGATGTGCCATGGTTAATTGTCTATCACGTAATGCAGTTCATGGTTGATGGATTGAAGGACAACATCGCTCTCTTTTAAGTTGTGCAGAGACGAAATTGAAACTTACAAAATTTGAATTTAGGCCAAATTTCAGGTACTAAAAGTGTATTTAATCTTTTTTACAGAGGGCTTCCTCATGTTTGTTGGTGCACTTTCATTCATTGCCTTTTTTTCTTTTTTTTCTTTTTTCCAATTTCAGGAGAAAGATGAAAAGCTTGATGGTGATGCAGCTTTAAACAAATTTTTCCAAAACATATACTCGGATGCTGATGAGGACACCAGAAGGGCCATGAAAAAATCATTTGTAAGACTTTTACTCATATGTTTAATATTTGTTGATTCATAATGTTAAATCCAATATTGCTTTTTATGCCTTTCTTGACGATGATATGAGGGTCATTAAGTAAATTTTAAAAACTATTTGGTGAATTTGTTTCTTGATCAATTAGTTTTCATATTCTAAAATAGCAGCGCAAAATTTAATTATCTTATTGGTATTTTCTTTCGTTTTTTAAACAAAAAATTGCTAAAGCTTTTAAAAATAGAGATATAAATACGAAATTATATTGCCTTAGTTAATAAAAAGGCTAATTAACTTGTTTGTAGGCACTACCACCGTCACTCCCCATCCTAGAAAATAAATAGCTAAAAAAAAGACGACATACAAGATATCAAGTTATATATATATATATATATATATATATATATATATAATGTAAAACCAAGGCTATATATATATTATCAATGATAAACTCTCTCGGATCAATCATAACATCAACTTCTCAAATGGCTCTTTTTTGTTTACTTCACACCCTTTACATGAACCTTTGGGTTATATATATGATCATAACCACTGAAAATGATAGTAATTATTTAGATTTTCTTTATATGCTTATTTTATTTTTCAAATTTTGGTTTCTTTCATCTTTGTCTAAATTTGATACTGTGACAATTCCTTTAATTTTATAATAAAAAATTCAATTTCATCAAGGATATATGTTTTGTTAGTCTTGATATGTTTTGTTAGTCTTGATAGTCTCTGTGATAGTTCGTACAAATTGAAGCTTGATGACCTTAAAATAAAAGGAGGGGGGCTAAAATAAAAATAAAATAACAAAGGGTGCCACAAAAAGAGGGGGGTTTCTTAAGATTATTCACACAAGCATTTAATTTTATAGAATTTTTTTGACTCACCATCTCCTGGAGAAGAAAAAGTATTTTATCACAATCACTGATGACTTTTTAAAGTTACTATTAGATTTATTTGTTGCTAGATGACATGATCGAAGTTGTATATATATTTCTATGGTTTTTTTTTTTTTTAAAAAAAAAAAGACAAGGTAAAGGAGAAGGAAAGGAAACACACATTACTCATCGAAACGTTGTCGTATCATGATAATGTAAATTCACTTGCTTTCATCAAATATTTTTTGGCAGCAGGGAGAGAAAGGAAACCTGGAATGTCCAAGACTTAAGGGAGAACTGATCGAAGTAGTTGATCCGCATGTCCTACTAGTATATAAATGGTGCAAAACAAGAGTCTACACCCTTTAACCAATTTTATTTGCTCAGAAAAACACCAAAGTCTGCTGCCATTTAATTTTTAGCTTACACAAACTCACATTCCTTTATTAAATAATACTAGCTGGACCATAATAGAGAGTTGTATAGAAAATAGAAAGGACAACAAAAATAATTAGAATAACACTATTGCTTTATTGAATAAAAACAACACTTCTCTAATTTGTCCATTCATCGAGCGTATAATTTGCTTTATTAAGGAAATGGATGAGAACTGTTTTAACACAGTTTTCCAAGGATGACGTGGAGGCTTCTGATTCGTTGTTTGCTGGATTGTTGACGATGATATTAACGGTGATGATGGAGTTTTGGGTTGACTTGACTGCAAAATAGGACAAGATAAGAAAGGCCGGGGATGTCCCGGCGACGGGAGCTCCGATGCCTAAGTTAGTGTTTGATTATGAATAATCAGATAACTTGGAGAGAATATGTGAGTTGTGAGAAAAAGCAGGATACCTTTGGGATGCGGGTGGAGTCTTCCTTTTATAGGGACCTGGTGAAATTGCCAGAGTCGGCGAAACTGGTCTTCGACTATGACCCGAGGGTCGTAACAACTTACGATCGGAAAATCGACACTCGGGAAACTGAAACCGATACTCGAAAGACCAAATGTTCGTAAATCGGGATTAACATTCGGAAGAACCGAATAACCAACAGTCGACTAAGTATATCCGGATAAATTAATATACTTTGGGCCTTGCCCTCCTCTCATGGGCTTGACATCAAACGGGTTGCCAGGCCCATGCTAAATAAATTTGGATCCAACAAGAACTAATGTATAGAAGTAGGAGTTGCATGTTAGACCGAAAGCAATATATGGGCATTATTTTTTTGTTATGGTTAGACACACACGCAGGCCTTATTTTTATCCATAATAATATGAATATTATTCATTCGTAGTTCTCCAATTTAGGCCTCCCTGTAACCATCTGTATATTTGATTCCAAGGTAGCCTCTTTACTTTTTAATTAAGGGACACGTTATTTACTAGGATATATTATGGCTTGGCAACGGGCCTCCCCTAGGCCCAAGGGCCAGTGGTATTACGATTACCCCCACAAGCGTGCTAGATGTGTCGGTGACAATTAAATGTCCAAAATAAATAAATAGAAAATTTTTCCTGGGCAGTGAAAGGAACAACGCTCATCTTCTCCGTTGAGCCAAACACACAGGTATACGCACCAAAATTCAGGCAGCCATTTTATATTTAGCTTACACAAACTCACACAAAATAATATTTAAAAATAATAAAAAGTAGAATAAATAATTCTTTGGAGTGTTTGATCTTAAAAAGGTTCACCACTTTACTCATTTGATTGGGTCTTTCTTTGAGCAATAGTCGAATTTGTAATGCATGTTTCAATATTAGTCTATTAGACAAGTTGAGGTAAAGTCTTATCTTTTAAGCTAGCTTTTGAAATTGAGAAATGCCTAAAACCATCCAACAGGAAGTCCTCCCGATGGTATGGAAATGAATAAAAAAAATGCTAAAGGCTCAACTATATGGCTCAACTTTGGCCAACTTTGGCTTTATTTTTTAATTTAAAAAAAATAAAATGAAAAATGAAAAAAATACCAAATAAAAGACATTTTTTAATTGCTTTTGAATTGACATTGTCCATACATATGCAGTGTCCTTTGTGGGTTCTCTCAAAGACTTTTAACTTTAATTTGCCCATTCACAACGGTAGGCAGTGACTTCTACGTCTTTTTTAAGAAAATCCAACTTCCTACCTACCGACGCATAATTTTCTCATTTGCACTAACTTGGAGTCTCCTGATTTTGGTCCTCAGGCGTAAAACATGAGTTAGGACTTTTTAGATGACCAAAATAAAAGAATAGAACTTATAAAAAAAAAATTAAAAAAATAAAAAGAATAGAAAACTCTAGTCTCTCAACAACATAACTTTCTAGCTAGTAATGTTACAAGTCATATTTTTATCTCTCAACGTTAATTTAACGGTAATTTTAAAAAATACGTCAATTTTAATCCATTGAGGAGGTTATAGTTTTGTACCCAACACCAGCAGAGCTTGCCAAACTAATACTCGACCACCTGCCTTCACTCACTCTATATAAATGGCCCTCAAAAGAGTCTTTTATATTGAATTTGTCAAAAATAAAATAAAAGGCCTCAATAAAAATAATATGAGAGGTCATTTGACATGCCACAATGGTTTAGAATTTTTTTCAAAAAAAAAAAATTGATTAATAATTTTTCATCTCAAGAAGCTAGAAGAATAATTTTAAAAAATTTACTACTTTAATATATATATATATATATATATATATATATATATATAAAGGCCTCTAAACATGGTAATTATTAGATTAAAAATTAAAATTCCAAAATCTTGAATTTCTACAAATTTTGGCGTTTGGAAAATGTGTGCAAGTGTTATGCTTGAGGTACCTTGTTTGAAGCTCATGAGGGCCGGGCTTCTATTGGATTTCCATGCAGAGTCCTTCGGCAAAAAGATTCAATTCATTTTCTTTGCAATTTTTCTTAGATTTTGAGATAACCAAAGAAGCTTGGAATCGTGCATAATATGAGGATTATTTTCAGAATAATATAATTGTACTTTTTTTTTTCCTCCGAGTTTAGAGATGTTTTTGTATTTTTATATTATTATTATTTTTTTAATGTATTTTTCTCCGTGGCATAGCTTGCCAATACTCATCCATCTGCCTTCACTCACTATAAATATATTTTTTTATTAGTAATTTTATATTTCAAGAAGCTAAAAGAATAATTTTTAAATATTTAATATACAATTTATTACGTTACTATTTTAATTTTTTTTTTTTAAAAAGCCTCTAAATCCCAATCTCTAACAAAGCCCAAGACCGTGCAGCTCCGTGCTAGAATCGAGCCTAATGACCAGTTTATCATCTCTCTGGCGTAAAGTTTTCAGGCACTTTGGAATATATGCTCACACTCTCTATCTAATTTCACCAACTTGTCTCTTGGCTTGGGCTCCACTGACTTTGGCGTTGCCGCGTTGTGGACCACTTGTATTAATGCACGTCGAATCCCTCCGTATAAAGTGGGGCATGAAGCAGAGTAATTAACCCACTTAATTGGCCAGCTTCTTCATTCATGTAAACACCGCACCAAATGACCCGAAAAAGTTAATGATGTCCTCCTTCATTCTTTTTTTTTTATTCTTTTTTTTTCAAATGAAAAGAAATTTTTTTGCTATTTTCCTCGTAAAAAGGGATAAAAAGAATGAAATGGGTTGAGATAAAACAAACTCTTCGCTTACTCATCGAAATCTAAACCGAAACCGAAACGTTGTCGTATCCTGCTAGCTAGTAAAGGAAATGGTGCAATCAAGAGTACTATACACTCCTGAACTAATGTTGTTATTTGCTCAGAAAAAAAAAAAAGAAAAGAAAAGAAAAGAAAAAAAGGCCATTTCATTTTTAGATTACACAAAAGTGCTCCCAGTATCCCTCCGTTAAGTACATATGAAATGGGTTGATATAAAACAAAAGTGTGCGCACTGCGGAGCAACGAATTCTTAACCAACTATGTTATTTACTCAAAGAAATTAAGTCTGCAGACATTTCATTTTTAGCTTATATATAGAAACTCACTTCCCTTTATTGAATAATATTTGACCATCACAAAGAGTTGTACAGAAAATACAAATGGCAACCAAAACAATTAGGAAGACAATGCTTTATTGAATAAAAACAACATTTCTACTCCAGCCGCGCATGACCTTGCCATTTTTGAACCCTTTCAAACACCACCAAAGAGTTTATACTTGATGCCATCCAAAAACTTAAAGAAAGCTGATCTCCAAGCCTTGTTGAATGCTAATGGACCAAAGACACCCCAAAACCCCACAACAAATCCAAATGGCATGCCCATATAAAACCACTTCTTGTCAACCCACCCACTGTTCTCGCCTCTTTCATCATCAGCATTGGGTGTTGGCTCAAGGGGTGAGTCATCTTCAACACAGCTGGGCGTAAGTGGAGGTCCACAAAGATCATGGTTTCCAATGAAACTCAGTGCACTAAAGCTTTGAAGCTGAGTGCTTGAGGGAATTCTTCCAAAGAAGTGGTTGTGTGATAAATTCAAATAACTCAAGAATGTTAAACTTGCCATGCTTTGAGGTATTACGCCTGTGAGTTGATTCGTTGAGACATCCAGAGATTCCAACAATGTCATGTTACTGATCTTCTCAGGAATCTTTCCATGGAGTTGATTATTTGACAAATTCAAGAATCGTATGCCATAAAGACCGGTGAGTTCCTCAGGGATTTCTCCAATTAAATTGTTGCTCGAAAGGTCCATGCTTGTGACAAGAGAAGCTAACTGACTATAGTACTCATACTCTGCTCCCTTCATTATCAAGATAATTTCTCCTACACTAAATGCTTCGCCAGAGACTTGTCTCACCATTGCGCTCAAATTACCAAAGCATTGCGGAATGGATCCTGATAATTTGTTATGAGAAAGGTCCATGATTTGAAGTAAATTGAAGTGACAAAACTCCGGAGGAATACTACCATGAAACCTGTTTGAGCGAAGCACAAGAGCCCTAAGAGAGGCAGAACTATTTCTCAACCAAACGGATAAGTTGCCAGACAAATGATTCTCACTGAGATCGACAGTCACTAGGCCTTTGCAATTTTGCAGGGACATTGGTAAATCTCCAGACAGATTGTTTCTATTCAAGGACAACAACTCAAGCGCAGATAGAGAACCCAAGGAACTCGGTATATTTCCTGTTAGCTTATTGCTCCCCAAGATTAACCCTTGTAAGTCAGAATAGTTCATCCAACAATCAGGAAGTTCTCTGGATAAAAGATTGTTTGAAAGATCAAGAATTTTCAAATTTCTCATTTTATCTTTTTGTTCACAAACGATGGGAGAGAGAGATCCGTTGAATGAGTTATTGGAAAGATCTAAATACTGAATGCTAGAAGAAGAGATATGGGGAAGAGGGCCAGAGAAGTTGTTATTGGAAAGATATAAATACTGAATGCTAGAAGAAGAGATATGGGGAGAGGGCCAGAGAAGTTGTTTGAGCCAAGATTAATATACCATGCATAAGAGAAATTTGGAATACTGCCATGAATTTGGTTTTGAGAAAGATCCAACACTGCGATTTGGGGATTGAGGCTCCAAAGCCAAGAAGGGATAACATTTGAAATGCTTGCATTCGATAAAGACAGAACTCGAAGATCTTTTTGTGATTGAAGCCATGCAGGGAATTGTGGCCCTATTCTACATGAAAACTTGAAGTTGAAAAGGAGGAACCCAATTAGAACTTACTTGTAAAGTTGAAGAGATAGCAAGTTTTTTCAATTTTGTTAGGTTAGAAAAAAGCATATCAAAAATAGAACCCTCAAATAAATTGCTAAAGATGTATAACACTTCAAGATTTGAAAGATGTCCGAGACTTACAGGAATTGTCCCATTTAATTGATTGGAATAGACTTCGAGTCTCCTCAATGAAGAAAGATTTCCTATAGACACGGGAATCGGACCAGAAAGCTTGTTATTATAAAGTAAAAGAGCAGAGAGCTTTTGATACTTCCCCAATTCATCAGGCAAAGCACCTGAAAGTCGATTTGATCCCACATTTAAAAACTCTAAATTTTTTGATATGCAAGCCGAAGAATTTTCTAAAACTTCATGCACACCTCCCCCAAGTTTGTTCCAAGATAAATCTAAAAGTTGCATATTACAAAAATTTCCCAAGAATCTTGGTATCTTTCCTTCAAGGTCGTTGCCTGACAGGTCAAGATGCGCCAATCGAGAAATGGATCCAAGGGCTCTAGGAAGTACACCTCGAATATTGTTAGATGCAAGATCAAGTATTTCAAGAGTAGTTATATTGTAGAACAAGTTAAGTGTTGTGGAAGAGAAGTTGTTACGCGAGAGATATAGATTTCTCCTGAATGAGATTGTAACTTAAATCAATCCAGTCAAAGTTGAATAAACAAAGTTGTTGTGAAAGATCGAAAGTTAACATAAGGAATATGATCATATTTATCAAGTTCACAAACAGACAAGTGTTACTCAGATAGAGAAGGGAGCATGCTCATCACCTGTAACCAATTGGACGCTTTACTAAGATTGACGTGACTCAGGTCGAGAAATTCCAACAAAGAAAGATGAGATAACCATTCAAGATTGTCAACTTGCAAGGAGAAACCTCCAATGCCAAGAGTATGCAAGTTGGAGAGATTTGCCAGCTGATGAGGAATTGTACCCACGAAACCCGAATATGACAAATTTAGATATCTCAAATTTTGGAGGCCACCAAAAAATCTTGGAATATGAGCATCTGTAAAATTATTCCCACTTAGGTCCAGATAGTGAAGATGCCTTAATTCCAATAGAGAATCGCTTATCACCCCGCGTAACTGTGATTGTTCTAAAGCTTCATCTTCAACAAATTTATCATATAGATTATTTCTAAGATTTAGCTGGATGACATGTGCAGTTATGTTGTCATAGCTAATTCCTCTCCATATGCAACACTCCTCTCCAATCCAAGATGAGAGCCGGTTCGAATGGTCAATGATACCTTGTTTGAAGGTGAGGAGGGCATCTCTTTCTCTTTTTTTGCAAAGCACATTTGGATTTCCACGAGCAAATGCAAACA
The DNA here is from genome assembly GCA_013348765.1 of Carpinus viminea. Taxonomy (NCBI): domain Eukaryota; kingdom Viridiplantae; phylum Streptophyta; class Magnoliopsida; order Fagales; family Betulaceae; genus Carpinus; species Carpinus viminea. The sequence goes on from CP054673.1 coordinate 581,271, forward strand.
TGCAGAAGAGAGTAGCTAAGGAAAGAAAGGCATGCAAAAGGACCACCACAAAACTGGTCTTCCTATCCATAAGCGTTGCAATAGCTCAATGGAGAAGGAAATATTGCAAAAAAGAGTTGTTATCTCTCAAAAGGTGAGAGCATAGTCGATATATGAGAAACCCTTTATGTAATTGAGGTGAGGATTCCTGTTGACGTAAGCAGGCATAAAATTAAGATTCTTTAAGTCAAGGTCTCGACTCTCAACACAAAAAATAAGCCCTGCAGTTTACGGTTCACCAATTAAAGTCTAGCCGCCTCTTTTGAAGTCTTTACACTTGGAAGGTGAAGCCAAAACCCCAATGACTTGGGAAAGTGAAGTGAAATGCATAAAAGCCTAAAGAAAATATCAATTATTAAATGTCTTTAGACTTGAAGGTCTCCATTCCAAATTGAGTGACCAATAATAATATCCCGCTAGAAAGCTAAAGGTGTAAAGAAAATGTGTATACAATTAATTAAATGAAACCTTTTATGTTATTAATTATCAATAATTCTACCAATCTTATTCATTTCGAGACTCCACTTCTCCATTTATGCTATCCCTTATCCCTAACCATCTGTACTGTATTTAATTTTAAACCACTATATTTACATTTTAAGGGACAATTTTCTTGCCCAATTTTATTTAGCATTTATTGCTTTGAGTATCAATTGTAAAACCTATTGCAATTTCCTACCTAAATTTTATTCTTACCGGTGGCTTCTTGTATTTTCTTGGAAAAAAGTTCACATACCCCTTCAAACTATTATTTAATGTTAATCTAAATTTTTAGTTGGAACAATGTTCCCATCAAATTACTAAAAATTGTCAATAACCCACAAGACTAACAAAAATACAAAAATGACTTTAAATGTTTTTCAATAAGATAAAATTATCCATATAAATTCACTCCTTGGTTTTTACTTTTTTTTTTTTAATAGAATTTGTAGTTTTAGTTATTTTTTAGAAGGTAGTGCTTGGGCCATGATTCTCTAGTCTTCCACTATTCATTTTGAACATGGAATTGTGTATGTACCTTGCAGCCTACATGTTCAGCCTGGCTCCCAAGGACTCCAATATATTCGGTTCAAATGCAGGTTGATGGAAATTGGAAAGCACCGAATTTGTGGATATTTTGTGCCCAACTTAATTTCCCAATTGTCATCATGCATGGGAGACTGACTTGTCATTTTGAATTCAACTTTGAGCCTATGATGGACGACTATGCATGTGGGGGTACTCTTAATAGATTTAAGTGGATAAGATTTGAGGAGAGGTCTGGACCATTTACAACCCAGACCCAGTCAATCACGTTAATACATTCTAGCTAAATAGTATTTGATTGTACAACACATTCTTGTTTTTTCTTTGTTTTTGTTTTTTTCCTTACAAAAAATATTCTTTTATGGAATATGCTTTTAGTTTGTTTGACTCGGATACAAAAGAAAATGACATTGTTCCTTCGGTTTTGGTACTACTAGCCATCAATGGGCACTAGGCTCCAAATCTAGCCGCCCAAAAAACTATCACCCATTTTGATATTTAAAATCTTTGCTTTAAATTTTTAACTCTTATTTTGAAATTTTTCTGTTATAATTTTTAAAAAGATAAAATTACTTTTTAATTTTATTTTAATTCAAAAAAATTTTAAAAAAGTTTATAAAGTAATCCAATCATAGATTACCTTGTGATTTTTTTTAATAATATATTTCTTTAAATTTTTAATTTAAATTTAAAGATAAATTTAAAATTTTATAAAAAAGTCGTAAGTATAAATTATTTTAAAAATGGTCAAGAGTGATGGAAATTAAAACTTCAAGAGTAGTGAATTTTTTTTTTTTTTTTTAAAAGAAATACTATAACCTTAGTGATTGATCCGTCACTGACTTTTAGTTGACCAAAATAAAAAATAAAAGTCAAAAACTCTAGTCTCAATACTGAACCTAGACACGTATACCAACACAAAAAACTCACGCAGCGATGGAGGAGGCAATACTTCTAAGTTCTAACATCTGTACCCAACACCAGCCATAGCCATATTTTACTTAAAAGGAACCAAAAAAAAAAAAAAAACTTCATCCATTTAACTAATGCGTATTTAACTATCAAAATACGCATCACTCAATCTAAACCGATCAAGTTATTCATGCTAACGAGTGTGACACAAACAAAGCATATTGAAAAGGCTTATCACTTTACTCGTTAAAACTGTTAAAGTAATGATTAAAAATGAATAAGAGATTACACTGTAAGAAAAAGAATCTTCTCTATCTTAAATCTTTTTCATTTTCTTCGGTTAGTACATATAGAAGGGCAAAATTATCTAATTATTTTATACGTTAAAATTTTTAGACAACACTACTCTTCTAAATGTATTAATTAAAAAAAATAGCAGAGATTTAAAATGAAAATGATCTTTTTCCACGATAGAGGAGGGCTGGACAACCCAACATTAAAAGTCCTCTTGTTGTAACAAACACAAAAGATTTTTTAAGTCAAAGTCTCGACACTAAATAGGAAGACAAATTGGTGTGAACAATAAAAAATGCTTACCGCTTTACTCATTGGAACGACATCGTGTGTGTATATATATGTAGTAGAAGTAAGAGTTTGCACGGATAAGAATTCCCTATATTTAGATAAGATTGATAGTATTTATTTTTAAGCCAAATTTGTTCATTGCCATTCATCCAAACAAATTGTTCATGCCGTTGATGTGTTAAATTTTGGAAGAATGGTAATATTCCATCAGTATTAATAAGAGTATTGTTCATTTCTTCAAGCATTAGTCGTATTGTTGTTGATCCAAATTGATTGTATAAAATTTTCAAATAACAAAATTTTAAAATATTTATATTTTTTATGTTTTGCATAAATGAGCAGAGTCAAATAATCAAAATGGCTCTAGGAAATTAAGAGGAATAGAATGAGAAAGAGGGTGGAAATGCACAAGAAAATGATGTAAACTGGGATGAGTAAAGGTAGCTATGATGTCAGCAATGACTAAAGCAATTTTTTCAATTGAGTGAGGACTCGGACTACTTCCACGAAGCTTCCTTCCTGAATCATGATCTTCGGGATGGGGTAGCTTTGCGGAGAGATGGGTCCATCGCTTGATCGTTCTTGTTGTACACATTCTACCGTTGAAACTGACATTGTCTATATCCAATGAATCTCCTTTATTATAGTATATGCTTTGTTTCCCTTGACTTGGTTACTAAAAGAATATTAAATGTTTCAAGATTCCTTCGGTTTTGGTACTACTTCTAAATCTAAGCTGTCATGAACCACGACAAGAGGTAGTTCAATCAGCTGTGAATCACGCCTTATAAAGCGTAAGTTATAAGATCGATTTTTCTCCCCCCATCTTTATGTGGACATATAAAAAAAAAAAAAAATCTAAGCCGCCCAGGGAAAAAAAAATTAATACGATCACCTTCGTAGAAAATAAAAAACTCTACCCCCAATACTGAACCTAGACACAGATAACGCAGATCAAAAAAACTCAGCCAGCTTCTCTATTGAACCTAGTAGACTTAATCACACAAAAAAAAAACTGAGGCAGCTATGGAGGAGGAGGCAATAGTTCTGTTCCCAACACCGGCTATAGGCCACCTGATCTCCATGGTAGAGCTGGCCAAACTCATACTCAGCCACCACCCTTCACTCACCATACACATACTCATTGCCCCCCAACCTTACAACGCCGGTTCCACCGCTCCATACATAGCCACTGTCTCTGCCACCATCCCCTCCATCACCTTTCACAATCTCCCCAACGTAGATCTCCCTCCCACCTCCTCTCCCAACCATGAAACACTTACCTTTGAGCTTCTCCGCCTCAACAACCCCAATCTCCACCAATCTCTCCGATCTATCTCCGAAACCTTCACCATCCACGCGCTCATCATGGACGCCTTCTGTTCTCACGCTCTCTCTGTTGCAGTCGAACTCAACATCCCTGGCTACTACTTTCACACTTCCTGTGCCAGTAGTCTCTCTTGCTTCCTATATCTCCCCACCGTGCACAATGCCACCACCAAAAGCTTCAAAGATCTTGATACCCTTATTGACTTTCCCGGCGTACCGCCCATTCCTTCCGGCGATACGCCGAAACCACTACTTGATCGTAACGATCCGTCCTACGACTGCTTTCTAAACTGCGCATTCAGCATGGCGAAATCAGCAGGAATAATTATCAATTCTTTTGAATCGCTGGAGCCAAGAGTTAACAAAGCAATATCAGAAGGGCTATGCGTCCCGGACGGCCCAACACCACCTATTTTCTGCATAGGACCTCTGATAGCGGCTAGTAGAAGTGGCGGCGAAGAAGCCGTGCCGGAGTGCTTAAGGTGGCTTGACTTGCAACCGAGCGGAAGCGTAGTCTTTTTGTGTTTTGGAAGCTTGGGGTTGTTCTCAATCGAACAGTTGAAGGAGATAGCCATTGGATTGGAAAGGAGTGGCTTGAGATTCTTGTGGGTGGTGCGGAATCCACCGACTCAGGAACATGGCTTGGCCGTCACAGCCCAATCCGAACCGGACTTGGATCTGTTGCTTCCTCCGGGTTTCTTGGACCGGACAAAGGAGAGGGGCCTGGTAGTGAAGTCTTGGGCCCCACAGGTGGCCGTGCTGAACCACGACTCGGTTGGTGGGTTTGTGACTCATTGCGGCTGGAACTCGGTGCTGGAAGCGGTGTGCGCGGGGGTGCCGATGGTGTCTTGGCCGCTCTACGCTGAGCAAAGGTTCAATAGGGTGATATTGGTGGAGGAAATAAGAATTTCTTTGCCAATGAACGAGTCCAAGAATGGCTTTGTGAGTGCAGCCGAGGTGGAAAAGCGAGTTAGAGAGTTGATGGACTCGGAGGAAGGCAACTCAATAAGGGAGAGAACCTTGTCTATGAAAAATGAAGCCAAGGCTGCACTCAGTGAGGGTGGATCGTCTCGTATGGCTTTAACCAAATTCGCTGAGTCGTGGAAGCAGTGTTGAGTGGAGTCCGTATATGCCTTGTTTGTTATAGGCTTAATTTGCACTTTCTAGCGTTTAATTGAACACAGAGAAAGGAAATAAAACATTATTTCGATTTTCTTCTTTCGAGTGAATAAACATAGCTTCATTATCTACCAATGTCTACCAGTTTCGAGTACTTGGATGATGGAATTTCACCTTCGCAAATATTCAGGACACCGAGTGAATACAATGTTTTTAGATCTAAATATTAAGATTATGTTTTAATCTAACAATTATAGCTGTAGGGTTGAAGAAGACCGGCCGATGGTGGCTTGGCGACACTTGGCTAGAAGTGTCAATTCGAGATAAATAGGTTGGATTTGTGTAGTGTTAAAGTATAACTAAGTACAGGGCTATATGGTAAATTCGTATTTGGCCCATTTAATTTAATGGGCCAAAAAAAATATTCAACCTTCACATACAGGTTAAATAAATGGTCACCCAATCTGACCCTTATAACACGTTTAATAACATATTATTTGTCAATTTGGAATTGCGATTTTAATAAATGTGATTTTAAAAATTATATTTTTAATTATTTTTAAATAGTTACTTTTAAAAAGCATAAAGACATTTAGTAAAACATGTTAAAAATTACTTTTTTATTAAATATTTATTATACAAAATCGTAATTTTAGTTTAATTTCGCGCATTTTATAATAAGCACTTCCTAAATTGCTTATAAAATCGCATATTTTTTTCTATTTTAAATTAAGTAGTTTTTAAATCATAATGTCAAATGTCTTACGTATTGTAAAATCGTAATTCTAAACGCACCCTGTATCTAATTAACTCAAACCCACCCAATTTCTCCCTATTTGAACCAATTGAATATAGAAATATTTGTTTTCATTATTCTACAATTTTTTTTTTGGGGTCTATTTTCGTATAAGAGAATAGCATTGCACACACCTCTTTAACATAAAATGAGTTAAACACATACCTCAACAACCCAAAGCTCAAATATAGTGCTTAAAAAAACAAACAAACACATGTAGCTAGTCTTGTTTTTGTCTTCTAATGAATAACCATGCTTAGGGGGTGTAAATGCCAAGGTATAGTATGTGCTGGTATCTACTATTCACTATTCACCATCCACATGTGTAGATGCAAATAACAATTTTAAGGTATGTTGCATTTAAATTCTTTTTTTTTTTTTTTTTTTCACATGTCCACACAATGATAGGGGGAGGGGGGATTCGATCTTGTGATCTGACTTACATGTGATTACGCGATTAAATTTCTACTCTTGGGACATTTAAATTCTTTATATATGTATAATTGTTCTGATTTAATTGGCTTATATTCTATTATTATTATTTTATTATTTTTCAAATATACTTTTCCTTTGCCAACTATAAATAGATGATAAGTTAAATAATGTAAGAAATGAACATTTTGTTGCAAAATAATTACCAAAGTGTGATCTAAATAATAGCGTTCAGTTAATAATTTAAAATCTATATGGGTATGCATAGGCTAATATGTAATTGTTAGTAATCTATTGTTTTTTGAGAAAACCTTAAATGCAGACAATCTGCAAAATATATCTTTTACAGCATCCACTAAAAATATGACACCTCACATAAAAAAAATAAATTGCACACAAAAAAATAGTACATGCTGCAGCTGATGAGGGGCCATGAGGCCATAATTAATATAGTAAAAAGACAAAATGGCCCTTGTGTGCATCAAAAACCACAAACGTTGAAAAGCAAAAAAGGATGAGTGGAAAAAAAAAAAAAAAAAAGAGCTGGGCGACAAAACAAGATGAGTGGAAGAAAAGAAAAGAGCTGGGCGAGAAAATGAGTGGAAAAAAAGACTTCTCGCCGGTGGGTTTGCAAACCCACGAAAAAAATGTCTTGCCGGTGGGTTTGCAGACCCACTGCCGGCGAGACCCATGGCTGGGTCTCGCCGGCCGTGGGTCTTGACGAGTTGGTTCCGGATGTGCTCGGAATCACCGCTCCTAACGATTGTGGAAGGTTTGCCATCACTAAAACGTTGAAAGATTTGCGCATATCTGCTGTGAAATATTTGGGTCTATTTTTTGGGTTTTTTTTTTTTTTTTCCTGATGGGTTTGCTACGGTTTGAGTTTAGTTTTTTGGTTTTTTCTTTGATTTTTAATATGACTCCGGCGACTTTTAGGGTGATAAAATGTTCCGATTATAGGATGAAAAAATCCTAAAAAGGGTTAACCTTCCCCTCTAGGTTTTATATTTGAATAAAAAAAAAGTTTTGAGGCATTAGAATCGATTTTTAAAGCATTAGAATCGATTTTTGAGGCATTAGAATCAATTTTTGAAGTATTAGAATCGATTTTTTAGGTTGAGTTGGTGTTTTTCATTGTTTTTCGGTTGGGTTTGGCCGGAAATAAGAAGTTGCCGGAGTTGTTTGGCCGGAAATGGTTGGGTTTGGCCGGAAATAAGAAGTCGCCGGAGTTGTTTGGCCGGAAATGGTGACCCGCCGTCGCCAGTGAGTTTGCCGGTGGATTACGTGTTGCCGGTTGTTTGGACGTTGCCGGAGGAGGTGGGTGGTTTGGTTTTTGTTTGAGTTTATTCGGCAGTTTTGAGTTTATTTTATCAAAATAAACTTGATTATGTGTCACCATTTGGTTGGATGCTGTAAAAGATATATTTTGCAGATGATCTGCACCCAAGGGACTCTCTTGTTTTTTTCTCTTGGTAAACAAGTTGTTTGATCATCGAGGGTAGTTCAATCAATTATGAACCACCTCATGAAAATGAAATCACTAGTTTTAATTTTTTATGCCTATTTCCTTGTGTGGATATGTAAAAAAAAAAAACAAGCCGTTTAAGTGTTTATTTGGTTGCTAGTGCTTTTATTATTATTTTTTTAAAAAAAATTAAAAAATATTTTTTGCATTTATTAAAAACAGAAATTACAATTTTAATGTTTATTACTTTATATGGGAATAGAAAATAATAATCATAATAATTATGCAAATGCAAAAAATAAAAAAACATAATACGAATTTTACAAATACGTAAAAATAAGAACGGATATTCTCAATAACTGCACGTCCCCATCCGTATTTACACCCCCAACTAATGCTCCATAAATTCAATTATCTATCAGCTGTCACCACATGGATTGTCTCATCAGCACGTAACCTGAGCCAAATCCGTACAATATTTGTTTGCAGGCTTGCAGCAGACTGAAAAAAAAAAAAAGAAAAAAAAGAAGAAGAAGAAGAAGAAGAAGAAGAGGAGAGTTCGTACCTCTCTAATAATTATACATTCGTTTGCATAAATAATTAAGGGCTACTAAAACCAATACTTTATTAAGCAATAAAGCTAATAATGGATTATAGGAAACCAGCCATTACTACCACTCTACAACAACAAATTCTTGATGAGACGCGCCGCTGAAGCAAGCTAGCACGTGGTCGTGAACCACAACTCAGCCAACTTGGCGAATGCAACATGAGAGGACCCTCCTTCTTTCACGGCTGCCACAGCAGCATCTCTCATGCCTGAAACCGTCTCCCTCACCTCTTTCCCTGCCTCCGACTCCGCCTCCATTAACTCCCTCACTCGCTTCTCCAACTCGGCCGCACTCACCAACCCGCCTTCCGACTCATTCACCGCCAGCGCCACCTTCAGGCTTCAACTCCTTCACCAGAACCGCCCTGTTCATCTTTTGCTCCGCATACAATGGCCAAGCAACCATCGGGACGCCGCCACACACCGCTTCAAGCACTGAGTTCCACCCGCAGTGAGTCACGAATCCACCCACCGAGCCGTGACTCAGTACCTCCGCCTGTGGAGCCCATTGCTTCACCACGAAACCCCTATCCTTGGTCCTTTCCAAGAAACCTTGTGGCAATAATTCTTCCAAATCTGGCTCTTTGTTGTTATCTGTTGGTGGATTTCTCACCACCCACAGGAACCTCTGCCCACTGTTCTCCAATCCTACCGCCATTTCTCTCAACTGTTTCGCCGAAAACAATTCCAATCCCATGCTCCCAAAACAAAGAAACACAACGCTTCGACTCGGTTGCGAGTTTAGCCAATTCAAACACTCGTGCTGATGATCATCTCCATCTTGATTGCTGCTTGAAATCAAAGGTCCAATGCAGAATATTGGTGGGGTCGGCCCATCTGGAACACATAGCCCATCCGATACTGCCTTGATAGCTTTTCTCTCGAGCAGTTCGAACGTGTTCACTAAAAGTCCATTTGATTTGGCCATGTGGGTTGCTGAGTCCAAGAAGTACTCATAAACTTTAGAACTGCGATCAGAAGTAGCTTTCGACATGTCTGAAGCCGGGATAGACGGTAAGCCGGGAATATCAATAAGCATATGATTGAGATCTTTGAAGCTTTTATCCAGGTTTTTATGGAGAGTGGGATGGTACAGAAAGGCAACTAGACCGCTTGCGCTTGAGGTGAAGAAATAGTAAGTAGGGATGCTAAGGTTTGCGGCCACTTCGAAAGCAGCATCGCAGAAGAAATCAATGACGAAGGCTTTGAGTTTGGAGGTGTGGGAGATGGTTTGGAGGGCTTGGTGGACATTTGGGTTGTTGAGGCGTGGGACTAAGTACATCAATTCTGGTGGGAAAAGAGTGGAAGGGACGCCGGAGATGGGGGGGAGGTGGAGGAAGGTGATGGATGGAGTGGCAGCTTCGACGGCGGCAATGTATTGGGCGGTAGAGCTGGCTACGTGTTGGGCGGTAGACGCAGAATGTGTGTTTAAGACGAAGATTGTGATGGAGAAAGATGGGTGATGTTCGAGTATGAGCTTGCCAAGCTCTACCATGGCGATTAGGTGGCCTCTACCTTCAGAGGGGTATAGGACTATAGCCTTCTCCATAATGTTCACACACCAAAATGTAAAGAAGTTGGAGTATATATTATTATTAATATAATAAAATATTCAGACAAGTTGTGGCTTTTCGAGGTTAATTAGCTAATTAATTGGGTATAGAAATCCTCCAAACGTGACTAATTTTAATTTAGAAAGGTTTGCGTTGGATTAATTTCAAGTGTCCGTACTATATATGGGACACGGGACGTTTGATAATATATGTATAGCACTCAATAGGGCACTTTTTTTTTTTTTTTTTTTTTTTTTAACATATCCACTTAAGAAAAAGAGAATTCAAATTTGTGACTTCCATTTCATAAGACATAGTTTATAGTCGATTGATTTAACCTTTAGAGACTTTCAATAGGGCACTTAATTTGCTAAAATTACTTTTGTTTTTTTGTTTTTCTTTTATTAATCCTTACGTATCATTCGATTTTTTAATAAGAAACAACAACAAAAATCCTCTGAAAAGTTTTTTAAATTCTTCGTATCGGTTAAGTAAGTGAACAATAAAACATCTGAAAAGTAGTAACGAATGGAGCCCGTTGTCATAAAGTAAATCAACCATTCGGTCCATTCTCATTAAGTAGACTGGAACATGCATTTTGCCCTTTTCCATCACACGTAGCAGAAAATTGCCAAGGTTTTCCACGCACTTCCCATTCCCACTTCATCATGCATTTTCTTTAGAGAATAACTTAAATGAGGAGGTTGCACAAAGTTCACCTTTTGTGCAACCCACTCAATAGATGACACTTTATCTAAAACAAGAAAAATTGTAAAATACACAAGTAGGCCAAAAACACTAGATTTTGGCAGCTGAAAAACGAAAAGGGGAAGAACGAAAAGAACAAGGGTCTCCGGCCAACAGAGAAAGAAAGAAGAGAAGAGAGGAAGAACGGCCGCTCCACCACCCCTCACCCGGCTGAACAGTGGGAACCCACGCTAACCACTCTCGGTGAGATTTTTTAGGATGATCAAACCCAAAAAGGGTTAACCTTCCCCTCTAGGTTTTAGTTTTTAATCCAAAATTAAATTTGAGGTATTAGAAACGACTGTTGTGGCATTAGAATCGATTTTTGAGGCATTAGAATCGGATTTTTTAAGCTGAATTTGGTAGAAAACTCGCCGGAAATGCCTCAAAACTCGTCAGAGATGGTGACCCAGCGGCTCCGGCAATGACGTTTATGCCGGCGACGTGCGTTGATGGTGCGGGTCTGCGCTACGTTGGGTCTCCGGCAGTGTGGGTGCGCCGGTGTTGGGTCGGTGAACGGTAGTCCGGCGTGGTGCGGGTCTGCGCCGGCGTTAGGTATCCGGCAGCGTGGGTGCGCCGGTGTTGGGTCTGCAACAGAGCTTGAAGAAGGAGAAGAGGAAGAGGGAGAAGAGAGGAGAGAACTTGGTCCGGTACAGCAAGTTTTTTTTTTTAAACTTAAGTTTGATAAAAATTACTTGGGTGTCATTTTTTGATTGGTTGCACAAAAGGTAGCTTTTGTGCAACCTCCTTACCCAAGATGCTCTCTTTTCTTTAACGGCATTTCTCAACTACTTGTCTAGTTGCCGTCATGTACCACTTCCCCACGAGAAATTCGGATATGCTCAGCTTATTTTTCCCAACCCACCCAATCCCGTTTCCAGTCTTATTTATTTATTTATTTATTGCGTGTGTGTGGTTGAGAATAATTATTACGAATATCTTGCACGGAAAAATGGTATCCATGCGCTCTTAAAATTGTAAAAATAAGAGTACGTGTATCAATATTTGCCATATATATTTAAAAGCACCCAAGTACTCAAAAATGTCATTCTTTAATGAGAAATTTGTTTTTTATATACCTATACGAGGGAGCCGAAAAGAAATTCGAACTAATAATACATCTACTTTATTAAACATGGTCCACATCCAGCTAAGCCAATTAAAGGAACAATTATTTCTTGTGTAGGGGTAAGTTTGTAATGTTTTCAAGTGCAGAATTATGTTATGGATTTTATTTTTTCTACCCCCGGGAGTTCAAAAAGTCTTATTTATATAAAGATACAAATACCTATGGTTCGTGAGAGAACCCAACCCCGTGTAAAAACATGGAGGACGTGATAGTCCTGTACCCCTCTCCCGGCAGAGGACACCTTATTTCCATGGTGGAGTTTGGAAAGCTCCTACTCAAACTTTACCCATCTTTCTCCGTCACAATCATCGTCTTAAGCACACAAAACACAAATTCTGCCGCCAGCTCTACCGCCCAATACATGGCCACCGTCAACGCCACCACCCCATCCATCACCTTCCTCCACTTGCCCCCTATCTCCGAAGTCCCTTCCACTCCTTCCCCATTAGAATCCTTCTTCTTGTTCCCACGCCTCAACAACCCAAATCTCCACCAAACCCTCCAAACCATCTCCCAGACTTCCAACCTCAAAGCCTTTATCATCGATTTCTTCTGTGATGCTGCCTTTGAAGTGGCCGCAAAACTTAATATCCCCACTTACTATTTCTTCACCTCTAGCGCAAGCGGTCTAGTCATCTTTCTATACCGCCCCACTTTGCATAAAACCATCGACAAAAGCTTGAGAGAGCTCAATAATATGCTTCTTGATATTCCCGGCTTACCGCCGATCCTGGCTTCAGACATGCCGCAGACTGCATTAGATCGTAATTCTAAGGTGTATGAGTATTCCTTAAACACAGGAATCAACATGGCCAAATCAAATGGACTTATTGTCAACACGTTCGACCTGCTCGAAAGAAAAGCTATTGGGGCAATATCGGATGGACTCTGTGTGCCAGATGGACGGCCGACTCCACCAATATTTTGCATTGGACCTTTGATTTCAGGCGGCAATCAAGACGGAGATGATGGTCAGCACGAGTGTTTGAATTGGCTAAACTCGCAACCGAGTCAAAGCGTTGTGTTCCTGTGTTTTGGAAGCATGGGATTGTTTTCTGCGAAACAATTGAGAGAAATGGCAGTAGGATTAGAAAAAAGTGGCCAAAGGTTCTTGTGGGCGGTGAGAAATCCGCCACCAGAGAAAAACAAAGAGCCAAATTTGGATGAGTTGTTGCCAGACGGTTTCATGGAGAGGACCAAGGAGAGGGGATTTGTACTGACTCAATGGGCTCCACAGGCGGAAATACTGAGCCACGGCTCGGTGGGTGGGTTCGTGACTCACTGCGGGTGGAACTCAGTGCTTGAAGCGGTGTGTGGCGGCGTGCCGATGATTGGGTGGCCTTTGTATGCTGAGCAAAGAATGACCAGGGTGGTATTGGTGAAGGAATTGAAGGTGGCGTTGACAGTGAACGAGTCGGAAGACGGGTTGGTGAGTGCAGCCGAGTTGGAGAAGCGAGTGAGGGAGTTAATGGACTCGGAAGCAGGGAAAGAGGTGAGAGAGAGGGTTTCATGCATGAGAGATGATGCTGTGGCAGCCGTGAAAGAGGGAGGTTCCTCTCGTGTTGCATTGGCCAAGTTAGCTGAAGTGTGGTTCACCACGACGTCGTCATACACTAAAAGATATTAGTGTCTGTTATCAGAGTGCGAGTTGCTTTGGACCGTTGATTTCAGGGAAATGTGTCATTATGTTTTTGCTTTTATTTTTCTTGGTGTAGCCGAACAAGTCATTATGAAGTTACTAGAACAAAGGTCAATCACGTTTACTGTCTGCTCAGTGTAACGTCACTTTCAATCTTGTAGCTCTTCATAGCTCTTCATAGGGAATGGGAGGCCCTGTTTGGTAATGGCCTTTGGCCTTTTGTTTTTTTAAAAAAAATTGATTTTCCACCGATGATGACTTCTTTCTAGTCTTCTAGATAATTTAGACCAAAGACTCTGCAAACATATGCAGTGACGCAATAACTTTCTTCTTTATTTATTTATCATATGGAAAGAAGCCAGGTAGGCAGATCCTTCGGTCTCTATGCAATATAACAAATCTTGAAACCCAATTGGTGCGCAATCTTTCGTAAATTAAACTACATATGCTACATTATTTAACGAGGTAACAATATTTAATATTTCGTGCCTTCGTTAATTAATACATTTCTTTTTTCCCAAGTTCGACAAATCTCCTATTAATACATGTATGGTTGGGGTTACTCAGAGGCAGAGGAAGCTAAGCTAATAACATCCTGTGAAAATGGAAGAAGTGGTAGTCCTATACCCCTCTCCAGGCAGAGGCCACATACTCGCCATGGTAGAGCTGGGCAAGCTCCTAGTGAAGCATCACCCTTCTTTCTCCATCACAATCCTCATCTTAGACACACAAAACAAACCTGATGCCTCCACCTCTCAATACGCATCCAGCTCTACCACCCAATACATAGCTTCTGTCAACGCCACCACTCCTTCCATCACCTTCCAACACCTGCCCCCAATCTCCGACGTCCCTTCCACTTCTCCCGCCGCCCATGAGTCAGGCTTCTTACTCCCACGCCTCAACAACCCAAATCTCCACCAAGCCCTCCAAACCATCTCCCAAACCTCCAAATTCAAAGCCTTCATCATTGATTTCTTTTGTGATGCCTCTTTCGAAGTAGCCGCAAACCTTAGCATCCCCACGTACTATTTCTTTACCTCCAGCGCAAGCGCTCTAACTGCCTTTCTCTACCTCCCCACTCTCCATAAAAGCCTGGATAAAAGCTTCAAAGATCTCAATGATGACGTGCTTCTTGATATTCCAGGCTTACCCTCTATCTCAGCTTCAGATATGCCGAAAAATATTTCAGATCGTAGTACTAAATTGTACGAATATTTCTTAAACACAGCAACCCACATGGCCAAATCAAATGGGCTTATTATAAATTCGTTTGACATGCTCGAAAGAAAAGCTATTGGGGCGATATCGGATGGGCTATGTGTGCCAGATGGACCAACTCCTCCAATATTCTGTATTGGACCGTTGATATCAAGCAACAGTCAAGATGGAGAAAATCAGCACAAGTGTTTGAATTGGCTAAACTTGCAACCAAATCAAAGCGTGGTGTTTCTGTCTTTTGGAAGCATGGGATTGTTTTCAGCAAAACAGTTGCATGAAATTGCCGTTGGATTAGAAAACAGTGGCCGAAGGTTCTTGTGGGTGGTAAGAAATCCGCCACCAAATAACAACGAAGAGCCAAATTTGGATGAGTTGTTGCCAAACGGTTTCTTGGAAAGGACCAAGGAGAGGGGTTTTGTGGTGAAGCAATGGGCTCCACAGGTGGAGATACTGAGTCACGGCTCGGTGGGTGGGTTCGTGACTCACTGCGGGTGGAACTCGGTGCTTGAAGCGGTGTTTAGCGGCTTGCCGATGGTTGGGTGGCCTTTGTATGCGGAGCAAAGGTTGACCAGGGTGGTCATGGTGAAGGAACTGAAGGTGGCCTTGGCAGTGAACGAGTCGGAAGACGGGTTGGTGAGTGCGGCCGAATTGGAGAAGCGGGTGAGGGAGTTAATGGACTCGGAAGCAGGCAAAGAGGTGAGACAGAAGGTTTCAGTCATGAGAGATGCTGCAGTTGCAGCCCTGGAAGAGGGAGGCTCAGCTCGTGTTGCCTTTGCCAAGTTGGCTGAGTCGTGGGGCACGACAACACGCTAGCTAGTTATTGTGATTGTGATAGTGATATTGATCGAGTGCTCCTTCTATGTGCCAGTAGCTTTTTAATCATCCTAATTCCTATATATGATGGGTTGATTAATAACAAATAAATATGAAAAGTGAGAAGATCAGAAGAAATCGGAGAGAGACGTGTTTGGTATATTGAAAAATTGCTCTCTTTGTATTTTCGGAGCACCCCATTTGGACATGATTTCATTTGATATTTTAAGTACACGTTAAAGACAAAGTAGTATATCTTATGGATAGAACAAATTCTATCCTTTTAACTCTGTTGTGCTTCAGTTCTGGCTACTGGTCTTGGCTTTGGCCAGCCACGAGCTAGGGTGCCATCTATCCAAGCTGCAAGACCAAACATGAAACACCCCTAGGCACTAGCTACCGACAATAATCTAGATCATTAATTATCAAATATATTCTCAAATCTTTATTAAGAAGAATATGAAACTAATTAACCATGATCAATACCAACTACCAATAACAAATGAAGTTGTTACTGTTAGCTAATTAATGCATTTTGGGTGTTGAAAACGAAACTTTTTATGTGGGTCATTGGTCAATGTTGGGATATGGGCTGGAAAGGTCACACATCCCATTCATCAAGCTCAAGACCAACCCATTATTAACCCAAGAACACTTCATTTACTTAACAGCGAATCAATTCTCAAGTCCTTATCGATCCATCATATGGTCCACGACTTACGATACGCTCTTAACTTTAAGAATAAATCATGTCTGTATTAAATTAAACGTGGGATGAAATTACAGGTGAAAGTTACATCACGGTATAGAAATAGAAGGGAGGTAGTTGTAAATAAGTTACTATAAAAGGTAACTCGTTAGCCCCTGCTCAAAGTCTTGTGCCTAAAGGGTTCGTTTGGGTTGGTTTGGGTGGCCCTTTTTTTTTTTTTTTTTTTAATATTTTACTTAACTTATGAATATTGACAAAAAAAAAAAAAGAATTGGGATTATGTTTGGGTTGTTGGAAAAATATAAAATTTAAGAATAAAAAATATATATTACAAAAAAGAAAATAAATAAATTTTGGGATGGTTTGTGGTTTTGAACTATCCCTAAGAGTGACTAAGTCACCCCCAACCCCAACAATGATTTTGGGGTGGCTCGTCCTCCCCAGAACTAGGTGAGGTGGCTCAACCACCCACCATTAGTTTTTGGGGGTGGTAAGGGGTGGATCAGCCAATCCGACACTCTTACGGGTGGTTCGGCCACCACTCCTACATATATATATTAAAAAAAAATTATTAATTAGGTTGAAAATTTTTGAGTTAAGTGTTAGTGGTGTCAAATCAATAAAAAAGAAAGACAAAACTTTGTTGACTTACGTATCATAATTACCTTTTGCGGGAGCCCTTGACATGCTTCATTGCTTAATATTTTTTCTCTTTTGCAAGCGCAAATTTGGTTAGTGTCAATATGAGAAAAACTGTTCATACCGTGCGTATATATATATATGAAGTTTATTTTGAAATATATATATGAAAAATAAATGCAAGCTCTTGGATATTAGGACTCAACTAGTCAAATGTACAAATATACAGATAACTGAACAAGTAATGATCCTGTATATGCTCATATTGAGTTGATTGAGGGTCCAAATAAAATGATCAACCCAAAGTAATTTAAACTCCATTGAAGACAAATGATCATCCAGAGACGAGCCTGAGAATACACGCCCAAACCGACAATATATTCAACCCAATCCAAACCGATCATCGATCTGCGGGTCGGTTTGGTTTGATTATTTTAGTAGAATCGGGTTGGCTCAGTTTGATAAATACTCAAACCGATAAGGTCGGATTGGATTTATTGAAAAGATCCACAAAACCAGCATAATCCAACCTTTCTTCGCCCATCTGATCAGATCAGAATGTCAGATGCATGCACCCTTGTTTTTCCAAAATATTTTGATTAATTACCACTTTTTGAGAATATGTCGAAGCTTCATAGGAATAGGAACAAGAAGTAACTAATTTAAAATTGGATTGATTTTTTTTTAATTTAATTTTTTAAATTAATATTTATCTTTAAAGTTCAGATTCTCTACCACACCTATCAGACTATTACACTCATCTCCCCCTTTTCTTCAACAAAGAAGAGGCACTCTAATTATGTTACGTATTATTCTTGAGTAGCAATTTATGTTTGCGTATTGATAATCTTAATTTAACCAACTTAATTAAATGGATTAGATCATTCAATCATAACTCATTAAATTAAAAAATGGGTTTATATCAGTAACCCTAAATTATTAGAAAAGCTTCAATAATAATAGTTAGTCCAACATGGAGTGGGGGGATATAGACAGGCGAAGGCAACCCCACAGAGGGTTCACGGGCGACTGCTAAAAGAGAAACCCGTGAGTGTGGCCAGCACTGATTCAAGTTTAAGCAACAAAACAAACTTGAATTGTGGCATTTCCCCACCCGACAAATCGCTTTTCAATAAGCCCAACTCCTTCAATTATTATATTCCATGCCTCTCTCTCTCTACATCCATCCATGATCCATCCCCAAAACACCCGTGACTCGCTTTCTTCTTAGAAAACACTCAGAAAATGATCATGCCCAAAACACTTTCTACGTCAGCCCCACTGCCTGACACGTAGATTGGAGCCCACCTAATCATGGATCCCTATTTTTGTTCCTTTTTTTTTTCTTCGTAAAATTAATAAGCTTATATACTTTTATAACTAGATATTTGGAATATTTACCAACAATGAGATTTTAGGATAAGCCGTGGAGTCGTGAGATATATTTCAACGAGGAAAATGTTAATTCATTCGAAATCTTTAGGGAGAGAACCGTACAAAAAAATCTTTGATTTTGTCAAAAGATTGTTTTATTCTGTGTCCTTTCACTTTCATCATGTTTCTCGTGTAGTCGAGTGTATTAGAAAGACAGCTCAAGCTTGAATTGGAGTTCTGTTCACCTGAATTTGAGTCTTTTGTGAAGTGGGAATGCGCCGATCTTGACCTTTTAACAATAACATATATATGGCCTACAATATGGATAAGAGAGGGAATTAAAACCGTTGTCATGCATTTATCTGCCTCTAAACCTTTTGTGTTTAAACATGGAGAAATGAAATCCTTGAAGCAACTTCCTTTAATGCTGTATTTTAATTGTTCCTGTCAATAAATCGAAGCCCACTAAGAAGCCATCACTCACAGGAGCTTCAGTTCTTGGAAAACAAATGACAATAATAATAATAATAATAATAAAAAGAAAAAAAAAAAAAACATTAATACAGAGTAAATATGCTTGTGTACGTACTCATCTTTTTGATCTTGAAACCCTTCGGATCAAAACCAGCAAGCAGAGCACGCGATAAAACACAAAGAAACCAACCAAGATGTAAATATTCGTCCATTTCTGCCTCACATGGAGCCCTCTCTTCTGCAAAACATCGGCTCCAGTCACCATGCACTCTTTGTTCTCCTCGTACCATATCAAACACCTTGAGACGAGGCAAGAGTACTCATTGATGAGGAGGGCGTCAAGTGCGTACTTATACATTGAGAGGAAGTGCATGAAAAGCCAGTACTTTGGTAGACCATCGGACGAGATGAAGTAGCCTGAGAAGAGAAAGAAAGCCCCCAAAAGTATTGTCACGAGGGAAGTGCCAGCGATGTAGTTTGGAGCAAGAGAGCTCAAGAAGAGCACGAATGAGTTTGCCATTAAGACTATTACCCATATGACCAAAACAAAGTAGGAAAAAGCTTGCCATGAAGCACAAAGACCCACCAAGAAATAGACCGAGCTCGAATATATGATTGCTATTGCGAGCAAGTAAGGCAAGAAAACAAGGGTGTTAGCCATTAGATAAGAAGAGAGTCTATAAACCCCACTTGAAGTTTCTCTCAGAATTATTGGCCTTTCATTGATGAAGATTGGGAGGGTTTCAGTTGTGGAAGAGAGAAGAAAAGTGAGAGTGAAAGCAAAGAGGCCGAACCTCTTTTCGATGCCTTGCTTGTCAAAACCAATATTAATGTAAATGGTTCCAAGAACCAGACCCACAACAAGGGCTTCCAATGTGTTTGTTAAAAGAAGCTGTTTGGTTCTGTAAACGATCTTCCAAAATCTGTTATAGAGGGTGAGGATCTCATGGACTCTAGAGCTCTTGTATCTTATTCTTTTTCCTTCATTCTCAATAGGAGAGGCTGTGGAGATATTTGGTGATGGAGGGGGTGTGATGGGCTTAAGCTCATTCAGCTGGTTTAGCATTTCCATGGCATATTCTAATGCATTGAGCTGTGGAGGGACAGTGAAGCCGTTTGAGACCAAGAATGTCTGCAGTGAAGAAAGTGTGCCATGGTGCACCACCGTCCCTTTTGATAGCAGCATGATTCTATCAATTGTAGAGAGGATCTTGAAGCTCGGTTGGTGTATCGACAAAATCACAGTGCGGTGGCGCGAAGTGGCTATCGATTTAAGCGTTTGCATTACGTTGAAAGCCGACGAGCTGTCGAGGCCCGACGTGGGCTCGTCGAGAAGCAAAACTGCTGGGTCATGGAGAAGGCTTATGCCTATCGAGACTCGTCTACGTTCGCCACCCGACAGGCCATGCGCCAGCCGGGTGTTAGATAAATGTTCTAGCCTGAGTTCGGCGAGAAGGGAGGAGATAATGGCGGTAATATCGGATGATTTAGGGACAAGAAGGCGAGCAGCAAAGGCGAAGGTCTCGGACACGGTGAGTAATGGAAGGCATGCATCGTGCTGGGGGACATAGGCGGATAGTTTGCGGAATGTGGAAGGGTTGAAAGGGGAAGAGTTGAGAAGCAGAGTGCCGTTTGTGGGTGAAGTTCGTGAGGCTAAGATGTCAAGGAGAGTAGATTTTCCGGCTCCGCTGGGACCGACAATGGCCAGGATTTGAGATGGATAGGCGGTGAGCGAGACATCACGGAGGATGTATGTGGGAGGAGTTGTGGTGCAGGGTTTGAAGAGGAAGATCAGCGGTGCAATGAGATTAATGGAGCCGGCGGTTGATTTAGTGTAGGAGATTGAAGAGGCTGTTAACTTGTAGCTCTTGACCGGCACTGGCGGTGGCTTTGGTGACTGGTCTTCCATGGAAGTGGAGATGATATTGGGAGAGCAAGTGATGAGGGCAGAGAGAAAGAGAGAGAGAGACGTGGGAATATATGTTGTTGTTGATGATACTTTCCATGCGTTTCGAGTACAATGATCGATGGTGGAGGATAAGAAGACAAGCAGTGAGAAGAGTTAAAAAAAGTTTGTGGGGTGCCTTTAATTTGTAATTTTGTTAAATTGGAGATCATGCAATCTGAGTAAAAGAGATACGTACCATCATAAAATAATGCATGGGTTTAGCAAAGAAAGCGACCAAGAGGACCTCTTGCTACCTCTTGCTATTTGTCCTTTCCTTTGGGATGATATCCTGTTCCAACAAATTCAGAAGCTTTTCTAATTTTCATTTCTCAATTTTGGTTGACATGTAAAATTTTGGTCCTGACATTTATATGTAAACCTATTTTTACCTATTCTACGCAAATACCTTTCATATGTACTATTAATTTTGACCAAAAAAAAAAAAAATCAATGGTAGAAACGAATTATTTATAAGATAAGACTCACAACGATGTAGGGTTGGTATTCGGATATGCAACGTCTTATCTACTTGTAAACTTACAATAGGTGTTAAACCATCGCTTAACTTAAAAGTTTAAGTCATAAATTTAGTTAATATTTTAACTCTTTCTCTCTCACGTGTAGGTCAACTCAAGCTCTTTTTTAATAAGTGAAATTCAATGTATAAAATATTTAATTAAAATAGAAAGTGAATTACGGAGACATGATTTAAAGTACTTGAGACTTCTAATCTGATACTAATTATATTTGAAAAAAAATATATGGGCAACTTTATTTAACCACTCTGAAATATCACGTCTTTTACAAACACAACTTTAAACTTTAAAAACTCACTTTGGTGTATCAATCTTTTGATTTTTTTTCTTCTAATTACCTCCCTTCTGTTAGAGATTGGAGTTAAATCAAATGGTAGAAGGGTTAAAAAGACCTTTATATTCCTGATTTTTTTTTTAAATCCTAAATTTACCCTTATTTATAAATAAAAAAATTATTATTATCATTATTATATATATTAAAAAAAAAAAAGAAAAGAGAGAGAGAGAAAGAAAAAAAGTGACCCATTTGTGACCTCTGGTGGGTCGATCACAAAGTGACCTTGTAAAATGTGTATCATTTTAGGGAGGGTAAAGTAAAGTTACCAAAAAAAATAAAAATGAAGTCATTTTTGTGTGATAGATTGAGATTGAGTAATGGCCAATGAGAAGCAAATGTATGCTTGAATGCCTTAATCAAATATGACTAACTAGTAATCAACCACTGAGCAAACCTATAAGAATGCAGTTGAGTTGAGAGCCAAGGGCAAAGGTTGAAGGAGTTTGATGAACAAGTAGAGGACAAAGGAACACAGTAACATCAAAGGGAATTGAAATTAAACTTCAGAGTTGGCATTTTCTGTCAAAGTGATGGAGGGAATCATGTGAATGACTACTACATTTTCTTTTATGTTATTGGGTATTAATTACAAGATAGATGGCATATAAATATATAATATTTTAGTGGGAAGTGATTGGAGTTGGTGTGCTATTGGCTGGTAAGAGCACTAGCAGCAGCTTCCCAACCATTTTCCCTAAGTTTAAGGATCCAAACTACTTTTTACTTCCCTATATAAAAATTCACCACAATAGATTCTCTTAACCATTCCTTATATCATTAAAATAATAATTTTTACTTTTAACTTTTTTTAAAAAATTATTTTTTTCTCTCTCTCACCTCCACCCCACTTTCTTCTCAGATATTTTTTTCTCTCTCCCGCAACTCTCTCGCCTTCTTCTTCTCCAATTTCTGTCTTCTTCCTCTGCAAAAGAAACAAAAGCCTCATTTTAATTTTCTTTCCATCTCTCTGTGGACAAACAAAAGTCCCACTTTCTTTCCCGCAACTCTTTCCTATTTTAATTTCTGTCTTCTTCCTCGACGTCGATGAATTTCTGGTCTGTGGAGGCGCTGGAGAGCATTCGGAGCCTCACGGACGTCGGGGCTATGACCCGGCTCCTCCGGCGTCAGGAAGGCCCTAGAAACGGAGGACTTCGAGTCGGCCGCCAAGTACGTCCAGACCTTCATCCAGATCGGCACCAGGTACAAGGACTCCGGATCCGATCAGAGGGACCAGATGTTCGCCGGCAAGCACCAACTAGAAGGATTTGTTGGTGCGTTTATGTTTGTTCTTAGATGATGGTGTCTGAGTTTGGTTAAATTGGTTGTTTTTTTTTCTTTGTTAAATTCGTTTTGTTTAATTTGTTGATTATTTTTGGTGATTTTTGTGGTTTTGATTGAGTGGAGACGTGATTTGTTGATTGTTTATGTTTTGATTTTTGTTCGAGAGAGATTGTTTATGTTTTGATTTATGTTTTTTATTTTTTCCATCATTCCTGGTTCGGGCTTGTTCGAGAGAGAGCAAAGACAGCGTGAGATGGGGAGAGCCGGAGGAAGAAGAAGGGATGGGAGAGGAGAGAGGAGAGAAGAGAGAGAACCAACATTTTATTATTTAATAATCAAAGGGTTTCAACAGTATTTCCCTATGCATTGGGAAATACTGTTGAAACCCAATGGACTAAGTTAAATATAGGGTTTCTGCTGTAGGATGTTTTTGTGGTTTTTTCATTTTTTTTTCCTAAATGAAGGGAAACAGACTCCTTTAGGGAGTCTGTTGCTAGTGCTCTAAGTAGACAAAAAGCCATTAATCCCCTCCCCTTCCTAATTCACGAGTTCACTGTTCTCTCACAGCTCTCTCTCTCTCTCTCTCTCTCTCTCATGAGCCAGCTTTTCCATTAAAGATCGACCCCAGAGTTGACAAGGAGCTGTGCATTCGAAACCTGTGCAATCCGTGACTCTACACTGCATTAATTTGTATTTTGTAATATACAACCGGACAAACGCTTCTTATATTCTGCACGGGTTGATAATGAGCTAATACATTATTATCATAACCACCAGGTAATATCAATATTCATTGATAATATAATAATTAAATTTCTTTGGATTTGGCAGTTGTAATTTTTTATAATTAAATTTAAAAAAACATTTGCTTTTCATCTGCTCAAAAAACACACAACAATTTTATAGAGTGATTTAAAAAAAAAAAAAAAAAAAAAAAATCCATCCAATTCATCATCTAGTGCAGTCTGGCTTAAGCAGTATAGGCCAGTTTGAAGTTTGGCCCAATATGTTGAACTTTAGGCCTAGTGCCGATGACCTTTCATGATTTGGTTTTGCTGCCGACTTGACTTGATGTTGCATTGGACTGAAAATGAAAATCCAAACACCATATGATGAAAACAAGTCTGGCCCATTTTACTTGTCCTACAAGTTAACATGTCATTAGCTGGACCTTTCAATAAATTAACCATATCGAGCCCCCCATCCTTTCCCCCATATTAAATTTCCTGTTTTCCTTTTTTTTTTTTTTAATTTAATTTAGTTTATTAAAAATGTATATAAGAATCACACACATATATATATAGTTTATAGATAGATAATATATAGTTTAATTGACCAAATTAAAAGAATTTTCTTCGGTTCAATTTAAAAGAAAACTTTATTCCTAAATGTATTATCAAAGTTTTAGCTTAGTAGTCAATCAGGCATCATTAATGTCTGTATCAATGTGGAAATGCTACAACCAACCTTTATTGGTTGAGAAAGCTTCTTTGCTGGAATAGAATTCTCTCTATTTCAATTGAAATAAACAATACCTATTTAGTATAAAATGAAGGATAATATTGTAAAGAAGGATCTTGTTCCTTATTTGCTAAGGCTTTTTTTTTTTTTAAATACATATTGATAATAGTCCATTCAATATAATAATTTGTTTGTCCATAAATTAGTCTAGAGTTTAGTGGCCAAAATGGGTCTTCAGAGTGTTGCAGTAGGATCCGAACGTTTAATAATTTTATCATTTAGATTGCTGGCAATTCGGACAGTAAATATAAGAAAACCTGTGTGAAGCCTATCCCTCCAAACAAGGAGATGAGTTGCTCAAAACCTGCTCAAACAGATAAGTCTTATGAAAATTATCTCACATTTATTACTTAAATTACTATAAATTTAAATAACACAATTGCAAAAGTCCTTATCCGTTGCAGTAGCATGGATGTGAATCATCGTGCCTCCAAAGTGGAAACCATTTTAGGGAACATTACCGTTATCACGGCTCCCGAGGTGAATCTTCTTAATTGGTAGCAAATTAAAGTTAAAAGGTGGGAGGTAGGTGGCAATGGTGTATGAGATTAGCATGCATGCAGTGGCGCTTAACCGCAGTAGAAATTTCAGAGGGAAGAGCCAAAGGACTTTAACTGCTGTCTATTTTCCTGGAAAGTGGAAACTGCTAAGTAACGCAAATTGATCGGATTTATTTCTTCCCAGCAACCTCAGGCTCACGAGAAGCTTGTCACGTCTTCACTGCTGAAACCTGATCAGCGTCTCACTTTAATCATATTCATCACACTCTTTCACTAAAAACATGCATATTGGATTGTAGCATCACTTTCAAAGCCAGAAAAATGTGGGACATCTCGGTAACTCGGCAGCCGGTTTAAGCCTTTCATCTTTAATTTCTAACCTTTGAAAAGCATCTATAATCATTTCTATCATATATATAATATAGTTTATCTTATTTCAAATCGTAACGGCTAAATATGTTAGAAACACTGTTTGGACAATGGGGTAAAAAAAAGTTAAAAGAGTTATGTTAAAAATTACATTTTTATCCCATAATTATTGGTCCATCTTAAAATGTTGACGTGATAGTATATATACCAACTAACTTTTTGATCAATTAAAATGAAAAAATATATAAGGGTCCGTTAAAACGGTTATATCAGTACCGTAATATGTATAGCATTTACTTAAAAAGGTTATAGACAAATACTATATGCATGTAGGGCCCCTTTCATAAATTACAACACTATGCTGCACACCAAAGACAAAAGATCATTATTGAGTCCTAATTGAGTTTTATAATTTGATTTAGATTTTTTTTTGTAAGTATTTGATTTAGATTTTATTAATTAGTTAAGTGGATTACTGGTTTAGAATTTTTTAGAGTTAATTAAGATGTTATATTGTAATTTAATTAGTAATGTGTTTAATTGGTTCAAAATTAGTCAAATTTGAGTTTATTCATTGAGTCTATTCAAGTGAATTATTGTATTTCAATGGAGATAGAGTTAATAAATAATTAAGTAGATTTTATTAATTTGTTCTTCCTTTTTCTTTTTTCTTTTTTTCTTTCTTTAACTTCTTTTTTTTTTTATTTGATGGTATAACTCCACCAAATTTTCCTTTTCTTTTAATTGTGCGATTCAATCCTTTGTCTTTTTTTTTTTTTGTATTTTTGTTTTTGTTTTTGTATTCCTATATATGTTGTTATTCTTCTTCCGAATTGCACTGTCCCCTGCATCACACTATATCTATATATAACCACATATTTCTGCAGCCAATAGCATACCTTTTATTCCTGCTTAGCTCTCTTCTAATTTCCATATATCCTTAATCCAACCCAGACAACCTCATCGTCCTTCCACCTTAGTGAAATGCCTAAGACGACAACCGCCACCGGCAACCAAGATGCACGTCGGAAAAGGAACAAAAAGTTCTTGGCATTCATAGTTGTCGGCCTCATAGCACAGACCATAAGTACAGTGCTCTTCGTGCTCCTAGTAATGCGCTTCCGGAATCCTAAGGTCCGACTAGGCTCCGTCACCGTTGAAACCCTCAACCTAAATTCGTCATCGTCTTCGCCCTCCTTTACCATGAAGCTTTCTGCTCAAGTTACCGTCAAAAACACCAATTTTGGTAACTTCAAATTCGGCAACAGTACAGCTACAATTTCCTACGGGGGTACTGAGATCGGAGAGGGAGCTATAGTTAAGGCACACGCAAGGTTCCGATCAACCAAGAAGGTTAATGTCACGGTGGCAGCGAGTTCAAGCAAGTTATCGACGAATTATTCTCACTTGCGCAGTGACATCGAAGCCGGGATTTTGCAGCTTAGCAGCCATGCCAAGTTGAGTGGGAAGATACACATGTTCTTCATTTTGAAGAAGAAAAAGATTGCTGAAATGAATTGCACCATGGAGCTTAATACCAAGACAAAAGCCATCCAGAATTTGGCATGCAAGTGAAAGAACTCAATCGATTGCTTTCTTTTTTCTTTTTGGGCTGCAAATTTGTATTATTCTTTGTAGCTTGTGTTTGTGAGTATCCTATCTTGATTTCACCTTTGAGGTTGTTTTAATTAATATTTTGCTTGCAATTTCTAGATCTCCTTTATTAGGTTCTTTGCTTCAAATTCTGTTTTTCTGTTCATGGATAATATATATGTTCCTTTTTAAGCTCTGCATGCACATGTAAATGATTTCTATGGTTCGGATCGATCTTTCGTGTTCGGTTTTTTGCTAGCTAGCTCGTTCATGTTTTTATTCACTTATCACAAAGAGTGTATTTGTTTGTAATTGTAGGATAATTTGTAATGCAATTTATTGGGCTTTCATGTGCATCCTTCTACGTCAGATTATCTGTATCCATCCTTCTATGTCACATACAATAAATGCATACAATGTTCACCAGAAATTTAAGTGACAGAGAGGATCCAGTTCCGGTGAGTGAAAATCTTAAGAAAATGACATAAAGGGCTTAACAGTACTTGGGTAAGATTAAGGACAACGCGATAAAAGAGAAACTATAAGTAAGGTTGTTAAATATTGGTCTATCTCAAAATTTAAGATTGTCCATTTGTTACTTGGGCAGATGATCTTAATAAAGATATTTTCATATTTACTGTCTAAATTACTAACAATCCGATCAATCCATGGTATGAGTTATATATTGTTAACTTTCAACCACAGGTCAATTAATGTGCAATATTATTCAAAGGATTTGTACTAGTCATGGACCGAGCCAAAATTTTCTGATTTGAGAGACCAAAATAGGATTGGGGGGTCACACACAATTATTTATCCACGACCGTAAGATTGTCTAAATTATATAACAAACAATATAAAGGTGAGACATTATCAATATTATCTGATATTATGGTCTTGTAGAGATCATGATTGAAAAGAAAGTTGTGCAAACATGAACTGTTTTTTGGGTTCCATAAGACCAAATTCATCTGAATTAATTTTGAAAAGTTGAAAGAAACCAAAGTTTGGAGGGTCACCACTCCAGTTGGTGCAAGAATAGTTTGCTTTTTAAATTTGAGTATGGATCCGGGAACCAGGACGGAAGTAAACACATGATCATCACATGTAATGGTCATATCATTGCCTAGAGAAGAATGAAAAAGCTTGAGAAGCCCATCAAAAGAGAAAGAAAGAAAGGCCCTACCATATCTGGCACGACTTTAGTGTCACTTACGAATAATTTAAGGAACATAAAGTGCCACGTTATCTGTCATAACGTTGTATTATTGTAATGTGGTTGGCCTAAATAACTGGGGCTCTAATTTGAGGAAGTTTTGAAATTTCATGTTATCACGATTATGTGGTGCTCCATCAATCCATTCATCTATCACATTACTGTCGAATTTGAATTTCTGTTGATTTACCTATACACTGTTACAGATTTTGTTGAAATATTGTGAGCGACTTTTATATCACATCTATCTTATACAAGGGTCAAGGTTTTTTTTTTTTTTTTTTGACATGTCCATGCAAGAGGGGAAGGGAGATTCAAACTAGTGATTTCCACTTTATTAAGTGTAGTCTAGTCAAGGTTTTCAATAGTACCCAATGAAAACGTAAGCAAAAATATCTGTTATATAATATTTTCGGATTTTTGTTTTCATGTGATATCTAACAATTTATAGCCATTTATTTCAAATAACTTTAATGGAATTGGATCTTTTTCAGTCTATTTTGGACGGAAGAATATCCAGTTAATGGCAAATATCTCTCTAAAGAGATCTTGGCCATAAATGGGACATCTATCCCTTTAATATAAATAATAAAATATTATTTATACTTTAAAAATAATTAAAAAATATTTTTAAAAAACTAAGGGGTGGCTGGACCACCACCATTAGCCTGGGGGTGGCTTTAGCCATCCCAGACCGGCCGGTCTGGGGTGGCTGAAGCCACCTATGGCCATTGGGGGTGGTTTGACCACCCCACCCCCAAGGCCCAAACTTAAAAAAAAAAAAAAATCGTCGGCACTTGGGGGTGGGGTGGTCCGACCACCCCCAGGGGCCATGGGGTGGCTTCAACCACCCCCAGGTCAATAGGGGTGGTTTGGCTACCCTTTTTTTTATTATTATTTTAGTTTTCATTTATTTTTTAAATATGAATTAATATATTTTTATTTTTTTTATTAATATGACAAGTGGCACATTTGTGGCACTATGATTTCTTTAAAAAAATTACAGCTATGAACTGGATACCCTTGAGTCCATAATGGATTGAAAAGGATCCAGATCCAACTTTAATGTTCATTCTCATTAAAAGAGTAAAGAAAATGTTAAGGCATTGATACATGAGAATGTTGGATAACAATTTTTTTTTTTTTTTCAAATTATATATCGGTTATTAATGATTTGACAAATACTATTTAGATTGACTAATATTTTTCATACGTATTAACATGTGGTTGAAGGATTTTAAAATAAACTAGCTAATCATATGGCTTCAATACATTTTCAAATCATAGGAAAAATGTGTGTTTTTAAAAGCTAAATTAATCATATATAGGAAAAATCGATTTTTTCAAATGTCTATTTTAAATCTAACTTTAATTTAAACGTAAAGTGGGGCCTTATGGCATATGACTTATGAGAGGTTGTGGGGTAGAGATAAGATTAATTATTTGGAGATGCGACAACAAACATATAGATCGAAGCTTCTATTTAGTATTGCTAAAGTCAATTTCACTACATTAAAGCGCATTATAATAGCCAACTCAACGCTACATCTATCTAATCCCATCTCTCTTAATTCAACGCTCGCCTTGAAATTAAAGGCACTAGTTTGAGAACCATGCAAATATTCCCTATACTACCAGTCTACCAGGAAACTCTCAGGTATACAATTAATCAGACATTGAATTTGTAAGATGTACGCCTTCATCCATGTGGATCCTTTTGTTTTCTCATTATTGGTACGTAGAATAAGGGAAAACATGAATGATATCAGGAAGAAGCATATGCATCATGCATAGTTGGTAAACACACAAGACCAACGTACAAGCTAGGGAATGTAGTGTGAACATCATTTGACCCATGCTGTTGCTGTCTTGGTCCGCGCGACAATTATACATCTGAACAAAGACCAAAGAAGACCGCGGGGGTTTAATTAAATTATTGGGCTTACGTACAAAAATAACCCCTAAAAACCCTTGATGGATGTACGTTGCTTCATAAAAATGACCCTATTTGTTAACCAGATAATGCTTGCTTTGGACAGTGAACCATAGCTATATATTGCTGCTATTTTTTTTTTTTTTAAAATCCAATTCGTTTTAATTTATAGAAGTGCGAGATGAAAGACCTCTATCAACCAATGCAATTAGGAGATTGACCAAAAATTGACTAATTTGTTAATCACGTCATTTGATTTGAATTCTATTTTACTAAATCCTAATTAATTCAATTATTTTGTGTTGAGATTGTATCGGGTGCATCAAAAATTATCTATCTTAATTTGATTGAACACATTTAGTGCAGTAGTATACTGTAATGTGGACCATTCATTGTGCATATTAAGCTAACTCTAAGTAAAATGTCAGTTTCACACTGCATATATTCAACCCAAATAGAGATTCATTAATTCTTAATGGTTATCTACCAAAAAGTAAATGTATAGGGCCCACAATATTCCTGAATAACCCAATTTTGTATCGTAGGTCATTAATTTGGTAATTAGTCTGTCAAATTTCCGAGTGAAAAACAACAATGCCCCCCTTTTTTTTACATGTCTACACAATAGGAGGAAGAAAAATTCGAACTAGCAACCTTCATTTCATTAGGCGTGATTCAAACCAATTGAATTATCTCTTAGGAATAGAATAAGAAATTTAGGGTTTCTATAGTGCGTCAAAACAATTCATGTTTTTTAATTAGGACCGAAGAAGAAGAAAAACACATCACATAAGAAATTTAATTAGTAATCACTGCCAAACGCCAAGCTAGAAGGATAACTCATGCCTCCTGGGCCTTTTCCACGTTGAATGACGCACACGTAATACTTTTGACCAATAAGGAGAAAATTGGTAAACCCAGTTTAACGGGAGTCATAACGCGCTGTCAAAAACCTATTGCAATTCCTTGCACGATCGATGACCCTACTTTGACCAAGTTTATCACCTCTTTTTTTTGGTTAGATGTCCATACAAGAGAGGGAGAAAGATTCAAATTAGTAATCTTCGTTTTATTAAGCATGGTTATAGTCGATTGAATTACAAGATGAGGAAGCTCATCATTGGCAATCAAAAAAACCCTAAACTTTTTTTTTTTTGACATGTCCACACAAGGGTAGGGGGCGGGAGGGATTCGAACTTGTGACCTTTGTTTCATAAGGCGTAGTTCACAGTCGATTGAGTTACCACTTGGAGACAAAAAAAAAATCTTAAGCTGTAATATGATTATTTAGCTCCTACCATAAAGAGCTAGCTGCAATATGATTATTTACCACATTTAATATTATTTTAATATGACGTGGCAACAAATGTTGATGTTGCTTAATGAGCGTCATTTTTTTGGACGAAAACCATACGGAATGAACCCTTTAAATCCACTACCACTAGTAACATATGTCCTATATGCCATTATCTTCTCTATGCTTAGGAAAAAAAAATTTAAAAAAAATACAAAACCTACTCATATCAGATTTCTTACATTTAACCAATACTCAATGGTTGCTACAGTATTTTCCAATATATAGGGAACCAAAAGTGGTTTCTTATACATTATTTTAATATAAATATTTTTCTTTACTTTCTCTTCTCTCATCTTTTTGTCTTTAACTAAGGATTGTGGTGGGATTTTGTTAAAAAAGTGATGGTAGGTAGGAAACTTGTATTTTGTAAAGAAATAATATTTTAATGGTATAGGAAAAAGTAAGGGAAGGTATTGCGAAATATATTTTCATAGGGAAGCAAAAAGTATTTTTATATCCTGAATTTATGAAAAATAAAAGGGAAGTTGTTGTTAATGCTTTAAGCCGTTAAAATAAATTTTAAAAAATTCAAAGAATAATTACAAATTAAAAGCAAATGTTTGCTCATATATTTATTTATTATACATTTACGCATTTCTTTCGGTCATGTCTCAAATGAATATATGTAGTGTGGACCGTGTGGTCATTCATAACATTTGGTGCATGAAAATTAGTTTTTTGGTAGAAGAACTCGCTATGTAAGCTTTAAAAAGATGTAAAATAATGAAGTGATGTATAGCATTATAGTGTCCCAAATAGTACGTACGTATTCACTCTTTTATCACCCCCCATGCCTATGTGGTGGGGTAATCCTTCATAGCATTTAGTACTTAAAAAGTAATTTTTAGGTTGAAGCGACTGTGTCACAAATGGGGGTGATGGATACTTAATTGATAGTGAGAAAGATATTTCTCAACTGCCATCAATATCTAAACAAGCCCATGAAAGTCAAGTTTCTACGCGTTTGATTTGGGGGAAAAAATGGTGGCCTGGAAACATTTTCTAGGAAAGTGTTTGAAATTTCTTCCAACAACTCGGACGGTATATTATATTGTGATGTGAACTTATATCTACAAATTAATAGTTGCTCTCATAAAAACCATTTGTGAAAGTCAGAACTCAACAAAAACCTCAGTTTGTCAAGACCATAAAAAATGGAAGGTAAGGATAATCAATCACCCTATCCATTGGCACCGGCGGCCAACGGCCGTGGCCGCAGTGACGACGAGTCGTTCACGACGGCACACACCAAAGAGCTACGCAAAAAGAAGCGCGTGAAGTGCATGGTATTCGTTGCTGCTTTCGCTGTGCTCCTAACCATAGTCATCTTGGCCTTTGTTTTAGTCGTCACGCGCATCAAAACTCCCAAGTTCCGGCTGCTTGCTGCCTCCTTTAATCTTACCGATGTTTCAAATTCTTCAATCTCCTTGCGGACGAATGCTCAATTCACGGTAAAGAACACCAACTTTGGTCACTTCAAATATGAACATGGCACTGTTAGGTTTGCCTACAGGGGCATGACTCTTGGTGAGGCCGCTATTGAAAAGGCTCGAGCCAGGGCTCGATCCACCAAGAAGGTCAACGCCACTTTTACCCTGAGTTCACTAAATTTGCCTATCAATTCTGGGATATCAAACGATCTGGCTGGGGCTCTTTTGCCGCTGACCAGCTCCTCAAAGTTGGATGGAAAAGTGCACCTATTGAAGGTTTTCAAGAAAAAGAAGTCTGCTCAGATGGATTGCACCATGAATATCAATATCGGATTGCTAAAAATTCAGAATTTGAAATGCAAGTGATGTCTTCTTACAATATATATTCACCCGCCTCCCTTCGTTTTTTTTTTTTTTTTTTTTCATACTGTGACCAAGGAATAGCGATATCTGTTAATAGCATATGGTCTCTCATATGCCTTTTTTGTTTGTGTTATGTTCTTATGTTCATTTTGAAATTGTACATATAATTTAAGTCCAAATCTATCAGCTGTCTAGTGCCTCAATGGATTCATTCTTCAAGCTAGTTTGTAAGAGGTTCACTGTTTCTGAGGGAAAACAAAAAGAAACTAACTTGAAGGGGACTAAATTGATCGACTTAAATATTCAAAGACTAATTTGACAACGTATGTAAACTTCCAAGGATCAAATGCATTCTAACCTTTTCAATTGACTGATCAACAAAATGAACTGCAGTTAGACCACTTAAGTGGGGAAAGGGACACACGGCTAAGCAGTCAAGTACTCTATATATGTGGGCTTTTTTTTTTTGGTGGTGCTCTAGTAAACTAACCTATATCTAGATAGACTAGATGCATGGCTGAAAAGGCTAGCTCCAGACTGGGCACCATCTGCATTTAAACCCAACTAACCTATCTTTATCACCATTTTCAACATCACCCCCACAAGATTGACAATTTACCTGAAATTTTTGTTCAAAGTCTGCCGTGGTTGGGTAGGGTAGGTTTATGCTTGTCGTTTTTCAAGTAGTTTAGTGGTATGAAAATGTGCATATGTTTGGCTGCTTCCCATTTGACTTTCCTTCACTGGGATGGGAATCCAAGAGCCGTTCAAATTGGTAGGAATTTGAGCAATTATTGTGAGAAAATCTATAAATTAAAAAAAAAAAAAAAAAAAAAATTCAACTTCACGTGTAAATAAATTTTGAACGGTTCAATCACCTATTCAAATAGATGAATTTCATATGGTCGCAGATTCATTCTCATTTATTGTTTGATTGATTCCCTGCCGCTGGACAAATGCTTAGATGACCTAAATGAGCCGTTGTAGACTAGTCGTTGCTAACCGTTCTAATTTTTTTATTTTTTTTTTATGTTTCCCTAGGTACGCCAGGCCCATATGCTGTTCATGGAGGCCCTCCTGCAATTGTTGACCCACTAAGCTGTACATTCAGTATGCCCACCGGCCACTCTTTTCCTTAACCAACGAAAGCCCCATTCCATTTTCACGGCCCAGCGCTTATCTCAAAATCGTGAAATATTTAAGCACAAAATGAGTTCAACCAAGCCTTCACTCAAAAAATCCCTTTCCCTTTCCCTTTCCCTTTCCTGATTAGGAAAAAAAAAAGAAAAGCCTTCAATAAAAATCACTCTTTATTCACTCAAAAAGTTCCTGCATTCAACATCTTTCCTCTCATATGACTTATTGTAGAAAAGAAATTGTAAATTTCATTATTTAATTAATATTTTAACATTTACACTTATATTTAAATTTTCTCTCAATAATTAAGTTCCAAATATTTAACTAAAATATAAGTGAACATTAAGGTCAAGATTTGAACTAGCTAACCTAACCATAGTTATACAGTGTAAGACACCCATATACAATGTGGGACAATATATATATGCTGCCAAGATATGTAATTTTGATCATTTATCATTATTTAAAGATCCCAATTGTCATATTAGTCATATAATTTTGATTATATTAGAGAGATGTTGCACATCCATCCATAATCTATCTCTTTTGCACATAAATATTAAAAAACAAAAAAAAAATGAAAATGAACATTTATCTTTTGATTATATGCATGGTGGATAAGATTGTAGTGAATTTGTTAGCTCGAGATCAATCCATTATCCATTCCTGTGGCCAAAACTTTCTCTAGCGGTAACACTTAACTTGGTCTTCGTTTGTACCCTCGTTTGCCGATTCATGTATATGACGAAACCGGTAAACTTGGTTGGCCTTGAACTCAGGCGAGAATACTGATTCCCACTCATAATGTCTCCTGCGGATGATGTTTTCCCTAAACAAGAATTCCGGAATACGGGCTTAATGATGCTCACATCACATGAGCCCCCATATTCAACCATCTGCAATATGCGTTGATGCAAATACGAGCCCCCAAAATGGCAACATTAACAACACAAATGAGACACAACAAAATCAGCGGAGGAAACAGAGGCAATCTACGGTCCTCGGAGAAAAATATGATGTCGGGTCTTTGTTTGTGCCGTGTCCCTTTATTCACTGCATCCTTTCTGGAAACGATTTGTAACACTAATCACTCACAGTTTTTTGAGCTATATAATATAATAAATTGGTGCAAATGCAATGAACCCTTTTTTTATTGGCGTCCTCTCATCTCCATGTGTAGAAACAGAGTCCCTGTCTTTTTCTCTTTCTCTTTCTATTGAGCCTATTTTCTTTTTTCTAGGTTTATGGGTCCACCTGAAACTATAGTTTTATCAAGCAAAAAAACCATAATAATGTAAAACAACTTTAAACTAGGAGTTTGGAAAGAGGGACAAAATTTTAATAAAAAAAAAAAGCCTCTATTCCAAGCAAAACCCATGTATTTTCTCGATAAGTTGTGGATTTGAATTGTCAGCAATTTATTGTCTGACTGGTTAGCAATATGGAGTACAGAATTGTTAGGGTGAAAGTGGGTTTTAGGTGTGTGAGAGTGATGAAGGGGACAGAGTCGTGTAGAGGTGGCCTACGCAGTCTGAAATGTTGGGCAGTGGTGCAATAAGGTGCACAGTGAAGAGCGCAATGGGAGATGGGCCACCAGATTTTTGGTTGATTTTGGCATGTCTCGCCATTATGAATGATGATGGTGCATTGGAAATTTGGTTTTGTTTGCAGCGCCAGAGGCCCAGAGCCTTCCGCCTTCGTCCTCATTTCATTTATGACTTCAAGCAAACACCCCCTTGTCCCTACTCTTCTTTCCTACTCTCTTTTTTTCATTTTGAATGTTCAAATTTTCAACCAACTTCACGTGTGAGTGTGACCCATTAGTTTGAATTTGCAGCAGATATCACTGTGTGATTCATTTTTTGTCAAGATTAGGCTGCTCTAATTATTGAAATACCTGAAATAAATAAATAAAAATAAAATACACAATTTTTTTTTTTTTTATATATATATAAATAAAATAACATTAAGCAGAAAATAAGAGATAAGGGGTACCAACTACCAACAAACACCGCTATTCGGTTCAAAGAAAGAGATAGTAGACTCGGTTTTTTAACATTCCACTTCCACAACGTGGATGGCATACCCAAGGAAGGAACCAATTAAGAATTAATACCCGTAAAATAATATATAAAGATAATTGAAAAAAGAAAAACATGGTAAATAATCAATTTTTGGGTTTCACCAATTTGCAAACAGGTTTTTATGGTATAAAAATATTGCTTAAAACTCCTTTTTGATAAATAAAAATGACAAATAACTTTCCACTCCCTCTCAACTTGCATTAGAAATTTTGTCATAAATCGTCAAATATAACATGTCAACATCAATAATAAAATTACAAAATGCCCTAGATGAAATTAAGCTATATGAATTTTACTAAAATTTGAATAACTTAAGAGAAGGATTGCAAGGCCAATCTATCTTAGGTAAGAAGGTCCTGTTCTTTAGATTGTTTATAACTCTTATCTTTTATGTTGTCTAAATTTTACTAAAATTTGAACAGTCTAATTTTAGGAGATACTCTCCTCAAGCAAATACGTTAGAGTCTTAAAGACATAATTTCAGAAGAAAAAAAAAAAAGGTTAAATACTTTGTTGGCCTCTGTGATTTGCACTTTTATAAAACGATTGCTGGTCTTAAAAACTATTAAAGGCGGTGCATGTGGCTTTCCCGTTTTTTGTGTGTCAACTCATCTATTTTTTGTCCAATAGTTTAACAACTCTCCATGTCAAAGACATTTAGCGCCTATCACATGTCTCTCATGCTATGTCATTCATCCATTCTTGCTACATCAATATTACTTTAAAAAAAAAAAAATTGGTAGCAAGAAAGATCATCCCCACCAACCACAAGACGCGACCCACTTGCAAGGGAGAGAGGATCTCCGTTACCCATAGGGGTGGGATCTCCCCTTGCGGTGGGTGGCGGAGATGATCTCCCTTGTTGTCATTATTATTATTATTTATTAATTAATAATGATGTGATAATAATAGATGAATAACATGAACATATGAATATGAATGATGTTGGCATGACGAGCCACTCAATTGTTAGAAGGAAAGAAGTAAAATGAAAAAGAAAACTGCATATACTAATTTTAGTAGTGTTTAAAACGGAGATAACCCGTAGCGTACAAGTGCAAATCACACAGACCAAAAAGTATTTAACACAAACAAATCCTCAGGTATGACATAAGCAGCAGATTGGGTAGCGCTGGAGATCTCAATCCATGGATGGTTGCATGGTGGCTTAGAGTAGAGACGGTGAAGAAAGCATATATCATGGCATATGCTCCTATATATTAATGCTTTATTTTAACGTTTTAATGCCCACAGATTTGTACAAAAGCAAATGTAAATTGCTTTTCTCTTCAAAGGTACTTTCAAAAGCATGAAGTTTGCTCAGGATCATTTAAAAGATTGAGAATTTGAGATCTATAGCAAGCGTCAACACCTCTCCTCCCCACACCAACTATATCTCTGTTTCTCACAGAAATATGGCCTCCAAAGTCTGAATTGGCAAAATGCTATTGATGGGTCTGGAAAACATGTTCTTTACAATCTATCTTTTCCCACTTCAACCTTTTGCAACCCAAAATATCCAACCAGGGACTGCATTTTCTGAAAAAGCTTTAAGGCTCCCCAAAAATTGAAAGAAAAACAAAAAAAAAATCAAAAGCAATAAAACCGTCATGTCATTTCAATCCCAAAATGCACAGAAATGATGATATATTTGATTCGAACAGCTATCCCATATCATATATATATCTCAGAAAGTGATTTAATGGTAGAAATGCAGGGCCCGATACTGCAAACAGACACAAAGCACACACAAAAGATCACAAATAAGGAATTCTTTCAATCTCTTCATAATGACACCATCACTTTACAGACAACACCAAGTGAGTGTGTATGACACCCGCTGGTCATCATACCTGAACACCTGACCATTGAAAAAAAGAAAAAGAAAAAGAAAAAACTAAAACAAAACCCTACGCTATCCTCTGCGATTCTTCCCTGTTTCTTCTTTACTTACAAAACACAAGAACAGAGTGCCCTGTTCGGTTTCCTCCTGCTTTCCATTTCCCATCAAAACATCTCAAATGCCAACCACATTGCCTTCCTTGATGCATGTTTTAACGGATATCTCTTCAGAAGGTTCGCTTGCAAATCGCGACAGCAGACAAGAATCTGAGATTAAATTACAGCAACAAAAAAAGTGAAACTTCGAACTTCATTAAGACTATAATAAAACTCAGTATTGAAACAGAGTGGATTATACCTCTGGAATATGAATTTCTTGATTTGTCATGCAACGAATCGGTAATAGAACTCGTTAATAAAGAAGAATCTGAAACAAAAGTTAGAAAAGACTAAGAATTGGAATCCAGCAAAATATATTTAAGTTTCAGAAATTTGAAATCTTGATTCATTACATTTATTTATGAACATATCCTATACCTCTAGAAGAATTGAAGGATCTCTTGCAATGAAGAATGGCGCTTTGAATACCATCATCCTGCTGCAACAGCGAATCGTCTCTCCTATTCACCGGCTGTGCAGGTCCGATCGAAGCCGATGCGGATTTGCTTTTCCGCAAGGGCTTCTTCTTCTTAGGCAACGCCACTGTGGCCGGAGACGACGCAGGTGAAGCCACCGATAACTCTTCGGAGAACTTTATCTTTTCGCTGTTCCTTTTTGAGACCTTGACGTACAAAGGTTTGATTAGGTTCAAATATTTTTGAATCACTTCCTTTGAGAATCGCTCTGCTTTTGAGTCCTCTGAGGGCTGGTCTTGTATTTTGCTTTCAGTTTTTCTCAAACTGTTTCCTCTGGTGAATAGTGAGTTTTTCGGAGCTTCTTCAACCTTGAGTTTCACCGTGAAGAAGGCCTTGCTTTCTTGTCTTCTCTGCTCCTGGTTATCCATGGAAACGGATTTGGACTCTGTTTTTGCAGTTGCCATTGACTTTGACTTCGGCTTCTTAAACATGAGTACTTGAAATCTTGGAGCGGATTTGAGCAGAGCGATCGGGGACTGAGGCTTAGAGGTGGGCTCAATCGGGAGGATTTTTCTTCTGGAAATAGGATCGTTAGGAGACAGAGAAAGGGCCGGCTCTGAATTGAGGGCAGCTTTTTTGGACGAGTTGTTGTTGCGGTGTTCCTTGGTATCAAGCCTGGTTTTATTATCTTTGACATTGTTGGCTTCTGGGTTGTCGTTGCTTTTGTCTTTCTTGCTGTCAAAGTCAAAAACAGTGAGCTCCAAGTCGAAGAAAGAGTCTTCTTCTTCTTCTTTTTCAAGTCCATCCTCTTTTTCATTTAGAGGATGAGGAGCTCCATTGGTAATAAAGGGGTAGGCGTTGGTGGGTCTCCAGAACTTCAGGAAGTTCAGAGCTTCCATGGCTGCGATATGAGGATTGGGTTTGGGTTATCTTAGGGTTTTGATGGGTTTTATAAAGGGGTTTAAACTTGCGAGAGAGAGAGAGAGAGAGAGAGAAAGAGAGAGAGCGTGAGTGGTAATGAGTGAAATGAGAAAGCTGAGCTTAATCTTCACTTCGTTTTATGGTTGTGTTTGCAAGCATTGGGAAGCAGAGAATAACGTAAGCTTTTCTTTTGCTTTTTGAAGAGACAGAGAGGGTTGCTTTTTGTATTTTGATTTTGTTTTTGTATGTTTTCGTTGTGTTTTTTACATTGAATTGCTTACGTGGGATTCAACGGGCGGGCATGTGAGACTGTTCTTTCAAAAGAGAGAGAGTGCGTATAGCCTGTGGCCTGTGGTAGACCTATAAAGTTTCAGATTTGCAGACCAGGAAATACAAAATCAGTCTCTGAAGAATGCAGATTCGTATCAGAGTTCAACAGGGTACTTGAGTTCTTCTCCCCACACGCGCTCATCAACTGTTTGAATTCTATTTTTTCTTTGTATTATTATCCGACATCGTAGAACCTCAGTATTCAATGTCATTTAAGATTATGTTTTGGGTTGTTTCTACTCATTAAAGAACCCTGTCTTTAGGGTTTCTGATTTGACCATATGGATACTCGGATTTTTCACTAATTTTACTGTTTAAATTGGGGATTTGATTTTGTCTAAGAGAAACTTCTTTTTCTCTCTACAAACTATAATGCGTTGGTTTTTTTTTCTTATAAATCATCAACTGTGTTAGTTTATTTTTAAAAACTACTATTTTATATCTAAAAATTCATTCCGTTAGTCAAAACTGTTAATCTAAACGGTCAATCCGTCATTTTGTATTACTTTGCCCCCATAAATTACTATGTATTGTCATTTTAACCGTTTAAGTTAACGGCTTTAATTGACAGAAGAGGTTTTTAAACACTAAATAATAGTTCATGAGGGCAAAATATCACAATTGGCAGTTCATAGGAAAAAAATGTTAACACATTATAGTTCATGGAGGCAAAAAATAGTTTCCCCTTTTGTCTTTATAAGTTTACTTGTATAAACAAATGGGTAAACAATTCTTAAGTTGCTTGAACATATAAGTTTCTATCATATTTATTGTCCGAATTATCATATTTATTCATCGGTGAGGAAATACAAAACCATAGGGAACATAGAGAATAAAAGATAAGCCAAAGTGACAAAATCTCAACCACAAAGTTTGAGTCAAACTTGTTGGTTTCTCATTTTGAAGAGAATTTGGATCCGAATAGAATACCTTTAAAAGATATTTGAACAATTAAAATAATGATTTAGTACAAGACTTGAACAATCTAGGCAAGACAATATATTGAAGTGAAGATAAAAACAACCATCGGAATTTGGGTTGCGCGTGGGAGTTACTGTGGATGTGTTATATTGTAATTGAAGGAAGGAAGGGGATTTTGTTGTGTAGAGAAGACGGAGGAGGGATGGTGACGAGAAACTTCCAAAAAGTGGTGAAAGGAAAATGAAAAAAAGAAAGATAACAAAGGCCAAAAAGAAAAGACGCAGAAAAGAGAAGGAAAGCAAAAAAACAAAGTAAAAACAAAGGAAGGGAAGCGTAAGGTAATCTACTTTGCTTTTTCAGTCTTATTTATTTAAAAAGATCTGCTAAAGTCAGAAATTTGGGTTCTTTACAAGGCAACGCATTGGTGCAGACTGGGGCACGCCTGCTTTCAGCTTTGAACGGGTCCAAGTCTTTGAAAGGCTAGCAGATGGCCACCAAACGGGTCCAAGTCTTTGCTACAAAAGGTTTGACTTGTGAAGATGGGCTTTGCTTTGTCTTAGACTCTTAGCCCTTCCCTCCCCCCTCTTTGAAACCTGTGCAAAATGCTTGGGGTAGAAGGTTTCTTTTCTTTTTCTCACTTTCTTTCTTTTGTGAACTTGGTAAAAAAGTATTGTCATATTTTGGGTCCTTGTTTTAACCCTAAATGCTCTTTTGGGGCCAATGCTATCCACTAGTGTCTCACAATTCTAGCTGGGTTTCTGTTAAAAGAAGATCTAGCATATATGCAAGTTAGTATAAGCTATTTTCAAATATGAGATACCGTTATAAAAATTAATAAAAAACACGAGAGGTGGCATGGTAGGTATCGGATGACGACTATTCCTCAAATGGTGGTTCGAAGGTGATCACGGCCATTGCTATCATGATTTGGACCATTCATTTTATGGTATTGCATCCATCTAGGGTATTGCACATGAACTCAATCTAGGTGTTTCCTACATGTTGTGGTCCTCCTCAGCCAAGAATCTAGCTAGCTTTCAAGTATACAAGCCATGCATTAGCCCTCTCACTGCTCCCACAGCATCACATGGTCGATCATTGCAGCATTCATGAGTTACATACAACTTTAAGTTCTTTCTTCTTTTCAATTAAAAACACAAAAGACATGGAAAAAAGAAAAAGAAAAAGACTAGGGTTTTTTTTTTTTTTTTTTCTTTATGGCTTGCACGATGCAAATATGCTGCCTGCTCCTCCTGCTTAAGCTGACTTTTATTTTAACAAATTTTGGTCGGTCGAAAAATCATTAGCCGACTGACTCTTCTGATATACTAAACATTATATTATTGCCACATTTTCCCCATCAAATATTGTCAATTAGGGCCTAGAAATCATGACTTAAAGTAGAATTTTAATCCCTTTGGCATCATGTCCAAAGTTGTAGGATTCTGTTCTTCTTTTTCTACGAAAGGAGAAGGGTGTTCCCCACCATCATCATCTTCAATTGTTTATTTTATTTTTCTTGTTGTCATCTCAGGTGGATCAAACCAGTCCCTATCCAAAATTCCCTTTCAAACTCAAGAGCCTA
Source organism: Carpinus viminea (assembly GCA_013348765.1). Classification (NCBI taxonomy): domain Eukaryota; kingdom Viridiplantae; phylum Streptophyta; class Magnoliopsida; order Fagales; family Betulaceae; genus Carpinus; species Carpinus viminea. Next base: position 623,661 of record CP054673.1, read on the forward strand.
CCATGGCCCTTTTTGTAGGTCTTCTGGTTTTGGTTGTTGGGTGTTCCTCTTTTCCACCCTCGAAGAAATTCACGGTTGGTTGGCTAGTCAAATTATTCCTTAATGAATTTTGTGACTGGTGGGATCTTTATGTTTGTAATCAATAATCATGATATTAGGGATTAATTTAAAGGTTAATTGTCGGGGCTGTGGTATTACACCAACCTTGCTGTACAATCTGAAAGACGAAAGTTACAAAAAGGGAACATTTTACTGTACTTGAGAACCTTCCACTATAATTATAATTTACTCCAAAATTTCTTTGAATTCAATCCATATTCCATCACAATAATTACCCCTAATTCAACGTAAGGTAGATCCTATAAATTTTGTTGAATTATATAATTTGATTATGGGCTAAGAATCCAAGATGACTCTTATTAGGCTATAAATTTTTGTTGATGAGATGGAAGTGACATCATTAATTTTGAAAGCAGAGCTTTATTTGAGGCTGTCTCAACTGCCAAATTGGTTTACTTCTCATATAATTGGTCGTGTTAGACTATATGATGGGGATAAAATTATATACTCTAACCTTGAGTTTACAATTCACTTTTTATTTAAATGAAATATTTTATGTGTTGGACTTTATTTATTAAGGAGAAATTTGAAAATGTGCATGAGAGAATGTTTATTTAAATAATTAAATTTAATATTTTTTATGAACTTAAAATTTTAAAATAAATAGTAATTTGACATAGGTTTTTGAATATCTTGATTGAACACAATATAATCCAAATGCGTATAGAATTCTCCTAGTTATCTCTCTTTTCTTTTTTTTTGGAAGGAAAAAAAAAAAAAAAAAAGAGAGTTATAAGCAATAGGCCCAGGCATGATATGGGCAACAGCCCATTTTGGCAGCTACATGAGCCCTCTCATTAGCTCAACCTTTTTGGACTTGGACAAGTCCATTTCCTCCATTTTGAGCTGGTTGAGAAAATTTTGTCAATCTCCAATAAACCACCCATGGATAGCCCGTTTTCCAGTTCTCCCAGATTTTCAATTCACTGATTGACACAACATGGGTGTTTGGACGCATCCGAAGCATATTCTCCCAGATGTTCCATTGTTCTGGCAACAACCAAAGGATATACCAAAGGATTCTAAATCTCCCACAAGTGAGACGAGCGGCGAGCCCCTGTTTTGTTGTTGGGAGTAAAGAGGCCGTGTGGTGGTTTGTAAGCAAGCGTTCCTCTTTCCTCTCGGCCATCAGCCATGCCCGGCACTTCTCTTCGATTCCATCAAAAACTAATCTCGGTAATTCAACCATAACTTCTTCTGTTTGTTTTTTGCATCATTCCAATTTCAATCTCAATGTCAATCAAGTATGTTGATGCTTCGATGAATATTGCTTGCTAATTAGGTATAGAAGGTTCCTTCTCATGTGTAATTCCTGTATGCTCAAAAAGGAACCATTCATTTTGTTTGTTTTGCCTTAGAATGGGATCATGCGACTGACATTATGTCATTATCTCTGCATTTTATTTAAGTATTTGCATAAAATTAGGAATCTTAATTTTTCACATACTCGTGAACTCAATACAAATTCAACACCAAATTAAAGGGTCAGAGTCAAGAAGTCTGAAATGGGTCGTGTTAGGGTTCACATATATAGTCTTATATTCATACTTCGATACGACTCAAACCCGATATGCGCCGTCTATTTTTGATAACCCAATACAAAATTAGAGAGATAGGGTTGATGAGTTTGACCCGTTTAATTAAATAGGTCAAATTAGAACCGTGAAATTTGACCAAACTCGACATGCGAACACAAATTAATACGCATAAAATAATATGGTAAGCTACATAGGTATCACATTCTAGATAATGTTTGTATTATCTGGAGATAGAGTACTGGCATGATTTTTCTTTAGATGAGCGAGTGAAGAAATTTGAACCAATAAGGTTAGTTGTTCCCTTTTAAAAACTCCTAAAGTAGTTTTTCCCAAATAATGTCACCTACATGCAGTCTCTCCATTATATGAACTGTGCATTACTATAGGCAGTCACTAGAAAACATCATTGCTAACTTCGTTACAAGGGGCATAGGATCATGTATTTGGGATTGAGACCCCATGGGGTGCAATAGGTTTTTTCTAGACCGTTCATTTGAAAAAACCTATTGCTAACAAGACATAATACTAAAAAAAGAATAAAAGAGTTGACTTGTGTAGTTTGGTGGGGGTGGCCAAACCATTCCTTTTGGGCACAATAATGGTTCGACCACCCTAGACCCTGCTATTTGGTAGGGGTTGGGGGGAGGAGGGGGGAGGGAGGGGAGCGGTGATTAAACCACTTCCTTGGCTAAGGAGGTGGTTCGGTTACCTATTTACTTTGAGGGTGATAGAACCACTCCCTTTGTTTAGGAGATAGTTTGGCTATTTTAAATCAACTATTTAAGTAGTTCGGCCATCCCACCAAAACACTCGGTGCTTTTTTTTTTTTTTTTTTTCTTTTCCTTCTACTTTGCTGGCATGATATGAACCATTTATTTAAAATAAATGATCTCGGAAAAACTTATTGCACCCCATGCAATACCTAAGGGATCTGTATCCATGTTTTTGGATGGCATTGACATTGTTTAATGGAAAGTTTTGTTGTTTTTTTTGTTTTGTTGTTTTTTTGTTTTGTTTTGTTTTGTTTTTAAACTCCCTTCTTTGCTGATGATGTATCTGTTTTAGGGCTATAGAACGAATTTAGATTGGGTGCAAGGAGAGCTGAGAAGTTAATAATATGAGAGAGCAGAGCACCCGGATGTCCACAGCAAGGTGAAATCTATTTACTATTTCACATAAACTGCCCATTACTATGTGCCGCTTCCATTGCACCCTGTCCCAACTGCTATCTCAACGCCCAAATATTCAAAACAAGATGGCTGTCTGGATGTCAGTGAAATCCATTATAATCACTATAACTTCAATTTTTTAGTGTATTTACTAATTTGACTTGGCATTAATCTTAGTATAAAACGTAAGGGAATCCTGCATGTCCACAAGTGACAAGAACAACTCCTACTCCATATGCTTTCGATCCAATTGCTCACCTTTTTAAGCTTTTTGATTTTCTACAACAGAAAATTAATGATTAAAATATTCTGGGTTCTGATTTTGATGCCTGTTTTTGTCTACCTCTCCTTGATTCTAACTCCAATTTATTAAGGAAAAAAAAGAGTTATTAAATGCTAGTTTTTTTTTTTTTTTTTCCTGGGCAAATGGTAGTTAATTTGTTTGGATACCTAATCACATTTTTTCATGCACTTTTTTTTTTTTTTTTTCCTTTTTGGGAGCTAGAATTAGGTGAAATCTTTTTCCCACATTCTATAGTTAATCTAAGAAATGCATTACAACATTATTGGTTAAGAAAATTTTACATAGATTTTCTATTTATAAACAGTTTGCTTTTGACACCTTCATTCACAAAAAGGTTTTTTTTTTTTTTTCTACCGGCCCACCATTAATGGAAACTGTGCACCAAATTTCTGAATGATTTGAAGGGCTGGGGCCCAAAGAGTCCCAGTTGTGAAACTCCACGAGTTGGGAACAACCGGAAGGTGAACATATAGCCCACGTACAAATAAACGTCGATTTGACGGCGTCCGGTCAATACTCATATTTTGCTCAAGAGGAAAGAAGTTATGATATAATGCCCTATACTAATAAAGAATTTTTTTCCAAAATAATAATAATAAATAAAGATTTATTTTAATATTTTCTAAAATTATTAATACGTTTTCCATGCATTTCATAGAGTATATGAAGATTTGGCTCGCTTGGTTATTAACTTTAATAGATTTTTAGGATTTCTCTTTTAATTATTGTAATTATATTTTGGTTGTATCCACTTTTAGGCACTTAAGAGCCTTATGTGCCTTATTTTAGTTATTTCCTTTTAAAAATGAGAAGAAATGGACAACATGTAAATTTAGAGTTATAAGATAAATACGAAGATTATTGTATTAACAAGAAGGGGATTCTTCCCCCCTCCCCCCTCTTGTGTGGACATGTTAAAAAAATTAAAAAAGAAAAAAAGAAAAAGAAAAAGAAGGGGATTCTTCAAATCTATCTCATTTTATTTGGAATACTTAAATTTAGACTAGAGATAGAATATGATTTATATTTAATGTGTCTCATTCTCTCTCACTCTTTTCTTTATATATTACTATTATCATTAAGAATGTTTTTGTTTTTGTTAAAATATAAATTAAATGATTTAATTTATATGTTCTTATAAGCTTAATCTTTTAAAATAAATTGTGATTTAACATAATATGATAGAAAATGTACCGAGTTCAAACATTGTGTTTGTCATTTATATCTCATTTCAATTAAAATATTTTACATGTTAAGCCTCTCTTATTTATTAAGAGAGATGCACGAGAGTGAGTGTTAGAATATAAATTAAATTATTAAATTAATTTATTCCCATAAGTTTAAATTTATGAGATAAATAACAATTTAACATATCTTAATCACCTCTCTTTAGAAGTTAGACAAAGACTTTGGATTGAAAAAATGATTAAACCGTATTTAATATCAGATGATCACATTGAAAAATAAGGTGTCTTAAAAAATTTATATACCAACTCCTCTTATAATCCTATTTGAACGAAACAAGAACTAAAATTATATCACCAAAACTCAGGATAAAAGTGGTGTATATACTTCTAAAATTTGCTTACAAATGATGTTTTACGTCCAATATAAGATAGTGAGGGAACAAATTTTGGAGAAATTTTTATTTTTTAGGATGATCCGTCTCCAAATCCCCCACGTGTACGGTGTACGGCACGGTTGCCTCCGATAAACTATATTGTCTCCGTGACATTAGATCCTTCTCACTATCCGTTACGCTCCGAAGTCCGAAGCTCTCGCTCGTCCTCCAAACCTCAGCCTTCGCCTCCCAAACGCCTATAAACGGCCCAGATTTCATCTCTCTCTCTCTCTCAATTTACACTGTTCTCGTTCTTTGAAACGCAAACTCTCTCTCTCTCTCTCTCTCTTGTTGCGTGGCGGAGATCCATGGCGGACCATGAGGGCGACCATGAAACGCTGGTGGAGAAGATCCTGGAGAAGATCCACGACCACGATGATTCCTCTTCGTCGTCGTCCTCCGACTCTGATGATGGCAAGTCGAAGTCCTTCGACTCTGCCGAATCAAAGATTTTTAGACTCTTCGGCCGTGAAAAGCCCCTTCACAAAGTTCTTGGCGGTGGAAAATGTACCCTCTCTGTCTCTCTGTATATATATTTATATGGATTTGTATGTACATTTTATCTATGTATCAACTTATCCCTGTTTGGTTGATGAGGAAATGTGGGAAAGCGATTTAGGAAAGGATGAGAAATTTTTTACATTTAGAATAGATGAAGAAACTGTTTCATAAGTAACGATTGTTTTGTTATTTATTTATTTTTCATATGTGAGTTAATCGCCACAAATCGGTTTTAGTTTATCTAGAAAAATTTCCGTTGCCCGATGCTACATTTTCTTTGCGACCAAACAGCGGAGCTATAGATCCGTGTTGCGTTTAATTGATTTAAGAACTAAAAGCTCTTTATTTATTTTTCTGATATATAAGATTTTAGAGTTGATATTAAGTTCTTCTTATATAATGCTTAAGAATGTTTGCTAAATTGATTCTTTGCTGCATGGTTATATTTTTTCAAAAATTGATATCATTGTTTCCTGTCTGTTCATTTGATAACTATGCATTGTAAAAAGTACATTGCCAGAGAAGTGCCCTCTTCTCCGGCACTCCATATTTTATTATTTATTATCATTTTCTTATGTAATTTTTGGTTGCAGCTGCTGATGTTTTCCTATGGAGGAACAAGAAAATCTCTGCAGGTGCGCTTGGTGGTGCCACAGCATTGTGGATTCTCTTTGAGTTGCTTGGATACCACTTAGTCACTCTGGTCTGCCACATACTAATAGTCTCTCTGGCTATCCTTTTCCTGTGGTCTAATGCATGTACATTTATTAACAAGTAAGGTGTTGGATACCCATTTCCATAAACCTGCTTGATGTTATTTTATGTGGCTTTTATTTACTGTGTTAATTGACCAGGTCTCCACCACGCATTCCAGAACTTCGACTTCCTGAGAATTTTGTCCTTGAGGTTGTCTCCACAGTGAGGATTGAAATCAATTTTGCCTTGGCTGTATTGCGGGATATTGCATCTGGGAGAGACTTGAAGGAGTTTTTTGGTGTATGTTGATTTCTCCCCTGCATGTCTGTTGTAGAGCCCCGTTTTTTATTGATTCCTCTGAATTTTTAGCATTTTAATTTAAACTTGCACGCGAGAAATCTGAAGTAACAAAACATCCCTGCCAATAAGAACTCCCCATGTCTACTTTGCAATCAACATTCATGTTCATATATCACAGTTTTGCTGTTGCATCTTACCAATGTAAACACAGTTACTCAGACAATACACCACTCAAAGGTTTTTTGTTGATCTGGTTATCAGGTTATTGCTGGCTTGTGGGTTCTGTCACTTGTTGGGAAATGGTTCAACTTCCTGACCTTGTTCTACATAGGTGAGGATATCTATCATCTTTAATTGTTACTTGTTAATGTATTTGATTATAAAGGACTTTTGATTAACTTTTCTTGTTAACTTGACATTTTTAAAACAGCCTTTGTCTTACTGCACACACTACCTGTGCTTTATGAGAAATATGAAGACCATGTTGATTCATTTGCTGAGAAGGCAACGGTTGAGATCAAGAAGCAGTATGTGGTGTTTGATGCAAAGGTTTTAAGCAAAATTCCAAAAGGGCCATTGAAAGACATGAAGAAGGATTAGAGACATAATGATAGTTTCTCAGTAGGCTTAAGTTTGAGATTTGGCAACTGTGTTGTCAAGATGAAGGTCCGATTCTTTATCTACAAGAGTTGGTGTTTCTATTTTATTGTTCTGCTTCACACAGACACAGTTTAAATGAATATGGTATTGAGTAACATTGTCTTGAGTTGGACTTCCGTTAGACGGATGATTAAGCTGGATAATAATGTCCACTGTTCCTTATAATGTTGTAGTTGTGTTCTAATGACTGAAAGAAAGGAATTCTATTCAACAACATTCATAAATATGCATCTTCTTCCATTCTAAATGGCAACTCTTTTATGTTTAAAGTTGATAGTTTCGGGCTTTGGACCTGGTTTCCTATTCATTTTTTGAAATGCTAAAGCATTTTACGCATTTCCTAGTAAAGCTTTGAAATTCGACCAAAAAAAAAAAACTTCAGCTGTTACGGCGTTAAGAAACATCATCTAAAGGAACAACTACTTTAGTAGCTTTTGCCCAACCTTTGCCTTTACCGATTCAAAAGAGACCGTGGCAAGCTTAAAATTGTTGAGAATAATTTTTTCATTAAATCGTTAATTTTTAACACGATCTATAAACTTAATACAAAATTATCAAGTTATTATATAAAATTTTGATTCATTTAATTTAAAAGAGTTAGATTAAAGTTGAACTTAAATCCAACATACAAGCACAAATTATCATTTTATTATTATTATTATTATTTTTCTGATAGAGAAATTTGAGATCGAAAGGATCATAAACTTTTTTTTTTTTTTCCTGATAGTGAAATTTGAGATCGCAAGGATCATAAACAACTTAGTGGAATTTTGAGGACTTCAAAAGCAACCCTGATTCAATACCAAGCCCATTTTTGAGATTTAGGAATCTGCCTCCATTGACCAGTTTTGTACAATATCCTTCACTAGGACTGAGTTGGAGGAATTTTCCGACCTAGTTTGAAAGAAAACTCTATTCCATTCAATATGCTAAATATACAAAATGAAAGGACTCCACCCATTTACTTCCTAATGAAAGGCTTTTCCGACCCAGTTTGAAAGAAAACTCTATTCCATTCAATATGCTAAATATACAAAATGAAAGGACTCCACCCATTTACTTCCTAATGGAAGGCTTCTGTTGGAGTCCGGTCATGTGTCTTGGATAGGCCCATAACCGGGAAATTGACCCTCCATCTGAATCACTATCACTATCTGAGGAAGATATGAATTGTAATGAATCATCCAAAATATACTCCACAACCTGAAAAAATTTACACACTGATCAGTTTGAAGTTCTGCAAAATTCCAGAGTCAATGCCATTACTTGCCAAGTCAAGAACTACAATCACACTAACGTAACCTCAGCACTTTGGAAGCCTCAAAAGTGCCTGTTTGAATTGTGTGATATCTAAATCTGGAGAGCTAGTGTACTATGATTTTTAACGGGAGGGAGACATTCGGTCACCAACTCATAAAAAACCCAGAAGGGAAACCTGAAACTTTGCTTGATCAAGAAAGTACCTGGCAAGGTGATACACGCTTTAGTTGCCGATTTTCAGAATTTAGTCCATGATGTCCATTGGAGCATTTCAAGTTACTGAGCCAAACTATAGTGTCACAGCGTCCACAGTACCCCCTACTAGATGTTAAATTCTTTGACGCATTGCCTGTAATCCAAGCAGATATATAGTATTAGAAAGGAGGAGAGATCATTTGCATTCAAAGTTGATAGGTAGGAATACCAATGATCTAAGTTCTGTTTTGTGCGTGTGTAAGAGAGAGAGAGTGTGTTTGCTCCAGATCATCATAGCCGGGGGCGGGGAGGATGATTGAAATTAAAAATATTGAAATACAATTACGACAGCAACTCAGTATTGCAGCAGAAGAATGATATCTTTTACATTGGGTTCAAATAAAAAATCTTGCATTCCTTTCAACATCTACCATTTCCTTTTGCATTTAAATCAAGTAAAAAATAGTCTCGTGTGTATGCACCTACCCAGCTGCACGAATTCTTTGAGGTCCATTTATTAGGTGCTACCAAAAGTACTTGCACATCAGATGTGCACTAAAAATTACAAAGAACAAATTGAAAACGTGTACGCTACCAAATCATGATCTTGACATAAATTTTTTTTCGATACAATCATTCTACTAGGAAGCTTTTTGATGTGATAACAAGGGGGAAAAAGGCTGATCTACCTATAAGATTATCCATATTGGTAATTTACTGTCAAAGATCTATCAAAGTGGGACATAGTATATAGTATATATTAAATGACTCTGAATCCACATACCTATATATGCTCTTTTAAAGGCCTCTCTCCAGTCAATACTGCTTGCATTCATGTCCTCCTCTAAAAATCTAAACTCTTCATCTTCAACTGGTCTACCAATCTGATGTCCCTTACTCTTCAAACAATGATCAAAATTACTAAAAATGGAAGAATATTGCAACTGCCACAGTTGGTCATCACTTGCTGCTAAGTTCCATGACCTTCACATAAAGAATCCAAGATTATTATTATTTATTTATTATAAGTAATTAACCATAAGGGGAGGAGGAAGGGGAGATTCAAACTAGTAACTCCACTTCATGAGACGTGGTTCCATCCAATTGAGCTACTCTTTAGGGTTAACAACCAATATTATTAAGCGAGTAGAAAATCAAATTTGAGGGAATCTCACAACAGACGCAATTTACAAGGCCAATACACTTGAGCCTGGTTATAGTGGTGCTTAGAATGAGGACAGTAGTTAAAGTTTTGATTTGACAAGTGGACGTCCATAAGCTCCAGATGTGGGATATATGTGCTCATTATAATGTAATAACATATCACAAACATAAAAGGCAGGAACAATTACCAGCAGACTAGTCCAACTGAAACTAAAGATCGCAGATCTAGAAAACTGAAGATGTGCATAAGAATATCTTGTGGCAGTTGGGCAGAACCTGAAATTGTGAGGAGGAAAAAATTTTATGAAGCCTTGTATAGAGCTAAAACAGGGATTAGAACTGGTAAATTTTTATGAGCTTCTCTGCCTCCAAAAAGGAAAACATGGCCAGATAAATAATGTGAAACCCTTTTCTGCAATAAAAATTACCTCTTTCTTCTTGGCGGGCTTTATAGCGCCTCTTATGAGCAACCATCGCATGCTTAAATTCTGTAATAGCCAGATTTCTCTTCTGCTTTGGCAACGCAGCCTCTGCACTCTGATGGAGAATATGGGCGGCTGAAACAGCAGTGCGTATCTGCATTCTAGCATTAAAATATCCATAAAATAACAATGGGGGCTTCATCCATGATACAAAAAAAGCATACAACAGATAATCACAGGGCTACTGATGTTAGTGACCAGTCTCACCAATCTCCTCCCAAAGCGAAAGCCATAAAAGCTAGTTCTTGATTAGAAAAGGACAGAGATATGAAGGATGGATGCAATTATTACAATTTAACTGCGAGCACAAACCCAAGTATAAGAAAAACCAAAGTATCAATCATACATTTGATTTCGCCACAGGATAAAAACAACAAAAAAGCTTTTGAACCACCATAGACAAAGTGGTGTAACTGGGAAAACGATACTCTGCGTCCCACAAAATGCCACATAAGATAATTCTGGAACAAACTGAAACATCTCATGAATTTATACAATCAAAATTGTATAAATTGCCCCGTTTCTGTTAATTTTCAATGTTTTCTCATCAAATCTCTACAAAATTTCCAGGTGACCCTAAAACGTCTAAGATTGCATGATTTCATACACAGAATTTCTACATAATCCAATCTGTTCCATCTTAAGACACAGATTTCAACTCAAAAATTTCCCAACTTTGAATCACATAAACATCCCAAATCTACTTCTATCTTCTTTATGTAATATCCATCAGAAAAATCAAATGGGTTACAAATTCACATGAAAGAAATATCATTACAAGAGTCTGCAAAATTCACATGCAACATGAAAATGTTAAATGAACATAAAATTCGAATTAAAGATGCGAAATTGAGAAGTGGGCTAAATACTTACTCAGGAAGGAGACGGAAGGCGGTGAGGGTGTCTTGGAAGATAAGGGATTGCAAATTTTTGGGCAGTTTGTTGTAAGCGGCTCTCAGAATGAAGCTGAGCTCTTTGCAGGCTATTGGGTATCGGTAGATTCTTGGCAGAGATTCACTCAAGCCCAGCTTTTGGTACCTCTCTAATTGGTTTGACATCTTGGGATTGACAGAAGGAGCAGGATCAAACACTATGACATGGGATTTAAAAGGCAGAGAAGAGAGTTTGAGTGAGAGAAGGAGACAGATTATGTTATGAATATCATCATTTTGATAAAATTTTTTTAAAAAATGATGATCTACCCGACCAGTCAGCGACTCAGCGAGCGGGGTATCGGTTGTTTTCTAAGTGACCTTTGTGCAAAAGGCTGGGAATTCCAGTCAAAATTGGTTGAAAACTTGAAATGACGCAACATAGGGGGTTATAGAAGTTTATGGTTTTTCTTTCTGTTTTTTTTTTTTTTGGCAAATGGTGAGACAAGATGACGTGTATTGGATACAGCGTGTCACATTTTTATTGGTACGATGAGCACAATGTGACAGATGGCAAATTTTTTGTTAATTACCATGTGAAAAATCTCGTCACTAGAGCAAAACTTTAGTATTTATATTACATTTTGTGTTGAACAATGATATGTTAGCCACTTATCCCTTATTAGGAAGCACAATGTTTCATTGTGATTAATGTTTGGTTTGGTTTGATTCTTTCAAAATGTACTAAATAGTGATTTTTTAAATTTAGTTAATAAAAGTTTGATTTTATTTTACATACGTAGTTCTTAAAATGCAGTAAACCTTTTTATCTACATCGTTTGAATGATTGACTGGAGTTACCTTTGGATGTGTTAGCAGATTTTGAAATTTGGTTCTATCTATTTGCTAGGCCTTGCCAGTTAATTTACACCACATTGGCTTTTATGTGTTAGAATTTTGAAATCTGGTAGTCTTCTCTCTCTTAGACTGTTACCAACAAAAGGCTATATGAAATCTTCCACTATTTGTCTCGTAGGGCACAAGTTACTGTCTCAGTTTTTCATGTATGTTTCTGCCTGTAGCAAATTAACATTAAAGGTCAAACGTAGCTTCTCATGCCTGGTAAAGACTGTCACATAATATTTGTTGCAAACTCTACGAGAGTAAGAAGTACTGTACTAATCAAAGTTTAAATGAAACAAATTTATAAATGCTACTCTATGACTATGAGGATGTAGTCTGTAGGGGGTACAGCATAAAAGACAACTTAAAAATACAAGTTCCTCTCACTCTCTGCAAACCCTATGCATTTCCAAACACCACACATTCACAGAAAATAGGATTAAAGATTGGTGCTACTTGGTTTATCGAATTGCCTAACAGATAATGAGAACCCTCTCTCTTAAACATGATGTACAACATGCACACTGAAATAAACTCTCCTGGGATTTTCACGGTCCTTGAGGATTTGGCACTAGAACATCCCATTCAATGCGACATTGAATTCCAGATGAAGGGCTTTCCAGCTTCCCCTAACTTGTACATCCTTTCTCAATGAACGACTCTGATGAGCTAGATGAGATACCTGCTTTCTACAATCTAAAGGAAGTAAGTTAGTTGTTGCTTCTTCCTTGAACCTCCTTCCCCATACAACTCATTCCACTGCTTCAGCTCGCCCATAATTGATCCCTCTGCAGCAAAACTTGCTGCAACCTGCATTACATTTACAAATTACACATATAAACACCTATGGAAAGAGAAGAAGATAGACTCTGTTGGCAGAACTAGAATCCTTCAAGTTTAAACTGTATGTCATACTTCAAAAACAATCAACATGGGCACAAGTTGGAACCTTGACTTGATTTAAAATTTTTTAGCTATTAATGAAGAAAAAGGACATTTCAAACAAGATGGCACGAAAGTTCAGTGACAAGTAAGAGCAGTAGGGTCTATGAGTGAATTCGAAGAAAAACCAAATGGAGCAATCTTTGCTTACTTTGTATATGCAGTCCTACTAATCAGTGTGATGGGGGCATTAGATATAGGCCAGTAATTACACGTGTTTGGACCCTGATATCAGAGGACGACCAGCCTTGAGAACAGGAGATTTTACTTTTGGCACTTTTAATAATGTCACATTTTATTGTTATGCTGTTTTATTTTTCAGACTTTGGGTTATGTTAATTTAATTGGGATTTATGTTATTTTAGTGAGCAGTCAGCCCAAATGTCACTAGGGTTAGAGTTAGGGTTTAATCCCTAATCTATTTAAGCATAGTTTTGTATTGTGGTAAGTAGCTTTTGATGAATTAAAAAACGATGGACTGTTTTGTCTTCTTCCTCCTGAATTTTCTTCCATCTCCCGCTTCCCCTGCTACTTCTTCTTCTCTTACTTCTCTTATCTGCTTCTTCACCCTCTCTTCCCAACTTTTCTTCTCAAATTCTTGTTGTCCCACATCACAGTGCACTTGAACTAGACAGCCCAAGGCTTTTATCATTGCACCAGAGTGACCGGACAATGGCCCTATCTTGTGATTTAGCATAGAAATATAAAACAAGCTTTTATACATTGGCTCAAGAACAACAGTTCTAAGCACACTGCTGGGAGGGAAATTAATGGCAGTAAGCTAGAAGTTGCTGAAGAGGACTTGTATCAGATTAAAAATTCTAGAGAGCAGTTAAAACAAAAGGAAGTTCAAGTGAGTTTACCTGAGTCTTTGCCTGCCTCATATCTTCCATGTTTAAAGGCCTCAAGGTAATTTCTCGGTCCTCTTTTTCTTCTTCTTTTGTCTCTGAAGAAGTAGCTTCTGAACTATTTCCTTCTGCATCTTTAAGTTTTTTCTCCTGTAGTTAAAAATGAATGGATTTATTAAGCATTGTGTCTAAGATTATGAATTATGTCAGGAAAGAGGAAAAGCTTAAATGTAGTTACCACATCTTTCAATCTCTCCTGTTGTATTAGCTCCCTAACAGGTCGATAAGCTGCTGTTACGCACAAATTCTGTTTCCAGCGGCAAATATCATGAGCTGATCACAGCCAATTAAGGTTCAAATATTCATATTATAAGAAAACAAACCTTTAGATCACTTCCACTATATCCTTCTGTGATGGTTGCAAGCTCCTTAAAGTCAAGATTTTCAACTTTTTCTTTAGCAAGAAGAGTTCTCAAGATCTTTTCCCTGCTCTCAATGGATGGAAGACCAACCATAACTCTGCTCAAAATAGGAAAGCTTCAGAATTAGCAAACATGAAGTTCATTTACAATTTTATACATCAGAACTTAATCCTTGAAAGCTTCCTCCAAGTATCGCATAAAATGCTTTTGGAAAGTCTTGGTAATTAAGAATTATTACTCTTAAGACACAAAAGTGGAAAACATGATCAAGCAATAGTGCCACAAACATGGTCATGAAGCCATTGATTACGTCTAGAAGGCTTAAAATAGGTTAACAACATAGTATATGGATTCAAGCTTGTGAAGAAACAATAATTTTGAGTCAAAATAGTATTACGTCCAAGAAGCCATTGATGAAGAGAATTTTCCTGAAGGTGGTGATCACCTTGATTGAAAAATGGACAATATAAGATAAGGGGTAAAAGGAAAGATGTGCTTTCCTGAAGCATGATATGTCAGCTTAAGAATAAATTGGGAAAGCCTAAAAAGGATATCAAGTAGAGTAATAGAGTGCAGTTTGGGATGTCGTGCATTTGGTAGGACATCTCTTCATTGATAAAGACAACACATGCATGGACATGATGATGGAGACACCGATCAAATATGTCAAATGGTTAGACAAATACGAGGTAGTACCTTCGCTCAAACCGCCTAATAATTGCTTCATCAAGGTCAAATGGCCTGTTGGTCGCGGCAAGAACAAGGATCCGTTCGCCCGGTTTTGTTAACAGCCCATCCCAGTGTGTCATGAACTCATTTTTAATCTTACGCATGGCCTCATGCTCCCCAACCCTAGTCCGCTGCCCAAGCATGCTATCAACCTCATCTACAAAAATAATTGTTGGGGAGACCTTTGCTGCAAGTGTGAACAGAGCTCGAACGTTCTTTTCATCCTCCCCAAACCATTTTGAAGTGATGGTGGACATTGAGACATTGATGAAACTTGCTCCAGCTTCATTAGCAATAGCTTTTGCCAACATTGTTTTTCCAGTACCAGGAGGCCCAAAAAGCAATATACCTCTGCAAGGCTTGAGGAGGCCTCCTCTGAAAAGGTCTGGTCTTCGAAGTGGGAGCATGACCAGCTCCTGAAGTGATTCCTTAATCTCATCCAAGGCACCAACATCTGCAAATGTCACTCCAATTTCACTGGCAGGGATAACCTCTGGTCTTATGCGCTTCTCAAACTCATTGTCAGGAGGAACTTCCTGTAGGACCATCATAAGACTTCAATAGTAAGATAAGAATGGAAAAACCAAAGAAAATAGGTACTCTAAGAAAGATGACCAAATGATTGTATGTGTAACTCATGAATTCCATGTAACCAAGATCATAAACACATAGATGATGGTGTTAAATTAACTGTTTAAAAGGTTTAAAAGTGTTTGTTGGGTATCATGGGAACACAGACATACAAAATTGCTAAGAAAAGTTACATACTCCAGATATCAAACAAAAATGTCAATCAGAATTGATTGAAACCAGCACCATTGTGCCAGCTACTTTACGTTTTTCAGGCACAATTATTTAGGATGGGAGTTTATCTTCCGGAAGGTAGTTCAATTACCAAATAACATGCTGTAATGATAAAAAACAAAAACAAAAATTACTAATATATTAGACAAAGCACAATATGAGATTCGGATACCAAACATGTATATTAAGCAGTAGTGTTTTTTGTTTCAATTTCCCCTTCTTATTTTTAGTTGATTAAAATATAAGTGAAAGAATTCATTTTCCTTTGGGAGGATGTTGAAAATTTCCATGAACAAGATGTACTAGGTACAAACGAATTAGACATGCTATTCCTCTATCATCCATATTTTTTTCAAATCCGCCAGTGGATCTGTAGGACCCACATGTAGCATTTCTCAACAAATTATATATGAAATACAAAGATCTAGATTACTTGTATACGTGAAAGCATGGACTAAGATTCAACTAATAATGCACACCAAATTACAGAATCATGGGGACAGATTTCTCCGTAAAATACTTGAGGATTCATATCCAAT
The DNA here is from genome assembly GCA_013348765.1 of Carpinus viminea. Taxonomy (NCBI): domain Eukaryota; kingdom Viridiplantae; phylum Streptophyta; class Magnoliopsida; order Fagales; family Betulaceae; genus Carpinus; species Carpinus viminea. Next base: position 639,730 of record CP054673.1, read on the forward strand.
TCAATGAATATCTCCATTATCAGTTTATGTATTGAACAACTTGAACTTACAGTCTTTGGTGGTGGGGCATTCTCGCCATCCTTCTTCATTCCAAGGACAGATTTCTCTGTCTCATTTTTGTTTTCAGGTGCAGGGGTTTCAGACTTCGACTCAGTCTTTGCATCTACTTCAGTTTCCTACAGTTGAAGAAAAGATATAAATGATTAAATCAGATTGAAACTGTAACAATAGTTCCATTAGGCTCATATTGTGAGAAGTACAATCACATTGAGAGGGAAAAATGAACCTTTGAAGATTCAGCATTAGTCTCCATTTTGAGAGTATCTTTCCCACCACTTTTACCTTCCTGGAATACACTCACTCCATGGGACAAGCTGTTTCCAAACAGATTAGTAATTAAATGGAAATTGATTAATTTTCAAGAGCTAAGTAAGAAATCATGGATAGATAAAGATACCTACCTCTTAGATGATATAACAAGCTTTCCATTACGGTATTCTGGATCCTTGTTATTCATCAAATGATAAGATATTGCTGATATCACAATTTCTTCTATGTAGTTACCAAGAACCATTGTATCAGCATGGCAGATTGAACCCAAATCGTCGCATTCAAGATCATTTGCTGCTAGTACCTCAGAAATGTGGTTTTTGTTATCTTGAAACTGGATCATCTTCATGTCCTTTTCCAGTTGAGCTTTCCAGCTGACTAGATGAGTCTCATCTTCAGGTGGTGTGATCTCAATATTGTATGGGAACAAAAAAGTGAGCCTCTCATCCAGTTCTCTGCAATCATCTTCTGGGTCCAACATCTGGGAACCAAGTATCAGCACTGAACCCGAGAGTTTCTTTAAAAATTTGTTGAACAAATTGTATAATCTTTGTGATTGGAGGAGAAGCTGTCCAACGTCCCTGAGGTATAAAATAATGGAACCAGTTTCTGATATTGAAACCAAGACCTGTAGGGAAAATGACATTTCTTACTGTTAGGTTAGATAGTGGAAAGCTACATATCAGGTTGAATATATGTAGCTATTTTTTAGATTCAGAAGGAAAAAGTTATAAAACAGAACAAACAATAAATCAGGATTTTTTTAGAATCAAAATATTTAAAAAAAAAAAAACAAAAAAAAGGAGCAAAAAAGAAACTACCATAAGTCTCCAGTTGGGACTATACCCCTATAGTTGTATTAGCTAGTATTTGTTCAGTCAACAATCATGCATAAATACAAAAGGAATTTGATTTTTAAGATAAGCAGTTTATCCATGATGATGTTACCTTGTAAAGTGACTGTAGAAAAAGCTTCTCATCAAAACACCAGCTGCTCGAGCGCTTGAGAGGAGCTAACAACCAAAAGAATCCCAAAGAAACAGTAAGTATAATAAAATATCCACGCAAGTTTCTACATATATGCAACTGATTGACCTCCATACATTTATGATAGCCAGAATTTAGCTGCAATGAAGTAAAATAAAGATCATGTTCTGGTGGAGCATGGATTACAATAAGAAAATAGGTTTCAAAGTCTCTTATGAATTTGCATTACTTTCAAAGTTGAGAGAATTATCATGGTAAAGGGAGTTACAAATGCTTGCTACTGATCTTCAGCTTTCTTGAAGTAGTGAAGTCAACTTTTAAGGACAGATAGCCATAAATTAAAACTATTTACCAGTTTATGTATCCAATTAGAAATAACCAAAGGATAGAACTTGAAGAATCAAGGTGTAGAAATTTATGGCACCTTTACAACTGATATTCATGTGTAATCTGCTGTTGAAATTTTATAGAGCACAGATACTTCTACCTGGATATTTGATATAAAAAACAGAAACTGTGCTTTATACATGCATTTAGGATCCAATTTTTCCATAAATACTATGAGAATACAACTCCCATAAAGTTTACACATTAGGTACTTATTCAGTTTACAATACAAGCAACTAATTCAGAAATTTTACCCAGAAAAAGAGAGTACTTGCAAGATCATGTCAAATAACATGTCAGTGAAAGCAAATGGTCTACAATTAGGATAGGCAAATTAGGAAAAGCCGTCCTCTTTGCTACCCTAAACTTATGTCTACTGCTCAATGATTGAAAGAACTTAATTATCTTGTCTATTCATTAATATGAAACTAGGAGTGATATTTTAGTTAAGATATAATAAATGAGCCTTTTTTCCTTTTGCCCAACTCCCTAAATTCATTAAGTTGATTTATGTTTTAGGTGAGAGTCTTCATTAGATCCGCTGAACAGTGAACCCCACCCAATGTGTCTCTACAAGGCAGTGGTATGGAGGACCAAAAACATTTGCCTTCCACCTTAGCATTCCTATGGGAAAGGCAAGTTTTGTTTGATTTGGAAATGAACTTGAAACACTTTTTACAATTAGGCAGCTTCCAATAACTGCCTTTTAGATATCATAACCACCAGATAAATAATGTATCATGATGAACATCAAAGTCATCAGTTGCAAAAAATCAGAAATTAAAAAACCAATGAATGTCAAGGTATTCAGCCAGAATTTTTTTTCTTTTGGGAAGGAAAAAAAATGAAGAAATAGTGATGATGTATGACCTGGATTTGTGGAAGCACATTGAGAACTGATGCTACTCATATCAGACATAGCTGAAGCATTCCTCCGAAGTTTTGAAGGATTACTAGAACCTTCAATAGCTCTGCAAATAAAGGCACTGGTTTAGAATAGAAACCTTACATGTTGCCTGTATTGGATTGTGAACCAATCGTCAAACTGACCCACTAAACTCAGCAATGCCATATATCCCAACAAGTTGGGTTGGTAATATTATTGATTGGATCTAACTGATATACCGTACCTTGATTTAACATCCATAGCACTGTTTTGCCGTTGCAATGTCCCTGTAGAAAAATTCTCAATCAGAGTTAGGAAACATATAATAACTAAAAATACAAGCAAAAATAGTAACATCAAGATAAAGTTCATAGATGTACGAGACTAACCATTACAAAATAAAAAGCATTCAATAGATGCAGCTTTACTTCATCCTCCAAACAAAAGTATATTGATATAAAATAAATAAAGAGCTCTACTTCTTTTCCATACCTCTATTTTCCCCACTTGGAGGAAGGATTGAAAAGGAACCAAACAAACTGGACATTCTCCCCAATGTTACTTCTGAAATGGACCTCTTGAAAGACTACAAAAAGAAGCCAATCAAGGAAAATTTCCACTTAGAGCTAATTGCTTGCAATCCCCTTTAACATAAGTATGAAAATAAAATGTGGCAAAGAATGCATCAAATGCAGTTAAAAAATGAGCGACATTGAGTTTACACAACAATGGCACCCCTACATTGGAATTCATGGTAAGTCATCATCGACTTACCATGTTTAACATATGCATTCAGGAAATGAAAGACACAATTTGGTGCTCAGAAAACACTAAATCAATGCTCATTTCTCAGTATAAAGAAAAGAAAGCTTACAGATTCTTTTTTAGCACAACCATATTTGCTCTGCATCTGTGGGAAGGTGAACATGAAAGATATAAGTAATACTTTATCAAACTTAAAGTTAAGGAAGATAAAAGCTGTAAAATGTTACCTTTAGAGAAAAGTCACCGACATCAAGCAACAGCAACTTTGACTCAAAGTGGTGTGCCAAAGCCTTAGCGAGCATTTGCTGGTAAAGTTCTTCAGAAAATTGAAATGCAACCAAGATTAAGTTAAAGGTGAAACTTCAAAACATAAATTCCTTAATGCAGTTTGGATAACATTTCCAAATTACATACCGGCAGGTCCGGAGAGCAAAATAGCCCTACTTGCCGGTGAAAGGTTCCGTGTATGCTTGGAAAAATCAGTGTGCTTTAGATGAACATATGCAGCACTTGTCAATAACACCCGAGTTCTCTCACTGTCATTGTATTATCAAAATGAGGGACATGAGAAGACGAAAACATTGCGTCAAATACAGTCATTCAAGAATCAAACATTAACATAATGTAAACTATAAAACGTACAAGCTAAACAGGTCTATAACAGATATGAGATAATATAGGTCCACATAGAAGTAACACTAAATATTCACAATAAGGCTGTATGTTCTACCATCTCACTAACATAGTCCCAAGTTAGCATCTTGGTCCAGCTTGGACTTTCTGAGTCCACATGATTACATAATTCTCTTCAAGGACGTTTGATCCAGAAAGATTAACCCTGAGAATGCTTCTCTTTCTTTCTTTCCTCTTCCCACACAACCCTCCTCCCAGTTTCCTTACCACGGATTACTACATGCCCTCCTTTGCACAAAAGTTTAACAAAAATCCATATGACTAGCACACAGAAGAAATAGTAATTAAGCTGGTAAGACCGTGCCTCATCAGCTTTCACTAATTATGCTTTATAATCAATTATAGAATAGCCATGTTATACAGGGTACCACAAGGGTGCAAAATTATCCTGAACAGGACAAAAACATTGTTGACATGCTTTAAAACTAAAAGTTCTAACATAGATCTGAATTCAAGATGCAAGTACACTGATTAGCATATGGAACACAAGGCAGTACATCGTACGTACTTCCTGAATACAACAGAACTGGAATAAAGCTTAGACTCTAAACAGGAAAAAAAACAAAAAAGGAAAAAAAAAAAAAGCTTTAACCTGGTAATCTTACTCGAGCATCACATAATAATATAAGGCACAGATGTACAGTACTAAATTCACTTTGTTAATATGCAGTTCTTACACATGTTAGAAGGAGAAATGAATTATTACCCTTAATTCTTTGAACTTGTTGTTCTGTTTAAAACTTAATTGAGTCCATCGCAAAATTAAATAAAATTAATTGAACAGAAAAATAAAATAAAAAATAAAACAAAGAACAGGGGAACCTCGGGATTGGCAAGGACCAAAGATCGTTTAAAAGTCAATTACCAAATATTATTATAAAATCTGTGGAGCTTAGAGAACCCCCATTAATCAAAACCTCAATAGCAAGTCAACTAAAAAAAAATCAAATAGAAGAACTAGCAGATTAAGAGCAGATAACTATAAAATTAACAAGTCAACTTGTAACAGATCCATGTTCACAATTTTTGTATACACCAACTCAATTCCTTTATGGATATGCATCTTTTTAGGCCCCCAGATACCTGATCCACTAAAATACCAAACCCCATGTCACATATCTGATGAATTCTTCAATTACCTTAGGTAATAAGGAAACTCGTCGAATGTTACTTTGCTATCTTTCCCATCCACCACCTGCCTCATAAGCTCTTGCTCAATCTGCTCCGCTGAAATCTCATCCAACGACCAATTCCCGCCTACCCATTTGCTCACTGTCTGTCCGGAACTCAATCCCAGCCCCACCCCAAGGCCAACCCCAACGCTCAAAGCCGACAACAAAATGTGCTTCTGCTCCATGTTCTCCAATTCCAAACACCCTTTTAACCGCTCTTAGCTAGAAGATATATTACAACTGATCTATATGCATATATGGTATATCATTCACTCCCCAACATTTTCTGGGTCCCAATTCACCAAAACCATTTCATCACAAAAAGGCTAATTTCTTCAGTCACAAACTTCCTTAACTATTCAAAAAGCCTGGACGAATATTGCTAAAAACGCTTTGACATTCAAGAAAGTTGGTGAGAACGGAAAGCAAAGATCCACAAAAGAAACCGAGGAAAAGGGTATTCCAAAAGGCTCAAAGACTGTACTGGTGAATCTACAAGATGCTATATAGATATGATGATGCTCAAGAAAAAGCTACGTTGATGATCATGAGAATGGAGTAAAGATTCAGGCTTGTGAAGTTAGAAGAGAATCCAAGAAAATGGGTTGGTGTGGAAGATTTTGGACGGAGAGAAAATGTAAATATATATCGTTTCCGAAGACAACGTTGGTATAATGTTCTTGACAGGTAATGACTGGCTTCTCTATGTGGCCTGGCCCTCCTCCAACTATTTATAGCATGCCATAACTAATGGACGTTAAAAGCCTTCTCCGGAATCTAGGAAAATTAAAAATTTATCAATTTACTTTGCTAAGCTTTTCTAGACTCTCTTTCTTTTTCTCTTTGCTTTTGCTTTCTCCTTTTATTTATTTATTTATTTTAATTTCGTTTTATCTTGTGTAATTTTTTTTTAAAAAAAAATTTATTAGTTTTATGAGTCTTTTTCGACAGCCAGGACCGCTGAGGTTGGTAGCCGCCTTTTTTCTGTTCTTCTCCTTCACTGGTGTCGTATTCACTCTGTTTGCTTTTTGAGAAAATAGCAAAAGAATTCCCGGGCTTTTAGAAAATCATTGTCAAGCGTGAGAATTGAGTCATCATGTTTTCCTTTTCTTTTTTTCTTTTCTTATTTTTTTCTTTCTTGGAAATTTAAATTTATTTGGAATAACTCACACGTACGACAAAATAATATAGTTTCTGTTTCTGTTTATTTTGCTAAATGTTGCAGATAATCTCATTTGCAAAAAGAGTAATGCTTATTGGAACACATCCTTATCTACAGTTCAGTTTGAATTCAAATAATACAGATTATATAAACTTTAATTCAAATAATATAGATTAGATAACTTAAATTTAAATAATACATATTAGATAAACTTAAATTCAAATAATATTTGAAAGTTAAATTTACAACTATGTAATCTATATTATTTGAATTCAAGTTTATCTAATCCATACTATTTGAATTCAAGTTTATATAATCTGTACAATATTTGAAAGTTAAATTTACAATTATGTAATCTATATTATTTGAATTTAAGTTTATCTAATCTATACTATTTGAATTAAAGTTTATCTAATTTGTATTATTTGAATTCAAACTGACTTGTGAATAAGGATGTTTATATTCATTATAGACCCACTAAGGTTATGTATTTTAAGTATTTTTTTTTTAGTGGCAGGCTGGCAGCTGATATGGGCGAGTGTGTGTAATCCACACTTATATGTAGCTTTAAAATTACAATTAAAGTAAAATCTAATAAAAATATATGATCAGTTTTAAAAATGACTTGTGGGTATAAAAAAAATGGGAGTGAACTGTGAAAAAAAAAATGGGAGTGAACTGTGAAAATTTTACTTCCATAAAGTTTTTGTTTTTTTTTGGGGGGGGGGGGTGTGTTCTAAAAAAGAATTATAAAACTGTGATTTTTTGTTCCTGGAATGCCACGTGTTCAGTAGTGGGATACTGACCGTTACCAAACTGGGTCGACGACTTTTGACGTATCTTGACGCCTTCTTCTGCGATAGTCGTTCTCAAATGGAAGTCCTCCTCCTCTACACCATAGGAAATAGGATGGCCCCTCTAGTCAAACAACCCAACTTCGAATGACCATCCAACGGCGAATAACGTTCAGGTACGAATTTCATTCTAACACATGGAGATTAGAGCCTAATTTTTTATACAAATTATATTCTAAATACAACTCAGTATTTTTTTTTAAAAAAAAAATGTGCATATTTATTATTTTTCTGAATTAATTTGTTATTTTACTTCTAAGTTCTAATAACCCTTTTCTTTTGTCTACACTTATACGTACACTTTCGGTCGTTACTTTACAGAGCACATGGAAAACTCAAAAAGTTGGGCTGTACGTTTAATTGTTGTAATTAATTTATCAAATATTTAATTAATAATTTATGATTGTGATTGGTGACACTTGACAGCATGGAAAATATTATTATCAAGGGAAGGGTATTGCCGTATGGCCCGTATTGGTATCATGATTCATGGCAGCTGCCACTGCATAAAGAGGAAGGTGACTAAAATGAGGCGGCTAGACAATAATTAGTCGTAATCAAACTTCTTTTCTTCTTTAATCTCTCGTCCAAGGTTGGTTTTGTCATCCATAATAAAATATTATAGTATGAGTGGCTATGATACTTCAAATCTTTGTGACAACAAAAAAAACTATTCGAGTGGCATGCTTTCCCACATCCCAAACATTTTCCTATGCAAAAACTAATCAAGAGGAGAATATCCCAGTAAAGCAATTGTGAGAGGGCATATTGCCTGAACAGATATCGGGCTTCTCAAACACTTACTTCTTGTTGTCGGGGTAAGTCGGTCTCACAAGGGTCCTCTCTCTTTTTTTACGACTTTTTTTTGTTGTCTTTCTTATTCGAAACTTCTCATATTATATGAAAAAAAATAAAAAATAAAAATTAGACAAGCATTCTCCCACCAAATTCTTTTATCCTTGATACCTTTCCTCGGTTGTTCATTTTATAAATATTTACTCACTAGCGGTTATTATAAATATTTTGTTTGATGGGTAAGTGGGGATCTATGCAATGCCTTCATGTTAACTACTGTGGGAGATTTTGATGGGTCCAAGATAAAGGCAACAACACTAAAGTCTAAAGGTGTAACTTTCGAACTTGGTTGCATTTGCCAGTGGAAAGCAAAATGTGAGCAGAGAGAGCTCTTATCAAGTTATCAAAAAGGCCGTAGTAATTATAACATTTTTAACATTTTAATTAATTAATTTATTGTTAACCAAAAAATAAAAGAAAGTAATGACAGATTCCTTTGGCATCCGCGGATGATCCTTGTCCTTGAGGCCCTTTTCCACCTCAGCCTCACATGCTGCGGTTCAATTAATTGTCTTTTCAACATTTTGATTTGTGGATTACACGCAATGCCACTATGCTTTTTCCTATTCTCGATCGCACCCCAAAAGCTTCTTCTTCTCCTTTTTTTCATTTTTAAATTTTACTGTAGTGGTCCTAGTCAATAACGAAATAATTTTATTTAAATCTTTTTAATTAGTAAAGCTAAACTTTATTGCCTTTTTTTCTTTTTTATGTTTTGTGAATTATGGGCTAGCTGCATTAACACAACATGTTTATTTCCACATTCCCTTAATTCCCCAATCGACATCATAAAAGACAGAGACACACGCCTAAGCACTCGTGCATGCAGCACTACACATTATTCTTATATTACATAAGTTAGTACGGACAATCTTTTACGATCCACAAACTCGAAACAAAACTAATAGGTTAAAATCAAAGGGTTTGATCTATATATTATCACTCTCTAAAGGCACCGCTAATAATGGTCAGATGGACATGGTTAATATTGAATTAGGAGATACCCATAATTAAATTGAAGAAAAATTAAAAAGAAGGTTTGAATACTTTTTATTCCGAACTTTAATGGCGTGTATAGGAGAGGCCTTTTTAGTGTCGCATAGTTGATTGGTGCATCTACAATTGTCATTCACTGTCACGTATTCACCCTCCTCAGAAGCAAAAAGTCATGCAACAAGAAGTCATGACTACTCACTTTGCTGAGCTTTATTTATTTCCGTTTTGCTGCATGGAACCTTTCTTTACTGACAAGCTAAGTAACCACTTTGCTAGCCAACCAAAAGTAAAGGGAAAGCAGGGGAAAAGGAAAGAAAGAAAGAAAGAAAGAAAGAAGGAAATTGGGGTTCTGGGTTCATACGTACTTACTCCTATTTAACCTAGCTAGCTATGACTCTTTTGACTGAATAATTTTTATATTTAAACCTAGATCTTTGAAGAAGTGGACACAGATTTCCCACTAGTAGCCAATCAAATTGCACAACTATTTTCTTTTTGTGTGTCCGCCAATTATGAACCTTTGATTCTTCTCGCCCATTATGAATATAGTTCTCATCAAATAAATGTAAAACGAATATTTTATAAAAATTAAGAAACATATATGTAGGGTGGGGTCTTGGAGATTGGCAGCAAATAGGTACTTTTTTAAACCTAATCTGTCTTTTAGCTAAAACCAAACACAGGTCTTGTGTTTCTCCTTCTAGTCCAAGCGTGCCTTGGTGTTGGTATGAAGGTTTCTTGCTTGTATATTTCTTCTTTCTCCTCCATCTATAATAGGCGTGTACCTCTCTATTCTTCACCACTAATGAGACATCATATGAATGCAAGCCAGAAATCCGGCCTTTTAATTAAACGAATAAAGTTTTTTAACCTCAATTCACTAATTTTGTGTTGAATTCGCAAATTGTTTTTTTTTCCTCTTATTATGCTATGCTATGAATATTAGAACCGTAAATGTTATTATTGTCATCCAATTAGCAAAATGGTCATTGGAGAACTTATCGATATTGGATGGAGACTAGCCACGTTGCAGCTACTTTGTCCACAACTTTCCAGCTTTAAAAGAAAAAAGAATGAAGAACCAAAAAAAGGGGTCATTTGATTTAATTTAGACAAGAAAATGGATTGTTATGCAAGTGATGTTCCTGTGATCTTTTGGCCAAGAGTTGCAGTAGGTGTTGTATACAAGAAAAGTGAAACCTAGAGCCGACCCACCCACATGCTGTAAGAAGTCATCCCTAATTGGCTTCGGCTAAAATCCAGAAGAGAACAGTTTGGCCACGTTGGCCCAGCAGGAGTTGCCGACCAACTTTTTTGTTGTTTGTGGTGCTGATTAAGTGACACACACATACATAAAAAAGAGGCACACGCTAAGTAGGTCAAAGTTGGGGCAAACTACAACATGACAACCATCTCACTTTAGAGGAAAAAAACAATGGTCTAATTCAACCCTTAAAAGTTGTAAATAAAGGCCCTTTCATTATGCAAATTGCAACCCATCTTTCACCTTAATTCATTCTTTAATGCAGAAGAATCAACAATTGAGTTGTCACATACGTACCCAACTAATGGACAAGGACATGACCTTGAAATATCTTAATAGAGAAGATCACCACAAAAATTACAAGAATTGAGCATAAGTTTTAACTATTAATCAAATTTCAATCTTTCTCCTCCGTCGCAGTTGCTGTTGAGGGTTTTCTGCTTACTTTCTCGTATTTTGCTTTGTTTTTTGTCTTGTCTTTATGTTCGTTCTTTTTTTTTTTTTTTTCTTTTTTTTTTTGTGTGTGTAGGTTTTAATCTCCTATAGCTACTCGATCTAGTTCGATCTTTTTTTAGCTCATTTCCTATTTGTTTGTAGTTTTACATTGTATTGTTGTTTTGAGTTTGTTGATGGGGAATCCAACCTTTTTTCAGTTTTTTTATTCCTCTTGTACCATATCCTTAATTATTGCTTAGGAAAAAAAAAAAAAAAATCAAATTTCAATCTTTTAAAGTTATTTTCAATTTTCTTTCGGGCGATTACGGTTTTTCTATATCTAATTGTTATTTTCTTTATTCCTAAATCTTCTTTATAACCTTTGATATTAGTTTCTATCTACTCATGTCATACGCCGTCAAAACAATCATATTTCTGTTGCATCATGTGACTCAAACTCTCCCAGACAGTCAAAGAAAAATAATGGGAGCCATCTTTTTGCAGCTTTAAGATTCTCCCCGGCCCGGTGAGCTGCATGTGAATACATTTTCAATGCTGCGCGCATGCCTTATAGCAGTTAAGCCAAATAATGCGAGAGAGACACGTCCTAATCACACGGTAACTATGAGTCGAAGAGGGTAGCTTAGTGCATATGCTTTTTGGCAAATATCTTTCCATGATGGATCAGAATTATAATCACTATCATATATATTTATATATAATTCCTTATTACTATAATTAGATCACTATCATAATTCCTTACTAAAATAACATTTATTATTTTTTTATAGTTTTACGTGACTCTAGTTGTCAATATAATTGGCTAGCCCGTTCACTTCGTTTTCTTCTTGTCATTTTCTCAATGATATATTATTTTACTGTCCCAAATATTGCGGCTGGAGATTTTGGTGGGGGCAATCAACTCAACGTTGAAGTGGAAATTAATGATGCTTGAAAGCATATATAACCAATCAAGATAAAGCTTACAAGGAACATTAATATATATACAATTAATTATGGCATTTCTTCATAGTAATTTATCCCTTGAAATATGTATAGATCGAACTGCATGCTGATTATTAGAGTTCTTAATTCTTTTCGTTTAGTTTTGAATTTTCATTTACGTTTTTCTTCAATTGGCTCCAATTAACTTCTTTTCGATGCATATAGGTTCTTGTATATATATATATATATATATATATATATATAATTGCTATATATATATAACGATCTATAATAAAATTCAATACTAGCTTATAAGATGCATATATATATTGAATGATTGATAGAATTTCCAGCCTTTTATTGATTAGAAAGAAAAAAGAAAAAAGAAAAAAAAATTCCCCAGGAAGCACGGTTTGTCATTTTCATCTCGATATATCCACAGTAACATACTTCTGTCACAAGATTTGTTATTCTCATCCAAAACTTGTATATATCGCAAGAATTTGCATTAAAACATTCGATTTTTTTTTTTTTTTTTTACTTTCGGGTATTCTTGGCGGCGATTGGCGAATGTCTCAAGGTTACATATTCTTGATGGGTTATTTGCAATAATGATAAGAGAGCCCAGGAGTCAAATGAGTAATTATTTTGGTTTTATTTAATTATTATATAACATATTGTTCAAGCCTTCAAGGGACTAGTTTCGGGGGATTAACGTGTGCTTTACAAGCTAAATTTTGGAGAAGCTAGGTACTATATATATAGTAGCTAGTTTACAAGACAAAGCTTCTAAAAATGGTTACGTAAACTAGAAACCAACAGCTAGCTAAGCTTATCAAAATGGTTATGTACGCTAGCTAGCTAGACACCAACAATTGATTCTTAAAAAAGAAAAGAAAAGAAATAGAATAAAGGGAATGTTTGAAAGTTTTTTATTTTTATTTGAAAAAATGTTTTGATATAATATATATATATATATATATATATATATATGAGAGACTTAGGTTTTATTTATTTATTTATTTTTATTAGGGTATCATAGTTTACCTATGGCCCGAAACAATACTTTGGGTTTCCCACATCTAAGATGTGGGTTACTAAGCATAAAAGCTTCAGACAGGATTTACTAAACTAAACACCTTAGATTTTTTGGGCTTCCCACACCTAAGATGTAGGTTACCAAGCGTAGAGATCTTAGATAGGATCTACTAAACTAAACACCTTAAGTTTTTCTCTTTGCTCATTTAATCCAAAACTGCTTATGTGGCATTAATGGATTAATGTCACATAAACAGTTTTGCCATGTCTCATACCGCATGTAAAAAAAATAGTGTTTATATATTTTATTGAAAAATATCAAAGTCCAAAAAAAAAAAAAAAAAAAAAAAATCCAAGAACACACCAAAGCACCAAGCCATGCCAACCAACCCCCCCAAATGGCGAGGGTGGACACCACCTCTCTGCTGGTCCCCCCCCTCCGGCCCTCCCTTTCTTTTTTATTTTTTGATATTTTTTTTTCACATGTGACATATGGTGACAAAACTACTTATTAATCTTGACAACAAAGGTGGTTGCACAGCCACCCCATTTCTTCGTTTGATATGATCGTTGGACCACCTTTTATTTATTTATTTATTTTTGTTAGTGAAAAATTAAGTTAATTCATGTTTTTTTAAAATGTCAAAAGTTTTCTAAAAAGTATTTTGTGTTTAAATTTGTTTGTTAAGAGAAAATTATATCTTTAGTTTTAAGAATTAAAAAAATATATATTATTATTTTTTAAATAAACATTATGAAACGTGGCCAACATCTTTTGTCGACTCTTAAGGAATCATGTGCCCTTTCTTTTTGTTGGTCTGAGGATAATGAAACCAAGCTTTTGTAATACTATACAGGGCCTCAGAAGTAGGGTGGTCCAGCTTGAGCCAGGTTTACCTAACCCAATGTTTAGCTGGTTGGGCTGGAAATACCTTTTTGGGAACCATGGTCTCGGGTCGGGGTAGGAATCGAGGATTATTCAAAAACACTAAGAATCCCGAAAGAATATATATATTTTTTAATTTTAAGTGAGACGACAATGAGTCATGGACATAAATTTAACTTTTACAAACGAGAATTTACAAGTGACAACGTGTCTATTAAACTATTAAAAAAAAAAAAAAGCGTGTGATGAGCACATGCATGTTATGTTTAACTTCTAAAAAAACATAAGTTTTGATCTCACATATTAAGAGAAGTATGTTACTTTTAAACGTCAGTTTGTATTTATAGGAAATTTGTGTCCTCATTTTATGGTGCTTAATATTATTGTATTTAACGATATAAGTGATGTCACGTGATAAATATATTAACATATTATTAAAAAATTTAAATGATGTTGCATCATTTATGCCGTTAGATATAACAATATTAAATCGTGATCATCAAATAGCTTCTCTCTATTTCACTTAAAATGAAAAGTGCTCTCTATGTACTCTATTGTAATTCTCTTTGGCAAACCATAAAATTAGAAAAAGGAACAACAAACCTCCTGGTCTAATGTGTCTTTAACCTCCTTATAGTAATTTTAAGAAAGTAGTTTCAAACCGTTGGGCAGGTGTCATCTCTCCCCTGTTCCCTTCCACACGTATAATAACATACATGACTTATAACTTCCATCCCTTTAAATACCTTTTTTCTTCTTCTCCATTACTGAACCTCCCTCTGTCTTTCACTCCATACAAACGAAGCACAGAAAAGCAGAGGAAAAATTGGTTGATGGTATGTTCTAAAACCCTTAATCATATATATGATTATTTCTTATTATAAGCTTTCTTCTTGTCTCTTCTGATTCCATGTTCTTGCAATATTTGTGAGCTTGAATGATACACCCAAAAGCTAGCTTACCACCCATCTTGTGTTAAGATTAAGGACACCCATCCCTTCCCTAGCTTGGGCTGCCATGACCAAACGAATACATTGCCTTTAATTGGGCTAGCCAAGTCCATGAAATAGTTTTATTGTTTGGATTGCTAACAATTCAAACATCAAATTAATAAGAAAGCTAAAATAGAACTCACCCATCCAAATAAATTTTGAGTTGTTCATCCGCTGCTTGACCAGATAAACTTATAAAAACTCTCTCACATTTATTGATTAAATTTCTAGCAATTTGAGGTAAAAATCCATATCCACAAAACATGATAGTCGTAACTTGTAGGATAAGTCAATGAGTGATGAGAATGGATCTCTTTCTAACGTTTATTCCTTTAGACCTAGATCTCTTATAGAGTTGGGAGTTGGAGATCCTTGAAGTTCTTGCCAACCAAAGCCGATCCAGTACGATATTAGCTGGAATCCATATTGGCCATGCATGCATGCAGAGGATCGAGAGGATAGGACCACGCTTTAATGTTTATCGATCTCTAGTGAAAGTAGGGGTTTTAGGGTGGCAGAGAAGGATGGACCATGCAAGTCAAGGGTAATGCCACGGCCGGCGCACCATCTTTCGAGGCTTTGTGCTACGAGGATTTAGCTTGCCCTTTTAAAATTAGTATCCCCTCATATTCATTCTATACTTCTTGCAATTGAATCATTCATTATGCTTTAATTTAATCATCCCATTTATTAGTTTAAATTTGATTAATTTAATCCTTCAAATAACACGATAATATTTGGCTTTATATATTTGTTGTTTGCACCGGTTAAATGGTTGAGATCTTTAAATAGTGGGTTAAAAATCGTGACTTTTCCAGTTCATTCAATAGGGTCAACATGCATCTACCTGGCAACACACATGCAAGCACAAACACTTATTGTAAAAGATTATTTCTTTCATTTGGATGATATTTGCCACTACCCATAAAGAAAGGAAATTAAGGAAGATGTTTAAGAAAGGAAAACGATTTACTAAGCAATTTAACAATTAATATTCTTTCTTCTTACTTATCATTTTCCCAGATCCCAGAGGGAAAAGTTGTTGGGACATGTCTTCCAAAGAGGCCACACTTACCAAGATGGTTATTTGTTATCAAGGTTGGAAGTTCAAGCCATCTTGAGGTAGGACATATATCATATATAGACTTTGTTGCGATACAATTATTTTACTATCTAAAAAAATAAATAAAAATCAAAAGGAAAATCTACCATTTAAATTCAGTTAGAAAAAATTTGATGATGTGACACAAATGTGAAAATCGTTTTTGTGTTTTTATAAGTGTTTCGTGTTTGTGTTGTTTGTTAATATTTTTGTTTTGAAAAGAGAAAACATAAGACAAAAAACAAATGGCCCCATGATTTATTCCAGCTTGATATGTCTTTTTCCTAATTGAGAGCGTTTAAATTTAATTTCCTAAAGGGAAAAATCAATTTGTTTGTGGCTCTAGACTCATTAATTTGTTGGATGTTTCAGAAAATTTAGTGGTAAGTGTTGATCAGTGTTCAATATTGTCCAGCACAATATTGAACACAGACGCAAATATTTCATCTAATGCTACAAACTATCCTTTCATTATACCATTATTTTATTGGGATAATGTGCATGGTAGCATTCATTTATTATTATTAAAAAATAGCTAGCCGTCTGCCATGACAAATAAGCTTATAAAAATACTTGTATATTTGTTACTCAAATTGCTAGTAATCTTAGATCGAATGACAAATTATTAGAAAGAACCTAGCGGGGAGGGGGATTCTTTCCGCTGTTAGGCCATGTAGACAAACAAAGGGGAAGAACCTAAATACGCAAGCACAAAAGAATTTGGAAGCGACCTATTTTACCAAGTCATGGTGCATGCCTACCTCTACAATTATTCTTTTTAGCCCTTTAAGATGAGGCAAGGACGGTGGTGCGGTCCAGGGGGACCAGTTAAACTTATGGTAAATTAATGTTACATCTAAAAGTGGCTGGGGACTATACTAGCTAGCTAGTAGTGTCCGAGTCAAATTCTCTTCCATTCAAATGAATTAAATCGGAGAGATCTAAAGTCAGTCTGATATTTTTCGTAGTGTTTGCAACTTTGCAGTACATGTTTGACTTGTTTGTGCTTATTTCCAATTTTCCATGGCGCTCTGAGGATGACATTTCAAGATTACTTCCTGTGAAAATGTAAAACAAATGGCTTATTTATTTATTTATTTATCTGATCATTTGTCGTAAATTAAAATGATCACTACCTAGTATTAATTACCCATTTCATATACACGTTTCTAATTCAAATAAGAACATAAATAAAATATTTCTCATTCATGTTGTTTTCAGATTGGTCGACAGATAGAATTCTTTTTCTTTTATATGTTGCAAGTAAATATCGATTGATAAAATAGAAAAAAAAAAATCCTAAATTAATATTGATTGATTGGCGACATCTGTCTTCCCATTTAATTAAATAAAATAAAACTTGAACTAAACAAATTACTATGTCCTCGCTGTCAATGTCAGGGCTCGATTAGACGATTATGCAGCCAATCGTGTTGACTTTTTACTTGACTTTCTTTAATCCTCTCATTCCACTGATTTAAAAGTTGTAATTTTTCACTTATTTTATACTGATTTTTGTTGCGTCCATTTCATATATATATATATATATATATATATATATAAACGGACTGCCGCCGCCGTTTTATTGTTTATATATTCGAAGTTAGGTTGCCTTATCTATTCCCTGACAACCATACACCTGCATTTTAGGAACTATAATAAGATGATGCCATCAAAGTAGCTCCGTTTGTTGTTAATCTAGTCGGCCACCTCTTTCAATTCTTTTCCGGAAATCAATATATATATATATATCATTCAAGCCTTGTCATTGCTTTGTCGACCCACCATAGTCTGGAATAGCTGGGATGGATGGATAGTGTAAATTTCACTTCTTTGTCCTTATCATGAATGTTTCAATCCCAAATGAATTAAACCATACTTATATATATATAATGCATTTGACGTCAACGTACCCGGCACATATATTTGTTCTAGCCTGTCTATGATCTTTTTCTGATTTCTATTCCTACTCATTTACTACAGAGAAGTGAAAAGGATACCGTCTCTTTTGTGGTTGGATGCAGCCTCGAGTTTCTCCCGCCTGAGCATCAACAAGTACTGTTTGCATAGAAATCAGTTTTGATCTACACTGAGGTTTGGATTCTTAATCTTTAATTTGTTCCAGTAATATCTTTCTGTAATCATATATATATGCAGATATAGCTTGTGGTGCATTCTTGGCTCTTAGCCTCTAAATATGATATTACTGTAAATAAGCGGGTGGTACTATGTGCATGCCAAGTGTGCCACTAGCGCTCTGCAGCCCATTGCCACTTACCCGCATGTGGTGCTACTTTCAATTTAGCATTCTCCTTGTGTACTGGCTGTCACCTGTTAATCTTGAATTCTACAACTCGTGGCTAGCTCCTTCAACAACATTAGTTAGCAACTATAGTCGTGGTTTTGAGTTCTCTGGCATCTCTTAAGCAGTTCTTGAAGCAGTTGATTGCATCTCTGTTGTGTAAGTCAATTGGCAGATGAATAAGACATAGGATATCCTATAATTAGTAATGATGAGACTCCTTGTTACCTTTAATGATGTTCAAGCACACCCGCATCAGTTGATGGTAGATATTAATGCAGTATATGTTTCTTAATTGTAACTGGTTTTATTTCAAGGCATTCGTGAAATTTTCTTTTATGCCATTCAGGTGTTCTTTTTTCTATCATGGAGAACGGCACACATCTGGGTTCTGCATGGCAGGATTCCCCTGAAATTCCATCTCTCATCAAGCATATATCATCAAATGATGTTGCCGGCTTTGATGACATGACTGGCTTAACGAATGATCTGTGTCGGACAAGTGAATCTGAATCTCTTAGTCCATCAAATGATGTAAGTTTTTCCTCAAATCCTATGCTTTTTTTGACGCTGAGAAGCTGAATCTGCACACACTGGAATTCAAAACTCTTATATAAATCCTAGAAAACTCTAATAATTATAGAGAATAGGAAAATCTAATAACTGAAACAACTTGTGTATTAAACCAGGGGAACGAAACCGAGCCCATCTACCATCGTCAAAGGGTGCATTCTGTTTCTATCAGCATGCCTCCATCTCCTGTTGCAGTTCACTTACAGAACACCAGAAGAGTTCTCTTCAGTAGTGACACAATTTTTGAAGATGGAATTCCAGATGCTTCTGTTGTATCCGGTACTGCTTGCAGCGAACCACCAAAACATCATTCTCAGCCAATACCAACAGCCGCTGCATATAATGAGGCAATTGGTGGTGGACAATTTTCCTACCACCAGAGTATTAATATTAATAGGTTGAAGGACAAGAGATATGATTCTTTCAAAACATGGCCCGGTAAACTTGAGAGGCAGATCACACTACTCCGTGGAAAATCGCCACTGGAATCTAAAACTGAGGATGAGAAAGTGCCGAATAGAGAAGTTGAAAAAAATTTACCCGTGCACCGCTACTTTGATGCCCTGGAAGGGCCAGAGCTTGACACCCTTAAGGTTTGTGTTTTTCTTCCAATGAACCCAAATGTTGCTTTGTTCGGTGCTTCTTGATCATATTGGAAGTTCTTTTTTAACAGGCTTCAGAGGAAATGGTGCTACCGGATGACAAGACATGGCCATTTCTTCTGCGTTATCCCATCTCTTCATTTGGTATCTGTCTTGGTGTTAGCAGCCAATCAATTATGTGGAAAGCCCTGGCCACCTCTGCCCCTGCAAAATTTCTTCACATAAGCCTGAGAGTGAATCTCGTTTTATGGTGCATTTCTATTGCTCTCATAGCCACTGTTGCTTCCATCTATCTTCTAAAAATGGTAATCTACTTCGAAGCAGTTCGCCGAGAGTACTACCACCCTATCCGTATCAACTTCTTCTTTGCCCCATGGATATCCCTCTTGTTCTTAGCTCTGGGATTGCCACCTTCAGTTGCTAATAACCTGCCTCCAGCTCTTTGGTATGTTCTCATGACACCAATTTTGTGTCTTGAGCTTAAGATCTATGGACAGTGGATGTCAGGAGGTCAAAGGAGGCTCTCAAAGGTGGCCAATCCTTCAAACCATCTGTCGGTGGTGGGGAATTTTGTGGGGGCATTACTTGGTGCATCAATGGGGCTCAAAGAAGGGCCTATATTCTTCTTTTCTGTTGGTTTGGCTCACTACATGGTCCTATTTGTAACTCTCTACCAGAGACTCCCAACAAATGAGACACTCCCAAAAGAGCTCCATCCAGTATTCTTTCTGTTTGTGGCAGCACCAAGTGTTGCTTCAATGGCATGGGCAAAGATTCAAGGAACATTTGATTATGGTTCACGGATTGCTTACTTCATCGCCCTCTTCCTTTATTTCTCACTGGTTAGTGTCTCTGTCCTTCTGATGCATATTGATATGACTTAAATTAGATCACTTGCTTTGTTTTTCTGATTGAATTTCTGTGCTTTTCCAGGCGGTTCGGCTTAATTTCTTCCGAGGATTCAAGTATGATATGGCTTAAATTTGTCCTAGTGAAAGTATTGTTCCAAGTGCTTTTGTTTAATTTTCTGTTTTATTTGCATCTATAGATTCTCCATGGCATGGTGGGCCTACACTTTCCCAATGACTGGTGCTGCCATAGCAACCATCAGGTACTCAAATGAAGTTAGAAATGTAATAACACAAGCCATGTCTGTCATACTCTCCGCCGCTGCTACACTTACAATTACCGGTCTGCTTATAATCACCATCTTGCATGCCTTTGTTCTCCGAGACCTTTTCCCTAACGACATGGCTATTGCCGTCAGTGACCAAAAGCCAATACCACAGAAGAAGTGGTTCCATCTAAGACATGGTAGCTCAGATTCCAAAGATATTGAACAGTATTTAAAATTTGCAGGCTCAGATGGCAACGATTTAGAAGCCTCTCTAAAACATCAAAACTATTGAAAGTAGAGAAGCTTAAAATTCTTGGTCCATGTTTCAAAGGCCTTAAGAGGTTGGTGGCATTCAATGAGTATTTTTGCTACTCACATGCATGGGAGGAACAAAATTTAGAGTTTTAGAAGTTCCAGTGAACATGTGTACAGAGAGAATCAAAAGTTTGGGTACTAAGAGGAGAGTGAAGCACAATCAGTAGCTCAGCTGAATATTGTAAGAAATGGGTTGGGTAATATTGAACTTATATATGTATGTTTTCCACTAGAAAAAAAAAAAAAAAGAAGAAAAAGTACCGTTGATCTTGCTTAGTTCTATTTATGATTATCTTTCTCATGCTACTAAGCCATATACAGAGCTTTGATCTTTAACCAAAGTATGTAAATGAAATGAAGTGCCTAGAAAGTTTTCCTTAGCAGCTGCCACCCTAAGGGAACCTCAGATTCAGTGATTGTTAACGGTAAACATAAGATTTAAGCACATTAATTAAACAATTTTATCTTCTTTACACATTAATATTGAACTCTGTTTGCACTCACTATGAGCAAGGACATTCATGCACTCATTCAATAGCAAAAAAATATCACTTGAAAAGAAAAATGATGCAAGGAATAAGAATTACACGGGTAAATAAGTCTTAGTTCCCTTGGTCCATGTGAATTTACGAAATTGTTCATGGTCTGTTCATAAAAAGGGCAACATCTGAAAATTGTACGAATTTCTAATTATGTATATACCACATCCATGATGAAATTCTTACATGCAAGGCTGTCACTCGATTTATATTGCTTTTGTTAAAATAGTTGATTTTGTGCGGAGGTGAGTCAAGTGACAATTGAAAGTACCAACAAGGAGAGAAGAGCTTAGTAAAATAACTTGTTGAAGTGGGTTGACAGAAGTTTCGATGCTTAACTCAGTATAACTAAAATAGAATAATCTTAAAAAAGCGAGGTAATGTGAAAGAGAAAGAGACAAAAATTTCCTATGGTGTTTGCTGTAACTTTGAGCCACATGTCACGCTTTTATTGGAGAGTCCTGTTATGATGTTTCTTAGATCCCACAATTCCTACATGCGATCACCGCATGCTGGGATTGCAGAGACGCTTACTGATGTGTTGAAGAAGCGGATTTAGTGAGGTACCAATACCATACAACTGTTTCTTGGGTCGATCGATTAATGGACCGGGTATCGGGTCTACAGGCCCAACGGCTTCCATGCCCAAAGGTAGTAAAAGCAGAACAACTGACATATGGACCCTCGACCCTCCTAGTGCATTGATTGAATATTAAGTGAAACACAAGGTCTGAAGAGAAAATAAGTTATATGAACCATTCATTGTCCTAATATTTGTAAGAATGATCTTGGGCTGAGTGCTTCCGACATACGGCATGTACCAACGTTGTGGTCCCCTGGCCTGTTTGGGCCAATGTGTCTACAAGTTGTTCCAAAGAAGCCATCTGACTGGCGAATGCATGTGTCTCTTAGCAAGGAAGAAGTTGACACTTCTATTTTCATCATAATGATCAGTTTGGCGGTGGCAGTTTATACCAATAATAATCTACATGACATGGAATTGATACTTACCACAAAGAAAATGGCATAGCAGTTGATAGCCACTGAATCCTTGGTGCATCTATGGCACATATACACTCTGTTTCTTTTATTTTTGTGCCTCAATTTTTATCCTACACTTATTATTATATCATTAAGCCTTGTCATTACTTTGTCGACCCACCATAGTCTGGAATAGCTGGGATGGATGGATAGTGTAAATTTCACTTCTTTGTCCTTATCGTGAATGTTTCAATACCAAATGAATTAAACCATACTTATATATATATAATGCAATTGACATCAACGTACCCGGCCTGTGTTGGGCTATATATACTATGTGCTGCTGTTCCCAAGGGTTGGACGATTTGTGCTTATTTGTTTTCTGAGACCATATATTTGTTCTAGCCTATCTATGATCTTTTTCTGATTTCTATTCCTACTCATTTACTACAGAGAAGTGAAAAGGGTCCTTACTCTTTTGTAGTTGGATGCAGCCTCGAGTTTCTCCCGCCTGAGCATCAACAAGTGTTTGCATAGAAATCAGTTTTGATCTACACTGAGGTTTGGATTCTTAATTTTTAATTTGTTCCAGTAATATCTTTCTATAATCATATATATATATATATATGCAGATATAGCTTGTGGTGCATTCTTGGCTCTTAGCCTCTCAATATGATATTACTGTAAAGAAGTGGGTTTAAGAAAGTGGGAGTATGTTGGTGGCATGGTGCTATGTGCATGCCAAGTGTGCCACTTGCGCTCTGCAGCCCATTGCCACTTACCCGCATGTGGTGCTACTTTCAATTTAGCATTCTCCTTGTGTACTGGCTGTCACCTGTTAAATCTTGAATTCTACAACTCGTGGCTAGCTAGCTCCTTCAACAACATTAATTAGCAACTATAGTCGTGGTTTTGAGTTCTCTGGCATCTCTTAAGCAGTTCTTGAAGCAGTTGATTGCATCTCTGTTGTGTAAGTCAATTGGCAGATGAATAAGACATAGGATATCCTATAATTAGTAATGATGAGACTCCTTGTTACCTTTAATGATGTTCAAGCACACCTGCATCAGTTGATGGTAGATATTAATGCAGTATATGTTTCTTAATTGTAACTGGTTTTATTTCAAGGCATTCGTGAACTTTTCTTTTATGCCATTCAGGTGTTCTTTTTTCTATCATGGAGAACGGCACACATCTGGGTTCTGCATAGCAGGATTCCCCTGAAATTCCATCTCTCATCAAGCATATATCATCAAATGATGTTGCCCGCTTCGATGACATGACTAGCTTAACGAATGATCTGTGTCGGACAAGTGAATCTGAATCTCTTAGTCCATCAAATGACGTAAGTTTTTCCTCAAATCCTATGCTTTTTTGGACGCTGAGAAGCTGAATCTGCACACACTGGAATTCAAAACTCTTATATAAATCCTAGAAAACTCTAAGAATTATAGAGAATAGGAAAATCTAATAACTGAAACAACTTGTGTATTAAACCAGGGGAACGAAACTGAGCCCATCTACCATCGTCAAAGGGTGCATTCTGTTTCTATCAGCATGCCTCCATCTCCTGTTGCAGTTCACTTACAGAACACCAGAAGAGTTCTCTTCAGTAGTGACACAATTTTTGAAGATGGAATTCCAGATGCTTCTGTTGTATCCGGGACTGCTTGCAGCGAACCACCAAAACATCATTCTCAGCCAATACCAACAGCCGCTGCATATAATGAGGCAATTGGTGGTGGACAATTTTCCTACCACCAGAGTATTAATATTAATAGGTTGAAGGACAAGAGATATGATTCTTTCAAAACATGGTCCGGTAAACTTGAGAGGCAGATCACACTATTACGTGGAAAGTCGCCACTGGAATCTAAAACTGAGGATGAGAAAGTGCCGAATAGAGAAGTTGAAAAATATTTACCTGTGCACCGCTACTTTGATGCCCTGGAATGGCCAGAGCTGGAAACCCTTAAGGTTTGTGTTTTTCTTCCAATGAACCCAAATGTTGCTGTGTTTGGTGCTTCTTGATCATATTGAAGGTTCTTTTTTAACAGGCTTCAGAGAAAATGGTGCTACCGGATGACAAGACATGGCCATTTCTTCTGCGTTATCCCATCTCTTCATTTGGTATCTGTCTAGGTGTTAGCAGCCAATCAATTATGTGGAAAGCCCTGGCCACCTCTGCCCCTGCAAAATTTCTTCACATAAACCTGAGAGTGAATCTCGTTTTATGGTGCATTTCTATTGCTCTCATAGCCACTGTTGCCTCCATCTATCTTCTAAAAATGGTAATCTACTTCGAAGCAGTTCGCCGTGAGTACTACCACCCTATCCGTATCAACTTCTTCTTTGCCCCATGGATATCCCTCTTGTTCTTAGCTCTGGGATTGCCACCTTCAGTTGCTAATAGCCTGCCTCCAGCTCTTTGGTATGTTCTCATGACTCCAATTTTCTGTCTTGATCTTAAGATTTATGGACAGTGGATGTCAGGAGGCCAAAGGAGGCTCTCAAAGGTGGCCAATCCTTCAAACCATCTGTCGGTGGTGGGGAATTTTGTGGGGGCATTACTTGGTGCTTCAATGGGGCTTAAAGAAGGGCCTATATTCTTCTTTTCTGTTGGTTTGGCTCACTACATGGTCCTATTTGTAACTCTCTACCAGAGACTCCCAACAAATGAGACACTCCCAAAAGAGCTCCATCCAGTATTCTTTCTGTTTGTGGCAGCACCAAGTGTTGCTTCAATGGCATGGGCAAAGATTCAAGGAACATTTGATTATGGTTCACGGATTGCTTACTTCATCGCCCTCTTCCTTTATTTCTCACTGGTTAGTGTCTCTGTCCTTCTAATGCATATTGATATGACTTAGATTAGATCACTTGCTTTGTTTTTCTGATTGAATTTCTGTGCTTTTGCAGGCGGTTCGGCTTAATTTCTTCCGAGGATTCAAGTATGATATGGCTTAAATTTGCCCTAGTGAAAGTATTGTTCCAAGTGCTTTTGTTTAATTTTCTTATTTTCTGTTTTATTTGCATCTATAGATTCTCCATGGCATGGTGGGCCTACACTTTCCCAATGACTGGTGCAGCCATAGCAACAATCAGGTACTCAATGAAGTCAGAAATGTAATAACACAAGCCATGTCTGTCATACTCTCCGCCGCTGCTACACTTACAGTTACCGGTCTGCTTGTAACCACCATCTTGCATGCCTTTGTTCTCCGAGACCTTTTCCCTAATGACATGGCTATTGCCGTCAGTGACCAAAAGCCAATACCACAGAAGAAGTGGTTCCATCTAAGACATGGTAGCTCAGATTCCAAAGATATTGAACAGTACTTAAAATTTGCAGGCTCAAATGGCAAAGATTTAGAAGCCTCTCTAAAACATCAAAACTATTGAAAGTAGAGAAGCTTAAACTTCTTGGTCCACGTTTCAAATGCCTTTTGCTACTCACATGCATGGGAGGAACAAAATTTAGAGTTTTAGAAGTTCCAGTGAACATGTGTACAGAGAGAATCAAAAGTTTGGGTATTAAGTGGAGAGTGAAGCTCAATCAGTAGCTCGATCAGCTGAATATTGTAAGAAATTGGTTGGGTAATGAACTTATATATGTATGTTTTCCACTAGAGAAAAAGAAGAAAAAGTACCATGGATCTTGCTTAGTTCGATTTATGATTGTCTTTCTCATGCTAGTAAGCCATATACAGAGCTTTGATCTTTAACCAAAGTATGTAAAAGAAATGAAGGGCCTAGTAAAGTTTTCCTTAGCAGCTGCCACTCGAAAGGAACCTCAGATTCCGTGATTGTTAAAGGTAAACATTAGATTTAAGCACATTAATTGCACGACTTTATCTTCTTCACACATTAATATTGAACTCTGTTTATGAATTACCTTAATATCTAAGAGCCTTGTACTCACTATGAGCAAGGACATTCATGCACTCATTCAATAGCAAAAAAATATCACTAGAAAAGAAAAATGATGCAAGGAATAAGAATTACACGAGTAAATAAGTCTTAGTTCCCTTAGTCCATGCAAATTTACGAAATTGTTCATGGTCTGTTTATAAAAAGGGCAACATCTAAAACTTGTACGAATTTCTAATCATGTATATACCACATCCATGATAAAAATTTTATATGC
Organism: Carpinus viminea; assembly: GCA_013348765.1. Taxonomy (NCBI): domain Eukaryota; kingdom Viridiplantae; phylum Streptophyta; class Magnoliopsida; order Fagales; family Betulaceae; genus Carpinus; species Carpinus viminea. The sequence continues at coordinate 666,055 of CP054673.1, forward strand.
AAGACTCTCACTCAGTTTATATTGATTTTGTTAGAGTAGTTAATTTCATGCCAAAGTGAGTTAAGTGACAATTGAAAGTACCTGTGAGGAGAAAAGAGCTTAATAAAATAGCTTGTTGGAGTAGGTCGACAGAAATAGTTTTGATGCTTAAGTCAGTATAACTCAAATAAAATAATCTAAAAAAAAAGCAAAGGTAATGTGAAAGAGTAAGAGACAAAAATCCCATTTTTCTTGGTGTTTGCCGTAACTTTGAGCCACATGTCACGCTTTTATTGGAGATTCCTGTTATGATGTTTCTTAGATCCCACAATTCCTACATGCGATCACCTCACGCTGGGATTACAGAGACGATTACTGACGTGTGGAAGAAGCGGATTTAGTGAGGTACCATACAACTGTTCTTGGGTCGATTGATTAATGGACCGGGAATCGGGTCTACAGGCCCAACATATTTCATGCCCAAAGGTAGTAAAGGCCAAACAACTGGCATATGGACCCTCGACCGACGACCCTCCTAGTGCATTGAATATTAAGTGAAACACAAGGTCTGAAGAGAAAATTAAGTTATATGAACCATTCATTGTCGTCATACTTGAAAGAATGATCTTGGGCTGAGTGCTTCCGACATACGGCATGTACCAACGTTGTGGTCCCCTGGCCTGTTTGGGCCAATGTGTCTACAAGTTGTTCCAAAGAAGCCATCTGACTGGCGAATGCATGTGTCTCTTAGCAAGGAAGAAGTTAACACTTCTATTTTCATCATAATGATCAGTTTGGCGGTACAAGTTTATCCCAATAATAATCTACATGACATGGGATTGATACTTACCACAAACAAAAAGGCATAGCAGTTGACAGCCACTGAATCCTTGGTGCATCTATGGCACATATATACTCTGTTTCTTTTATTTTTGTGCCTCAATTTTATATCCTACACTTATTATTATCTGTGGCCCTCTCATCATTATGTATGTTTTGTTTGTTTGTGTTTGATTTACAGTGATATTAGCTAAAGAAAATAGAAATATGTTGGAATGCAAACTAAACTCATTCCGATAATTAACTGGATAATCTGCTGCATGGATGGAGTATTTGATTGGCTAACAATAAACCATGTAAAAATTCTTGTGTTCGTATTCCTTTGTTGATTATTCAAGATGAAACGGACCCCAAGGTTGTGTTTCCACCTTAAATCCTGTGTCAATATATTATTGTTGAGGAATAATCTTGGAAACCATATCTTCCACTTGCAAGTCCAGGCAATACATTGATGACAAGCGAAGTTATCACTTGGCTAGAGTTTTGTTAGTAGCTACAACGACTGAAGGATCAATAGGAGCGACAAGTAACATGTATGAGGTTCTGGTCCCCTACAAGCAAATTGATGTAGCAGCAAGAGTAAAACAAAGCTATAAAGGTGCTCTTGGTTATGCTTCCTTCGATCCTAAGCACAGAAAATCCATCATGGAAGACAAAAAGAAGTAGAAAGAAACGAAAAAGCAGTGCTATCGAACTTTGGCATTTCTCCTGGCACATCTTGTCCATGTCTCCCTATCCTGCTGGTTGACATGTGACAAACTTCTTACTCTTAGCCAATTCCCTTTCCAGTTCCACTGGCTAAAATTTGGCCAAGTAAACTTCAATTAGCTTCTAGTATGGGAATGACTAGCAATCGCAGTGTTGGAAGATGATGGACCGTACATATGCTCGACCAATCCGGGTCAAGAAAATGGACTTTGGGAGCCTTGGATTCAGGACAAGATTCTAAAGCTCAAACTACAAGTCCCAACCTAACAACGAAGGCCAGTGCAAAGGAACATATCAGAGAACAAGCAATAAGACTCAACCAGATAAAAAAAACCCAGATAGTTTGACCGGCCACATCAACATTAATTTTTATATAAATTAATGTTGTGGTACGATGTTAGTGACGGCAATTTTTGACACAACTCGCAAACACGAATTGCCACTTCTACATAATGTGTCTCTACTCGTTGCCTAGTTGGGGTGTGGCAGCATTATCAATGATTATCTCCGATTCTCCGACTTCAAAACATGTTAAATCCAAACATACAAGGCATTAGTTTAGTCATTTATGTGCCTGTATTGATGAAGTATAATTGAGCAGACAGAAATAGACGCCACGGTATTGGTGTAGAGATATGGGCACAGCTAGAGCCTAGAACAATTATTGTGCTAAAAATATCAGATTCAAGTTTGGTGTGAGGAATATTGCTTAAGGAGGGATCTACCACACTACTAATTACTTACAAATCACAATATAAAGCTAGCTGTCCCACCACCCAAAATATACGCAGCTCTATGGAATCAAACATTTTCCACGCACGTTGCCTCTTTATCATCACTTTTCTTTACACTAGTTTGAATCCTGAGATGATATAGGAAAAGAAACGAACCCAGTACAACTTTTGAGACTTTAGTGATTGGAAAATTGAGTGTCAAAACATGTTTTCTTGATTTTGAAACATGGAATGTCTTTGTGTTGATTTCTTTAATTTACTGCTCTCTTGATACTTGAAGACTTGAAGTGAAGACATGTTCACACAAGAAAAATGAGAAAAAGATTTGAACTAATGATCTCCGCTTTATAAGTTCTTGGCTACCATCTTTTTGTAAGTAAGTTTTTAACAATGAGTTTGACTTGAGGCTTGAATCATTTGGATCAAATGCAAATCACTAAGTATGAAATTGAGTGGGTTGTAGCTTTATGATCGAGTCACATAAAGGACAACCTATAAGCTGGATTAAAATGTCTTAATACTAGGTGTGAACATAGTGTCAACTGTCAAGTTATAATTAAATACTGATAGATGAGTAAAGTCATCAAAAAGAAATTAGGCTATCATTGGGTTAATACTTTTTTTTTCCTCTCTCTTCTATTCTTATTTTGGAAGGGGAAAAGGTTAAGGTAGTGAATTAATGAATAAGAAAAATAAAACTAATCAATTTTTTTTTTTTTTGACATATCCACACGCAAGGGGAAGAGATTCAACTAGCCAATGACTTACTTCGTAAACGCGATCCATAATGATTGAAATTCTCCTCGAGAACTAAGAATGAAAAATGTCAATGGAGTTTGATTCTTGATTAGCTCAATATATTTGACTAGCTAGCTAGATAAATTTATCTGAAAATATTATATGCTTCCCTTAATAAAATATGGACAATGTACTATATTATTTGTTTTTTCTTATTTCTTTTTCAAAAAAGTAGGTCAGCTGTTCGCATGATGGTATGATGGATGTGTATCGAATTACCTCCACTCTCAAAAAGCTTGGCAGGGAATTCATTTTTGGACTGAAAAGGTCCATGTGGCACTGACTCAATTACCATTGCCTTCTTTAGGACATCATATTTTCGTACTAGTTTGAAATTTGATAGCATTTTTATGAACAAATTCTTCATAAAACAATGAAAAATAAGGCCTGGTAGCAGAACATGCTGATTGCTGATATAGGCATCAAGTCACTGGCTGAATTCCTGTAAGTTGGCTCATGAAAACACTTGCAGAGATTTTTTTTTTTATTTTTTAACTTCCCTTGCCTTTCAATACTACTGTGTTCCTTCAATTCAGTCCTAATAATATATTATATACCATGAATTAAGTAAGTCTACTTTTATCATTAATAAAACTTCACAGGAATAAGGGAGGCAGATTCTTTGCAATAGGAAGTGTTCCTCCCATAATGAAAAAGACAAATACAAAAATTGTAATGTATCCTTTTCTTTTTCCCTCCTCCCTTAAATCCAAAATTTCCATAGCAGACCATTTACACAGCTTCTACTCCCTTGTGGGACAAAAACTTTACATTATCATCTCAGAAAGATAGGGGAAATGGACAAAGAACATGTGGCTGATGATGCTCTTGTCACCTCACATTTGCTCTGTTTCCATGTGCCCTCTTGGATGTCTCCTTTTCATTTCTTTCCCTTCCACCTCTCTTCCTTTCTTTGCTTTGTACAACACCATCAATTCAATTTTTCTGAACATAACAAAGTTCTAAAAAGATGTTAATTGACACCCAAAAATGTTTGCAGAACAGCAATAACCTGCATATTAAGAGAGGCATACCTATGGATCTTTTGCAATGGAGAACTGCCTCATAAATTGAGCTCTCAGAGTCACAAGACTTGCGCCAATCATCGACTGAGTAAGCTACACTTATCCTTGGAGATGCTTGGGACGAGTACATCCAGTTCTTCACCACCTTATGAACTCTTTTATCAACACTTGCAGCCTTGGAAGTTGATCTGTTTCCTCTTAGTCTTCGCAACAAGGGCCTAAGAAAATCCAAGTACTTTTGAAAGATGTGCTTTGATAGTCTTCGACACCTTCTAGAGGAAGAGCAATAAGGATTGATATTATCATCTGGAACAAGAACTTTTGCTGCATGGGAAGAGGATGATGGCATGGTGGGATTACTGGAATCTGAGGCCTCATCATAACATGCCTCCATGCCCATCTTCAAAGGGTCGACAAAGAGAGGCATAACATAGCCGTTAGAGAAGAGCTCGTCAGCATGAACAAGGGTGAGAGGAGATTGTCCAGCAGCAGCAGGGAAGTCAAATTTGAAATCCTGAGAGTTTATGAAGAATCTCTTGGAGGGAGTCATTCTTGGATCCATCTCGATGAATGAAGCTTCATCGGACACGTCAAGTGAGGCCCTGCAGGAGTTCTCTAGGCTTTCTAAAGATGGTTTTAGGTTCACTAACCAACTGTATGAAAAGCTTTCAATTGAAAGAGGGTGTGAAGCTTCCATGAATGTCACTCTATTAAGGTATGCAGGGAAGGGAAATACGAGGAGAAAGAACTAACAGTATATGTGTATACAGGGGAAAATGCAGAGGTGAGATAATAGGCTAATAACAAGCAGAGGCCCCCCTACTGATGCATATATATACACCTTTATATCGTAATAGTTTCTCCAAAGAAATTGCTTGTGTGGTTGTCCGAAAAGAGAACAAATTTCAATAATTGTAAAAGAGAAAAAGAGAAAAGAAACAGAAAATGTGAGCCCCATCAGGACCCATATTGTACTGTTGCATCACTAGTTTACCCCCACCTTCTTTCTTTTCTTTATACCTTCGCAAAAAAGATGGTTTCTCTGTAACAAATTTATTTTATTCACAATCAATCATGTTCAAGCAGACTTTTGGAAGCCTGGACCAACAGTGAACCACCTATAGAAAAGGGAAAATGGTCACCGAAAATCCGTCAATCCCTTAGTAATCAAAAACACTCTGATACTTAAGTCAATCTCTCATTTTTCAAAATAATTGAATAAAAAAGCATAATCTTCCCTTCTAGGGCATGTGCTCCTTTTAATGTGTGGAGTTAATTAATCAATAGTGTAGATATTAGACTTGTATGTAGTTATGTTTAAAGTAGTGGGGTGTTGGAGTTGTTCCACCTGTAAATTATATCTCCAACCAATCAGAAGTAAGTACCTAAAAAAGAGAAAAAGAATCAGGTTCATGCATATTGCTCCACATTTTTAATTAATTCCAAGCCGCCTTTAGAAATTAAAATATGGAAATAAGCAGAAGCAATTCCTGCCCTTTTGAATTCTTATATTAAAAAAAAAAAGTAAACTCCATAAGAGGAGAGTAATTACAGGAGAATCAATGACGTTCATTGTAAGCAGGTTCATGCATGCTGCAGTAATTGTCCCCAAGCTGCTCTAAAGACAAGAATAAAGAGAGCACAATCAGTTTTAATAATTCAGAATGTTTTCTGGTAATCCTATATTCTACACAATTGTGATGATGCTTGCTTAGCTTGCTCTCTTTTGTCATTTTCTTTAATCCTATTTTTGTACGTACCAAATTGTGAGAGGATAATTTCACCATTCTGATGCTTACATCCTAGCTAACCACTGCAGGACAACAAGGCTCAAAGCTAAACGATAAAATATTTGACATTATTTTATCATTGATTGGTGCTCTGGATAAAATAATATGTACTCTTTTTTAAAATGAACGTTTACAAAGGTACTTAAAGTAGCCCATTCATCAGCTCTCAAGTGTAGAGGACTATTAAAAAACCAAAAGCTGTATAGGACTATGAATTAGCTTCCAACGTGGTTGGACAATAAGGTTCCTTTTTGAGAAGTGCTGCGTCAACCACTTTAGTAAACAAGAAAAATGGGAGTCACTCTAAAGCAAAAATTAAGGTTGATATGCACTTCCTGTTTGCGTCGAGGCATAATTATAAGAGTAAATGGGTTAGATTTTTTGAACTTTAATTTGCTAATTTTTGTTAGGTTTATGTTAGGTTTGTGAGTTACGAAAAAAATTGTCAGCCTTAAATATCATGTGTCAAGTTCAAATTGTATTAAGATATATGTATAAGACTATATAATTAACTTTAACCTAACCAATTCAATTAAACGTGTTATACCTCTCAACCCTGATTTCATATTGAGTTTGTATCGAGTTTGCGAAACATATTAAAAATTGTCAACTCTAAAGCCAAAATTGACACATGCATCGAAACAACGTAGTGTAGGCCGCTTATTCTTTGGTGGAATATAAGCCTTATATATATGGACTTGAGAGCTTAAAGGTGGCTGAGAGGACAACTTTCATTTCGACCATTGAAAGAGGTCAGCAGGGCCAATTTTATTCGTCCATGCATACATGACATTTTCCAATCAAGTATGTTTATTGAAATAAAAACCAGAAAAAGATCTGTAGAAATGAAAAAAAAAAAAAGATAGTTCATGCCTGACAAAAAAAAAGTTACAAAAGAAAATAAAGTTTGAGCCTCATGATAACATTAACATTTGACAAAAATCAAAAAGAGGTAAATTCACTTTAAGTCCGTCTTTTATTACAACATGAGAACAAATGCAGAAGAAGACGCTATACATAAATCCTATTTTTCAATACCCAAATGGATAAGAGAAATGGTATTTTGCATTCTCTCACTATACTCAAATTGACGTGACATACTCAATTCATCCTCATATCAATCTTATTTTTTTTAAAAAAATACAAAATCAATCAATAATAAAAAAAATACAAAATAACATTTTTCAATAGATAAAATCAAATGATTTCTATTGTAATAATTAGCTACATTATTGTCCTTGAAATGAGTTAAAGATATATATATCAAAAAGCAGAAGAAACGGAATGAGAAAATATCAGAAAGTTATTGGTAAGGAAATTTCAGGCTTTTCCATCCACTAACAGTTGGTGGCGTATGGTTGGAATCTCCTCAAAGTTTAAATGTTTGAGAAAGGTCTGTCCTTTTCATTCACAATTGGACTAATTATAGTATTTACAAACAATTATCTTTAGCAGACAAGGGTCCGGGGGGTTGTCGGTGAATGAAATAAAACACTGACCATGTTGTTCGGGACAAAAGCCAGAAATGGAGAGTGACTTGAAATCAATTGGTCCCCCCTCATGTGCCCCTTCAAGACAATCAGAGAGAATCCAAACACTCATAAATGCAGTTCCATACAAGAAAAAGAATGTTTTTTTTTCGTTCTGCAGAGTTTTTTTTATCACAATTCAGAAGTTCAAATCAATCAGGTAAAAAAACACCAAGAAATAACCTTGAAGGCTAACTCTGTTGACGCCAATGTGACCCTAAACTCTGCAGACAGTAGTCAATAATGCTTATTCAAATCATCATGCTTTATATCATGAACAATAAAAATTAGCATGGGGGCTATCTGAGGCTGTTAATAGAATATTAGCCTTTCCTGCCATTATATAGTCAAGACTAGTTGTTTGTTTTGAGTTGAGTGTGGTTTTGGCACCCTTTGGTTGGGTTTTCGGGCTGCCTGTTCAGCCCCTGCCTTGTATTTTTTGGGTTTTTTTTAGTTTGCTAGATACTTATTCATGAAAAAAAGAAAAAAGAAAAAAGATTACAGTGTGCCAGGATTTTTCAAGAGCATAGCAACAGTTGCATTTCATGGATGACTACATAAATGACAGAGACAAACAACACCATTAATTGCAAATCATAACATTTTATAAGATGTCCATCACAAATCAAAATGCATCACATCTAATAGGACCATTTCAAGTGAAATAGAGAAGAGTCATTTCATGCCTAAGATTTAATTTCACACATTTAAAAGTGTATATGTTGCCACATGGCGAATATATGTCACCATGCCATTTGAATTTTTTTAATAATGTGACATAATGTACGTTGTTAGAAGCAACAAAATCTTAACCATGAAATGGAGAGGATCCTTATGCATGGCCGGCATAGTTATTAATGATGGCCATTGTAGTGAATAAAAACGTGCCATGTGGGTCCAAAGCCCTGCATTTGTCAAGCGTGCACTATTCTTGCTTAGTGACTAAGAGCTGCAACTACCCAATACTAATAGTTGCTAGCAGCAGTAAAATTTTGGCAAAACCAGAGAAGGGTTACCAGCATTGAACCACATATTGATGATTGTACCCGGTGGGGAAAGCAATGGAAGTTGAAAATTGATTCAAGAAAAATAAAGTACAGAACAATACTATTTCATGAGATCTAAGAATACAAAAGCATTCCACAAACTATGCAACAACATGGATGGTAAAAGGTTTCTTGACCTTGCAAAGACAGCACCCATCACCACCCCAAGAAATACAAGCGGTAGCATCCTTTGCATATTGAAATGTGCCAAGGCAAAAACTACTGAACTCACTAAAATCGAGCACCATACCGGCATGTACTTTGTCAAGGAAGGAAGAAGGAATCCACGGAAAACAATCTCCTCCCAAATGGGCGCACAAACTGAAACTACCACTGCATAGAGGGCCATTGCCACAGGATCTCGTGACATGATTGATTGCTCAACACTAGAGACAGTGACAGGCGTGGAGGGAAGGATGGGAAACAAATTTAGGTTGACCTGTGAAAGTCGGTTGACAACAGGAAACATGAGGCAGCCCAAACCAACATGAAATTGCCACTTCCCTTCAAGGCTGAACTTGAACCAGCCGGATGGAAGGGGATGAAACCTTCTGAGGCAGCGATGCAGGATTGCTATCCCAGCAAGACCTTCAGCCACATCAGTCAAGAGGCTATACAAGGCTTGCCCTCTGTATGTCAAGGATTCCTTTCTAAAACCTGTTGTGTGGGCTAAGAATGGAACTATCCAAGATCCTACAAACCAGAATGAGGCAATCCAGAGAAGCATAACCTGCAGCACAAAAAAGTCTTACTCTCTTTTGTTCTGATTATTGCTTTCCATTCATATGCATCGCTCCTAACAGAAAAGTGATTGTTCATTTACTTTCTCGTTAAATTTTAAGTTTCAAAGTCAACAAGACAGCATTATTAGAATGTCAAAACCTTTATTCATTCAATAACAGATGTGATTAATGAGATGTAATCCAATTTATTTTATTTTTTTTATAAGTAGATGTAATCGAAACCTTGATAAAAACAAAAAAGCTTCAAAAACATTTCAAAGTTTTCTAAGTATAGCCGTCCAACAATACTCTATATTGCTTTATAAAATATGCTGGGTGTAAGAGTAACATTAAAAATTACTCATATACCAAAAAGGCACATGTAATCCAATTAAGAACATCACTAGTATCTTGCTATATTCATCACATAATTTGATTTCTAAGTTAACCCAACTTATCAGCTGGCTGTAACAACTACCATCTTGATTCAAACTGACTAGTTCATTTGGCATCCCTATCAGTTACAATTACGCACATTTGGTTGCAGTCTATTTGGTCCTTGAAAATTAGTATCCTTACGACAAAATATGTTCTTATATCATGAATACACAATTAATCTTTTAAATTATGATTCATTGTACCAAATTCTCTTCATATGTTTACTACAAAAGATGGAGTCTGCCCCTGACCCATCTTTAACTCAGCCAACATAATCTTTTCCACCACAAAGGCAACACCACACCGCACATATTTTTTCATGTCTCCCTCCAAGGACTATCAAAATCCTTCGAATTTTCCAGCCACCATGTTCAAACAAATACAACTATGACAATACACACCTTCTCAGCACACCACTGTTTACCTCTTCCATAATGAAATCATCATCATACTAGGCATAGACATCACATCAAGTTTGTCCCACTGAACAGTTTGATTACATCCAAAATCTTCCAGGCACATAATTAAGTTCAGCACTCCTTAAATATATAGATTATACTCCTTGTTTACTCTGTTTAGTTTCAAAAATTATTTTAATAAAGTTCTGTACCACAAAATCGATTGTGTCTAAGTATTTGCCATCTGCAACTCTTCTACAGCAATATGTCAAGCATGAAAAAACGTTGTTAGGATATCTCTCATCTTAACATAACTAGAGGTGACTATAAAAGTGGACTCTAAAACCCCGATAACAGTAAAGGGTCAGAACTGTCATGTAGACAACTCCTAGTATATGCCTACGTGTAAAGAGTGCCCCTCTGACTAGAAATTCAGCCCAGTAAGCAGAGATAGTATTACTCTGACCAAAAGGGGATGGCAACAGGCATAGTGGAGAAATGAAAGCAGGACAGATTATATAGTCATTTCAGAAACTAGGAATTCTGAGCATGAGTTGTTAAGTAGATTGGCTTCAATAATTGCAATTTACACATGAATCTCTATGGTAACTAGTAGCCAGAAAACACAAAACTAAAGGGTGACAGTTACATAATATCTAAGTAACATGAAGAAAATGCTTCACCTGCACTATGGTCTTTGCTGTCCATGGTACCATCCAAGGTTCCGCACCAAAAAGTGTATTAGTAACCTAAAATATGAGCAAACAAAACATTCACCACTCCTGAGAATGTGAAAACATTTGGGCATCATTCTTTACAGACAATAAACAACATTATGAAAGTGGAGAACAACTTGCACAATGTCCCTGAATTGAAGCTAACAAACACTTTTTGCTAATCTGCTATGGCCTGTATGTCCATAATAATAATGCGCTGACCAATAATTTGGTTTATTTTAATGGAATTGGGTTAAGAAGTCATAGTTACAAGGTGTAAGTAGGCACCAGTTATTACTAGATAGAAGGAATTTGAAAATGACTTGCACCTAGTCTTTAATGAATTTGGGGTTTAATTAGGAAGAAATGAAATACAAATGAAATTGATTAAATCACAATGATATGAGAAATGAAAAATGACGCTCACCACAATCTTTTCTATGGCATGGAAAATATAAAAACGACATCAGAAATCCTTTTGAGTCAGCAACAAAGTAATGCATCCACACCGACCAAACTGATGCATGGAGATCAGAATAGTTATTTCAGAGAGAGAGAGAGGGAAAGCATTTAGAATCACTCTTCCCTTAAGGGTTACAACTTCAATTCATCAGAGTCACCATTCCCACAAAACTGAAAAATGTCAAACAAATAATCTTCATCCAGACACTGAATATCATAGCACAAATGGTGGCAAAGAAACCTCATCCAGATACTGAAGATCATTCTTTCAGAAAAAAAGGATACTGAAGATCATCATATAAATGGTGAAAAAGGAAATCTTACCTTTCTGAGTTTGCAAAGCCAATCTTTCTTTGCATCTATTTGATTGAGTTCAGGCTTCACTAATTCTTCTGAAAATTTCTCTTCTAGAAGCTCAGACTCGGGTATTCCAGATGAAGACTCTTCATGCCAAACGCACAAAAATCTCCATTTCTACAAAACAATGGCAATTATTCTTAGGAAATCAACACACGGTTTACTTGCCCAGAAAACTTAGGTCCTGTCTGGATGAAGAATTTAAGAAACTCCTAAAATCTTCAAAATCACGGGATTTAAATTAATGGGATTGAGAATCCCATCAATTTAAACTTCTATAGTTTGGATGATATATTTTAAAACAAAGAAATTACATATTATAACAGTTACAACGATATTGGTAACAGCGGTGGAATCCTGCATGGTCTTTCAAAACAAAGCCGTTTAATTTCAAACCCTTGAGTGCCTGATATTAACTTAAGCAAAGAAGGAATGATAACTGAGTCCATGGATCGAGTGACCATATGAAGAGCTAAAAAATGTCAGTTCCAAATAATAAGCAAAAATGGCCAGTTCTGTGTGACCACTATTGTTCATATATTACACAAAGGTGGTAACTTTCGCAATTAGCTAGTTCACCGTGTAATAGAAGCTTTAAGGTTTCTCAAAGTTTGTTGTTTGTACATGTATTCATCACTTAGCTTCAATCAAGTTCATAGTTCACCCATCCAGAAAGAATACATAACCAAATATCCTTCCTTTCCCTCTCGTTCACTCAGCAACCAAAAACAGAATAGCTACAATTTAATCCTCAAATCTAAACCCAAATTTCCGATCTTATCATTTTTATTATTCACTCCGAAATGTCTCGACCCAAGCAGATTAAATTCCAAAAAACCACAAAACCATTAAAAAAAAGCTCCAACTTCTATCTCATTTCTTTTCATTTCCTCACTTTTCGTTGTAACCAAACAGCCCATTCTAAGAGAGAGGGAGAGAGAGAGCTTACAGTTGTTGGAGAGGAAGAGGGGGGGCGAATGACGTGTAGGCTTCGATGGAGAGAGAATTTGGCGGGTATGGGAGGCTTCAAAACCCTCCTCCTAACTCTGCAATTGAGAGGAGGAGGAGATGGGTGGAGGGAGAGAGTGTGGCAACAAGGGCTGGTTGACATCGTGGCGGCACCGGATTGGTCGGAATCCGGGGGTCCAGAGGGCTCAAATTATGCATCAGATAGAGCATTAAAACTCCAAACCTTATTTCGCTATTGGCATTAGATTAGGGGAAGAAGAAGACCCAGATTGAGTTGTCCGGTTCAGAGTTAGCGGGCGTCGAAGGTTCAACGAACGCGGAAAGAGCTGCGCTGCGAACAAAAAACAGAAGAACACGGAAAGGGCTGCGACGTCGTTTTTCTTGGAGATAGCTGTCAGCCTACAATAAACAAAATTTATATCATAAAATCTTGAAATGGAGAGCATTCAATTTAAGGTTGCACAAGTAATTACTGTTAGTGATTATCGGGTATAACTGCTCATCACAACCTTATGATATTTAATAACCACAACTACATGAGTGGTTAGAGTTATTTTATAATTGACATTTATTCAAATCAATAACCGACAGTTTTATAATTACTTTTTTATATGGGTTTTTGGGTTTTTTAAGCGTTTTGAACCATTACTAAGCCTATTTTTTAGGCTTATTTTAAACGTTTTGGGCCAAAGTGTTCCTATAAAGATAAAAAGAACATGCTGTTTTTCGGGTCAGGCCCAAAATATCACATATGTACACGGTCAAAATGGTGTTGTTTTGAATGTTTTAGTATAATTATAATTAATATAAATATATATTATTATATATAAGGATAGTTGGTTAGTAATTATTAACCGCTTTTCTCTATCTTTAAAATTACTAACGCAACCATCCTAAGCAATTGACGGTTGACAAGACGGTTATAACCACCCTGTTTGAACGCTCTTTAATTATATTCTAGTGAAAGAAGCTACTTATCTTAATACCTTAATAAGGGTTTTGAACTTTTGATGCCTGGCTAGCACTTTTGTGATGACTCCTTATTTTGGCAAGTTCGATCAATTGAAAATGATAAGACTAGTGGGACAAAAGGATTTCCTACTGCAGTGACGTCGATACAAAGAAATTGTAGAGGCCCTTGTTGTAAATGTCAAGTTAGACTTAATGTGCCTTAAATACGTGGTCCTTCACAATCATTGCAATAGTGCCTAAATTTCAACAGGTGATCTACTTTGCTGGTCCATTTACACATGACCATCTACTTTCCTTACAAAATTAATTCATAAATGTCGAAAATAATTGCATATGAACTCGGCTTTCTAAGTTTCTATGTCATTTGCAATTTTGATGATGCCGTTTCTTGTTAATGCCAAAGTGATAGAAGGCTCTGAAGTGTGAACGTTTGGACATTTTTCATGCAAATAATTAGAAGAACGTTTCCAATTTCCATATATAGTCCTTGGCCTTTCGGCTGATCACAGATACACAGTCCATAATTAGACCACAGAGCAATAAACACGTGCCACAATATCCAAATTCCAATCACATATCTCTAGCCGACCAATATTTGATGCAACCTTTTTCAACATGTAGCTCACCCACCACTGTACACGTGTCAAGACGATTCATATTAATTCCTTGCCTGCACCAAACTCTCGGCTCCTTTTAATTCATCTTCCTTTTCGATCCCATACCATTGACAGTATAGCTATTGATATCCACTTGTCATTTGATCACCTTACTAGCCATGGCTGCTACATCTTGTTGGATTCTGTTCTGCTTGGTTCTTCTAGCCAGTTTTGGCGAGTACTACATGGCTAGCCAGATTGGTTTGGGTTCAAGACTGCTGGCTCGTGAGGACCGAGCATGGATGTCGGATAATGGCACGTTTGCTTTTGGGTTCACTCCAGAGGATGGACGAGATGATCAGTTTCAAATAGCTGTTTGGTTTGCGGAGCTTCCCGGAGATCGAATAACAGTATGGTCAGCCAGGTAATTATTTATTTCTGCATGCATGCTCTTGGTTTAATCTTTTTTTTTTTTTTTATCAACTCTCACCTATTATACAGATGTTTATCGTACCACATTATTAGAAGAAACAGATATATATCATAATTAAACAGCACATGATCAAAACTATAGCCTATTCAAATATTACTTTGCTGTATTGATTAGTGCATGAGAAAGTCCCGTATATATAAATAAAACAAAATTAAGAATTAATATGTGTAAGTCTTACAAGTCGCCTTGTTGCCGTTGCAGTAGCAAGTAGACTCTCGTCTTCTGCATCTACAACTATCTTTTACGGCGGCCCTATTCTTGGATTTCTATTCAAGAAACATTGGTTCGAATCATTTTATGACCCATTTTTAATTATTTGTTTCTTTGTTTCATATTTGGCGCTTACGACATCGATTACTAAATAATTAAATTTTTTGTGCCACGTGAGAATCATATATGCAAACTGCTTTATGAATCTCTAAAATGAAAAATTGTTATATAATTTATAGAGAAATTAAGAAAGTGTATTAAAAGTTGTAGTATCCTCCATATCACCCAGCTTCGTTAAGCTTGTGTTGCACAATTCTTGAAAAAGTTTTAAGTAGATATGGTTACTTAAGAGAAAAGCTAGAGACCATTTTTTCTCCATCTCTAGTCTTTACTAAGGCTTTTGCAGGAAAATGAACACATGATCACTTAAGCCAACAAATTTCATTTTCTCTAAATCCAATATAGAAACTCTCGGCCGGTCACAAACAACGCAATCTTGGAGCTCGACAACACCGGAAACCTTGTCCTCATCGACGGCGACACCACCGTCTGGATGTCAAACACCTCCGGTGCCAGCGTCCAATACGCGGTCATGTCAGAGACCGGCAACTTCATCCTCTACGACACAGAAAAGTACGCTGTATGGCAGAGTTTTTCACACCCAGCTGACACTCTCCTCCCAAACCAACCCCTAACAGTCTCACTAGAGCTGACGACATCTAAGTCAGCCTCACACGGTGGCTATTACACCCTCAAAATGCTTCAACAACCCACTTCACTAAGCCTTGCTTTGACCTACAATTTGCCTGAAAGTTATGTAGACTTGCCGGAATCTTACGCCAACTATTCCTACTGGCAAGGACCCGACATATCAAATGTGACCGGAGACGTTGTTGCAGTCTTGGATGAAGCAGGGAGCTTTGGAATTGTTTATGGGGAATCATTGGATGGTGCTGTGTATGTGTACAAGAATGATGGTGATGAAAGGGGATTGTCAGCAGCCTCGAACCGATCAACCAGGTTGTTAAATCACAGCTTATCTAAAAAATTTGTTAATAAAAAATGTTTAATTTACATTCTATCTCACAGGTTGGCCGTTCTTCGAAGATTGACACTTGAGACGAATGGGAACATACGTTTGTATAGATGGGACGATGATATAAATGGTTCACGCCAATGGGTACCAGAATGGGCTGCAGTTTCTAACCCTTGTGACATTGCTGGAATTTGCGGTAATGGGATATGTAATTTGGATAGGAGTAAGACTAACGCTTCTTGTACATGTTTACCGGGTACGTTCAAGGTAGAAGGTGGTAGTCAGTGCTCGGAGAATTCGTCGTTGATCGGAAAATGTGATTCGCGGAACGAAAATTCGACGTCGGCCCTGTTTCGGATGTCAATGACGCAGCAAACCAACTATTATTATTCGGATTTTTCGGTGATAGCAAATTATAGCGATGTTGCAACGGTGTCAAAGTGTGGGGATGCTTGTTTATCAGATTGCGAGTGTGTTGCTTCTGTCTATGGGCTCGATGCTGAGAAGCCTTACTGTTGGGTGTTGAAGAGCTTGGATTTTGGTGGGTTTGAGGACGCTGGCTCAACCCTTTTCGTGAAGGTTAGGTCTAATGGTTCGAACACGCCAGAAAGCAATTCTAGGGGTTCTTCTTCGAAAGGTTCCGGGACTAGTACGCGAGAGAAGGTTTTGGTTATTCCTATCGTGCTTAGCATGACATTTCTCATTGGGCTACTTTGTTTGTTATTGTACTACAATGTTCATAGAAAAAGAGCTTTAAAGAGAGCCATGGAGAGCTCCTTGATCTTGGAAGGTGCTCCGTTGAATTTCAGCTACCGTGATTTACAAATCCGGACGTGGAATTTTTCCCAGTTGCTTGGAACAGGTATGCGTATAGTGGTAGAATTCAATGCTAACTTCTGGGAACAGAGGAAGTGAAACAGAGGATATTGTACACTAACGTAATGCTTCTTTTACAGGGGGATTTGGGAGTGTATATAAAGGAAGCTTAGCAGATGGGACTTTGATTGCAGTAAAGAAACTAGAAAGGGTGTTGCCTCATGGAGAGAAGGAATTTATAACGGAAGTGAACACTATAGGCTCCATGCATCACATGAACTTGGTTCGACTCTGTGGATACTGCTCTGAGGGGCCACAAAGGTGAGTAATGTTCCGTTCCGTGGCAATCATTTTCGTTATTTATTTTATTTTATTTTTAATGACGTGAAACCCTTTAAGATAGGGCCACTCGTCACTCATCTATGTTGGGTAAATCCCAAAACGTGAATCGGTTAAGTAAGAGCTCGAGCTGGCAATCTTATGAAATTAACCAAACGAGTGAACATTCGAGCTGAAACTTTCGGGCACTTTATTACTTTTTGACGCATATAGCATCTAAAAATGTCCACCGGCTATTACATACCATATTTTGGTGCTTTTCTAATTGGTTATGGTTTAGAGCTTTAGAACTTGTTTGAGATTGTATTTTAGGAGCTTAAAGATGTTTTTAACACTCAAAAAAGTCGTTTGGTAAAAATATTAAAAATGCTTTCAATGGTGTAAAAGGCATAAAAATAGCCAAAACGCACATTTGCCCAAAAGCTCTTTTTGATTTAAAATCTCTATTTTTCCAATGCAACCCCCAAATAGGCCAAAATAAGACTTTTGTCCAAAAACTTTTTTTTTTTATTTAAAAACTCTATTTGTCGGATGCAATCCCAACAAGCCGTTAGTGGACATTTTGAGATGCTACATCTTTGGATCACTTCTGCAATGATTTGAAGTTTCACCTTTTGTAATTATTTTGGCTGATCAATTGGGGTGTTCTGCAGGCTTCTAGTTTATGAGTTCATGAAAAATGGGTCCTTGGACAAATGGATCTTTCCTTCGTATAATTGCCGAGACAGGCTACTAGATTGGACAACTCGCTTCCATATAGCTGTTGCTACTGCACAAGGGATTGCATATTTCCATGAGCAGTGCAGAAATCGAATAATACACTGCGACATCAAGCCAGAAAATATTTTGCTGGACGAGAATTTCTGTCCTAAAGTGTCTGATTTTGGACTCGCTAAGTTGATGGGAAGAGAGCACTCACAGGTTGTCACCATGGTCAGAGGAACAAGAGGCTATTTGGCTCCAGAGTGGGTTAGCAACCGCCCTATCACTGTAAAGGCTGATGTTTACAGCTATGGAATGCTGCTTCTAGAGATTGTTGGGGGTAGGAGAAATCTTGACATGTCTTTAGATGCTGAAGACTTCTTCTATCCCGGATGGGCTTTTAAGGTACCTTTCATTAACATCTTGCTTAGCTTAGATTAATGCAGTACTTTTGGATTTCTCAGATTATAATTCAACATGGTTCTATTTTATAGGAGATAACAAATGGGACACCAATAAAAGTTGCAGATAGGCGACTAGAAGGAGCAGTAGAAGAAGAGGAGCTCATAAGAGCACTAAAAGTGGCATTATGGTGCATTCAGGATGAGGTCTTCATGAGACCTTCAATGGGGGAAGTGGTAAAGATGTTGGAAGGATCAATTGACATTAACATGCCGCCAATGCCACAGACGGTTCTGGAGCTGGTCGAGGAAGGCTTGGATCATGTATACAGAGCAATGAAGAGAGAGTTCAATCACTTCAGCTCCTTCACAGTCAAAAGCAATCCTTCGACGTCTCATGCTACTTGTAGTTATTCCACAATGTCACCTAGATAGTGAATGTAAAGCAAAACTTCTTTCTTCTTCTTTTTTGGAATCATGAAATCATGGTATACTGCTGATTGGCAAATAGTTTCCCCGAAGTTGGCCAATGTTTTGTTGTCCGGAAATAGATTTCATCAAACATTTGTAAACCTTTTCATCGCTCTCTTTTTGTCGAGACTATATCAAGTAGGCGGCGGATTATAAGACACAGCCGGTATGTTCTTGGGCGTATGACATATAATGAGCATCGTTTTTGTTTTCAATTATTAATCAAAACAAGTTGCAGATGTGAACCCTTGTGGTTGAAATTGAGACAGTGACCGTGAAAGCATGTAGAAGGCATATCCATATCCTACCTTTCAAGCATACAGATCTCCTACCTCTTCCTACCCTTCACTTTTGTTTGTATTTGCTTAGAAAAAAAAAGAAAAAAAAAACATTCAGATACAACTATAAAACCCAATTACCTATATTATACATTAATGCATACAATATATATATATATAAGCTACTATATATAAATATAATTTAGCCTCCCTTTCTGTCCGGCCCCGTTCTTGAATCTACTTTTGCAGGCTTATTCATGAATGCCTACATTTTATACAATTAAGCTTAAAAATAAATTGAACTTGAGTCAAATTTATAATATGCATTGAGTTGGTTCTTGCCGAATGTCACTGAAGAAGACAACCTCCCGTTGGGTTTGCATGTTTGTTTCTGCTTGGTAGTTGGTTGAGGTTTTGCTACTGAATGTAATTAATTAATTTTTTAAATAAAAATAAAAGGATGCAGACAGGAAAAAAAAAAAAAAATTGGGCTCCACGACAGCTGCATTAAACCTACCGCTCATTACTCGATGGGCCTTGACAGCAACTTAGAAAAATGGTTTGTGGTTGGATCACCATGACCACATCATTTGTCCAGCAACGAGTTAGATTTGTATTTAGTATGAAACTACCTCTGAACCTTCACGCGTCTTAGAAAAATAAGACAGTCTGCTTAGAAAAAGAACACAAAGTCAATGTCCCAACTCCCAAGGGCCATATTTCTTATATATTTATATGAATACTGACTTTTCGTTAATTACCTCACGGATATCAAGGTAGGTAAGAAGGAAAAAAAATACGACTATTATTATTCTTGTGACGATATCATTAAATACTTCTTAGTTTAAACTTCAAATATTGCAATGCTTGATATCCTCACAATCTTGTGAAGATTTGATTCTTTTAAAAAATAGAAAATAAAAGTCCATGTTAAACTAGACGTGAATGTTTTCAATTCAAGTAATTTATGTTTATAGCCAACTTCTGATTATTAAAATATGTCCTTGAAAGAAGTAGTTTAATCCACTAACAATCACTTCAGAATTTGAAAATTATTAATTTGAATATCTTCCATAATAATAAGTAAGAAAAAAAAAATCTTATTAAAATCTTTTGTTAACTCATATATATATATATATATTTTTCACGTCATTAATAATAAAATGACATTATCATCTTCATTGTCTACGTAAATTACCACAAAGCCACCTTTCATCTCAACTTTACCAACTCCATCTTAACTTTAAGAACCCAACCAATCCATGAAGAGCGAGAGCACCCATGGCGGCGCCGAGACCGATTTCTGGGCTGGCAAGCCAAGATGAGGCTGAGAAAAACGGATAGGGCGGCCGGAGATACGAGCAGAGAGTCAGAGACAGTCCTCTGGAGAAGAAAGACGTTCTTAATTTCCTATGATTTCCTTTTGGCAGATATTGCTTGTCGTTGATCGATGTCGAATCTTATTTCTCTGCTACCAAGTACCAACTAGTGGGAGATACTTTGGATTAAATCGCCATGGGGTATCAGAATAGATGCCTTGAGCAATTGCTCTATGCAAGAATATTGGGTAAAATTCAAATTCAATGATGCATGACGTCAACAGCCAACAGGTATTCCTTAAGAACTCGATCTACTTTTGGCTGTTCAAGAGAGAACAAGGAAGCAAAATCTGTATCAACTCACCAATAAATTTCCATCTGCTTATCGGATCTCCTCTCTGCTCTCTGCACTTTGGTGCTCTCCTCCCACAACAATCATTTTCAAATAACACCAACGTTCCGCTCATCGGATAAAAAAAAAAAAAAAAAGCACCAACGTCGTCCCGGCAGGGCCGGCACTCTGCTCGCCCTTTGGTGGTGGATGGAACTGGCGGACCTTCATCCGTTGCATAGGCCTAAAAAATTTAAAATTTCCTCTAAAATTATATATAGATTCTTGTATTTGAATCTTTTAAAATTTTAGTTCCGTTCCTTGGACCGATCATGGTCGCTTGGAGTGATATACATGGCCGGCAATTGAGAGAGAAGTTTGAGAAAGATGCCACCGACGGATACCATTGGGAAAGAACAATAATATGTCCTTACATGTAATCCTAAACTAAATATCTAGAATTCTTTGAATATTCTTTAAAATTAATGGTACTTTAAAACTTATTATTAAATCAAAATTTAATAATAAATTTAAAATTCATTCTTATTTTAAGAGCAAACAAAAAAAAATATTTATATATAATTTAGCATTACTTTATAATTATTGAAGATATAAATTAACAATCTTATTAATTTGATCTGTCACATTCATTGCCCCCACAAAGTAAATTGTTGATTATAACAAGCGCATTAAAAAAGAGAAGAACCCGATGCTTGCTTGCAACTTCCGGACCTTCGCGCCGAAGTTTACGACACGTTACATTTAATTACATCATTGTCGGCATTGAATAAGCCCAGGTAATGACGCGTTTATAGGCTTGACTTGAGCCACATATTTTCAATCGGACAAAGTTCTTTTCATATTTCTTTTGTTATTTTTATAAATTAGGTTAAAACAAAAGAAATTTTTGTCCTTTCTAATCCAGTATTATATATATGGAGATTATTCTAAACAAATCAGAAATTTCCCGGAAATTTCCCAGAAAGTTACGCAGGTTGAAAACATCAATATAAATATATATATATGCATAGAGACCAGTTCTTCCCCCACCCTCTGATCCTGTGTATTGCTCAGGAAATAAAAGAAATCTATATGCATAGGAGATTGCACAAAGCGGGATCAATTACGACGTCCTACAAGGAAGTTCGCCCGCCTACACATGCAACAACATGGCAACGTGTCGACAGAGGAGCTCCAGAGTAACTACGACGAGCTCCTTGTCATCAACGAGAGACAAGAGAAACAGGTTCAATACCATGAGAGTAGAGCCCAGAACTTGACCGCTGGATACCTCATCCTGCAAGGCCTATATCTTACAGCAATCTCTCAGAGATCGCCGTCGTCTCTCCAGTGTAAGAACTGGTGGGTGCCTTTCGGTATTTCCCTCCTCTCTTCTGTAATCTTCTTCATCACCTTCTTAAACGCGGTGAACAAGTTTTACTGGACCCTTTATAATCTAGACGTGAACCACATCGATCAGCAAAGCTTGTATGCGAGGATAAGGGAAAATAAAGACAGGGTAAAAAGTCATAGTAAGATTCAAGTTGTTGGGGAGCAGAGTAATTATCAACGGAAGCCTGATCCTCTGCAGCTGTTTCAACGAAAACTCTATATTGCTTTCACCGTTTTAGCTTTGATTGCTATTACGGCTATGGAGTTATATGCCTGCCGATTTTTCTTGTGTTAAAAAGATATGTTCCATGTTGTGGTTAATTTTAATAAAATGATGGTAATTAAGTCTTTTGAGCTTTTTATTTGTGGGTTCGAGAAAGTATTTTTAATTATGTGATATAAATATATAAACTGTTTTGTATTTTGAAGTATATATAAATATTAAGGATATTTTGTGTTTAGAGTTTGTATTTTTGTAATAATTGATGGGAGCCTGCAGTCCAACTTTGTCAAGTTTTCCATTTGCTATATATTTACGAATAATAATACAATGCAGTGTGCAGTCGATGGTACACTGCAATTGTGTGTGTGGCCCGTGTGGGTGAGAAACAATGTGTTACAGCAAATACGAATGTGACAACTCTCCCACCTTTTTATGGATCAGCCCTCTCCAATGAATTATGATATTTTTGTATTCAGTAAATTATATTAGAGGATATTTTTGTTTTCTAAAAAAAAAAAATGTTCCTCAAATATAATTAATTGAATGTTCTCAAGTTTAAATGAATTAGAGATAATCATGTTCCTTCTTCAACTGCTCTCCTTCGAGTCCTGCTATGCGGCAGACTCTGGTCCGCCCAGGGTCCGCCCAGGCCCTTTTTTTATTTATTTTTTATTTTTTTTATTTCTTAAAAAAAAAAAAAAATTGGAGACTAAAAAAATGCTAGGCTATCTTTTCTTTCTCCTTCTCCTCTCCTCATCAGCGGCTTCTCTTCCTTTCTCCTCTGTGGGATTCAAAACTATAGCCTAGGAAAAGGATGAACCCTTTGGGAAGCTATTAACAGTTGTCGCTAATGCTTCAGTTTGTTGCTAATGCCTCACAGTTTGCTGCTAATGCATCAAACTTTGTTGCTAATGCCTCAACCTCTAAAAAGGCTTTCTCAAACCCTCCAAAAAATCCTCCAAACCCTCCAAAAAACTTTTCCAAAATGTTCTGGGATTGTGCACAGTAATCGTCTGTTTGGTAGCTAAGAAATCACTGGAAAGAAAGAAAACAAAAAGGAGAAAGTATAATATTGAGAACAAATCAAACCCACTTCTGTTTTTTTTTGCCGTAACAGTGTGATCTTCTTTGTGCAGACTTGCAATCATTCATCGGCGTGAACTATGGGCAAGTTGCCGACAACCTCCCGCCACCTTCAGCCACCAGAAGCTTCTCCAATCCACCTCTATACAAAAGGGATGACTCGACGACAGAGGGACAAGAGAGGAAGAGGCAGAGATGAAAAGGGGGAGGCGATGAAATGGGGGAAGAAGAGAGAATGAGAAGTTTTAATTAATTATTATTTTTATTTAAAAAATTTAAAATATCTTGAAAAAAGAATCTGGGTGTGAGCCACTTTTTTGTTTTTTTTTCTTTTTGAAAAATATATATATTTTTTAATTTTTTAAAAATTAATTAATTTCAATCTTCTTAATTAATATCATACGTCAACGTACAATAACTGTAAGATGACTAATTTGCTTTTTTAAAACCATGAGACCAATTTGGTCATTTCCAAATCTGGAAAAAAATAAAAGTTCAAACCTGACTAAATTTAATTTTAAAAAATTAAAATTTAATTCTTTTTAAGTCTGACATGCCACGTCAGACTAGAGACCCTGGGTGGACCAGGGTCTGCAAAATCTACTCCTCTCCTTCACCAAGTGAAGATCATTGATGAAGATTTCAAGATGTGTTAATTTATGTCTACACCAAATTGTTAATTAGACCGCTACATATCGTATATTTGAGAAGTGAAAAAGACTCTTTTTTTTAAATAAACTCACTTGTTATAGTTAGTTGCCCTTGTGTAATTATTTCTTGAGAATAGTGGTGGTTCTTGAGTTTGTCAGTTTGCATCCACCATTTTCGGATGGTAATTCCAAATACTATCGTGCCATAAACGCGCACACATTGTGACACGAGCAGCAGAAGCACTACACAACACATTGCAAAGTGGTAGCGCCGTTCGCACATAAAGGTAATGTCACCAGCGAACAACAACATTGTCCATGTTGAGCCACCGCAATGGGGCGGCAACACTACAAGCGTACAAGGCTGCACCCTGCAGTAGCCCTTACAATCGTAAAATATAAAATATATAGGTAATTGGTAGGAACATGCACGGGTAGTGGCTTGAACCACTACTAAAAAACAGCATTTAGGGTACTTATAAGTTTCCAACTATTTTATATTTTACTATTGTAAGGTTTACAAATTAAATAGTAAAATATAAAAATATATATTTGGTAGGAACATGCATGATAGTGGCTAGAACCACTACTAAAATACTGGCATTTAGGATACTTAGTTTTACATTGTTTAAGTCAAATGATGCGTTAATATAAATTTTGACCTCGTTATCGGCTGTGAACCACACCTAATAAAATATAGATCATTAGTTCGAATCCCTTTTTTCTTGTGTGGACATGTCCAAAAAAAAAAAAAAAGTCAAATGATGCTTAATAATGTAAATTTTGACCTTGTTTAGTCATATTTACATCATTTAAATATAATTGAAGTAAAAATACTTGATGTCTAGGTTTAAATTTGCAGTTTTGTTGCATGTCATCAAGAACATATGAGATTACAATGATTCTTTCTATTTCAAGTGAAATGGAGAAGAACTATTTTATGATTAAAATTTGATTTTATTATATATAGTGGTTTACAAGATGTCATATTATTTACAAAAAATTTAAATGACATGGCAAATATTCACAGCTACACCGTTAGATATGTAAAATAAAATATTAATAATGAAATTACTAGTCTCCATTTTATTTGAAATTGAGAGGTTCTATTCCTAATAGGTGCTATGGTGGCAATAATCAACGGTGCTTAAACTCAATGAGAATAGAGTAAAGTTGAATTGGTAGACAGTTGTAATGTCAAATGTTGAACAAAGACGAACTCATCCTCCATTGAAGAACACCCCCTAACTTTCAAACCACGGATTGGGAAATCAACAAACTATGGGTTGAATAATCACTACTAATTGCCGCAAGTCATGGATCTTGATCAGGACGTCAAGACAAACTTTAAGATCGCAAATCTTCAAAGAAAAACGAGAGCAAATTAATATGACGATCTGCCCCCATATATAAATATTTCAATAATGTATCTGTAAATGTCAACTCCTTTTCTCATCTCATCGCCATCATTACTTGCACAGTTGCACGTCATATTGTTTGTTTAGGTCACCAATTTTATATCATTTAAAAAAAAAAAACATTATATCAGATTTCATTTGTTATATGTAAGTATAAGGTTAATTCTTTTTTATATTGGTGGTGTTAGGTGAATGTGCTGAATATGTACAAGAAAAATGAGTAGTTAATATAATAGAATTAAATCCAAATTTATTAATTTGAACCTAATTCGTCCATTGAGTTTCCAATTACCCAAATATGCATTTACAGTCTTATAGTTTACTCATCGAAAGGACTCCAATAATTTTGACCACTGGATAACCACATTAGCGGCGCATTATAGCCAAAGCCCCATAAACAATATAGGCGCCAAATCTCACTCGCACGCTTTTACTTCTCGGAGATTAAAAAATAAAAAAATAAAATAAAGCCATTGAAATCCCTCTCTTCATATCTCTTCGAAACCCTAAATCCCGGCAATTTTATAAGGTACACTCCTTACAACTCTCTTGCAATTCATTCCCCTCTCTATCACTCTCTCTGTGCATATATGTTTTAGAAAATGTTAGCTTGAATTGATTTTCTTTTGAATTGAATTGATTCTGTTTGGTTCTTGACAACTATTGGAAAAATGATAAATTAAATCATTTTCCCGACAACCAAATCGATATAAGGGACTGGAATTAGTATCTGAGAGTGAGAATTTCAACTGGATCCTCTTTTTGAGTGTTTGAGTTGTTAAAAAATGAACCGGAACTGTCCCACCTGTTTGCCTCTAAGTGGAATGGAAAATTTGATTATTTAAGTTTGATACAAAAAATAATGACTTTTCCGCTTTGAAGCGACTCTTAGTCATTTTCACTCACTTTCTTAATTTTGTGTGCGTGTCTGTGCGTGTTTTTGTGGTTGTAGAATTGGTATGTTGGATTGTCAATTTTAAATTTTAGGTCATCTGAGTTTGTTTAATTTTAATGTTGGGGCTATGGAATTTGCTGCAAAAATGAATTGGAGCTACCCCTTTTGTATAGCCCTCTGTGGGAAATGTAAATTACTTCAAAATTTGAGTTGATAATTATTACTAGATGACAGTTTGTTTCCTGTCCTTATGACTTGATGTCACAAGAAGTAGGCTGTTTCCGAAATGGAGATGGAATGCTGAACAGCTGACTGATGATTGAGATATAAAGTGTTGGGAACAACCATCTACGTGATTGTATTTAAGAATTTGCAAGTGCTGATAGCCCACATATATAAGCAAGTTGGATGTGTTTGAGTTGTTGAAAGATGACCCAATTAACTAGTAACTATCAACTTTAACATTTGTCCTATTCTTTTACAATGTCAGCTGCTTTGAATTCATGTATGATCCTCACTGCACCTTGCCTCACTCCTCTTCTCACACCTGTCCAATTTCTAGTATAACATCTTAAGACGCTCAATATGTTACTTCCCACGAATATCTTAGTTTCTATCTTTTTATGTGAGTAACATGTTCTGGTTGTACATATAAGGCTTGTGAATGTCATTGTGGTCCAGGACACCCATTTTGAGTTTAAGCTCTGGTGCATTACCATTTTGATATTTGGGTCTGTGTATCGTTTGAATGTACATTTAATTTGTCATCATAATAATGCCGTTATTGTCATCTTTGTCACTACCATCATCATTATCATCAACGGCTTTTATTTTTTTTAGTAGTTAGAAGGTTAAACTTTTTAAAACTTCATCAATGTACATTTTGGTCACTTTTGTTGTTGCTGATATCTTCTTTAATCACATTTGTATTCAGTTTTTATTTTTTATTTATTTATTTTTAATAAGTTGCCGAAACTGCTCTTGTGTGTCTAAGTAAGTTATGTCCATATATATACATGTTGAGATTGTGCATGTGAGATACAAACTGATTGGAATGATAAACTTAAATAATTCATCAATATTTTCTAGTGAGCATAGCAATGCCATAATAAAGTTGTTGAAGGGTTCTTTATCATTGAAGGTGTAGCAGAACAAGATGGAAAACATGCAGTACGCTGAGGAGCTAGAGGAGTTTCTTGTCTTCAAAGGATTTACTAATACTCTACAAGCTTTTGAGGGTGAATTAGGCACAGAATATTGGTAAAGGGTTTCAAGTAGATAAGATTTTAGATTCATTGACTGATGATTGTGATATAAAGTGTTGGGAACAACCATCTATGTGATTTATTTAAGAATTTGCAAGTGCTGATAGCCCTCATATATAAAGCAAGTTGGATGTGTTTGAGTTGTTGAAAGATGACCCAATTAACTAAGTAACTATCAACTTTAACATTTGTCCTATTCTACAATGTCAGCTGCTTTGAATTATAATGTAAATCCTCACTGCACCTTCTTCACTCCTCTTCTCACACCTGTCCAATTTCTAGGATAATATCTTACAACGCTCAATATGTTACTCTCTATCTCTCTTAGTGCATATATGTTTTATGTGAGTAACATGTTAGCTTGAGATATTTTTTTAATTGAATAGATTCTGCTTTTGAGTTTAAGCTTGGTGCATTAATTTTGATATTTTCTGTGTATTGTTTGAATGTACATTTAATTTGGCATCATAATATGTATCTGTGAATTTAAGCTGTGTTGCTGTTATTCTTATTTTTTGTTTGAGTTGTTCAAAATGAACCGGAACTGGCTACTCTTCTTTTTTTTTTAAATAAATATCTAGTTAGAAGGTTAAACTTTCCCAAAAATATCTTAGTTATCTTTTTTGTCACTTTTGGTTGCTGATATCTTCTTTAATTCATTTATCCAGTTATTTATTTCTTTATTATTTATTTTTAATAAGTTGCCAAAACTGCTCTTGTGTGTCTAAGTAAGTTATGTCCATATATATACATGTTGAGATTGTGCATGTGAGATACAAACTAATTGGAATGATAAACTTAAATAATTCATCAATATTTTTCTAGTGAGCATAGCAATGCACTATTAGGTAATTTCGTATATAGGAATACACCTGCTGATTTATGCATATCATATTTATGATTATGTGGTTGGTGAGATGTGCATAATAAAGTTTGCTGAAGGGTTCTTTATCATTGAAGGTGTAGCAGAACAAGATGGAAAACATGCAGTACGCTGAGGAGCTCGTGAGGGAGTTTCTTGTCTTCAGAGGATTTACTAATACTCTACAAGCTTTTGAGGGTGAATTAGGCACAGATATTGGTAAAGGGTTTCAAGTAGATAAGATTTTAGATTTAATCTTCTCAGTATATGTACCCAAATTTCAGGCAGAAAAATTAGTTGGTCTGTTGAGTTTTTTCAAGAAGTGCTTTTCTTCCTCATCCGAAACTGTGCTTGTTTCTACTTTGTCTAAATTGGAGGTCTCTATTTTATGAAACTACATTGCTCATGCTATACAATCAGGAAGAAGGGACAAAGTTGTGGAGTTGTTTGAAATGAATGGCAATGATTTGTTGCAGGGGGGCGAGGATTGGAATGCATGGTTTGGTGGGTTTCTCTTTTATTCACTCTATTGTCTCTAATGGACTATTGTTTCCTTGATTTATTCATTTGGGCATGTGATGCAGCCATTCCATATCTAAAGAACCCAAATTTGGATCCTGAATTTCGTATCTATTTCTCAAAAGAATGGTATGAGGCATTGCGTCTTTCTGTGAGGAACTTCTTTAGTGAGATCTTCAACGGAACTCATATCCTTTAGAACATATAATTTGATACTTTGGTTTCACCGCCTCCTTTATGTTTCTAATGCAATTACAATTTTGATAGTTCCATATAGAAGCAGATTTATTTAGATGAATTTCAACTATCTCCTTAATGTTGTAAGTTCACCACCTCCCTCGGTTGGTGGTTGTTGTGATAAGTCTTATTGTATCTTGATTAAGTTGCTCTGTTTAGACATATACACAACTCATATGACCTTTTATGCAAATGGTATAACTTGATTTTTGAACTTTAAAAGATATGCTATGTCCTACCATATATTTGTCTCTATTATTTTATCTGCAGGAGTTATTAATTTTATGAAGGAATGGGTCAAAGTCTTTGCAATTAGGGTGATTTCACGGCCTCAAGATTGTCTTCCTCACCCTTTTAACAAAACTTTTATGGATTATGGAGTTTGGAGTGCTAAACAAAATTTCAGTTATAAGATGAGCCTGTTTACTTTGAGGCTGTCTCTTTCCTAAATTGATTCACATGTTTTATGTCTCCCAAATTCTCTTTTCCTTCTGTCCCAAAGGATAAGCTCTTTTCTACTCTTTGATTTATTTCCACCAATAGTTATAGGATATCATCATTATATTGGCTGTTCTTTTTTAAGACTTTATTTCTGATTGAGTTTTGAGGAGAATATATCCTTAGCTTAACCACGCCTCCCTGCCCTATTAAAGATAAGTTCAGAAAAGAATACCGCCAACCGCCTCAAAAAGGACATCAAGCAACTCAATCTTAAGTTATCACAACTTCAAGCTTTGCTGGAGGAAAAAGAGGCCCAGTTATGTCGGTTAAGGATGTAAGGATTGGTCTTTGTTATTTCCCTCATGAATAATGGTTATTATGTACATAACTATTTTGATAGATATTGATGTATTTTCTTTCTGAACTCAGTCATGCTTCATCAACTTTGGAAGAAAGCACAAGACTAACTAACCGTTCATCAAGTATTATTCATGTGGAAGATCCTCTTATATCGAGAGATGCTCAGGAAGCCTGTCCTCCTGCTACTCCACAATTGGTTCAAAAAGCGCTGGATCAAGATTTTGTTGCTGGACCTTCACAAGTTCAATCAGAGCTTACCATGTCCGAATATTTTTATGATTCAAATGCTTCATCAAACCTTAATGTGGGAGATGGTGGAACAGGAGACACTAGTCAAATTTGGCAAGATGGCACCTGTTCTGGTATATTGCTTTTACAATTTCTCTTCCATAAATTGAAGATGGTGAACAAGCTATGGATGTTTTGTATGAAAATGATAATACCATTGACATTCATTGGACGTGACATGTTGGGATTCCAAGAAGTGCCATGTTTATAAGATAGGTGTGCCAAAGATGAAGATATTGAAGTGCATTAGTGAAATGATATGACAAATGATGTCAGAAACCTGTAAATTTAAAACAATCTAGTAGTTCATCAGTGGAAGATAAGGACAGATAATGTCAGAAATTTGTGAATTTGAAGAAAAGTGTAGAAGCTAGTCAACATTTAATTCTTAATTAAATGTGTTTTTTGTGTTGAAAAATTAAAAGCAGACCCATTGACTGACCTATAATATCTAGAAAGTGTGGTGATAATAGTGGCAAGATGTGTCAATGTATGTAAATGTCTTTTTGTGTTGAAAAATAAAAATATGAATTAATGAACTTGTTACAGAGGCCATATATAATAGGAACGGAGGCCATATATAGTGGGAAATAGTGTTTGTTTTGATATGAGGAAACAGTTGACTTTATTTTTCAGCTGTACACTATTGCAGGTTGTACTTTTTAAACTAGTTTCTGATTTTCTGTTTGTTATTTCAATTGGTCAATTGGTTGTGACTACATTTATGAACTCCATGCTGTTTAAGTAATTAGTAAATTTGTTTTGGCAGAAAATGGCAGGGAAGGTCACGTAGAAGATGAATTTCCTGAAGTTAAAGTAGACTTTCAGGTAAAAGCTTCTAGAAATCGAGATATAAAAAAATATGAACTTTTACTCCCTACATTTAAATCATTTCACGTCAGCATGTTTTGCCTTCTAGATACACATTTAATTCCTTACCTGGAGTTTTCTAGTTTATTTTTACTGGAATATCACTAAATTTCAGAATACCATGGTTTCAGGAGACATTTTTACTCGAATATCACTAGTTTATTTTTACTGAAATATCACTAAATTTCAGAATACCATGGTTTCAGGAGACATTTTTGGGCCACACAAGTCCAATCAGCCGATGCCGCTTTTCTGCATCTGGGAACAATATAGCCAGTGCTTCTCTGGATGGCACAGTAAGGTACTTTATTTTTTCTGGAATTAGGCGACAGAGAGATTAACTGCAAGCAGGGTGATGACTCCTAGTCCCCTATCAGTTGCGTACATTCAAGTGCCTACATGCAGGAATGGACTCAGAGGATCCGGTTTAAAAAAAGAAATTAAGAAATAGAGGAGACAAAAGAAAAAACCTGTAGAACCATCCTGCCTAGGTTGTTGAGCATGCTATAGAGGGCTCCGGGGATCCCCCCCTGTTTAACTTCTTAATTATGTGCTGATTTCAAAATTAATCCCTAATCATTCTCCATTCATTTTAACAAAGGATATGGACGTATGACTCTTCAACTCCAGCATCTAGAAATGCAACAATTTATTGTGGGGCAGAGATCATGTCACTTGACTGGGAGTCTAAGTCTGACCGCTTGGTATGTAAACCTTTTAGGGTAAATTCATGTATGGTTTGATATGGGAATGGTGGTGATTAAATGAGATTGGATATACATACTTTTAAGTTTCGTGGTTCTTTTTGACAAAAGCTTCTCATAGGCACTGCTGATGGAGGCATTAAAGCATGGAATGTTGATGCAAAGAGGGTTGTCTGTGATCTGACCACAACTGAAGCATTTCCGAGGTTCCTCCTACGTATATTATGCCTGTGTTTCTCTTCTTCATTGGTGCTTGGTCTTACATTTCTGTGGTTAGGGCTGTAAGCGAACAAAGCTACCCGTGAGCTCACCCAGGCTCGACTCGACAAAGCCCGGCTCGTGCCCGACTCGATTATTAAATGAGCCGCTCGTGGACACAAAACCAGACTCGATTATTAAACAATACATATAAAACTCGACTACGTTTAAAGTTCTGAACATACTTATAAAGTCCCTCTTATTAATATATTTATTATATATACATATTATAAATTTAATAAAAATAACTCATATAGTATATTACTTATTATTTAATAGCAATTTAACAATAGTCAAGGTATATTAATTATTAAGTATTTCTCAAAAAAGAATAACAATGATTAATTGGTATACAATATATAATTATATCTATGATTATAAGTAAATGTATAATATATAATTGAATGACAAAAGTTAATCATATGGTTATATCTTAAATAAAAATCATGATACATTGATACTTAATCATATTATTCATATAATCATATTGATTCATATCATATATAATGAAATTGTGATTAGAATAATCCCAAATAAAATTATTAGAATTAGAAATTTAAAATTGACAATAACAAATTAACAATGCATATAACGTCATATAGTTACAAACTAAGTATTGACATTGTTATTTGAAATTTGGAATTGATAGCATGAGATATTATTGTTGATAAATTGTCTTAGAGTCGACTCATTTCACCGGCTCGACTAAACTCGTCTACTAGAGCTCGAGCTCGGCTACACTGAGAATTTTCCTTAATGAGCCGAGCCAAGCTTAAATTTTGAGCTCGGCAAAAGCTCGGCTCGAGCTCGAGCAATTTTAAATAAGCAAGCTTGGACAGTCTGGCTCGCCCAAGCTGTGTCTTGGATCTGAAGTGCAGCCCTGTAGAACCAATTTTTGTTTCTGCAGCAGCATCAAGAGGGTATTTTCTGCTAATAATATTAAGATTCCATACAGAAGTGAAATTCCAGAGATTTGTCCTCTCTTTTAAACTTTTATTAGACTGAAGTATGATGCTTGCATTGTGTTGTTGAAATGACTTTAGTTTGGTTTAAACTATTCTTACATAGGGTGTTTCTTGAGGACATTGATCTGTGTCATATGTAATGTTCAGAAGATTGACCTAGGATTTATTATTCTTTTCAATGTCTTCCATATATATAAAATAATTTTGTGATTCTTTCTATGGGTGCAAGAGACTAATATGGATTCATTTTCTTTCTAGGCATGGCTCAAGTTATATTGACTAATTGGGGTTTGCTTCGTTAACCGTATGGAACATGAAAATGTGGAAGGCTGTGGTATCTGCTGATTCATCTTAGTACCTCATATTTGCATGCAGTTGCTAGTTTTTATTTTATCCCCTAATGATCTTTGTCTTTCATGAAGACAGTTCTTCCACTTGGTAAAGATCCACCTGCAATTACTTCCCTATGCTTCAATCACAATGGGAAGATTTTAGCAGCTTCTGCTACCGATGGAATGATTCACATGTTTGGTATCCTTTTAACTATGTTAGGACCTGGTATCTTAGTCTACATTGTAATGGTTAACATATGTTGTTGCACATACTCGTTCAAAAATTCCTTTTCTGCTGAAGTGGCCCTTTTGAATGCAATTTTGGAGGTTTACTTTGTCCTTTGGCTAGAACAGTACCGTTGTCATTTGGGGAAAAGGAAAGGGTTCCAGTTATGCACAGCTGAGGGTGCCTACACTGACACAGCCATATAGATATGTGAAATCCCTTAACCAGCAAAAGACATGGCTGCTGGTTTGCAAATTACTGGGTGGCCTGCACATGATTCTGCTATAAACTCTATTCTTTTTGGGCCCGATGAGACAAGCATTTTTAGCCTGGGTTCAGATGGAAAGGCAAGTATATATTGATTTTGACTTAAAATTTAGTGAGAGTTTTGAAAATAATGCTCCTTTATTTTTTTTCTTTGCAACTTAATGTAAGTAGATGTTTTTGCTACCTTATATTAAGTGTAAACCTCACGGAATTAGTTTTGTGGTGTTAGATTTTCGAATGGAGCTTGCAAAATCAAGGTCACGTCCTTTGGTCAAGAAACTGTAGTAGGTAAATGCATTGGTTGGCATTACTTTTTTAACAGTGAATATATTGGTTAAAACTCCCTGGACTGACTAAATTCCAACATTCAACTGTTATCATAGTTGCAAAAAAGTGAGATTGATTAACTGCTTTCTATGTGCACACTGATGTCATAACCAGTGTGTTGTAGGACTAGGGATTGTTATACCACCTATATGTCAAATTGAAGGATTATCGACTAATGATGTATTCCTTTACCAAACGCTTTTTCCATTTTATTTTCTCCTTTTATTTTGCTTTCTATAGACTATATATCTTCATCTCTCTCTCTCTCTCTGTGTTAATATTATAACTAGTGAAGGTCTTGAAAGGTTAATTAATATAGTGAATCATAAAGTGAGATTGATTAACTGCTTGTGCACAATGATGTCATAACCAGTGTGTTGTAGGACTGGGAATTGTTATACCACCTATATGTCAAATTAAAGGATTGTCGACTGATGATGTATTCTTATTCCATAGGGCTTCTTTGATGCCTTCCAATAACACTATCGTTTTCCCTTTTATGTTTTTCACCTATTTTATTGCTCTCTCTCTCTCTCTAGGTCATTAGAGTTTATAGAATGAAGCTTTATAACATGAGTTTTCAATTCTGTAGGTTTTGTGACCCTGAGAGCTTAAAAATTTGCAGACATGAAATGGCTTTAGATGCTAATGGGAGGAGACTATTTGGTGACATCTGGTTCAATAAGAGCACCCATATATCAGGTTTATTCCCCCCCCCCCCCCCCTCTTCTCTCTCTCTCTCATGCATGCATAGATGCATGCACTTGTGTGTACACTCACACAGACTGGTGCAGACACAGTTGGAGAGGTTTTCCCCTATTGGTGTTATTTACACCAATTAGGGTTTACTTGCTAATATATTTGTCTAGATCTATATGCTTACTAGAGTTACAAAAGTAGATTTGAAGTCATGCTGGTCACTTTGGTGGTCTGGAATATCCCTGGCAGGAAAATCCCTTCCTATCAGGTTAATATCGATACAGGTGGTGCTTCTGTTCTAATCGTAGTTATTGTTGTATTGACTCAGGTTCATGGTCATATAAATGGGTTACAAACTCTTCCACATAGTGCTGCTATAACAACTGTTGATTGGCATCCTACTTTGCCCTTTTTCGTGATTGGATCAGCTGATAACTCAGTTCAAGTAACATCTATTTTATAAAGGCGTCACTTAAGTGTCTTTGTTCTTGCTCTGTGTTGGAAGTTGAACAAAGTTTTCTTAGTTGGTTTGACACTAGTTTTACTTTTGCATGCATTTTGAGCAGGTTTTGTTGAATGGGTGTTGTAATTCATTGAACAGGTTATTTATAATTCATGTAACCATTCATTCATATAATAGCTTTTCTACTACTTTTATTTGTAACCCATTCATTATTTTTGTTTTTGGTTTTTTTTTTTTTTCATGAAATCCACGATCGATCAGTACAAATTCATATGTAAAAGAGGTGGTTCAAAGCATCCATAATTGCATGGTTGTTTTTTGAAAGTTATGCTCTACATTTGAGTTGAATCCACTTCCAAACAAGGTTAGCCTTGTGTTGCGTTTGGTTGGGTTTACTAGAATTTTTTTCAACGGTTATTAGATGAATTGAATGATCTTTAACCTTTTAGACTTGTAGTACAAAAAAAATGTTGCTTTTAGATGAAAGTCCACAATGGCTTTTTAGGAGAACATTGTTAAGCTTAGAAAAATATAATTACTTAAGCACGTAACAGGAAAACAAATAAACAATTCACTCAAAATTTAAAATAAAATAAAAATATAAAACTTTTCTTAAGTAGAGGCCAAAGTTAATAGCTTCAACAAAACCAACAATTCTTATTTGCTCAGAAGAAAAAAAGAACAGAGAAACAAAACCAACAATTATAAAACCATTACAGTTTATAGAGAATAACCGACAACGAAACTTCAAGGACGAATTATTTGAAAGAAAGGGCAATTACTGAGACCAACATTTCTTCCTTGACTAAAGGTTTTCTTGTTAGCACCGAGTCCTTCACTTCCTCAGTAATTTGGCCATGCTGATTGCTATTTTTACATAGAGCCAATCTCCTATTCTCTCAAGGTACTGGAAATAGGCATGCCTCCAAGAACTTTTCAACATTAACGATCCACAAACACTCCAAAATCCAACAATGAATCCAAGTATAATGCTAGTATAAAACCATAAATGTTCGTGAAAGTTTGTATGTTCTTGATTATTGCTTTCTCTATCAATGCTGCTAGTTTGAGGAATTTGAGCTACTTCATCTCCCGGACACATTTTCAAAAGAGGCAAGCCACAAAGACCTTGGTTACCTGTATATGCAGAAGGATTGAAGCTCTGAAGCTGGGTACTTGTTGGGATTCTACCTGACAAATTGTTGTTTGACAAATTCAAGTAGCTTAGGAAGCTCAAATCAACAAGGCTTGGGGAAATTATGCCTGAAAGGTGATTTTTCGACAAGTCCAAAGACTCCAAAGACTTCATGTCACCAATATTCTGAGGGATGATGCTAGTCAACAAGTTCCTAGATAGGTTCAACCCAACCAATCCTGAGAGACTTGCTATTTCTCTCGGAATTTCTCCTTCCAATTTGCTGCTCGAAAGATCGATGACTTTTACCAGTCCAAGAGTTTTACTATACTTCAAATATTTTGCTTTTAAAGTCACCAATAAATCGTCTATGTAGGTGTAAATCCGCCCCCCATTGGGGCTAGACATAGAAAGGTAGTTCATGAGAAATACTTACATTTGAACCTTGTGTTTGAGCCATGACAGTGAAGTTATTAAAGCATTTTGGTATAGTCCCTCTAATATCATTGTGAGAGAGGTCCAAAATTTGGAGAGAAGTTAGATGACATAATTGTAGCGGTATGCGACCAATGAACAAGTTTGATGACAAACGAAGAACCACCAAATGTGGTAGGCTTGTGCCTATCCATGTTGGAATCCTCCCAGAAAGTCTGTTTTCTCCGAGATCTAGTAGCTTCAATGAAGAGCAATTTTTCAATGATTTGGGCAGTTCTCCAATGAAAGAGTTGTTCTGCAAATGGAGTGTCTCAAGCCCTTGTCCTGGATAATATGTTTGTCTTGTAGAATCACAAATAGAATTGGGGATTCTTCCAGAGAGATTATTGTTTGCCAAATTAAGCATGTGCAACATTTTTCCCAAACAGTTAGGGAGTTCTCCAAATAACAAGTTATCTGAAAGATCAAGGTAACTCAAAGTAACAGTTGTCTCACATATGGATGTAATAGATCCTTGGAACAAATTATTGGAGAGATTCAACACTGTTGAATTGGAATGAAATTGTGGCAATGGACCACTGAGACAGTTATAACTCAAATCTATCACATGAAAATCTATAAAACTTGCCGAAAACCATTGAAGAGGTATGGTGCCTGTAATATGGTTGTGGGAGAGATCTAACGATTGTATACGGGAAGAAAGGTCCCAAAACCAGTTGGGGATGGTGTCTGAGATTCTTGCATCAGATATATCAAGATATGAAAAATTCTTTAGTGCTTGAAGCCATTGAGGAAAAGCTGGCCCCAAATTGCAAGAGCTCATTATGATAGTATCCAAATGAAATGGTGGAACCCAAGCTGGACTAAACTTCAAAGACAAAGAAGTAGAAGAGAAGTCCAATCGATTTAAGCTGGAAAGATTTGACAAATGTGCTTCAGTGACATCACCTTCTAATAAATTTGAAGACACATCTAGATCTTGGAGTTTGGAAAGTTTTCCCATTATACCTTTGGTTAAAGTCCCATTTAACCTATTGTTGGATAGAATCAACTCTCTCAACAAAGGAATTTTGAAAGATCAGGTACCTCTCCACTTATAGTATTGTTGTATAAGTATAATATTTGTAAATTGTGAAGATTCTCCAAAGTTTGTGGTATTGCCCCGTCAAGTTTGTTGGAAGAGAGGTCGAGATGAACAAGAGCTACCATATTCCCAAAAGCTCTTGGAATTGAACCTTCAAGTTTGTTGGAAGAGAGGTCGAGATGAACAAGAGCTACCATATTCCCAAAAGCTCTTGGAATTGAACCTTCAAGGTTGTTGCCAGAGAGGTCGAGATGAACAAGAGCTACCATATTCCCAAAAGCTCTTGGAATTGAACCTTCAAGGTTGTTGCCAGAGAGGTCGAGATGAACAAGGCTATTGGTATATTTGAATAGCCATGGGAATACGGAGGAGTTGAGATGATTGTAAGAGAGATCAAGGAATGAAAGTGGTGAAGAAGAATTCGCATTGGAAAGCATAGGAGGAAGCGGCATGGAGAGCCCGCAATCACTCAGACTCAAGTGTAATAAAGAAGGGAGCATGTTGACCTTATCCGGCCAATTGACAACCTTGCTAAGGTTCACACAACTCATATCTAAGTGCTTTAAAGAGGAGAGATTAAAGAGCCAGTCAAGATTGTGGTCCTCAATCAGATCATCATTATTCCAGCTGAGATCAAGAGAAATCAAGCTTGAGAGATTTCCAAGCTGCTGTGGAATGGTTCCAAAAATAGTTGTAGGAAAGATTGAGATACTGTAATTTAGTGAGTGAACCAATGAACTCTGGGAGGATGGAAAATTATTGCAACTTAAGTCGAGGTAAGTCAAATGCTGCAAACCAAGTAATGAAGAGTTTATCTCACCATGTAGGACATTTTGAAACTCTCCAAAGCAATCATTTCCCCGGAGGTCAAGCTTGACAACATGATCAGTTTGGTTGCTGCATTTGATTCCTTTCCAGTTGCAACAATCTTCCTCATGCCTGCCCCAAGAAGACAGCATACCTTCAACATCTTCCAGGCCTTGTTTGAATTTGAGGAGTGCTTGTCTTTCTTCCTCTATGCATCTGACTTCTGAATTACGGAAATGCAAACCAAAACAAATTGAAGTTGTGGTACATAGGAGGAGGAGGAGAAGGCCAAGTAGAAGCAACAATGCAGCATAAGGGCCTCTCATTGTTTGACGCTCTAAATATTTGGGAGTGGTGGACCGTGGTGGGTAAGTCGAAGATCGAGGTGAAGCTGAGAGATAAAAAGAAGATATAATCAGTAGATGCATGCAAGTCTGCTGGTTTTGGTGTACCAAGTAAACCACATGGATATTGTATTTATATTGCTGTTGGCTACAATGATAATTAATGTAACAGTGCCGCCTTGGAAAGTCTAAAACAACCTTGCAAAAGCAAACAACTTCCTAGCCTGCTGGGATCCACAATTGAATGAAATGTATTAATTGTTGGCAACGTACAAGTTTCTCATCTTTTCTCAATTTTCTAAAAAACAAAAAATTCAGAACACATTTCCTCTGTGTTATATCACATCAATTAATTCTAATTACTATTTCAAGAAAACAAAAAAGGAAAACAATTAAAGTCCTTTCTTCCTATCAACAAACAATTTTTCTAATATTCATTCAGAAGGTTTACAGGTGGAAACAAATGGGTCCAACTCCTAAATTTGCGGGCACTTGGTTTTGCATGACTGAAGTTTGATGGCTTATGGGGTAAGCCGATGCAAGTGTTCTGGTGTATGTATGTGGTGGGTGATTATGTTAGTGTGTCAATTCAACACTAATAAAAATAATGACAAATGTAACTCTCAATAAAAAATATAAAATATAAAAATTAAAGAAATTAAAAACTTAAAAAGTTAATTAATTATTTTTTTTTTAAAAAAAAAGAAAAAAGAAAAGAAAAGGAAAGGGAGTGGCCAGTGGCGAGCCACCCCATGCAAGGTTGTTGTGTGAAATTATGAGGTCTAGACCAAAACTTCAAAGAAGACTTGGACCATCCAGTACTTGCAAAAACAAATTAACATCAATGTTTAGAGTATTGCAAGGAGTAGACAGAAATTTCAGGAAAGACTTTGATGGTCAACTTGGCTCTCATAATGGCACGAGCATGCAACTTCCTAGAAATTCATTCAAGCAAATTGTGCTAAGCTGAACATACTATTAATGAGTTGGTGAATAAATTGAATGAAATTTTGGAACATTCAGCTTCATCCTCGTGCCATGTACGAGCATGTAATTAAATTTTGCATACTACTTGGCCTTTATCACTTCCCAGGCTGCTGCGTTAGGGATTATCAATTTTAGAAAATGTGCATAAGATTGTAACACATCATTTGAAGACCATATTTTAGAGAAAAAATTTAAGATTTCTTATGCCTTAACCATTGAGAAATTAGAGAAATCAAATCGAAGAAAAAAAGTTTGTATTATGGTAAATTGATAAATTGATACAATTTTTGGATAAACTTTATTTAGTACTTTTTCACTAAGAATACTGCCACAATAATTGAGGAAAATGTGTCGATAGTGATTCCCTTTCCGGTGACTTCTGAGAAGCTCCCTGGCCTGTCAAGTACATCATCAATACCTAAAATTCCACAACGTAATCTTCTTTCAAGCAATAATGCTATTAGAGAGAAAGACTTGATAGGCAACTTTTCAAACAAACTTTAATGCTTGAGAGTGAAAGGAGTACTGGAGATGAGAAACTTGAGGGAAGAATTGAAATAGATTAATGGTCCTTCTTTTCAGTAATTGCTAGGACGATTGACTATTGATGAATTTTGTGGAAAAAAAAATGAATGAAATGTTGATCGCCAAACAAACTTTAATGCTTGAGAGTGAAAGGAGTACTGGAGATGAGAAACTTGAGGGAAGAATTGAAAATAGAATGGTCCTTCTTTTCACTATTTGCTGAGATGACATACTATTAGAGAGAAAGACTTAGACAAGCAACTTGTCAAACAAACTTTAATGCTTGAGAGTGAAAGTAGTGGAGAGAAACTTTAGCAAAGACTTGATGATCAACATTTCATTCATTTTTTTTCCCACAAACTCATCAATAGTCTATGGTCCCAGCAATTAGTGAGAAGAAGGACCATTAATCTATTTCAATTCTTCCCTCAAGTTTCTCATCTCCAGTACTCCTTCCACTCTTATTTATTGAAGTTTGTTTTACAGAAGATGTCATTAACTTTCAAGCATTAAAGTTTTTTGGAAAAGTTGATTGTCTTCTTTGAAGTTTTCTTCCAGCCCTTTGTTCACTCTCTGCATGCAGTTGGGGGAATGAATGCAGGGAAAGAGATGTAGAAGAGGGGAGCTGATGTAAAAACTCACTCGAAGATAAAGCAAAAAAAAAGCAAGATTCCCACCAAATTAAAGGGCATTCACATAAGACTATAAGAGTCGTGCCACAATAATTGAGGGAAAAGAAAAAAGAAGAACTAAAGTGTGTACGCAAATAAAGTGAATACATTTTGTGAGACCTTTCTCTTGGCAGAGGGCAGTGATATCCTTCCTTCATCGTCTTGAAAATAAATGTGTGTATAATTTTATTTTATTTTTAGATGAATGTGTGTTGCAAGTGCAATGAGTTTACTTTGATAATGTAAGAAAAGTTTATATATATATATATATATATATATATATCGACTATCGTGTGTGTGAATATTATATAATCTCCAAATGTTGCCCTCATAAACATTTGTGGCCTAATGCCCTCTCATCTAAACGATAAACACAACATTTGTTGCTATATTAGAGTACGTTGAGAAATATAATTTTTAAGTCAAAAAAATATTTTTTGGCAAAAGCTTTATTTTTAAACTTTTGTCAAAATGTATTTTGGTCATTTGTATAGCCCAAAAAAAAAAAAACTTAAAAAGTGATTTTGAAATTTTTTTACCAAACAGACTAACTATTGTTTTACACAAATTTTTAAATATTAAAAATACTTTTTAAGCTCTCAAACGTAATCCCAAACAAACTCAGTCTTAAAAGTTAAAAAGTCATTCCACCAATAATGTTTGTTAGTGTCATTTGGTTCAACTTTAATCAGTTCAATAAAATGAAAATGGTGAATCCACCCACCTATTGTTGCTTTTCTTTTGACCACCTTTCTTAAAGCCATCAAAAGGCTTGAGCAAACGCATTACCTAGTCTTTTGCAATGTGATGCATGCTGGTGGCCTACTTAATTTCTCAGCAGATTTGCAATTCAATTCCCCCATTTCTTTTTTTTTTTTTTGAAAGAAACGCTGTGTTGCATTTTATTGATTAAAACTAATCAAGGAGCAGAGCAGATTGCTCTACTACAATAGTTTCTGCAATACAGTCAGGTGGCACACTAGTCCACAACTTCTCAATTTTTTGTCTCGTTGCCAGCTTCGCCAACAGATGCGCAGCTTGGTTTGCTCCCCGTCGCACATAGCTCAGTTTCCAGTGTGTAAAACGTTTGAGGTCCACTCGAATATCATCAACCAAGTGTCCCTTCCGGCTCCAATCAGTTTCGTTTGACAGTACTGCATCAACTATGATCTTTGCATCCCCCTCAAACCAAACTTTGGAATACCCCAAGTCATGGGATATTTGGATTGCCATAAGGGCTGCCACAGCTTTAGCGGTCACTGGTTCTAGCAGTCCTGTACGAGTTAGACTCTTTGCGGCCACCATATTGCCTTGATGGTCCCTTATTACAACTCCCAGCCCAACCCAACCAGTTTTTTCCATAACAGCCGCATCCCAATTTGCTTTTACCCATCCTAGAGGGGGAGCCGTCCACGTACAGCTCAGAGAGGGAATAACCTGTGACTCTCCAGTAGTAAACAACTCCTGCTCCTAGTGGAAATCGCTCAGAGTTGTAGTTGCCGAGTGAAGTATGTCATTCGGGTGAGCAAAAATTCCTTCATGAATTAAGGAATTTCGCCGAAGCCAAATCCTTCTTGCAATGCCTACAAAGAGTTGGAACTCCTCAGGATCACATTTCTTCAACATACCCTCTGCCACTTTGATGAAATCAATAGTAGGAAAAAAGCTTTTTTGGAACTTTCTGCATCCCACACTCCACACATCTTGTGCCGATGGGCATTGCCACAAGATATGTGAAATCGTTTCCTCTTCAATCCCACAAACTGGGCAGGAGTGATCAGAAATAATCTTCCTTTTAAAAAGATTTTCACGTGTAGGCAAAATGTTTTTGCAAGCTCTCCAGAAAAATACCTTGTCCACATTCGGAACATCAAGCTTCCACAGCTCCTTCCATACCTGGCTAGCCTTTTGCCGAGAAGAGCAGCCTGCCTCCTGCATTGTCTCCCATTCTTTTTGGATGTAATATGCACTCTTGACAGAAAAAGTCCCTTTTACTGTGCCCTTCTAGATGAGTCTATCCTCCTGATTTGTCGTGCTAATGGCCAAAGACTGAATTGCAGTATTTTCTTCTTCTGTAAAGAGCCTTTCCAGCAAAGAAGTCTTCCAACTTAGCCCATTTAAATCCAAAAGGTGATTGACTGTAGCCTTCGGATCCAGTAAACTTGGAAAGGACTGCACCCGGTTAGTTGGAAGAGAAGGTAACCACTTATCCTCCCAAATCCGAACTTTTTGTCCATTTCCAATGCGCCATACCAATCCCTCCTTGATGAGTGCACATGAGCCTTGAATGCTTCGCCAAGCAAATGACGATTTTTTCTTTACCTTGGCCTCAAGGATTGAACAATCTGGAAAATACTTACTTTTCATAATACGAGCAATTAGACTATCCGGGGAACTCCACATCCGCCAAACTTGTTTTGCTAACAAAGCTTTGTTAAAACAAGTAAGGTCACGAAAACCCATACCTCCATCTTTTTTCGATATCCCCATATTTTTCCAACTCAACCAAGCAATCCGTTTATCCTTCTCTTTATGTCCCCACCAAAATCGACTCATTAATGAGTTGATTTCCATGCACAAAGTCTTTGGTAGAAGGAAAACCCCCATGCAATAGGACGGAATAGCTTGAATGACTGCTTTCAATAAGATTTCCTTACCCGCTTGGGAAAGGAAACGAAGCTTCCAATCCTGAAGCCGCTTCCGAACTCTCTCTATGATACTCTTGAATGCTTGTGTATGAGATCGACCCACTAAGGCCGGTAGACCCAAGTATTTGTCATAGCTATTTGATTCTGGAATGCCGGCAAACTCCAATATAGTCTCCTTTACTAGTTTTGGGGTATTCTTGCTAAAAAAGATAGCAGTCTTGTTGGTGTTCATCTTTTGCCCCGAGGCCTCCTCATAGTTTTTCAATATGGCCGTCATATTGCTCCATTGTGCCAAATTTGCCCTGCAAAATAACAAACTATCATCCGCAAAAAAGAGATGACTTATCTTTGGGCCTCCAC
The DNA here is from genome assembly GCA_013348765.1 of Carpinus viminea. Classification (NCBI taxonomy): domain Eukaryota; kingdom Viridiplantae; phylum Streptophyta; class Magnoliopsida; order Fagales; family Betulaceae; genus Carpinus; species Carpinus viminea. The sequence continues at coordinate 710,270 of CP054673.1, forward strand.
ACGAGGTGGAAACCCCAGTCAAAAGCCCCTCTCGATTTGCATTTTTTACCATAGCACTTAGAGCCTCCACACACATGAGAAATAGCTCTCCTGCCTTATACCCCTAGTGGGAAAAATATGTCCCCTTGGTTCACCATTTACTAGTATCGCATAATGTGCCGAAGAGACACACATCATCACCAAGTGTATCCATCTTTCATTGAATCCCATTTTTCTCATCACAGCCTCTAGAAATCTCCATTCAACCCTATCATAAGCTTTACTTATATCTAGCTTTACCGCCATGAAAGCCTTTTTTCCCCTCATACCCGTCTGCATAGTGTGGAGCGTCTCATAAGCCGCTAACACATTATCCGATATCAATCGACCCGGGATAAAAGCGCTTTGTGAGGGTGAAATGACAAAAGGCAAAACTTTTTAAGCCTATTTGCTAGAACTTTTGAGACAAGCTTGTACAAAACATTACATAAGCTAATTGGGCGAAAATCAGCCACACTCTCCGGGTTCTTAACCTTTGGGATAAGGGCAATATGTGTTAAATTTAAAGCATGAGGCATCTGCCCAGAATTGAGTATATGGAGAATTCCACTACATACCTCTTTTCCCATTAAGTGCCCAATTTTTCTGGAAAAAACAAGCATTTAAACCGTCTGGTCCGGGTGCTTTTAAAGGACCCATTTGGTGTAGGGCAGTGCTGATCTCCTCGGCCGTGAACACCTCTGTCAGGGCTTTATTCATATCCTCTGAAATGCAAGGTTCCAGCTTCTGTATACACGGGTTTAAATCTCCTGCTTGTCCTGCTGAAAACAGGCTAGAAAAAAACCTTACAAAAGCCTTACCCACGTCATCCGAAGAAGAGCACCACTGACCCATATCATCCTTTATCCGTTCAATATGATTTTTTTTTTCCTTCTAGAACTGGCATAAGTGTGAAAAAATTTCGTGTTTCTATCTCCAAACTTTAGCCAATTCACTTTTGCCCGTTGTCGCCACCACATGTCCTCCATCTCCATTTGTTTTTGAACTTCCCGCCGTAGAGAAATAATCTCAGTACTATTCAAATTATTATTGCTTCCTTGCAGCTTGGCCAGACGCTCACGCAAATATTGAAAGTGAGTTGGTTGTGGGCCTTTGACAGTATTTCTCCACATGTTGATCTCATTAACACAAAACCGTAATTTTCTGTCCAAGAGGTCCCACCCCGTGGCTTGTGTGATTGGCTGGTTCCAAGCCATGGCTATTGTTTCCTTACACCCCTCTTCCATTGCCCACTTTGCCTCATAACAAAACCTCTTCTGTCTCCTTTTTCTATGGGCACTTTTTATGAGGTTTAAGAAAAGTGGTGCATGATCAGAAGTAATTGTAGCTTCGACATTCACCACAGCTTCTGGAAATAAATCCCTCCATTCTTGGTTCGCAACTCCTCGGTCCAGCCTTTCTTTAACAAAAGCCATGCCTTCTTGACCATTGTTCCATGTGTACTTTGGTCCACAAAGCCAAGGATCAGACAGCTCGCACTCCTCTAAGGCTTGTTGAAAGGCTTGCATAAGTCCATTTTGTCTCACATTCCCTCCTATCTTTTCAGTTCCATTTGCCACCTCGTTGAAGTCGCCAATACACATCCAAGGCAATGGATCAAGTTGGGCCAAGTGCTTTAATAATTCCCAAGCCTCATGTCTTTTTTGGGAATTATCAAAGCCTCATGCTTTAATAATTCCCCCATTTCTTCCTTTGTCACAAGTTCTACGAAACGCACCTATTGATATTACTCCACCTTTCTTAAAGACATCCAAAGGCTTGAAAGTGAAGCCATTCCAACCAACCACCCACCGTAAATGGGTTGGGACCAAAAAGAAAACTACAGTCCCCAAGGTAAAAAGTTTCACAACCTTGTAAGATATCATTCCACTAGAAGAAAGAAAAGAAAAACAAAATACTATTAATTGTGTCAATGTCCACCCTAAAACAAAATACTATCAAAGAAAAGAAAAGTACTATATATTTATCCCTCCTCAATATACTATTCCATTTTTTTTTTTTTGTAACAATATACTTTTCCATTTCAATCCCCCTTTCCTCTCCCCACCAAAAACAAACTATTAATTGTGTCAATGTCCACCCTAAACTTTCACAATAACCCCCAGTGCTTAAAAAAAAAAAAACTATAAAATATTTTAAAAAGATAAAAATACATATCCTTATAGATTGATTTTTTTTAAAAAATTATGAAGTGTATTTTTGTTATTGAGGGGGCAGATATGCAGTGACATTTTTTATTTTATGATCCCCTAATTAATGATCTTTGCCTTTCATGAAGACAGCCCTTTCACTTGGTAATGATCCACCCGCATTTACTTCCTTATGCTTCAATCACGACGGTAAGATTTTTTTTTTTTTTACATGTTCACAAAAGGAAGGGTAAGAGAAATTTGAACTAATGACATCTGCTTTATAAGATGTGGTCCACTTGAGTTAAGTCTATGCAAGAAAACATTGTCTGGAGATCAAGGTTGATAACATGACCTGTTTGGTTGCTGCATTCAATTCCTTTCCATTTGCGGCAATCCTCCTGGCTGCCCCAAGAAGACAGCAAATTGGCATCATCAATAAGGCCTTGTTTGAATTTGAGGAGTGTTTGTCTTTCTTCCTCTATGCATCTCACCTTTGGATTATTCAAACCAAAACCCATTGTAGTTCCAATACTTAGTAGGAGGCCAAGCAGAGTAATGCTACAAGCTAAGTTCTTCTTATGTTCATCTTAATATCATCTAAGAATGATATAACTATTAAAATCGGCATTGACTTTTGATCGATCATTATTGGATTTAATTTGATCAAATTGTGATTTTAATAGCTACATCATTCTTGAATGGACTTAAGATAAATAAAAGAGAAACTTTTAGAATTATTGACCAAGTATGAGTAACAAGAATGATATAGCTTTGAAATCGTGATGAGAGGTTTTTGCTTTTGATATAGCGAATGAATCACATGCTATTATATTTTTGTATTGCAACTGATTCATTTAAGGAGTTTTTTTTTTTTTTTTTTTTTTTTTGCGAGTGAACCACACAGTTTACTTTACTTGACATCCTTCTTATTCAATTTTTTTAAATAAAAGTTAAATTGATTTTTTAAAATTTTTAAAATAAATCAAATATTAAACACTTTATATCTTTTTATACTTTAGTTCATTTTTTTTTAAATAAAAAAAAAATTGTTCTTTTGTAGATGAGAGAGAAGAAAATGCATATTTAAGTTTAAAAAATTAAATAACTCTCACTTTTTCCCTTTTAATGTTTGGTGAGTCTAATTTACTAGAGCTAAATTTAAAATAAAATAAGTAGTTTGTTAAATGGTATTTTTATGAGTTTTCTCATTAAAAAAAATATACAAATTAAGAAAGCTCAATAAAAATGCTAAGAACATACGTATGTGTAATTGGTTCGCTTTTACGTGGTTTCTGAGAAACTCCCAAGAGAAATTCATTCTTAGTGCTTGCCGATGAACCAAGTGCCGGACAAAAGCTTCAAAGAAGACTTGACAGATGACTTATCAATCAAGCTTTCGTCAAACAAACTTTAATTGTTGAGAGTGAAAGAGACTTCAGGGAAGACTTGACTATCTACGCGTAAGAATGGCCCTCCTGCCGTTTTGCGCGCAAGTTTTTCTAGGGAAGACTTGACTATTGACGCATAAGAATGTCCCTTTTGTCGTTTTGCAACTTTTTCTTGGGAACAGACTAGTGAGCACTACGGTTTTCTGGGAGTTCATTTAAGGAAATTGTGTCGAGATAAAGACGAATGCTACATTTATTTTTATTTTTTTATATAATATTTTCATATTTAACTTTAAAAAAAAATAGTGTTAATATATATTTTTTTAGGAAAAATATAAAAAACCTCACAAATTATTAACCGTTTATAATATAATCATTTAATATTTAAAAAGTAATAAAATAGTCCCCAAACTACCAAGATATAATAAAAAAGCTACTTATTTTTTATATTCTTATAATACCATTATTCTTTTAACAAATAAAATAATAAAATAATTATAAAAAAAACTAAACAACTTAAAAAAACACAAAAAAAACTAATGGGATGGTAAATACTAAAAAAAAAAAAGTTTTTTGGAATAAATAAATATTCGTCCATTGATTTTTTTTTTTGTTGGGTTTTTTTTACAATTATTTTATTATCTTATTAGTTAAAAGAATAGGGTTATTATAGGAATATAAAAAATAAGTGGCCTTTTTTGTTACATTTTAGTAGTTTGGGAGGCTATTTTATTACTTTTTGAACATTAGGGGATTATATTGTAAATGGCTGGTAGTTTGGAGACTTTTTTTATTTTATTTTTTTATATATGTATATTCCCCCCCCCCCTCTTTTTTTTTTAATATTTTGTTCATTTCATTTTACAAATCTGTTGGAGGGTAAAGGAACATTCTTAAACTCAAATATTTTAATGAGAATAATTAAATTATAATGTATATAGTTATTAAAAATTATATGACTTTTAAAATTATCATTGGGCTTATTATTGATCACTACTAAATTTTGATTAAATTGAAATTTTAAAAGTCACCTTATTTTTTAATAGATCCAAAAATGATATAAAGGAAACTTCTAAAATTACTCCAGCTTAATAGAGGTTATCAAGAAAGAGAACTGGCTTTAAGAGGGAGGGTTTGGGCTGTGTACAGTAAATAAAAGAAAAAGGACTGTTTTGGGCACTTGAATTGGGTGTTTGGGGGCAAGCGGTGGAAACGAATGGGGTTTGATACCTATGCATAGGCTTTTGGTGGGTTGCGGATTTCACTTCCTTGCGAAGGTAAGAGTAACAGGAAAAATAAAATAAAATAAATATTCATGCTCGATAGCTACAAGCCTACAATGGTATATGTCATACACGCATTAGCATATGGTTACAAGATAAATCATTGGCGATAAGAAATGTTGGAAATGAAACTAAGGAAAGGCACAGAAGTGTGATAAGCATAACCTTCACAATCAATCAGGAAACAGAGCATGTAGACTGCTTGTACACAACACAACAGTAAACATCACTCAGGCAAGCCAAGTTTTATGCCTAGGTATCTAAAAGGAAGCCAATTGAAGATGGCCAAAACTTGTGTCAATATGCCTCAAGGAAGCTGATATCTACAGTCCCCAAGGTCATAATTAAGTTTCCCAAGCTTGTAAGATATCATTCTACTAAAAACGAGCATTGTAAGATAAAGATCTCTTTTTTTTTTTTTCCCTGAGATTCAGATATTTCTGAGATATGCTAAGCATTTATGGCCCCCAAAAAAGAAAAGATACGCAACCAACAAAATATGGGCTTTTACTAATCCAAAATTTTGGGTGGGATGAAAAAACTTTGGATGAGACAAGATCATAGGTAACAACAAAGTTCATGAATGCTATGCTATATACATAATTATATAGTAATAGAAGAAATTTAATACAATTGTAAAGCATTCAAAATAAGAGAAAACTGATCGGCCACACTCCAGTCTCAGTCATCCTCAAGATCAAGTACCATCCTCAACTTCCTTCTCATTACAGTACTCTTTGGAGGTACACTAGAAACCACTTCGTCCCCTCAATCTGCCAACTCATCGTCCACTTGCTGACGTGACACATGATCTAAATTGTTTTCAGATGCAACACCAACACCTAACAAATTTTCACTACTAGCCCTAATAAGAGCATTCTTTGGAGATGCAACTAGAGCCACTTCATCCCTCAAATCTCCCAACTCACCATCCACTTGCTGATGTGACAAATGATCTAAATTGTTCAAAGGTGCAATGCCTAAAAGATTTCCACTGTCCATGCAAGTGCCATGGTTAAATGCATCATCCACATCCATTCCTGCCGGCTCCAACCATCTGCATTGGTTGCTAACATCCCTGAAAAGAGATCAAGTAGGATGAATTTTACGTCAAAGTTGATAAATGTTAACAGATTATTCTGTGCTCCCATCACAAACAATTATTGGGGCAACCAACCTCAAGTAAATATCTGAGGTCATTCTTTATTAAATAAATTTTTTTTTTTTTTACAAGAAATAGCCAACTTAATAAATATGACACACCTTTATAAATATTATCAGCTTAGTAAAAATGAAATGCAGATAACTTATTTAAACTAAAAAGTAGCATGTAACAATGGGAAAGATAAATAAACTTTATTAAGGGAAAAAACGCTTCATTTGACATTATTCCTGCATGTCACTGTTGCAAACAAACTTAAGAAGCTCAATCAACTGTCTTTATATCTCCTTTTTTCTTTCACCTTATTTCCTACATAAATTAGTACTGTTGAATATGCGAATTCTGAAACTTATTTTTTTCTTTTTATAGGAATGATTTGCTGACTTTCAATGGAAGATCAAGAACCTTACTCTTCAAACATTGGATCCACTTTTCAATTTTGGCTTTCATGTTAATTGCAAGCCTACTCAATCTAAAATGGACGCAAACCTTCAACTACAATCATTCTAAATATAAGGCAGTTGAAGTTTCTTTATATGTAGGCATCCTAGGGAAGTGGGGATGATTAGATGCAGAAAACAGTTTCTAGAAAGATGATAAGATTTCATTCCTTCAGCGCGAGATAACATGTCTCTGCCAAAGAAATGGAAATGCTTTTCAGAGTTTAAGCCAACTGTTAAGTTGATCTCTTATTCATCTCCAAGTATGCAAATACTTCAAACATGGTACACCAACATCACAACTATATTCATACCATCCACATTCACGAGCACCAGTATCCTCCTTTCCAAAAATTCCTTTCCGATTGCAGATGCAGTTACTACTTGAAAATAAAAAATGTGACACTAACCTTCCTAGTTCAGTCTGAATGATATGTACAGCAATATAAGGTTGGTAGAATAAGTTGAATAATGTTCAGTAACTGGCAAGGAGAAACATGGTGGATGAGCAAAATACCTTTCTATAATACCTTCGGTAGCTCTATTTCCAGAATCATTTTCAGTTGTCCCCTGAATTGAGATGGCCGTGACCTTCTCATACTTTGACTGAGGAAGGGGCCTTTTAGTTTTCCTATGTCCAAAAGATGAATTAAATTTAATTCGACAAGAATAAGAAAATACAAGAAGAAAAGTAATGAACAGGCTTAACACACTGATACTCTAATTAAAAGTTACAGGGTAGCTAAAATATGTATAACTATTTTTCAAAAAATACTACCAAGGAAAAAAGAATATGATGCATGCACGAAATTATGAAAATTATCCCAGGGGTTACATGTCAAGTTTGGGCAAATATTTCCCAAATTCTGAAAATTATGATAACAATGTTCCATGTCTCCCAAATTCTCTTTTCCTTCTGTCCCAATGGATAAGCTCTTTTCTACTCTTTGATTTATTTCCACCAATAGTTACAGGATATCATCATTATATTGGTTGTTCTTTTTTAAGACTATATTTCCGATTGAGTTTTGAGGAGAATACTCGTAGCTAGCTTAACCACGCCTACCTGCCCTATTAAAGATCAGTTCAGAAAAGAATACTGTCAACCGCCTCAAAAAGGATATCAAGCGACTCAATCTTAAGTTATCACAACTTCAAGCTTTGCTGGAGGAAAAAGAGGCTCAATTATGTCGGTTAAGGATGTAAGGATTGGTCTTTGTTATTTCCCTCATGACTAATGGTTATTATATACATAACTATTTTGATAGATATTGATGTACATTCTTTCTGAACTCAGTCATGCTTCATCAACTTTGGAGGAAAGCACAAGACTAACTAGCCGTTCATCGAGTACTATTCATGTGGAAGATCCTCTTACATCGAGAGATGCTAAGGAAGCCTGTCATCCTGCTACTCCACAATTGGTTCAAAAAGCGCTGGATCAAGATTTTGTTGCTGGACCTTCCCAAGTTCAATCAGAGCTTGCCATGTCCGAATATTCATGATTCAAATGCTTCATCAAACCTTAATGTGGGAGATGGTGGAACAGGGGACACTAGTCAAATTTGGCAAGATGGCACCTGTTCTGGTAAATTGCTTTTCTGTACAGTTTCTCTTCCATAAATTGAAGACGGTAAACAAGCTATGGATGTTTTGTATGAAAATGATATACCATTGACATTCATCATTTGTGACTTGTTGGGATTCCTAGAAGTGCCATGTTTATAAGATAGGTGTGCCAAACATGAAGATATTGAAGTGCATTAGTGAAATGATGTCAGAAACCTGTAAATTTAAAACAATCTAGTAGTGCATCAGTGGAAGATAAGGACAGATCATGACAGAAATGTGTGAATTCGAAGAAAAGTGTAGAAGCTAGTCAACATTTAATACTTAATTAAATGTGTTTTTGTGTTGAAAAATTAAAAGCAGACCCACTGACTGACCTATAATATCTAGAGAGTGTGATGATAATAGTGGCAAAGATGTGTCAATGTATGTAAATGTGTTTTTGTGTTGAAAAATAAAAATCTGAAGTAGATGTAATCCCTAGGAAGATTTATAGAGTTTACTGAACTTGTTACAGAGGCCATATATGATAGGAAATAGAGTTGTAAACTAGTTCTTTTGGTATGAGGAAACAGTAAACTTAATTTTTCAACTATACACTATTGCAGGTCGTACTTTTTAAACTAGTTTCTGATTTTCTGTTTGTTATTTCAATTGGTCAATTGGTTGTGACTACATTTATGAATTATGTGCTGTTTAAGTAATTAGTAAATTGTTTTGGCAGAAAATGGCAGGGAAGGCCATGTAGAAGATGAATTTCCTGAAGTTAAAGCAGACTTTCAGGTAAAAGCTTCTAGAAATCGAGATATAAAAAAAAAATATGAACTTTTACTCCCCACATTTAAATCATTTCACTTCAGCATGTTTTGCCTTCTAGATACACATTTAATTCCTTACCTGGAATTTTCTAGTTTATTTTTACTGGAGCATCACTAAATTTCAGAATACCATGGTTTCAGGAGACATTTTTGGGCCACACAAGTCCAATCAGCCGATGCCGCTTTTCTGCATCTGGGAACAATATAGCCAGTGCTTCTCTGGATGGCACAGTAAGGTACTTTTCCTGGAATTGGGCAACATAAAGAGATTAACTGTATGAGGGGTGATGGCTCCTAGTCCCCTATCAGTTACATTCAAATAACTGTAAGAGGAGCTGGTTTAAAAAGAGAAAGTAAGAAAAAGAGGAGACAAAAGAAAAAAAACCTGTAGAACCATCCTGCCTAGGTTGTTGAGCGTGCTATAGAGGGCTCCGGGGATCCCCCCTGTTTAACTTCTTAGTTATGTGCTGATTTCAAAATGAATCCCTAATCATTGTCCATTCATTTTAACAAAGGATATGGACGTATGCAAAAGCAAGAAATTCCCACCTACAAATTTCCAGCACAGTGAAGAGTATTTGTTGACAAGTTTTAATGGGACAAATTAAAGTTCAGTGTGAAATCAGAAACTGTCAAGTTTTCTCTACTTTTAGGGAAAAAAAAAAAAAAGTTTTCTCTACTTTGAAAAACATAATTGTACCACTCCATCTCAAGTATAGTTGAAGACAATTATCAAATTGTCAGTGGACTTAAGCTTTCTTCAAAATTTTAATTATTTACTTTGAATAATTTAATTTCAAGTTTTAGTCATTATGTGTTCAATTAACTAGAATGTTTTATAGGAATCGAAATAAATCATTACTCTGGACACAAGAAAGCTAAGGTACATGAAATCTTTTAAAAGAATAAATTATTGATGAGTTGGTGAATAAATTGAACGAAATTTTGGAACATGCAGCTTCATCCTCGTGCCATGTACGAGAATGTAATTAAATTTGTTTGGTAAGCGGCTGCAGGGCACTTATTGGAACCAAATTATAATTACCTATTCAAACTTTTAACAACTTCCAACAGAAAAATGATACATCACCAATTCAGATGCTTCCCAAAGAGAGAAGCCATGCACACGGCTAAAAACCACCAACTAAATGAAATACAAATTGGCTAGGATGAGAACACTAAGCATTAAAAGCATTTAAATTACATATTATAATCTCCCTGCAAATTTTGTGTCGATCATACAAAGCATTGCCAATTGGAGAAGTAGTAGCAAGAAGGTCGTCATATTTCCATGTGCAGGATAGGAGTAGTAGCAATTCCTGATATAATAAGCAACGAGGTAAAAGAAAACCATTAGTCTGGAGACACTAGATGGACAGCTTCTTCATGCAAGGTGAAACTCGGCATCCAGAATAAGTGTTTTGCCCTGTTGCCTTCAGTGACAATCTGCTTCTTAACATGTGCAGCAAAAAGAAAAAAAAAAAAAAGAAGAGGCGAATGTTAGAGAAAAGTAAAAATAAAAACAGCCTCTATCGTGGTGCTAATTGCTTATATATAATCCATATTTAATCAGTTCTTACGATAAGTGAAGTGAACATGTCTAGCAAATTAGTGAAACATAACAAAGGTAATCTCATGGAACATTTTAGGCCGTCTCCGATCCATATAGCACTTGCACTTTTCTAAAGAATCTATTGTCTTCCCATGTCTATAAATTTCAAATAACTGCAATTTTTCACCTACGAGAAATTATGAGTGCCTGAATTTAGCGTTTTGAGCCCAGACAGCCAGCTCTAAGACTTTGGAATTTCCCCCAAAAAAATTGTTGTTAGCCAAATTCAAAACGACCAAGTTTATGTCGATACCGACGATACATAAAACAATTATAGGCACCCTCAAGATAATGTGATTTTACAAACAGAAGAAATGTGTTTAATTGTTGCAAGATCTGTGGGGAATGTAATTATCAGTTTGAGGACAAATTTAAGTTTATTAAACGACTTTTTAGGCCAGGATAAACAAATAATAGTTTAGGCCATGGCAAAATACCTGAAAATTGCTCGTTTATTCTATGACAAACTAAAAATAAGGGAACTACACTCAAGCATCTTAGCCCCCAAATCTACTACGTACCCAATTTGTATCGTCTCATCAATCGTTCAATTGGTTTTACATTCCCTACTTACCACTGGGATTGCATTGCCCCACTTTTGCCTCTCTAAAAAGACAAATATGCCCTTAACAATTAAAACGAAAAAAAAAAAACCAAGACCCAAGGAGATGGCTGACCCGTGAAAGAAAGCAAATTACCAAAAGTCCCATGGCACGGCCTGGTTGGTGACCCGTGGCGTGGTCGTGGGTTAGGGAAAATGACTACTAATTAAATAGACAGCAATGTTGTGTCGATCAGACGAGAGGCGACAATGTTTTCTCTGGCTTCAAAAATATGTTCAGACGGATGTGTGTGTATATATATATTTAAAGTAAAACAAAAAAATGTAGAAAAAAAATTAAATCATTATGATGCATCCAAAAAGCATACTTTTTCTTATACAAAAAGGTATAATCTGAAAGGAAAACTTTTTTTTTTTCTTAGATAGAAGCAAGGCAAGAGTTAGTGTTGCTGGCTATAAAGAACAAAATTTGTAGTATGTTTTTTGAACGACAATGAATGATTAAAAATAATTATTCGAACAAAGGGAACAAATGAAAATAACATGCTTACCTCTGCTAGATATTTTCTTGATAGCATTGAGACTTGAAGTTTCTCAGTAGTTTGGCCTTTTTTGTAGTTATTGTAACGAGTCTGTCTCCCATTTTGTCTAGAAACTGGAAATAGGCATCCCTCCAAGAACTCTTCAATAATAACGATCCGCAAACTCCCCAAAATCCAACAATAAATCCGATTGCAATGGTTGCATAAAACCAGAAATGTTCATAGAAATCTGTGTCATGTTTGCTACTAGTTTGTGGACCTTCATGAGTTGCTGCATTTTCCGGACACTCTTTTGAAAGAGGGCTTCGCAAAGATCTATGTTACCTACGATGAAGAATTGAAGGTACCAATTGCCTTCCTAATGGGACTCTACCAGATGATTGTTGCTTGACAAATCTATGACCGCCAAGAAGCCGATTAACAAGGCTCGGAGGAATTATGCCTGAAAGGTGATTACTTGATAAGTCCAGAGACTCTAAGTTCGTCAGGTCACCGAAGCTATGAGGGATGATGCCAGACAACAAGTTCTTAGATAGGTTCAACCCATGCAATCTCGAGAGACTTCCTATTTCCTTGGAATCTCTCCTTTAATTTGTTGCTCAAAGATCCATGAATTTTAGATATCCAATAATCTGTTTAGGATAATCATTGGATCTATATTTAGAATTCAGCCGTATTTCATCAAAAGGCATATAATACCAGAAAATTTTTCTCGAAAAGTCACCGGTAGACCGCTAATGTAGCAGTAATAAGTGGTGGACTTAAAAGGAGAATCATATCGATGAGCAAAGCCTACATATGGACTCGTCTGAGCCATGGCAATGAGGTTATTGAGGCAAGGTGGAATAGTTCCTGAAATATTATTGTGAGAGGTCTAAGATTTGAAGATATTTTAGATAACATAACTGTGATGGTATGCTACCAGTAAACAAGTTTGATGACAAGCGAAGAACGATCAAATATGATTGCATTGTCCTATCCATGCCGGTATCTTCCCAGATACTCTATTTTCTCCAACATCTAATACAGTTAGCGAAGTACAATTCTTCAATGAACTTGGCAATTCTCCAGTGAAGTTGTTGTTCTCCAAATGCAAAATCTGAAGCATATATTCGCTTTTCATGAAATTACATATGCTTCCAATAGAATCAATTCTCCCACTGAAATTATTGTACGCCAAATCAAGTCTGATCAAATATGGCATATTTGCCCAACAATTTGGGAGTTCTCCGGATAACGAGTTATTTGAAAGGTCAAGGTATCTCAAATACCTATTTCCAATGGATCCATTTGTCCCACAGAAAGATGTATTGATAGATCCTTGGAACAAGTTATTAGAGAAACCAATGCCATCAAATTGGAATTTAGTTGTGGCAATGGACCATTGAAGCGGTTATAACTCAAATCTATTGTAGAAGAACCAAGAAATCTTGATGACAGCCATTGAAGAGGTATGGTACCACTGATCTGGTTGTGGAGAGAGATAAGAAATTTATGTTGAAAGAAAGGTCCCAAAACCAGTTGGGGATTGTGTCTGAGATGCTTGCGTTAGATATATCAAGCCATGAAAAATTCTTTTGTGTTTGAAGCCATTGAGGAAAAGCTGGCCCCAAATTGCAAGACCCCAATTTGATGGTATCCAAATGAATGGTGGAACCCAATTTGGACTAAACTTCAAAGACAAAGAATTAGAAGAGAAGTCCAATTGGCGTAGGGTGGAAAAAATTTGACAAATGTGCTTCTGTGATGACACCTTTGAACGAATTTAAAGACACATCCAGAACCTGAAGCTTAGAAAGTTTTCCAAGAACATTGGCTAAACTCCCATTTAACAGGTTATTGGATAGATACAACTCGCTCAAGAAAGTGAGTTTTGAAAGATCAGGTACCTCTCCACTTATACTATTGTTTGATAAGTCTAATACTTGTAAATTGTGAAGATTCTCCAAAGTTTGTGGTATCATGATCCCCTCAAAGTTGTTGGAGGAGAGGTTAAGATGAACAAGGGCTCTCATATGCCTAAAAGCTTTTGATATTGAAGAGTTGAGACGATTGGAAGAGAGATCAAGGAATAAAAGTGGTGAAGAAGAATTAGAATGGAAAATTGTTTTGGCAGAAAATGGCAGGGAAGGCCATGTAGAAGATGAATTTCCTGAAGTTAAAGCAGACTTTCAGGTAAAAGCTTCTAGAAATCGAGATATAAAAAAATATGAACTTTTACTCCCTACATTTAAATCATTTCACGTCAGCATGTTTTGCCTTCTAGATACACATTTAATTCCTTATCTGGAATTTTCTAGTTTATTTTTACTGGAGTATCACTAAATTTCAGAATACCATGGTTTCAGGAGACATTTTTGGGCCACACAAGTCCAATCAGCCGATGCCGCTTTTCTGCATCTGGGAACAATATAGCCAGTGCTTCTCTGGATGGCACAGTAAGGTACTTTTCCTGGAATTGGGCGACAGAAAGAGATTAACTGTAAGAGGGGTGATGACTCCTAGTCCCCTATCAGTTGCGCACATTCAAATGCCTACGTGCGGCAATGGACTTAGAGGACCCGGTTTAAAAAAAGAAAGTAAGAAAAAGAGGAGACAAAAGAAAAAACCTGTAGAACCATCCTGCTTAGGTTGTTGAGCATGCTATAGAGGGCTCTGGGGATCCCCCCTTGTTTAACTTCTTAATTATGTGCTGATTTCAAAATTAATCCCTAATCATTGTCCATTCATTTTAACAAAGGATATGGACGTATGACTCTTCAACTCCAGCATCAAGAAATGCAACAATTTATTGTGGGGCAGAGATCATGTCACTTGACTGGGAGTCTAAGTCTGACCGCTTGGTATGTAAACCTTTTAGAGTAAATTCGTGTATGGTTTAATATGGGAATGGTGGTGATTAAATGAGATTGGATATGCTTACTTTTAAGTTTTGTGGTTCTTTTTGACAAAAGCTTCTCATAGGCACTGCTGATGGAGGCATTAAAGCATGGAATGTTGATGCAAAGAGGGTTGTCTGTGATCTGAGCACAACTGAAGCATTTCCAAGGTTCCTCCTACGTATATTATACCTGTGTTTTCTTCTTCATTGGTGCTTGCTCTTACATTTCTGTGGTGCTGCAGTGTCTTGGATCTGAAGTGCAGCCCTGTAGAACCAATTTTGTTTCTGGCAGCATCCAGAGGTATTTTCTGCTAATAATATTAAGATTCCATGCAGAAGTGAAATTTGGAGATTTGTCCTCTCTTTTAAACTTTTATTAGACTGAAGTATGATGCTTGCATTGTGTTGATGAAATGACTTTAGTTTTGGTTTAAACTATTCTTACATAGGGCGTTTCTTGAGGACATTGATCCCTGTCATATGTAATGTTCAGAAGATTGACTTAGGATTTATTATTCTTTTCAATGTCTTCCATATATATAAAATAATTTTGTGATTCTTTCTATGGGTGCAAGAGACTAATATGGATTCATTTTCTTTCTAGGCATGGCTCAAGTTATATTGACAAATTGGGGTTTGCTTCGTTAACCGTATGGAACATGAAAATGTGGAAGGCTGTGGTATCTGCTGATTCATCTTAGTACCTCATATTTGCATGCAGTTGCTAGTTTTTATTTTATCCCCTAATGATCTTTGTCTTTCGTGAAGACAGTCCTTCCACTTGGTAAAGATCCACCTGCAATTACTTCCCTATGCTTCAATCACAATGGGAAGATTTTAGCAGCTTCTGCTACCGATGGAATGATTCACATGTTTGGTATCCTTTTAACTATGTTAGGACCTTGCTATCTTAGTCTACATTGTAATGGTTAACATATGTTGTTCCACATACTTGTTCAAAAATTCCTTTTCTGCTGAAGTGGCCCTTTTGAATGCAATTTTGGAGGTTTACTTTGTCCCTTGGCTAGAACAGTACCGTTGTCATTTGGGGAAAAGGAAAGGGTTCCAGTTATGCACAGCTGACGGTGCCTACACTGACACATCCATATAGATATGTGAAATCCCTTAACTAGCGAAAGACATGGCCGCTGGTTTGCAAATTACTGGGTGGCCTGCACATGATTCTGCTATAAACTCTATTCTTTTTGGGCCCGATGAGACAAGCATTTTTAGCTTGGGTTCAGATGGAAAGGCAAGTATATATTGATTTTGACGCAAAATTTAGTGAGGGTTTTGAAAATAATGCTCCTTTATTTTTTTTCTTTAGATTTTCGAATGGAGCTTGCAAAATCAAGGTCACGTCCTTTGGTCAAGAAACTGTAGTAGGTAAATGCATTGGTTGGCATTCCTTTTTTAACAGTGAATATATTGGTTAAAACTCCGTGGACTGACTAAATTCCAACATTCAACTGTTATCATAGTTGCAAAAAAGTGAGATTGATTAACTGCTTTCTATGTGCACACTGATGTCATAACCAGTGTGTTGTAGGACTAGGGATTGTTATACCACCTATATGTCAAATTGAAGGATTATCGACTAATGATGTATTCCTTTACCAAACGTTTTCCATTTTATTTTTTTCTCCTATTTTATTGCTTTCTATAGACTATACATCTTCATCTCCCTCTCTCTCTCTGTGTTAATATTATAACTTGTGAAGGTCTTGAAAGGTTAAAATCATGTCAGTACTGAGAAATTGTGATTAATATAGTGAATCATTGAATTGATTGCGCAATTCCTGGAATTCTCTCACATTAGTTTTTCTGAATTTTTTTGAATTCAGCTTAATGATTGTGGACGGGATTGTATGAGATGTATAACTAACCTCCCCCCACCACCACTTTTTATAACCTCTTACTTTCATTACACATAGCATTCGCCATGGAAAATGTTGTCATGTTCGTGGTTATTGTAATTGAAAGACCCTAAATAGACTCCAACTAATTGTTTATCACAATTTATGCGGAATTGAAACAATTAAGCAATAAACAATTCAACAGAATATGTAAAGCAATAAGCAATAAATAACCCACAGAATTTGGTTACGAAGAGGAAACCATTTAGAGAAACACTCTAAAATGTAAACCTCTCCGGCAGCCAAACCTGTGAAATCAACTAAATCAAGAAAAGAAAAAGGATTACAAGATGTTCATACTCACAAAACCTTTGCTATGACACGATCTTGTATAAGACAAGTGACCCACTGCCTTCTACCGCAGTAGCCCTTTCCAGAGACAGGCACAATCCTTCTACGTGATTTCCTTTCACCGAACTCCGTTGACTTCACTTCAATGGACGATGAACAATGATGAACATTAATCTAAACACTCCAAGAAAGAGAACTTAATCTCTCACTATCAAATACTCTCTTGGTTTCACAAAGGCTAATTCTAGATGCAGTAATTCGTGGACGCCTACAGATCCAGAAAGATCTATTTATAATCACACGTACTTAGACCTATTGAAACTCAAATACGAGGTAAATTAAACCTAGACGCAACATACCGCTCGGACGGTCACTTGGATCGCTCGGACGGCTACTTAAAATACACGTGAAATTGAGATTTAACGTGCCGTCGAACGGTATAAATGGTCGTCCGAACGGTCCTCTTATCGCTTTATCAAGCGAGAGAATCACGCGTGAACAACATTCAAGTTTTCTTCTTATTCGTTAATTCTATAGTTAAGATAGTTTGTACAGTTAATAAATAGTAGTTTGTTAGTTCTTTCTTTGTATATAAATAGGTTTAATCCTTTCTTTCATTGTAAGGTTGATTACTCAAGTAATGAGAAGTTCTCTTTTCTCTCTTCACTCAACCTCTTTTCTTGCATTTCATCTTGTTGATTGCACATTTGACATGGTATCGAGCCATAATCACATTGTGATTTCTCCTTTCTTGAATTTTCTTTTCAATGGCGATCATCCATCATCTTCCGCTTGTCCAAATGCTCCATCTGAATTTTCACTTTCAATGGAAAACCATCCACCAAACAGTCACAATCTTCCAAATAATTTGGAAGAGAACCCAGCAAACAATCCAAACACTTTACCAAGAAATCATCAAACACTTTTTCTGATCCTTTTGCTAATTCTCGTCCTATTGATCCTTCTAGTCCCCTTTTCCTGCACAATGGTGATAATCCAGGAACCATATTAGTTCCTCAACCATTAACAGGAGAAAACTACAGCCCTTGGAGCAGATCAATGCTTATTGCATTGAGTGCCAAGAACAAGGTGTGTTTCGTTGATGGTTCTTTGCCAAAACCATCAGTTTTTGAGAGTTACTTCAATGCTTGGGTTCGGTGCAATGACCTTGTGGTCTCCTGGATCCTCAATTCTGTATCTAAGGAGATTTACAACACTGTGATTTACATTACTTCTGCTAAGGATATGTGGCAGGATCTTAAGGATCGTTACACACAAAAGAATGGCCCGAGAGTTTTTCAGCTGCAAAAGGCCATCTCCGTTGTTGCTCAAGAGAACTCATCTGTAAGTACTTACTTTACTAGAATCAAAACCCTTTGGGAAGAACTCAACAACTATAGACCAGTCTCTATTTGCAATTGTTGTCACTGTGGTAGGATGCAGTCCATTCTTGAACTTTATAGTCAAGAACGAGTTCTTCAATTTTTAATGGGTTTAAATGATTCGTTCTCTGCTGTTAGAGCTCAAATCTTGTTAATGGATCCTCTTCCTCCCATAAACAAGGTTTTCTCTCTCATTATTCAAGAGGAGAAACAGAGAGAAATTTGTGTAAGCTCTTTTAGTCATGACACCTCCTCTGCTCTCATGACAAAATCTGTTCCAGCACCTCCCACGCCCATTCATGAACCAGCTGCATTCATGACTAGAACCACACCAGGGCCTAGATTTTCCAAGCCAAACTTTAGGAAAGATCGCCCTATGTGTTCTCACTGTGGATTGACTGGCCACACTGTTGCAAAGTGTTATAAGGTGCATGGCTATCCACCGATTTCAGCTTCACTCAAATAAAATGCTCCACATTCGCCTAATCAAGTGCAAAGAAGATGACTTGTCCAATTTCCAGCAACAGCAAGTGCATCACACTCCTCGGTTGAAAGATATTTCGAGCAATGTCGATTTGATGGAAATGCTGAAATTTCACAACCCCAATCACAATCTCCATACCGCAAAATTCTGCTAGC
This sequence comes from Carpinus viminea, assembly GCA_013348765.1. NCBI lineage: Eukaryota > Viridiplantae > Streptophyta > Magnoliopsida > Fagales > Betulaceae > Carpinus > Carpinus viminea. Next base: position 728,926 of record CP054673.1, read on the forward strand.
ATTTCAGGTCCAACTCAATTTCTTGATCCTAAGTATTCTGTTTTTTCAGCATCTTTTGTTAATATTGTGCCAACACAAAAACAAAATAATTCTTCTTGGATCATAGATACTGGTGCAACAGATCACATGATTGGTTGCATATCTCTTTTCACATCCATTACTGCCACTGTTTCATCACATGTAAAACTACCTAATGGTTCTATTGCTTCTGTCACACACATAGGTACTGTTACACTTTCAGAAAATCTTACATTGACTGGAGTGTTGTGTGTTCCCTCTTTTACCTTCAATCTCATTTCAGCTAGCAAACTTATTAAAAATCTAAAATGTTGTCTCATATTTTTTGCTGGATTTTGTTTTATTCAGAGTTTGTACCATTGGAGAACGATTGGGGTGGCTAAAGAGGATGCTGGTTTGTTTTACTTGCAAAACAACAAGGTTTCTACTTCAGATCAAGCTATTTCTATTCCATCCTTTCTTCAGCATACCTCCTTAAGCTCCATCAAACAGCCTTCACATGATGTTTGGCACTATAGGCTAGGGCATCCTTCAGCTTCTAGACTCAACTTGTTACATGCTTACATTCCTGATATTACATGTAAATCAGATTCTATATGTCCAATCTGCCCTATGGCAAAACAACATAAGCTTCCATTCCTATTAGTACTTTCAAGTTCACCTTTTGATCTCATACATTGTGATATTTGGGGTCCATTGGCCACCAACTCAATAAATGGTTCTAGTTTTTTCTTGACTATTGTGGATGATTATTCAAGATTTACTTGGGTTCATCTGATGCAACATAAATCACAAACCAGGCCCATTATCAAATCATTCTTTCAACTTGTTCAAACTCAATTCAAAACAAAAATCAAATGCCTTAGGTCAGATAATGGTGCTGAATTCAAAATGAATGATTATTTTTCTGACCAAGGCACCATCCATCAACTTAGTTGTGTAGAAACTCCACAACAAAATGCTGTAGTTGAAAGAAAACATCAACACCTATTGAATGTTGCAAGAGCCTTACGTTTCACTAATCTTCCTTTATCTTTTGGGGAGATTGTATACCACACCACTCATGTCATAAATAGAATCCCACACCTCTTCTTTCAAACAAGTCACCACATGAGTTGTTATATTCTTCCATACCATCCTATTCTCATCTCAAAGTCTTTGGTTGTTTAGCATATGTGTCAACATTATCAAGAAATAGAACAAAGTTTGATCCAAGAGCCATACCTTGTATTTTCATTGGATATCCCTATGGCATGAAAGGTTACAAATTCTTTAATCTTCAAACTCATTCTATATTTGTTTCTAGACATGCCATTTTTCATGAAACTATATTCCCATATGCATCTCATTCAAATCATTCTTCACCTTCATCTCATGATAGTTTTTCCTTTCCTGTTTCTGATTCAACAACTGATTTTATTCCTATAGTATCAATTCCTACTTTCTCTCAACCATTATCTATTCCTCCTTCTCAGTCAATCACAACACCTTCTCAACCACAGACTACTCCCTTACCATTTGATGAATCAATAAATTTTCCTGATTTAGATGATTCATTAGGTTCTACTCCTTCTTCTGAACCAATGAATTCTAATCAACCACCTGCTCCTACCCTTAGAAGATCAACTAGGGTCAAAACCAAACCTAGTTATTTGCAAGATTTTCATTGCCAACTGGTTTCTTCTTCATCACCCCAATCTTCTGCAATGTCTACTAACTCAGGTAATACTTATCCATTGTCTTCTTTTGTTTCTTATGATAATCTGTCCCCATCTTACAAACACTTTTGCTTATCCATTTCTTCAATCATTGAGCCTAAATTCTATCATCAAGTCATATGACAACCCATGAGGCAATGCAGGCTGAGATTTCAGCCCTTGAAGCAAACCAAACTTGGGTGGTTACTGATTTACCTTCCAACAAACAAGCCATTGGTTGCAAATGGGTGTATAAGGTAAAACAGAAATCTGATGGTAGTATTGAGAGGTACAAGGCTAGGCTGGTAGCAAAAGGATATACTCAATGTGAGGGGTTGGATTACCATGAAACTTTTTCTCCAGTTGCAAAGATGACAACAGTGAGATGTTTCCTAGCACTTGCAGCTGCCAAGAATTGGTTTTTGCATCAGTTGGACGTCAACAATGCCTTTCTACATGGAGACTTAGATGAAGAGGTCTACATGACTATGCCTCCCGGTTTTGGCACAAAAGGGGAGAAGAAAGTTTGCAGGTTGACAAAATCCTTATATGGATTGAAGCAGGCTTCCAGACAATGGTTTTCCAAGTTTTCTACTGCTCTAGTTGAACTTGGCTTCATACAATCCAAGGCAGATTATTCCTTGTTTACCAGACTCAAAGGTTCTTCCTATATTGCTCTTCTAGTCTATGTGGATGATGTAGCCATAGCTAGCAATGATCCTAAGCGATTCAGGACTTTATTGTTCTCTTGAATGATAAGTTTAAGTTGAAAGATTTAGGACCTTTGAAGTATTTTTTGGGGCTTGAGATTGCTAGATCAACCGAAGGAATTTCTGTTTGTCAAAGAAAGTATGCATTAGAGATCCTTGAGGATTCAGGTTTATTGGCTTCTAAACCTGTTTCTTTTCCAATTGAGCAGAATTTGAAATTATCCAAGGATGAAGGTACTCTCTTATCAGATTCTACTTCTTATAGGAGACTTGTTGGGAGACTTCTATATCTCACTATCACTAGGCCTGATATTGCCTATTCTGTACAAATTTTGAGCCAGTTCATGGATAAACCTAGGCAGCCACATATGGATGCTGCTACACGGGTTTTAAGGTACATTAAGAGTTCTCCTGCTCAAGGTCTTTTATTTTCTGCAAAGTCTGATTTCAGTTGAAGGCTTTTTCAGATTCTGATTGGGCAGGGTGTGTTGATACTCGAAGATCATCAATGGGTTCATTTTCATTGGTGATTCTCTAATCTCTTGGAAATCCAAGAAGCAACAAACTATTTCAAGATCTTCTGCTGAGGCAGAATATAGAGCAATGGCTTCTACTTGCTGTGAGCTAATGTGGTTATTTTCTTTGCTCAAAGACTTCAATGTTTCTCATCCTAAAGCTGCATTGCTGTTTTGTGATAGCCAATCAGCTCTTCATATTGCAGCTAACCCAGTTTATCATGAGCGAACTAAACACATAGAAATCGATTGCCACCTCATTAGAGAGAAAATCCAACTTGGCCTCATAAAAACACTGCATGTTCCTACCCAACATCAAGTGGCAGATATTCTTACCAAGGGACTTGGATATAAAGACTTCCATAGGTTATTGTCCAAGATGTTTGTCAATGATGTTTGCCTTCCATCTTGAGGGGGGATATCAGTTTATCAAAAAGAATGCATCAGACGTGAAAATTCAAGTTTTCTTCTTATTCGTTAATTCTATAGTTAAAGATAGTTTGTACAGTTAATAAACAGTTAGTTTGTTAGTTCTTTCTTTGTATATAAATAGGTTTAATCCTTTCTTTCTCTTGTAAGATTGATTACTCAAGTAATGAGAAGTTCTCTTTTTCTCTCTTCACTCAACCTCTTTTCTTGCATTTCATCTTGTTGATTGCACAATTGACTGTCCTAGGGCAACATCGCTTACTTCCTTTTTTGCGCGCGCTCGAGAGGTCCGGACAATGTAATACGAGGATTTTAATAGGATTATTAAGAATGCTTAGTGTAAATTTTAGTCTCTAGTTAAATCAAATATATTGGGAAAATATATTTGATGTCTAAATATGAATTATTTGGCATTTAAGATTTATAATTAAGTGCATAAGTGTTAATAGTAATGAATTATTTGGCATATTAAATGATTTATCTAATTAATATGATTATGTATATGTATATATATATTAGATATTACTTAATTTGCTTTAATATGATATGTATATTCATCTATATATATATATATATTCATTTATTTAAGATTTATTGATTTCTTTATATATATATTAATTTGCTCAATATATATATATATATATAGATATTGATGTTGCAGATGAGCATTTAATGCTCATTAGATATATATATATATATATATATTATATTATAATATTTTAATATTTTAGTGCAAGATGTGCATGTGGTGAGTGGGTGGCTGTAGGTTCTTAGACCAAGTAGAAAACTCATGAAACCTTCATTACATTGATTATGATTGCATTGAGAGTAGAAAACAAATTCACAGAAAGTGTCGCATACAAGAACACCTACCCCATTCTGAGTAATCTTTATTATAACTTATCTAGCTTACTTTCATGCAAATTCCATGAAGTCCCTAGTGCTCCTCTATAAATAGACCTCACTTGCCTGCACTTTCACGAGCTCTCTCTCCTCTCATGCAGTGAAGAGAAAATAGAGAAAAAAAAAAAAGAAAAAGAGAGAAAAAAAAATAGTGAGATATATTTATTTATTTTTAGTAATAAGCGTTGGAGCGTTTTAAGTGGAATTGCTAGGTATATTTCTTTTATCCTTAGTTTATGTCAATTCTAGTTAGAATTTAAATTATGTCAATTTTATTCATTAGAATTTAAATTGCGTCGTTATAATGCCCAAATTACTTGGGAAAGTGTGATTGAATATTTCGGGACGGATATTATATTCAATCATTCTTTTAAATATTACAAATGCGTCGTTGTGCTGCCTAAATTTTATTAGGTATTTTACAATAGCGCTATTGTAATGCCCAAGTAATATTAGACATTTTAGTTAAATATTACATTAATGTCGTAGTAATGCCCATATAAATATGTGGTAACGCTACATAGTCGTTATGATGCCCGAGTGACATTATAATATTTTAAATAGATGGCGTTATGCTGCCCAATTTTGGGTAGAGTATAGAGAGAAATTAAGAGGTCATTATTTTAGCATTTTAATTATAATTTTAGATTAATTTATTATCGCGCACGAGCGCACAAAAATGCAGTGAATTTAGAATCAAGGATTAGAAAGGAATATAACGGTTCAGGTGACAAGTAAGTATAATTACTTACGAGCATGGTATTATTTTAGTGAGTACAATTGCTTACTGAGATTGATACTAGTTTATAAAGTTTTTGAAATGTGATTATTATATGAGCCTGAATATTTTATGAATAACATGATTTAATGCTTCCAATTATTTTTATGAGTTGCAAAATGAAATGTGGTGATTATGAGAACAAAAGAAGGATTTTAAGAGACACGTTATTGCATACTGTTGAACATTGAGCATAAGAGATTAATTAAATATGAAGCAAAATGGTTTTCCTATGTTAACGGTGGGAGCCAAATGAGCCTCTCAGGTTAAATAAGAAGCCTTTTGTCTTCATAAAGTTGACTATAAAATGTTGAGGTGTTCTTATATTAACGGTGTAAGCCGAAGGAGCCTTACAGGTTAAAATAAGAAGCTAGATAACCGAGGAGCCAAAAGTGTCTCCTAAAATCGTAAACGAAAGGTTCAAGTCCTTTAGAAAGTCAAGAGGAGCCAAAGATGTCTCCGGTAGCAGAAACTAAAGGTTCAAGTCCTTTAGAAAGCCGGAGAGGCTAGAGATTGCATTGCATACATTGAATAATGTGATTTATGATTTATGTGTTTTACTTCTTTGTATTTATATGCATATTCATTTTATGAGATGCAAGTAAAATGCATATATGTATAAATATAAGGTTGTTTAGAAAAGATAAATGGATTTTATCACAAACAACTCTATGATGCTTATTTTATCAGCTGTGGATTATACAAAAATGATTCTGTTTGGAAAACTTAACGTAACTGTTATTATAATCATCATATTAGTGATACTCTTGAAAAAGATGGCTCATATTGAAAATGTCAGTAATTTTTATACCTATTGAGACCGTGGACTCATTAATCCGCCTATGTCAAATGTGGTAACCCACCATTATACCACATTTACATAGATATTGATGCAGGTACTGAGGAGGTGAAGATGATCCATATGTTTGTTTAGGGTGATTATGGATAAGGTTTTCTTGATTCTAGGTTGTTGAAGATGTCTATCTTTTAGAATGTATCTATAGTTAGACATATTCTAGGTACTTTTAATGTATATCTACCTATGTGCGTCGGTGGCACTTGTAATTAGTGTTTTATTATTGTATTAAGTACAATGTAATCGATCTGCTTACTATATAAGTCTTGTTCTCACTTTGGTGTGTTTTATGAGGATTTATAAATAGAATTTCAGCAAGATTTATAATCTCCTCGATGATATTGAGGAAAAGATAGTAGCGCTTAGTGGCAATTGGAGATTTCACTTTCGCCTTTCATTAAGTAAAGTCGGGCGCATAAAGATTCGAACGCAGCGAATGGCCAGCAGGGTACGGATTTAGTATCGATGAGACGGACGGTCACTCTGTCCGTCCGACGGTCACTCTTCCGCTCGACGGTCGCGAACGCGGCTAACGTGCCTCGGTTTTAGTATGGAGCCTTTTGCGATCACGTCCGGACGGGAGAATCGGCCGGGACGAACCTTGTTCCTATACTCAAGTCGCACAATCCTCCGAGAGAAACACGAACATAAATGAAAGCATTTTACAATGTTTTGATCACCGACAAATAGCCAACTATAAAAATAACTAACAGTAATTATAGTTGCGTCTTCTATATTGTGTATTAGAGTCTATAGAATGAAGCTTGATGTACAATATGAGTTTTCAATTCTATAGGTTTTGTGACCCTGAGAGCTCAAAAATTTGCAGACATGAAATGGCTTTAGATGCTAACGGGAGGAGACTATTGGTGACATCGGGTTCAGTAAGAGCATCCATATATCAGGTTTATCTCTTCCCCACCCTGCCCCTCTCTCTCTCTCTCTCTCTCATGCATGTGTAGACATGTACTTATGTGTACACTCACATAGACTGGTGCAGACACAGTTGGAGTGGTTTTCCCCTCAAGAAACCACTTGCTAATATATTCGTCTAGATCCATATGTTTACTAGCGTTACAAAAGTAGATTTGAAGTTGTATCGGTCATTTTGGTGGTCTGGAATATCCCTGGCAGGAAAATCCTTGACTTTCAGGTTAATATAGATACAAGTGGTGCTCCTGTTCTAATCATAGTTATTGTTGTATTGACTCAGGTTCGTGGTCATAGAAATGGGTTGAGAACTCTTCCACATAGTGCTGCTATAACAACTGTTGATTGGCATCCTACCTTGCCCATTTTCATGACTGGATCAGCTGATAACTCAGTTCGAGTAACGTCTATTTTTTAAAGGGCCTCACTTAAGTGTCTTTATTCTTGGTGGTCTTTGTTGGAGGGTTGAACGAAGTTTTCTTAGTTGGTTTGACACTAGTCTTACTTTGGCATGCATTCTGAGCAGGTTTTGTTGAATGGATGTTGTAATTCATTGAACAGGTTCTTTATAATGCATTAACCATTCATTGATATAATATCTTTTCTTCTTCTTTTATTTGTAACCCATTCAATTTTTTTTTTTTTTTTGTCATGAAATCCACGCTCAGTACAAATTCATATGTAAAAGCGGTGGTTCAAAGCATCCATAATTGCGTGGTTGTTTTTTGAAATTTATGCTCTACATTTGAGTTGAATCCACTTCCAAACAAGGTTGAGGGAGGAAATCGGCTTTAGCATTATTTTAAGGGAGGGTTTGGGCTGTGTATAGTAAGTTAAAAGAAGGGGGTTGTTTTTCTAGTAAATGGTGAGACCAGTAATTTATGTTGCGTTTGGTTGGGTTTACTAGAATTGTTTTCAACGGTTATTAGTGGAATGGAATGATCTTTAACCTTTTAGACTTGTAATACACAAAAATGTTGCTTTTAGATGAAAGTCCACAATGGCTTTTTAGGAGGACATTGGTACCCTTGGAAAAATATAATTACGTAAGCACGTAACAGCAACAAATAAACAATTCACTCAAAATTTAAAATAAAAATAAAATATAAAACTTTTCTTAAGTAGAGGCCAAAGTTAATAGCTTCAACAAAAACCAACAATTCTTATTTGCTCAGAAGAAAAAAAAGAACAGAGAAACAAAAACCAACAATTATAATACCATTACAGTTTGCAGAGGATAACTGACAACAAGACTTCAAGAACGAATTATTTGAAAGGAAGGGCAATTACTGAGAACAACATTTCTACCTTGACTAAAGGTTTTCTTGTTAGCACCAAGTCCTTCACTTTCTCAGTAATTTGGCCATGCCGATAGCTATTGTTACATAGAGCCAATCTACTATTCTCTCAAGGTAGGAAATAGGCATGCCTCCAAGAACTCTTCAATAGCAACGATCCACAAACACCCCAAAATCCAACAATGAATCCAAGTACAATGCTAGTATAAAACCATAAATGTTCATGAGAGTTTGCATGTTCTTGACTATTGCCTTCTATCAATGCTATTTCGAGGACTTTGAGCTGGATCATCTCCCGGACACCTTTTCAAAAGAGGCAAGCCACAAAGATCTTGGTTACCTGTATATGCAGAAGCATTGAAACTCTGGAGTTGGGTACCTGTTGGGATTCTACCTGACAAGTTGTTGTTTGACAAAATCAAGCAGCCTAGGAAGCTCAAATCAACAAGGCTTTGGGGGATTTTGCCTGAAATGTGATTTTTCGACAAGTCCAAAGACTCCAATCTCTCCATGTCACCAATATTATGAGGGATGATGCCGGTCAACAAGTTTCTAGATAGATTTAACCCAATCAATCCTGAGAGACTTGTTATTTCTTTTGGAATTTCTCCTTTTAATTTGTTGCTCGAAAGATCGATGAGTTTTACTAGTCCAAGAGTTTTACTATACTTGAAATATTTTTCTTTGAAAGCCACCAATAAATTGACATTGGGGCTAGACAGAAAAGGTAAATGAGAAATACTTACATTTGAACCTTGTGTTTGAGCCATGACAGTGAAGTTATTGAGGCATTTTGGTATAGTTCCTCTAATATCGTTGTGAGAGAGGTCCAAAATTTGGAGAGAAGTTAGATGGCATAATTGCAGTGGTATGCGACCAATGAACAAGTTTGATGACAAACGAAGAACCACCAAATGTGGTGGGCTTGTGCCTATCCATGTTGGAATCCTCCCAGAAAGTCTGTTTTCTCCAAGATCTAGTAGCTTCAATGAAGAGCAATATTTCAATGATTTGGGCAGTTCTCCAATGAAAGAGTTGTTCTGCAAATGGAGTGTCTCAAGCCCTTGTCTTGTAGAATCACAAATAAAATTAGGGATTCTCCCAGAGAGATTATTGCTTGCCAAATTAAGCATGACTAGATACAACATTTTTCCCAAACAGTTAGGGAGTTCTCCGAATAACAAGTTATCCGAAAGATCAAGGTAACTCAAAGTAATAGTTGTCTCACATATGGATGTAATAGATCCTTGGAACAAATTATTGGAGAGATTCAACACTGATGAATTGGAATGAAATTGTGGCAATGGACCACTGAGACGGTTATAACTCAAATCTATCACATGATAATCTATAAAACTTGCCGAAAACCATTGAAGAGGTATGGTGCCTGTAATATGGTTGTGGGAGAGATTTAACCATTGTATACGGGAAGAAAGGTCCCAAAACCAGTTGGGGATGGTGTCTGAGATTCTTGCATCAGATATATCAAGCTGAAAAATTCTTTTGTGCTTGAAGCCATTGAGGAAAAGCTGGCCCCAAATTGCAAGACCCCAATTTGATAGTATCCAAATGAAATGGTGGAACCCAAGCTGGACTAAACTTCAAAGACAGAGAAGTAGAAGAGAAGTCCAATTGATTTAAGTTGGAAAGATTTGACAAATGTGCTTCAGTGACATCACCTTCTAATAAATTTGAAGACACATCTAGAACTTGGAGTCTGGAAAGTTTTCCCATACCTTTGGTTAAAGTCCCATTTAACCTATTGTTGGATAGATGCAACTCTCTCAAGAAAGAGAAATTTGTAAGATCCAGTACCTCTCCACTTATATTATTGTACGACAAGTCTAATACTTGCAAGTTGTGAAGATTCTCCAAAGTTCGTGACATCACCCCGTCAAGTTTGTTGGAACAGAGGTCGAGATGAACAAGAGCTACCATATTCCCAAAAGCTCTTGGAATTGAACCTTCAAGGTTGTTGTACCGGAGGTCGAGATGAACAAGAGCTACCATATTCCCAAAAGCTCTTGGAATTGAACCTTCAAGTTTGTTGACAGAGAGGTCGAGATGAACAAGAGCTACCATATTCCCAAAAGCTCTTGGAATTGAACCTTCAAGGTTGTTACCCCAAAGGTCCAGATAGACAAGGCTATTGGTATATTTGAATAGCCATGGGAATACGGAGGAGTTGAGATTATTGGAAGAGAGATCAAGGAATGAAAGTGGTGAAGAAGAATTAGCATTGGAAAGCATAGGAGGAAGCGGCATGGAGAGCCCGCAATCACTCAGACTCAAGTGTAATAAAGAAGGGAGCATGTTGACCTTATCCAGCCAATTGACAACCTTGCTAAGGTTCACATAACTCATATCTAAGTGCCTTAAAGAGGAGAGATTAAAGAGCCAGTCAAGATTGTGGTCTTCAATCAGCCCATAATAACGGTTCTGGTGGAGATCAAGAGAAATCAAGCTTGAGAGATTTTCAAATCGCTGTGGAATGGTTCCAGAAAAAGAGTTGTAGGAAAGATTGAGATACTGTAATTTAGTGAGTGAACCAATGAAGTTTGGGAGGATGGAGAAATTATTGCAACTTAAGTCGAGGTAAGTCAAATGCTGCAAACCAAGTAATGAAGAGTTTATCTCACCATGTAGGACATTTTGAAACTTTCCAAAGCAATCATTTCCCCGGAGGTCAAGCTTGACAACATGATCAGTTTGGTTGCTGCATTTGATTCCTTTCCAATTGCAACAATCTTCCTCATGACTGCCCCAAGAAGACAGCAGACCTTCATCATCTTGTTGATAGCCTTGTTTGAATTTGAGGAGGGCTTGTCTTTCTTCCTCTATGCATCTGACTTCTGAATTACGGAAATGCAAACCGAAACAAATTGAAGTTGCGGTACATAGGAGAAGGAGGAGGAGGCCAAGTAGAAGCAACAATGCAGCAGAAGGGACTCTCATTGTTTGACGCTCTAAATATTTGGGAGTGGTGGGTATTGGGTAAGAAGATGGAGGTGAAGCTGAGAGATAAAAAGAAGATATAATCAGTAGATGCTGGTTTTTTTTTTTTTTTTATGCAAGTCTGCTGGTTTTGGTGTACCAAGTAAACCACATGGATATTGTATTTATATTGCTGTTGGCTACAATGATGATTAATGTAACAGTGCCGCCTTGAAAAGTCTAAAACAACCTTGCAAAAGCAAACAACTTCCTAGCCTGCTGGGATCCACAATTGAATGAAATGTATTAATTGTTGGCAACGTACAAGTTTCTCATCTTTTCTCAATTTTCTAAAAAACAAAAAATTCAGAACACATTTCCTCTTTGTTATATCACATCAATTAATTCTAATTACTATTTCAAGAAAACAAAAAAGGAAAACAATTAAAGTCCTTTCTTCCTATCAACAAACAATTTTTCTAATATTCATTCAGAAGGTTTACTGGTGGAAACAAATGGGTCCAACTCCTAAATTTGCGGGCACTTGGTTTTGCATGACTGAAGTTTGATGGCTTATGGGGTAAGCCGATATTGCAAGTGTTCTGGTGTACGTGGTGGGTGATTGTGTTAGTGTGCCATGTCAACACTAATAAAAATAATGACAAATATAACTCTTGATAAAAAAATTAAAAAAAATTAAAGAAATCAAAAACTTAAAAATTAATTAGTTTTTTTTTAAAAAAAAAAGGAAAAAAAGAAAGAAAGAAAGGGAGTGGTGGCGAGGCTGGGAGCCACCCCATGCAAGATTGTTGTGTGAAATTATGAGGTCTGGACCAAAACTTCAAAAAGACTTGACCGTCCAGTACTTGCAAAACAAATTAACATCAATGTTTAGAGTATTGCAAGGAGTAGACAGAAATTTCAGGAAGACTCGGTGAACTTGGCTCTCAGAACGGTGCAAGCATGCAACTTCTTGGAAATTCATTTAAGAAAATTGTGCAAAGCTGAATATACTATTAATGAGTTGGTGAATAAATTGAATGAAATTTTGGAACATTCAGCTTCATCCTCGTGCCATGTATGAACATGTAATTAAATTTTGCATATTACTTGGCCTTTATCACTTCCCAGGCTGTGTTAGGGATTATCAATTTTAGAAAATGTGTATAAGATTGTAACACATCATTTGAAGACCATACTTTAGAGAAAAAATTTAAGATTTCTTATGCATTAACCATTGAGAAATTAGAGAAATCAAATCGAAGAAAAAAAGTTTGTATTATGGTAAATTGATAAATTGATACAATTTTTGGATAAACTTTATTTAGTACTTTTTCACTAAGAATACTGCCACAATAATTGAGGAAAATGTGTCGATAGTGATTCCCTTTCCGGTGACTTCTGAGAAGCTCCTTGGCCTGTTAAGTACATCATCAATACCTAAAATTCCACAACGTAATCTTCTTTCAAGCAATAATGCTATTAGAGAGAAAGACTTGATAGGCAACTTTTCAAACAAACTTTAATGCTTGAGAGTGAAAGGAGTATTGGAGATGAGAAACTTGAGGGAAGAATTGAAATAGATTAATGGTCCTTCTTTTCAGTAATTGCTGGGACGACTGACTATTGATGAATTTTGTGGAAAAAAAAAATGAATGAAATGTTGATCGCCAAACAAACTTTAATGCTTGAGAGTGAAAGGAGTACTGGAGATGAGAAACTTGAGGGAAGAATTGAAAATAGAATGGTCCTTCTTTTCACTAATTGCTGGGATGACATACTATTAGAGAGAAAGACTTAGACAAGCAACTTGTCAAACAAACTTTAATGCTTGAGAGTGAAAGTAGTGGAGAGAAACTTTAGCAAAGACTTGATGATCAACATTTCATTCATTTTTTTTCCCACAAACTCATCAATAGTCTATGGTCCCAGCAATTAGTGAGAAGAAGGACCATTAATCTATTTCAATTCTTCCCTCAAGTTTCTCATCTCCAGTACTCCTTCCACTCTTATTTATTGAAGTTTGTTTTACAGAAGATGTCATTAACTTTCAAGCATTAAAGTTTTTTGGAAAAGTTGATTGTCTTCTTTGAAGTTTTCTTCCAGCCCTTTGTTCACTCTCTGCATGCAGTTGGGGGAATGAATGCAGGGAAAGAGATGTAGAAGAGGGGAGCTGATGTAAAAACTCACTCGAAGATAAAGCAAAAAAAAAGCAAGATTCCCACCAAATTAAAGGGCATTCACATAAGACTATAAGAGTCGTGCCACAATAATTGAGGGAAAAGAAAAAAGAAGAACTAAAGTGTGTACGCAAATAAAGTGAATACATTTTGTGAGACCTTTCTCTTGGCAGAGGGCAGTGATATCCTTCCTTCATCGTCTTGAAAATAAATGTGTGTATAATTTTATTTTATTTTTAGATGAATGTGTGTTGCAAGTGCAATGAGTTTACTTTGATAATGTAAGAAAAGTTTATATATATATATATATCGACTATCGTGTGTGTGAATATTATATAATCTCCAAATGTTGCCCTCATAAACATTTGTGGCCTAATGCCCTCTCATCTAAACGATAAACACAACATTTGTTCATTTTAGAGAAAATTTGTCAAAAAATTTTAAGATATTTTTGTCAAACCATTGTAAATAGAAAAAAAAAAAAAGCTTAAAAGTGATTTTGAAATTTTTTACCAAACAGACTAACTATTGTTTTACACAAATTTTAAATATTAAAATACTTTTTAAGCTCTCAAACGAATCCCAAACAAACTCAATCTTAAAAGTTAAAAAGTCATTCCACCAATAATGTTTGTTAGTGTCATTTGGTTCAACTTTAATCAGTTCAATAAAATGAAAATGGTGAATCCACCCACCTATTGTTGCTTTTCTTTGACCACCTTTCTTAAAGCCATCAAAAGGCTTGAGCAAACGCATTACCTAGTCTTTTGCAATGTGATGCATGCTGGTGGCCTTAATTTCTCAGCAGATTTGCAATTCAATTCCCCATTTCTTTTTTTTTTTTTGAAAGAAACGTATTGTTGCATTTTATTGATTAAAACTAATCAAGAGGAGCTTGCTCTACTACAATAGTTGAATACAGGTGGCACACTAGTCCACAACTTCTCAATTTTTGTCTGCACCGCATTGAACAGACTTGGTTTGCTCTCGTCGCTAGCTTTCGATTTCAGTGTAAACGTTTGAGGTCCACTCAATATCATCAACCAAGTGTCCTTCTCCAATGAGTTTGCTTTGACAAGATCGCATCAACTATGATCTTTGCATCCCCTCAAACCAAACTTTGAATACCCCAAGTCATGGGATATTTGGATTGCCATAAGGGCTGCCACACTTCAGCCTTGGTCAGCTTTCTATCTCAGACTCTTCGGCCACCATATTGCCTTGATGGTCCTTATTACAACTCCCAGCCAACCCAACCAGTTTTTTCCATAACAGCCGATCCCAATTTGCTTTTACCCATCCTAGAGGGGAGCCGTCACAGAGAGGAATAACTGTGACTCTCCGGTAGTAAACAACTCCTGCTCCTAGTGGAAATCGCTCGAGAAGTGCCGAGTGAAGTATGTCATTCGGGTGAGCAAAAATTCCTTCATGAATTAAGGAATTTCGCCGAAGCCAAATCCTTCTTGCAATGCCTACAAAGAGTTGGAACTCCTCAGGATCACATTTCTTCAACATACCCTCTGCCACTTTGATGAAATCAATAGTAGGAAAAAGCTTTTTTGGAACTTTCTGCATCCCACACTCCACACATCTTGTGCCGATGGGCATTGCCACAAGATATGTGAAATCGTTTCCTCTTCAATCCCACAAACTGGGCAGGAGTGATCAGAAATAATCTTCCTTTTAAAAAGATTTTCACGTGTAGGCAAAATGTTTTTGCAAGCTCTCCAGAAAAATACCTTGTCCACATTCGGAACATCAAGCTTCCACAGCTCCTTCCATACCTGGCTAGCCTTTTGCCGAGAAGAGCAGCCTGCCTCCTGCATTGTCTCCCATTCTTTTTGGATGTAATATGCACTCTTGACAGAAAAAGTCCCTTTTACTGTGCCCTTCTAGATGAGTCTATCCTCCGAAATCTCCATTCAACCCTATCATAAGCTTTACTTATATCTAGCTTTTTTTTAGTGTGGAACACATTATTTGATATCAATATAAATGACAGGCAAAATTTTAAGCCTATTTGCTAGAACTTTTGAGACAAGCTTGTACAAAACATTACATAGGCTAATTGGAAAATCAGCCACACTCTCCTTCTTAACTTTGGGATAAGGGCAATATTTGTTAAATTTAAAGCATGAGGCATCTGCCCAGAATTGAGTATATGGAGAATTCCACTACATACCTCTTTTCCCATAAGCCCAATTTTCTGGAAAACAAGCATTTAAACCGTCTGGTCCTGCTAAAGGACCCATTTGGTGTCAGTGCTGATCCTCAGCCGTGAACACCTCTGTCAGGGCTTTATTCATATCCTGAAATAAAGGTTCCAGCTTCTTGTATACACGGGTTTAAATCTCCTGCTTGTCCTGCACTTGAAACAGGCTAGAAAAAAACCTTAAAAAGCCTTACCCACGTCATCCGAAGAAGAGCACCACTGCCATATCATCCTTTATCCGTTCAATATGATTTTTTCTTCCTTCTAGAACTGGCATAAGTGTGAAAAAATTTCTTTTCTATCTCCAAACTTTAGCCAATTCACTTTTGCCCGTTGTCGCCACCACTGTCCTCCATCTCCATTTGTTTTGAACTTCCGCCGTAGAGAAATAATCTCAGTACTATTCAAATTATTATTGCTTCCTTGCAGCTTGGCCAGACAGACTCACGCAAATATTGAAAGTGAGTTGGTTGTGGGCCTTTGACAGTATTTCTCCACATGTTGATCTCATTAACACAAAACCGTAATTTTCTGTCCAAGAGGTCCCACCCCGTGGCTTGTGTGATTGGCTGGTTCCAAGCCATGGCTATTGTTTCCTTACACCCCTCTTCCATTGCCCACTTTGCCTCATAACAAAACCTCTTCTGTCTCCTTTTTCTATGGGCACTTTTTATAAGGTTTAAGAAAAGTGGTGCATGATCAAGTAATTGTAGCTTCGACATTCACCACAGCTCTTGGAAATAAATCCTCCATTCTTGGTTCGCAACTCCTCGGTCCAGCCTTTCTTTAACAAAGCCATGCCTTCTTGATCATTGTTCCATGTGTCTTTGGTCCACAAAGCCAGGATCAGACAGCTCTGCACTCCTCAAGGCTTGTTGAAAGGCTTGCATAAGTCCATTGTCTCACATTCCTCCTATCTTTTCAGTTCCATTTGCCACCTCGTTGAAGTCATAATACACATCCAAGGCAATGGATCAAGTTGGGCCAAGTGCTTTAATAATTCCCATTTGTCTTTTTGGGAATTATTAAAGCCTCATCTTTAATAATTCCCCATTTCTTCCTTTGTCACAAGTTCTACAGAAAGCACCTATTGATATTACTCCACCTTTCTTAAAGACATCCAAAGGCTTGAAAGTGAAGCCATTCAACCAACCACCCACCGTAAATGGGTTGGGACCAAAAAGAAAACTACAGTCCCCAAGGTAAAAAAGTTTCACAACCTTGTAAGATATCATTCCACTAGAAGAAAGAAAAGAAAAACAAAATACTATTAATTGTGTCAATGTCCACTAAAACAAAATACTATCAAAGAAAAGAAAAAGTACTATATATTTATCCCTCCTCAATATACTATTCCATTTTTTTTTTGTAACAATATACTTTTTCCATTTCAATTTTCCTCTCCCCACCAAACAAACTATTAATTGTGTCAATGTCCACCCTAAACTTTCATAATAACCCTTGCTTAAAAAAAAAAAACTATAAAATATTTTAAAAGATAAAATACATATCCTTATAGATTGATTTTTTTAAAAAAAAATTATGAAGTGTATTTTTTGTTATTGAGAAGGAGATATGCAGTGACATTTTTTATTTTATGATCCCCTAATTAATGATCTTTGCCTTTCATGAAGACAGCCCTTTCACTTGGTAATGATCCACCCGTGCATTTACTTCCTTATGCTCAATCAATGCTTGGTAAGATTTTTTTTTTTACATGTTCAAAAGGAAGGAAGAAGAAAATTTGACCAATGACATCCTCATAAGATTTCCACTGAGTTAAGTCTATGCAAGAAAACATTGTCTAGATCAAGGTTGATAACATGACCTGTTTGGTTGCCATTCAATTCCTTTCCATTTGCGGCAATCCTCCTGGCTGCCCCAAGAAGACAGCAAATTGGCATCATCAATAAGGCCTTGTTTGAATTTGATGAGGAGTGTTTGTCTTTCTTCCTCTATGCATCTCACCTTTGATTATTAAACCAAAAACCCATTGTAGTTCCAATACTTGTAGGAGGCCAAGGTAATGCTACAAGCTAGTTCTTCTTATGTTCATCTTAATATCATCTAAGAATGATATAACTATTAAAATCCTTGACTTTTGATCGATCATTATTGGTTTAATTTGATCAAATTGTGATTTTAATAAACCTCATTCTTGAATGTTTAAGATAAATAAAAGAGAAACTTTTGAATTATTCCCAATGTATGAGTAACAAGAATGATATAGCTTTGAAATCGTGATGAGAGGTTTTTGCTTTTGATATAGCGAATGAATCACATGCTATTATATTTTTGTATAAATTGATTCATAAGGAGTTTTTTTTTTTTTTTTTTTGAACCACACAGTTTACTTTCTTACTGACATCCTTCTTATTCAATTTTTTTTAAATAAAAGTTAAATTGATTTTTTTAAAATTTTAAAATAAATCAAATATTAAACCCTTTATATCTTTTTATACTTTAGTTCATTTAAAAAAAAAAAAAAAAATTGTTCTTTTGTAGATGAGAGAGAAAAATGCATATTTAAGTTTAAAATTAAATAACTCTCACTTTTTCCTTTTAATGTTTGGTAGTCAATTTACTAGATTAAATTTAAAAAAAATAAGTATTCGTTAAATGGTATTTTTATGAGTTTTCTATTAAAAAAATATACAAATTAAGAAAGCTCAATAAAATGCTAAGAACATACGTATGATTGATTTTTTTTTACGTGGTTTTTGAGAAACTCCCAAGAGAAATTC
Source organism: Carpinus viminea (assembly GCA_013348765.1). Lineage (NCBI taxonomy): Eukaryota > Viridiplantae > Streptophyta > Magnoliopsida > Fagales > Betulaceae > Carpinus > Carpinus viminea. The sequence goes on from CP054673.1 coordinate 747,130, forward strand.
ATTTTAGTGCTTGCCGATGAACCAATGCCGGACAAAAGCTTCAAAAGAAGACTTGACAGATGACTTATCAATCAAGCTTTCGTCAAACAAGATTTAATTGTTGAAAAGGAAAAGAGACTGAAGACTTGACTATCTACGCTAAGAATGGCCCTCCTGTTTTGAAGTTTTTCTAGGGAAGACTTGACTATTGACGCATAAGAATGTCCTTTTGTCGTTTTTGCAACTTTTTCTTGGGAACAGACTAGTGAGCACTACGGTTTTCTGGGAGTTCATTTAAGGAAATTGTGTCAGATAAAGACGAATGCTACATTTATTTTATTTTTTTATATAATATTTTCATATTTAACTTTAAAAAAATAGTGTTAATATATATTTTTTAGGAAAATATAAAAACCTACAAATTATTTCTTATTTATAATATAATCTTTTAATATTTAAGAATAAAATAGTAAAACTAAAGATATAATGCTATTATTTTTTATATTCTTATAATACATTATTCTTTTAACAAATAAAATAATAAAATAATTATAAAAAAAACTAAACAACTTAAAAAAATCACAAAAAAAACTAATGGGATGAAATACTAAGAAGTTTTGAATAAATAAATATTCATCCATTGATTTTTTTTTATTTGGGTTTTTTTACAATTATTTTATTATTTATTAGTTAAAGAATTTTTATAGGAATATAAAAATAAGTTTTTTTATTACATTTAGTATTTGATTATTTTATTACTTTTAACAAATTATATTGTAAATATAGTTAAATTTTTTTTTATTTTATTTTTTATATATATTATATTTCCCTTTTTTTTTTTTAATATTTTGTTCATTTTTTTTAAAATCTGTTGGAAAAAACATTCTTAAACTCAAATATTTTAATGAGAATAAAAATTATAATGTATAAGTTATTAAAATTATAACTTTTAAAATTATCATTTTTATTATTGATCACTACTAAATTTTGATTAAATTGAAATTTTAAAAATCACCTTATTTTTAATAGATCCAAAAATGATATAAAGGAAACTTCTAAAATTACTCCAGCTTAATAGAGGTTATCAAGAAAGAGAACTGGCTTTAAGAGGAGGGTTTGGGCTGTACAGAAATAAAAGAAAAGGACTGTTTTGGGCACTTGAATTGGGTGTTTAAGCTGAAAAGAATGGGGTTTGATACCTATGCATAGGCTTTTTGGTGGGTTGGATTTCACTTCCTTGCGAAGGTAAGAGTAACAGGAAAAATAAAATAAAATAAATATTCATGCTCGATAGCTACAAGCCTACAATGGTATTGTCATACACGCATTAGCATATTTACAAGATAAATCATTGGCGATAAGAAATGTTGGAAATGAAACTAAGGAAACACAGAAGTGTGATAAGCATAACCTTCACAATCAATCAGGAAACAGAGCATGTAGACTGCTTGTAACAACACAACAGTAAACATCACTCAGGCAAGCCAAGTTTTATGCCTATATCTAAAAAAAGCCAATTGAAGATAAAATTTGTCAATATGCCTCAAAAAGCTATATTAATAAGGTCATAATTAAGTTTAAGTTAAAGATATCATTCTACTAAAAGAGCATTGTAAATAAAGATCTCTATTTTTTTTTTTTGAGATTTATTTAAATATATTTTAAGCATTATAATTAAAAAAGAAAAGATAATAACCAACAAAATATGGGCTTTTACTAATCCAAAATTTTTGGATAAAAACTTATGAGACAAGATCATAGGTAACAATAAAGTTCATGAATGCTATGCTATATACATAATTATATAGTAATATAAAAATTTAATACAATTGTAAAGCATTCAAAATAAGAGAAAACTGACACACTCCAGTCTCAGTTTCAATGTCAAGTACCATCCTCAACTTCCTTTATTACAGTATTTTGGAGGTATACTAGAAACCATTCGTTTCAATTGAACTCATTTTTGACGTGACACATGATCTAAATTGTTTTAGATGCAACACTAACATAACAAATTTTAACTAGTAATAAGAGCATTCTTTAGATGCAACTAGAGCCACTTCATCCTCAAATCTAACTCACCATCCACTTGCTGATGTACAAATGATCTAAATTGTTCAAAGGTGCAATGCCTAAAAGATTTCCGCTGTCCATGCAAGTGCCATGGTTAAATGCATCATCCACATCCATTCCTGCAAGCTCCAACCATTTACATTGGTTGCTAACATCCCTGAAAAGAGATCAAGTAGGATGAATTTTATGTCAAAGTTGATAAATGTTAACAAATTATTCTTGAGCTACTCCCATCACAAACAGTTATTGGGGCAACCAACTTGAAGTAAATATCTGAGGTCATTCTCTATTAAATAATCTTTTTTTTTTTTTTTTTTTTTTGGTTCAAGAAATAGCCAGCTTAATAAATATGACAACCTTTATAAATATTATCAACTTAGTGAAAATGAAATGCAGATAACTTATTTGAACAAAAAGTAGCATATAACAATGGAAGATAAATAAACTTTATTAAGGAAAAAGCTTCATTTGACATTATTCCTGATGTCATTGTAAAACAAACTTAAGAAGCTCAATCAACTGTCTTTTATATCTCTTTTTTCTTTGAGAGCTGTTGCATTGTCCAGATAAACTTTTTTTATTATATCTATTGACACCTCAACAATTCCAAAAAATACACCAACTAAAAATGAAATCAAAACACCAAATCAATAAATTAATCAACCAACAAATATCCTACCTCCGTATACGAATTATCGAGCAAGCTATTTAATACAATCGGCATTCAAAATAAAAAAAAAAGATGGCCACTCTTGATCCACCCTCAATAGAGATCACCCTCAGACATATTTCTTCTCCTAAACCAACCAAACAAAAAAAGATCCCCCACTTTGTCTGAACCAAAAAAAACACGCTAAAAATCACTTTCTAATGCCTAAAAATCAATTCTAAGATGCAAACTGTTTCATCCTCAAATCTAAAAACCATAGGAGATGTGACAAATGATCTAATTGTTATCATCCTAAAATCGAGACTAATGGAACCATGGAAAAAACCAACCAACATTGCAGGCTCAACCATCCACATCTTCATCATGAGGTGTCAAAGTTGATAAATGTTAACAAATTCTTGTCTGGACTCCCATCAGAGAACAAACCAACCCTCGTAAATATCTGAGGTCATTCTTTATTAAATATCTCTTTTTTTTTAAAGAAAGAAAAAGGAAGAAGGAAAAGAAGGAAAGAAATATTAATCGGAAAATAAAAAGAAACTTATGAACTAAGAAGAAGAAAAAGAAAAAATTTTATTAGAGTGTAGGAAAATGAGTTTTTTTCTTTATATGATGTCATTGTGATTGGAAAAACTTACACCCATCAACTTATTCTTTTTTCACCTTATTTCCTACATAAACTAGTACTGTTGAATATCGAATTTTAAACTTCTTTTTTTTTTTTTGTAGGAATGATTTGCTGACTTTTAATGGAAGATCAAGAACCTACTCTTCAAATATTGGATCCACTTTTCAATTTTGGCTTTCAATTGCAAGCCTACTCAATCTAAAATGGACGCAAACCTTCAACTAAATCATTCTAAATATAAGGCAGTTGAAGTTTCTTTATATGTAGGCATCCTAGGGAAGTGGGGACGATTAGATGCAGAAAACAGTTTCTAGAAAGATGATAAGATTTCATTCCTTCAGCGCGAGATAACATGTCTCTGCCAAAGAAATGGAAATGCTTTTCAGAGTTTAAGCCAACTGTTAAGTTGATCTCTTATTCATCTCCAACTATGCAAATACTTCAAACATGGTACACCAACATCACAACTATATTCATACCTTCCACATTCACGAGCACCAGTATCCTCCTTTCCAAAAATTCCTTTCCGATTGCAGATGCAGTTACTACTTGAAAATAAAAAATGTGACACTAACCTTCCTAGTTCAGTCTGAATGATATGTACAGCAATATAAGGTTGGCAGAATAAGTTGAATAATGTTCAGTAACTGGCAAGGAGAAACATAGTGGATGAGCAAAATACCTTTCTATAATACCTTCGGTAGCTCTATTTCCAGAATCATTTTCAGTTGTCCCCTGAATTGAGATGGCCGTGACCTTCTCATACTTTGACTGAGGAAGGGGCCTTTTAGTTTTCCTATGTCCAAAAGATGAATTAAATTTAATTCGACAAGAATAAGAAAATACAAGAAGAAAAGTAATGAACAGGCTTAACACACTGATACTCTAATTAAAAGTTACAGGGTAGCTAAAATATGTATAACTATTTTTCAAAAAATACTACCAACGAAAAAAGAATATGATGCATGCACGAAATTATGAAAATTATCCCAGGGGTTACATGTCTAGTGTGGGCAAATATCTCCCAAATTCTGAAAATTATGATAACAATGTTCCATGTCTCCCGAAATCTCTTTTCCTTCTGTCCCAATGGATAAGCTCTTTTCTACTCTTTGATTTATTTCCACCAATAGTTACAGGATATCATCATTATATTGGTTGTTCTTTTTTAAGACTATATTTCCGATTGAGTTTTGAGGAGAATACTCGTAGCTAGCTTAACCACGCCTACCTGCCCTATTAAAGATCAGTTCAGAAAAGAATACTGTCAACCGCCTCAAAAAGGATATCAAGCGACTCAATCTTAAGTTATCACAACTTCAAGCTTTGCTGGAGGAAAAAGAGGCTCAATTATGTCGGTTAAGGATGTAAGGATTGGTCTTTGTTATTTCCCTCATGACTAATGGTTATTATATACATAACTATTTTGATAGATATTGATGTACTTTCTTTCTGAACTCAGTCATGCTTCATCAACTTTGGAGGAAAGCACAAGACTAACTAGCCGTTCATCGAGTACTATTCATGTGGAAGATCCTCTTATATCGAGAGATGCTCAGGAAGCCTGTCATCCTGCTACTCCACAATTGGTTCAAAAAGCGCTGGATCAAGATTTTGTTGCTGGACCTTCCCAAGTTCAATCAGAGCTTGCCATGTCCGAATATTTTCATGATTCAAATGCTTCATCAAACCTTAATGTGGGAGATGGTGGAACAGGGGACACTAGTCAAATTTGGCAAGATGGCACCTGTTCTGGTAAATTGCTTTTCTGTACAGTTTCTCTTCCATAAATTGAAGACGGTAAACAAGCTATGGATGTTTTGTATGAAAATGATATACCATTGACATTCATCATGCGTGACTTGTTGGGATGCCTAGAAGTGCCATGTTTATAAGATAGGTGTGCCAAAGATGAAGATATTGAAGTGCATTAGTGAAATGATGTCAGAAACCTGTAAATTTAAAACAATCTAGTAGTGCATCAGTGGAAGATAAGGACAGATCATGTCAGAAATGTGTGAATTTGAAGAAAAGTGTAGAAGCTAGTCAACATTTAATACTTAATTAAATGTGTTTGTGTTGAAAATTTAAAAGCAGACCCATTGACTGACCTATAATATCTTGAGAGTGTGATGATAATAGTGGCAAGATGTGTCAATGTATGTAAATGTGTTTTGTGTTGAAAAATAAAAATATGAAGTAGATGTAATCTAGGAAGATTTATAGAGTTTACTGAACTTGTTACAGAGGCCATATATGATAGGAAATAGAGTTGTAAACTAGTTCTTTGGTATGAGGAAACAGTAAACTTAATTTTCAACTATACACTATTGCAGGTCGTACTTTTTAAACTAGTTTCTGATTTTCTGTTTGTTATTTCAATTGGTCAAATTGGTTGTGACTACATTTTATGAATTCTGTGCTGTTTAAGTAATTAGCAAATTGTTTTGGCAGAAAATGGCAGGGAAGGTCATGTAGAAGATGAATTTCCTGAAGTTAAAGTATACTTTCAGGTAAAAGCTTCTAGAAATCTAGATATAAAAAAAAAAATATGAACTTTTACTCCCCACATTTAAATCATTTCACTTCAGCATGTTTTGCCTTGTAGATACACATTTAATTCCTTACCTGGAATTTTCTAGTTTATTTTTACTGGAGCATCACTAAATTTCAGAATACCATGGTTTCAGGAGACATTTTTGGGCCACACAAGTCCAATCAGCCAATGCCGCTTTTCTGCATCTGGGAACAATATAGCCAGTGCTTCTCTGGATGGCACAGTAAGGTACTTTTCCTGGAATTGGGCAACATAAAGAGATTAACTGTATGAGGGGTGATGGCTCTGTTAGACTACAGGTTTCAGATGGTAATGGAACTCTTGTGGCTCACGTTGCTTCTACTGCTCAAAGTCAAATGGAGACAAATCCCACAAATCATGTTGATAACCATACCAAGACAATTCTAAATAAGGATGAGAACTGCCAGCTCAAGAATCACAATTTAAGGAAATATCCAGCCAGTTACACAGCTCAATCTCATGTACAAGGAAAGTGGAATCATGTTGATAAAAGCATTGCGATGTTGTCTTAGGAATTACACAAATTGTCACATGTAAATTAGGAAGTTAATAATTGCTTTTCCTTTTGCTCTGTTTCTGTATGTTTGTATATAATACCATTGGCATCACTGTAATGCATGTGTGAGAAAGAAAATAATTCCATTGAAGTCTTTTCCTTTCATGGTATCAGAGCAAATACAGCCAACGCTGAATTGTTGATCCTCCATGGCCTCCTCTAGCAACAATGCTTTCTCCCTTCCAAGTCTCACTCCAACTGTTCAGATAAAGCTTGACAATCATAACTATCCAATGTGGTTGTCTCAATTTAAGCCAATTCTTCGTGGTCATGATTTTATAGGCATAGTTGAGCCTTGCCCTCCTAAATTCTTACCTGATGATAAAGGTAAGGAAGTCCTCAATCAAGAATATGTCAATTGGACAAAAAGGGATCAATGTCTCCTTAGCTTGATTCTTGTAACCTTATCTGAAAGTGTTTTGTCCACTGTTTTTGGACTCAACACATCACAAGAAGTATGGACATCTTTGGCAAACCGATTTGCCTCTCAATCTAAGTCTCGGATTACCCAAGTGAAATGACACTTCAACTTCTTCGGCGGGATACTAAAACCTTTCTTGAGTACATTCAAGCGCCAAAGGATTTGTTAATGAATTGGCCATAGTTGGTAACCTCTCTTGATGATGAGGATCTCATCTCCTACATCATTGGAGGTTTGAATCCTTCTTTTAATGCTTTTATTACTTCATATTCTGTGTCTACACATGACAAATCTATGAAGTTTGATGATTTTCGTGATTTATTGCTCAACCATGAGACCCTTTTGCAGCAGCAGACTAATGCTGCAGATTCAGGAACATTTGCTCTGTTTACTAACAAACCTTCAGGAGCTCGAAATTGGCAGTGAGAAACAAACCTCCACAACACATGAAGTTCTCCAAGGGGTTCTCACTCCAACTTTTATCCACGACGGCACTCATATTCTTGTGCGGACCACCAATTTTCTCCACGACATCACTTAGGACACATCAACACGACCATGCAAAGTTACGACAATAAGGGCCTATTCCCAATGTCTCCAATCCGTTGACAATGGCAACCACTTTAGTCAAAGTGAGCCACCATGTCAAATATGCGGAAAGACAGGTCACCAGGCATTGGACTGCTTCCATCGCATGGATTACTCCTACCAAGGAAAGCATCCACCACCTTAGCTAGCAGCAATGGCTGCCCAAATCAATGCCACATTTGAAGATCAGCCATGGTTTGCTGATAGTGGTGTCAATACACACATAACCAATGACCTGGAGAACTTGAGCATACAGCAACCCTTCCAATCTGATGATACAGTAGCTGTTGGTAATGGAGCTGGGCTCACAATCGAAAATACTGGTTCTTCCACCCTTCAATCTTCATCTAATTCTACTTTTCACCTTAACAAAGTCCTTCACTGTCCACAAGCCACTGCTAATCTTTTATCAATTCAACGTTTTTGTCTTGATAATGATTGTTACTTTATTTTAACTGCTCATTACTTTTATGTGAAGGATTGCTCTGGAGGCGAAGTGAGAATGGCCTCTACCCCTTACTTCAAAGATCATCTCGTGAGATCACCACTCTTTTTACTTGCTTTTCTTGGAATAAGGACATCTTCAATGGGATGGCACTTTAGATTAGGACACCCCTCATTTGATGTAGTTTCTCGCATTGTTAAGAAATTTGATTTATCACTGTCTTTTAAGAATATCAATAAAGATGTTATCTGCAGTTCATGTCAATTGGGTAAAAGCAAACGACAACCCTTTTCCTCATCCAATCGTGTCTCTACTCACCCACTTCAATTGATTCATACGGATGTGTGGACCTCACCAATCTCATCTGTGAGTGGCTACAAATATTATGTGATTTTTATAGATGACTTTTCAAGATTTTCTTGGCTTTATCCCTTATATGCAAAATCAGAAGTTTTTGACCACTTTGTTAAATTTAAACTCATGGTTGAGAATCAATTTTCTACCACCATCAAACAACTACTGTCTGATGGAGGTGGAGAGTATAATTCTCTCCAATTTCAATCTTTTTTGCACAAATATGGGATAATTCACAGAAAATCTTGTCCACACACATCTCAACAAAATGGACTTGCGGAAAGAAAATTAAGACATGTCTTAGAAACAGGGTTAACTCTTCTTGCTCACGCCCACCTATCCAACAAGTATTGGGTAGATGCTTTTCTCACTGCCATCTACATAATTAACAGACTACCCACTCCTGTCATAGAGTTTAAATCTCCTTTCTTTAAACTATATCACAAGGAGCCTGATTATCAAGTTCTTAGGGTCTTTGGGTGCAAATGTTATCCTCTCCTTCGTCCACATGGGTTGCACAAGTTAGAATATAGGTCCAAGCCATGTTTGTTCCTTGGCTATCATCATGCAGGTTATAAATGTTTGGACCCTCTAACTAACAAAGTCTATTTTTCTAGACATGTGGTGTTTGATGAGAGTACTTTTCCAGCCAAGGAACATGTTGCCGAACTACTGCCCTCCAAGATCAATGCAAAGGATGATACACCTTTTCTACCTCCTATAAGTATTTCTGCCTCCTTATTTACCATCGATTTTACACCTAATGACACATCCACTTCAGACATATGTTCCTCATTTGGACTCCCATCATTTCCCATACCAACTCAAGTTCTATATCCATTCCCAAAGTCCTAGTAATTCTATAGACACTACCCCATCCTCTGAATCCCCTATCACGGCTAGCCCACTACACTCCTCCCTTTATCTTGGACCAATCAACCCACTTGTGTTGAAACTTGATGCACCTCTCATGGCACTACCACCTACCTCACATCCTATGACCACGTTCACAAACAGGCTCCCTTAAACCAAAACAATTTCATGGATTCAAACTCTATCACTCTACTAAACACCCCCTCCAATCCTTTCATACTATTCTTTCAGAGAAGGAGCCCAACAACTTTACCAAAGCTGCTGCTGATTCACGATGGCAAGATGCTATGCTTCAAGAATTCCAGGCCTTGGTCTCCAATGGCACTTGGACCTTATGTCCTAGACCCTTAAATCACAATATAATTCGAAACAAGTGGGTGTATAAGATCAAACAAAAGCCTGATGGGTCTATTGAGAGGTTTAAGGCACGGCTTGTAGCAAGAGGATTTGAACAACAATGTGGTATCGACTATAATGAAACCTTTAGTCCAGTGATCAAACCCTCAACCATCTGTATCATTCTCAGTTTAGCAATTCAGTTTGATTGGTCTATTCAACAATTGGACATCTCCAATGCATTCTTACATGGATATCTTGGGGAAGAAGTGTTCATGGAACAACCTCAAGGATTTGTTGACAGGGAGCATCTAGATTATGTCTGTAAACTTCATAAATCATTATATGGCCTCAAGCAAGCTCCACGTGCATGGTTTAATCGGTTGTCATCCTTCTTGGTTGAACTTGGTTTCCTAGTTGATCCATCCTTATTTATTTTTTACTCATGGGGCATTGGTTGTTTATGCTTATCTATGTTGATGATATTATACTCACGGATCTCATGTTACTAGCATTCAATCTCTCATTTCAAATTGAGTGAGTTTCCTCTTAAGGATCTTGGACCTCTTGGATTTTTTCTTGGTATTCGCCACAAGAATTGCTGCGGTCTCCATCTATGTCAAGCAAAATACATTTCAGATTTACTTCATAGAACTCGATGATAGGAGCTAAGCCTTCCAAATCTCCTGCTCCTCAAGCATCAAACTCTCCAAATTTGATGGCATTACTCTCTCTGATCCGTTCGAATACAGGCATCTCGTGGGCTCTCTTCAATATTGCGCATTAACACGACCTGAGATTGCTTTTGCTGTTAATCAACTCTGTCAACATCTGCACTCACCCACTCATTCACCGATGCAACGCCAAACATGTCCTATGTTACTTGAAAAATTCGGTTGATCATGGTTTACTATATACAAAGGCAATCTTAACTTATCTACATATTGTGATGCCGATTGGGCCGGTAGTCCAAATGATCGTAAATCCACGTCTGGTTTTGCTATTTTTCTTGGGAATTGCCTAGTGTCTTGGAGTGCCAAGAAACAAGCCATTGTCTCTCGCTCTAGCACGGAGGCTGAATATCGAGCTTTGGCACTCACTACTGCTGAGTTGTTTTGGATTCGAATGTTATTTAAAGATATTGGTATTTCGCTTCCTTCTATACCGCTCCTATGGTGTGATAACGTTAGTGCTATAGCCTTGGCCTCAAATCCTGTTTTCCATGCACGAACCAAACACATTGAAGTTGATTACCATTTTGTGCGTGAGAAGGTAGTTAATCGTGACATTGAAGTTAAGTTCATTTCATCCCTGATCAGATTGAGATGTTTTACCAAGGGTTTATCTTCCACTTAGTTTTATATCTAAAGTCCAAGCTCATGGTGGTTCCCCCATTACATGCGAGTGATTAGACTACAAGTTTTAGATGGTAATGGAACTCTTGTGGCTCACGTTGCTTCTACTGCTCAAAGTCAAATGGAGACAAATCCCACAAATCATGTTGATAACCATACCAAGACAATTCTAAATAAGGATGAGAACTGCCAGCTCAAGAATCACAATTTAAGGAAATATCCAGCCAGTTACACAGCTCAATCTCATGTACAAGGAAAGTGGAATCATGTTGATAAAAGCATTGCGATGTTGTCTTAGGAATTACACAAATTGTCACATGTAAATTAGGAAGTTAATAATTGCTTTTCCTTTTGCTCTGTTTCTGTATGTTTGTATATAATGCCATTGGCATCACTGTAATGTGTGTGTGAGAAATAAAATAATTCCGTTGAAGTCTTTTCCTTTTCAGGCTCCTAGTCCCCTATCAGTTACATTCAAATAACTATAAGAGGAGCTGGTTTAAAAAGAGAAAGTAAGAAAAAGAGAAGACAAAAGAAAAAAAACCTGTAGAACCATCCTGCCTAGGTTGTTGAGCGTGCTATAGAAGGCTCCGGGGATCCCCCCCCTGTTTAACTTCTTAGTTATGTGCTGATTTCAAAATGAATCCCTAATCATTGTCCATTCATTTTAACAAAGGATATGGACGTATGCAAAAGCAAGAAATTCCCACCTACAAATTTCCAGCACAGTGAAGAGTATTTGTTGACAAGTTTTAATGGGACAAATTAAAGTTCAGTGTGAAATCAGAAACTGTCAAGTTTTCTCTACTTTTAGGGAAAAAAAAAAAAGTAAATGAAATAAGTGCGGCTGCAGGGCACTTATTGGAACCAAATTATAATCACCTATTCAAACTTTTAACAACTTCCAACAGAAAAATGATACATCACCAATTCAGATGCTTCCCAAAGAGAGAAGCCATGCACACGGCTAAAAACCACCAACTAAATGAAATACAAATTGGCTAGGATGAGAACACTAAGCATTAAAAGCATTTAAATTACATATTATAATCTCCCTGCAAATTTTGTGTCGATCATACAAAGCATTGCCAATTGGAGAAGTAGTAGCAAGAAGGTCGTCATATTTCCATGTGCAGGATAGGAGTAGTAGCAATTCCTGATATAATAAGCAACGAGGTAAAAGAAAACCATTAGTCTGGAGACACTAGATGGACAACTTCTTCATGCAAGGTGAAACTCGGCATCCAGAATAAGTGTTTTGCCCTGTTGCCTTCAGTGACAATCTGCTTCTTAACATGTGCAGCAAAAAAAAAAAAAAAAAAAAGAACAGGCGAATGTTAGAGAAAGTAAAATAAAACAGCCTCTATCGTGGTGCTAATTGCTTATATATAATCCATATTTAATCAGTTCTTACGATAAGTGAAGTGAACATGTCTAGCAAATTAGTGAAACATAACAAAGGTAATCTCATGGAACATTTTAGGCCGTCTCCGATCCATATAGCACTTGCACTTTTCTAAAGAATCTATTGTCTTCCATGTCTATAAATTTCAAATAACTGCAATTTTCACCTACGAGAAATTATGAGTGCCTGAATTTAGCGTTTTGAGCCCAGACAGCCAGCTCTAAGACTTTGGAATTTCCCCCAAAAAAATTGTTGTTAGCCAAATTCAAAACGACCAAGTTTATGTCGATACCGACGATACATAAAACAATTATAGGCACCCTCAAGATAATGTGATTTTACAAACAGAAGAAATGTGTTTAATTGTTGCAAGATCTGTGGGAATGTAATTATCAGTTTGAGGACAAATTTAAGTTTATTAAACGACTTTTTAGGCCAGGATAAACAAATAATAGTTTAGGCCATGGCAAAATACCTGAAAATTGCTCGCTTATTCTATGACAAACTAAAAATAAGGAACTACACTCAAGCATCTTAGCCCCAAATCTACTACGTACCCAATTTGTATCGTCTCATCAATCGTTCAATTGGTTTTACGTTCCCTACTTACCACTGGGATTGCATTGCCCCACTTTTGCCTCTCTAAAAAGACAAATATGCCCTTAACAATTAAAACGAAAAAAAAAAAACCAAGACCCAAGGAGATGGCTGACCCGTGAAAGAAAGCAAATTACCAAAAGTCCCATGGCACGGCCTGGTTGGTGACCCGTGGCGTGGTCGTGGGTTAGGGAAAATGACTACTAATTAAATAGACAGCAATGTTGTGTCGATCAGACGAGAGGCGACAATGTTTTCTCTGGCTTCAAAAATATGTTTAGACGGATGTGTGTGTATATATATATATTTAAAGTAGAACAAAAAAATGCATAAAAAAAATTAAATCATTATGATGCATCCAGAAAGCTTTTTCGTATACAAAAAGGTAAAATCTGAAAGGAAAACTTTTTTTTTTTCTTAGATAGAAGCAAGGCAAGAGTTAGTGTTGCTGGCTATAAAGAACAAAATTTGTAGTATGTATTTTGAACGACAATGAATGATTAAAAATAATTATTCGAACAAAGGGAACAAATGAAAATAACATGCTTACCTCTGCTAGATATTTTCTTGATAGCATTGAGACTTGAAGTTTCTCAGTAGTTTGGCCTTTTTTGTAGTTATTGTAACGAGTCTGTCTCCCATTTTGTCTAGAAACTGGAAATAGGCATCCCTCCAAGAACTCTTCAATAATAACGATCCGCAAACTCCCCAAAATCCAACAATAAATCCGATTGCAATGGTTGCATAAAACCAGAAATGTTCATAGAAATCTGTGTCATGTTTGCTACTAGTTTGTGGACCTTCATGAGTTGCTGCATTTTCCGGACACTCTTTTGAAAGAGGGCTTCCGCAAAGATCTATGTTACCTACGTATGAAGAATTCGTAAAGGTACCGAATTGCCTTCCTAATGGGACTCTACCAGACAGATTGTTGCTTGACAAATCTATGACCGCCAAGAAGCCCAGATTAACAAGGCTTGGAGGAATTATGCCTAAAAGGTGGTTACTCGATAAGTCCAGAAACTCCAAGTTCTCCAGGTCACCAAAGCTATGAGGGATGATGCCAGTCAACAAGTTCTTAGATAGGTTCAACCCATGCAATCCTGAGAGACTTCCTATTTCCCTTGGAATCTCTCCTTTTAATTTGTTGCTCGAAAGATCCATGAATTTTAGATATCCAATAATCTGTTTAGGATAATCATTGGATCTATATTTAGAATTCAGCCGTATTTCATCAAAAGGCATATAATACCAGAAAATTTTTTCTCGAAAAGTCACCGGTAGACCGCTAATGTAGCAGTAATAAGTGGTGGACTTAAAAGGAGAATCATATCGATGAGCAAAGCCTACATATGGACTCGTCTGAGCCATGGCAATGAGGTTATTGAGGCAAGGTGGAATAGTTCCTGAAATATTATTGTGAGAGAGGTCTAAGATTTGAAGATATTTTAGATAACATAACTGTGATGGTATGCTACCAGTAAACAAGTTTGATGACAAGCGAAGAACGATCAAATATGATTGCATTGTCCCTATCCATGCCGGTATCTTCCCAGATACTCTATTTTCTCCAACATCTAATACAGTTAGCGAAGTACAATTCTTCAATGAACTTGGCAATTCTCCAGTGAAGTTGTTGTTCTCCAAATGCAAAATCTGAAGCATATATTCGCTTTTCGTGAAATTACATATGCTTCCAATAGAATCAATTCTCCCACTGAAATTATTGTACGCCAAATCAAGTCTGATCAAATATGGCATATTTGCCCAACAATTTGGGAGTTCTCCGGATAACGAGTTATTTGAAAGGTCAAGGTATCTCAAATACCTATTTCCAATGGATCCATTTGTCCCACAGAAAGATGTATTGATAGATCCTTGGAACAAGTTATTAGAGAAATCCAATGCCATCAAATTGGAATTTAGTTGTGGCAATGGACCATTGAAGCGGTTATAACTCAAATCTATTGTAGAAGAACCAAGAAATCTTGATGACAGCCATTGAAGAGGTATGGTACCACTGATCTGGTTGTGGGAGAGAGATAAGAAATTTATGTTGAAAGAAAGGTCCCAAAACCAGTTGGGGATTGTGTCTGAGATGCTTGCGTTAGATATATCAAGCCATGAAAAATTCTTTTGTGTTTGAAGCCATTGAGGAAAAGCTGGCCCCAAATTGCAAGACCCCAATTTGATGGTATCCAAATGAAATGGTGGAACCCAATTTGGACTAAACTTCAAAGACAAAGAATTAGAAGAGAAGTCCAATTGGCGTAGGGTGGAAAAATTTGACAAATGTGCTTCTGTGATGACACCTTTGAATGAATTTAAAGACACATCCAGAACCTGAAGCTTAGAAAGTTTTCCAAGAACATTGGCTAAACTCCCATTTAACAGGTTATTGGATAGATACAACTCGCTCAAGAAAGTGAGTTTTGAAAGATCAGGTACCTCTCCACTTATACTATTGTTTGATAAGTCTAATACTTGTAAATTGTGAAGATTCTCCAAAGTTTGTGGTATCATGATCCCCTCAAAGTTGTTGGAGGAGAGGTTAAGATGAACAAGGGCTCTCATATGCCTAAAAGCTTTTGATATTGAAGAGTTGAGACGATTGGAAGAGAGATCAAGGAATAAAAGTGGTGAAGAAGAATTAGAATGGAAAAGCACAAGAGGAATTGGCATGGAGAGCTGGCAACTTTGTAGACTTAAGTCTAGTAAAGAAGGGAGCATGTTAACCTTATCCGGCCAATTGACAACCCTGCTAAGGTTCACACCACTCATATTTAAGTGCTTTAAAGAGGAGAGATTAAAGAGCCAGTCAAGATTGTGGTCCTCAATCAGACCATAATTGTTCCAACTGAGATCAAGAGAAATCAAGCTTGAGAGATTTCCAAACCGTTGTGGAATGGTTCCAGAAAAAGAGTTGTAGGAAAGATTGAGATACTGTAATTTAGTGAGTGAACCATTGAACTCTGGGTGGATGGAGAAATTATTGCAACTTAAGTCGAGGTAAGTCAAATGCTGCAAAACAAGTAATGAATGGCTTATCTCACCTGATAGACATTTGAGGGATGAAAAATCTCCCCGAAGGTCAAGCTTGACAACATGAGCAGTTCGGTTGCTGCATTTGATTCCTTTCCAATTGCAACAATCTTCCTCTTGACCGCCCCATGAAGATAGCAGGCTGTGATTATCATGATAGCCATGAAGGCCTTGTTTGAACTCGAGGAGTGCTTGTCTTTCTTCCTCTATACATCTGACTTTTGAATTACGCAAATTCAAACCGTTACAAATTGCAGTTGCGGTGCATAAGAGGAGGCCAAGTATGAGTAGCAATTCTGCATAACCGCCTCTCATTATTTGACGCTCTCTTTGGGACGGTGGTGGTAAGAGTTGGTTTTAATGTCCCAAGTGAACCACATGTTGAAAAGTTGGTTCATATTTGACTTGTCAAAGTTGTCATGCTCCTTAGGGCACCGAATGAAGCTTCTATGCTATTCTTTTGGTCAAACTTTGATATTCATTTAGTCAACAATTGGAGAAACAAAGTGTGAATAGTTTTGCAAGTGGGCAGCCGTCATTTCCTCCCACAAAAATCTGCACCCAACATATGAGCTGCCATCCTATTTGTCCTTATCTCCATTGCACTTATCTTTTGCATTAACTCCTTAGCCTTCCCTTTTGTCAACAAAAGAAACTCTCAAAATTTAATGTAGCCATCGTTGGCAGCCGAGAAGAAAGAAAAAAATGGCAGCAGCTTTCTTCAAGAGGAAGTTCCTTAACCATGAAGTAATTGACCAACTCTTCTATATATATGGTACAAGGCAGGGGAAGAAAAGAGAGCTAGACAGAGCTGGAGCTGCAGTGTTGTAGCACTCCGTAGGGCAGTAGCTCCATTTTGTGAGAAGGAAAAAAAGAAAAAGAGGGGAGAGAGAAAGGAAGGCTCATTAGAAAAAAAGGAGCTTGTGAGCGAGAGGAATTGGGTGTATTTGGAAATTGGGTTTGTGAGTAATTATACACTCTTTTGTATTATCTCCTTTTGAATTAGTGAAGTCTCTCTCTATCGTTGCACCGTAGACAGCAAATTGCCAAACCACGTAAATCTTGTGTTCTTGTTGTCATTTGTTTATTTTTCTTTAAACATTATTATCACATTTGTTTCGCTTGTTTTGTTTGTGTGAGAGATTCGCAACCTTTCGCACAATACCACATGGATTATATTTATATTAACAAATTGTAAGTGGACTTAAGCTTTCTTCAAAATTTTAATTATTTACTTCCAAGTAATTTAGCTTTAAGTTTTAGTCATTATATGTTCAATGAATGGAAAATTATAGTGAGAGAGAGTTAATAACTCATGCTAAGCTAATTCTCCTCTTGATTTTTGGGGTTTTGTTGGATCTAAAATTATTAAATCAATGAATGTGGGTAACTTGTGTTGAGAAATAATCGCACAAGTTAAATTGACTAAACGTAATAATTTCAGATCATAACCAGCACATAATCCTAAACGTGTTGCAAGTTAAATTGACTAAACATAACTAGCACATAACTAGCACTTTTTTTTTAGAATCCTAAACATATTAATATACATATTAAATTGACTAAACGTAATAATTTGATTTATACTATTTGTTTCCTTATTTTATTGGAAATAATTTATATATAGAATACTCTTGAAATATAATTAATGCAATTCATACGCTAATTAATGACCGGTTTTTTCTTAGAAAACCGGTTCAATCTTAAAAAACCAGTTTACAAATTATGCCTTAAAAAACCGGTTCAACATTAAAATAAAAAGGGTTCATGCCACATGTCGCAATATTAAGGTACTTCTAAAAGTGATTCGGCTTTTATATATATATATATATGATTAAACTAAATTCAATGGTCTTATATTTTAATCAATATGTGTATGATTGTGTTATTAAGTACATATTCAGTACACTTAAAAAAAAAATACATGTTCAATAATGTACTGATATATAACATTTAGTATGACTTTTCGTTAAAAGCAGCATAATATATTTTTTCACATAAAAAGTAAGATATAGATGCGTTTAAATTTTAAAATTAAATTATAAAAAAGAATCCTGCACAAAGCGCGGATTATGTGCTAGTTATGCAAATAGTTCAGGATGAGCTCAATTCAACATGAACAACAGAGAATTTTGTAACTCTTGATATCAGTACCAAGCTGGTAAAAGAAAATCATTAGGCTGGCTGGAGACGAAAGATACAGGCTTCTTCATGCAAAGTAAACATTCACTATCCAGGTCAAGTGTTTTGCCCTGTTCCCTTCAGTGGAAAATTGGAAATCTGCTAACTGACTTGCAATTTGAAGTGTGAAAAGCATCAGTAATGCTCTTGGAATGTCTAGCAATAATCAATGGAATTAAGATACCAAATATAATCCCATGGACCATTAAGTAGACCATTGTAATTTAGGATGGTACGTATCCGAATTCTCACCATTGGAGAGACGTCAAGGAAGAAAATTTTCCTTTTGAGTTCGGATAAAATTTGCAATGTACCACTTTTTGTCCGGTAAAAAGAGACGACAATGTTTTTTTACTTGGGCATTTGACTTGGGTGTTGGGGGGCAAGCGGTGGAAAAAAAAATGGGGTTTGAAACCTATGCATTGGGTTTTGGTGGGGGTTGAAGATGGCCAAAACTTGTGTCAATACGTCTCAAGGAAGCTGATATCTACAGTCCCCAAGGTCAAAAGTTTCCCGAGCTTGTAAGATATCATTCTACTAAAACCGAGTATTGTAAGATAAAGATCTCTGTTTTTTATTTTTATTTTTCCGTGAGAGAATCAGATATTTCTGAGATATGCTAAGCATTTATGGCCCCGAAAAAACAAAAGATATGCAACCGACAAAATATGGGATTTTCCTAATCCAAAATTTTGGTTGGGATGGAAAAACTTTGGGTGAGACAAGATCATAGGTCACAACAAAGTTCATGAATGCTATGCTATATACATAATCATATAGTAATAGAAGAAATTTAATACAATTGCAAAGCATCAAAAATAAGAGAAAACTGATCGGCAACACTCCAGTCTCAGTCATCTTCAAGATCAAGTACCATCCTCAACTTCCTTCTCATTACAGCACTCTTTGGAGGTACACTAGAAACCACTTCGTCCCCCCAATCTGCCAACTCATCGTCCACTTGCTGACCTGACACATGATCTAAATTGCTTTCAGGTGCAACACCTAACAATTTTTCACTACCAGCCCTAATAAGAGCATTCTTTGGAGATGCAACTAGAGCCACTTCATCCCTCAAATCTTCCAACTCATCATACACTTGCTGATGTGACAAATTATCTAAATTGTTCAAAGGTGCAACGCCTAAAAGATTTCCACTGTCCATGCAAGTGCCATAGTTAAATGCATCATCCACATCCATTCCTACAGGCTCCAACCTTCTGCATTGGCTGCTAACATCCCTGAAGACATTAAGTATGATGAATTTTACGTCAAAGTTGATATATGTTAACAGATTATTCCTGAGCTACTTCCATCACAAACAATTATTGGGGCAACCAATCTCAAGTAAATATCTGAGGTCATTCTCTATTAAATAATATATATATTTTTTTTAACAAGAAATAGCCAGCTTAATAAATATGACAACCTTTATAAATATTATCAGCTTAGTGAAAATGAAATGCAGATAACTTAGTAACAATGGGAAAGATAAATAAACTTTATTAAGGGAAAAACGCTTCATTTGACATTATTCTTGCATGTCACTGTTGCAAACAAACTTAAGAAGCTCAATCAACTGTCTTTATATCTCCTTTTTTCTTTCACCTTATTTCCTACATAAATTAGTACTGTTGAATATGTGAATTCTGAAACGTCTTTTTTTCTTTTTATAGGAGAGATTTGCCAACTTTTAATGGAAGATCAAGAACCTTACTCTTCAAACATTGGATCCACTTTTCAATTTTGGCTTTCATGTTAACTGCAAGCCTACTCAATCTAAAATGGACGCAAACCTTCAACTACAATCATTCTAAATATAAGGCAGTTATAGTTTCTTTATATCTAGGCATCCTAGGGAAGTGGAGATGATTAGATGCAGAAAACAGTTTCTAGAAAGATGATAAGATTTCATTCCTTCAGCACGAGATAACATGTCTCTTCCAAAGAAATGGAAATGCTTTTCAGATTTTAAGCCAACTGTTGACTTCTTATTCATCTCCAAGTATGCAAATACTTCAAACATGGTACACCAACATCACAACTATATTGATACCATCCACATTCACGAGCACCAGTATCCTCCTTTCCAAAAATTCCTTTCTGATTGCAGATGCAGTTACTACTTGAAAATAAAAAATGTGACACTAACCTTCCTAGTTCAGTCTGAATGATATGTACAGCAATATAAGGTTGGTAGAATAAGTTGAATAATGTTCAGTAACTGGCAAGAAGAAACATGGTGGATGAGTAAAATACCGTTCTATAACACCTTCGGTAGCTCTATTTCCAGAATCATTTTGAGTTGTCCCCTGAATTGAGATGGCCGTGACCTTCTCATACTTCGACTGAGGAAGGGGCCTTTTAGTTTTCCTATGTCCAAAACATGAATTAAATTTAATTCGACAAGAATAAGAAAATACAAGAAGAAAAGTAATGAACAGGCTTAACACATTGATACTCTAATTAAAAGTTACAGGGTAGCTAAAATATGTACAACTGTTTTCCAGAAAATACTACCAGCCAAAAAAGAATATGATGCATGCACAAAATTATGAAAATTATCCCAGGGGTCACATGTTTAGTGTGGGTAAATATCTACATATGAGCTATAATAATAGAGTAATTCTAGACGTCACCCTTGTGCCTCTCTTATGTGTCCACCCAAAATTGATGTGACTTTTAAAATTACCATTGGATTTGTGATAAATCACTATTGAATTTTGATCCAATTGTGATTATAAAAGCCACATCAATTTTGGATGGACACACAAGAGTGACATCTATTATTACTAATAATAATAACATGACAAGATTTTGTCACCATGTCTGATGTTATATACACAAGCAAAGGAACTTTAGATCATTACAAAATTTCAGAATTCCACCAATGATGGATTTCAACAAAAATGTTTTGATGTGTTACCATAAGATCTAGAGCAGTCGTAAAATTGAAAAGATTACCACAAAAGTATTTAGTTAATGAAAAAGGGCATGTATTAGAATTATTATTAATTTTTTTCAAAAAAAAAAAACCTTAGTACCAAAAAAATACATGGATATTCAAAAATATGAAGATAACTTTTTATAGAAATTAATAATTTTAAAAGCAGAAGATGTACACAGGGCTGTACATCAAGAAGAGCACTGGACGCTGTCTGTGAACATGAAAGAGCACTGGATACTGCTAATGACCATGACATTACCTATTCATTAACGATAACAATGTTTCATCATCAGAATCATGTGCTTTGTCTGTGAAGGAGTCGTTAAGATTCTCATCCCTCAGATGCATGTTAGCTTCAAATCTCTTACGTTGAGGAACATGTAGGCCAAGTTGCTTAAGTTTATGAGAAACTTGAACAGCCGTGAATTTACTATCTGCATCCAATTCTTTTGCAATCATGTAGCTGCATCTCTTATGCTCTTTGAATCTGTGTAGATGAAACAAAGCCCCCTTTTTTTATTATTTTTTTAAAAAAACAACATATTCCAGCATATCTTTAACAGCTTTTGAGCGTCTATTTAGTGAAAGGAAATTTAAACTGATATTGTAACCAGCCACCGAGCTAAGTAACACTCACTTCTCATATAGAGCTCTGATCATAGCTTCCTGATCTTCACGAAAGGCTTGGACTCTTTTCCTTGAGTGCCTATATAAAAAATATAATAAGAAACAAAAGGGAAAAAAAATGCATGTATTGCAGACTTATTCCAAAATGGAAGGGACAATTAGTCAATGAGGAATTCAGACTTTAAATAAATAACACCAAATGCATTTTATATGAATCATGCTTTGCAAGTTCAATAACGCTCCTTTAGAAACAAGCTCATAGAAAGTAAATATAATCTGCAATATCCGGAAAGCATAAAATTTATAGTACTTACAGGGCCTGATTCAACAAACTTCCTTCTAAATCATCTGAGTTATGACAATTACTAACACTTTCTGCTGCTTTTCCTTCACCCTCATGCTCATCAACATATCGCATCTTTTTCCTTGGTGCAACTCTCAGTCCTAGCTGTCTAAGCTTATTAGAAATTTGTGCAGGTGAAACTTTACCATCAGAATCCAGAACTTCCGCAATTCGACGACTACAATGTCGATCATCTTTGAATCTAAAATAGCCACATTTGTCAGCAAAGATTTAGTGCCAAGAGTTCAGAAGGTACGTGATGAGAATAAAATGAGACTATCAAACAATACCTAATCAATTCACCAAAAAAAGATCATATGAGGCATAAATGTGATAATCTAAGAGCCCTATTGAAAGCAATGCTTTAAGAACACTTACTTCTCATAGAGATCCTTAATTTTTGTCTCCATCTCACCACTAAGAAAAAGTCTTCTCTTTCCTCTAGGGGTCCTTTCAGATTCATGTTCCTTGTTGGACTGGCCCCTACTGCAACAGCAAAATGCATCAAGGAGTTTCATAGACATGAAAATCTTCAAGTACAATACCAATTCCCAAGAATTATAGTTCTGAGAGCATACCTATCAGAGTTTTCTTTTCTATTAATATCACTCTCTGAAATAGATGTGACGCCTCCTTCCTCTTTACCAGAATTTTCTTCAATACTGTACAAAGAAAGGGGTATTTAATAAGTCATTTTCTTGCAGCACCACTGTTCAACCAAAAGAAACTTCATTCTTTTGTTTTCTTTTCCCTTTTCTCAACATACAAACTTTGATAAACAGCATCTCTGAACAAGGCAGCCTACAAGCTGATGGCTTGAGACGCAGTATTTACAGTAAGAAGTAGAAAATGAAAAGGTTGAGAAACAAAAATAAATAAATAAAGACTAGACAAATAATCAAGTTTCCAGAACAAGTCTTACTTCTCAAATCCTTGCTTATGAGAGATCACAACATCAGCTTCATCTTCACCAAGTGCATCTGCTATGTTTCTTCTGGTCCATTCCCTGGCCTGTGATGAACCAATTTCTCCACTCATGGAAATATTTTCCCAGTTTCTACTTTCCTTTTCCAAAGAAGCAAACTCATGCACTAAATATTCAACATTAATATAATGGCATTCTTTGCGGGTCTTCCCAAAGAGAACTTCCACAAAAAGAAGGGGTTGGCTTTTCATTTTTCTTAGCATCCTTCTCACCACACTCGTTAAGAAATCAATAATATTTTCATATTCTTTTGGCGGACTTGAGTTCTGCTCAACCAGGATCCTATGGAAAGTGGTGAGGATTGATAACTGCAAAAATGTCCAGAAAAATAGTACATGAGATATATATATATATATATATATTCATAAATAACTTGGAGTATCTTTGGGAAAATATGGATGTCCTCAGAGTTATATTTTGTGAAAAGGGAAATTTAAGCTTGAAAGAAGCGATTATTTGTCTTTTGATAGATAGGACATCCTGTGTTTTTTCCTACTTTTTGGAAGGTAAGTACATTACAAATTTTAACCTGATAAAGCATTGGAGAGAGCTCCAAGTCATCAGTAATCCTCCGCAACATGCATATTATGTAGTGATTTGTACCGGTGGAATTGCTCTTATAAAACTTAAGCAACCAACACAATTTATGAATAATGTTGTCGCTTGCAAAAGCAGAAATCAAAGTTGACACACTAAAATCAACTTCATCAGTTGAATCAAGCCGCTCCTCAC
This sequence comes from Carpinus viminea, assembly GCA_013348765.1. NCBI lineage: Eukaryota > Viridiplantae > Streptophyta > Magnoliopsida > Fagales > Betulaceae > Carpinus > Carpinus viminea. Next base: position 770,845 of record CP054673.1, read on the forward strand.
TGGAAGAATCACCAGTGCCATAACAGAGATCATCATTAGCATGCTCAGCACTTTTGTAACCCATCTGTAGCATACTGCCTTTAAGGTTCCCTGACTCCGACACAGATATTTCAGATTCATCAGCTTGTGAAGGGAAAATAATGTTTTCTTTCCCATTAGAATTTGTATTTGTTGGACTTCCCTTCTGGCCGATGCTCATATCCACTGACTGCTCACCATTAGAGATGCCAATCTCATTCTGAATGGTAACATGATCTCCTAGTAGTCCATTTTCTGCTTCCTTGTTGCTCAATGACTTCTTTCTCTTTCTCCTTGACTTTCTAGAAACCTTAATAATGAGAAGAGGTTTCAGTGGAAATTCTCATAACAAAGGCTATCCTAGACTGATAAAAATTGATAAAACATACCCAAAGATGGGTACAACTCGTATTAGACTATCCATAAAATAAAAATAAAAAATAAAAAAAGGCAGAAAATAAGCAAAACAATTACTTATTCAAAGAGATACTTCACCTATGCTAAGAATGGAATAGGTGTTCCTAGCATTAGCAAATGGAAAGAAAAATGGATGCATCAGTATCACAAGTACAGTTTTCAAGTCAAAAGATGGATGCATAAATTCAAACAGATTACAGAATAAATGCTGCAATAAAAACCCTCTTTCCAAGAAGAGAATATAGCTGCACAGGAGAAGAGCATTTTATAGCATTACGTATTGCCGTGCTCAAGATAAAAGACAATGCAATGAATTCATAACCAACTCAAAAAGGACAAAATAAACCAGGAAAATACAGATCTACTTTTACTGATTAGAGATATATGTCTAGCAAGGAAATGATACACAATCTGTAGGAAAATAGAACAATATTCAAACTAAAATATGACATAAAAAGTATCATTGAGATACATCTCTTACAAATTGATAAGGGAAGATGTTTATGCACTTTTACATGATTGTACCTGGAATAGTTGTTATAAACTTAGTGGATAAAAATTATTAGCTTTGAGGTGTTTCAATTTACAATAGATATCAAATTAGAGTGAGGAATCGCATAAAAATTAGTTAAGCTTTTGAAATGTAATTTTAGAAGTGACTCCATCTGCCGAGGAAAAAAAAAGTATTGACTCCATCTGCCAAATATTCTCCATGACTCAAACAATAAGACCTGACAATATGAAAGCAAGAAAAAAAGCTTTTCCATCTCAATTTAACCCACAAAAGCATGAAAAAAGCATAACACACCCTCAATGTTCCACGTTTTTGAAGGCTCTCCATGAGCTGCACAATTTTATGAATTATCTCTACCAAATCTGCAAGATCACTGAGAAGAAAAGATCATAAATATGACACCAATACATTCAAGAAAGAATAGAAACCATATTATGGAAATAGCTGCTATATGCATATGTGTGAGTAGAATTACATATGTACCATAGGGACATACCATAGGAATCCTAATAGCCAGGGTAGAATCAGGCACCTATACATTGAAGAACATACTACAAACTTTCATTGTGGGTATATCTGCCATATGCATATGTGCAACTAGGATTACATATGTTCCTATAGAGACCATTACAGCTGGGGGCATTTATGAAGGCATGCACGTATCTTCTAGGATGATAATGTAGAGGGTTCAATAACAGAAAAAGAAGTAGAAGTCACACGACTAAAATATAAAAATAAAACAGTCTAGATTAATGAGGAAATAAGAGTTAATGCAGACAGTGCATGCGCAAACTGGGAAAAAAAAAAAACTTTAGTTAAGTGTCAGAGAAACTTCATTTAGTTTTAAATAAATTCTAAATACTATAATTTTTTTTTTGCTAACATGGGACTCCCAACTAACCCTTTGATTAATCATTGGCAATAAATAAATAAATAAAGATAATAGAAAAAAAAGATGGTTGGGAGTGTCATGTCAACATTGTTGGATCAAATTATAGTATCTAGTATTACTCTTAGTTTTAATGTAACTTTGCTTGCATGGGCAGACTGGAAAAAGAAGAAGAAGAAGAGTAGCCTTATATGAAAGTAATGTGCCTAAGAGAGGCGTTAAAGAATGATTTAGATAGGCATCTAAATACTCTACCAAGAAAAGAAGGCCTACAAACCAAAACCAATTCTTGTACTATTGAATTAAACTACTAGGAGGAAACTCCTTGCCACCACATTTAAGAGATTAAAAAAAAAGAGAGAGAAACGAACAAAATATTTTGAATTGTTAATATGCAAAGGAAAAACCTTTTTGGTTGTTTGTGAGTGTCAAACATTTTGATCAAGTTTAAGAGGAACTGAGTAATCCCGTGATCAGTCTGGTCATAAAATAACTTGTAAAGAAGGATGCGCACTGTGTGAGACTCCTTGGAGTTGTCTGGTGATAGCTTAAGCACCAAATCTAGCATGCAAATCTGCAAACAGGCAAGGCTACAAATCAGAAAGAAGGTTAATGCAAGGAGTTGCTTGAATTTCATTTTTTTGTGGGTCTCAAAATGAGAAGTGAAGCTGTAAAGCCTGTTCTACTTTATATGGCATGTAAAGAAATGTCCCAATTAACCAGTGGAACATCTAACTGACAGCATGTTGCAAACTAACAAACAAATTCCAACTTTATATATATATAATATGTTTACAATTAGAAAATTGTGCATAGTTAGAGTAACTATTGCTGTATATAACACTTTTGGGTTTCTGGATAGGACAAGAGGTACTGGACTTTATAGGTATTTTATACCTATCCTATGCAACAGAACTGGATTAGGCTGACACCATGTATGTTATCTACAAAGCATTTGCCTTGCCTGTAGTGCCTTAAACATATTTGAGGGCTAGCGAAGTTGTATCTATGATTTGCAATAATTCAATTTCAATGCACTCCTTCAGTGCATTTCTATACAAGTTGTCATATTTGAAATTTTGGTTGCTATGGAAAATTTTACAAAACTGCAAAATTCAAGAATTAAATTTCAATCTAAGAAACAACAAACATTTATGGAAAAATTACATATATTCTCGAATCAAATATACTTGCATACTTGCAACCATTTACAAATCTCTCTTTACAATTGTCAAAAAAAATCAAATTATATGTCATGTAAAAATACACTGAGCCACAAAAACTCTATTCCACCAGTCACACAATATGGTGTTCTTTTGGATCTACGTGTTCTTAATGCAGGAAGGAAAGAAATAACAGATAAAAAAGCAATAGTCACATAACCGATACATTGCATGACATTTAGTGAAGGTAAAAATAAGATGCTAAAGAGGCAGAGAAATGTTTATTGATTCATCATCCATAAGGCATATATTGGTCAGGCTAACAAAGCTAGTATAGCAGAACTTTGTGAGTTGAAGGTGAAAAAATCACCATAGTTTTCATAAGAGAACCAGGTGCAGAGAGGAATTTGTAGTCATGTGTTTCCTTTAACCCATCAAATGCATCCCGCCACTTTAAAATGACTAGCTGGAACATTGATTCATTCATCGATTCAGTGATTGGTCCACATATATCACCTCTAAAAATTATGCCGTTAGCATCTTTATCGACAAAAGCTTCAGAAATGTCTACCCCCGCATTTGGCTGTTAAACCACAGAAAACCCAAGAGAACACTTCAAAGTATTTTATAATGAAAAGAATATTGAAATAACAACTAATTATTGAGCAACTAAAAAAATGTCAAACTAGACATCAAGAAATAGAACTTCTGACAAAATGCTAACATGTCAAAAACAGGGCTTTAAACCAATGAGCTCAAACAAAACTTCCTCCCTTTATAAAAACAAAGTGCTCAAGAGGTCGTAGATTCAAAACTCACTAGGTGCAATGTATAACTTACCAACAGGGAAATGAACCAAGGCTTCAAATTGTGTTTTCTTGTTTTCAATCCAAAACTGTATTTCATCCTTTACACATGCAAAATTTCCAATAAGCCAATTTTTTTTTTTTTTTATAAGTAAACGACAAATATTATTAAAAGCGTAAGGTGCCCCTATTTAAAAGGACAAAAGTAAAAATAAATCTTTCATTGAACCAAGTTTTCCTAGTTAAGATATTCCATCAATAGATACGTCTAAAGCTCACAACAGATATAATCAGAACCATGTTTGCACTATTCTGGAACCTTGTTGGTGAGCCCACTATAAGAAAGAAGAGCAATGTGATTAATTTCCTAGTTACTCGTAAAAGAATCTCATCATGCCTAGGAATTTAAGAAAAGAGGCGTGAGACATCAATTAAATCTGTTCCTGTTATATCGTTACAAAGAAGTTAATAAAAAATTTAATGGAAGTGTAAATTAACCTCTTTTTTTTGCTTTCAATAATTAGATATCATATTCATTCAGTTAAAGGTTTTGTCACTTCTATTTTACTTTGAGAATCATACTAACAAAACTTCAATGAAAAGAAATATGTTCAAGAGTATGAAAACATATAGAGATGAGAATATGCCAGATTTCATGTCTCACCTTGGAATTCAAAAACTTATGATATTGAAAGGAAGTGACAAACTGAGCAACTTGAAAGAAAACAATGATATCACTCTTCTGAATTGCATTGCTTTCCTTTTCAATATCCTCACGAATTGACTGCATTAGAACTGAAAAAAAAAAAAAAAAGGATTGCATTATGATGTCAGAACGTTACAATTTAAGTCTGAAAGAAACAAAGATTAAGTTAAAATAGGCATTTTCCAAAAGACTTGCCATTGTAACCCCCTGATAGAAACTGGCTTACAAAACCATGAAGCAACTTCAAAATTTTATCCTCTGTTGAAGGTAATCTACCAATATCCCAGGCAATCCTTTTATTGGACCCCGAGGAATCTTGGGTGGTTTAAGCATGGTATCTTGAGATACAGAAGCCGGCCCCTTTAGTACTGCCTTTGAACCATCCTGTAGTAAAATCTACTGGTGTTACTGAAACTTTAAATAACAACCCTCGCTAATATCAGCAGCAGTGGAACTTCATACCATCTTAAGACATGTAAATGTCCCAATAAACTGTGAATGCCGACCCATATTCAATATTCTAGAACGCCTTCTTTTCTCTTCTTCCTCCATAATGGACTTGAGACTGCCAAGAGAAGCTTTGTTGTCTTCATCCACCTGATAGACAAAACGCATTATTATTGCACTACTACAAGCATGCCAACAAGAAACCGTACAACAGGTGAAAGATGATACTAGTGCTTGGATACTATGAAGCTCAAATGCCAAAAGCATTAAGAGAAGGAAACATGTCACCAATTCAACTTATACCTGATGAGCAATAGTCATTCTGGCAAACCATATCTGTACATTATGGCTATGTCAATGTAATTTCAGTATTTCACATCAGAGCTTATGAGAAAGCTTTAAATTATCTCCGATTTTTCCTGGTCATGCCTGTTTATCTTTTTTTTCCCTTAATTTTGGCCAGCTTGACATAAAATTTTAGTGTTACCATAAAAGACACTGAAAATTGATGAAGTGAAACCAACCTTAAAATCCTTCAGATGTGCCTTGGCAATCAACTCTGGCTCTTGACCCATAAATATGTAATGGAAAATCTCCAGCAAAAGTAAGTTATCCTGATGGAGATAGCCGCAAGAACCACCAAGATGCTGAGTTATGACTAAAATTATGTCCATTACATTCTCGTGGAATAAAAGTTCCAGAAATCTATCTCTCAACAATAAAAATTGAGTAGCAGATCCCCCAGCCTTCTGCTGCAATGAGATTTCTTGAATAGCTAGAACATTTCGAAATAACGTAAGCACCAACTGCATCAATTTCCAGTCATCCTCTGTGAATGTTTCACTGTGTGACAAAAAAGCAGGCATTAGTCAGTAACTCAACAAATAAAAAGAACTAAAATAGATAATGACAACAACAATGTGAAGATAACAAGACTTTGGAAATGATAATCATCGCAAAAACTTATGATGCATGAACAATTGGCATGTCAAGATGCAGTGAAAACTGAAAAGTGATATAAGTAACAGATACCTTATTTATATAAGAGCCATCATTTAAAGACAACCAACGTGGGAATAAGTAAATATGAAGCATTTTTAATTACTACTCACTTTTACAAAGAAAAGAAACAGAAATGAAAATAAAAGTAGTGTTTCTAAGGCATGAACAGAACTCATAAGTTATCAACAAGCCATTCACAGGCAGTAATTGCAATTTGAAGAGGCATACAAGGAACTTATAAGGAAAATGAACTAGAACCATGACCTTAATTCATTTGCCGCAAAAACTAGGAAAATAATTAAAAAGTAAAATATCCAATGTTTTGTTTCATGCAATTTCAATTCTCAGATAATAAACAAACACTTGTTTTAGCTGCAGTTCAACAAAAAATTCAATACCAGGCTCAAATGATGCAAAATCTATGATTCTGAATGAGTAATCCCTACCGTTCCAAATTTTCCAGTGGGCTTTCTAGAAGCGAGACTATCACTGCAATAACGTCACTACATGTAATTGAAGCCTTCAACCCCCATAGATATTCTAGCTGTTGTGAAATATCATTTGATGTAGGCTCAATAGGCATACCAAGGAACACCAAAACTTTCACTGCAAAACAGAAAAATAAAAATAACAATAATAATAATAATAATAATAATAATAATAATAAGCTGATCTGATTTTTCTTTCCAAACACAAGACGGAAAAATAAGCAAAACCTGCCTGCATTTAGAACCAAACTAGAATCATCTTGGCAGTGTTCAATAATAGGTATCAAATCTTTAGATACAATGTTCCATTTACAGACTTGTTTAAACACATCTCGCGTTTGTGGATCATCACGCCTCAAAAACCTCAGCAAATCCTTCAAATTATCTGCCAACGGTAGGAATTTAAAATTAAAATCGAACGGCAAGAGCTAGAAAAACAAACTTAGACTTAATAATTTTTCATACCCTCTATTTTTAAGGAATCAAATCAGAAAATTTGGCCCAATTGATTTAATTATTTACTAACATATGAGAAAAAAAATAATAAGAAAAGAAAAAACACGAATAATGAAATTCACAGCTTTCTTTTTTCCTTCAAAAAATTCTCCCATTTTCCCAGAAACCAAAAAGAGAGTTGTGGAGAAAGTGAATGGGGGTATACCTAGACAGTACTCCCCCTTTATGTAGCCGATCCGATTGCCGTTCTCGTCCTCCTCGGCGATTCCGAGACCCGCGCAGATCACCGATAACCCCTCCGTGTCCATTTTCTTTCACTTTTTTGTCAGCGTTGGGGTTTTGAATGTTGGATTGGCTTCGGGTTTCGGGTTAATAGAGACAGATAAATGAGGGGTTTTACTGTGACTGAGAGGTCTGATCTGAGAGCGAAAGAGAGAGGGGTTTATAGTTAGGGCATCAGAAGTGCCAAATGGGGATGCGAATTTTCCCGCGCTTTCTGAGAGGCTGTGAAAGATTTTAGTTTGGGCGGGAGATGATATGGTGCTTCTGCGGGTGTGTCTGTACCCAATGATGTGGCATTACTATGATTTCTCTATTTTTCTTTTCTTATTCTGTACATCAAAGCCCCGTTTGGACCTATTGGAATAGTCTCGGGTTTATTTTGCAAACTAAACGGCACTAAGTTTGATTTTCTCCTTTCATTTTTCTATTTGTCCATTAAAGCCCCATTGGACCAACAAAAAATGCATTAGGTCCATGATTATACCAAATTATGGTCTTCTAAAATTTGTACTATAATTATAGATTCTATATATTATGAAAGTTAATTTATCAGTTTTATAATTCCTGAAACTTTAGGAAGTTAACATTACCTCAAAAATTGGCACCAAAAGAACCGGTTGGTGATAAGTTGGTGACCAAGCAAAGCTAAGGCAGTCTATTAGTCTAAGATAAAGATACATCATACATTCTACAATGACAAAGCATTTATTTTCATTCCATTTCCCTTGTTTGATTATCATTTTTTCTATTATTCTAATAATAGCTTTAAACATAATTTACATTTTATGAAAAATAGATATCATAAAGTAGTTTAATCAATTAAAGACTATCACCTCATGAAGTGGATAATACGGAAGTCATTAGTTCAAGCTTGGGTGGACACTCGACATGTAAAAAAAACATAATAATTGATAAGATAAATGTCATGTAAATTATGGCTAAACTTATCCCCAAATTTTGTAAAGGTAATAATTTATAGCAGATGCTTGAAACGGCGTCGCATTCATTACCATTTTCCAGTGTTAACTTCTAAAACCCTGATTGACAATAACACTTTCCATTTTCCATTTTCCATTTTCTACTGCATAAACCCAACTGCTTTGAATAAATGCATGTATAAAATCAAACAGTGTTTGCTATTCGTTTCTCGATACAACCAAAGCGCCTTCTCTCTATTATCTCTCCTCAGTTCCTCCGCCAAGTCTAATTTCGCGGCGATTTCTCCAATACCTCCAAATTAATCACTTAAATCTCTCGCTGTGACTCTCATTTTATTGAGTCTATCTGAAACCTCTATCTCTCTCTCATTGTCCGTAGCTCTGTGACAATGGCGCAAGTGGTGGCGACGCGATCGATTCAGAGCTCGTTGCTGTGTCCTAGCACTGGATCTGTACAGGACAGAGTCGAAAAGCTAAAACCTTCAAGTTTTGCTTCCAAGGTTTTGGCACGCGAGGAGAAGAAGAGCTACCGGCTCGTTCACAGAAGGTCTTGCATTGTCGCGAGGAGATCCGCACGTGTCGAGCCTGAGGTCGTCCCGGTCTCACCCGAGGATGTGCCAAATGTTCGTCCTATTTACAGCTTGTTCTTTCATTTTCTCTAACGGTTCACTTTGATTTTGTTTATGTGGAGGAATGAAGGAAAATTGGAAGCGTTTTTTATAAGCACGTTGTCTGGAAGTACTTTTCGTGTTTTTGAAAATTATCATTCTAGTTGAAAACAAAAGCATGCGAAAAATTGAAGCTTCTTTATTCGATAAGTAGGCAATTAAGTAAGCTTAATGTTTAAGAGGCTTCGTTTGGATGCTGAGTGCATTGAGACGAAATCAGAGCCTTGATGTGTTTGTTTGACAAGTATGCTTGGTTGCTGTGAAAACGGATTAAAGAGCAAAGAAAATTAGTTATTGTTAATAAATTGTCTTAAAGCTGCAAAGAAAAGAAGAAGAAAAAAGAGAGAAACTTTGCAAATATTTCCTCGTATTTATTTTTTTACCATTTCTGCGAGATGCTGATCAGAGAGCAACAATTTCAGCATCTACAAGTTCATCAACTTCTCGACTCGTCACCGGTGGGCGTGTGGTCCAAGCCGACGGTTAGACGCAAGACAAAGATCGTGTGCACGATCGGTCCTTCTACCAACACGCGTGAAATGATATGGAAGCTGGCCGAAGCTGGAATGAATGTTGCTCGGATGAACATGTCTCATGGAGACCACGCGTCTCATCAGAAAGTTATAGATTTGGTTAAGGAATATAATGCTCAATCCAAAGACAATGCAATTGCAATCATGCTCGACACCAAGGCAAGTTTTTGCTTTACATTCGATTCTATTTTCTTCTATGTTAAATTAGTACAGCACGCTGCTAAAGCAGGTTAGGCATTGTTTAGATAGAAACTGACAAATAATCCACATCGAATAATTGTGATGAGATTGAACAATTGATATAATATAGCCGGATCTAAATCAATAGGCTTAAGCTTTTGGATTAAGGTGGTGTTCCAACATATTATCAAGGGTCTCACTTAATCCTCTAGGTGTTCATCTTCCCAAAAATATTTACATGGATGTATCGCTAGCATTTATGTTAGCTGAATTTACTGTCATAAAAAGCATATGCAGGAAGACTTTTCTGTTTGTAGCACAAGAAGTCATTAAACTTCCCTCTGGAGTTTTTATTCATCCTAGTCATGGAGAGAAATTAAAGTAGGTATTTGACCTCCCCACTTTGAGGAGGGACTGTTGATAATTTGGGCATTGCATTTTATGTGTACAGGAAGCAAGCAGGATGTATGTTGTGTGCCATTCATATGGTGACTAGGTTTAGGATCTTATTGTTAATTTAGCTAAAAATATGCAGTCTCTTAGCCGTGGATCTACCTAAATGGAACTAATTTGTTGCTACATGGACATTGTAAGGAGCAATATTAGAACCTGCTAGTTCATATTATTGTGTTATTTCCTAGTCAAGTATATGTATCTTTATTGTTTTGGTTGATCAGTATCTTGTTTTATCTCATTTCTAAATAATTTATCCTTTTTTCTTTGGTTTTCATCAGGGTCCCGAAGTTAGGAGTGGGGACCTGCCACAACCAATCACATTAATGAGTGGGCAAGAATTCACTTTTACAATTCGGAGAGGGGTTGGCACAGCAGATTCTGTTAGTGTGAACTATGATGATTTTGTTAATGACGTAGAAGTGGGTGACATGCTTCTTGTTGATGGTATGCTATATTTGTCCTCTCTGGTAAACAAGGAAGTTTCTTTCACCTGAACTGTGCTCATAGATTGAAAATATTTGCTCAGAGGAGATAATAGTTTTATTATTCATTGGTTCAAGCTTAATTTTGTGAAATATTTGGATATCACATATTTTAGTGAAGGATAATGGTGTAAATGACAGTAAAAGAAACTTGTCTGTAAGTCATATATTTATGTGGCCATTTGCATATGCACTGATACATTTACACTTATACACTAGTGTGGGCATATGCATGATTCTGTCACTTATTAGATCATTCCTATTGAACTCCTCAAATTTAACTTTTCTCATAAAATTTCTGATTACTGAGCATGCCTGGCTGGCTGTGATTTTTACTGTGAAAGTTAATTATAATCCCTCATGGCCTAAGATGAAATCAACATGCTTTTAGAAATCTTTATTATGTTGTTTCATGGAAGGAAGAATGTCGTCAACTCCAAAATGGAATATGCCGCTTTATAAGATAACATATACCTGTCTCTCACACTATTGATGTACTTGTAATTTAGGATATTATAGTCCAGTGACTTCTGGTGGTTAAGGATTATTATGAACTTGGGAATTATAACATGGACAGGGCAAAAGATGCTGATGCCATATGCCCAGAATTCACATTTTATATAAGATTTTAGAACTCTTAAGGCCCTCACGAACTGTTATTAGCTTCAGTTTTATGTCCTCAAAATTCTACCATAAGTACTTGAGATGAATTATCATAAGAAGTTTAACTTAATACCTCTTGCCTACAGTTTTCCACTGGTCCATAACCTTCAAGACCTTTTAGATTGTAACTGGTTGCTTCCTTTTAGAACTGAGTGGTCTTTGAATTACAAGTGTAATTGAAAAGGCAAGCTCTCTGTCCATATAGTAGACGAGGATTGAAAAAATGTAACATGTCTTGTTAAGATATGTGGAGTGCTGACTCTTGATCTACTCTGCAGGTGGTATGATGTCATTTTGGTGAAGTCCAAGACAGAAGATTCAGTGAAGTGTGAAGTTGTTGATGGAGGAGAACTTAAATCTAGGCGTCACTTAAATGTTCGAGGAAAAAGTGCAACACTGCCTTCCATCACTGGTTAGACCTTGAATCATTATGTACTCTACAATATCCAAACATTTTCTTCTTCTTCTCTCTCTTTCTCTTTTAAAAGTGAGGAGGTACTGAAATTGTTTCCTTTTGCAAATGTACATAATTTTCTATATTGCTTTGCTGCAGAGAAGGATTGGGATGATATCAAATTTGGAGTGGACAACAAAGTTGACTTTTATGCTGTTTCCTTTGTTAAAGATGCACAAGTAGTTCATGAATTGAAGAATTATCTGCAAAGTATACATCCAGATATGATTTATTATTTTTAAAAACAAAATTTGGGAAACATGTTTGTTGCCCTGCTCCGGAGTACAACTTATAATTTAGTTTTCCATTTGATATGGCAGGCTGTGGTGCAGATATACACGTCATTGTAAAAATTGAAAGTGCAGACTCTATCCCAAATTTACATTCCATTATCACAGCATCTGATGGGGTGATCATACTAATCATTGCATTGTATCTTTTATTTGCTTCTATATTTTATTAAAATTTACATTTAGACCTTGAAGATTATGACTATTATCAAGTGTTTTTAAGTATTAGTCTAAATCTGGCTGCTTGTGTCACTTTTATACCCTTTGAAATTCCCACATGCTCTTCTTATTTTAGGCAATGGTTGCAAGAGGAGACCTTGGAGCAGAGCTCCCTATTGAGGAGGTTCCACTTCTGCAGGTATTTTATTTTTGCCGGAAGGGCAACAGAAGAGAGGGCATCGCATATTGTTGTTATAATACAGGACTCTTAAGACATCAAGCATGAGCTATTCTCTGACATTCAGAAGATTCTCAATTAAAAATGCAGGAGGAGATAATCAGAATCTGCCGTAGCATGGGGAAAGCTGTTATTGTGGCAACAAATATGCTGGAAAGCATGATTGTACACCCAACTCCAACCAGAGCAGAGGTATCAGACATTGCCATCGCTGTCCGAGAGGGTGCTGATGCAGTCATGCTTTCTGGTGAAACTGCTCATGGAAAGTAAGTTACTTCTTTTTGACTTTTTAGTCGGTTACTTGGATGTGACTACATGAATATTTTTTATGAGCATCATGCACATTGAGAGACATCTGGCAGCATTGGGTTAGCACTTTCTCTATCTAAGGGTTTAGCCAGTGTTGAGGAATAGATGTACTTCTGATCATTCCTTGCACACAAAGAGATTTGATGTCCCTGGATAGCAATGCCAATAGATTCAATGGTTTGAAATGCTTGAAATGCTTGCATATCAAATTTTGGTCACTAAAGATGTGCGTGATCAGAGTGGAGTGACTCTAGTTGCAACACTCAAAGTAACATCAACATTGCCTACAAGCCATTATGGGATTTAATAATGGGGATTGTTTATTTGTAAACTTTTACACCTTAATGCCATGCAGGTTCCCCTTGAAAGCTGTTAAAGTCATGCACACAGTTGCATTACGGACAGAAGCTACCATATCATGCGGTGAAATGCCACCTAATCTTGGTCAAGCCTTCAAGGTTATTTAACATATAATTTTCTTGAGTCTATCTGCATTGTAGCACCCTCTCCCCCTGTCTCTCTCCCCCAATATCAATTTGAATGTAAGCTCTGAATACTGACTGGAAGTGTTTTGTTCTCTGTAGAACCATATGAGCGAGATGTTTGCTTACCATGCAACCATGATGTCTAACACTCTTGGAACCTCAATTGTTGTCTTCACCAGAACTGGTTTCATGGGTACCCTATTGAGCCACTATCGACCTTCAGGCACCATATTTGCTTTTACAAATGAGTGAGTTTCTTGTGTCCCCTGATCTCAATTATTTCATTGTGCAATGTGGATGTTGTTTGCATGAGAGGTTATGATACAATATTGCATACTGGGCCTCCATGTTGCAGGCATAAATTTTTTATTCTCTTAGATTTTTCTGTAGGCATTAGTTTACTCTTGATAGATTCTTAGCCCTGGAAAAACTGGAATAATAAATACCTTTGTTGATCTGAGTTTGACTGAGTGAAAGTATATAAGAACTGATCTGTAAGTTCATTACTGACTGGATTAGTGAATCATGAATTGCTTAGCTTTCTGTTTCGGTGTGTTAAGTGAGAGTTTGGATTGAAATGGATTATGAATCCTCCCCCAACCCGCACCCAAAAAGAAAACACCAAAAAAAAGGATAGAAGGAAAAAGGACAGACAAGGACTCTGAATCTATTGGCTGACCGTGTAACTTTGATGGCCATGCAGGAAGAGGATACAACAAAGGCTGGCTTCGTATCAAGGAGTGTGCCCCATATACATGCAGTTCTCAGATGATGCTGAAGAGACCTTTGCAAATGCCTTAGCTCTACTAAAGGTGAAGCTTTTAACAGGAAAATCACTTGCACTCTTACTTTCACAGTAGTTGAGATGTAGTGATCTGCTCCATTTTAGCTAAATGAAATCAGGATTTAGTTTATGTTGGACTTTTGAGATCAACATGTTCATTTGTGTTTCTCTTTGAAACCCAAAAAATTCTCCTCATCATTGGGTTTATGATGCATCTGGCTTTCTGGGTCAGAATTTCAATCTGGGAAGGATCCATATTTAGATGATATATAACAACATTCTGCACGGGTTCCAGATCTCCTGTCCCGTGCCAGTCGTGCTTTTGCTTTTGATGTATCTGGTATACTTTATGACCAACTGTGCTATCCACTGGGAGTAACGGATGATGTCAACCATTTCAAATTTGGTGGGCATACCTGTAGAAAAGACAATTTAAGATTTTTTTCTGCACTTCCAACCTCTGCTAAGTAAACTATCCTCGCTCTAGTTCAGAGTTAGTCTGGTTTGGAATCAGAGTTCGTTGATAACTTAAAGCCCATAGTGATGAATAGATGCCTTCCATAATTCAACCAATATTCTGGTCATTGAGTACTAGCTTTCACATGACAGCTCAAGTAGATTTCCTTGCACTGAGAATTTATGGAAATAGGTTTTGCATGATCAAATATCTGTTTCTCTATGTTGGCTGGCTATCTTCGTTATGCATGATGTGCTCTATTGGTTTTCATATACAGAATCAAGGGATGGTGAAGGAAGGAGAAGAGGTAGCACTTCTTCAAAGTGGAAGACAACCCATCTGGCGATTCCAATCCACTCACAATATTCAGGTCCGGCAAGCGTAAGCGCGAAGTAAGACGATGAGCCCACGTCATTGAGCCACTTGCCCATGCACTGGGCTCATTTCAAACTATCAGAACGCTTAGATTTATTTGGGGCTTCCCTCAGATGGATTGGCGTAATTTTGGCTTGCATTGTTATATATGTGTACTTCAAGATTCCATGTACTTTGTGTTGATTTACCCCTTTCTTTTCCTAGAACGCTCGGCCTTTTAACTTCCTGATATATGTTAAGTTTCAACGGCTTGCTGATGCATGTCAGAAAGTGATTCTTTAGTTTCAGTTGTCTCTAAAAGCACCCAAAAGGGCCAAAACTCCACCTCTGTTGATCATGGACCACTAACTAGAACAAGCCTAATCAGTTCAACATTCTGTCTGCATAGGGTATTACTTATGGATTGTATGGTGTGGTGCACACTCCGTGTTACACTGTTTCACCCATCTCTTCAAGGGGTAAACAACTATATACAACATGAAAAGATCAAAAGAAAAGCAACAATTGCAGTCAAAACTCGACACTGTTACACCAAGTTTAGAAAACAATACATAGGCTAAAAGAAGAACGTCAAAATCAAATTTCAACATTTATTTATTTATAAGAAGCATCCAAGTACAAACTTTCAATCCACGCAAACCTAAAGTTCCCAATTTATATATTTACCCTTTGAGGCTATGAAACAACATATACAATACAATAATAATGAAAGTGATGCTATATTCTTACCATGGTTTCTGGGTAGCCTACTCAAAGTAGAAACCTCACACACTTGCCATGATGAAGGAACTATATCCACTCCTATTATCAAAATACTTGGACCAAAGCATCACACCTCCATACTTAGGTGACCACTTTATCACCGGAAGGATTTGAGAAGTCAGCATGCTGGGTGGAATATACCCGCTTCCGGCCGCCCTGGAGCCGCAGGTAACCCTATAAACACACTCCCTGAATTTATGGACGTAGTCCATCGGTTCCATGAACTTGTAAGGCTGTTGATGTTACCCACACTGTATTGGCATGGAGCATTATTATAGAACTGAACCCAAACATAGTCGAAAAGCCCCGTGTTAAGAGCATTACCAAGAAACATATCAGGAAATGGACATTGAGGAGCTGCACTTAACAATACCGTTCTTCCTGGCTGGCTATATGCCTTCAGGCAATGAGCAAGATCTGCCCAATTATATGTTGAGCCAATCTCTGTCAAAGTCTATACCATCTAATACGGCTTTGCCGAGGGGGCGTGAAGGTGATTGCCCACCCAAGAAATTGTTCCACAAATAATTAGCTACATTTTGAGCATCCAATGAAGAAGCTAGAGAGTAACTTCCAATTCCTCCTCCAATGGAGAGCAGCACCTTAACTTATCGAGCTTGGCAACTTCTTATGCCATTGCTAATTACGGTGCACCCATTGGATGCTGGGTTGCAATGACCCGCAAGGTTGATTTCTGGGGTTCGGCCATTGCCAAATTGGTTTAGGAAAGATATGATTACATGGGAGTATTTTGCTGTGGCACATGTTTCTATTAGACTTCCTTCGTAGCTACTTTGGCCCCAATAGATGGCAATGCCACCTGCTTGAGAGGGTTTATGAGGCTCAGCAAGAGTAGGAGGGGAAGGAATAGAGTAATTCTAGAGATTGTTGCTAGTATATCAATAAGGCAATCCCACCAATGTTTTTGGCTGCCCTGCCAATATTGGGGGTTCTTCTCTTTTATAGCTTCAAGGACGCCCCTGATATTCTACAATTTGACAATGACGCGTTTTGCTTTCCAATTTCAAAGTACATTTAATTGATTTATACGTGATTTACATTTATAAAAATTGTAGTTATCATACCCTCTCTTGTATGTGACATGGTTCATAAGAGAAGGAGATGCGAAAGCAACATTTTTGAATCAATGAGAATAATATTTGTAAGAACAATTTTCAAATGGCTGGAGAAGGTAGTCACTAGACTCCTAGAGTATGCCGATCGTCTCAGACTGAGGACACTTCAATAGTTAAGTTGTCTTTTACATGAGAGAGAAAACTAAATAGAGAGTTTTTAGAGAGAAAGATATACATGCTTTTGTCTTTCGGAGAGAGTGTCCCTTTTATAGTGAGGCTTAAATACTTGTCATGTGATAGTTTCAAATCCCTTTGATTATTGTCATGTAGTAGACACTATAGGTTGTTTATTGGATCTCTTATATTAAATGGGCTTTAAGTTTGGGCATTATGCTTAGGGAGCTAAATATTCGGGTTGTTAAGTCCAACGATATTTTTCTTTCTTTTATATAAGATAAATATACTTCTTCTTCTTTTTTTTCTGCTCTTTAATGGATAAGGTCTCACCAATTTTGATGAATTATATGATACGAGTGAGTGCGTGCAGTGCCGTAATGTTAATATCTGTCTTGGGAATAGAATATTCTGAAATCTCACTCTGTTTAAAAATGATTAAATAACAATTATATTTTTTATAAGCATTATAAGCTCAACGTTTACGCCGGACTAAATGGGTGGCTCCCATTACTACTACACTCTTGCGTGATGGCATAATTAACCTCGTCACAATACCTTAATACGGCGTCCTAGCGGCTATGTTTGCTGGAGATTATTTTGACCTAATTAACGTCACCATTAAAAGCAAAAAGCATGAAATGAAATTTTTAACCTTATCTGATTCTCTTGTTAAGCAGTGGCCTTAACAAGATCCCATTTTTCTTAATTATAACAGTTGCCCAATTGTCTGTAACTCTGTATCCCAATTCTTAACCATATGCCCTGTGCAGGACAGCCCATCCACCAACACCGTTAAATAAAACAAACTAATCCCAAGCGATATGCATATATTCCCTGTTACCAACCAATGAGCGGAAAATTCCATGACTTTGTGCTAGAAGAAAAAAAATAAAAATAAAAGCCAACTTAAATAACACACATATTTATTTATTTATTTCATTTATTATTTAAACCAGGAACCATATAGTCAAGAATGACCCAAGTCTTGGATTGAAAAAGATACACAACACAATAATTAATATCATTTAAAAAAGGACAAAACCATCATTCATACGCTCTTCAAAATGGTGGAGCTATATCCAGTCTGATCATCATAATACTTTGACCAAAACATCACACCTCCATATTTAGTTGACTTTCTAATGATGGGAAGAATTTTGGAAGTCAACACGTCAGGAGGAATATACCCACTTCCAGCTGCTTGAGGAGCTGCCGGTAAACCCAAAAATATCCTTCCGGCCTTTATCGACGTCGTCCATCGGTTCCATGAACTTATCAGGTTGTTGATGTTACCCGAACTATATTGGCATGGAGCATTATTGTAGAATTGAACCCAAACGTAGTCAAACAGGCCTGTGTTAAGGGCAGTACCAAGAAAGCTATCTGGAAATGGACATTGAGGAGCTGCGCTTAGGTACACATTTCTTCCCGGCTTGCTATATGCCTTTAGGTACCTTGCAAGATCCTCCCAGTATTGAGTTGACCCAAGCTCTATGTCGAAGTCTATACCATCTAATACGGCGTCGCCTAGGGGACGTGATGATGACATACCACCCAAGAAATTATTCCACAAATATTGCGCTACGTTTTTTGCATCCGCAGCAGAAGCTAGAGAGTAGCTTCCAACTCCACCTCCGATAGAGAGCATCACCTTGATTCCACGCTTTTGGCAATTTCTAATGCCTTCGCTGACTATTGTGCACCCATTGGATGCTGGGTTGCAATGACCTGCAAGATTGATATCCGGGGTTTGGCCATTGCCAAATTTGTTGAGGAAAGCGATGTTTACGTACGAATATCTTCCGGTAGCACATGTGTCTGTTAGTGTTCCCTCGTTGCCGTTTTGACCCCAGTAGATGGCGATGCCACCGGCATGAGAGGTTTTGATCAGGGCCGTCAAGAACAAGAGGGGAAGGAGTAGCTGTGTAAGTCTAAGATTTCTAGCCATTTTTGTGTGAATGTGTTTAGTTTGTGCTCACATAATGTTAAGGGGAGGCTCCTTTTATAGAGTTCAGAGTGTTCCAAGCTTGAAAATTTGACCAATATTAACGCGTTTCAGTTAATTCCAATATAGTTGAGCTGTATAGAACTTAGTCTATTGTAGGCTGAAGTTGACTCAGTTTTAAGCAGGATTGGTTGACTTACTCTAAGAATGTGAAGACAAATGCTCAACATGGGAGTAATCAATTATAAACTCGAAATTAGGGAATAATCACTACAAAACACGTTCATTAGGCCGTAAAATACGACAAAGGGGTGGGCATATTTTTACAAAGTGTACATGCATGGAACATAATAGTTTAATAATTAGTTCATATCTCTTATTATAATATCCTACGTGCGTCCAAGGGATTTGTGAATTTTGTTCGTAAATATTTGAATTCCTATATATTATCTTCGACAGGGCAGCTGCATGTATCCGATAGGTTCTGTCGTTTACCATTTGTCATGATTTAAATGTAAGCTAGTTATATATGCTTCTATTTTCTTTGTTGTATGATCCTTCTTGGTTACATATGATATTGGCATCAATGGGGCTCTTATTTTTGTTTGTATGTACGTAACGTTACTTCGTTGCTTCCCTTATTACTGACTAGGTAGCATACGTTATACACATGACACGTCACTGAAATATGAGTGAATTTAGGATATATATATATTTATTTATTTATCAGCTAGCTTCAAATTTCTTCCCTAAAAAAGGAGCCATCGTTGTGGACAAACAGGAATTGACAGAATTGTCTTGTAGTTAAAGATCAATTATTTCTATTGGATCGAAGTTCAACGTCGGTGCCAACCGTGCCATACTTTACGGGTCATGAGCTCATTTGATCAAGCTAGTTCGACTAGACCATGGTGCATATACTCAACGTACGCCGTCGCCCATCAAAATCATAACCCATTATTCCATCCTTATCAAATTTCTCTAGGGGGTTCTTTTATATTAAATTTTATGTTATCTTGACCTAATTATATGATATTACCAAATGTCAATCAATGAAGGTTACCTTTTTCACAGACGGGTCAGGTGCTTCCATCATCTACAAAATGTGTCAATTCTTGTGTACACTTAATTGCTGAAATGGATCGCTTATCATAATATGTTTGAAAATATTCTCACTCATTCTCCTTCTCCTTTTTCTATTAAAAATAAGAGTGGATAAAAAACTCATTTGCAATTCTTTTCCTTTTCTCCAATTTGAATAGAAAAAATAAAATAAAATAAAATCGAGAAAGTTTCTCTGGCCTCTTCCTTGTCCTCTAGAACGAGCAAGGACATATGGCTAAAATGAATTCATTTTAAGTCATCGGTAAGATTCTGAAATATCAACTTGATAGCGTAATCTAGACTTATGGGCTAATTTGAAATTGATTTAGCCATTGGTCAATTAGTCCACCGGAAATTACATCATTCTTAAATGGGCCGGGCCTAAATAAAGGATTAAACATAACATTCCGTCACGAATGTCTAAGTCGATTGGTCCCCACAACCCAAATTAATGAGATAGAACCATGATTCTCTTGCGACAAGACCATTGGCATGCAATCAACATTAATCCCTGAAGAAGCAATTGAAGATTCTTGATTTAGACCACAAGTTGTTAAACACTAGATTATCAAGAAAATTATCAATTCAGTTACCACAGTTATTAATACCAAAATCTATGAGACTATACAATGAAGTAAAAACCTTTTGAAGAACTATTTCAAAAGTAAAACTATTTGAGATGCATCTACCATCATAGACTTGTTTTAAATATTGTTTTTATTTTCCAAACTTTTGTAACTCAAAAGCCAATTTGTGACCATGCATACAACATATTTACCTCTCACTGCAATGATTCTAGAACCTATAGCCTTCTTCTATATATATAGATGATGTTCAAGAACAAACCTCGTCCGCTTCAACCCATAACTTTGGTGACCGTAGGCTTTTTGTGGTTTGAATGAGGACAATGAAACTAAGAAAAGCTTTAGAACAATTTTGGCTCAAGAAAAAAGTTAAATCTCTCCCAAATCAATGAAACATAGCCTCTCAATGTGTATAGAAGTACTTGACAAACTTTGGGTAGAACTCACGCACCCTTGAAAATCGGCTTGCAAGGGAATGGTGTCCAAGAGCTTATATACATATGATCAAGATTAGATTTAACTCATGTGGGATACTAGGATTGTAACATATCACCACACTTTTGTGGCCGACATCCACAGCGATTCACTCTATCAACACTAACCTAATTGCAGCCTTTTTTTCGGCTCTACTCATCCATCAATATTTTAATCTAGCTCATAGGTCACCCCCTTTATAACTCGTACCCCTCAACATATTGGCTAACTTTGATACCAAATGTTACAAAGAGAAAGGTTACCAAATGTTATAAATTTTAATTTGGTGTATTGATTTATGTTTTTATTTCATTTTTGTTAGATAATTAAATAAAATTATGTTCGGTAAGTTAGCCTATCATGAATGAAAATAGCAATATTTCTCTCTTCTTCTTCTTCTTCTTCATTTTTTTTTTTTGAATAAGCAACTCTCTTGTTAATGTAAAATAAAGAATATTCGTCATATGTACATGTTAGTGCACCAGCACAACTGCAAGTACAAGGCATGAATCATGATGAAGTTCAACGTCGTCGATCGCCATAATTTATTGGCCGTCTCATTTGTCAAGATAGTTTGACTCGACCAGTGCATCACATAACCCATCAAAATCACAACCAAATTGTTCCATCATGAATAATTGTATTAGGCCTCTGCAATGGCTCAATTTGCCCATTGGAAGCGGTCATTCTTAACTGGCCTTAATAAATTAAAGACTAAGCATAACACAATGTCACAAATTTCTAAGACCTAAAGAACATTTCCAGGGCCCCAATAGCACAAAAGCAATGGGGTTGATATAGTTGTTGTTGTTGTTTTTTTTTTTTTAAGTCAAATTTTTAGACTCACAATAAGTATGTTTTAGAAAAGCATGAGAGGAAAAAATATTGTTAAAAATTAAAAAATAAATACAAGGAAAAAAATATTGGATGATGAAAGAAGAAAGGAAAGAAGGTGATCAACCATAAATATATAGGCATGACATAGCACAATTAGTAGGTGAAGTACAACAATACAAATGTGATAGATGACATACACTCAAGGCTTAGTAATACCCTAAACGATACTCCCAAGATCTCTTATTTATCTAGGGTTTTTATTTTATTTTTAACTTGAGAGCCATACAAGGACATCCAGCTGATTGTCACGATTATTAAAACTTAGAGAAAACACATGCACTTCATACATTTTTTATAATTTTAGAACTATATCCAGTCCTATCATCATAATACTTTGACCAAAGCATCACACCTCCGTACTTTGGCGACTTCTTGATGATAGGAAGAATTTGAGAAGTGAGCACGTTGGGTGGAACATACCCACTTCCGGCTGCCTGTGGAGCTGCTGGTAAACCCAAAAATAACTTTCCAGCCGTCAATGACTTAGTCCATAGGTTCCATGAACTGATAAGTTTGTTGATGTTACCTGGACTATATTGGCATGGAGCATTATTATAGAATTGAACCCAGACATAGTCAAAAAGGCCTGTGTTAAGGGCGGCACCAAGAAATTTATCAGGATATGGACATTGGGGAGCTGCGCTTAAGTACACCTTTCTTCCTGGCGTGCTAAATGCCTTCAAGTCTCGTGCGAGGTCCGCCCAGTATTTTGTCGAGCCGAGCTCTATGTCGAAGTCTATACCATCCAATATGGCATCTCCTAATGGACGTGATGCTGATTTGCCACCCAAGAAATTGTTCCACAAATAGTTTGCTGTGTTTTGCGTATCCTTAGCAGAAGTTAGGGAGTAACTTCCAACTCCACCTCCGATGGAGAGCATCACCTTGACTCCACGCTTTTGGCAATATCTAATGCCATTGCTAACAATCTTGCATCCGTTGGATGCTGGGTTGCAATGACCTGCGAGGTTGATTTCTGGTTTTCGGCCACCGCCAAATTTGTTGAGGAAGGCAATGTTTACGTACTTATATCTTCCGGTGGCACAGGTTTGGATTAGGGTTCCCTCGCTGCCACTTTGACCCCAATAGATGGCAATGCCACCGGCATTAGAGGTTTGGATTAGGCTCAGGCCGAGTAAAAGGGCAAAGAGTATAATTGTGGCTCGAAGATTGCTGACCATTTTTGCTCAATCTGAAGTTTGTTTTCTTTTGTTGGGTGGTGCTCTGTGCTTTCACAATGTTAAGGGAAGGCTCCTTTTATAAGGTTCCCAGTGCTCTGGGGATAACTTGACCAATGATGCTTATCAATATTTAATTCCAAAACGATTGATGATGATCGAGCTGTATACATAATCTGAGTCAAGGAGCTGCATGGATTCGATGACGCTTACTTATTAGTGCAGTAAGTGCTGGTTGACTAACCCTGATGAGATCATGAGAACGTTAACGTGAAAAACATTTCTCTAGAATTTAATTACATTGAGCACAAATTAATAGTTCATTTCATATCTCTATCATATATACCAGGGTTTAATTTATGATAGGATATCATCAATGAGTGTTTCCATCAAAATTAAAATGTTAATCCTTTTGTATATAAAATGCGAGTTTATAATTTATAAAATTAAAATTAAAAAATAATAAATGTTGTATTTCCTTAATTAATATACGTCGTCTTACCTCAAATCATGAATAAATTAGAAAAAAAAAAAGATCAAATATTCAATCATTTTGTTTATTACTCCTTTAATTTTATACTCTTGTAGTTGTTGGCATTGGATCTCAGGTTATCTGTTGCACTCCGTACAATCCATACTGAGGGTCGACTCTTGAAACATGGTTACATACTTGCATCAAAAGCGAAAGGATAAGTCATAATTAAGCATTATCAAAACGACAACAGATTAGCATCAATAAAATGTGCGAATTAATTAATATCTAGAAAAGTGGTACAAAATTATAATTAATTAATTAACTATTGGTAGTTATTATATAACAGCGTGTAAATTACACATTACCGAATTGATGGAGCGTGAGAAAGAGCGAAATATCTGGTCACTTGATACTCGTATATCAAATTATATCGGAACAAGCATGAAGATTCGATCAATGTTTGCGCAATACGCTACGGGTTGGCTCCTTTTATCAAGCTAGGTTTGACTAGATCAATGCATCTAATTGGTCCACCCATATACTATTGTATGCTTAACGTACGGCACCTTAACCTTATCACTTTGATCACGGAGGCCACGATTCGTTGTATTAATTTTATAGATTATCCTGACCAAATATGATATTCTCAGATGTGTGATTTAGATAGAAGAGATTTTATAAGATTTTATTGAATATAAGAGAGATTTTATAATATCAACAACGTGCGGCATTACCTTACCCTTATCACTTTGATCACGGAGGCCTCGATTTTCGTTCTATTAATTTTATATTATTCTGATTTCTGACCAAATATGATATTCTCATATGTTTGATTTAGGATCGATGATTTACACGTGAGTGAACAGTCACACCAAAATTTTTTAATATATTATATATTATTATAATATATAAAATATTATATATTATTATAATATTTTATATTTTATATTAAATTTTTTTGGCATGATTGATTGTTCACTCACGCAGTTGTCAGTTATATGTTTAACATTACTCTTGATTTAAGATTTTATTGAATATAATAGAGATTTATAAGATTTGGTCGATCACTTAATTAGCTTATGCTGGGTTTTGGCGGATTGTCTCTTGAGCAGACTTATCTATTATTCTTAATACCATTTATTTTATTTTTAAAAAAAAAAAAAAGCAAATACAAACAAAAGGAGATGGTTATACACGAGGAATTCTTCCCACTATTAATTATGATAGAAGATAAGATGGGAGAGGAATTGTGAATGCTATTGCTTCCAAATACAAAGGTTAATATCGGCTCACTTGACAAGATGGTGCAACGAAAGTTTACACTTTTAGAAACTTTTATAGCATTTAAACTTGAAAATGTTGTATGTAGTTTCAATTGAATGTGGGTGATGATTGGAGCCATTAATGGTCCATTCAGTGAAGAGATTTGATTGTAAATATCTAAAATGGAAATCAAAGAGTCCCCATCAATCAACAATAGCAAGTGCCTTGTTCACATCAGTGGAATTATTAAGAAGCTTTTTGGTACGTACCAAATTTCAATGTCTCAAAAGGAATAATTTTGCAAGGATCGATGAATATTTCTTAAATTGGTGTTTTGCTTTAATTATCTTATTTTCAGCTAAAAAACACCTCATATATTCTCCAAATCCATTTTTGTGCCTTGATTAAATTATTAGATCATTGCTCTCTCAAGATGATGCTAATTTGTAGAACCTACTTAATTATGATGGATCCTTCTAGTTCTGGTGGGCATGCAGCTAAAAGGAATGAATTCATTTCAAGCGTTGGTTAAGAATCTGAATGTCAACTTCGACTTGAATGATGGTGGAATCTTGGGTGATGGGCAAATGTCAAATTGGGTCGATCATCTAGTCCAATGGGTTAATGTTGGGTCTCTTCCGTGGGCCAGTTTAATTTGCTTTATTAATTTAATTAATTAGACTATATATATCACAGAGACAAACCTGTAAGGTGATCAATATATATGACATGAAAAACATTCTTAAAGTCTCCAAGAGATATTTAATCAAGCAAAGTACCATGCCATGTTTATGCATAAATTCAAATCCTTTCTCCCAAAATCTTCCAGCTACTTCCATATATACTAGATTTTGTTCGGATTTCCCCTAAGAACCAAATTTGTTTTGGCCTAGCTCATATCGATCGGATCTCGATCCCCTAATTAAATAATATTTATATTAGAACAATAGAACCTCACTTAACAAATAAACTATATATTTCAGCTTTATTTTATGACAGGATTATCTAACACTATCTCAATCTGCACAAAGAAAAAAAAAATATATTTTCTTAATAATTAGTTATCACTCATCATATATGGAAATTCAATAACTCATGATAATCGAATAAAAAAATCAATGCAAGTAGCCTGACCATAATGAAGTTTTTGGTAATTAGCTAGGGAGTATTGATTAACTTTTTTCTTTTTTCTTTTTTCTTACTTATAAGAAATAAAAGCCTTGCCAACTTGATTCAAAGACCTGAATTGTGAATTGTTGGAAAATCATGAAAGTTGGTAAAGCTAGCTAGAGGAGAAGAATTCAATTTTCGAATAAGGCTATCTTGAAGGGAAAAATAAATAGAAAATAGAAAGTTATAAAGAGTACTAATTTGTAATTGAATATGATGCGAAAAAAAAGTTAGATATTGAAGACTTTTTGAGTGTTTAATTCTATATGTTTGAATGCAAATTAAACAATGAGAATTTATGCAATTTAAAGACTTTCCATCTTCTTTTGAGTATTTAATTCAAACTGATCTTGTTGGAGAAAAGTTATGCACCTTGGAGACTTTCATGCATGAGTGTAAAAATGAGACTTCAGAACAAAAAAAAAAAAAAGAGTAAACAAGTGGGACTTTCCAAGAGCTTTTGGACATTAATTAAGACTTTCCATGAATTTGAATAATTAGTAATTTTTTTTTAATAATAATAGGTGGCCTTAACTATAGACTATTTACTAACTTTTTATTTCGAATAATATTAGAGCTAGCCCTAAACAATTTTTCTTTTTGTTTTAAAAATAAAGTATTTATTGTACAATTCTTAATTAGGGGCCTTATTCTATTTGGGCCTTAAGCGACCACCAAATATACTTGAGCCTGGCCTTGATCCAATCATCAAATATGAAGAACCGTTGGATCAAAAGCGCATCATTTATGCCCTGATCAATAAGCACCCAAGAGAAGTAATCTCTTCCACAGTTCCACCAGTGTTGTGAACGTGATCAAGACAAGAAGAAATATGGTAATGGGAGGAGGTGTCAGACTGCCAAGTGTAATTAATTACTGTTTATCTAAAAATTTAAATTAATAAAAAATGATGAATTTACTTATCAAATTAACATTTTGAAACTAGCTTCTTCTAACTTTTTACGCGCCATGCATGTTAAGGTGCAGTTTTAATAGTTTAAATTGATAATAAATAGTGATTAATTATTCAATTAATATTAATTAACGAGAAAGAGTATGCAGTGAAGATTTTAGTCCTCACTTAAATCAACGATTTAAGAGAAATTAATCGGCATGAACACGCTTTTATAAACGGAGGTCACAAGTTTAAATTTCTATTTCTCCTACCTTTATGTGAACATATCAAAAAAAAAAAAAAATCACGGCTAGTCATACGATACGTGAAAATTCATACAGTTAATTACATAATTATGACAAGCTAATTATAAGCACGTCATAAATAAAGCTTAATTACGTACGAATTAAGAGGGTGGTTGGCATAAAGATAAATGCATGTTACAATATCCATAAAAGGTAGCAAAACATTTATTGATCTCTAACCTAAAAGAAACACGAGAGTGCCCGCCCTTTCTTTCAAGCAGGCCACTTTTGTCGAAACGCAGTCCAGGACAACCGTGACCGTATATATATATATATATATATATATATATATATATATATATATATATCTTCGATGCTGTCATTTCGAAATGTCCGCTTCAACTGCCATTTCACCTCCCAAAAAGCAAAGTTGGCTTGACGAGCGAGGAAGCGGGAGCAATAAAACCAAAAATCTCTTTCTTGTCCTTCTACTTAGAGCATGTTTGGAATTAAGTTTGAGAAATAGAGCTTATAAGTTAAAAAGAGCTTTTGGGCAAAAAGCTTCATTTTTAAGCCTTTGTCAAAGTGCTTTTGGGCCATTTTTAGGCTTTTAGAACCCTTAAAAGCGCTTTTAATTTTTTTACCAAACGACTACTTTTTTCTTCAAACGAGCTTTTTGAGTATTAAAAGCACTTTTAGACTTCTCAAACGCAATCCCAAACATGCCCTTAAGGGGCAAAGAGAAGCGCTTTTGCTACTGAGAAAGCGAACGGTCAGCGCTAAGGTTCAAGACTTAGCCTAGCGTTAGCGAAGCTGAGGCTAGCTAGCTACTTCTCATAAAAGTACGTGATGTTACACCATAGATATATTGGGAAATCAATTGTGATGTGTAACTTATTCATTAATTATGGCATGCATGTGGTCTAGACGCTACTTTTTATGGATGAACTATACCCATTATCAAACGTTTTGCTCCAAAGCATAACTCCTCCATATTTCGGTGAACTCTTAATGGATGGAAGAATCCAAGACTTGAGCACGTTGGCCGGAATAAATCCACCGCTTGGAGCAGCTGCAACAGCCGTTGGTAGTCCCAAGAACACTTGCTTAGCTTGAACTGTGGCCTATTTCTTCCACGAATTCAAAAGGTTGTTAGCATTGCCTGCAGCGTATTGACATTGAGGGTTGTTGTAGAATTGAACCCAAACATAATCAAACACGCCTGTTTTGATAGCAGCATCAAGGTGAGCGTTCAGGAATGGACACTGTGGAGCTGCCGCTAAGTACACCTTTTTTTGTTGGCTATGTTAGTGTATATGTGGGGTTTGTCCCACATTGATAAGATTGGGAGCCAAGGCTCATTTCTCCCTCCTATATAAGGAGGCTATTGTATTCATTCTAATATATCTTATATCACAACATAATACAATGTAGTACATTGTTGGCTTCCGCTCTCTCTCTTCTCTCTTCTCTCTCTCTCCTTCTTCCGCTCTATACAATATATTTAACATGGTATCAGATCCACCTTCTTGTGGCCCCCAATAAACGTCAATGACGTTTTTCGGTGCTCCTACCGGCGATCTTCTAGTCGTTGGCGCACCAAGCGGTATTCCCGCTCCTATTCTAGCGCTCCCTCAGATGACCGCCCATCTTTAGCCGACTGTGCCGTCAGTTCCTCCATGCAATCTCAGCCTATTCCGACGTTTCACGCGCACTACGCTCCTCATCGCACAACAGATTAGACGCTCCGAGTCCAGATCCGAAGAGATCACCACCGTCCAAGCTTCCACGTGCCTACACGTGCCTCCAAAAGGATCTGTCTGTTTGCCAATGCGCTTCACGGGCTCACACGTGCCGCCATGGTGATCCACGCACTCCCACGCACTCTGGCACCTTCTGGCGCGTGAAATTCATGCTCCCACGCGCTCCCACGCGCCCTAGACCTTATGGTGCGTGAATTTCATGCTCCCAGCGCTTCTTTAGTGCGTGAGTTACTGCACGCTTCTTGCAGCCACCGCTTTGTCACACACACGCCAGGCGTTCTTCCTAGCCCACGCGCTTACTGGCGCGTGGGATGCACACACCATTGCAGCCAGCACACTTTGGCGCGTGCCCTACACGAGCTAGGCGCTCCTCATCACTCTCCAGCTGCCATGTGTCTCTCAAAGAGCCGCCACGTCAGCCCTAGCCTCTGTCACGTGTCAAGCTTCCCAAAAAAAAAAAACTGATCCGGATCCAATATTTTCGGCCCAATCCAACAGGTTAGAACCGGATCTTCTTAAGTGGGTTAGACCTTCAATAGGTCCAGGGGTTTTGGTCTTTTAGGCCCATTTAAACTGGCCCATTCAAATTAGTTTAAGGATCTAAAACCTTTGACCCGATCTAGTGGGTTGGACCCAGATCCACCAATCTGGCAATCCTGTCCGTCAACTCGACCAATAAGGTCTTATTTCGGCTCGGATCCTTAACCTGATTCATATTTCATTGTTGGGTCAACCATATTCAATGGTCCATGGGTTATGGCCAAATTTTGGCCCATTTAACCAGCCAATTAGCCTATAAGGCTCTCAATACAAGTTTCAAGCCCAATGGTTTGGGGCCAGACCACCTCCAACCATCTCCGACCACCGCCACATCGCCAAACCGCCGTCCACCGCCATTGGCCACCTAACTCTTGCCACCTCCGGCAACTTTTCCAGCGGACTTCAAAAACAAAAAATCATGTTTTTTTTTGTGTTTTTTTTTTTAATTATCCTTTGCTTTTGTTTTCCAACCTCAATGTTTAGACACATTGAGTTTGAGGGAGGATGTTAGTGTATATGTGGGGCTTGTTCTACATTGGTAAGATTAGGAGCCAAGGCTCCTTTCTCCCTCCTATATAAGGAGGCTATTGTATTCATTCTAATATATCTTATATCACAATATAATACAATGTAGTCCATTGTTGGCTTCCGCTCTCTCTCTTCTCTCTCTCTCCTTCTTCTGCTCTATACAATATATTTAACAGGCTAAACCCGTTGAGTGACCTAGCGAGTTCATCCCAGTGGTTTGAACTGTCGGCTTCAATGTCAAAATCAATGCCATCCAAAACTGCATTACCCAGAGGGCATGAATTGGACCTACCACCTAAGAAGTTATTCCAAAGGTAGTTGACTACTTGCTTTGCATCGTTGGCTGAAGAAAGAGAGTAGCTTCCGATGCCGCCGCCAATAGAAAGGAGGACTTTGATTCCTCAAGCTTGACAAGCTTTGATATCAGTGCTTAGACGGGTGCAACCATTGAGATTGGGATTACAGTGTCCAGCTAGGTTTAGTACGGGGGTCTTGCCGCCACCAAATGTGGTTAGGAAAGCAATGTTCACATATTGATAATTTCCCGTTGCACAAGTGTCGGTCAAAGAGCCTTTATTGCCGTTTTGGCCCCAATAAATGGCAATCCCAGCCGCTTGTGAGGACTTGAACAAAGAGATGATGATTAGTAGGGAGAATAGTAGGAAGGATGCTTGTTTATTATGGGTTACCATGTTTTGTTTATTTGGCTTGTGAATATTGGTGAAGTGAGGGGATATATATATTTATAGGACCGGGGGTCCTGCGAGTTCACAGGCTTAGGGAGGAAAAGTGTGACAGTCGTGTCTTGCGGGTAACAATTTGTTCATATTCATCAATTCTTCTGCATGTGGAGCAAAGAGAAAATATGGAAAAAAACAAAATCAGGTTGACGGATTCTAGTGCAAAGTTCACGGAACAATTCAAACACTACATCAACCAAACTAGAAACAGGCAACCCGCTGTCCCATCAGAGAGTGAGAGTTAGAGAGAGAGAGAGAGATCATGAAAATCAAAGGTTTTTTGAGCTGATTACTACATACTTGTACGATTTGATCGAGAATCAAATTGTTTAGGAAAAAAAACCCTAATTACGATCTGCAAATTTGAGTTCTAAACAAATGGTTGTAGGGAAATCGGAAGGTACATTAATCTTCTTTATCAATTATCATGGACCCAAGCTGAGATCGTCTCCCAAATCCACAAAATAACAAAGCCATCGATATTGAAAAAAAAGCTTACAAGACTCTAAAGTCATGATACAGCTAGATTGATCTCGTACGTCGCAAACAGGCACTGCCAAAATATCATTTGAATAGTTGGAAGTTTGTTAAACTTCCATCGGATATGCTTTATGAAGGGACATAAATTTCCACTCTCTTCTGGAAGGTGCATGACTGCTTATCTTATCCTTTTTACCCTTTTTCCAAGTCTCAAGTCTCCCCCTCCAAATCGTGTTCTCACTTTTCTATGATGGCTTGAATCCACAAAATTCATACATACCCATTACCAGCTTAATTTTTAAAAGCAGAAAGCTACAAATTTGCATACAAGAACCAGCCAGGCTTATCTTATTCCTTGAATAATTACTAAACCTAGCAAGTCAATCGGATCTAGTCCAATGGGTTAATGTTGGGTCTCTTCCGTGGGCCTGTTTAATTTGCTTCATTAATTAATTAATTAGACTATATATACGTTAATATATATCACAGAGACAGACAAACCTGCAAGGTGATCAATATGTATGACATGAAAACATTCTTAAAAATCTTCCTAACTTTACAGAGCCCAATTGCACGAAAGATGTGTAGAGTTTTTGGGATCATATATTTGATCCATGAAGTGTCTTAACGTTCCAGCTACTTCCATATATACTAGATTTTGTTCGGATTTCTCCTAAGAACCAAATTTGCTCTGGCCTAGCTCATATCAATCGGATCTCCCCTAATTAAATAATATTTATGTTAGAACAATCGAACCTCACTTAACAACTTAATAAACTATATATTTCAGCTTTACTTTATGATAGGATTATCTAACACTGTCTCATTCTACACAAAGAACAAATTATTTTCTTAATAATTAGTTATCACTCATCATATATGGAAATTCAATAACTCATTATAATCGAATAAAAAAATTAATGCAAGTGGCTGGCCATAATGAAGTTTTTGGTAATTAGGGAGTACTGATTAACTCTTTTTTTTTTAAAAAAAATAAAAAATTACTTATAAGATATAAAAAGACTTGCCAACTTGATTCAAAGACCTGAATTGTGAATTGTTGGAAAATCATGAAAGTTGGTAAAGCTAGCTAGAGGAGAAGAATTCAATTTTCGAATAAGGCTAGCTTGAAGGGAAAAATAAATAGAAAATAGAAAGTTATAAAGAGTACTGATTTGTAATTGAATATGATGCGAAAAAAAAGTAGGACATTGAAGACTTTTTGAGTGTTTAATTCTATATGTTTGAATGCAAATTAAACAATGCGAATTTATGCACTTTAAAGAGTACTTTCCATTTTCTTTTGAGTATTTAATTCAAATTGATCTTGTTGGAGAAAAGTTATGCACCTTGTAGACTTTCATGCATGAGTGTAAAAATGAGACTTCAGAACAAAAAAAAAAAAGAGTAAACAAGTGGGACTTTCCAAGAGTTTTTGGACATTAATTAAGACTTTCCATGAATTTGAATAATTAGTAATTTTTTTTTAAAAAAAAAATTGAATCATATTAGAGCTAGCCCTAAACAATTTTTCTTTTTGTTTTAAAAATAAAGTATTTATTGTACAATTCTTAATTAGGGGCCTTATTCTATTTGGGCCTTAAGCGACCACCAAATTATTATACTTGAGCCTGGCCTTGATCCAATCATCTAATATGAAGAACTGTACACTCAGGGGCGGAACCAGACATTGAGGTGTGGGGCGACAAAACTGAAAAAATTTTAAAATTTAAGGGTAATTGCAAGATTTTGGAGGGACTTATTACATAAAATGCATAAAATTTAGAGGCAATTTTAAATTTGTCCCCCCAAAGCTACACCTAGTTCCCCCCCCTGCGTACGTTGGATCAAAAGCGCATCATTTATGCCCTGATCAATAAGCACCCAAGAGAAGTAATCTCTTCCACCAGTGTTGTGAACGTGATCAAGACAAGAAGAAATATGGTAATGGGAGGAGGTGTCAGACTGTCAGGTGTGTAATTAATTAGTGTTTATCTAAAAAATTTAAATTAATAAAAAATATTGATGAATTTACTTATCAAATTAACATTTTGAAACTAGCTTCTTCTAACTACTTTTTACGCGCCATGCATGTTAAGGTGCAGTTTTAATAGTTTAAATTGATGATAAATAGTGATTAATTATTCAACTAATATTAATGAACAAGGAGGAGTATGCAGTGAAGGTTTTAGTCCTCACCTAAATCACGGCTGGTCATACGATTCGTGAAAAATCGTACAGTTAATTATGACACAAACTAATTATAAGCACGTCATAATTAAAGCGTACGTACGAATTAAGAGGGTAGTTGTCATAAAGACAAATGCATGTTACAATATCCATAAAAGGTAGCGAAACATTTATTGATCTGTAACTTATTCAGCTGAGGTTAGCTACTTCTCATAGAAGTACATGATGTTACACCGTAGATATATTGGGAAACCAATTGCGATGTGTAACTTATTCATTAATTAGGGCATGCATGTGATCTAGACGCTGCTTTTTATGGATGAACTATACCCATTATCATACGTTTTGCTCCAAAGCATAACCCCTCCATATTTTGGTGAACTCTTAATGGAAGGAAGAATCTGAGACTTGAGCACGTCAGCCGGAATAAATCCACCGCTTGGAGCAGCTGCAGCAGCCGCCGGCAGTCCCAAGAACACTTGCTTAGCTTGAACCGTGGCCCATTTCTTCCACGAATTCAAAAGGTTGTTAGCATTGCCTGCAGCGTATTGACATTGAGGGTTGTTGTAGAATTGAACCCAAACATAATCAAACACGCCTGTTTTGATAGCGGCATCAAGGTGAGCGTCCGGGAATGGACACTGTGGAGCTGCCGCTAAGTACACCTTTTTTTGTTGGCTGAACCCGTTGAGTGACCTAGCGAGTTCATCCCAATGGTTTGAACCGCCGGCCTCAATGTCAAAATCAATGCCATCCAAAACCGCATTACCCAGAGGGCGTGAATTGGAGCTACCGCCTAAGAAGTTATTCCAAAGGTAGTTGGCTACTTGCTTTGCATCATCGGCTGAAGAAAGAGAGTAGCTTCCTACGCCGCCGCCAATAGAAAGGAGGACTTTGATTCCTCGAGCTTGACAAGCTTTGATATCGGTGCTTAGACGGGTGCAACCATTGGCACTGGGATTACAGTGTCCGGCTAGGTTTAGTACGGGGGTCTTGCCGCCACCAAATGTGGTTAGGAAAGCAATGTTCACATATTGATAATTCCCTGTTGCACAAGTGTCGGTCAAAGAGCCTTCATTGCCATTTTGGCCCCAATAAATGGCAATCCCAGCCGCTTGTGAGGACTTGAACAAAGAGATGATGATTAGTAGGGAGAATAGTAGGAAGGATGCTTGTTTACTATGGGTTGCCATGTTTTGGTTCTTTGGCTTGTGAATATTGGTGAAGTGAGGGATATATACATATTTATAGGTCCAGGGTCTTGCCGCTCTTGCGAGTCCACAGGCTTAGGGAGGGAAAGTATGACAGTCGTGTCTTGCGGGTAACAATTTGTTCATATTCATCAATTCTTCTGCATGTGGAGCAAAGAGAAAATATGGAAAAAAACAAAATCAGGTTGACGGATTCTAGTGCAAAGTTCACGGAACAATTCAAACACTACATCGATCAAACTAAAAACAGGCAATCCGCTGTCCCATCAGAGACAGTGAGAGTTAGAGAGAGAGAGAGAGACATCATGAAAATCATAAGGTTTTTTGAATGGTAGTAGGGAAATCGGAAGGTTATTAATCTTCTTTATCATGGACCCAAGCATATGAGATCGTCTCCCAAATTTAAAAACAAATTCACCAAATAACAAAGCCATCGATATTGAAAAAAGCTTACAAGACTACTCTAAAGTCATGATACAGCTAGATCGATCTCGTACGTGGCAAACAGGCACCGCCAAATTATCATTTGCATAGTTGGAAGTTTGTTAAGCTTCCATCGGATATGCTTTATGAAGGGACATAAATTTCCACCCTCTTCTGGAAGGTGCTGACTGCTGATTTATCCTTTTTACCCTTTTTCCAAGTCTCAAGTCTCCCCTCCAAGTCGTTTTCCCACTTTTCTATGATGGCTTGAATCCACAAAATTCATACATACCCAGCTTAATTGAAAGCAGAAAGCAACAAATTTGCGTACAAGAACGAGCCAAGCTTATCTTACAAGAACGCGCGCCTAAGGCTTATCTTAGACTTTAGCAGATGACTTGGAAGTTTTAGATAATGTTTATCTTTTTAAATGGTTATTCCTTGAATAATGCTAAAAAGTTAAAATACATTTTTATCTCACAATACTGATTAATCCTTAATTTTTTAATTTTTAATTTTTACTTGTTAACATTGACAAATTTATAAAGGGTTGGTTGGACCCAAAACTTAGGATTGTGGGACAAAAACTAAATTTTAGCATTCTCTTACTCTTAGAGAAATAATTGATTTCCATCTTTTGACTATTTCTCGTTATCTTCATATATATATATATAAAGATGGGCAAATCTACTATTGAATCTATGAGATCCACATATTCAATAGTGATTTTTTTTATTTTTTATTTTATTTTAAAGATGAACAACAAATGTTTATCTCTTACTCTTAATATACTCCAACAGGCAATAGGACTGATCTAGCTAGATCAGTTCATTAATATGTTAAATTAGAAAGAACTACTTTGGAAGAACTATATTATAACCTCCCCTGACATGATATACACAGTGAGTTAATTAGCATCTTACACGGGGATTTTGGGGGGAAAACCGTTCTGTCTAGTTGCCAAATTGATGCTATTGTAGAAGTCTGCTCCTTTTACGGGAAAGAACTTCTAAGATCTCTCTAGAGACAAGGCTTGTAGTATTGTCGGAATTCTCTTATGAAAATTCCTGATTGAACCCAGTTCTTAGTTTCTTGGATATGTTTCTGAGCCCATTGGTTCACTAATTAAATAATAAGATAACAGATATATGCATTGAAAGTTGTCACATTTTATTCACAAATTGACCAAGTTTTGAAACTACATACATATATCAGACAAGCCCATCCCAAATATATTACTAAACCCATATTTTGTATTTGTATTTTTACAATTTTGGATGCAAATGGTGGAATTTGTTAGCAGAACGTCGTGTAGTCATGGCTATACGTACGTTCCAGCCAATTAGTTAGAACACTTGGAGTAACCAATCCTATCCTTAACGTAATTTATGCCTCTTACTTTTATTATTTAATCCAATTTATGTACCAATTAGGGAAGGACCTTTTATTTTCCATCAAACCAATTCTGCAAAAGATGCTTAATTTGGTTATATGGAATATGTTCCATTCATTGAACTTAATCAATTTCCTTGCAATCTCGACAATATTGATTTGGTCAACTGCTAAGATTACAAAATATTTGCATCTTTGCCAAGATCTTACAACCCATTAAGTATTAATCAATATATAATTCAAGGACCTTTCTCTCAATGTTTCATTAACCGTGCATTAACAGTAGGTGAATCTTAACTATTTGACTCTCAAAGATTCAATAACCATGACGCCGCGCGCGACATTTTTCAATAGCATCGATGCTAGTTATATAATTTATGTGTCATGACTAAGGAAGAGTAAATAATGTTGCTCCATCGATCATATGGAATTATAAACAACAATAAAGGGAAAACTAGCTATAGTGGGATTCCTAAATACTGATCATGATAAATATTGTCCCATGTGCTTTAGAATAATGCTCTTAATTTCTCTATATATATATATGATTAATTGGTCCTTTGTAACGAACGGTGTACAGTTAAATGAATATGATGATCACCACATGTACGACGTCGTTAATCCTATATATAGGGAGAAGAGCTTCAACTCTCCCAACATGGGGGATCGAGAAAGATCTAAGAAGTGAGTTCCGACCGGGGAAGTAGACATGGCGTGTTATTGGTTCGGCTCATCTTCTAATGTCATCAAAAGCTAGCTGTAAGACATGCCGGAACCAATATCACTCTTGTGTACTTCTTTGCATGTATAGCTTTTCTTTCCTCATGAATTGAAGCCATCATCGATCAACAGCCTAGCTATATTAATGCCTGATCCAATATATATATCCTTTTGCAAATTGCAAGTTCTTGCTAGCTATCTTATTTTATTTTCACGATGTTCTTATATATTGCATTAATTTGTAGACTTAATTACCAATTAATGCTTGATTTTAGTGAGTTAGAGCACAAAAAGATCGTAACGGCCGGAAAAACCTTCTACATGCAATCAATATTGTAGGAAGAAAATACAAATTGTGCGCATGTGTCACTTTCCTCAGAAATTGGTGCATGTTTAATTTACCAAATTAAAAACTTCTGGAATATTCATGCTAAACAATATTCAAAGTTTTTACTAATACAATTAAAGAAACCAACTTCCATGATCTACCATTAACTAACATTCAAACATATCTCTTAATTTATTAAGTCACCAATTTAATCTATTGATTATTCTTATAGTACTCTTGCAATCAAATTCCATCGAGTATATTTTATTTTAGTAACGTACTAAAATGCTCATGCAAGATCGACTTGGAATAATCAATTTCTATTTAATTTATCTCAATCAGACATTTCCTATCACACAAAGAGATCGATTATAGATTTCTTTTAGACGATTAGTAGAGTTTCTACAATGCTACATATATATAAGTACCCAATACATTTAGATACTGCCAATAGAAGATCTCACTTCTAAATGCATTAAAGTTCTATACACTTCATCATATTT
Source organism: Carpinus viminea (assembly GCA_013348765.1). NCBI lineage: Eukaryota > Viridiplantae > Streptophyta > Magnoliopsida > Fagales > Betulaceae > Carpinus > Carpinus viminea. The sequence continues at coordinate 808,567 of CP054673.1, forward strand.
GAGTTCACATTTCTATCAAGATTAATTGAAAGTCAATGTTACAAGTAGTCAATCGATCGTAATTTAAGTTATTTAGTTGATCATAATTCTAGAATACGAATTCACAGGGTTCAATTCAATGTGTATTCCAAATATGTCAATATATCAATAAAAAATCTCAACTTTAATGATGAAGATAGATCATCATGCATGATTGACATGATATAATCTTATCGGATGAAACATCATATTTCATCGCTAACTATATGAAGTAGGACTTATAATTAGTTACAAGAGATTGTGATTTAGAAGATGCATTAATTTCATTAATACACCTGAATCTCATACAACTTAAGGACTATATTATCAAATAAATATGAAATGCTTAATGTTCTTGTTAATCTCAAAAAATAAACAAGTTTAATTATAATGGTTTTATGGCATTATCCCTAACAATAATAACTTGTAATTTAATAGAAATAAAATTTTGTAGTATTCCTATAAGCATTACTAGCTAGCTCTACTCTTGAATGCTTTCACCATCATTCACTCTAGCTACTTGAATCATTTCTTGTTTATCTCTAGTCTTTCTCATCAATCAAACCATGGCCTTTTTCCAATGAATATATAGTTTTTAAGTTCTTTGCTCGAGCTAGAAGTATACCAGCTGCCAATCTACCTAAACAGGAAACAGAAATTAGCAGAAAAATATGGAAAGAGGTGAAATGCCAACCTTGAAAAATAAAGTAATAGAACAAATGAGAAGCAAATAAGTCATGTTTCCTTCGTGTTGGAGAAGTATATAACTTTTAAGGCTCGGATTTCGTAGTTGCCAAATTAATAATGGAATGAGGATTTTAAATATAATGTGGCAAAATGGAAATAAAAAAAATAATATCAGAGAATAAAGAAAAAATATTAGTTTAGAGTTAATATTAATTTGTAATAATTTGTAATATTTAATTTATGTTTTTAGAGTTCAAATTATTTAAAATAATGGGTTTTAAAAAGTAGTTAATTAGCACTAGGAGTTTTATTTCCTTTACAGTTAGTACTAGTAGTTCTATTTCCTTTGAATAAGTGGGTACTATATCAAGAGTTTTGTACTCTATAATTCAGGCAAGATTTAATAAAGATATATTTTTGAGATTGTTCTTTGAGGTTCTTTTCATTCTTTCTTTGCAATAAATTACTAAACCTAGCTGGCAATATATCTTTTTTTTTTTATAATTTAAAAATTTTGGTTGCAAATGGTAGAATTTGTAACCAGAACGTCTAGTCATGGCTATAGACCAGGCTAGGATTATTGGCAAGCAAGAACACTCGGGAGTAACCAATCCTATCCTTAACTTTAATTATGGCCTGTTATTTTATTGATTTCCAATATCATATTTAATCCAATCTATGTACAAAGGGAAGGACCTTTAACTTTCCATTAAACATTTGTTTTTTAGGTAAACTTTCCATCATGATGGACGCTTAATTTAACTAAATTAGAATATGTTCCATACATTGAACTCTATCGATTTCCTTGCAATGTAGACATTGATTTGGTCAACAGGCCGGCCGTAGGATTACAAAATATTTGCATCTTTGCCAAGATCTTACTACCCATTAAGTATTTCAAGGCCATTCGCTTGATGTTTCATCAACCATGCATATATATATAGCATCTTAACTATTTGACTCGAAGATTCAACAACCATATATGGCGTCGAGCGCGATATTCTGCAATAGCATCCTAGCTACTTCACGTGTCATGACTATAAGGAAAAGTAAATAATAATATTGCTCCATCATGCAGGTCTCATATATATAAAAAATAAAAAGGGATATATATAATTAAGTAGGTAGCTAGCTAGTGGGATTCCTAATACTGTCCCATATATGCTTAGTATAATGCTCTTTCTGATCTATACGATTAATTACTCCTTTGTAACGACTAACGATCAGCGGTATACAGTTAAATCAATGAATATAACCACCTGTACGAGGTTATCAATCCCCTATATAAAGGGAGTAGGGCTTCAACTCTCCCAGTCCCAGCAGCATGGGGGAGAAAGCTCTCTAGCTAAGAAGTGAGTTCCGATCCGGGGAAGTAGACATGGTGTGTTATTGGTTCGGCTCATCTTCTATTGTCATCAAAAGCTCTAAGATGAGCCGGAACCAATATCACTCTTGTGTGCTTCTTTGCATATTTTCCTGAATTAATCGAAGCCATCATGCATCAAAAGCTTATAATATATGCCTGATCCAGTATTCGATCCTTTTGCAAAATGCAAGTTCTCGATATCTATATCCTATTCTACTTTCGTGTTGGTTCTCATATATTATTAATTGTGGTCGTAACCTAATTATACCAATGCTTGATTTTCGTGATAGCGGCAAAAACCTTCTACAATCATCTGGATAGACAGTTGATCTCTCTAGCTAGTTAATTTACTCAATAAACTTTAATTATAATATTATATTGCCCATGCACTTCAGCCCACTGGTGAAGGTAAACCGCATAAATAACAATCTAAAGTGACCTTCGTACCATCAGTGGCTGGCTTAATTAGTATACTTTAGATAATGCAGAAAGTTGTGAGATTCCTATTTTTCACTAGAAAATCGCAAGACCAGGTCCAGGTTTTTTTTTTTATTTTTATTATTATTACATAAGTCAATTTTATTCAGCCAAAAACACTAGTATGAAAAATTAAGTACGCATGTTTATATATATACTAGAATATTGTACGTAAGTGATTAACAAAATCTTTAATTATAATGATTAGTCCTTTTAGAGTATCGCGTAGATATAAATGGTCAAAGTGGAGACCATCATTGAATTAATGAATTAGCTAGTTTGAAGGTATGAATTGAAAACGGTACGAATTAGCCACCTCCGATCCGTTGGGTGGCATTAGTTCCATATCCCGCTAATCTCAAGCCTAATGCCACTCTTATATACAGTGATGAGTACTACGAGACTTTCTCCATCAAATTGATCTACTTGGAACAGAACTATTCGCCACAGGACCGAGCACCCATCGCAGCATAATTCTCTGGCTGGCAAATTCGGCGCGCGGAGACCAGTTAAGTTTCCAGGATGAAGTTGATGAACGGCTTGCCCAAGGCATCATCCAGACAAACTAATGTGCTAGCTCTTTGCCCTTCTCGGACCAAGCGTTGATCTCTTTGTGATAAATGGAACTTGGCCTGGGAACCAAAGTAGCTTGGAGGTCATATATTGCATTAGTTGACTAGGAATTTTTCATTACAGTTCTCTGTTAAGCTAATGCTTACTATATATCATTGTGTGTGTCTATATATATATATATATATATATATATATATATTATTTTGAAGGAGAGCGCAACGATAGAATTTACTGAAAAATAAGGATTGACCCAAATTTATAACAGTTGAATTAATAGTACTTATTTCAAAAATTTTAAATTTAATTGAAAACTTGAGGTAAGTAATGAAAATAATGTTCGAACTTAGATTATTTGCTCTATAATAATATATATAGCAGATATCTCAATTTTATCGCAAAGTTCCAATTATCAATTAAACATTAACAATAAAACAAAACACCACATATATTGTTACCAAAATTCAAATAATAACAATGAAAATAAAGCAATAACAATAAAATGATTTTAATAACGAAGTAGAAACTTAATTTTGAAGAATTTTTCAGACAAAAACTACTCTGGGGCTTGGAAACCTCAAAGGAATTCTACAAGATATATATATATATATTTGTCACAACCAACCTATACTCACAAACCTTTTGGTTTGCTTTCCACCACAGTGCTTTCAAAACTCGAACCTTCTTATATAGAAATTAATCTCGCCTTCATGAACAAATTAACTTGCTCTCGAACGCTGCAACATGAAATTCAGGTAGCCGAAGAAGGGGGGGGGGGGGGGGGGGAACCTTATTATCACCTGAATAAAAAAGACTCAAGGGTAGTATAGTGCTAAAATGAAATTTTCCCTTGAGATAAATGTTTGAGACGTTATAGATTTTATCATAAAAGACTTACAAAATTGATGTGGCTCATGAGTTAACGAACCACACATATCACGTACACCTCATGAATTTGGAATATATGTGGGTAACGCACTTATAGCTAGCGCAAATGATAATATTAACTTCTAATTGAATATCTAAGAAAACTATGTGAGAATGTTACTCTTCACATGTACTCATCTTATCCTGAGTGACGTGATATATATATTAATTTAAGTAACCTTTCGTATTAGTTATTTAAATCACACCACGTTAGTCAATATAAAATAGGTGTAAAAAATAGCATTTTTCAAATTTTGTAGTATTCCTAAGCTTCACTTGATCTACTCTTAAATGCTTTCACCATTACCCGCTCGGTCTACTTGAATCATTAGTTGCTTACCTCTAGTGTTTCTCATCAGAATATATATATATATATATATATATATATATATATATATATATGACTTGAGTACTAAAGAACTCAAAAACTATCTTAAGTATATATGTACCCGTTATATATATATATATATATATATATATATATATATAAGTTACAAGTACTCCAACCAATCCACCTAAACAAGACATTAACAAAAAGTACAGTAAAATATTGGAAGTGGTGAAATGCCAATCTTGATTAAAAAAAAAGACTTCATGTGTTACTAGCTAGAAGAGATGAAAAGCAAATAACTCATGTTTTCTTCATGTTGGAGAAGTGGAGAAGTATACATATCCATTTTAATTTTTAACTGATGATCATGATCAACTCTTTTAAGGCTCAGAATTTGTAGTTGAAATTAATTATTAAAGGAATGGTAGTGACTTTAAATATGTTGGATCGGACATTTGATTATTTTATCTAAAAACCAATTGGTATCTAGTGGGGGAAGTTAAATCCTTTTATAACATTCAAAATTACTTCGCAAAACATGTATGTTCTAATAAGAGCCGTCTAAGTGAGTAGAGTGACATTCTTACACGTATATCAACAAAATATAATGTTAAAACAATAGAAGTAAAAAAATAATTTTACTAATAATCTCGTTTGTGCTGGATGTCCCTAAGCCCATAATTTGTTCACTAAATAAGAGATAACATATGCATTAAAAGTAGTCACATTTTCTTCACGAATTGACAAAGTTTTGAACTACACGTACATGCATATATATAATGCACGTCCATCTTAAAAATATTATTAAACCTATTTTATTATTATTACTTTTGGCTGCAAATTAATGGTGGAATATTTTGTATCCACGACGTGATCTAGTCCATTCATGGCTATATACCTTGCTGCCAAGTTAAGACGACCCTTGGGAGTAACCAATCCTTAGCTTAACTTTATGCCCTCTTACTTTTAAGCTTTCGAATATTTAATCCAATTTATGTACAAAGGGCAGGGTTCCATCTTACTAATTTTTCAAAAAAGACGCTTAATTAGATTAGCTAGAATATGTTCCATACATTGAACTTGATCAATTTCCTTGCAATCTTGACATCGACTTGGTCAGCTGGCAAGATTACAAAATATATGCATCTTTGCCAAGATCTTTTATATATATAATTTACTATTACATATATAACAAAATTGAAAATGCCTAATTGTCAACTTCTTTTCATAATTAAAGAAGGGATACGATTTATTACTCCTATATGAACTCGTATATTTTTCAATCGTATCCCTTTTCATATTTATTACTCCTATATATAGGGGGTATGCTTCAGCTCTCTAAACATGGGGATCGGAAGAAAGCTCAAAGAAGTGATTTCATGAGAAGTAGACATGGCGTGGTATTGGTTTGGCTCATCTTCTAATGCATCTGTTTACATCAAAAGCTCTAAGACGAGCCGAACCAATATCACTCTTGTATGCTTCTTTGCTTTTATATATATATATATATATATATAGCTTTTCTTTCCTGGGGATTGAAGCCATCATCGATCGACAGCTAGCTATGCTTGATTCAAGATTTTTTTCTTGAAAAATGCAAGTAATTAATCTCTACCCTATTTTATTTTCGTCTTCTACGTTCTTATATAACTATTGTGGTTTAAACTTTCCAGTGCTTGATTTTAGTAAATGTAGAGCACAAATTGATAGCGGAATTGAAAAACCTTCTATAACCAAACTTGTAGCTACTGTACCAATCCACGAGAGAAAGTAAAATGGCTTCCTTTAGGCCCTTTTTTATGACAAGCATTTTCCCTCAAAAGTAATTAGTGTTCAAGAACGGTACCATATTAATTTTTTTAGATTATATATATATTACATTCATATTATTACTAATCCCTCAAAAGTTGTTCTATAGTGATATGTCATCGTCCCATGAAATCTATTATTTTGATAAATGTGTCACCACTTTGAATCTGGATCCCCAAATTCTTAGGAAAATACTAGATTATAGATTTCAAATCTTGGCCCTTTAATTTCATCGAAAGACTAGTGTTTCACCACGTGTCCCACTAATAATAAAATAATATTTAAATTTTAAAAAGAAAATCATTTAGAATTTAAATATTATTTATTATTTTATAATTAGCGGAACATGTGGTGGAACACTAGCCTTTTAGATGAAATTGAAGAGCAAAGATCTGGAATTCCTAGGAAAATTCAAGGGATCCGGAGGACGGATCTCTATTTCATGGGATGGTAACACATCACTTGAAAATTAATTTTTGAGAAGAAAATTGGTAAATGTAACATTTCTCTAATTCTAATGCAAAAGAATTAAATGGCAGACATTAAGTTGTCAGATACTTAATTAATGGCTCTCTAATATCTTAACATAGAAGATATTTGAAAATGCCTAATTCCCAGTTAGGTGTAATTAATTTAGGCAATATTACTCAATGTAGTAAAACGTGCTTAACTTTTGTTACGGGCGTAGAGTCATGTATGAGACCCAATTATCTAAAGCTTTTTAATTTTGGCATGAACATCATGATCGTCCAACTATATATGCTAATTAGTGAGCTTCATTTTCTAGCTCAAAATTCATTATTTTTTTCTCGAATTAGCGTTTTAAGTTATTCTTGTCATTTTAGAAATATTAATTTGATCAGTTTACGTATATGCTCGATCTTAAAATATATATATATATATAGATGAGTGTATATATATTCACCCTGGCCCTTATGGCATTTCATGTGGAAAAGATCAGAATGAATTTTCGAAAGGAGATTCTGAGGTTATACATAGTGTTCTTGTGCCAAGGGAATATCTGCTAACTTGCTCCGACTTTGAACAAGACCTTCTGACCTAGCTGGTGCCATCTCCATATACTACCCTGAGCACTAACACTGGATATTTTGGCTTCAATAGTGCAATTTCTACATCATAGACAACCCTATGCCCATACTGATGATAATTAAAGAGGACCATAATCATGCCAAAAATGGAATTGAGTCTTCCGCTCAGAAGTTGGAGCTGAAACTGACGGTGAAATTTTCTACTCTTCATGATTAGTCCCATTTCTTGGTCATGTTTATCCACCATATGAATAGGCCGGGAAAGATGAGGAGGTACAAGAATTACACACAAAAATAGCGGCAGGAGTTATGGCTTCCATACTGCATGCATGCTGGCCAATTCACGAGCAAATCAATCTTATTAAAATAGTCATATATATCTTGTAATTTTAATACCGAGAAGACAATCTTGGTGACGTTGAAAAGCTTGTTCAAAAGGGATATGATTTCGTATTTCATGAATATTTTTTAATTCAAACGCTTACTAGGTTAAACTGCATGTCAATAGAAACATGAAAAATTTGTTTCAGGAAGTTCAGTCAACCAAACTGATGTGGACTGCCTGAGAGCTTTGGTTGATGCCTTAGTTGAAGTTCATTCAACCGAGATTATTCTAGAGGGGTTTTTATTGTGTGATGTCCTATTTTGTTCGACTGAATTGTAACACTATAACTTTGTAATTCATTTCTTTTAGAGTTGCTATCCTATTGCTATTTAAGCTTAATAAGGACAGCGCGCCTTAATAGCCAGTTTTATGTTTATTCTCATATTTTCAGTAAGAAACACTCTACAATTGATTTTTCTTTAATTTCCTTTTTTCTTGCAATTTCTTGAATTTTATTGATCTTATAAAAGAGTTATGAGTTGCATGCTTGTTAATTTAGCGACCCACTATGCTACACTACATCACATACCTTCAGGGTCTTTTGTACAAGTTAGAAGTTAAAACCAGACGCATGTACCATACGAAGTAATGAATAATTATGTGATATTCAAGCTAGCCTCAACATTCAATGGTGGAGAAATGTTACAAATTCCTCAATTCTAATCCCGAGTCTGTTTCCGAGTAGAGATTATATTTATAGTTCACCTTGAACTTTTTTTTATTTTATTTTATTTTTAAATAAGGCTGAATTATTGAGCTTTGTTTATAAAATTGCTCTTCTCCAAGGAATCGACCTAGGAATTGGAGTTTCCCCAACATAGACACCAGCGGATCCTTTGACGCTCTTAATTACTTTTTTGCAGCCATCAGGGAGCATCACAAGCGTATTCCAAATCTCACACGCACACGCATCGAAGAACATGTAGCTCACACCATACTGGAAACCATTAGATAGAAAATTGTTCTAACATTGGGTATTAAGAATAATTGGTGGGTGATCACAAAATCAATCACAAATCAACAGGGTATGCAAGAGATTAAATGTCCAAAAGTGCAAGTCATAGATCGAAAGACGTCTTTCCCCTATATGCAAATACATTGTTTGATTTATTACTATGAGATGTAAATATAAAAAATCCGCATTGACCTCAAACAACACTTGAAAAGGGATTTTCAACAATAATACCAATTTAAAAATTATAGCAACCACACACAAAAAATCACCAAATATAATTAATAAAAGTAATAAGTCAATCAACCCAATAATTTGCTCTACTAAAGTTCTAGCTTTTAATTAATTAAATAGGGTGATGAATTGACGAAATCAGACTTCAAACTAAGACCTCTACTTTAATATCACAAAGAAAAATATAAAAATGTTTAATGAAGAGTATGTCTAGGAATTACATATCGGATAAGAATTCTGACCTCAACAATATTGAAGACTATGTCTACGTCATGTCATGGGTATAAATGTTAGGATTTAAAAAAAATAAATCAAAAACGATAAAATAAAATAAAATGTAGAAGTTATATAATGTTTTATATATGTAAGTTTTTTTTTTCTAATTATTATATATGTAAGTTGACGTGGTTGTTGAGTTCCTATACCCGCCAATACATATTGATCGATTCCGCTCCACCACCACTATATTAATTAACAACCAGTCCTTAATTAAATTTATCCTTCCCTCTTTATGCTTCTTTAATCTAAATTAAAATGCACAAAAACTTCACTAATCATGTTTGCAAGTAATTAGAATATGTTCTGTACATTGAATAATTGTCTGCATATTTTGCCAATTAAGAACTTGCTAGAAACCGAAAGATCTCAACTTGGATTTGGTCAATCAGTAAGATTAATTCCAAAATATATGCATCTTTACGAAGATCTTACTCTCATTTTAAAGATCTTCTATATAATCTAATATTTGAATAAATTGAAGATATTCCAAATCCATATAAAGTAAACAGAAAATGATGTAATTATTAGGAGAACTTTAGGCTTGATGATTCATTAATCATAGAAGTTGCACCTGTTTGACATCAGAAGTGAATAACCATATACGACGTGCATTTTTACGACATTCGTGATGCGATCGACATGCTTTTGATACCATGACAAAAGAATTAATCCCCCATTATGCTTAGCTTGTTTTATAAAAAAAAATATTGAAAGGGATCGACTGCTCGCTAGCTAGTGGGATTCCCAACTGTTGGTGATCGTGATAAATCTCCCATATTTATGCTTTATTAGTATATTTAATTTGTTCCCTTATTATTAGTCCTTTTAAATGATCGAGAATTGCCATGAACAGTTAAACGACCATGACACAATACCGTTATTTGTCCTATTTATAGGGGGCAGGCTCGAACTCTTTCAGCATGGGGATCGAGAAAAAATTAAACTCACATAATTAGTAATTCCCAGAGAAGTAGACATGGCGTGATGTTGGTCCGGCTCATGATCTTCTAGTTCTAGCTACCATGCAGCATCAAGAGCTTAGACACGAGCCGGGACCAATATCACTCTTGTATGCTTCTTTGCATGGATAGATTTTCCTTAATTTTTTCCTTTCTCTTTATCTTGAATTTATAGAAGCCCCATCAGCACATATGCTCGATCAAAGCCTCTCTCGTAAATTTCTGATCTCTACTACGTAGTTTATATATTTTATAGTCATTTTGCTTTTCTCTTTATTTTATAGTCATATGCTCGATCAAAGCCTCTCTTGTAAATAAAAGCCTAATGCTAAACACGTTTGGTTTCAAAGAAAATGTAGACTGAAAGATGATATAGCAGCAACCAAATTATCTTTAGTAAAATTGAATTTTCAACCTGTTCTTGCAGGGAGTGGTACAGAGATCGATGGACATGGGAGGAAAAGCCGTAGGAATAAAAATTTAGAGAAAAACTTGGCTACAAAAATAATAAAGATCTGAATTCAAATGCTCATTTCTCACATTTTATCAGCTATCATTATTTAACTGTAAAATCCATAGGACCTTAGGAGAAATGCTTCTTTGTATTCTGACGTCTATCTCGCATACATTTTCAATTAGTTGGCATGCTCTATCTACCCTTAATTAAATCTGATAGTCAAGGTCAGGTGCAAAGAGATGGGGTTTCCATAAGCCAGTCAGCTGGACTGAATTTCAACGAAAAAGAGAAAAGCCAGCAGTTTTCTACGCAACCAGCAGAAGAATCTTCGGCCGCATGAATTTTCGAGTCTTCAAGAGCTCCAGTTTTCCATGATACACAACTCTTGACTGAAGAAAAGAAAGTGCAAAAGATTGATAAGTAAGAAGTATAGAATTTCAAAATGGATAGAATCATATTCGTTGTTCTGAAAGTTGGCCTGCTTCACACTTTTGGTGGACAATTTGTGGCAAACAAAACCATGAAAGACAGCATTATGGTGCAAATTAACACTCAGCATGGTTTACGCACTAGCTTTTGATTTACAAAGTAGAATTTGAACCATGCTTGATATGTTCTGAAACTTTAGATGAATATCAATGAGAGAAATTGTGAGAATCAAATAGGAAAATGAGCCTATAATGATAGAAAACATCAACTAAGCAAACACAAGTAATAGAAAATATTTACCAATGGAGAACAGAGTATCAGATATGTAAAACCCAGAAAAGGCTTACCTGTTACCATAACTCTGATTTCTGACCAATTTTTGGTATTTGACTTGGAGTTGTACCCAATTGCAGTCATACACGTCTCACACAAAGTTTATGAATTTTACTTCTGCCATTGTCAGAAACTACCCTAAAGCAATTAGAATCACTCAAGACTGCAATATACAGATTCAGTTGATCATATATCCAGATAGGAAATAAAAATCTGGGAAATATGGATGCCGGGACTTGGTGCAGGTTTCTGGCAGTAGATCAGTACAAGGATGAGGATTGGTAATCATGTAGAGATCAAGAATAACAGCTGCAGCCAGCCAAAATCATCCACGATCTCATGATCTAAAGACTTTTCAGTTTCAGAATCACTGTTATTGACAAAAGGCCTAAAGAAGCTCCAAGCAATAGTGCAAGTGACAAGTACTCCAATGAAGGCTCACCAATAATCACCACATGAGCAAATGCCATTCTTGAAATGGTGAAAACGATTAGTATCCCTAACAATTATCTCACGTTCAACTATCTTGGAGATGAGCTTGGCTGCAATATGGCAATCCCCACAAACACGGAGATTCTTGGTAATTCTAATTTGCATCCCAGGCTCGGAGTTCAGTATGGCAAAGACGATAGCCAACTTCTCACTATGAACTGCCAGATGACACTCCTTATCCTCCTCCTCCACGTCATGTAGAGCAGAATCAGTCTCAGGAACATAACCTAATTCTTTCATCTTCCCCACTAATACATCTAATTCTTCATATATTTCCTCGGACTGTGGATGTGATTGGTCACCAGCAAGAAAGGTGTGAATTTGATGATTGAGCTCAACGTTGCTGATGCCGGGCATTTTCTTAATTCCTCTATTCTTCATTATTGATCGGATAGTTGTTACGTCTTGCCATCTACCAGCCTTCGCATATATATTGGATAACAAGACATAATAACCTGACTGCTCAGGATTCAGTTCAAAAAGGTGATCAGCCGCTAAAAGCCCAACATTCATGTTTGAGTACACCCGACAGGCACTCAGGAGAGCCCCCCAAACTCTCTCGTTAGGCGCCACTGGCATCTGCTTGATGAAATGGTAGGCCTCATCTACTTGTCCAGAACGTCCTAGCAGATCTACCATGCAAGCAAAGTGTTCAATCCTTGGAATTATCCTATACTCCTCAGTCATCAATTTAAAGTAATATCGACCCTCCTCCAACAGTCCTGCATGGCTGCAAGCTGAGATAACTGAAACAAAGGCAATAGAATCCGGACACAGACCTGAGTCTTGCATTTTTGCAAAAAGTGCCACAGCATCACGACCCTGCCCATTAAGACCATATGCAGAGATCACTGAGGTCCATGATACAACATCCCGGAACTTCATTCTGTCAAATACTTCTCTTGCATCTCGTAAGCTTCCACACTTAGCATACATGTCAACCAAGGCATTCTCCAATAACAAATTTGGTCGAAGTTTCTTCCTCTCAACATATTCATGCATCCGTCTACCTAGAGACAGAGCTGAAAGATCACCACAAGCAGGAAGAACACTAGCAATAGTGACTGCATCAGGTTCTATCCCACATTCTTCCATCTGTAAATATAAATTGACCGCTTCACCAGGCATTGAATTATTAACATACACTGCCACCATCACATTCCATGAAACCACACTCTTTTTTGCCAACTTCATGAACATGTCCTTAACATATGAAACATTATTAGATGTTGTGTTAGTTACAGCTGGCAAAAGGCTAGCCATTGTACCAGCATCTAGTTTTAGCCTCAATGCCTCCATTTCTTTACAAACCTCTAATGCCTCGTCAAACTGTGCATTTTGTGAGTACCCAGCAACGATAGAATTCCAGGAAACCACATCTCTGCTTGGCATCTCATCAAGAACTCGCCGAGCCTCCACTAAACAACCACATTTCCCATACATTGCAACAAGACCATTGCCGATATACAAATTCAAATCCAGCCCGACCTTTACAACAGCACCATGAATTTGCAAGCCAACCCTCAAATCATCCAACCCAGAACATGCTTTCAATACACAAGGGTATGTATAATTATCAGGCTCAAATCCATGGTTAGCCATGGTTTTGTAAACAAGAAGAGCATTGCAGTACAAATGGTTGTTTACATAACTTCTTATCATGACATTAAAGAAAACAACGTTCTTATCAGGAATTTCATCAAATACTTGGCGTGTGAGACTGGGTTCCCCGTAAGCCGCGTAAGCCCTCATGAGTTTGATGCCAAGGGAAGGGTTTGAGTGGAGACGTTGATCAACAATGATCCTGGAATGGAGTTTCTTCAGGGTTTTGATATCTGGGCATTTGTCCAATATGTTACCGCACAACTCCTCCGTGAGAGCTGTGCTTTTCTGGGTTGACGAGACTAGGTTTTGCAGTTGTCTGGCAGTTGAAAAATGGCGGGAAAAATGATTGATGGATTTCATGAATGGTTGGGTATTTTGAGAAAATGAGGTTCGTAGACAGATAAGCTGGTTTTACAGATTTGGATTCACATGTATGACAAATGGCGTATCTAAGGTCCATCGTCCTCAATGGATGTTATTATCCCCTTGCCCGTCCTCCTAACCGTACTACTATCAGTCCCAACAGTTAAATGGGTTGGACTACTCATCAAATGGGGGATGCACCAGACACCAGACTGTGAATGTCAAGATTATCACATGGTATTAACCTAAAAATTTGGGTTAGATAGGCACCACTTTTTATCTGGTGTTTCGTTTGTTTTTTTTCTTTTTTTAGCTAAAAAAAATCATAAACAAACAACTCCAAATACAAAATACTCCCAAACTATTTTTATATTTATGCCGTATTAAAACACTTTTCAACAAAAAAAAAAAAAAAAAGCAGCCATATAAAATTTGTCAAATGAAGTTTTTGAATAAAATAAGAAAAAAAAAAACAAAAAGAGTTTATAAGATTATATACACCTTTTAATCAATTTCACCACAAAAGAAAATATTGTTAATTGGACTATATTGTTTCAATTGTTAAACGACTCGCTTATGTTCGTTCAAATCTCACAAAGTTGTATTAAAAAAAAAAAAAGGTGATACTACAACACACACGTGCTAAAAAGGAATGGAACAGTTTTCTTCTCTTTTTTTTTTTGTGTTATTTTTAGTATACAAAGGTTTGAAGTACATGGAACTGAGCAAATGAAAAATTAGCTCGGTAATACAGCATATCGATGTTAAAGTAACTAGAAAAGAACATGTGAAATTAATTTACGATCAACGGCAAAATACAACTCTGTTGATCTCAACCACTTTACCACTTTCGGTTGAAATTCAAGTAGGCTTGCCGAGTTAAATCTGCAATTACTTGGTAGCTAGCTGCTTAGTATTTTCACACAATTTCTGTGAGAAAACCACACATCAGTCATCCTGAAACAAGGCCTTAGAAACAGAACCGCCTGATTGACTTCCAGAATCTTGGTGGTCTTCGTCATCAATGCTGCTCACTCGTGAGCATGAACGTTTGATCCCTGTCATAGGAGTCTCACATACCATGTCATAGCTTACCCTTCGGCGTTGCTTCCTTTTTGACAGCTTCCGGAGAGGATCCGACTTTTGTTTCATCAACTGTGGCTGCTTCGGTGCCCAAACTCTCTGCAAATCAGGCATCCAACTGGTGAAAGATGCAAATCTCCGAGCCCTCTCTCTCCTCTTCTGAGCCTCCATTAATTTGTGAGCATGCTCCTCTTGTTTAATCCCCTGGGGGCTTCCATGCTCATTTTGCGGCAGCTGAAGGGACTCTGCCTCGGTTGACACTGGTTCATTCGTTCCATAATTTTCACCAATCTCATCTCTATCTGATTTTTCTCTCCAGGATTGATTGCTATCCTCACTGTTGAATGAAGGATTAGCAGATTTATCCTCATAAGCAAAGAGCAACAAATCCATTTTTGTGTAGATCCTATGAACAACGTCTCCCAGGGTGAGACAGTACCTGAAATTTTGACATTCAAATAGTACTTTATCCCTCTGCTTATACTTTCATCTTCATGTAATAATCAAATGTTTGCGCTTGTAGTAAATAGAAACAACTCATGATAGTAAAGGTAAAAGTCAATAACTAGTATCTACGCTCCATCCATTTCAAAGATCATATTAATAATATAAAAAGCTTGTTATGAAAAATATACGTGTATGCTATATTCAATAAAACAAGAAATACATGATAGTATAAGTGGGCCTATATCCTGCAAAGCAGCACCCTGTAATAAGTAATAACAATACAAGCCAGACTCACTATTTGGAATTTTTAAACCATTTCTTCTTTTCTATTTCTTTCTTTTGGTCAATCTTTTGTTTTAAAAAAAAAGTGGGACAGATTGTATTAGAATATGCTCCTAGAGAGAACAATAATATCCCACACAAAGGTGGAAGAGCAGGCACCAGAAATATGCATTTGGTATAGCTCCAAACAATAAATTGGCATTGCTTGTTCTAGGCTCCACAAAGAACCTATGTTTTTTTCTAAAAAGCACTATACTATAGAATGTCAAAATCATTCCAAAACAGTTGATTTATCGATTTGTAGACACATGTACCTCCTTTTTATAGTCTTTCCTACATAATTGTCAAGGCTCCAATCACCAAAAAAGCCTCCCTCCAGATGGCACTGAATGGTATCTAAAAGCAAGCAAATTTGTTTCACAAACTTTTGTTTCAGAGACTCTCCAATACTTGCTCCAACCTCTGATCGCAGTAACTCCATCCGAAACAATATCTGCATTTCATATCTTGAGCTTATTAAGGAAAAAAAATGTTAAAACAATGGGAGCCAGATTGTTCACCTTAATAGATCAATAATGTGGTTATGCAGAATCGGCAAAAAAGAAAAAGGATACTCTCTAAATATATCTTTTGAAGCAAATCCAGTACATCCTGGATCAGATGCCTGAAAGGCTGGAACATTATTTTTGTGCTTTGCAACCAACTCCTTGGGCTCCCTGAGTAAAAGTTTTGTTAGTTCAGGAACTATGCCACCACAAGCATCATCAGATTTTACCTCAAGAGTTTGGCTCTCTGAAGGGGATTTGGTTTCACACTTTTGATATAACCAATATATGGATGAGTTCACAAGCCGCTCTGCCAAAGCCCCCAAGTCTACTCCTTCGGACTCAAGCCCTTGTTGGATCTTATTGGAA
This sequence comes from Carpinus viminea, assembly GCA_013348765.1. Taxonomy (NCBI): domain Eukaryota; kingdom Viridiplantae; phylum Streptophyta; class Magnoliopsida; order Fagales; family Betulaceae; genus Carpinus; species Carpinus viminea. The sequence continues at coordinate 825,015 of CP054673.1, forward strand.
AGATTACTGAAAAAAGCTTCAGAAGTTTCTGACTGAAAGTCATGAGCAGCTTCATCCTGTATCCTAGAGGCCTCAGTCAAAAACTTTTCCCCAGCTGAGGCAGATGAAGAGACTGGCTGTTCACTTCCTTGATGAAATTTAGTCAGCCTATCTTCCATTTCTTCTTGGATATCCTGACATGGCTTGGACGTTTCCTGTAAAATTAGACTACAACAAGAAGATTTCTTAATCTGCTTCATCCAACATTTTAGAAATTTCAACTTCTTTGAGTTATAACATTCCCTGGCAAAGTAAACATCTCCCAAGTCTTGCACAGAGTGTTCAAATGCTGTCTTGCAGAAGGCACTCCATGTGAGGCCTTGAAACATATTTAATTTCTTCTTATTCTTTTTCCTGTTACCATCTCCTAGAGTTAACAACTTATTGGATGGTGAAGGCCCAGCCAGAGAATCTATGAACCCATTGGAGCAATTCAAATCTACACTGGCTTTGCAAATCTCATTGTCCATCTTCGTACCAAATTGAGCCATATTTACTCCACCAAAATTGCTTATCATGTTTGGACGATAAACTCCATCTTCTATAATACATAGGAGAGCTGAAGAAACTGTAAAAGGCTTGAGAATTCCCATATGTGAATCACCATTGCCATTCGAAAAAGAAATCAATGCCCAGTACCCTTCCCTATAAAGAAAACTCAAGAGAATCTGCCAAATGGGTCTAGATTTTCTCTGCACAACCTCACACAATTCCATGGCTAGCATGTCAAGAACCCTATCTGCAAAAAATTCACCAGAACTTTCTTTCTGGACTTTCTTAGAGTCTCCCAAAGATTCACACACGAGAATTGGATCACCTAAATGACGCACAAATTTTCCACACTCACTGTACCTCTGAACAGCCTTAATATGCAGCTTTACTGTCCCATCACCAAAGAGCCCCAAAAACAAATTCTTCTGTTCATGACCACTTGCTTGTGAATTCATGAGATCCGGAGGATACAGAAAATTATCACATCTATTTCTCAATGACATCTTCAAATCGACCATTTCAAGATCACAGCACTTGCATTCCAACGTCTTTGCACTTACATCTAATATCTCAAGACTCAACTGAGCGTGAAGTTTCTTACAACTATCATTAAAATTGAAAAAATCGGATGAAATTGCAATCTTTGGATAAATCAACCCAAAGGGAACAAGAGCAGAACCCAAAACAATCGAATCGGTAGAGCAAAACCCCCAACCCAAACTCCTAATCCCACTCACAAAAAACCCTGATTTCAATTCAGAACCATCAACCTCACCCTTACAACCATCACCTTCCAATTCATACCTAACATCCACCCAACTAAACCCAATATCCCTGCTAACAAACGCAACGTTCACGTTCTCAAAACAACCATGAAACTTTTCACAAAACAAACCCACATCTTTCAAACACGCGTCCTCAATTCCCACATTCAAGAACTCGGACAAACCCTTGACAGACCTACAAACCGGAGAAAATAAAACAACCAAATTCGACCCAACAACCACAGAACCATTCTCATTACAATTCAAAAGCGTACCCGTTAGGGAATCGTCGGCCACCGGATCCCACGCGTAGTCGTGCACGAGCTGGCGCATCGACGCGGCGAGGCACGAAGCCCGGGGCGACGACAATGGCAAAGGGTCGAAAACCTGGTGAGCATGAAAAAAATCGAGCATCTTGGACAGACAAAGGAGGGTCGTAGAACAGTCATTGAAGGAGAGCGAGAGGGAAGAGCTGGGAACAAAAGGATGTAGTTTGGAGGATGAGAGGAGGGGTGAGAGAGAGGAGAGTAAGGGTTTGAAGGCGAAGAGGGAGGTAGAGAGAGGAGGGAAAGAGAGGAGGGTCTTGGCGGAGGCTATGAGGGAGATGAGAAACGGGGTTGGGTCTGAGAGGTGGAGGAGTGGGTTTAGGTCTATGAGGAGGACTATGCGCTGGGTTTTGGAGTAGTCTGTGATCGGATCGTTTCGATTGGGATTCGGATCTGGGTCTGTGTCCGGTGCCATTCAAGAGAAACAAAGAGAGACCGTGTGGCTAACGTGCGACGGCGGGAGACAGTGCGCTAACACATGCCGGGATAGAAGAACAAAGAGAGTTTGGAAGGCAGTCTTGGGCTGAAAGAGTTGGATTTGCAGAGGCTGTAAAGTGCGAACGTGCGCCGTGGGAAATAGTGGGAGGGGAAGAAGGGAGAGAAAGCAAAAACGGTGACGTTTCTGGAGCTGAGAAGCAAATTGGATGACAGACACAGATCTTTAGGCGGGAAAGTAAAGTTGGCGGAAACCGACAACATTTTTTCATTTTGATTTTTAAGACTTGAGTGGAGCTTTTCCATCCTAATTACCTTTCTTTTATGATTTAAACCCCGTAAACATTAGATATTAGCAAAACGGTCACATTTCTTCATGTCATCTTCCTTTTTTTCTGAGGTTTTATAATTCAACCACAATTAGCAAAAGAATTTAATGATTCAATGGTTGATTATGAAATAATAGTCCCACTTAGCTCCTTTCTTTTATGATTTAAACCCCGTAAACATTAGATATTAGCAAAACGTCACATTTCTTCATGTCATCTTCCTTTTTTTTCTTAGGTTATATAATTCAATCACTGAAACAATTAACAAAAGAATTTAATGATTCAATGGTTGATTATGAAATAATAGTCCCACTTAGCTCCTTATTAGGAATGATAATTCATGTTCTTATATAAGGTTTGAATCATGGTGAGACATGAGTATAAAATAATATAGGCCAATCTTAACCTGACCTATTTAATTAAACAAATTAAACCCCCTTCAACTTTAATTCACTAATTTCGTGTTGAATTCGTATCAAATTTACGAATCATGTAAAAAATGATTAGTCGTAAATGTTGCATATCAGATTTAGATAATGGTAAAACATGATTATAAAGACTATATATATTAACTATAATCTAACTAATTTAATTAAATGGATAGAACCTCTTAACTCTATTTTACTAATTTTATGTTGATTTTGTAAATCATATTAAAAATTGACACCAACTCCTTAAGCTAGTTATTATATCAAGCATCTATCCCCAAAAAAAGGCTTTTGTAGCCAGTATGTTATCCAAGAGTCTTCATACTATTCAAAAGAAATTCTCCCCTATTTTATTTGTCTCCATTAACAAACACAAACTACTTAAACGAAAAAATTTATGGGAAACTTTAGTTATTTTTTGAACTGTCATCCATTTTGTAATGTATTCTTTAAAGTTCAAAACTTTTAATTGAATGTATCGAACTCATAATTTTTTTTAATGTTCCTCTCTCTTAGGATTTTACGTTAAATCCCAACAAAATTTTCAAAATACCCCCTTTTTATTAAAAAAATTAATTTTTTTTGCAAAAATTGATGCATGAGTAATTTTGTAAATATTGATAAATTCTCATATCAAAGCCTTAATATTTGCAATTTTTTTCATTTCTTTTTTCCTAAAACAAATATAAGTATTTTGGAAAAAGTATACCGAAGAATAATATTATAAACAATTGAATGATAGATACATTAAATTGAGAGAAATTAAACTTTATGATGAATATTACCAAATTAATAACAATTCAGGATGAAGTTAAGTGAAATTTCTTCAAAAATTTATTGGCTTCTCTTTTTTTTGTAAGGGTAAATCGGGGGTCCCACCCAACTCTTTAGTCCTCACCGTTGAATATCTGCGAACACACTACATGAAGTCTGAATGTTCACAGCCCAAAATCTCCCCCAAACTCAAAGATTGAAGTAGATAATGGAATTCAGCGCAGTTCACTCCAAAGTTCAAAACTTCCCATTTCAGATTTCTGGCTCTCCCTGTCAATAAAATTTCCACACTTTCTCACTTCCCCAACTCATATAAAAAATACAAAACAAAAAATAATAATAAATCAGAAAAATAAATATGTCCACCATATCTGCCTCCAAATTCTTCAGCATTAGCACCAGCGAAATCTTCTATTCTACTGCGACTCATCCGAATCTCTCCAAAGTGCCCACCTTTTACCCTACCCTTTTCCCAAAATTCCCTCCACGGCCCCACCTTCTCACCCAATCTTCAAGAAAGGCATTGACTTTGGTTTCCTCAAAGTCATCTGAGGAAGCAGAGGAGCTCTCTTCAGTAGGCCCAGAGGACGAGTGGCTGAAGAAGCTTCCGGACAAGAAGAAGCCCCTTTACTCTCACAGCCTGCCCTGTATTGAGGCCTGGTTGAGGAGCTTGGGGTTTTACCAGAGCAAAGATGACCGGGCCGTTTGGCTTGTGGAGAAGCCGGAGTGGCACGCCCAGCTCTCGCTAGATGTCACTGACCTCTATATAAGGTCGGTTATTCGTTTTGGTGCATTGATTTTGTGATTCCTAACATGGGTTTTTCTGCTTTTGTTCGATAGTGTTGGGTTGTGCATTTATGTGTTTCTATGCGTGCTTGCCTATGTTATGTACTGTCTTTGTATCTGCAAATTTATCAGTTTATATATGATTTTGGCAATGTGGGGTTCTGTAATTTTGGTTTGTTGATTGATTTGGTTTGGTGTGGGTTTCAAGGTTTAAGAAAGAAAGTTGGGTTTTCTGGAGGATGCTAATTAGATATTAAAATGAGTTTGTAACTGGAGTAAGGATTAAGCTATTTAGTTTTTTTTTTAATCCTCTTCATATTGCGTAATTGCTGCTAAGGCATGCATGTATCGGTTAGGAATAATGTCATAATGATACATACTCTGATACTCATCTTTCATCCCACTTCAATACCACTAGGCTCACGTGGCAATGTTCATCGGGCTTTGAATTTGGGTGAAACCTCTTGTAGAACGGCACTCGTTACTAAGTGCAATTAGCATTCAAAATTCTGTGGGTTAGTGGCATAAAAATATCCACTTGACCCTGTAAGTATTTACTCTGTCCAGCTACTAGACATCATGCTGTTTGCTGCCTACTGTGGCTGGGCCTATGCCATGTGAATTATTAGATTCAATGCATGATTACCAACTTTGAATCTTTTCTAGCTAAATATTTAGTTTGGATATGATGGGAAGCATCGTATGCTTGCTTGGTTGCAGATACTTTTTTATATTTTTTGAAGTAATATAGCAAGTAGAGGTGTCCTGTTATTGCTATTGCTGGACAATCTTACTTTGGCTGCATAAAGATGATTAGTCCCATGTCTATAAAAAAAGACTGTTGACAGTCATCCAGTAATTTTGCCCTCCAATCCTCTTCTAATTGGCCTGTGAATTAGCTAATAAAGTCATGGCTTCATTTGATGGTTTGTCCTTAAATGCAGTGGAAATGTAGGAATTACAAGTCATCGCTAGTATATTTACTTTTGGGATGGGTAACAAGTAACAATTGAAGTGATATTCTGAGAATTGTTGCCGGCAAAATACCTGTCAAGGAAAATGGGAACAATTTTGGTGATAGTACTGCCCACTTTTGACAAAGGTTCTGGGGAGAGACAAGTGGGAATGTAATGAGAATGAGGAGAGCAGAAAATTTGTTTTCTTATTTCATCTAAATTTAAGGGAAAAGGGGTTGACTGAAATCTAAGATCTCACTTACATTGCATTTATGGTTGGCTGGCAGATATTGTCCAGAAATATCAGCATGCATCAGTTCTTGGATTGGGTTGAGTCTGCCCTCTCACTCTGTGTATGTGTCTGTGTTTTGGGGAGGGTGGAGGTCGGGGTTCTGGTTTGGACCCTTTTTGGTTCAGTAACATGCAAGTTCTTCAACCCTATTGTCAAGCCCTTGTCTATATATTGAGATGCTAAAAAATGTGTAACCGTATCATGCTCTTCCTCTATCTAAGGATTATAAGAGAAAAATAGAAGTAAACATGGAAAAGTAATTTACTTTTTTATTTGATTATTATCACTGTTCTGGGCCTTGAGAATTGCATTTGATGCAGATATCTGAAGAGTGGACCTGGGAATCTTGAAAAGGATGTTGAGAGGAGATTTAGTTATGCATTGAGCAGAGAGGATATTGAGAATGCCGTGCTTGGAGGACCTTAACTTCAATATTGATTAATCTTGCCATCATATTGTTTATCTGCCTAATTTATTGAGTAAGTTCCCTCTGAGTCCTGATTGCATGAGTTGTGGATGGAATTAGAATCATTGATAGTTCTCAATTTTCTATTTTCTCATCACTGGATGTCACATGAAACTGCTGAATTATTTAATAAAATTACTGTTTAATTGAGAACATGGCCATTGTCGATCTCTGGGACTTGGGTAGAAGGTGGATGCCACCACAATGCATCAACACCTATCGTCTTTGTGGCTCCTCCAAAATTTATGGACATCCCTGCATTGGGAAAACCCATAAACTCCACAAAGATGCATTGAATGCACCTGTTCAAATTAAAACGTTGGAGAATCCTGTTTTAAGTTTCTAATAGATATAGTTAATTATAACTGTTGCCTTATTTAGAAAGAGGGAGCATGGCATTTCAATACAACTAGATACATTACACAACCTAGAACACGGCCTCTCAATGCTTTTCTTTTTCTTTAGAACCCCACTGAAGTTTTCCCCCTGCTTCCTACTAAAAACTTTTTTTTCTTCACTTTTTTTTTTTTATTAAAACTCTGCATAAGAAGTTATCATTAGGTTCAATGGGGTTCTGTAGACTCAGAACGGGACCAGTATTCCTTCACAAGCTGCCCAAACAGCGAATCTTTCTCTTCATCAAGTTCATAGGTGTATCATACTCCATTACTTTTCCTGAAACAGAAATGAAATCATTTCCTTCAAAATTCAGACAAAAATATTTTAATATAAACTCATTTGCTAAAAATTCCACTTTCCATAATTCAGTTTGGATTTTAATTTGTTTGAATGTACATTAAGCTCAGATATTTCATAGTGTTGATTGACCTCTAGAGTTGAAGTAATTCAGTAGAGTTATTAAAAAAAAAGTAATTCAGTGGTAGATTGCAATTCCCTTTGAGGAACAAGTGTTGATCATCTAGAAGGATTGCCTTTGCATTTTGATTATAAATGTTGTGTAGAATATCGGTTCTGTAATTCTGGATGAAAAAGTATTATTTAGATGAAAGGTTAAATTAATTTATGTAACTCACCATCACTAATAGCAAGAACCATGGTGCAATCCATCACAATTGGTATCCTGTGCGCCACTATGATTTCTGTACAATCTGCAAATTCAGTCCGAATAGTTTTCTGCAGAATCATATCAGTTGCATTATCAATTGATGCAGTTGCTTCATCGAGCACCAATATTCGACTTTTCCTCAGAAGTACATGCCCTAAACAGAAAAGTTGTCGCTGCCCCACACTCCAATTTGATCCATCTTGCACAACTGAATAACAGGTTCATAGTTATTAGAGATAATTTTAAACTTAGCAAATGCTGCAAATTACACCATTGATACCTTACCTAAGGCTTCTAGGCCCTTTCCTTTATCTTGAAGAGTCTCTTGCAGTTGACACTTTTCAATAACGTTCAAACAGAAACTAATATCAATTAGTGCATATTTGCAGCCATGCAAACATGCAGAATTAGATAAGAAAGAAAATTCTACTTCTTTATACATGTTTTGTTATAGTAGAAGATCCAATAAGTACTTTCAGATAAGGAAAAGATTCAAGTATTACCTGCCAGATTTCTTGGTCAGAATAATGAGACGGGGGATCCAAATTGTATCTCACAGTACCATTAAAAAGAGTAGGATCTTGAGGAATTATTCTGAGCTGTGACCTAAGATCATGAAGTCCAATTTCAGAGATGTCAATGCCATCAACTATAATCTTCCGAAAGAGCACTTATGAGGTAGTCTTCCCTGCCAGTTAACAATACCAATCTTGTGCCCTCCTTCAAAAGTGCAATTTATCCCGCAAAGAACGAGAGGTGCATTAGGCCTGTATCTAACCTGTTCTGAGATCAACTTTCTTATTATGCTAACCTTTGTTTTGATAATTTTACCATTAAAGCAATCAATAATACCTACCTGCAAATCTTGTATCTCTTCTATTACTTGAGGGCCTTCACTGGGAATATGCATGTATTGATATAGCCTTTCTACAGAAATGATGTCATTTGCTATACTGCACTGCTTTTGAATTGCACGGACAAGGTTATTGCTTAAGGAAAGGCCATAAGAAAGTGACATCCCCGAGTCCTGCCAGTAGTTGGATGTCGGTGTAAACTATCAAATGACTACAATGGTCATAGTTCCAAGAACAACATTTGAGTACTTACTAGAGCTAAAATTCTGGGGAGGAAGCAAAACCATGCAAAGCGCTGCAGAGGCAAGAACAACTGCACTGATCATTTCTATCCGCTGGGTCAACCACTCATTTGCTGAAAAGTTGTGGAAAGAAGGATTAGCATTGGTGTCAGTGAGGTCAAGATTTTTTGCAAAGAACTTGTCGTCCTTCTCAAAAGCCCTTATTGTCATGGCTCCCGCTAAAGACTCCGCTAGATAACTTGCTACTAAGGACTTGGTTGTGCCACTTATCCTCATCAGTTCTTTTGCAGAGGCGAAGTAGTATCTCTGGCGAGAGATAAATGTCAGTTTCCAAAAAGTTCACAAGTTCTACATTATTACTCTTGATTTTAGCAATATGACTTTTACTGATTTGACTTAAAAAGAGTAAACTGATACTGATGCAAAGCAATTCCAAAGTCCAAATTTTGTCCATAATATGAGTATCATGCAGCCAAGGATGATGGTTACAGATTGCCTACAATGTTGTTGATTTTTATTGCATGAAAACCAGGGAATCTGGGAATGTTATCAAAGAAAGGACCTCTTGCTGTATTACCTGCAAGCTAATTGCGAGATAAATCATTAGTACACAGACAAACAAGACCTGCCAGGTGACAACGGCTAGTACTACAAGAGCAGAAGAAACATTTGTGGTAGGTGCAACTGAAAAGATAAGGCTGAGCGGGACATCAAGATCCATGATACTCAGATCCGAAGATATCTGCACATAGTGACAGAAAGCACATAAAAACATTAGTTCTAGGCATTAAACAATAGGGAACATTAACATTTCATGTTTGCCACGCTTACCCTGCTAAGTATCCTTCCCAAAGGTGTGGAGTCGTAGAAAGACATGGGTGCGTGGAAGAGGGAGTCTAATAGCTTTGAAAACAAAGATTTTGAAGATTTAAGACCCATATCAAGTGAACAAAACATCTGAATATTAAAAACAGTACTGAGGCCAATCCAATCAGCAAATAGACCAAGACCAATCGCGATGTGCTAACATGGGGATTATCAACTTTAGCAGCCATCCAACTGTTCTGTAATATCAGACCAATAGCAAACAGAAGGTGAGAGATACTGGCCATGGTGAAGTACAAGAACCCTTTTCTCTGATTCAGATATTGCATGTAAGGTTTGAAGCCCGTGTCTCCTATTTCTCTCTCTTCTTGCTGAATCAATTGATCACTTTTACATGCTTTGAGTTTGTTCTCTACGTATGTCTTCCTAATCTCTCTGGATGATGTTCCATGTCTATGGGCAGAACTAACGGCTGCAAGCTTTTCAGATCCGGCCGTCTCTTTGTGTGCGTTAACAAGGTCCTGAAATTCCTTGCTTGAGGCCAATAACCGATGGTAAGGACCTTCTTGTAGGATTTCCCCATCTGACATGAACTGTGGATAAAATAAAATAAAACTCACATCCATTCATTACGTTGAACTAACAGGATGTAAATATCAACAAGAAATGACATTAAAATTAAAAATTAAAAAAACACACACACACACACACACAGATTATACTAACCAAAACAGAATCGAAAGTAGGCAGGAAATCAACTTGATGGGTCACGAGTAAGACTGTCTTCCCAGAAAGCGCTCCCAAAACATATTCCTGTCAACGGTTTTAGTAAGCTTACGCTTGGAAGTTAGTAATTGAACGTCAAATCAACAGTAAACAAATACTGAAGACATGGAAGGTGTTGGGAAAAATGCGATTACATTGAATAAGCTCATAGCAGTATGTGCATCCAAAGCACTGAATGGATCATCTAAGAGAAATATATCAGCATTTTGATAGAGAGCCCGTGCAAGTTGAACGCATTGCTTCTGACCACCACTCAAGTTGATTCCTCTCCCCTATTTCAGTGAGATCACCAAAAGGAAGCAACTCAAGGTCCTTCACCAACGAACACCTCTCCAATGTTTCTCTGTATCTTTCACTATCCATGACAGACCCAAATAAAATAGTCTCCTGTATTGTCCCGTTCTGAATCCATACTGTTTGAGAAACATAGGAAATCTTCCCACATACTTTAATCTGTATATTCAATAAATGGAAGTGTTGAAATACATGGGATAAGAGACAATTCTCACAATGTTGGGATGTATTTTGTAACAAGAAAAAGAAGTAAAATAGCAGTAGCAAGTTATCAACTTACAGTTCCCTGAATCTTTGGAACTTCTCCAAGAATTGCTGCTAGAAGGGTTGATTTGCCTGAGCCAACTTCTCCACATATGGCCACCTTTTCCCCAGGTCTAACCTCCAAATTTATGTTTCTCAGAGTGGGCTCTGATGAATTCTCTTTGCAGGAGAATTTTGCCGACTTGATAAAAATGGAGTGATTCACACTCTCCTTGTTGCAATCGTGATGGACATGTGCACTCTGCAGCTCTGGTGCCTCAAGGAATTGTAAAATGCGTGCAAATGCAATCTTTGCTTGAATGAACACCCCAATACATCAGGAATATGTGAAATTGAATCCTGAACGAGGCGAAAAGTTGCTACAAAAGTGAAAACATTATTTGCATTTAGAGGAACTCTGAGGAAATAACATGCTCCAAAAGTAGCAGAAGAGACCAAAACAGGAGTCGACCAAAAGAGAATGTTGTGATATGCTCTTTCTGACTGCACTGCTGATAACCTTTTGTGTTCTAACTTCCTTAAATTTTCTATAACATTCTTGAAATGGGTTTCCCAAGCATACAGTTTTAAAACCTTCATGTTGACCAGAGCCTCAGAACTAGCCTTCAGTCTCTCATCTTGCGCCACCATTAGCTTAGACTGAAACTTATGCTGTATCTTTCCAATTGGAATATTGCAAAGCACGGTGAGAATTATCACTACCAGTGCTGCAATTGTTGCTAGCCCCACTGCATGGACAAGAATTGCTAATGCAAGACATAGCTGGAGGCCTGTCGTCCAACTCTCATGGAACCAAAATGGAAGTTCTCCAATTCTGTAAGCATCTACAGTTACATAGTTCATTATCTCACCAGCTGAGTGCTTCAACCTAGCAGAATTGGTTAATCTTAGTTGCTTTTTATAAATGGCTGCAATTAGCAATGACCTCACTTTCAGGCCAAGAAGCCTGCTTCGGAAGAACCACTGCCTTTGTGATATGGATTCTATGCTCTTTAGAAAGAAAAATTATATTGCCAGTAAGTGTCCTTCGTACTTGAAACTTTTTTTCCCCTCACCAACCAATATGAAGGAGTTCAGAAGTAAGGGCCGGCAGACGCTGTAAGAATCTTTAACAAAGCAAAGCACCCAGTTAAGAGGATTTCTTTCCAATGGCAAAAGATTATTGCCTTTAGAATTGATGGTTTTGCGCTTTTCTGCTTATTCAATTGTTCCAAGAACAGCATATAACAATTTTCAGCTCGATCTGCCTCGCGCAACTTGGGTATATCTTCATCCTCAAGAGTTTTCTTCCTGCCTTTTTTCATCAACGGATTTAACCACCAAAACGACATTCTACTGAGGAATCCAGCTTTGGCAAATGGAGTAACAAGGCCAACAGAATCGCTTTTGACCTTCATCTTTCAGTTCTTGCTCTTCAAACTCCGTATTGCATACAAGAACGGAATTGTATACACATTAGAAACTTGTCAACCAAATATTTATTCAACACAAAATACTGTGAACAAGAAGTCTCAAGTGATTCGATGCATGCAAATATTTTAAGTTTATGACTGGACATACCTCAATAGGCCTAAGAACTGCTTTGGTGCAAAAGTTCCAAGTGAGAGAACCCAATTCAGTATTAAGTTCAACTGCTTCTAAATTTAAGCATTTTACTATTTTTCATCAACCTTGTTTTCTATCATAATATAGACTATAGAGGAGCTCAACTCAACCGTCTCACAAATAAGGGTAATGTTGACAATGACACTGATATTGGAATCGTGCATGGGATTAAGTTTTGATTTGTGTACGTTAACATGGACCACTAAATGAAAGCAACGTTTTAAAGAGTGTAAATTGCATTTGAAACTGCAATTTTGCTGACAAAAATAGTGATTTAAAATCAAATTGCAGTAATTTGAAGTGTATTTTTAATGAATTGTGATTTTCAAAAGCAGGCAAAGGAGTGCGGTTTTAAAAACTAAACTACGATTTTACCAACTGTTTTAACTACGTTTTAAATCTCAAACATATCATAAAAGAAAAGAGGAAACATACCTAAATAATTGTTTTTTTGGTGTACCATGATGATTTAGATTTTTTTTTTTTTTTTTTTCCCTGTTGGGGTCTACCCGACATTATCAAGTTGAGTGTTTGGATTTTGCATGCTTTAACCTGACAGAGTTGATTTTAAATCGGAATTCCACTATAAAATATCTTCTTCTTTCATGAAACAAAGGATAGTGGCTCGGTGCATGGCATCAAATTTCCCAATATAAAATATTTCTCTATTGATTAGATTCGAAGGTTATTGCATTGATGAATTGATTCTTAACTAGGTAGTTTCAAAATCATTGAGCAATGAGCATTGAGATCAAACTAGACATGAATGATATAAAAATGGAATTATTGTTTGGGAAGGTGGAGAATTACAGAACGGAATATTAGAACTTGGAAGTGGGATCCTGTCCTGGCTCACGTCACCCTTCCTTCTACCTCAATTCAGGCATGAGAGTAGATAACTAGATACTATGTGCAATGTTCTGCAAGTACTTTTGTTTTTGAGAAACGAAAGCATTTAGGGAATTTTTTTTTTATTTATTTTTAAAAAAGGAACTAAAACATGAAATACCCACACTACAAATTTTTAAACTTCGATGTTATATATGATTATAAAACCGTATATTGGCGCCTGGCTTTCCTGGGTGCACCAAATTCCTTTTGCTATAGTACTGATGGCATAGATGGACACTCGTCTATTGGAAGTAGCGGTTGTACAATTGGTGTTTCGGGTCAATTTTTTGGCAACTCATTTCCCTTTAATTAAACGGGTGATATGGGTAATTGCCTGGCACTAGAATTATCATTGCCGTTCCCTATCTGGTGCGATTTGCTCGTTGATCGACGGAGATAAGGACTCGATATCCTTTGGTCTATCTATCCCACTCTAAAAGATATGGACCTGAGATGATGATAATGGTCCCAATGACCCTGCAAGTAGCATTACATAACATCAGCTATTTCCTTTATTAATCTTCATCCATCAATGTTCCGTATGTGGGTTTGTGGGGGGAGGGGGAAGAACTTGATAGATTCCTTCCAAAGTTCATCTGCTCGGTCAAAAAGATGGAGTCTATAGAGTAAGTGAGTAACCACCACCAAAAGCAGTCACAAAGATCGGGCTTTCTTCCATTATCATTCTCTTTTTCCTTTTGATCGTTTGTGTCGATGATTGCAAGCTTTTGTCGATGATTGTAACTTGTAGTAAGCTTTTGATTATGGAAAACCTATCAGCATTCTTTTTCTGAAGATAGAAACAGACCTCTTAGGTCTCATCCACAAAAAGATGATAGTAACTCAATTTTTATGGATTGAAAATTAAAAAATAAAATAAAAATAAATTGAGATTTTGGAGGAGATCAACATCAAATTGATCACTTTGGAAGGATCAATGTTATGGCCAACAGAATCTCTTTCAACCTCTTGTTCTTCAAACTCTGTATTGCATACAATTGATACAAGAACGTACGGAATTGTATATACATAAGAAACTTGTCCACAAAATATTTATTCTACACAAAATGCTGTGAACAAGAAGTCTCAAGTGATTCGATGCATGCAAATATTTTAAGTTTATGACTCTGGACATTCCTCAATAGGCCTAAGAACTGCTTTGGTGCAAAAGTTCCAAGTGAGAGAACCCAAGTTCAACTGCTTATAAATTTAAGCATTATACCATCTTTCTTCAACCTTAATTTCTATCATGATTTAAAGGCAAATAATGGTAATGTTGACAGTGAGTCAGTGACATACATGGAATTAAGTTTTGATTTGTGTTAATTAGCATGGAAAGCCACTAAATGAAAACAACGTTTAGCCAAATAAATGGTGTGAGAAGTCTCACTTGCTAGCTAGCTAGTTTAATTTGTTGAAAAAAAGGACCACCAACATTAATAACGATGTTGAGATAATGTACACCATAATGGAAGAGTCTTAGTCTTATAGACTCAAGTAATCAATTATCAGGATTATGTTATTTCATTATCCTAACCATCCTTTTTTTTAAACGGGTTCAGTAGGTTTACATGTGGGTCTTACATATTCAATGATAAATGGTAGATTTTAAATATATATATATATATATATGGAGATAATTAGGAGAATCAGAAGTAGCATTTCTTATTCTCAAATAACAGAAAAAGTGATTTAAAATCAAATTGCAGTAATTTAAAATGCGTTTTTAATGAATTGTGATTAAAAAATGCAGGCAATGGAGTGCGGTTTTAAAAACTTTTAAATCTCAAACATTTCATAAAAGATAGAAAAGAGGCCGGAAACATACCTACATAATTGCTTTTGGTGTGCGGACCATGATGATTCAGGTTTTATCTGTTGGGGCTTCTCTACCCGACCTATCAAGTTGAGTTAACCTGACGGCTGATACCATTGTCGTCCTGGAGTCCCCGTGAGTTGATTTTAATTAGTCGGAATTCCACTATAAATATCTTCTTCTTTCTTGAAAGAAAGGATAGTGCATGGCTTGGTGGCATTAGATTTCCTACAGAGAAATATTTAACTCTTGAATAGATTTAAAAATGGAATTACGCACTGTTTGGGGGAAGGTGGAGAGCTACAGGACGGAATATTGTTTTATACATATATGAGAGAGAGGAGAGATCCACTTCATTAAGAGGGCCCAACCGATTGAGTTCACTTTTAGATATATATATATATATATATATATATATATATAATGTTCTGCAAGTACTTTTGTTTTTGAGAAATTAATGAAGTGCCTGGCTCTGTCGTGTACATCTTCTATTAGATGTCATTTTTTTGTTGTTGTAAATTATTAGATGTTGAACAATCTTGGTTACCTTCATTGAACAATCTTGAACTGTCTTCACTATGCATGTAGCGTAAGGGATATTACTTACGTTTTCTGTCGCGAGAAAGAGCAGCTCAACCATCTGTCTAATTAGACAGCCAGGCATATAAGCCCCCATTATGTACCCAAAACTTCTCTTCAAAGTGCCTTAAAATTGCAACATGGCGTGAACCCATATTTTTAAGTGAGTGAACTGGTACTTTAAATAAAATTGAACCAGTTATTTAATATAAGGAAATGTTAGGTGTTCTTCTAGTGTTCTTCTGGTGTTCTCCTAATTGTAATGTGTCTTTTAAAATCATTGTTGAATTTAAAATTATCATTATTGACTTTTAATCTATTGGGAGAACACTAAAGAACACTAGAAAAATACCTAACATTTCCCTTTAATATATATTAATCTTTTTAGTTAATATCCAATTGATCACTTTGGAATGATCAATTAATGTTATGGGCCTAAGATTAGTATTGTGTTGTCTTCAAATGATAGCTTAATCGGCTAGAGGCCATGCTTCATGTGGTGTAGGTTAGTAATTCGAATTCCTCTCTTTCATTTCTCTTCTCTTGCGAACACGTAAAATATAAATAAATAGTATTATATTTTATAGGTGTTTAATAGGTGCTTAGTTGTCATCCTTATTTACTTATCTTTGTTCTTATTTGTAAGTATTTTTTAATATACCTTGTTCTAGTAGTGTAAGTAAGATTTTATCATCCAATTGTCATCCATTAGTGAGTGATGTTAGAAGAATTCTCGACTTTCTTGTGTCTTCTCAAATATGACGTAGCCCTTAAAATCACCAACAAATCTTTAATGATTATCTCAAAATTGAGTAAGAGAGTTATCTTGAATTTCAAAACAAAGTTAGGAAAAAGACAAATGCCACCATAATGGTTCAACAAAAATGCACAGCTGGCTCTTCAAACTTTTTTCATGAGACATCATGGGTGAATAAACCTATCTACATCAGGTTGATGGTGAATGCTGTTCATAGAAATGGAGCAGCTTTTTTGAGTTTCTCATGGTTCATTGCATTCTCAATATGAACCACTCATATGATCAGTATTGGAGACATCCAAAAATCAAAATGGTGGAGAATGTTTTGTTCATAATAGTGGAGCTCTTCTAAGTTTCTAATAGATATAGTTAATTATAATTGTTTGCCTAATATATAAAGAAGGAGCATAGCATTTCAGTACAACTAGATACATTAAACAACCTAGAACATGGCCTCTCAATGCTTTTCTTTTTCTTTAGAGCTCCACTGAAGTTTTTCCCCTGCTTCCCACTTAAAACCTTTGTTTTTTTCTTCCCGTTTTGTTAAAAAAGTCGGCATAAGAAATTATTGTTAGCTTCAATGGGGTTCTGAAGACTCAGAACGGGACCAATATTCCTTCACAAGCTGCCCGAACAGTGAATCTTCTCTCTTCATCAAGTTCATGGGTGCATCACACTCCATTGCTTTTCCTGAACAGAAATGAAATCATTTCCTTCAAGATTCGAACAAAAATATTTTAATATAAAGTTATTTGCTAAAACATCTGTTTTCACTTTCCATAATTCTGTTTGGCTTTTAATTTGCCTGAATGTACATTAAGCTCAGATATTTCATAGACTAAATCGTGGTGCTGATTAACCTCTAGAGTTGTAGAAATTCAGTGGTAGATTACAATTCCCTTTGAGGAATAAGTGTTCATTCTCTAAAAGGATTGCCTTTGCATTTTGATTATAAATGTTGTGATGTCAACTCTAGCAAAGGATATATTAGATAGAAAAATCGAAGTCTCTCTGTAATTGTGGATGAAGATTTTCAGATGAGACTACCTAACACTGAAGTTATCCTTAGACAGACAAGGACTACCAAGCATAACATAGTTATGGAAGTTATCCTTAGACATAGGTTCAAAGCACGTGCACAGGGATATGGAGTATTATTTAGATGAGAGGTAAAATTAATTGATGTGACTCACCATCGCTAATGGCAAGAACCATGTTGCAATCCATCACAGTTGGTATCCTGTGTGCCACTATGATTACAGTACAATCTGCAAATTCATTCCGAATAGTTTTCTGCAGAATCATATCAGTTGTATTATCAATTGATGCAGTTGCTTCATCGAGCACCAATATCCGACTTCTCCTTAAAAGCACACGCCCTAGACAGAAAAGTTGCCGCTGGCCGACGCTCCAATTCGATCCATCTTCCACAACTAAATAACATGTTCATAGTTGTTAAAGATAATTTTAAACTCAGCAAATGCTGCAAATTTCAATATTGAAACCTTACCGAAGGCTTCAAGGCCCTTTCCTTTTTCCTCAAGAGCCTCTTGCAGCTGACACTTTCCAATAACCTTCAAACGGAAACTAACATCAATTCATGCCTATTTGCAACCATGCAGAATTAAATAACAAAGAAAAAATTGTACTTCTTTTACATGTTTTGTTATAGTGGAAGATCCAATAGGTACTTTCAGATAAGGAAAAGATTCGTGGTATTACCCCCAGATTTCTTGGTCAGAATATTGAGACAAGGGATCCAAGTTGTATCTCACAGTACCATTAAAAAGAGTAGGATCTTGAGGAATTATTCCGAGACGTGACCTAAGATCATGAAGTCCAATTTTAGAGATGTCAATGCCATCAACTATAATCCTCCCTGCAGCTGGCTCTACCAGACGAAAAAGAGCACTTATGAGGGTAGTCTTCCCACTGCCAGTTCGGCCAACAATACCAATCTTGTGCCCTCCTTCAAAAGTGCAATTTATCCCGCAAAGAACGAGAGGTGCATTGGGCCTATATCTGACCTGTTCTCAGATCAACTTTCTCAGCGAGTTAGTATGCTAACCTTTTGTTTTTATAGTTTTACCATTAAAGCAATCAATAATAACTACCTGCAAATCTTGTATCTCCACTTTACCCACAACAGGCCAATAAGTCACAGGGCGACTCCCTTCTATTACTGGAGGGGCTTCACTGGGAATATGCATGTATTGATATAGCCTTTCTACAGAAATGATGTTATTTGCTATACTGCATTGCTTTTGAATTGCACGGACAAGGTTATTGTTTAAGGAAAGACCATACGAAAGTGCCATCCCCATAAATCCTGTTAGTAGTTCAATGTCAGTGTAAACTACTAAATGATACAATGGTCATAGTTCCAAGAACAACATTTGAATACTCACCAGAGCTAAAAGTCCGGGAGGAAGTAAAACCATGCAAAGTGCTGCAGAGGCAAGAACAACTGCACTGACCATTTCTATCCATTGAATCAACCACTCATTTGCTGAAAAGTTGTGGAAAAATGGACTAGCATTGGTGTCAGTGAGGTCAAGATTTTTTGCAAAGAACTTGTCTTCCTTCATGAAACAGTGAAGATAAGGCCGAGCAGGACATAAGATCTGTGATACTCAGATCAGAAGAGACCTACACATAATGCCAGAAAGCACATAGAAACATTAGTTTTGGGCATTAAACAATAGGGACATTAACATTGCATGTTTTGCCATGCACCCTACTAAGCATCCTTCCCAAGGTGTGGAATCGTAGAAAGACATTGGTGCATGGAAAAGGGAGTCTAATAGTCGTGAAAACAAAGATTTTGAAGATTTAAGACCCATAGCAAGTGAACAAAGACATCTGCATATTAAAAACAGTATTGAGGCCAATCCAATCAGCAAATAGACCAAGACCAATCGTGATTTGCTAACATGGGATTATCAACTTTAGCAGCCATCCAACTGTTCTGTAATATCAGACCAATCAAATATAGGTGAGAGATACTGGCCATGGAAGTACAAGAACCCTTTGTTCTGATTCAGATATTGCCTGTAAGGTTTGAAGCTCATGTCTCCTACTTCTCTCTCTTCTTGCCTAATCAGTTGATCACCTTTACATGCTTTGAGTTTCTCTATATACGTCTTCGTGATCTCTCTGGATGATGTTCCATGTCTATAGGCAGAACTGACGGCCTGCAAGCCTTTCAGAGAAACCAGCCGTTTCTTTGTGCGCATTAACAAGGTCCTGAAATTCCTTGCTTGCATCCAATAACTGATGATAAGGACCTTCTTGTAGGATTTCCCCATTTGACATGAACTGTGGATAAAATAAAATAAAACTCACATCCGTTCATTATGTGGAACTAACAATAATATCTGCAAGAAATTACATAAAAAGCCAAGAAAAGATCAGTGTTGGCTAAGCGACTCTTTCAGTGCATAGTCCATGACATAACTCGAGAAAGAGTGGAGTTATGAGTAGATTAAGATAATAATTCTTCAAAAAAATACAAACTCGACGGCTTTGAGACATCTCCAAAATCTTTAGTGTAGTTCCCATAGGAAAAAAAAAAAAACATAAATAGAAGATAAAAAAGTGCTCTGTGTATTTTAAACTGTTATCAAGAAATGAGAGATTGCAAAATTCAACTCGTCAACTCTAGTATACTAACCAAAACAGAATCGAAAGCAGGCAGAAAATCAACTTGATGGGTCTGAGTAGACTGTCTTCCCAGAAAGCGCTCCCAAAACATATTCCTGTCAACGGTTTTAGTAAGCTTACACTTGAAGTCAGTGATTGAACTCCAAATAAACAATAAACAAATACTGAAGACATGGAAGGTGATGGGAAAATGTGATTACATTGAATAAGCTCATAGCAGTCTGTGCATCCAAAGCACTTAATGGATCATCTAAGAGAAATATATCAGCATTTTGATAGAGAGCACGAGCAAGTTGAATGCGTTGCTTCTGACCACCACTCAAGTTGATTCCTCTCTCCCCTATTTCAGTGAGATCACCAAAAGGAAGCAACTCAAGGTCTTTAACCAACGAACACCTCTCCAATGTTTCTGTATATCTTTGACTATCCATGGCAGACCCAAATAATATATTATCTTGTATTGTCCCGTTCTGAATCCATGCTGTTTGAGCAACATAGGAAATCTTCCCAAATACATTAATCTGCATATTCAATAAATGGAACCATACTACTCAGTTAGAATACTTAACCTTTTCCATTGTAAGATGTGAAGAAAAACATAATAAAATGAAATTTAGAGAGGGAAAAGAATTATGTGGTTCGATCTCTGACCTACATCCACATATTCAAGCCTTATAAGTTACATTTTGCTCTTATTTCTTGACATGTTTACAACACCAATGATCCATATTTATTGCAAAAGTGTGGTAATCAAATCACATGGATTCACATGGATTTGATTATCAATCACTAATAATTTGATTAAAATCACAATATATGGAAATATATTATAACAAGATAGGAGTGCATTTACACAAATGGGTGCATAATTATGGGATTGGCAGTGTTGGATTACATAGGATAAGAACAATTCTCATAATGTTGGGATTTATTTTGTAAACTAGAAAAGAAAGTCAAAGAGCGGTAGCAACTAGTTCCCTGAATCCTTGGAACTAATTGCTGCTAGAAGGGTTGATTTGCCATATAGCCACCTTTTCTCCAGGTCTAACCTCCAAATTTAAGTTTCTCAGAGTGGGCTCTGATGAATTCTCTTCCAGGAGAATTTTGCCGACTTAATAAAAATGGAGTGATTCACACTTTCCATGTTGCAATTGGTTTGGACATGAGCACTCTGCAGCTCTGGTGCCTCAAGGGTGTAAAAATACGTGCAAATGCAATCTTTGCTTGAATGAACACCGCCAATACATCAGGAATAGATGCAATTGGGTCCTGAACGAGGGCGAAAGAAAGTTGCTACAAAGCTGAAAACATTATTTGCATGTAGAGGAACTCTGAAATAACATGCTCCAAAAGTAGCAGAAGAGACCAAAACAGGAGTTGACCAGTGGAGAATGCACACTGCAGATAACCATTTGTGCTCAAATCTTCTATAACATTCTTGAAATGGGTTTCCCAAGCATACAGCTTAAAACCTTCATGTTGACTATGGCCTCAGAACTAGTCTTCAGTCTCTCATCTTGCAACCATTAGCTTAGACTGAAACTTATGTATCTTTCCAATTGGAATATTGCAGAGTACGGTGAGAATTATCACTACCAGCGCTGCAATTGATGCTAACCACTGCGTGGACAAGAATTGCTAATGCAATACATAGTTGGAGGGATGTCGTCCAAATCTGATGGAACCAATATGGAAATTCTCCAATTCGATAAGCATCTACAGTGACATGGTTTATTATCTCACCACCTGAGTGCTTCAACCTAGCAGAATTAGATAATCTCAGTTGCTTTTTATAAATGGCTGCAATTAGCAATGATCTCACTTTCAGGCCAATAAGCCTGCTTCGAAAGAACCACTGTCTTTGTGATATGGATTCTATGCTCTTGAGAAAGAAAAATGATATTGCCAACAAGTGTCCTTCGTACTTGAAACTTTTTCCCTCGCAACCAATATGAAGGAGTTCAAGTAGGGGCCCAGCAGAAATTGTAAGAACCTTTAACAAAGAAAAGCACCCAGTTAAGATGATTTCTTTCCAATGGCACAGATTATTGCTTTAGAATTGATGGTTTTGCTGCTTATTCAATTGTTCCAAGAACAGCATATAACAATTTTCTGCTCGATCTGCCTCGCACAACTTGGGCATATCTTCATCCTCAAAGTTTTCTTCCTGCCTTTTTCATCAACGGATTTAACCACCAAAACGACATTCTGAGGAATCCAGCTTTGGCAAATGGAGTAACATGGCCAACAGAATCCTTTCAACCTTCATCTTTAGTTCTCTTGCTCTTCAAACTCTGTATTGCATACAAGAACGGAATTGTATAAACTTGTCAACCAAATATTTATTCCACCCAATTGACAACCTGTAAAGTTTTCTAACAATAAGGGGAAATTTTCATTGACAGTAAACACTAATAGATATGTACACCACTATATAGTGACGTGGTTCGTGATTTACAAGGCAAAGCAAAGGGGTTGTCAATTAAGAAGATTTGCTAGTCAAGTATTTCCCATAGGTGAGCTCCTCTATTGAATGTTTGCATGATGAGACAAATTCCATTTATTATGATGGTTGAATAGGACAAATCTTTCCTTGAGTGAAGATTCTGAATTATCTCTCCTTTCCATTTCTGCACGATTGACAGCAAGACTCCTTTCCTTCTTTGTATCTCCAATAGCTGCAAGGTTATTGACAGGAAGATGATCTTCATTTGGCAAGTGCAATCGCACTACACCTTGGACAGCAGCAGTAATATTTCCATTCTTAGGACTTGGGGCAGAGGCAACGGAACTATTCACATTAACTCCCCCCCACCCTATTAGGTTCGTGAAGTTACCTTCTTAAGAGGTTGCATGAATGTACTGCCCGTATGGAGTGACATGCACAATCTGCTTACAGCTAATAGTATACTGTTCCCAGCTAAAAAGAAGAAGAAAAAGAAAATGCAATTGCATATGAAGGATGACATACAAGATTTAATTCTTTGTCAAAATACTGTGATTTCTAGTATTAGCCATGATGCCAAATACAGACTCAGAGCTGCTAAACAAAATTGACAGATTCAAATGGGAACTGAACACTCTCCTTGTTTTGTCTAGTAATCTGTCAGACGTTTGTTTTATGCAGAATTGTAGCGCAGGTTTTCTCTTTATTTATTTTTCTCAGTACCTGCTTTTCTGTTTGCTCTACCTTACAGTGGTTTTGATGGATGCTGATTTGTCCGAAATAGAGCGAAAGAAATCAAGCCAACAAAAAGCTGAAACGCCTGCAGTGAAGCTCTAAAGCAGCATATCTTCTTGCTTTTGAACGAGAATTCCCAAGTGATTCGATGCATGCAAAAAAAAAAAAAAATTAAGTTTATGAATATGGACATACCTCAATAGGCCTAAGAACTGGTTCTTTGTCCTCCACTTAGCCAGTAGATTATACAAAAAGCTTTGGTTCATTAAGTTCAACTGCTTCTAAATTTCAGCAGCCATGTTTTCTATCAAATATAGATGATGTGAACTCAACCGTCTCACAGTAATGGTAATGCCGTAATGATGACAATGACAAGTTCTGACTTGAGTTCCACATGGACCACTAATTGATTGGAAAACAATTAACGTTTTGAAGAGCTAGTGTAAATGTTTGTGATGTGAGGGTCATGATGATACCGGTTTGTATAACTTGACACTAATGTTAATGTAGTCCTGGACTCCCCGTGAGTTGATTTTAAGTAGGATTTCCACTAAAAAATGGTGTCAGATTTACCTCTAGAAAAGATTTTATTCTTGAAATATTTAAGGGTTGGTGGTGTTGCATTGATGAATTAGATTCTTAATTAGAGCAATGAGCATTGAGATTAAAAATAAAAATAAAAATAAAAAGCCCCTAATAAAAAATAAAAAGCCCCTAGATTCTTTTTTTAGTCGTACAGTCGCTTGGACCCCTAATATAATAAGGCATTAAATAACATTAAACATGCATGATATTAGAGCACTAGTAACAGATGCTTTATATACCATTATCTTTCTTATGTTTAGGAAAAAAATCAAAAAAATCACAAAAATCACAAAAAAATTTCACAAAAATCACAAAAAAATCACAAAAATTTCAAAGGGGTCTCCACCATCCCTCCTCCCCACGTCCCTCTCACACCGGACTCTAGTAGTTTACTTGATGTCCCTAGACCCGGTGCCCCCGTCCCTTTTTCTCATCCCCCACCTCCTCCATTCTAGTTTTTGTTTGATATTTTGTTGTATTACTTTTTTGTACATTTACGTGTTTTTGAGTTTTTTTTGCGTTTACGCGATCTTCTCAGCGCCTTGATTTCGTTATCCTCAATCATTGTTGAGCTATCTTTATTGCCCCCCATGACGAGCTTCCACCGTGTCTTTCTTTTGTACGAAGTCAGCGACACCGATCGGTTTCTTTTCTGTATTTCATTGTTATTTGCTTGTAATAATGCTCCTCGATGGTTCGATTGGATCCCCTTTGATCATGACACCGTATTAATGTGGATGTATATTACCTGGCTTTGGTCGAGGAGGAAAAATGATCCGAGACTTCTATGTCGTGGATGAATGTGTATCTGGCTTAATTATCGAGGAGGATGAGTGTGCATAAGAGGTTTACCTCTTAGGGTCGTGGAATACGCTTCTGTCAGAGTTGATGGTGTCTACTTGGTTCGAGTCTTTGAACACCTTAATGATTTGAATGTTTATCCCTGTTATTTTAGTCATGGGGTAGCGGATGTGTTTTTCGAATTTAGATTGGATTTGTATGAGATTCGATTTGTGACTTATAGCTTATTCTAATTTACTTGAGCTTACCTACGTAATTGTAAGAGCTTTGCTCTTGAATTCTATGAAATGAGAATGAATTCTTTTCCAAAAAAAAAAAAAAAAACAGATGCTCTATATACCATTATCTTTCTTATGTTTAGGAAAAATTTCAAAAAAATCACAAAAATCTACTCACACCAGATTTCCTATATTTAACCAAACATCAAGAGTTGCTATAGTATTTTTCAATGTGTAGAAAACTAAAAGTGGTTCCCTATATATTATTTTAATATAAACATTTCTCTTTCCTCTCTCCTCTCTCATCTGTTTGTCTTTAATTGGAGATTGTATCGGAGTTTTGTGAAAAAAATGGAGGATAAGTAAGAAACTTGTATTTTATAAAGAAATAATATTTTGGGAAAAGTCCACATACCCCCCCCCCTCAAACTACCACCAAATTGACAATGTCCCCCCAAACTTTTCAATTGTGACAATGTTCCTCCCTAAATTACCAATAATTGTCAATGTTCCCCCCAGTGACGAAATTACCCTTAGTAAAATAATAATAATAAAAAAACTAAAACTTCTAGAAAAAAACATAAAACTAAAAAAATTTTTTAAAAAAAAATCCAAATGGTGGAAAATTAATTTTTTTTAAAAAAAAAAATCATTTGTATAAGAAAAAAAAATCAATTTTCAATTTTTTTTTTATAAAAATTGGAAAAAACTTTTTTAAATAAAAATTTTTGTTTTCTAAAAAAAAAAAATCTTTTAAATAAAAATTTCTGTTTTAAAAAAATATTTCTTTAAAAAAATTGTTCTTTTTAAATTATAATTTTTCCCTTTTTTTAATTTAAAAATATATTTTTTATTTTATAGGAGTATTTTTGTCTTATTGAGAAATATATAGGGATATTTTTATCTTTTTGCTAATCTTAGGGGGGACATTGACAATGTTTTGGTAGTTTGGAGGGGATATTGTCACAATTGAGAGTTTGGGAGGGGGGGACATTGTCAATTGGGTGGCAGTTTAAGGGGGAAATATGAACTTTACCCTAATATTTTTAATGGTATAGAGAAAGATAAGGGAAGCTATTGTGAAATATATTTTCATAGGAAAGCAAAAAGTGATTGTGCCCTAAACTTAGGAAAAATCAAAAGAAGGCTGCTGCTGGTACTCTTATATTATGGCATACCGAATAAAAATTTTTGGAAAAATTACAGTTTACACATGGAAAGCTATTGTGAAATAGAAAAATGCTAGGAGTTCACCCCGTAGGTTCTCCTGGTGTTCTCCCAATCTTACGTAAAACATGATTTAAGAAAAAATAAAATTGTAATAGCCTCCACAATCGGTTTTTTTAGGCATTAGTACCAAATTTGAGGCATTAGCACCAAATTTGTGAGATATTAGCACTAAAATTGAGGCATTAGCATCAAATTTAGGATGGTCAAATCCATTTTTGATGGTATCATCCCTGAAGGGTTAACCTTCCACCCCTAGGTTTTAATTTTGAATAAAAAAAACAAGTTTTAAAGCATTAGAACCTAACTATTAACTCATAAAAATTATTTTGTTAGCAAAAAAACGATACTACAATTTTATTTTTTCTTAAATCATGTTCTATGTAAAACTAGGAGAACGCCAGGAGAACATTATGGGAGAACCCTTAGCAAATCCCTGTGAAATATATTTTCATAGAAAAGCAAAAGTAATTTTGTGCCATAAACTTAAGAAAAATCAAAGGAAAGCTGCTAATGCTCTTATATTATGGCATACCGAATAGAAATCTTTGGAAAAATTACAGTTTACCCTCCAAAGTTGACAGCGTTTTTCAATCCAAATACCAAATTTTCAATTTTTGCAATACACCACCACAAAGTTCCAATTTTTTTTTTTCAATTCAACCAATATTATCCCAAAATTCCTGTATTGCCCCTAATTTTTATTTTTTATTTAAAAAAAATTAGGGGTGCAAAAATGGCAAGATGACCCAAAAAAAATTTTTTTAATAAAAAAATTAAAAATTAGGGACAATATGGGAAGTTTTGGATACAATTAGTCAAATTGCAAAACTTTGAAACTTTGGATGGTGGATTGCAAAAATTGAAGTTTTGGTATTCGAATTGAAAAATGCTGTCAACTTTAGGAAGTAAACTGTAATTTTTCCAAAATCTTTAAACAATTAATTGCAAGGGGAAAAGGTTTTCACTGTAATTGATGTTTGTAATCTAAAGAACCTCCCTTGGTATGGATTGGAGGGGATACGATATAATTCTTTGATCCCAAATCCACGATCCCACAGAGAAAATCTTTCCTTTGCAAATAACCACATGTTGGCGGCTGCCTTCCTGGGTGTCCACCAAGCCAAATTCCTTTTGCCATGGTGCTCATGGATATGCGTGTCAAATTCGAATTATGTTGAGATACGAGTGTTAAGAGTAAAGACTAGGTAGTTTCTTTGTTTCCAGAAGGGGAAATTACAGTTTATCCCCCAAAGTTTACTTTTTTTTCTTTTTTGAATGAATTTACCTCAAAGTTGATAACGTTTAAATTGGGCATAAAGTTTCAATTTGAATACCACCTAAAATTTCAATTTTTATCAATTTGACCAATTGTATCAAAAACTTCTCATATTGCCCCTAATTTTTTTAATTTTTAATTTTTTATAAAAAAAATTGCAGTGGTTGTAGCCATCCCTTTGGCAATCTAGCCATTTTTGCACCCCCCCTCCCCCAAAATTTGTTTTATTATTTATATAAAAAAAACAAATATGAAATTTTGAGATAATATTGGTAGAATTGAAAAAAAAAATTGAAACTTTGAGAGAGGAGGTGAATTGCAAAAATTGAAACTTTAGTATTCGAATTGAAAAACATTGTCGACTTTAAAGGGTTAACCTGTGAGATACAATGCTGCACTTAAACATCGTTTGCATAAGATTGCTTTTAATCCTCTGCCTTACAACTCTCTTACAGCCCAACAACTTAATCCTTATAACATCCTCCCAATTAGTAATAAATCGCCTTATTTTAAAGCTTATGTATTTGGATAAAACAATATCAACCATTCAGTTCTATTGTTATTACTCGATGTGGGATTCCAATTCCATCACATGTAAAACTCCAACAATCACAATCTACTTTATCTGTTTTTCTGTCAACATCGTGGTTGCCCCAAATGCATAGAGTGTAAAATGAAACTCATGAGGCTAAATTCAGTGAGGGAGTAATTGCTGTTTTATCTTGAATTTCAACACAAACTTAGGAAAAGGACAAATGCCGCCATAATGGTTCAACATAAATGCATATATAGCTGGCTACCTCTTCAAACTTTCAAACTTTCTGCACGAGTCATGGGTGAATAAACCTATCTGCAGCAAGTTCGTAGTGGATGCAGCTCATAGAATTGAAGCCTTTTTTTAGTTTCTCATGAATTCATCCCCTTTCAGAAATATGGAGGGGTGAGATTTGAATATACTTAGATACATTACACAACCTAGGATGACCAACAAAAAAAAAAAAAATACCAACAGAAAGAATGACCAAAAAAATATTATTATTTCAAACACTTTTTTATTTTATTTTTTACTTCGTTTTTTTCTTTTAAAAAAAAAAAAAAAAGTCCAAAGTTGGGCAAAAATTTACCATTTTTATGAAGGAAAATGCATTTTTTAAAAATAAAAAAAAATACCAACCGAAATAATGACCAAAAAAAGTATTATTATTTCAAACACTTTTTTTTTTTTTTTTTACTTTGTTTTTTTCTTTTAAAAAAATAAGTCAATAGTTGGGCAAAAATTGACCATTTTTATGAAGGAAAATGTATTTTTTTTAAAAAAATATATATATATACCAACTGAAAGAATGACCAAAAAAAATATTCTTATTTCAAGCACTTTTTTTTATTTTTTACTTTGTTTTTTTCTTTAAAAAAAAAATAAGTCAAAAGTTGGGCAAAAGTTAGGAAAAAAAATTGGGTCTTTAACATTTTCCTTCTCAATTCATTTTTAATGAACTGTGATTCAAAAATGTGGGTTAAAAACTTTTAAATCTCAAACATTTCATAAAAGATAGAAAAGAGGCCGGAAACATATAATTGTTTTTGATGTGCGGACCATGATGATTCAGGTTTTATCTGTTGGGGATTCTCTACCCGACCTATATATCAAGTTGAGTTAACCTGACGGCTGATACCATTGTCGTCCTGGAGTCCCCGTGAGTTGATTTTAATTAGTCGGAATTCCACTATAAAATATCTTCTTCTTTCTTGAAACAAAGGATTAGTGCATGGCTCGGTGGCATCAGATTTCCCAACAGAAAAATATTTAACTCTTGAATAGACTTAAAGGTTGGTGGTATTGCATTGATGAATAGATTCTTATCTACCTATATATTTTATTGGGAAATGCTAGGGGTTTTCTTAGTGTTCTCTTGGCGTTCTTCCAACTAGAAAATTGTACATAACGCTAACGCTTGCTTTTAATAACTCTTTAAATGGAATTATTAAAACGCTAATCGCCTAGGATTGCTGATTAGCGATTCTAGGGTATGAAAAGCGATTATAATGCTTGCTCCGCTTTTATTTATATATAATTATATAAATATATATTAATTATTTATATTAGTTAAATAACTTTTATATATATATATAAAACAAAAAAATGAATAAAACGGCGTCATTTTGGTGTTAAAAATGATGCCACAACCACTCTCTACCGTATATACTATTTATATTATATAAGATGAAACCCTATCTTATTCTCCCAGAACATTCACATTTCACACAAGCCGGCCCTCTCCTCGTTAAGTTTCATCTTAACTTTGAGTTCTCCCATAACCCTCTCTCTCACTGCTCCTCTGCCTCACTATCGCCTCTCAAACTCTCACCAAAATCAATCGTGTCAATTTTCATCGATATTCATTGGGTTCAATTAATTATCTATTTTCCTTGGACGGGTCTCAGCCATTTTAATTTGTAAATGTTTTTCTTAAAAGATTGTCAAGAAATTGATGTGGAGAAGTACCAACAAGTTACATTTCTTACTTTTAACAAATTGGTGCTTGTCATATTAAACACCTGCTACTTTAGGTGGGCTTCTTTGCCCCACGAATATGGATCTGATTCATCTAATACATGTAGTTGTCCTGTCGGCATTTGCGTCAATATTGTTGGTCATTTAGATTTTCTTTTTTTCTCTTAACCATGGTTGATATTCATGATTTATATTATTTTGAATGCATATAGTTAAATATACTTTACCATTTATTTAATAACAGATGTCCTATGCCTCCAAGAATGACAATGATGGAGGATTTTGTGCACAAACTGTGCTTGGGGGATTTTGGGTGCCATCTGTGATCAGTTGAAAACTTGTAATATTTGTTTTGCTTGTAATATTTGCTTCCATTTGTTTTGGCTCAAGGATTTTGTATCATGTGTTGAAGGCTTGTAATATCTATTTTGCTTGCATTTGCTGGTTTCAGACTTTCAATGGTTTGTAGTATGTTTTGGACCTTTTGGTTTTGGTTGTAGTATGTTTTAATTTTAGTTTCAAACTTTCGGTGAGTGATTTGTAGTGTGAAATAAGCCCAAAAAATATGGCTAAATAAGCCCAAAATATATGAAAAATGAAGACCCAAAAAAAATATATATATATAAAAAAAAAAAAAGCCCAAAAGCCAATTTTTAAAAGCAAAGTATAATTTGTTAGCGTTTGAATAACATTAGCTATCTAA
Organism: Carpinus viminea; assembly: GCA_013348765.1. Lineage (NCBI taxonomy): Eukaryota > Viridiplantae > Streptophyta > Magnoliopsida > Fagales > Betulaceae > Carpinus > Carpinus viminea. Next base: position 855,250 of record CP054673.1, read on the forward strand.
AATAACCACTAACCTCCTAGGCGGAGGTGGTTGCAGTTATTGAAAATCCAATAACCGCCTAAAAGCGGAGGCGGTTGCGGTTATCGCAAATAACCGCTTGAACACTCCTACTAGTTCTAACTGTGATGTAACTTTTAAAATCATCGTTGGATTTGAAATTATCATTATTGACTTTTAATCTATTGATTATTTTAAAAGCCACATAACAATTGAAAGAACTCCATGAGAACCCCTAGCAATATTTTATTATCACCGAGCAATGAGCATTGAGATCAAAATAGACATGAATGATATAAAAATGGAATTACGCACTGTTTAGGAAGGTGGAGAATTAAAGAACGGAATATTGTTAGAACTTTGAAGTGGGATGCTGTCATGGCTCACGTCACCCTTCCTTCTACCTCAATTGAGGCATGAGATCGAGTAGATACTATATATATATATATATATATATATAATGTTCTGCAAGTACTTTCGTTTTTCAGAAATTAATGAAGTGCCTAGCTCTGTCGTATATGTCTTCTGTTAGATGTCGTTTTTTGGTAGTTGTAAATTATTAGATGTTGAACAATCTTGGTTACCTTCATTCAACAATCTTGAACACATATATGCTGTCTTCACTATGCATGTAGCGTAAGGGATATTACTTATGTTTTCTGTCGCGAGAAAGAGCAGCGCAACCATCATTCTAATTAGATAGCCAGGCATATAAGCCCCCATTATATACCCGAAACTTCTCTGAGAAGTGACTTAAAATTGCAGTGAACCGGTACTTTAAATAAAATTGAACCGGTTATTTAATATATATTAATGTTTTTAGTTAATATCCAATTGATCACTTTAGAATAATCAATGTTATGGGCCTAATATTAGTATTGTATTGTCTTCAAATGATAGATTAATTGGCTAGAGGCCTTGCCTCATTCTCAATATGAACGACTCATATCAATATTGGAGACATCCAAAAATCAAAATGGTGGAGAATGTTTTGTTCATGATAGTGGAGCTCTTCTAAGTTTCTAATAGATATAGTTAATTATAACAGTTTGCCTAATATAGAAAGAAGGAGCATAGCATTTCAGTGCAACTAGATACATTAAACAACCTAGAACATTCTCAATGCTTTTCTTAGAGCTCCACTGAAGTTTTTCCTCTTCCCACCTAAAACCTTTGTTTTTCTTCTTTTGTTAAAAAGTCGGCATAAGAAATTGTTATTAGCTTCAATGGGGTTCTGAAGACTCAGAACAGTATCTTCGCTGCCCGAACAGAATCTTCTCTTCATCAAGTTCATAGGTGCATCATACTCTATTACTTTTCCTGAAACAGAAATGAAATCACTTCCTTAAGATTCAAACAAAAATATTTTAATATAAAGTTATTTGCTAAAACATCTGCTTGGCTTTTAATTTGCTTGAATGTACATTAAGCTCAGATATTTCAGACTATGATAAACGCCTAAAACAGATAAAATATCACTTTATGCGGAATTAACGGATATTTAATCTAAGCAAGCAATCACCAAAATAAGAACAATCAAACACAAAGATTTTGGTGACGAAGAGGAAACCAATTAGAAACCGATCTAATTGTAAAACCTCTCGAGGCAGTAAACCGAAATCACTATCGAGAAAATTATCCGAGATTAGACACTAGAACACTTACAACCCTTTTGCAAGACCTTGGCTCAGTAAGATCGACAAGCCTCAACTCGTCTCCTTGCTCACAATCTTCTTCAACGTGATTCTCCTTTACGGACCCTTCCGATAGACTTCTCAATTTACGCTCACAAACAAACTAACAAAAGATCCTCTAAGAGGAACAACAAGGCTCACAATATTTCTCTCTTTAATTACAGCCTCTCTCACGAACTCTCACGGGGTGAAAATCCATACCTCTAACATTCTATAGAGGTGTATTTATAATAGCCCACAAAACCTAAACCTAGGACACAGTTAGAATCCAAATAAAAGCTATTCGGTGGTAGCGTCCGACGGGAAGATTGGCCGTTCGAGCGGTCACTTGAATATACATGGATGATGGGCTGTGAGCGGTCCGTTCGGACGGTCATGATGCGTTCGGACGGTCACTATTCTGATGAAATTTCTAGGTTTCCATGCTTTCTTCGTCGCATTCTTCAATCTTGGCGGCTGCGTTGAAGCGTCGAGCAGGCTCTTGAGCATTGAAGTACTTGATTGCATCCCGTCCGAACGGCAATGAATCCCGTCCGAACGCTTGGCTCTTTTCTTTTCATTTTGATCACGAAACTTAGCCAATACTTCAAACTAACAAACTCCCCCTTTGGCAATTTCGGGAACAAAATCATTTCCCCCAATAAACTCCCCCTTTTTGTCACAAATTGACAAAAGGTAACATGTTTCCTGAAACACTTAACAAACGCATCAAGGCACATGTGGAACAAAAAAAATAAACTCAACTCATGAATAAAAATGCAAAGAGATAATGCATAATCATGAACAATAGAAACTCCCCCTCAATATGTGACTCAAAAATCAACAAGCTGGAAATCAAACCATGTTTCTCCCCTCAAAAGTCAAATGAACACACATGATACACCCATAAAAATCTCATGAAAATTCAGCAATGAATAACCCAAGCATGCTCCAAATATACAAAATATACATGAGATTTGAAGTGACAACAGACATTGAAATTGTTTAACTCAAGCCGAATAAAATGTTTCATCCAACCCATGCTTGTGTGTAGTGTGTGTGAGCCATCAAAAAAGTTTCACCACCATGAGGTTTTGACAAGTATCTCAGATCAAAAGTCAAACCTTATCATACTAGGGCCTAGCCACTCTCATCCTATACATTTCTCATTGTAAAACAATTTGCACAAGTTTGACACGGTGAAATAAATTCCTTTTGGAATGTGATCTTTTGATTCATTTGTTTCACTATTTTGTTTCTTTTCTCTATGAGAAAGTGTCCTTAAACATGTAGTGCTTATCACAACCAGAAAGCAGGAAATTTTTAAGCCCTAGGTTCAACTAGCAAATGGTCAATTTGAAACAAATACTAGTCAAAAACCTCATATGGTTACCCAAAAAAATAAGCTTAAATGTGCACAAGAAAATTAAGCATAGGCAAAAGCGTGCGTAAACTCGGGCTTTAGGTAACCACAATAACAAGTCCATTTAACAAAAGTTCATCTCATGCATACTAAGAACATTCCAAGGCATGAGGAATTAAATCCACAAAGGCAACATGAGAATTTAATGGACAATCTAGGTGCATAAGACAAAAGAAGAAGGAAAAACAACTAACTAAACATATTTTTGTCTTTTGAAAATTTTAACAACAAAAAAATGCACAACAAAAAAATTAAACAAAAAAAAGATATAACATGCTCTAGGAATCTCAAGGATAAGCAGGAAAAACAATCCTAGGCATGTTATTGGCTCACCTAAAATAAGGTGAGTTCATTACCACTCCCCCTCAATGGGTGAATGGTATCATCCTTCCTAACCCACACTTGAGTGATCTTAGGTCTAGGTTTATGAATTTTTCAAAAGGTCTAACCTAGATAGCACTCCTTTCATCATTGTGACCAAACCCTCACAATCTATCCTAGATACAGAATTTTTATTCTTCTGCACATGAGTTTTCAAATTAAAACAATGAGGTCGAATGTGACCCACTTTTCCACAATGATGGCATGTAGGGACAAATCTTTGAGCAACTCTAGGCCTAGGGTAAGATGCATGAGATACAAGAGAGTTTTCTTACCTTTCTTACCTTCTTTGAGTCGAACAGCGCTTTTCTTGACTGAAGATTTTTCTACTTCAATTGGTTTAACAAACACAATCTTTGAAGCGAGGTATGGTTAGAAGAACAAGATGCAGTTTTATCAAATCCTAAACCGGATCTATCACTAGGCGCTTGAGCATGCAACATTTGATTAAGCTTTTCACTAGAGAAAGTACTCAAGTGATTTCTAGTTTCAATCAGATCATTTTGGAGGGATTTATTCTTAGCAATTAACACATGATTTTCAGATTTTAGAGAATTGCAAACAGCATGTGAATCACTCAATTCTTTCAGCAAATTATCCCTTTCAAGTTCAAGATTCTTGACATCCTTAACAAGTTTTAGGTTAGAATTTCTAATTGTAGAAAAATTTTCCAAATTGTTAAAGGAGTTTTGAAGGTCACTAACCCTATTTGATTCATTATCAGGAGCAGACTTATCATCTGATTGATTAGAATCATCAGAATCATAGGAAATCCCAAAAGCTACATAATTAGGGGAATCATCAGGAACCTCCTCATCAGTGTCACTCATGGTAATATTGAAAGCCTTTTTATCCTTTGGCTTATTACTCATGAGGTTAGCACAATCCTTGCGCAAATGACCATAACGAGCACTCATAACATTTTGGACCACGTGGGTCTCTTTCATTTCTATCCTTGTAACTCTCTTCTAGCTTTTCAAGTCTCTTGGGAAATCGATGCCTATACTTATGGTCTTGTCTAGCTGCCAATGCTATTTTCTCATCATCTGGTTCCTCATCAGATGACTCATCAGAGTTCTTTCTAAGAGTTCTAAGGGCAAGATCCTTATAATTCCTAGGTTTAGACAAAGAAAACTCATAAGTTTGTAAGGCACCAACTAACTCTTCTATCCTCAAGGTCTCCAAATCGGGTATGACTCAATGGCTTACCTTCATTTTGAATCTATCGGAGTGATCTCATAACCTTTCTCACAATCTTAGTGTAAACTTTCTTTCCTAGATTTATCATGGAGTTTCTAATTTCACTAAGTTTACCAAAGAAATCATCAAAAGTCTCATCTTCTAACATTTCAATTCTTTCAAACTTAGAAACTAACATTTGAAGTTTTGTAGCTTTAACAAGATTTGTTCCTTCATAAGTAGTTTCTAGAATCTCCCAAGCATCTTTAGCACTATCACAATTTGAAATTCTAGAGTGCTCAGTTTGTGAAATTGCTAAAACGGTGCATTCATAGCTTTGTCATTAGCCACGAGATTTGTTTTCAGCAATAGACCATTCGGGTTATTCGGCTTATCGGAGTTTGAAATCCAGTTCAATAACAGACCAAGCGTCTATTGATTTTAAGAAAAATCTCATCGGGACTTCAATAGCCATAATTAGTTCCATCAAAATTAGGCACAGAATTAAGGGTTTGAGACATGTTAGAAAACAAACAAGGATCACACTCGAATTTAATCCAAACAAAGTGAACCGCTCTCGATACCAATTGAAAAAGCTAAGCAGATAAAATATCACGGTTTATGCGGAATTAACGGATATTTAATCTAAGCAAGCAATCACCAAAATATGAACAATCAAACACAAAAGTTTTGGTGACGAAGAGGAAACCAATTAGAAACCGATCTAATTGTAAAACCTCTCGGTACCAAACCCGAAATCACTATCAAAAATTATCCGGAGATTACAGACACTAGGAACACTTACAACCCTTTGCAAGACCTTGGCTCTGTAAGATCGACAAACCTCAACTCGTCTCCTTGCTCACAATCTTCTTCAGCGTGATTCTCCTTTACGGACCCTTCCGATAGACTTCTCAATTTACGCTCACAAACAAACTAACAAAGATCCTCTAAGAGGAACAATAAGGCTCACAATATTTCTCTCTTTAATTACTGACCTCTCACGAACTCTCTGGGGTGAAAATCCGTACCTCTAACATTCTATAGAGGTGTATTTATAATAGCCCCACAAAACCTAAACCTAGGACAGTTAGAATCCAAATAAAAGCTAGGTAGGTAGCGTCGACGGGAAGATTGGCCGTTCGAACGGTCACTTGAATATACATGGAAAATGGGCTTTGTGAGCAGTGTCCGTTCGGTCATATATGCGTTCGGACGTCACTATGATATATACATGGAAAATGGGCTTTGTGAGGGTGTCCGTTGACGGTCATATGGGCGTTGGACGGTCCTATTGATGGAAATTTCTAGGTTTCCATCGCTTTCTTACGTCGCATTCTTCAATCTTTGGCTGCGTTGAAGGCGTCCGAAGGGCTGGATGCGCGAATGCTCTCGGGTTTTAGTATTGAAGTACTTGATTGCATCCCGTCCAACGGCAATGAATCCCGTCCGTTTTTTTTCATTTTGATCACGAAACTTAGCCAATACTTCAAACTAACAATATAAATCATAATCTTTGATTAACCTCTAGAGTTGAAGAAATTCATTGGTAGATTACAATTCCCTTTGAGGAATAAGCGTTCATTCTCGCCAAGGATTGCCTTGCATTTCGATTATAAATGTTGTGATGTCAACTTTCTAAAAGGATATATTAGATAGAAAAATCTGAGTCTCCGGTTCTGTAATTGTGGATGAAGATTTTACAGTACAATCTGCAAATTCAGTCCGAATAGTTTTCTGCAGAATCATATCAGTTGCATTATCAATTGATGCAGTTGCTTCATCAAGCACCAATATCCAACTTCTCCTTAAAAGTACACGCCCTAGACAGAAAAGTTGCCGCTGGCCGACGCTCCAATTCGATCCATCTTCCACAACTAAATAACATGTTCATAGTTGTTAAAGATAATTTTAAACTCAGCAAATGCTGCAAATTACAATATTGAAACCTTACCGAAAGGCTTCAAGGCCCTTTCCTTTTCCTCAAGAGCCTCTTGCAGCTGACACTTTCCAATAACCTTCAAGCGGCAACTTAACATCAATTCATGCCTATTTGCAACCATGCAGAATTAAATAACAAAGAAAAATTGTACTTCTTTTACATGTTTTGTTATAGTGGAAGATCAATAGGTACTTTCAGATAAGGAAAAGATTCGTGGTATTACCTCCCAGATTTCATGGTCAGAATATTGAGACAAGGGATCCAAATTGTATCTCACAGTACCATTAAAAGAGTAGGATCTTGAGGAATTATTCCGAGACGTAACCTAAGATCATGAAGTCCAATTTCAGAGATATCAATGCCATCAACTATAATCTTCCTGCAGCTGGCTCTACCAGACGAAAAAAGAGCACTTATGAGGTAGTCTTCCCACTGCCAGTTCAAACAATACCAATCTTGTGCCCTCCTTCAAAGTGCAATTTATCCGCAAAGAACGAGAGGGCATTGGGCCTATATCTGACTTGTTCTCAGATCAACTTTCTCAGCGAGTAAGTATGCTAACCTTTTGTTTTTATAGTTTTACCATTAAAGCAATCAATAATAACTACCTGCAAATCTTGTATCTCCACTTTACCCACAGCCGGTCAATACGTCGCAGGGCGGCTCCCTTCTATTACTGGAGGGGCTTCACTGGGAATATGCATGTATTGATATAGCCTTTCTACAGAAATGATGTTATTGGCTATACTGCACTGCTTTTGAATTGCACGGACAAGGTTATTGTTTAAGGAAAGACCATATGAAAGTGCCATCCCCATAAATCCTGTTAGTAGTTCAATGTCAATGTAAACTACAAATGATACAATGGTCATCATAGTTCCTAGAACAACATTTGAATACTCACCAGAGCTAAAAGTCCGGGAAGGAAGTAAAACCATGCAAAGTGCTGCAGAGGCAAGAACAACTGCACTGACCATTTCTATCCATTGAATCAACCATTCATTTGTTGAGAAGTTGTGGAAAAAAGGACTAGCATTGGTGTCGGTGAGGTCAAGATTTTTTGCGAAGAACTTGTCTTCCTTCTCAAAAGCCCTTATTGTCACGGCTCCTGCTAAAGACTCAGCAAGATGACTTGCTACCAAGGACTTGGTTGTGCCATTTATCCGCATCAGTTCTTTTGCAGAGGCAAAGTAGTATCTCTAGCGAGAGATAAATGTCAATTTCCATAAAGTTCCCAAGTTCTACATTGTTATCCCCGGCACATGACTTCTTTACTAAAAATTAGATATTTCATTATTCTGGGGCTTCTTGATTTTAACCTATGACTTTGCTGATTTGACTTAAACAAGTTTAAACTGATACGGATGCAAAGCAATCCTAAAGTCCAAGTTTTGTCCATATGTACTGTACTAAAGTCTATCCTATTATGCATCATGTAGCCAAGGATGATGTTTACAAATTGCCTACAATATAATTGATTTACATGTCATATGAAAGAGAAGTGCTACCAGGGAATGTTATTCAAGAAAGGACCTCTTGGAGTATTACCTGCAAGCAAATTGTGAGATAAATCATTGGTACAGAGACAAACAAGACCTGCCAGGTGACAATGGCTAGTACTAAAAGAGCAGAGCAAGCATTTATGATGGATGAAACAGTGAAGATAAGGCCGAACGGGACATCAAGATCTGTGATACTCAGATCAGAAGAGACCTACACATAATGCCAGAAAGCACATAGAAACATTAGTTTTAGGCATTAAACAATAGGGACATTAACATTGCATGTTTGCCATGCTTACCCTACTAAGCATCCTTCCCAAAGGTGTGGAGTCGTAGAAAGACATTGGTGCATGGAAAAGGGAGTCTAATAGTCGTGAAAACAAAGATTTTGAAGATTTAAGACCCATAGCAAGTGAACAAAGACATCTGCATATTAAAAACAGTATTGAGGCCAATCCAATCAGCAAATAGACCAAGACCAATCGTGATTTGCTAACATGGGGATTATCAACTTTAGCAGCCATCCAACTGTTCTGTAATATCAGACCAATCGCAAATATAAGGTGAGAGATACTGGCCATGGAGAAGTACAAGAACCCTTTGTTCTGATTCAGATATTGCCTGTAAGGTTCGAAGCCTGTGTCTCCTACTTCTCTCTCTTCTTGCCTAATCAGTTGATCACCTTTACATGCTTTGAGTTGCTTCTCTATATACGTCTTCGTGATCTCTCTGGATGATGTTCCATGTCTATGCAGGGCAGAACTGACGGCTGCAAGCCTTTCAGAGCCAGCCGTTTCTTTGTGCGCATTAACAAGGTCCTGAAATTCCTTGCTTGCATCCAATAACTGATGATAAGGACCTTCTTGTAGGATTTCCCCATTTGACATGAACTGTGGATAAAATAAAATAAAACTCACATCCATTCATTATGTGGAACTAACAATAATATCTGCAAGAAATTACATAAAAAGCCAAGAAAAGATCAGTGTTGGCTAAGCGACTCTTTCAGTGCATAGTCCATGACATAACTCGAGAAAGAGTGGAGTTATGAGGAGATTAAGATAATAATTCTTCAAAAAAATACAAACTCGACGGCTTTGAGACATCTCCAAAATCTTTAGTGTAGTTCCCATAGGAAAAAAAAAACATAAATAGAAGATAAAAAAGTGCTCTGTGTATTTTAAACTGTTATCAAGAAATGAGAGATTGCAAAATTCAACTCGTCAACTCTAGTATACTAACCAAAACAGAATCGAAAGCAGGCAGAAAATCAACTTGATGGGTCACGAGTAAGACTGTCTTCCCAGAAAGCGCTCCCAAAACATATTCCTGTCAACGGTTTTAGTAAGCTTACACTTGAAGTCAGTGATTGAACTCCAAATAAACAATAAACAAATACTGAAGACATGGAAGGTGATGGGAAAATGTGATTACATTGAATAAGCTCATAGCAGTCTGTGCATCCAAAGCACTTAATGGATCATCTAAGAGAAATATATCAGCATTTTGATAGAGAGCACGAGCAAGTTGAATGCGTTGCTTCTGACCACCACTCAAGTTGATTCCTCTCTCCCCTATTTCAGTGAGATCACCAAAAGGAAGCAACTCAAGGTCTTTAACCAACGAACACCTCTCCAATGTTTCTGTATATCTTTGACTATCCATGGCAGACCCAAATAATATATTATCTTGTATTGTCCCGTTCTGAATCCATGCTGTTTGAGCAACATAGGAAATCTTCCCAAATACATTAATCTGCATATTCAATAAATGGAACCATACTACTCAGTTAGAATACTTAACCTTTTCCATTGTAAGATGTGAAGAAAAACATAATAAAATGAAATTTAGAGAGGGAAAAGAATTATGTGGTTCGATCTCTGACCTACATCCACATATTCAAGCCTTATAAGTTACATTTTGCTCTTATTTCTTGACATGTTTACAATACCAATGATCCATATTTATCGCAAAAGTGTGGTAATCAAATCACATGGATTCACATGGATTTGATTATCATTCACAATAATTTGATTAAAATCACAAATATATGGAAATATATTATAACAAGATAGGGAGTGCATTTACACAAATGGGTGCATAATTATGGGGATTGGCAGTGTTGGATTACATAGGATAAGAACAATTCTCATAATGTTGGGATGTATTTTGTAACTAGAAAAAGAAAGTCAAAGAGCGGTAGCAACTTACAGTTCCCTGAATCTTGGAACTTCTCCAAGAATTGCTGCTAGAAGGGTTGATTTGCCTGAGCCAACTTCTCCACATATAGCCACCTTTTCTCCAGGTCTAACCACCAAATTTAAGTTTCTCAGAGTGGGCTCTGATGAATTCTCTTCCCAGGAGAATTTTGCCGACTTAATAAAAATGGAGTGATTCACACTTTCCATGTTGCAATTGGTTTGGACATGAGCACTCTGCAGCTCTGGTGCCTCAAGGAATTGTAAAATACGTGCAAATGCAATCTTTGCTTGAATGAACACCGCCAATACATCAGGAATAGATGCAATTGGGTCCTGAACGAGGCGAAAAGTTGCTACAAAGCTGAAAACATTATTTGCATGTAGAGGAACTCTGAGGAAATAACATGCTCCAAAAGTAGCAGAAGAGACCAACACAGGAGTTGACCAGTGGAGAATACTGTGATATGCTTTCTCCGACTGCACTGCAGATAACCATTTGTGCTCAATCTTCCTCAAATCTTCTATAACATTCTTGAAATGGGTTTCCCAAGCATACAGCTTTAAAACCTTCATGTTGACTATGGCCTCAGAACTAGCCTTCAATCTCTCATCTTGCACCACCATTAGTTTAGACTGAAACTTATGCTGTATCTTTCCAATTGGAATATTGCAAAGTACGGTGAGAATTATCACTACCAGCGCTGCAATTGATGCTAGCCCCACTGCATGGACAAGAATTGCTAATGCAATACATAGTTGGAGGGATGTCGTCCAAATCTGATGGAACCAATATGGAAATTCTCCAATTCGATAAGCATCTACAGTGACATGGTTCATTATCTCACCACCTGAGTGCTTCAACCTAGCAGAATTAGATAATCTCTGTCGCTTTTTATAAATGGCTGCAATTAGCAATGACCTCACTTTCAGGCCAATAAGCCTGCTTCGAAAGAACCACTGCCTTTGTGATATGGATTCTATGCTCTTGAGAAAGAAAAATGATATTGCCAACAAGTGTCCTTCGTACTTGAAACTTTTTTTCCCATCACTAACCAATATGAAGGAGTTCAAAAGTAGGGGCCCAGCAGAAATTGTAAGAACCTTTAACAAAGCAAAGCACCCAGTTAAGATGATTTCTTTCCAATGGCACAAGATTATTGCTTTTAGAATTTATGGTTTTGCTCTTTTCTGCTTATCCAATTTTTCCAAGAACAGCATATAACAATTTTCTGCTCGACCTGACTCACGCAACTTGGGTATATCTTCATCCTCAAGAGTTTTCTTCCTGCCTTTTTTCATCAACGGATTTAACCACCTAAACGACATTCTACTGAGGAATCCAGCTTTGGCAAATGGAGTAACATTGCCCACAGAATCACTTTCAACCTTCATCTTTTAGTTCTCTTGCTCTTCAAACTCTGTATTGCATACAAGAACGGAATTGTATGTATATTAGAAACTTGTCAACCAAATATTTATTCCACCCAATTGACAACCTGTAAAGTTTTCTAACAAGAAAGGGAAATTTTCATTGACAGTAAACACTAATATATATGTACACCACTATATAGTGACGTGGTTCATGATTTACAAGGTAAAGCAATGGGATTGTCAATTAAGAAGATTTGCTAGTCAAGTATTTCCCATAGGTGAGCTCCTCTATTGAATGTTTCCATGACGAGACAAATTCCATTTATTATGATGGTTGAATAGGACAAATCTTTCCTTGAGTGAATATTCTGAATTATCTCTCCTTTCCATTGCTGCATGATTGACAGCAAGACTCCTTTCCTTCTTTGTATCTCCAATAGCTGCAAGGTTATTGACAGGAAGATGATCTTCATTTGGCAAGTGCAATCGCACTACACCTTGGACAGCAGCAGTATTATTTCCATTCTTAGGACTTGGGGCAGAGGCAACGGCACTATTCACATTAACAAGCCACACCCCCAACCCCCCAATTAGGTTCGTGAAGTTACCTTCTTAAGAGGTTGCATGAATGTACTGCCCGTATGGAGTGACATGCACAATCTGCTTACAGCTAATAGTATATTGGTCCCAGCTAAAAAGAAGAAGAAAAAGAAAATGCAATTGCATATAAAGGATGACATACAAGATTTAATTCCTTATCAAAATACTGTGATTTCTAGTATTAGCAATGATGCCAAATACAGACTCAGAGCTGCTAAACAAAATTGATAGACTCAAATGAGAACTGAACACTCTCCTTGTTTTGTCTAGTAATCTGTCAGACGTTTGTTTTATGCAGAATTGTAGCGCAGGTTTTCTCTTTATTTATTTTTCTCAGTACCTGCTTTTCTGTTTGCTCTACTTTACAGTGGTTTTGATGGATGCTGATTTGTCCAAAATAGGGCGAAAGAAATCAAGCCAACAGAAAGCTGAAACGCCTGCAGTGAAGCTCTAAAGCAGCATATCTTCTTGCTTTTGAACGAGAATTCCCAAGTGATTCGATGCATGCAAAAAAAAAAAAAATTAAAGTTTATGAATATGGACATACCTCAATAGGCCTAAGAACTGGTTCTTTGCCCTCCACTTAGCCAGTAGATTATACAAAAAGCTTTGGTTCATTAAGTTCAACTGCTTCTAAATTTCAGCGGCCATGTTTTCTATCGAATATAGAAGATGTGAACTCAACCGTCTCACAGTAATAGTAATGCCGTAATGATGACAATGACAAGTTCTGACTTGAGTTCCACATGGACCACTAATTGATTGAAAAACAATTAACGTTTTGAAGAGCTAGTGTAAATGTTTGTGATGTGAGGGTCATGATGATACAGGTTTGTATAACTTTTTTTTTTGTATAACTTACACTAAAGTTAATGTAGTCCTGGACTCCCCCGTGAGTTGATTTTAAGTAGGATTTCCACTAAAAAATGGTGTCAGATTTACCTCTAGAAAAGATTTTATTCTTGAAAGATTTAAGGGTTGGTGGTGTTGCATTGATGAATCAGATTCTTAATTAGAGCAATGAGCATTGAGATTAAAAAAAAAAAGCCCTTAGATTCTTAATTAGATGTACAGTCTAATTAAGGCGTTAATTATCGCTTAGGCCACTAATATAATAAGGCATTAAATAACATTAAACATGTATGATATTAGAGCACTAGTAACAGATGTTCTATATACTATTCATTTTCTTATGTTTAGGAAAAATTTCAAAAAAACTAAAAAACCACAAAAACCTGCTCACATCAAATTTCCTACATTTAACCAACCCTTAATGATTACTACAGTATTTCCCAATGTGTAGAAAACCAAAAGTGGTTCCCTATACATTATTTTAATATAAAGATTTATCTTTCCTCTCTCCTCTCTCATTTGTTTGTCTTTAATTGGGGATTGTATTGGGGTTTTGTGAAAAAAGTGAAGATAGGTAGGAAACTTATAGTTTGTAAAGAAATAATATTTTTAATGGTATAGGAAAATATAAAGGAAGCCATTGTAAAATATATTTTCATAAGGAAGCAAAAAATAATATTGTTCCTTTATCTTTGGAAAAATCAAAGGAAATCTATTGCAAGTACTCTTATATTATGGCATACCGAATAAAAATCTTTAGAAAAATTACAGTTTACCTTTTCAAAGTTGACAGCATTTTTCAATTCGAACACCAAAGTTTCAATTTTTGCAATCCACCCCCACAAAGTTCCAATTTTTTTTCAATTCGACCAATATTATCCCAAAATTTTCATATTGCCTCTAATTTTTATTTTTTATATTAAAAACAAAAAAACAAAACAAAACAAAAACAAAGTTAGGAGTGCAAAAATAGCCAGATGGCCAAAGGGGTGGCTGTAAGAGCCACCTAAATTTATTTAAAAAAAAAATTCAAGGTAATATGGAAAGTTTTGGATACAATTGGTCAAATTGCAAAAATTTGAAACTTTGGAGGAGTGAATTGCAAAAATTGAAACTTCAGTGTTCATATTGAAAAATAATGTCAACTTTAGGAAGTAAACTGTAAATTTCCCAAAATCTTTAAATGATGACCATAATTAATGAGCAAGAGGAAAAGGTTTTCACTATAATTTTTTTTTTTTTTTTTTGCATTAAGCGTGGTCCTAACCAATTGAACTACCTCTTCAGGGTAGTTTTCACTGTAATTGATGCGCCATGGCACTCAATTTCGCATTTGTAATCTAAAGAACCTCCCTTGGTATGGATTGGAGGGGATACTATCAAATTCTTTGATACCAAATCCACGATACCACAAAGAAATTCTTTCCTTTGCAAATAACCACATGTTGGGGGCTGCCTTTCCTGGGTGTCAGCCAAGCCAAATTCCTTTTGCTATATTGCTCATGGATATGCGTGTCAAATTCGAATTATGTTGAGATACGGGTGTTAAGACTTAAGACTAGATAATTTCTTTATTTCCAGATATTATACAGTGCTGCACTTAAACATAGTTTGCATATGATTGCTTTTAATCCTCTGCCTTACAACTCGCTTACAGCCCAACAACTTAATCCTTATAACATCCTCCCAATCAGTAATAAATCGCCTTATTTTAAAGCTCATGAATTTTGTTAGTTTGAAGTATTGGCTAAGTTTCGTGATCAAAATGAAAAGAAAAAAAGCCAAGCGTTCGGACGGGATTCATTGCCGTTCGGACGGGATGCAATCAAGTACTTCAATACTAAAACCCGAGAGCTCCGTTCGCGACCCGTTCGCATCCGTTAGCAGCCCGTTCGACGCCTTGACGCGCCAAGATTGAAGAATGCGACGTAAGCGATGGAAACCTAGAAATTTCCACATCGAGAATAGTGACCGTCCTCAACGCCCATATGGCCGTCCGAGCGGACCTTCCTACAAAGCCCATTTTCCATGTATATTCAAGTGACCGTTCGACGGCCAATCTTCCCGTCCGGACGCTACCTACCATAATGCTTTATTTGGATTCTAACTGTGTCCTAGGTTTAGGTTTTGTGGGGCTATTATAAATACACCTCTATAGAATGTTAGAGTGCATTTTCACCCCAGAGAGTTCGTGAGAGAGGCTGTAATTAAAGAGAAATATTGTGAGCCTTGTTGTTCCTCTTAGAGGATCTTTGTTAGTTTGTTTGTGGCGTAAATTGAGAAGTCTATCGGAAGGATCCGTAAAGGAATCACGTTGAAGAAGATTGTGAGCAAGGAGGCGAGTTGAGGTTTGTCGATCTTACGAGCCAAGGTCTTGCAAAGGGTTGTAAGTGTTCCTAGTGTACGTAATCTCTGGATAATTTTCGATAGTGATTTCTGGGTTTGCTGCCGGAGGTTTTACAATTAGATCGGTTTCTAATTGGTTTCCTCTTCGTCACCAAAATCCTGTGTGATTGTTCTTATTTTGGTGATTGCTTGCTTAGATTAAATATCCGTTAATTCGCATAAACTGTGATATTTTATCTGTTAGCGTTTTTCAATTGGTATCGAGCGGGTTCACTTTGTTTGGATTAAATTCTAGTGTGATCCTTGTTTGTTTTCTAACATGTCTCAAACCCTTAATTGTGCCTAATTTTGATGGAACTAATTATGGCTATTGGAAGTCCCGTATGAGATTTTTCTTAAAATCAATAGACGTTTGATCATTATTGAATATGGATTTCAAACTCCGATAAGCCGACAAAAGAATGGTCTACTGAAAACAAATCTCGTGTGGCGAATGACAAAGCTATGAATGCACTGTTTTAGCAATTTCACAAACTCGAGCACTCTAGAATTTCAAATTGTGATAGTGCTAAAGATGCTTGGGAGATTCTAGAAACTACTTATGAAGGAACAAATCTTGTTAAAGCTACAAAACTTCAAATGTTAGTTTCTAAGTTTGAGAATTGAAATGTTAGAAGATGAGACTTTTGATGATTTCTTTGGTAAACTTAGTGAAATTAGAAACTCCATGATAAATCTAGGAAAGAAAGTTTACGACACTAAGATTGTGAGAAAGGTTATGAGATCACTCCAGATAGATTCAAAATGAAGGTATGACCATTGAGTCATGCCGATTTGGAGACCTTGAGGATAGAAGAGTTAGTTGGTGCCTTACAAACTTATGAGTTTTCTTTGTCTAAACCTAGGAATTATAAGGATCTTGCCCTTAGAACTCTTAGAAAGAACTACGATGAGTCATCGATGAGGAACCGATGATGAGAAAATAGCATTGGCAGCTAGACAAGACCATAAGTATAGGCATAGATTTCCCAAGAGACTTGAAAAGCTAGAAGAGAGTTACAAGGATAGAAATGAAAGAGACCCACGTGGTCCAAAATGTTATGAGTGCTCTGGTTATGGTCATTTCGGGATTGTGCTAACCTCATGAGTAATAAACCAAAGGATAAAAAGGCTTTCAATATTACCATGAGTGACACGATGAGGAGGTTCTGATGATTCCCCTAATTATGTAGCTTTTGGGATTTCCTATGATTACGATGATTCTAATCAATCGGATGATAAGTCTGCTCGATAATGAATCAAATAGGGTTAGTGACCTTCAAAACTCCTTTAACAATTTGCAGGAAAATTTTTCTACAATTAGAAATTCTAACCTAAAACTTGTTAAGGATGTCAAGAATCTTGAACTTGAAAGGGATAATTTCTTTGAAAGAATTGAGTGATTCACATGCTGTTTGCAATTCTCTAAAATCTGAAAATCATGTGTTAATTGCTAAGAATAAATCCTCCAAAATGATCTCGATTGAAACTAGAAATCACTTGAGTACTTTCTCTAGTGAAAAGCTTAATCAAATGTTGCATGCTCGAAGCGCTCTAGTGATAGATCTGGTTTAGGATTTGATAAAACATCTTGTTCTTCTAACCATACCTCTGCTTCAAAGATTGTGTTTGTTAAACCAGTTGAAGTAGAAAAATCTTCAGGTCAAGAAAAGCCAGCAGTTGCTCGACTCACAAGGTAAGAAAGGGTAAGAAAAAACTCTTGTATCTCATGCATCTTACCCTAGGCCCAGAGTTGCTCAAAGATTTGTCCCTACATGCCATCATTGTGAAAAGTGGGTCACATTCGACCTCACTGTTTTAATTTGAAAACTCATGTGCGTAAGAATAAAATTCAGATCTAGGATAGATTGTGAGGGTTTGGTCACAATGATGAAAGGAGTGCTATCTAGGTTAGACCTGTTTGAAAAATTCATAAACCTAGACCTAAGATCACTCAAGTGTGGGTTAGGAAGGATGATACCATTCACCCATTGAGGGGAGTGGTAATGAACTCACCTTATTTTAGGTGAGCCAATAACATGCCTAGGATTGTTTTTCCTGCTTATCCTTGAGATTCCTAGAGCATGTTATATCTTTTTTTTTTTGTTTAATTTTTTGTTGTGCATTTTTTTGTTGTTAAAATTTTTCAAAAGACAAAAATATGTTTAGTTAGTTGTTCTCTTTCTTCTTTGTCTTATGCACCTAGATTGTCCATTAAATTCTCATGTTGCCTTTGTGGATTTAATTCCTTGCGCCTTGGAATGTTCTTAGTATGCATGAGATGAACTTTTGTTAAATGGACTTGTTATTGTGGTTACCTAAAGCTGAGTTTACACTGCACGTTTTGCCTATGCTTAATTTTTTGTGCACATTTAAGCTTATTTTTTGGGTAACCATATGAGGTTTTTGACTAGTATTTGTTTCAAATTGACCATTTGCTAGTTGAACCTAGGGCTTAAAAATTTCCTGCTTTCTCGGTTGTGATAAGCACTACATGTTTAAGGACACTTTCTCATAGAGAAAAAGAAACAAAATAGTGAAACAAATGAATCAAAAGATCACATTCCAAAAGGAATTTATTTCACGTGTCAAACTTGTGCAAATTGTTTTACAATGAGAAATGTATAGGATGAGAGTGGCTAGGCCCTAGTATGATAAGGTTTGACTTTTGATCAGAGATACTTGTCAAAACCTCATGGTGGTGAAACTCCAAGTTTTTGATGGCTCACACACACTACACACAAGCATGGGTTGATGAAACATTTTATTCGCTTGAGTTAAACAAATTTCAATGTCTGGTTGTCACTTCAAGTCTCATGTATATTTTGTATATTTGGAGCATGCTTGGGTTATTCATTGCTGAATTTTCATGAGATTTTTATGGGTGTATCATGTGTGTTCATTTGACTTTTGAGGGGAGAAACATGGTTTGATTTCCAGTTTCTTGTTGATTTTGAGTCACATATTGAGGGGAGTTTCTATTGTTCATGATTATGCATTATCTCTTTGCATTTTTATTCATGAGTTGAGTTTATTTTTTTGTTCCACATGTGCCTTGATGCTTTGTTAAGTGTTTCAGAAACATGTTTACCTTTTGTCAATTTGTGACAAAAGGGGAGTTTATTGGGGAAATGATTTTGTTCCAAATTGCCAAAGGGGAGTTTGTTAGTTTGAAGTATTGGCTAAGTTTCGTGATCAAAATGAAAAAAAAAGCCAAGCGTTCGGACGGGATTCATTGCGCTCGGACGGATGCAATCAAGTACTTCAATACTAAAACCCGAGAGCTCCGCAGGCCCGTTCGCGCAGCCCGCTCGGACGCCAACGCGCGCCAAGATTGAAGAATGCGACGTAAGAAAGCGATGGAAACCTAGAAATTTCCACATCAATAGTGACCGTCCGAACGCCCATATGACCGTCAACGGACATCGCTCACAAAGCCCATTTTCCATGTATATTCATAGTGACCGTCCAACGCCCATATGACCGTCCGAACGGACAATCGCTTCACAAAAGCCCATTTTCCATGTATATTCAAGTGACCGTCGAACGCGGCCAATCTTCCCGTCGGACGCTACCTACCCGTAATAGCTTTTATTTGGATTCTAACTGTGTCCTAGGTTTAGGTTTTGTGGGGTTATTATAAATACACCTCTATAGAATGTTAGAGGTACGGATTTTCACCCCGAGAGTTCGTGAGAGGTGTATTAAAGAGAGAAATATTGTGAGCCTTGTTGTTCCTCTTAGAGGATATTTGTTAGTTTGTTTGTGAGCGAAATTGAGAAGTCTATCGGAAGGATCCGTAAAGGAATCACGCTTGAAGAAGATTGTGAGCAAGGAGACGAAGTTGAGGTTTGTCGATCTTACAGAGCCAAGGTCTTGCAAAGGGTTGTAAGTGTTCCTAGTGTCTGTAATCTCTGGATAATTTTCTCGATAGTGATTTCGGGTTTACGCCGGAGAGGTTTTTACAATTAGATCGTTTCTAATTGGCTTTCTCTTCGTCACCAAAATCCTTTTGCGTCTGATTGTTCATATTTTGGTGATTGCTGCTTAGATTAAATATCCGCTAATTCCGCATAACCGTGATATTTATCCTTTTTCATATTTGAATAAAACAAAATCAACCATTCAGTTCTATTGTTATTACTCGATGTGGGATTCCAATTCCATCACATGTAAAACTCCAACAATCACAATCTACATTATCTGTTTTTCTGTCAACTTTGCGGTTGCCCCGATGCATACAACGTAAAATGAAACTCATGATGCTAAATTCAGCGAGGGAGTTATTGCTGTTTTATCTTGAATTTCAACACAAACTTAGGAAAAGGACAAATGCCACCATAATGGTTCAACATAATTGCATATATAGCTGGCTAGCTCTTCAAACTTTCTGCATGAGTCATGGGTGAATAAACCTATCTGCAGCAAGTTGGTAGTGGATGCAGCTCATAGAATTGAAGCCTTTTTTGAGTTTCTCATGAATTCATCCCCTTTCAGAAATTTGGAGGGGTGAGATTTGAATATAGGTAGATACATTACACAACTTAGGATGTGGCATTGCAGACTCTTCTCCTCAATATCTACCCCCAGTGATACTGCACTATCACATCCTACTTCTTACATGAACAATTTTTTTTTGTTATTTGTTGCTGCTACCAGGCCTGAGAAAAAAGGCTCGATAAAATTATTTTCAGATTCAAAGTGATTCTGCAGACTGAAGATGAGACCAGTATTCCTTGACAAGCTGCCCAAACAGTGATCCTTCTCTCTTCATTAACTTCATTGGCTCATCATACTCCACTAGTTTTCCTGAAATAGGATGGAAAGACTAACATTAGAAAAACAATATTTTACTTGAAAATTAATTGGTTCACAAATCTCCATCAGCTTTTCCATTCTTATATATGCCATTTTGCTTACTTAAAAGGACATTAACTTCAGCTCAAAATAGACATCAAAAGAAAGATGAAGGTGTATGGCCCTCAGAAATAGAAAATATTCTCTAGATGAGGGTTAAAGTAATTAATCCAACTCACCATCACTAATAGCAAGAACCATTCCGCAATCCATCACTGTTGGTATCCTGTGGGCCACTGTAATCACAGTACAATCAGCAAATTCTGTTCGAATTGTTTTCTGCAGAATCATATCTGTTGCATTATCAATTGATGCAGTTGCTTCATCAAGCACTAATATCCGACTTCTCCTCAAAAGCGCACGCCCCAAACAGAACAATTGTCGTTGCCCCTGGCTCCAATTTGATCCATCTTCCACAACTGAAAACCAAGTTGTTATTAATTTTATATTTTGTAAAACAGGTTGGTTGTTGTCGCTGGAGATCAGAACCAAAAGTAGGTGCTGACAACATACTAAAATAGCAAAGCCTCACCTAAGGAGTCTAAGCCCTGTTCTTTCTCCTTGACAACCTCTTGAAGCTGACACTTCTCAAGAACCTTCAAAGTGGAAACTATCACTTATTAAATATTTGCAAGCCATGAAATAAACAAAACAAAACAAAATAATTTTTGTATAGAAGAAAGTTCAACCAAAATAAACCTAATGACTACTACCGGTATTGAGCAACCACAGATGGGGAAAAAATGGAGAATTACCTCCCATATTTCCTTGTCAGAATGTTGAGACAATGGATCTAAATTGAATCTCACAGTACCAGCGAAGAGAGTGGGATCTTGAGGTATTATTCCCAAACGTGACCGCAGATCATGAAGTCCAATCATGCAAATGTCAATGCCATCTACTACAATCTTCCCTCCTACTGGCTCCACTAGACGAAAAAGAGCACCTATGAGAGTAGACTTCCCACTGCCGGTTCTGCCAACAATACCTATTTTTTGCCCTCCTTCAAATGTGCAACTGATTCCACGAAGAACGAGAGGTGTATCGGGTCTATATCTGATCTGTTTTTTACATTACTACTCTCAAACACTGAGCATAATAAGCTTCTTTAATTAAGGATTAAAAGCAAAAGAATATTTACCTGCAAATCAAGTATCTCCACTTTTCCCAAAGATGGCCAATTGGTTGGAGGCCGGTTCCCTTCTATTATTTCTGGAGCCTCACTAGGTATATGCATATATTGATCTAGCCTTTCTACAGAAATAATGTAATTTGCCAGGTGCACTGGTTTTGAATTGAAAAGACAAGGGACACGTTTAGTGAAAGACCATAAGAAAGTGCCATTCCAATAAAACCTGCAACGAAAGAAGTAATTTTCATTAAAAAAAATCTTAATACAGATCTTTTATGGCTTGGTATAAGTCTTACGTGTATTTCCAAAACCATATAATGTAAATTGAAGCATTCACAAAAGAACTGTAAATTAATAGAAGATAGCAACTAAAGGAAAACTATTACTCACCAGAGCCAAAAGTTCCGGGAGGAAGCAAAACCATGCAAAGTGCTGCAGAGGCAAGAACAGTTGCACTAAGTATTTCCAATCTTTGGATCAACCACTCATTTGCTGAAAAACTATGGAAAAAAGGACTAGCATTTGTGTCAACTAGAACAAGATTTTTTGCAAAAAACCGTTCTTCCTCTTCAAAGGCTCTTATAGTCATGGCTCCTGCTACAGATTCAGCTAGATGATTTGCTACCAAGGACTTGGTTGTGCCATTGATTCGCATCAACTCTTTTGCAGTTGAAAAATAATATCCCTGTAGATAAAGAATGCCATTATCATTATATTCACTATCAGAAAAAAGAGAATTAAAATACATATTTCCCCACCAAAAAAGACGCTTCTGTTTCAGTAGTAGGAAAAGAAAGCCAAGATTAGGATACAATTGACATTATCAGATGAACATTATCCTCTTGCCCAATTGCTTGTTGAAATAGGGTAAGTTTAGCTATTGAATTGGTTTTCTGAGTGATGCATATATCTATTCATCCATTGCACACAAAAGAGAGAGGCAAATACAAACAGGCTAGAAGAAAAGAAAGGATTTTTCAGTAACATAAAAATGGTTATAAAGATCGAAATATTACATAACTCAGAATATCTACATATTATTGCATATGATCCTAAATCACAGATATTTCAATGCCCAAAACACACAAACAAACGAAAGCCAACAATTTGCCTCTAGAGTCTTCGTCATTTTAATTTGAATCCTGAGTTTCTCATATTACTTTGATATTTTCATTTCAACTTTGAACTGTTCCTAATTCAAAGCAACTGAAAACATTCAACTTAAGCTTGCATCGTGTCAAATGCAGGGAAATTTCTCCGGTGAGCATTCCAAATGAATGACATGTGTATGGTGTTACCTGTAAGCGAATTGCCAGATAAACCATTGGTATGGAGACAAAAAGGACTTGCCAGGTAACAACAGCCAGTACTCCAAGATTGGCATAAGCGTTAGTGGTAGCACCAACAGCAAAGATAAAGCTGAAAGGGACATCAAGATCAACGATACTTAGATCAGATGAGACCTGTACAAGAACAAAATGGTACAATGCCATGTTAATTTCAGTATTCCCTGTCAATATCTGAACACATTTTTTGTTTAAGATGCATACCCGACTAAGTATCCTTCCCAAAGGTGTGGAGTCATAAAAAGACATGGGTGCACGAAAAAGGGAGTTCAGTAGCTGTGAAAATAAAGATTTTGATGATTGAAGACCCAAAGCAACTGAAGCAAGTGATCGACAGAGCAAAACTAGTGTTGCGGAAAATGCAATCAGTAAGTACACCACGATCAACCGCAATGTGCTAACATTGGGATTTTCAACATTAGCAGCCATCCAGGAGTTCTGTGATATTTGACTAGCCACAAATATAAGATGACTGAGACTGGCTATTGAAAAGTACAAGAACCCCTTGTTCTGATTTAGATACTTTAGATAAGGTTTAAACCCCATGTCCCCTATTTCTCTCTCTTCTTGCTTAATCAATTGGTCACCTTTAGATCCTTTTTTATGCTTCTCTACATAAGCCTTCCTGATATCTCTAGTAAATGTTCCACGTCCCTGGGCAGCAGTAGCATCCGCAGTCCTATCAGAACCAGCAGTCTTTTTATGTGCATGGACAAGGTCCTGAAATTCTATGCTTGAAGCCAGTAAGTGATGATAAGGAGCTGCTTGTAGAATTTCCCCATCTGACATCAACTGTCAACAATATCAAACAAACTTAGAACGATTGTATTGAATTGACAGGTTTTGATAGGCAAACATTGATAAAGAAAAAGAAAAAAAAAAAAAAGTGAAATCCAATAAGCCACCCACGCTCAATTTCTCTCATTGGTGCAAATTTAATGACATAAATAACTAAATAGTTGGAGCCAACCCAATTGTAGTGTATGGATTGCTGCACTCCAGAAGACTACTACCCCCCATCCAATTCATAAGTTTGAAGTCATAGAATTATTAGAAAGAATGCAAAGGAAATAAATGAAGATTGTTAAGGAAAGTTCCCAAACGAAAAAGTATACTGACCAAAATAGAATGAAACGCAGGCAGGAAATCAACTTGATGGGTCACAAGTAAGACTGTCTTCTCTGAAAGTGCTTCCATGATGTATTCCTGCCAAGGTGTAAGTTAGCTTTCACTAAAGCTAGTTATTAAACTGAAAAGACATTGCGTGGTGTTAGAAAAATGTGATTACACTGAATAAGCTTGTAGCAGTATGTGCATCAACAGCGCTGAATGGATCATCCAAGAGATATATATCAGCATCCTGATAAAGAGCACGAGCAAGTTGAATTCGCTGCTTTTGCCCACCACTCAGATTAACTCCTCTCTCCCCTATCTCAGTGAGATCACCATATGGAAGCAACTCAAGATCCTTCACCAGTGAACACCTCTCAAGTGTTTCTCTATACTTTTCACTGTCCATATTAGACCCAAACAAAATGTTCTCCTGTATCGTCCCTGTCTGGATCCACGCTGATTGAGAAACATAGGCAATCTTCCCATAAACTTGAATCTGCAAATTCAAAAAAATGTAACCAGATTAATCGTAGATAGTAGTCGTTGACATTTTGTAATGCATGACAGGATTGCATCCAAAAACATATGTATGCTAAATAGCATAATATAGTGTTTAACTCTAATAGAATAGTAGTAACACAGGGAAACTAGGATAAGAGATAACTCTGCGAAGGTTGAAATATATCCGATAACCATAAAAAAGAAGGGAAATAGCAATAGGAACTTACAGTTCCCTGAATATTTGGAACTTCACCCAGAATTGCTGCTAGAAGGGTTGACTTTCCTGAGCCAACTTCTCCACATATAGCCACCTTTTCTCCAGGCCTAACCTCTAGATTTATGTCTCGAAGTGTGGGCTTTGATAAATTCTCTTCCCATGCAAAATTGGCAGACTTGATAGAAATCGCAACGTTGACACTCTCCACGCTTGCCTTCCTTCGGACATTGGCACCCTGCAGCTCCGGCGCCTCCAGAAATTTTAAGATACGTTCAAATGCAACTTTTGCTTGAATAACAACCCCAATAACATCAGGGATCGATCTGACAGGATCCTGAACTAGGCGTAAAGTTGCTACGAAAGTGAAAACGTTATTTGCATGTAGAGGAATTTTGAGGTAATAACATGCTCCAAAGGTCGCAGCAGAGACCAAAACAGGGGATGTCCAAAAGAGAAAGCTATTATATGCTTTTCGCGACTGCACTGCTGATAACCATTTGTACTCCACCTTCCTTAAATTTTCAATTACAGTCTTGAAATGGGTTTCCCATGCATATAATTTCAACACCTTCATGTTGATTAAAGCCTCAGAACTAGCCCTCAATCTCTCATCCTGTGCAACCATAAGCTTACTTTGAAACTTATGCTGTAACTTGGCAAGTGGAGCATTGCAAAGCACCGTGAGGACTACCACCACCAGTGCTGCAAATGTTGCTAGCCCCACTGCACGATATAGAATTACTAATGCAATACAGAGCTGGAGACTTGTAGTCCAAGTTTGGTGGAACCAAAATGGGAACTCGCCAATCCTATAAGCATCCACAGTAACATAGTTCATTATCTCCCCTCCTGAATGTGTCAACTTTGCAGCATTGGATAATCTCAGTTGTTTCTTGTAAATGGCAGCTGTGAGCAAAGACCTCACTTTCAAACCAATAAGTCTGCTTCGGAAGTACCACTGCCTTTGTGACACGGATTCCATGCACTTCGAAATGAAAAGTGTTATGGCCAGTACATACCCTTCATATTTGAAACTTTCTTTTCCCTCAGCAACCAAAATGAATGCATTTAAAAGTACAGGGCCAGCGGACAGAGTGAGTATCTTCAGCAAAGCAAAGAATCCAGACTTAAGGATCTCTTTCCAATGGCAAACAATTATTGTCCTCAAGATTGATGGTTGGGAAGACGGCTCTGCTTGTTTCTGTTTGTTCAGTTGCTCCAAGAACAGCAAATAGCAACTTTCTGCCCGATCTGCCTCACGCAACTTGGGTATATCTTCATCCTCAAGAGTTCGCTCCCTTCCCCTTTTCATCAATGGATTCAACCACCAAAATGAAATTCTACTGAAGAATCCAGCTTTGGCGAACAGAGTGACAGGACCAACAGAATCACTTTTACCGACGTCACTGGCTTCACCATTTAAAGGTGTATAAAGGCTACTTTCATCGACGCCCTCATCACTTGCTTGGTGTTTATACCCTTTAAAAGTGCAGAACATCAACAGTGTAGCTCCTGGAAAAGACAGCATATCTAATGCTACCTTAATTGATACTTCTTTGCTTAGAATGGCACTGAACAGAGATAAAGCACAGACAATTCCAGCAAACAAAAAGGAAAGAATGGTCAGTAGCCGCAATGGTGACCTTGGAAGCTTATTTCCCTTAAGGCTCACGGTTAAACTGATCAACAACCATGTAAACCCCTGAACCAATACCAGTAACCACCAATTAAGAGGTAAAGCAGTCTTGGTTTTCCTCAACTTCTCCTCTAAATTCCAAATGCCCAAGCACAAGTACACAAATCCAAGACAGCCATTGACAATTGCAGAAACTATCTGCAAATTTGAAAAGCCTAGAAATCGAGCTCGAATGTGAACTGTTTTCGATGAGGATTTCCGAATCATATTGAATATGAGCA
This sequence comes from Carpinus viminea, assembly GCA_013348765.1. Taxonomy (NCBI): domain Eukaryota; kingdom Viridiplantae; phylum Streptophyta; class Magnoliopsida; order Fagales; family Betulaceae; genus Carpinus; species Carpinus viminea. Next base: position 881,839 of record CP054673.1, read on the forward strand.
TTACCAAAAGCAAGATATCGAAGCAAATGATTAATATGTGATTAATACATGACGAGGGATGACTCAAAAACTCAAAATTAGAACTACACGGCTTTCCGCCAGTGTCTGCACAACCAGACTCCCCACAGAATATAGTCCATAAGTCCTCCATAATCCTTGTCTCTTTGCTCTTCAACCCCTGAATTGCAAACAAGAACATAAATTATGCACATGCAAGAACCTTTTTGTATCAATTCTTTAATGCAGCCAACCAACAGCATACAGGAAGCAAACTACAACGAATTTTTTGTGGACACAGAGGAAAAGAGGATAATACCAACATGCAGCACCATGAAGCTAATGATAAGAGGAAGTGCCCCCATCAAAGAAATTGTAAGTGCAAGGCCAAGATAACATATGTACCGAGCCTCCTTATTACAATGAGAACCAAAATTCTGATAAGTTTAAAAGGGTTGCAGACTATGCAGTAAAACTCCAATGCAGCTGTCTGCTTGTGAAAATGAGTTGCATAGTGATAACATGTATCGAAGGTAAATATTCTCAGAATTTCGTGATCTTGAAGGACACACCCCAATTGGCATAACAACATGAAGCCAAAATTAAGTTCGAGTGCATTAAAAAGGAGAAAAATTATCTTCCCCAGATATAAAAATGAAAAATCAGAGAAGTTTAAGGAATCAAAGCTATTAGCAGAGTTGAAATATGAATGCTTGTGAAAGAGAGTGGCGAAAAGATACACTTAAAATAATTCATGATCGTAGAGAACACACCTTAATTGGATTAAGTACAACAGCTTTTTTCTCTCTTAGCCAGTAATTCAAACAGAGCTTCGGTGCAAATACTCCTACAAAAGAACCCAATTCAACGTTGTCATAGCAAGTTGTGATGCTCAAAGATCAACCAAAACCAGACCTTTTTCATCATTCAAATTCTCCACGAGGGAGAGAATGGAAGACGAGTACACAGTAGAACATTACGAAGAGAGACAAAATTACCACATCAGATCCAATGAGAGCCACGCGGTCATTAAAAAAAGTAAACAATGCATCGAAAAATGATTTAAAAAAGAACGATCAAGAGGAAGTATTCAAATTGAATTAAACAACTGAACTAACGTAGTTATCACAACCCCCACAAAAAACAAAAAAAAAGAAACTGAACCATCATAGGATAGGACAACTTTACTAAGAAAATCATTTATTGAAAAAAGAAATTAAACCAGCCAAGGATTATAAGCAAACCGAAGTCACCGCCGGTACCTTAACTTTTGTCCCTTCACGGCTTCACACACCAAAATGAGTCAAATATGGGAATTTTGTTTTTCTGATATATATATCAATACCATGTAATCATTTAAGAGGTTTGGAACTCCCTGTGAGAGAGAGAGAGAGACGAATGACTGATACAAGAATGGGGTCGGTTGGAGTCCTATGTCGTCATGGCTCACGTCTCTCATTCCCCTGGATGTGTGTATCTTTGTCTTCTCTTCGTTTCATGGAAATACGTGGATCATCGTCGCCTATCTTTCTCTTTCGTGAAGCTAATTGTTAGGAATTTTGTTTGGTCAATATAATTTGCTTATTTTCTCTCCTTTTTTTTTTCTTTTTTTTTTTTATAAGTACTTATTTTCTCTAGTTGATTGATATTTCTTGTGAATCATTACGCTGGATTTCATGTGCGTTGTTTTTATTTTTACCTTTTAGTTGCTGAGAGCGACCGTCTCACACTCAATAGCCACACGTACATATATTCCCATGCATATACCTGGAAAAACGTTAACCTTACAACAAATTAAAAAAAAATGACAAATTATTGTAGCATGATATAATTAAATTTTTCAAAATTTAAATTTATCTCATATCTAATTATTTTGTGTTACATTAGTTTGTAAAATTTGATTATAACCCTATTATTCCTCTATATATGCCCAATTAATTCTTATTAAATAAAAAAATTAATAATTAAATCATGACTTTTGAATAAAAATACAATAACTAGCCTTACTAATTAATTTATGGGCGAAACATAGCCCCTTCCATTGCGTTTCAATAGTGAGGAAGGATGGTTTCTACTTTCTTTCTTTTTTGACATGTCCACAAGAGAGGATGGCGATTCGAACTAACGACCTTCGCTTTTATTGGCGTGCGATCCCAACCGATCAACTATTTCCTGCGACGAATTTGGTTTCTACTTTCTACCATCCTTTCTTTCCTTCCCATTTTTTTCTTATTTTTGTTTTAGATTTTGCTTAGACTCAAGCAGTAGTGCCTAACTTCCTCTACCGCTTTGGTCGTCCACTCCACTTCGCTATTTGTTTTCTTTCTTTGATCTTGGGTTTATTAGTCTCCACAAGGTTTTTAGATTGACTTTTTTCAAAGTAGATCTACGTTTTCATTGCAAGTCCAAAGTTATGAGTGTTATTTTTTTCTTTATTTTTTTATTTTAAATTTTAAATCTTTTCAAAGCACTTATAACTGGTGATTAGTTACATTACAATACTCCTATATAACTGTTTATTAATTTTTGTAATTTTTTTTTTGACAAATCTACATAAAATTAAATAGAAGAAAATTTCAAATTAATGATACATGTTTTATTAAATATGTCCACGGCTAATTAAATTAATGAAATTTCAATGTAAATACTCTTAAAGCCGCTAGAAAACAAACCAACCAGATGGGTTGTTTTCTAGAGTGGTCACGTCAATTGATGACAATTAGTAGAGGGTCAGCCAATAGGCCACATCTGACTCGATCCTAGAGTACTGATAGTTTGTCTGTTCCTGGTAGCTAAGAGCGGCCAGAAATAATGCACATCCCACTCAACACAAGGATACAAACAAGCTAGCCAACGAAAAATCAGTGCACCGTAAATGGGTAATCTACGTGCAGCCCAAAAAAGTGATCCTCCGACCACGACTGCTCTCTCAAGGGCAACAGCTTGGGTCGTTCCCGGCCAGTACCATCACCACTTGCGTCATCTTTAAAAAACTTCCATAATTGCCGACCCCCCGTGTGTAGCCGTGTGCTTATAATACTGAGTTGTTTCTCACATGTGAAAGTTACATCCTCAACATTAATTTTTAAATTAAAAAATTAAAGAGATCCCAATTATATAAGAAAGTTAGACGATCAAAACTTTAATTAATACTTAAACAAACAAAATAATAATAATTAATTTGTGTCGTAATGGACAAGTGGTTGGCTAGATTGACTGTCTTTTGTCGTCACAATTTTATCACGTGGAAACTATGTAATATTGAAATCATTTTGTGCGGTCTATAATTAATTCTCCACATGCATCGAATGCATGCATTTTCCCATTCCTTGTTGGCAAATTATAAATTGTCACCATCGGGCCCATAACTTTATTATTATATTATTATTATTGTAATCAATTCTAGAAAGGAAACATGATTATATTAGCAAGAACAGAAGGTTAAGGTTAAGACTTAATAGCATATCCAGGCAAGAATAACTATTTTAGCAATTTAAAATTTATGTTTTCATTTTAAGTACTAATTTTTTGTTACACACTCTAACAAATAATCTATTTTAACTATTACTTTATTAAAATTTTATTATTTTTATTATTTCTTTAAATATTATTTTTAAAACTTTTACTTCCTCTCTCGCCTCTCTCTAGGCCAAAAATCACACAACCCAAGCAAACCAGATGCAAAACAACTAGCCATTCAACCAAAATTGCCAACCCAAACTCATGCCCCATAGAACAAGCCAACCAATTCGGCCAACCCCCAAGCAAACTAAAAAATTCGGCAATACAAAGCTTTGTAACTGGTCCACAGGGCTCTCACCGCCATCATCCTCTTTTGTTCTCTCTTCCATCGCTCAACTTCAATAAACAATTAACCAGAAGAATAAGAAATCCCAGAAGGTGGAGGAGGAGGAGGAGGAGGAGGAGAAGTGGTCACAGTCGATTTCAAATTGGACTCGTCGGCATCTCCAGATAACTCCTCTTTTCGTCTTCATTTGAATCCAGATCACTCCTCTTTTCGTCTTTGTCTTCATTTGAATCTGAATCCACTAAACCCACTGAATCTTCTTCGTCTTCAGTTTCAAACCCACTAAACACATATCCAGTGGCGGAGCCAGACAATTCATATTGGAAGTGTCGTCAAAATTTTTTTGACATCTTAAAAATTTTCTCTATCTTAAAAATTTGGTAATTCACATCAAAAATAGAAACATAAACTTGTATATGAATTCGATGATCACATAAATTTACAGCACCTAGTGCCAAAAATGCTAACCAAACAATTACAATCCTGATAAAACTTGCACTCATAATAATCTATCGCATGAAATTCTAGAATTCTCAGACCAAATATTCGACTTTAGAACTTGAATATCTCTTCAATTTGGGGCTTTACAAAGAAATAATAATAATAAAAATGACACTTTATCTGTCTATCAGATAATTTCGCTTACTTGAAACATGTTTCTCAAGAGAACCAAAATTGCCAACATGTGCTATAGTAAACTTTCATATTTGAAAATTTACTGTAACATATTTAAAGAAAAATGCTATTTTATAGATCTGCTTGAGAAAGTGAACTGCTAAATTTAACTAAAATGTTAGTTTAAAGGTTCTGTTGGCCAAATGCTCTAACGAGTGGCCTAACAAAATTGACTCAATTAATTCCCCCGCCTTGATCGGCCTGGCACACAAAACATAGGATAAGACATATTACATACTGCAAAATTAATAAGCATTGAATAATTACATAGATTTGGAATGTGAGATAGTTTTGTTGTTTTCCCCATGTAATTGGATTAATAGATCCCATCCGAATTACATATACTAAAATAATTGAAGATGGATTTGTCTTTAAGTGCGGTAAAATAAACTGTAGCAGTTTAAATTTAATATTAAGCTTTTTACGAGAAAAAAAAGAAAAAGTGATAATATGTACATTTAAACCATTAAAAAACTATAGCATATATATGAATTGTATGCCTTAATTTATGGAGTGTGATAAGTTTAATTAATTACTCCCATTCCACAGGAAAACTTCTCAAACCCTTCATTTACTAACATATTACACGGCATCGATTAGTACTCATCAGAAAAGCAGAGAGACCAAACCCAGAAAATGCATGGTGGTTCAACTACTGTAGGATAGACGCTAACAAGAACGAATAATAGACAAATAGACAATTATGGTTTTGTTTAATGAGTACTGCAGTCTGCAGCTGCTTTTTTCCGTACATGATCATGGCCTTAATTACCAAAATTATTTATTATGATATTAATATTATAGTAGTATTTGCATATATTTCTTTATTTCTAGTTTTATTACCCCATCATGTGTTTTCTCTGGCCAATGTTCCGAGGATGGGGAGTGTTTCCCAATGGGCTATTTGACTCTGCTTTTCAGAGGTTTTTTGTTATTATTATTTTAGTCGAAAAAAGTTAATATAATTACTTTTTTTTTTTTGGTAGAAAGGGAAAAAAGATACCTTTATCATAATCCTCTTTGAAAGTTAACCCTAATTTTATAAGGTGATGAGTGTGAGGCTAATAATGTGGCTTTTCACGTGTAGTAGTACTGCAAGATCAACCAGAATCTCCATGAAATAAGAATAATGGGCTCCAGCCTACACTCACCGACCACGAAAATGATTGAAGCAAACAATTAAATATTGTACACTTAAATGGATCAAGATAATTAAAGTCAGAAAGTGATTTCTCAATCAATGAGATCAACTATGATTACAATTTTGAAGGGTTGGAAGTCATAGCTCTCAAGGACCGACAACATATAATGGGTCATCATCTATCATCCATCAAATACCATCACCACTTATGTCATCATGAAAAACATACCTATATATCAAGCTTCCATCTCCAATATTATATTCTTAACAAAAAAACAATACTGTGAAAATGATTAGAAGCTCAAAGGCCAGGTGCATGTGTGAACTATAAAGATAAAGCAAGTAGCAACAAAAGCATCGAATCGATGGGAAAAGAAACAAGACAAACTTTAATTATTTTTGTTTTGTAGCAGTTGGCTAAATTGACGGCTAACTTTATATTATATGTAGTATTCATTTTTTGACGTGGAAACCACTAACTATGCATATTTTAAAACATTTTGGACGGTCTAGATTATGAATCCTAAGCCCATGCAGCATTTTCCATTCTACCCTCGAAGAGAGTGGCCGGCCAGCAGCCCTTGGCTCCTGCCCACCCTCAACAAAGGGAGCATGGCCACCCAGCCAGCCAGAAATAAAATGGTTAATTAATTAGTGCCCTTATAAAATTGATTGATGTGTTTGGCACACAAAACATAACATACAACACATTACTCGTTGCCAAAAGTATCGAATAATATAATTACATATTGCAGGGATCTGCAATATGTAAGATTTGATCCAAATCAATAGATCATACACCACTACCACCTATTGAGACGATTTGGGTTATGCTAGCTTGATCACATATTAGACCAATCTTTGAATTCCTAACATGTGAAGCAATTTACTTTTGGATACCTCACCGTATGAATTATTTATTACTAAATGATTCAGAATATGTAATATTATAATGCGTTGAGTAATGCTATATATGTTGACTTATCATAGTTTCTCTTCCCACTCCTGTGTAAACATAAATATATATATATTAACAAGAACTTATTAGCACCGTCGTATTAACAAAGTGAGATGATAATGATAATGAAATAAAAGTATAATTCTTAGCATATTCTATGTGTTATCGGTGTGATGGCCGTAGGCCACCCATTGAGCTTATAATAGCACAACAGTTTCCATCGCTAGTCCAAAAGGATGGGCTTTGGGCTTTGAGCTTTGAGCTATGGGCAAAATTGGCTTTATTGCTTAAGAAGCTATAATACGGCCTTGAGGATCATGGCCTGGCTCAGTTTGGACCCATCCAACTTAAACTGAATTTATTTATTTATTGATAACCCAAAATGTTGCTCGCCTTAGCCAAATGGATTATGTGGCTAAATGGTCTCTGTTAAGCCCACTGGGCTAGAGTCTACTGGGGCAGAGAGTCTTTTGGGTGGGCAAATGTTTTGATTTGGATAAAGTGGGTTGGTGTAAACCGACTCGCATGGGCCAAGACATTTTGAGGTCAAAATGGAGAAAACAAAATTAAAAAAAAAAAAAAAAGAGGTTAAACACCTAATACCCCATAAGGTTTCATAACTTTATTTTTTTCTACTAAAGTTTAATTTTGATCACATGAGGTCCTTGTAATTTTGATAAATGACCGAGACCCCACCGGGACTTAACTGGACCGGCATTTGCAAATCCTTTTCCTGGTTGCATTTGTGACAAGTCCGAAATTGCATAGAGGAATCATGAAGTAGACCCAACACACAGCAGAAACTCACATTTGAGAAGATAGATTTTTGGGCTCTTGATCATCCGAATTATGGCTATTGTATATTATGCAGACATCCATCAATTCATTTGTAGGTGACTCACTGTATATATATATGCCATTTTTTTGGGCCTTGAGGTATAGATATATATTGAGAGGCATTGACGATATATAACTAGATTTTTATTTTTTATTATTATTATTATTATTATTATTATTATTATTGAATTTTCCTTCATAGAATGTCCTGATGGTGATTTTGGTTTTGACTTTTTTGTGTGTCTATATATATAGAGGCATTTATGATATATAGCCAGAATTTTTTTTTTTTGGTGAATTTTCCTTCATAGAATGTTTGGTGGTAATTTTGGTTTTTACTACTGAAACCATTTTATGTTGAAATAAATGAGGCCTTATAGAGTCATTCAAGCCCCTAATAAAATAAGGCGTTACATAACATTAAACATAATGTTATATTATGGCATACCAGATCTCCTCCATCCGCCACTCCTCTGGTCCTGCAACCTTGTGTGGTTGTTTTTATGTTGTTGTCTTTCCATTATTTTTTGTATTTTATGTATTTTTTGGTTGGTTTTGCTGTTTTTTTTAAAATTAATTATGTGGGTTATAATCTCCCTGTACTGAAGTGGTTTGATATTGTGTAAGAGTTTTTGGTTGCTGGTGGACATCCTTCAACGTATGGCTCCATTTTGATTTTCTGTAGTAATGTCATCCTTGCAATAGTCATTTAACAGTGATTGTAGCCTTTATCACATATGTCTCTTCACCGAGTCTTTATGCATTTTAGAATAGCCTTATGCAGCCAAGAAAGACCCAACTTATTTATGGTTTTTCTAAAGTTATGAATGAAACCATTGCCTTCTGTTTAGTCCTTTTGGACCGTTCCTGTAATTTGGTCCTTTTGGACTATTCTATGTATCATTGCTGCATTTTTTCATTCGGATTTATTGTTGAGTGTCCACCCTTTTGTTGTTGTTTCATCTCATATAATCCACTTTTCCTTATTTGCTTAGAAAAAAAAAGGGTTATATTATGACGTACAGAATAAAAATCTTTAATTTAATAAAAATAAATAAGTAAATAAAATCTTTGAATGGTGACCATAATGCGGTTGGCACCCAATTTCGCATTTGTAATCTAAAGAACCTCCCTTGGTATGGATTGGAGGGGATACTATCTAATTCTTTGATACCAAATCCACGATCCCACAGAGAAAATCTTTCCTTCGCAAATAACCACATGTTGGCGGCTGCCTTTCCTAGGTGTTCGCCAAATTCCTTTTGCTGTAGTGCTCATGGATTTGCGTGTCGGATTTGGGTGTCAAGACTAGATAATTTCTTTGTTTCCAGATATTTGGTTAATATATAATTTTTGTTTTTAATAACAATTTTAATCCAGGAAGTGGAAGCTGCTATAGCACAGCTGGAAGGAATCACTGATCAAGAGAACTTAATATTAACCGAGACTGTTGGGCCCGACCATATTGCTGAGGTTGTAAGCCGCTGGACCGGCATACCTGTCACAAGGCTAGGGCAGAACGATAAAGAGAGACTAATCGGGCTAGCTTTGCACAAAAGAGTGGTTGGACAAGATCAAGCAGTTGCTGCTGTTGCTGAGGCAGTGTTGAGGTCAAGGGCTGGGGAAGGCATAGTTAATTAATTAAAAATATTTTTATTTATTTATATAAACATAGTTATATAAGCTAAATTATCAGTTTTTAAAGTATTCGGGACTAGATAATTTCTTTGTTTCCAGATAATTGCTGCACTTAAACATGGTTTGCATAAGATTGCTTTTAATCCTGTGCCTTACAACTCGCTTACAGCCCAACAACTTAATCCTTATAACATCCTCCCAATCAGTAATAAATCGCCTTATTTTAAAGCTTACGAATTTGGATAAAATAATATCATCCATTCAGTTCTATTGTTATTACTCGATGTGGGATTCCAATTCCATCACATGTAAAACTCCAACAATCACAATCTACTTTATCTGTTTTTCTGTCAACAATGTAGTTGCCCCAGTGCATACAACGTAAAATGAAACTCATGATGCTAAATTCAGTGAGGGAGTTATTGCTGTTTTATCTTGAATTTCAACACAAACTTAGGAAAAGGACAAATGCCACCATAATGGTTCAACATAATTGCATATATAGCTGGCTAGCTCTTCAAACTTTCAAACTTTCTGCACGAGTCATGGGTGAATAAACCTATCTGCAGCAAGTTGGTAGTGGATGCAGCTCATAGAATTGAAGCCTTTTTTTAGTTTCTCATGAATTCATCCCCTTTCAGAAATATGGAGGGGTGAGATTTGAATATAGGCAGATACATTACAACCTAGGATGTGGCATTGCAGCCTCTTCTCTCCTCAATATCTACCCACTGCACTATCACATCCTACTTTTTACATGAACCTTTTTTTTTTTTTTTTGTTATTTGTTGCTGCTACTAGGCCTGAGAAAAAAGGCTCGATAAAAATTATTTTCAGATTCAAAGTGATTCTGCAGACTGAAGATGAGACCAGTATTCCTTGACAAGCTGCCCAAACAGTGATCCTTCTCTCTTCATTAACTTCATTGGCTCATCATACTCCACTAGTTTTCCTGAAATAGAATGGAAAGACTAACATTAGAAAAATAATATTCAACTTGAAAATTAATTGGTTCACAAATCTCCATCAGCTTTTCCATTCTTATATATGCCCTTTTGCTTACTTTAAAGGACATTAACTTCAGCTCAAAATAGACATCAAGAGAAAGATGAAGGTGTATGGCACTCACAAATAGAAAATATTTTCTAGATGAGGGTTAAAGTAATTAATGCAACTCACCATCACTAATAGCAAGAACCATTCCGCAATCCATCACTGTTGGTATCCTGTGTGCCACTGTAATCACAGTACAATCAGCAAATTCTGTCCGAATTATTTTCTGCAGAATCATATCTGTTGCATTATCAATTGATGCAGTTGCTTCATCAAGCACTAATATCCGACTTCTCCTCAAAAGCGCACGTCCCAAACAGAACAATTGTCGTTGCCCCTGGCTCCAATTTGATCCATCTTCCACAACTGAAAAACAAGTTGTTATTTATTTTTTATTTTGTAAAACAGGTTGTTTGTTGTCACTGGTGATCAGAACCAAAAGTAGGTGAGCAAAGCCTCACCTAAGGAGTCTAAGCCCTGTTCTTTCTCCTTGACAACCTCTTGAAGCTGACACTTCTCAAGAACCTTCAAAGTGGAAACTATCACTTATTAAATATTTGCAAGCCATGAAATAAACAAACAAAACAAAATAATTTTTGTATAAAAGAAAGTTCAACCAAAATAGACCTAATGACTACTGCCAGTATTGAGCAACCACAGATGGGGAAAAAATGGAGAATTACCCCCCATATTTCCTTGTCAGAATGTTGAGACAAGGGATCTAAATTGAATCTCACAGTACCAGCGAAGAGAGTGGGATCTTGAGGTATTATTCCGAAACGTGACCGTAGATCATGAAGTCCAATCATGCAAATGTCAATGCCATCTACTACAATCTTCCCTCCTACTGGCTCCACTAGACGAAAAAGAGCGCCTATAAGAGTAGACTTCCCACTGCCAGTTCTGCCAACAATACCTATTTTTTGCCCTCCTTCAAATGTGCAATTGATCCCACGAAGAACGAGAGGTGTATCGGGTCTATATCTGATCTGTTTTTACATTAATATTCTCAGACACTGAGCATAATAACCTTCTTTAATTAAGGATTCAAAGCAAAAGAATATTTACTTGCAAATCAAGTATCTCCACTTTTCCCAAAGATGGCCAATTGGTTGGTGGTCGGTTCCCTTCTATTATTTCAGGAGCCTCACTAGGTATATGCATATATTGATCTAGCCTTTCTACAGAAATAATGTAATTTGCTAGAGTGCACTGGTTTTGAATTGAAAACACAAGGGACCCGTTTAGTGAAAGACCATAAGAAAGTGCCATTCCAATAAATCCTGCAACGAAAGAAGTAATTTTCATAAATAAAAAAAATCTTAATACAGATCTTTTATGACTTTGTGTAAGTCTTACGTGTATTTCAAAAACCATATCACGTAAATTGAAGCATTCACAAAAGAACTGTAAATTAATAGAAAATAGCAACTAAAGGAAAATTATAACTCACCAGAGCCAAAAGTTCCAGGAGAAAGGAAAACCATGCAGAGTGCTGTAGAGGCAAGAACAGTTGCACTAAGTATTTCCAATCTTTGGATCAACCACTCATTTGCTGAAAAACTATGGAAAAAAGGACTAGCATTTGTGTCAACTAGAACAAGATTTTCTGCAAAAAACCGTTCTTCCTCTTCAAAGGCTCTTATAGTCATGGCTCCTGCTACAGACTCAGCTAGATGATTTGCTACCAAGGACTTGGTTGTGCCATTGATTCGCATCAACTCTTTTGCAGTTGAAAAATAATATCCCTGTAGATAAAGAATGCCATTATCATTATATTCGCTATCATACAAAAGAGAATTAAAATGCATATTTCCTCACCAAAAAAGACGCTTCTATTTCAGTAGTAGAAGAAAAAAGCTATGACTAGGATACAATTGACATTATCAGATGAACATTATCCTCTTGCCCGATTGCTTGTTGAAATAGGGGTAAGTTTAGCTATTGAATTAGTTTTCTGAGTGATGCATATATCTATTCATCCATTGCACAAAAAAGAGAGAGGCCAATACAAACAGGCTAGAAGAAAAGAAAGGATTTTTCAGTAACATAAAAAATGGTTATAAAGATCGAAATATTACATAACTCAGAATATCTACATATTATTCCATATGATCCTAAATCACAGATATTTCAATGCCCAAACACCCCCACAAAACGCACAAAAACGAAAGTCAACAATTTGCCTCTAGAGTCTTCGTCATTTTAACAGGAATCTTGAGTTTCTCATATTACGTTGATCTTTTTATTTCAACTTTGAACTGTTCCTAATTCAAAGCAACTAAAAACATCCAACTTAAGCTCGTATTGTGTCAAATGCAGGGAAATTTCTCCAGTGAGCATTCCAAATGAATGACATGTATGGTGTTACCTGCAAGCAAATTGCCAGATATACCATTGGTATGGAGACAAAAAGGACTTGCCAGGTAACAACAGCCAGTACTCCAAGATTGGCATAAGCGTAAGTGGTAGCCACAACAGCATAGATAAAGCTGAAAGGGACATCAAGATCAACAATACTCAGATCAGATGAGACCTGTACAAGAACAAAATGGTACAATGCCATGTTAGTTTCAGTATTCCTTGTCAATCTCTGAACACATTTTCTGTTTGAGATGAATACCCGACTAAGTATCCTTCCCAGAGGTGTGGAGTCATAAAAAGACATGGGTGCACGAAAAAGGGAGTTCTGTAGCTGTGAAAATAAAGATTTTGACGATTGAAGACCCAAAGCAACTGAAGCAAGTGATCGACAGAGCAAAACTAATGTTGCAGAAAATGCAATCAGTAAGTACACCACGATCAACCGCAATGTGCTAACATTGGGATTTTCAACATTAGCAGCCATCCAGGAGTTCTGTGATATTTGACTAGCCAAAATAATAAGGATACTGAGACTGGCTATTGAAAAGTACAAGAACCCCTTGTTCTGGTTTAGATATTTTAGATAAGGTTTAAACCCCATGTCCCCTATTTCTCTCTCTTCTTGCTTAATCAATTGATCACTTTTAGATCCTTTTTTATGCTTCTCTACATAAGTCTTCCTGATATCTCTAGCAAATGTTCCACGTCCCTGGGCAGCATTAGTATCTGCAAGCCTATCAGAACCAGCAGTCTTTTTATGTGCATGGACAAGGTCCTGAAATGCTATGCTTGAAGCCAGTAAGTGATGATAAGGAGCTGCCTGTAGAATTTCCCCATCTGACATCAACTGTCAACAGTATCAAACAAACTTAAAACGATTGTATTGAATTGACAGGTTTTGATTGGCAAACATTGATAAAGAAAAGAAAGAAAAAAGTGAAATCCAATAAGCTACCCACGCTCAGTGCTCAAGTTTTATCATTGGTGCAAACTTAATGACATAAATAACTAAAGAGTTGGAGTCAATCCAATTGTAGTGTATGGATTGCTACACTCCTGAAAGTTAATCTCACAATGGGAAAATGAATTGCCCACATGCTACGTTGGATGTGTTTGGGCAGAAAAATGTGGTGACCAGAAGACTACTACCCCCAATCCAATTCATAAGTTTGAAGTCATAGAATAATCAGAAAGAATGCAAAGGAAATAAATGAAGATTGTTAAGGAATGTTCCCAAACGAAAAAGTATACTGACCAAAATAGAATGAAACCCAGGCAGGAAATCAACTTGATGGGTCACAAGTAAGACTGTCTTCCCTGAAAGTGCTTCCATGATGTATTCCTGCCAAGGTGTAAGTTAGCTTTCCCTGATGCTAGTTACTGAACAAGCAAGACATTGCATGGTGTTAGAAAAATGTGATTACACTGAATAAGCTTGTAGCAGTATGTGCATCAACAGCACTGAATGGATCATCCAAGAGATATATATCAGCATCCTGATAAAGAGCACGAGCAAGTTGAATTCGCTGCTTTTGCCCACCACTCAGATTAACTCCTCTCTCCCCTATCTCAGTGAGATCACCATATGGAAGCAACTCAAGGTCCTTCACCAGTGAACACCTCTCAAGTGTTTCTCTATACTTTTGACTGTCCATATTAGACCCAAACAAAATGTTCTCCTGTATCGTCCCTGTCTGGATCCACGCTGATTGAGAAACATAGGCAATCTTCCCATAAACTTGAATCTGCAGATTCAAAAAATGTAACCAGATTAATCATGGATGGTAGTCGTTGACATTTTGTAATGCATGACAGGATTGCATCCAAAAACATATGTATGCTAAATAGCATAATATAGTGTTTAACTCTAATAGAATAGTAGTAACGCAGGGAAACTAGGATAAGAGACAACTCTGCAAAGGTTGAAATATATCCGGTAACCATAAAAAGGAAGGGAAATAGCAATAGGAACTTACAGTTCCCTGAATATTTGGAACTTCACCCAGAATTGCTGCTAGAAGGGTTGATTTTCCTGAGCCAACTTCTCCACATATAGCCACCTTTTCTCCAGGCCTAACCTCTAGATTTATGTCTCGAAGTGTGGGCTTTGATGAATTCTCTTCCCATGCAAAATTGGCAGACTTGATAGAAATTGCAACGTTTACACTCTCCGTGGTTGTCTTCCTTCGGACATTGGCACTCTGCAGCTCCGGCGCCTCCAGAAATTTTAAGATACGTTTAAATGCAACTTTTGCTTGAATAACAACCCCAATAACATCAGGGATCGAGCTGACAGGATCCTGAACTAGGCATAAAGTTGCTACGAAAGTGAAAACGTTATTTGCATGTAGAGGAATTTTGAGGAAATAACATGCTCCAAAGGTTGCAGCAGAGACCAAAACAGGAGACGTCCACAAGAGAAAGCCATTATATGCTTTTCGCGACTGCACTGCTGATAACCATTTGTACTCCACCTTCCTTAAATTTTCAATTGCAGTCTTGAAATGGGTTTCCCATGCATATAATTTCAACACCTTCATGTTGATTAAAGCCTCAGAACTAGCCCTCAGTCTCTCATCCTGTGCAACCATAAGCTGACTTTGAAACTTATGCTGTAACTTGGCAAGTGGAGCATTGCAAAGCACCGTGAGGACTACCACCACCAGTGCTGCAAATGTTGCTAGCCCCACTGCACGATACAGAATTACTAATACAATACAGAGCTGGAGACTTGTAGTCCAAGTTTGGTGGAACCAAAATGGGAACTCGCCAATCCTATAAGCATCCACAGTAACATAGTTCATTATCTCCCCTCCTGAATGCGTCAACTTTGCAGCATTGGATAATCTCAGTTGTTTCTTGTAAATGGCAGCTGTGAGCAAAGACCTCACTTTCAAACCAATAAGTCTACTTCGGAAGTACCACTGCCTTTGTGACACGGATTCTATGCACTTTGAAATGAGAAGTGGGCCAGTACATATCCTTCATATTTGAAACTTTCTTTTCCCTCAGCGACCAAAATGAATGCATTTAAAAGTAAAGGGCCAGCAGACAGAGTGAGTATCTTCAGCAAGGCAAAGAATCCAGACTTAAGGATCTCTTTCCAATGGCAAACAATTATTGTCCTCAGGATTGATGGGTGGGAAGACGGCTCTGCTTGTTTCTGTTTGTTCAGTTGCTCCAAGAACAGCAAATAGCAACTTTCTGCCCGATCTGCCTCACGCAACTTGGGTATATCTTCATCCTCAAGAGTTCGCTCCCTTCCCCTTTTCATCAATGGATTCAACCACCAAAATGAAATTCTACTGAAGAATCCAGCTTTGGCGAACAGAGTGACAGGACCAGCAGAATCACTTTTACTGACGTCACTGGCTTCACCATTTAAAGGTGTATAAAGGCTACTTTCATCGACGCCCTCATCACTTGCTTGGTATTTATACCCTTTAAAAGTGCAGAACATCAACAGTATAGCTCCTGGAAAAGACAGCATATCTAATGCTACCTTAATTGATACGTCTTTGCTTAAAATGGCACTGAGCAGAGATAAGGCACAGACAATTCCAGCAAACAAAAAGGAAAGAATGGTCAGTAGCCGCAATGGCGACCTTGGAAGCTTATTTCCCTTAAGGCTCACGGTTAAACTGATCAACAACCATGTAAACCCCTGAACCAATACCAGTAACCACCAATTAAGAGGTAAAGCAGTCTTGGTTTTCCTCAACTTCTCCTCTAAATTCCAAATGCCCAAGCACAAGTACACAAATCCAAGACAGCCATTGACAATTGCAGAAACCATCTGCAAATTTGAAAAGCCTAGAAATCGAGCTCGAATGTGAACTGTTTTCGATGAGGACTTCCGAATCATATTGAATATGAGCATTACCAAAAGCAAGATATTGAAGCAAATGATTAATATGTGATTAATACATGACGAGGGATGACTCAAAAACTCAAAATTAGAACTACACAGCTTTCCACCAGCGTCCGCACAACCAGACAACCCACAGAATATAGTCCATAAGTCCTCCATAATCCTCGTCTCTTTGCTCTTCAACCCCTGAATTGCAAACAAGAACATAATTATGCACATGCCAAGAACCTTTTTGTATCAATTCTTTAAAGCAGCCAACCAACAGCATACATGAAGCAAACTACAACGAATTTTTTGTGGACACAAAAGAAAAGAAGAAAACACCAACAACATGCAGCACCATGAAGCTAATGATAAGAGTAAGTGCCCCCATCAAAGAAATTGCAAGTGCTAGGCTAAGATAACATATGTACCGAGCCTCCTTATTACAATGAGAACCAACAAGATGAGGCGTTTTGGGCACAAAAAAGTGATCCTCCGACCACGATTGCTTTGTCTTTGACAGGTTGGAACCCGTATCTCTCAAGGGCAACAGCTTGGGTCATTCTCGGCCAGTACCATCTCCACTTGCGTCATCTTTAAAAAACTTCCTTAATTGCCGACTCCCGTGTGACCGTGTGCTTATAACACACTGCCGTTTCCCACCTGTGAAAGTTACGTCATCAACATTTTTAAATTTTTTTTAAAAAAAAAAAAAAATTGACGATCAAAACTTTAATTAATACTTAAAGAAACAAACAAAAAATAATAATAATTCATTTGTTTCGTAATGGACAAGCGGTTGGCTAAATTGACTAACTTTTGTCATTTTATCACGTGGTAACTATGTAATACTGAAATTATTTTGTACGGTCTATGATAAATTCTCCACATGCATCGAATGCATTCATTTTCCCATTCCTTGCTGTCAAATTTTACATTGTCACCCTCGGGCCCACAACCTTTTTATAATTATTATAATTATTATTATTGTAATCAATTCCAGAAAGAAACATGATTCTATTAGCAAGAACAAAAGCTTAATGAGTGGCCTTACAAAATTGACTCAATTAATCCCCCTGCCTAGCCTGGCACACAAAACATAAGATAAGACATATTACTCTGCCAAATTAATAAGCATTGAATAATTACATAGATTTGGAATATTGTGAGACAGTACTGTTGTTTTCCCCATGTAATTGGATTAATAGGTCGATCCCATCTGAATTATATATACTAAAATAATTAAAGATTGTCTTCAATTGCGGTAAAATAAACTGTAGCAGTTTAAATTTAATTTTAAGCTTTTTACCAGAAAAAAAAAAAAAAATTTGATAATACGTACATTTAAATCATTAAAAAATTATAGCATATATGAATTTTATGCCTTAATTTTATATGGAGTATGTGATAAGTTTAATTAATTACTCCCATGCCACAGCAAAACTTCTCAAACCCTTCATTTGCTAACATATTACAATCAGTACTCATCAGAAAAGCAGAGAGACCAAACCCAGAAAATGCATGGTGGTTCAACTACTGTAGTATAGACCATAACAAGAACGAATCGAAGACGAATAGACAATTATGGTTTGGTTTAATGATCGAGTACTGCAGCTGCTTTTTTCCGTACATGATCATGGCCTTAATTACCCAAATTATTTATTATGATATTAATATTATATCAGTATTTGCATCTCTTTCTTTATTTCTAGTTTTATTACCCCTTCATGTGTTTTCTCTGGCCAATGTTCCAGGGACGGGGAAGTGTTTCTTAATGGGCTATTTGACTCTACTTTTCAGAGTTCTTTTTGTTATTATTATTTTAGTCGAAAAAGTTAATATGATATTACTTTTTTGTAGGAAGGGAAAAAGAAGCATTTATCATAATCTTCTTTGAAAGTTAACCCTAATTTTATAAGATGATGAGTGTGAGGCCAACATTGTGGCTTTCCATATGTAGTAGTACAGCAAGATCAACATGAAATATTACCTAAGGATATTTCATTACTATTACCTAAGGATATCCAATGTCTTATTCATCTGCCAATTGATTTACACAACAGAGATGCAATCAACTGCTTCAAGAACTGCTTAAGAGATGCCAGAGAACTCAAAACCACGACTATAGTTGCTAATTAATGTTGTTGAAGGAGCTAGCCACGAGTTGTAGAATTCAAGATTAACAGGTGACAGCCAGTACACAAGGAGAATGCTAAATTGAAAGTAGCACCACATGAGGGTAAGTGGCAATGGGCTGCAGAGCGATAGTGGCACACTTGGCATGCACATAGCACCAACATACTCCCACTTTCTTAAGCCCACTTCTTTACAGTAATATCATATTAAGAGGCTAAGAGCCAAGAATGCACCACAAGCTATATCTGCATATATAGAGGATTACAGAAAGATATTACTGGAACAAATTAAGGATTAAGAATCCAAACCTCAGTGTAGATCAAAACTGATTTCTATGCAAACACTTGTTGATGCTCAGGCGGGAGAAACTCGAGGCTGCATCCAACCACAAAAGAGACGGTATCCTTTTCACTTATCTGTAGTAAATGAGTAGGAATAGAAATCAGAAGAAGATCATAGATAGGCTAGAACAAATATATGGTCTCAGAAAACAAATAAGCACAAATCGTCCAACCCTAGGGAGCAGCAGCAGTTTTGAAGGGTTGGAAGCCATAACTCTCAAGGACTAACAACATACAACATGGGTCACCATCCATGATCCATCGAATATCATCACTACTTGCATCATCATGAAAAACTTGCCTATAAAGCTTCCATCTCCAATATTATATTCTTAACAAAAAATCATACTGTGCAAATGATTAGATGCTTAAAGTCCAGCTGCATGTGAACTAGAAAGATAAGCAAGTAACAACAAAAGCATCAAATCGATGGGAAAAAAGACGAGACAAACTTTAATTATTTTGTTTTGTAGCGGTTGGCTAAATTGACGACTAATTTTATATATATATGTGGTCTTCATGTTTTCATGTGGAAACCACTAACGATGCACATTTTAAAACGTTTTGGACGGTCTAGATCATGAATCCTAAGCCCATGCAGCATTTTCCCATTCTACCCTCAAAGAGAGTGGCTGGCCGGCCGCCCTTGGCTCCTGCTCACCCTCAACAAAGGGAGCATGGCCACCTGACCAGTTAGAAACAAAAGGGTTAATTAATGAATGCCCTTACAAAATTGATTGATGCGTTTGGCACACAGAACATAACATACGACACATTATTCTTTGCCAAAAGTATTGAATAATAATTACATATTACAGGGGTTTGCAATATGTCAAATCTTGATCCAAATCAATAGATCATCCACCACCACTATCATCTGTTGAGACGATTTGGGTTATGCTAGCTTGATCACATCCTAGGCCAATCTTTGGGTCCCCGATACGTGAAGCAATTTATTTTTGGGTACCCTACCATATGAATCATGTACCAAATGATTCATAATATATAATATTATAATGAATTGAGTAATGCTATAATTGTAGATTAACGGTGTATATTAACATAATTGTTCAAGAAAGAAAAAATATATATATAATTGTAAATTAACAGTATCACATCAATATAGTGAAATAATAATACGGTATGTATTATATAACATTATTCAATATACATTAATACTAGAAACTACATATTTATCTCAACGATATCTTATTCTATTGGTGTAGCAGTGTCAATCAACACTGTAATTTTTTTTTTTTAAATGTCTCAAAGGGATAATTCAATCAGCTGAAGATAATATTTCATAAAACAAAGGTCATTAGCTCGAATCTCTCTCTCCCGTTTCGTGTAAAAAAAAAAAAAAAACTTATTAGCACTGTTATATTAACAAAGTGTAATTCTTAGCATTATTAATTCTATGCGTTAACGGTGTGCTGGCCACAGGCCACCCATTGAGCTTATGATAGCATTTTCCATCGCTAGTCTAAAAGGATGGGCTTTGGGCGTTGAGCTTTGTGCAAAATTGGCTTTATTGCTTAAGAAGCCACAATACGGCCTGGAGGATCATGGCCCGGCTCAGTTTGGGCCCATCCAACTTAAACTGAATAACTCATTTATTGATAACCCAAAGCCAAATGGATCATGTGGCTAAATGGTCTCTGTTAAGCCCACTGGGCAGAGACTCTTTTGGGTGGGCAAATGTTTTGATTTGGATAAAGTGGGTTGGTGTAAACCGACTAGCATGGGCCAATACATTTTGACGTCAAAATGGAGAAAACAAAATTAAAAAAATGGTTAAATACCTAATATCCCTAAAGTTTCATAATTTTATTTTTTTTCCCTCTAAGATTTGATTTTGATCACAGAAAGTCTTTGTAGTTTTGATAAATGACCGGAACCCCACCAGGACCTAATCGGACCCAGTTTGCAAATCTTTTTTCTAGTTGCAGTTGTGACAAATCCAAAATTGCATAGAAGAACCATAAAGTAGACTCAACACACAGCCGAAACTCACATTTGAGAACATAGATTTTTGGGCTCTTGATCATCCGAATTCTAGCTATTGTATATTATGCAGACATCCATTGATTCATCTGTAGTTGACTCACTGTATATATATATGCCATTTTTTTAGGCCTTGAGATATATATATATATATATATATATATGTGTGTGTGTGTGCGCGCGCGCGCACATGTGTGTATATATATATATAGAGAGAGAGTGAGAGAGAGGCATTTACGACATATAACCAGATTTTTTTGTTTTCCTGAATTTTCCTTCATAGAATGTCCTTATGGTGATTTTGGTTTTTACTTTTTTGTTAAGGACATATATATATATATATATATATATATATATATATATATATATATATGGTGATGAGCAAAAATGGTGGCAATGGTTTTCTGTGCGCGCGGTAAACTCCAAAAAATGTTTTTGACAAAAAATATTTTCATGAAAAATAACTTTCCTAAAAATATTTTTCAACTGAAACCATTTTACATCGAAATAAATGAAGCCTTGTAGAGTCGCTCAAGCCCCTAATAAAATAAGGCGTTACATAACATTAAACATAATGTTATATTATGGCATAGTGGATCTCCTCCATCCACCACTCCCCTGGTCCTGCAGCCTTGTGTAGTTATTTTTATGTTGTTGTCTTTCTGTTAATTTCTTGTATTTTATGTATTTTCTGAATGGTTTTGCTCTATTTTGTTTTTTTTATGTGGGTTACAATCTCCCTGTACAGAAGTGGTTTGATCTTGTGGGAGAGTTTTTGGTTGCTGGGGGACATCCTTCAACGGCTCCATCTTGGTTCTTTGCAGCAATGTCATCCTTGCAATAGTCATTTAACAGTGATTGTTACCTTTATCGCATATGTCTCTTCACTAAACCTTTATGCATTTTAGAACCATCTTGTGCGGCCCAAGAAAATGCCCAACTTGTTTATGGTTTTTTTAAGGCCATGGATAAAACCATTGCCTACTGTTTGGTCATTTTGGATCGCTCCCTGTATTTGGTCCTTTTAGACTATTCCATGTATCATTGCTACATTTTTTTGGAGTGCCCACCTTTTTGTTGTTATTCTATCCCATATAATCCACTTTCCCTTATTTGCTTAGAAAATATATATATATATATTATGACATACGAAATAAAAATCTTTAATTTAATAAAAAAATAAATAAAAAATAAAAATCTTTAAACGGTGACCATAATGCACAAAGGGGAAAAGGTTTTCACTGTAATTGATGCGCCTTGGCACCCAATTTCGCATTTGTAATCTAAAGAATTAGATACGATCTAATTCTTTGATCCCAAATCCACGATCCCACAAAGAATCTTTCCTTTGCCAATAACATATTCCTTTCGCCACAGTGCTCATGGATTTGCGTGTCTGATTTGGGTGTTAAGACTAGATAATTTATTTGTTTCCAGATATTATACAGTGCTGCTCTTAAACATGGTTTGCATAAGATTGCTTTTAATCCTCTACCCCACAACTCTCTTACAGCCCAACAACTTAATCCTTATAACATCCTCCCAATTAGTAATAAATCGCAAAATTTTAAAGCTTATGAATTTGGATAAAATAATGTCAACCATTCAGTTCTATTGTTATTACTCGATGTGGGATTCCAATTCCATCACATGTAAAACTCCAACAATCACAATCTACATTGTAGTTGCCCCAGTGCATACAACATAAAATGAAACTCACGATGCTAAATTCAGTGAGGGAGTTATTGCTGTTTTATCTTGAATTTCAACACAAACTTAGGAAACAGACAAATGCCACCATAATGATTCAACATAATTGCAAATATAGCTGGCTAGCTCTTCAAACTTTCAAACTTTCTGCACGAGTCATGGGTGAATAAACCTATCTGCAGCAAGTTGGTAGTGGATGCAGCTCATAGAATTGAAGCCTTTTTTGAGCTTCTCATGAATTCATCTCTTTTCAGAAATACGGAGGGGTGAGATTTGAATGTACGTAGATACATTACACAACCTAGGATGTGACATTGCAGCCTCTAAAAATTATTTTCAGATTCAAAGTGATTCTGCAGACTGAAGATGAGACCAGTATTCCTTGACAAGCTGCCGAAACAGTGATCCTTCTCTCTTCATTAACTTCATTGGCTCATCATACTCCACTAGTTTTCCTGAAATAGAATGGAAAGACTAACATTAGAAAAATAATATTTTACTTGAAAATTAATTGGTTCACTAATCTCCATCAGCTTTTCCATTCTAATATATGCTCTTGTGCTTACTTAAAAGGACATTAACTTCAGCTCAAAATAGACATCAAAAGAAAGATGAAGGTGCATGGCCCTCAGAAATAGAAAATATTCTCTAGATGAGGGTTAAAGTAATTAATCCAACTCACCATCACTAATAGCAAGAACCATTCCGCAATCCATCACTGTTGGTATCCTGTGGGCCACTGTAATCACAGTACAATCAGCAAATTCTGTCCGAATTGTTTTCTGCAGAATCATATCTGTTGCATTATCAATTGATGCAGTTGCTTCATCAAGCACTAATATCCGACTTCTCCTCAAAAGCGCACGCCCCAAACAGAACAATTGTTGTTGCCCCTGGCTCCAATTTGATCCATCTTCCACAACTAAAAATGAAGTTGTTATTTATTTTTTATTTTGTAAAACAGGTTGGTTGTTGTCACTGGAGATCAGAACCAAAAGTAGGTGCTGACAACATACTAAAATAGCAAAGCCTCACCTAAGGAGTCTAAGCCCTGTTCTTTCTCCTTGACAACCTCTTGAAGCTGACACTTCTCAAGAACCTTCAAAGTGGAAACTATCACTTATTAAATATTTGCAAGCCATGAAATAAACAGACAAAACAAAATAATTTTTGTATAGAAGAAAGTTCAACCAAAATAGACATAATGACTACTACCGGTATTGAGCAACCACAGATGGGGAAAAAATGGAGAATTACCTCCCATATTTCCTTGTCAGAATGTTGAGACAAGGGATCTAAATTGAATCTCACAGTACCAGTGAAGAGAGTGGGATCTTGAGGTATTATTCCAAAACGTGACCGCAGATCATGAAGTCCAATCATGCAAATGTCAATGCCATCTACTACAATCTTCCCTCCTATTGGCTCCACTAGACGAAAAAGAGCACCTATGAGAGTAGACTTCCCACTGCCCGTTCTGCCAACAATACCTATTTTTTGCCCTCCTTCAAATATGCAACTGATCCCACGAAGAATGAGAGGTGTATCAGGTCTATATCTGATCTGTTTTTACATTACTACTATCAGACACTTAAGCATAATAAGCTTCATTAATTAAGGATTAAAAGCAAAAGAATATTTACCTGCAAATCAAGTATCTCCACTTTTCCCAAAGATGGCCAATTGGATGGAGGCCGGTTCCCTTCTATTATTTCAGGAGCCTCACTAGGTATATGCATATATTGATCTAGCCTTTCTACAGAAATAATGTAATTTGCTAGAGTGCACTGGTTTTGAATTGACAAGACAAGGGACATGTTCAGTGAAAGACCATAAGAAAGTGCCATTCCAATAAATCCTGCAATGAAAGAAGTAATTTTCATTAAAAAAAAAAAAATTCTTAATACAGATCTTTTATGGCTTGGTATAAGTCTTATGTGTATTTCCAAAACCATATCATGTAAATTGAAGCATTCACAAAAGAACTGTAAATTAATTGAAAATAGCAACTAAAGGAAAACTATTACTCACCAGAGCCAAAAGTTCCGGGAGGAAGCAAAACCATGCAGAGTGTTGCAGAGGCAAGAACAATTGCACTAAGTATTTCCAATCTTTGGATCAACCACTCATTTGCTGAAAAACTATGGAAAAAAGGACTAGCATTTGTGTCAACTAGAACAAGATTTTTTGCAAAAAACCGTTCTTCCTCTTCAAAGGCTCTTATTGTCATAGCTCCTGCTACAGACTCAGCTAGATGATTTGCTACCAAGGACTTAGTTGTGCCATTGATTCGCATCAACTCTTTTGCAGTTGAAAAATAATATCCCTGTAGATAAAGAATGCCATTATCATTATATTCGCTATCATACAAAAGAGAATTAAAATACATATTTTCTTACCAAAAAAATATGCTTCTGTTTCAATAGTAGGAGAAGAAAGCTATGACTAGGATACAATTGACATTATCAGATGAACATTATCCTCTTGCCCGATTGCTTGTTGAAATATGGGCAAGTTTAGCTATTGAATTGGTTTTCTGAGTGATGCATATACCTATTCATCCATTGCACAAAAAAGGGAGAGGCCAATACATACAGGCTAGAAGAAAAGAAAGGATTTTTCAATAACATAAAAAATGGTTATAAAGATCAAATTCATATATATATAAAAGCCGAATCACTTTCAAAAATACTTTAATATTGCGACATATGGCGTAAATCTTTTTTATTTTAATGTTGAACCGGTTTTGTAAAGCATAATTTGTAAACTGGTTTTTTAAGAGTGAACTGGTTTTCTAAAAAAAAACCGGTCATTAATTAGCGTCGTTAATTTCATTAATTATATTTCAAAAGTTTTTCATATATAAATTATTCAATAAATTAAGTATTATATTAATGTCCCAATCAAATAAGAAAACAAATAATATAAATCAAATTATTATGTTTAGACAGTTTAATATGTATATTAATACATTTAGGATTCTTAACAAAAAAAAAAAAACAAAGATGTCATATATATATATTTTTAAAAGAACTCATTCTCATTCCATAGAATTCAAGAGCGAAAGCTCTTACTATCACAAGGCAAGCCCTGAATTAACCGTAGCATAAGCTACAAAGTCATAGGTAGAATCTCATACAAACCAAGCAACAAAGGCCAATCAATCAATGAAATTCGAAAACACATCCCATATATATATTACCGGTTTTTTCTTAAAAATTGGTCATTAATTGCGGTAATTAATTATAAAATCATCACATATATGTATATTAACTTTGAGGTAATTAGTCTCCAAGAGGTAACTCAATCGGTTGTGAACCACACCTTATGAAGCGGAGGTCACAAGTTCGAATCCCCCCCCCTATCCTTGCGTGGACATGTCAAAAAAAAAAAAACTTTGAGGTAATTAATTATATATATATTTTCAAGAAATAGATTAATTACATTTCAAGAGTTTTCCATATATAAATTATTCAATAAATTAAGTATTATTAATGTTCCAATCAAATAAAGAAACAAATAATATAAATCAAATTATTACGTTTAGTCAATTTAACATGTATATTAATACAGTTTTTCTTATAAAATCGGTTATTAATTAGTGTCATTAATTGCGTTAATTATATTTCAATATAATCTTAGTGTCACTAATTGTGTTAACTATATTATAATCCATATATTGTTCTTGCTAATTTTTTTTCTTTATACTATTCATTTTAAATCATATATACTTATAGAAACTTTATTTATTTTATTTAAATATGTGATATATATATACATCTTTTTAACTTATACTGAAAAATGATATATTTAAATTATAATGAAGAATCTCATGCATAGCGCCGGTTATAAAAATTGAATCGATTCATATGTTTTAAGTGAAAAAATAGAGTGTTTTGTATTTTTGAAACTGTGCGTTTAGTATCCCACTAGACTCTCACACTGACTTAATCTCTATATATAACTCAACCATTCAAATCCCTTTAAAAAAAAAAAAAAACCAACCATTCAAATAGGGTTTTCTCCGTTCTCCACCATCTCTTTTATCTTCTTGTTTCTAGGTTATCTATGTTTAGCAATATACTGTTGTATAACCTTTAGTATTAAATTTTTTTTTTATTGAAATAGGCATAATAAATTTTTTTACACAACTTTTTTAACCTATAATAAAAAATACGATGGAGATGTGATTTAAGTTTTTTAAATTATAAGGAATAATGTCCCCGCACATTGTGCAGGTTATGAGCTAGTATTACCAAACTCAGAATATCAACATATTATTTCATATGATCTTAAATCACAGATGTTTCAATGCCCAGCACCCCACAAAACACACAAACAAACGAAAGCTAACAATTTGCCTCTAGAATCTTCGTCATTTTAATAGGAATCCTAAGTTTCTCATATTACATTGATCTTTTGATTTCAACTTTGAACTATTCCTAATTCAAAGCAATTGAAAACATTCAACTTAAGCTTGCATTGTGTCAAATGTAGGGAAATTTCTCCAGTGAGCATTCCAAATGAATGACATGTGTATGGTGTTACCTGTAAGCGAATTGCCAGATAAACCATTGGTATGGAGACAAAAAGGACTTGCCAGGTAACAACAGCCAGTACTCCAAGACTGGCATAAGCGTTAATGGAAGCCACAACAGCATAGATTAAGCTGAAAGGGACATCAAGATCAATGATACTAAGATCAGATGAGACCTGTACAAGAACAAAATGGTACAATGCTATGTTAGTTTCAGTATTCCCTGTCAATCTCTGAACACATTTTCTGTTTGAGATGCATACCCGACTAAGTATCCTTCCCAGAGGTGTGGAGTCATAAAAAGACATGGGTGCACGAAAAAGGGAGTTCAGTAGCTGTGAAAATAAAGATTTTGACGATTGAAGACCCAAAGCAACTGAAGCAAGTGATCGACAGAGCAAAACTAGTGTTGCGGAAAATGCAATCAGTAAGTACACCACGATCAACCGCAATGTGCTAACATTGGGATTTTCAACATTAGCAGCCATCCAAGAGTTCTGTAATATTTGACTTGCCAGAAATATAAGGAGACAGAGACTAGCTATTGAAAAGTACAAGAACCCCTTGTTCTGATTTAGATATTTTAGATAAGGTTTAAACCCCATGTCCCCTATTTCTCTCTCTTCTTGCTTAATCAATTGGTCACCTTTAGATCTTTTTTTATGCTTCTCTACATAAGTCTTCCTGATATCTCTAGTAAATGTTCCACGTCCCTGGGCAGCAGTAGCATCCGCAGGCCTATCAGAACCAGCAGTCTTTTTATGTGCATGGACAAGGTCCTGAAATTCTATGCTTGAAGCCAGTAAGTGATGATAAGGAGCTGCTTGTAGAATTTCCCCATCTGACATCAACTGTCAACAGTATCAAACAAACTTAGAACGATTGTATTGAATTGACAGGTTTTGATAGGCAAACATTGATAAAGAAAAAGAAAGAAAAAAGTGAAATCCAATAAGCTACCCACGCTCAGTGCTAAAGTTTTCTCATTGGTGCAAACTTAATGACATAAATAACTAAAGAGTTGGAGTCAATCCAATTGTAGTGTATGGATTGCTACACTCCAGAAAGTTAATCTCACATTGGGAAAATGAATTTCCCACAAGCTACGTTGGATGTGTTTGGGCAGAAAAATGTGGTGACCAGAAGACGACTACCCCCCATCCAATTCATAAGTTTGAAGTCATAGAATTAACAGAAAGAACGCAAAGGAAATAAATGAAGATTGTTAAGGAAAGTTCCCAAACGAAAAAGTATACTGACCAAAATAGAATGAAACGCAGGCAGGAAATCAACTTGATGGGTCACAAGTAAGACTGTCTTCCCTGAAAGTGCTTCCATGATGTATTCCTGCCAAGGTGTAAGTTAGCTTTCACTAAAGCTAGTTATTGAACAGACAAGACATTGCGTGGTGTTAGAAAAATTTGATTACACTGAATAAGCTTGTAGCAGTATGTGCATCAACAGCACTGAATGGATCATCCAAGAGATATATATCAGCATCCTGATAAAGAGCACGAGCGAGTTGAATTCGCTGCTTTTGCCCACCACTCAAATTAACTCCTCTCTCCCCTATATCAGTGAGATCACCATATGGAAGCAACTCAAGGTCCTTCACCAGTGAACACCTCTCAAGTGTTTCTCTATACTTTTGACTGTCCATATTAGACCCAAACAAAATGTTCTCCTGTATCGTCCCTGTCTGGATCCACGCTGACTGAGAAACATAGGCAATCTTCCCATAAACTTGAATCTGCAAATTCAAAAAATGTAACCAGATTAATCATGGATGGCAGTCGTTGACATTTTGTAATGCATGAGAGTATTGCATCCAAAAACATATGTATGCTAAATAGCATAATAGAATAGTAGTAACGCAGGGAAACGAGGATAAGAGACAACTCTGCAAAGGTTGAAATATATCCGATAACCATAAAAAGGAAGGGAAATAGCAATAGGAACTTACAGTTCCCTGAATATTTGGTACTTCACTCAGAATTGCTGCAAGAAGGGTTGATTTTCCAGAGCCAACTTCTCCACATATAGCCACCTTTTCTCCAGGTCTAACCACTAGATTTATGTCTCGAAGTGTGGGCTTTGATAAATTCTCTTCCCATGCGAAATTGGCAGACTTGATAGAAATCGCAACGTTGACACTCTCCACGGTTGTCTTCCTTCGGACATTGGCACTCTGCAGCTCCGGCGCCTCCAGAAATTTTAAGATACGTTCAAATGCAACTTTTGCTTGAATAACAACCCCAATAACATCAGGGATCAATCTGACAGGATCCTGAACTAGGCGTAAAGTTGCTACAAAAGTGAAAACGTTATTTGCATGTAGAGGAATTTTGAGGAAATAACATGCTCCAAAGGTTGCAGCAGAGACCAAAACAGGGGATGTCCAAAAGAGAAAGCTATTATATGCTTTTCGTGACTGCACTGCTGATAACCATTTGTACTCCACCTTCCTTAAATTTTCAATTACAGTCTTGAAATGGGTTTCCCATGCATATAATTTCAGCACCTTCATGTTGATTAAAGCGCACCGTGAGGACTAAAACCACCAGTGCTGCAAATGCTGCTAGCCCCACTGCACGATACAGAATTACTAATACAATACAGAGCTGGAGACTTGTAGTCCAAGTTTGGTGGAACCAAAATGGGAACTCGCCAATCCTATAAGCATCCACAGTAACATAGTTCATTATCTCCCCTCCTGAATGCGTCAACTTTGCAGCATTGGATAATCTCAGTTGTTTCTTGTAAATGGCAGCTGTGAGCAAAGACCTCACTTTCAAACCAATAAGTCTACTTCGGAAGTACCACTGCCTTTGTGACACGGATTCTATGCACTTTGAAATGAGAAGTGTCATGGCCAGTACATATCCTTCATATTTGAAACTTTCTTTTCCCTCAGCAACCAAAATGAATGCATTTAAAAGTAAAGGGCCAGCAGACAGAGTGAGTATCTTCAGCAAGGCAAAGAATCCAGACTTAAGGATCTCTTTCCAATGGCAAACAATTATTGTCCTCAGGATTGATGGGTGGGAAGACGGCTCTGCTTGTTTCTGTTTGTTCAGTTGCTCCAAGAACAGCAAATAGCAACTTTCTGCCCGATCTGCCTCACGCAACTTGGGTATATCTTCATCCTCAAGAGTTCGCTCCCTTCCCCTTTTCATCAATGGATTCAACCACCAAAATGAAATTCTACTGAAGAATCCAGCTTTATGAACAGAGTGACAGGACCAGCAGAATCACTTTTACTGACGTCACTGGCTTCACCATTTAAAGGTGTATAAAGGCTACTTTCATCAACGCCCTCATCACTTGCTTGGTATTTATACCCTTTAAAAGTACAGAACATCAACAGTATAGCTCCTGGAAAAGACAGCATATCTAATGCTACCTTGATTGATACGTCTTTGCTTAAAATGGCACTGAGCAGAGATAAGGCACAGACAATTCCAGCAAACAAAAAGGAAAGAATGGTCAGTAGCCGCAATGGTGACCTTGGAAGCTTATTTCCCTTAAGGCTCACGGTTAAAGTGATCAACAACCATGTAAACCCCTGAACCAATACCAGTAACCACCAATTAAGAGGTAAAGCAGTCTTGGTTTTCCTCAACTTCTCCTCTAAATTCCAAATGCCCAAGCACAAGTACACAAATCCAAGACAGCCATTGACAATTGCAGAAACCATCTGCAAATTTGAAAAGCCTAGAAATCGAGCTCGAATGTGAACTGTTTTCGATGAGGACTTCCGAATCATATTGAATATGAGCATTACCAAAAGCAAGATATTGAAGGAAATGATTAATATGTGATTAATACATGACGAGGGATGACTCAAAAACTCAAAATTAGAACTACACGGCTTTCCACCAGTGTCTGCACAACCAGACAACCCACAGAATATAGTCCATAAGTCCTCCATAATCCTTGTCTCTTTGCTCTTCAACCCCTGAATTGCAAACAAGAACATAATTATGCACATGCCAAGAACCTTTTTGTATCAATTCTTTAAATCAGCCAACCAACAGCATACAGGAAGCAAACTACAACGAATTTTTTGTGGACACAGAGGAAAAGAAGAAAACACCAACATGCAGCACCATGAAGCTAATGATAAGAGGAAGTGCCCCCATCAAAGAAATTGCAACTGCAAGGCCAAGATAACATATGTACCGAGCCTCCTTATTACAATGAGAACCAAAATTCTGATAAGTTTAAAAGGGTAGCAGACTATGCAGTAAAACTCCAATGCAGCTGTCTGCTTGTGAAAATGAGTTGCATAGTGATAACATGTATCGAAGGTAATATATTCTCAGAATTTCGTGATCTTGAAGGACACACCCCAATTGGCATAACAACATGGAGCCAAAATTAAGTTCGAGTGCATAAAAAAGCAGAAAATTATCTTCCCCAGATATAAAAATGAAAAATCAGAGAAGTGTAAGGAATCAAAGCTATTCGCAGAGTTGAAATATGAATGCTTGTGAAATAGAGGGGCGAAAAGATACACTAAAAAGAATTCGTGATCGTGGAGAACACACCTTAATTGGACTAAGAAAAACAGCTTTTTTTCTCTCTTAGCCAGTAATTCAAACAGAGCTTTGGTGCAAATACTCCTACAAAAGAACCCAATTGAACATTGTCATAGCAAGTTGTGATGCCCAAAGATCAACCAAAACCAGACCTTTTTCATCATTCAAATTCTCCACGAGGGAGAGAACGGAAGACGAGTACACAGTAGAACATTAAGAAGAGAAACAAAATTACCAAATCAGATCCAATGAGAGCCACATGGTCATTAAAAAAAAGGTAAACAATGCATCGAAAAATGATTTAAAAAACACCGATCAAGGGGAAGCATACAAATTGAATTAAAAAGAGAAACTACCTTTTGCCCAACTACAATGCCATGGCACTCTCTTTATATGAATTATCAACTATGCTATTTTGTTCTTATGAACTACTATGTTTAAAAAAATTTTCTGTCAATCAAAGCAATTAACTCAAACAGTTAATCCGTTACTTTGCATCACTTTATTCCCATGAATTATAATCTATTATCACTTTGCTTTCATAAATTATAGCGCATTGTCGTTTTGTTTTCATGCACTATAATATATTGTCATTTTGACCGTTTGAATTAACGGTTTTGACTAATAAAAGGGATTGTTAAACACAAAATAGTAATTTATGAAAGCAAAATAACATAGTTGATAGTTTATGAGAGAAGAATGTCAAAACATCGTAATTCATAGGATAAAATATAATTTAATTTCATAGGGTAGGATACCTTTCTTAAGAAAATCATTTATTCTCTTCAAAAAAATTAAAAAAAAAAAAATCTTTTATTGAAAAAAGAAATTAAACCAGCCAAGGATCACACACAAACCAAAGTCACCGCTGGTAATTAAAGAACTGAACTATCGTACTTATATCACCCGCCCCCCAAAAAAAAAGAAACTAAACCATCATTTTCACTCAAACCAATCAACACTTGGCAAACATA
This sequence comes from Carpinus viminea, assembly GCA_013348765.1. Taxonomy (NCBI): domain Eukaryota; kingdom Viridiplantae; phylum Streptophyta; class Magnoliopsida; order Fagales; family Betulaceae; genus Carpinus; species Carpinus viminea. Next base: position 914,406 of record CP054673.1, read on the forward strand.
GCATTCGTTTCATGGAAATACGTGGATCATCATCGCCTATCTTTCTCTTTCGTCAAGCTAATTTTTAGGAATTTTGTTTGGTCAGTATTTTGGTCAATATAATTTACTTATTTTCTCCAGTTGATTGATATCTCTTGTGAATCATTACGGTGGATTACACGTGCGTTTTTACTTTTTAGTTGCTGAGAGCCTGAGAGCGACCGTCTCAGACTCAATAGCCGCACGTACATATATCCTCATGCATATAAGTGAAAAAATGTTAAGCCTATCATATAAAGGAATGATAGGCTTATAAACAAAATTCCCATTTTCTTCTCTCTTTGCAAGCCCCAATCAGTCCCTTTCCCTTGCGCAATCAAAAACCCCACAATCCTATGTTTTCCCCTGATCAATAGCCATCAAACAGTCCTTCAATGCGGCCCTAAAGAACCATCTTAACTTCTGCCCCGAACCTCCTGCACCCTAATTCTCAATTCCTGCAACTCTCAGCCACCGAGATATGATCTTTTCAACACGTAATTCAATCTTCAACCCCTAAAACATTTTCCTCAACATAACAAATCCAAAGATCATCACTTTTCGACTCTTTTCCTATCCCAAAGCCCACCATAAGCACACTTAGACGGATTTCTTCAGCATGCAATAGTGATGCTCACGTACTTTCTTTTCCAACCAACGGGGCATTTTCTAGAGTGGTCACGTCAATTGACAATTAGTAGAGGGTCAGCCAATGGTTCACATCTGACTCGATCCTAGAGTGCTAATAGTTTGTTTGTTCCTGGTAGCTAGGGCGAATCTAAAGCTTACTAAACCTACCTTTTCCACATGTAAGTTGTGAAAGATCGGCCAGAAATAATGCACATCCCACTCAACTCAAGGAAACAAACAAGCTAGCCAACGAAAAATCAGTGCACGTAAATCAGTAAATGGGTAATCCTACAGCCAAAAAAGTGATCCTCCGTCCACGATTGCTCTCTTAAGGGCAACAGCGTGGGTCATTCCCGGCTAGCTAGTATCATCACCACTTGCGTCAGCTTTAAAAAACTTCTATAGTTGCCGACCCCCGTGTGTGGCCGTGTGCTTATAATTAATACTGTGCTGTTTCCCACCTGTGAAAGTTACATCCTCAACAATATTAATTTTTAAATAAAAAATTAAAGAGATCCCAATTATATAAGAAAGTTAGACGATCAAAACTTTTATTAATACTTAAACAAACAAACAAAATAATAACAATAATTAATTTGTGTCGTAATGGACAAGTGGTTGGCTAAATTGACTGACTTTTGTCGTCAATATTTTTATCACGTGGAAACTATGTAATATTGAAATCATTTTGTACGGTCTATGATAAATTCTCCACTTGCATCGAATGCATTCATTTTCCCATTCCTTGCTGGCGAATTTTACATTGTCACCCCAAACATATTATATTAGCAAGAACAAAAGGTTAGTGAGTGGCCTTACAAAATTGACTCAATTAATCCCCCGCCTCGATCAGCCTGGCACACAAAACATAAGATAAGAATATTACTCTGTCCAATTAATAAGCATTGAATAATTACATAGATTTGGAATATTGTGAGACAGTACTGTTATTCTCCACATGTGCGTAATTGGATTAATAGATTCCATCCGAATTATGTATACTAAAATAATTTAAGATGGATTTGTCTTTAAGTGCGGTAAAATAAACTGTAGCAGTTTAAATTTAATTTTAAGCTTTTTACGAGAGAAAAAAAAAAAAAAAAGTGATGATATGTACATTTAAACCATTAAAAAATTATAGACAGAAATTTCCTCCAAACCAGTTTGAATAAAATTTCATCTAATCCACATAAAATTGTGTCAAATGTCTAAGCATTTAATATGCACATTAACTATTAAAGGTCATTAATAGCAGTTTACTAACTAAGATTAACCTTTTTTTTTCTTTGTTTTTTTTCTTTTGGTTAAACATTAGACTAAGTTTTGTTTTTTCATCAAGGTTAGTTAAAACGACTAACCTTAAAAATGGAAGACTTAATGTCAGAAACCCCCCCGCCCCCCCCAAAAAAAAGGGTTAGCAAAAAATTAAAATTCATATACAAAAAAAGAAACATTTGCTTACCGTGAATAGAGTGAACTGCTCCACTTCCATGGTTCGCAAAGCCATGGACTTGGTAAGTGACTAAATAAAAGTGATGAAAAGACAAGAAAAAACGAAGTGAATAGTTTAAATAAAAAATTCAAAATGTTAACTCTCTATTAATGGGATAACTTAATAGAAATTAAACTTAATCAAAATATTATCCAAAACATGAAGACTCAATTGTTAAAATATTAAGAAAAATACCTTAATATGATAGCAGTTTTCACATATATAACAAAAAAAAAAATCCTGATCATATATGTTTTCTTCTCTTGAAGCAACAATTTTTCAGCCACATATGTAGAGAACTTGAAAAACAGAGAATGGAGAAAAATGTATGCTTTTGATATGACTCGTCAACTTTACCTTGTTTATGGTTACTAAAATTTTCTAACCTTGTTTATATGGGTTTTTTTTTTTTTTTTTTTGGATTTTCAATCAAATATGACGTTATGTCTTTCATTTTTAAGTTAGTTTTAACCTTGGTGAAAAACAAAACTTAGTCTAACCTTTAACCAAAAGAAAAAGAAAAGAAAAAAAAAAGTTAACCTTAGTTAGTAAACTGCTATTAATGACCTTTAGTATTTAATGTGCATATTAACTGCTTAGACATTGGGCACTATTTTATATAAGTTGGACGAAATTTCATCTAAACCGATTTGAAGGAAATTTCTATCCAAAAATTATAGCATATATATGAATTTTATGCCTTAATTTATGGAGTATGTGATAAGTTTAATTAATTACACCCATACCACCGGAAAACTTCTCAAACCCTTCATTTACTAACATATTACAATCAGTACTCATCAGAAAAGCAGAGAGACCAAACCCAGAAGGTTCAACTGCTGTAGGATAGACGATAACAAGAACGAATCGAAGACAAATAGACAATTATGGTTTGGTTTAATGAGTACTGCAGCTGCTTTTTTCCGTACATGATCATGGCCTTAATTACCAAAATTATTTATTATGATATTAATATTATAGTAGTATTTGCATATATTTCTTTATTTCTAGTTTTATTACCCCATCATGTGTTTTCTCTGGCCAATGTTCCGGGGATGGGGAGTGTTTCCTAATGGGCCATTTGATTCTACTTTTCAGAGTGTCTTTTTGTTATTATTATTTTAGTCGAAAAAGTTAATATAATTTTACTTTTTTTGTAAGAAAGGAAAAAAAGCATTTATCTTAATCTTCTTTGTAAATTAATCCTAATTTTATAAGGTGATGAGTGTGAGGCCAACACCGTGGCTTTCCACGTGTAGTAGTACTGCAAGATCATCCAAAACCTCCATAAAATAAGAATAATGGGCTCCGGCCTCCACTCACCGACCATGAAAACGATTGAAGCAAACAAACAAATATCGTACATTTAAATAAGTCAAGGTAATTAAAGCTAAAAGCAATCCCTCGATTGATGGGATCAACCATGATTGCAGTTTTGAAGAGTTGGAAGCCATAGCTCTCAAGAATTGACAACATACAATGTAGGTCACCATCCATCATCCATCGAATACCATCACCACTTGCTGTCATAATGAAAAACTTACATATAAAAGCTTCCATCTCCAATATTTTATTCTTAACAAAAAGACAATATTGTAAAAATGATCAGATGCTTAAAGTCCAGCTGCATGTGTGAACTATAAAGATAAGCAAGTAACAACAAAAGCATCAAATAGATGGGAAAATAGAGGAGACAAACTTTAATTATTTTGTTTTGTAGCTATTAGCTAAATTGACGACTAACTTTATATTATATGCAGTCTTCATTTTTTCATGTGGAAACCACTAACGATGCATATTTAAAAACATCTTGGACGGTCTAGATCATGAATCCTAAGCCCATGCAGCATTTTCCTATTCTACCCTTGAAGAGAGTGGCCGGCCGGCTGCCCTTGGCTCCTACTCACCCTCTACAAAGGGAGCATGGCCACCCGGCCAGTTAGAAACGAAATGGTTAATTAACGAGTGCCCTTACAAAATTGATTGATGCTTCTGGCAAATAGAACATAACATACGACACATTACTTTTTGGCAAAACTATTAAATAATAATTACATATTACAGGGATATGTAATATGTTAGATCTTGATCCAAATCAATAGATCATCCACCACCACCTGTTGAGGCGATTTGGGTTGTGCTAACTTGATCACATATTAGGTCAATTTTTACATCCCCAATACGTGAACTAATTTACTTTTGGGTACCTCATCATATGAATCATTTAGAACTAAATGATTCATAATATATATTATAATATATTGAGTAATGCTATAATTGTAGATTAACGGTGTATATTAACATAATTGTTCAAGAAAAAGAAAAAGAAAAAGAAAAAAACATAATTGTAAATTAACAATATCATGTCAATATAATGGAATAATAATACGGTATATATTATATAACATTATTCAATATACATTAATACTAGAAACTACATATTTATCTCACCGATATCTTATTTTATTGGCGTAGTAGTGTCAATCAGTATTTTAATTTTTAAACTATCTCCTAGGGATAGTTCAATCAGTTGAAGACAATGTTTCATGAAGTAGGTCACTAGTTTAAATCTTTCTCTCCCCTCTTGTGTAAACATGTAAAAAGAAAAAAAAAGCCTCTTATTAGCACTGTTATATTAACAAAGTGTAATTCTTAGCATTATTAATTCTATGCGTTAACGGTGTGCTGGCCACCCATTGTGCTTATCATAGAATTTTCCATCGCTAGTCCAAAAGGATGGGCTTTGGGCAAAATTGGCTTTATTGCTTAAGAAGCTACAATACGGCCTGGAGGATATCCTCATGGCCCGGCTCAGTTTGGACCCATCCAACTTAAACTGAATTTATTTATTTATTGAAAACCCAAAATGTTGCTCGCCTTCGTCAAATGGATTATGTGGCTAAATGGTCTCTGTTAAGCCCACTGGGCTAGAGTCTACTGGGGCAGAGAGTCTTTTGGGTGGGCAAATGTTTTGATTTGGATAAAGTGGGTTGGTGTAAACCGACTAGCATGGGCCAAGACATTTTGAGGTCAAAATGGAGAAAACAAAATTAAAGACATTTTGAGGTCAAAATGGATAAAACAAAATTAATGTCAAATTTGAGAAATATTGTGAAAAGTAAAATGAATAAATTTGGTTTAATTATTTTTATATTTTAAAAAGAAACAATAATAGGATGAAAATTCCTGAAAATCTCCGCTCAATTGAACGCGGAAAATGAGAAAAGAGGGTTGGAGGTGAACGGCCCACCTGCCGGACGTACACAGGCCCGCTGGAACTCGGTGACGAAAGGTTCGTTACTTCCGTCACTGGCAACTGAAACCCAAACACACCACCAACCCACTTATCCTCGGACATCGACAGCTCATCCCTCTGTCTCTGTTATTATTATTTTGAGTAATTCTATTATTTTAGTATCTGAATGTAAATTGCTTTCCATTAACTACTGGATCTGCTTCGCACCATAACGGCAATTCCACTCCAACCCATCTGAAGCTGATTCAAAATCTGCGACATAATCATCACCCAGTGTGAGGATCAGATAACAGCAATCAGAATTCCACCAAACGTACAGAAAAATGCAGAGTAAGGGATCGAGTACCCGGCTTTCGGGTATGGCTTCTCGGTCCCGAATCCCAACTCTCTTGCTCTTCATGTTTGCCGCCTTCTCTTCCATATACGTCGCTGGCCGGTTAGCTCTCTTTAAACATCGCTTCTTCTTTTTGGGTTCTCTCTTCCTATTGGATTTACATCTGTTACTGTTTATTCGTTATTTTTTGAGCCCATTTCATAAGAATTTAAAGTTTTATTTTATTTATTTATTTTTTATGGGGTGGTGTGTAGGCTATGGCAGGACTCGGAAAATCGAGTATATTTGATAAAAGAGCTTGATCGGATAACTGGGCAGGTGGGTAGTCCTTGTTATGCTTGAAGTTTTGTTCCTTGTGTTTGTTTTTCATTTCTTTCCCTTTTGGATATGTAATGCCAACAAGTTTGAAGCCTTGCGCGAGTTAAAGTGATTCTTACAATTTTGTTGGATTACTTAAATGCATTTTCTATTATATTAAGTCTGAAACATCTATCGTCAGTTCATACAGTGTGGGCTAATTCAATTTTGTAAGCTTCTTGCATCATTTGGCCTTGGAGCTATATGTTAAGTAATCTGGGATGGAAGGATTTGTATCATGATCAGGATCTCCCATGTCTTAACATTTTCAATTAGTGTTTGGTACATGGGTCACAATGAGGTTGCTAGACAATCAAAATGTTCATGGTGAGATTCAAGGCCTCGCCCCTCATTTGACACATTTATATCACGCATATATTCCTGCACAAATATTTGATTCTCTTGGAAGTAATTAAGTTAACCGGTTCTTTTATTTTATTTTTTTCTATTTTAGGGGCAGTCTGCCATATCTGTGGATGATACATTGAAAATCATAGCCTGCAGGTGAGCTTGTATTCATATGCCACTTGCTTTAGTTTATCGTTCTCAGACTATAGTTGATGATTCTTTGCTATCATTGATTCAGTCGAGGATTTCTATCATTATTTTAAGTCTTCACCTTGGGCTGATGTAGTATATTTTGCTTGTTAGGGAACAACATAAGAAGTTAGCAGCCCTTGAGATGGAGTTGGCTGCAGCTAGACAGGAGGGTTTTGATTCAAAGCGCTCAACAGAGACTACTGGGACTAATTCCAAGAAAAGGCCTCTACTAGTAATAGGAATACTGACAGGGTTTGGCCGCAAAAATAATAGAGATGCAATTCGTAAGGCGTGGATGGGAACTGGTATATTATATTTGTTTTCTGTGGAATTAATGTTTTTTGTGTTGGTCAAGTATCATTCCTTTGGTTTATCTCAGAGATGTGTTTCATATCATCCTATATATTAGGCAAGATGTTTCCCACATATCCAAAACTCCAAACTCATCAGCACATAATGTCAACAGATAGATGTAGAACTAGAACCCTAAATGTATATGAAGGCCTGAAATTACAATTACAATGAAGATTTTTGTGGAAATGCTGCGGTATTTAAGAATTTTGGCATCAGAATTTCCCATAGTAGCCATTGGCTTGTGCACTATTGAAGGACTAAACTAGAAGCATGTTGCCGAACAATTAAAACTTCAGGCAGAGTTTTAGTAGTCATTCAAGTCCGATCTACAGAAAATAAAGGCTTCAGGATGTTAATTGCATAATAGAGCAGTACTTATCGGAAGTTAATAGATGATACAATAGGATCCTAGGAAGGAACATCAAGGAGACTAAATTACAGAATAGCTATAATCACATTAAATAATTAACAAAGATAACTTCGGCCGACTAATTGGTGGATGTGATCAGAAAACCTGTGGGATTGATGTAGTGATTTAGTTAGACATATGCTCTTGCAGCTTATAAAGTTGCAGCTATTGGATTCTGTACATCATACCCTTTGATTGGCCTTGGTTGCACATCTTATTACATAATGGATTTATAGTTGACACTGTACCTGTAGATGCATAAAATGTCTTGATTGGCAAGTCATAGTGGCAGTAGATTCTTACGAATATCATTCTTAAAATATTAATTTATGCACCTTTCCTGACTGCTAAAAGTGTAAGAAGATAGATTAATTTAAGGGTAGTGTCCAAGTAAATTTGTTCTTTGACAAATTCAGAAGCAGAACTATCAGAGGATTGTATACAACAACCATAATTGCTCGGTTGACATTGCACACATCAGCACCATAAATTGGTTTTCTCTTCATAGATCAAATACTTGCAAACTATTAAACTCACTTCATGAGATGTTCATTCATGGCAATTGATGATATACTTACTGGTAAAATTTGTCAACTTATGTAGCACTGTCGCTTGCATGTATAATCTGCTGCAGTCAGTCCGAGTTACAATTATGTGGTGTATAAATTGTCTGTTTCTGGAATATTTCTTTCTTTTTCCTAAATCATTTTCCTTCAAGACTTATCAAAAATAAAAAATAAAACTACTTCAAGTAAGAACTTATCTCTTTAAATTTAGAACCTTTGGAGGTTTTGAACTAATTTCCTCGTCTCTGCAGGTGCGGCTTTGAAAAAAATGGAGCACAAGAAGGGCATAGTTGTACGATTTGTCATTGGAAGAAGGTTTTCTTCTTTTGTTGTTATCTTTATTTATTCTGTTATGTTCCACACCAAAGAAATATAAGATAGTGGCTGACGATATTTTCTCTTGCAGTGCAAATCGTGGGGACAGTTTGGACAGGAGCATTGACAGTGAAAATAGACAGAATGATGACTTTGTTATTCTTGTATGTCATTGAATTAATTGTAATTACTTCTCCAATATTTTAAAATGCCTTATTTTTAATGGGTTCCTTTTTTTTGTGTGTGTGTAGAAATAAATTATTAGTTACCTAGATGTATTATTTTTGGCCATGATGGTCGAAGATAAGGCATTTTTCTTTCCTATTATTAATGCTTAATCCCGCAAAGCACATTTTTAGGTCAAACAATGGATAGAAAATAGAAAATTAGAGTATATGATCAATAAACAGCACGATTCTAAAGAAACTAGAAAATCATGATTACACAATAGTTGAAGCTCCTAGATATTTAAAATTATATTTTGGTCGCAACTTGCTTGATCTGCTCATCCTCTCTCCTTCTTTTGTAGAAGGAACTGGGAGTAGGAAACAAGGTCCAAACAACATAACCTCATTTACCTGATTATTTTTGCCCTTACTGTTGACAGGATAATCATGTGGAGGCAGTTGAGGAGCTTCCAAAGAAGGCTAAGTTGTTCTTTGTTCATGCTGCAGATAAATGGGATGCTGATTTTTATGCTAAAGTCAATGACGATGTTTATGTGAATATTGGTTAGTACCATCTTTGATTAAGTGGATTATTGGGTAATCTAATTTCTCATTGTAGAGAGTCTAGAGACTCTCATCTAGGAAGTTGTGGCACTCTATCACTATGTCTATTGTTAACGAGTACCTTTTGTCATGGCCTTTTCCAAGAACAAGTATGCAGCACGCACTAACTCAATTCAATAAGCAACTGAACAAAACCTCACCACTTGGACCCAGAGATATATTTTTAACATTTCAATAATATATACAGTCAGCAATTTACTTGACCTCTTGTGTTTACTGGTTGATCATTTATTTGTTGAAATATTATGTTTAGATAAATATTCTTCACCTTTGATGTGTGGCATCCTGCTAGTGTTTACTCTTCTCAGAAGACAGATAGGAAACTTTGGTCTTCCTAAGAACTGTTCATGTTGCAGATTTTCTATATTTAAGGTTTTTCAATATTATATTGTGAAAGGAGCCTTTTTCAGAGTGATAAAATTTTCACTTTATGTCAGTATCTCTTAATGGCTTATCATTGTTTTCTGCACAGATGCTTTGGGCGCTACACTTGCCGTTCATTTTGACAAACCTCGTCTTTATATTGGATGCATGAAATCAGGCGAAGTTTTTTCTGAAGCGTAAGTTTTGCCTTAAAATCTTAGGATAAAGCACTTAGAAGATGTGATTTGAATAAGAATTTTAAGATCCTGTGCGATTCTCATACTTGTAATTACTGGAATTTTTCAGGAGCCATAAATGGTATGAACCAGATTGGTGGAAATTTGGTGATAAGAAATCGTGAGTCATACTGCAACCTATTTCATCTTTTTGTTCAAATATAAGTGGAAACTTTACTGCATTTCATGATTCTAATATTAATGAGTTATGTAAATTTCACTTAGTTGTTTGAAAGATGCAATTTGGTTGAATTTCTGCCAATGTAGTTACTTGCAGATATTGCTAGAAGATATTTTGCAATGCCACACTTTAGCTTGACTAAGCATTCATTATGTGCCTAAACTTGCACTTTTGGACGGTTATTTCTCATTAAACAAGACTACTTCGAAACCTAACTGTGTCTTCTTCCTTTATCAACTATAGGATTATGCCAGATGAATGCATAATGAAGTTGAGGCCTCGATGCCCAGCTAGCAAAGCAAGTTCTATATTCTAAATTTGAGTCCATAAAGCACCCTTGGTTTCTGTAGTTCGCCTTTCTTGCCAAATAGATTGTTCGATAGTCATATATCAATCATGTGAATATGCCTAATCTAAGGGCATGATCTACAACTATTCATTTAGGAATGATAAAAGTAAAACTATTAATTACTCCCTCCTTCCCGAAGTGGTGTCATGCTTAACAAAGTCAACAACTTTAACTTTCTAAAGGAGAAAAAGGAAATATTCAAAAATTTAGGGAAAAGTTATCAATGTGATCACCGCAGGAAGAGCGTTCTCTCACTCTTTTTATTTATTTATTTTTTTTACATGTTTGCATCTTGAAACTAAAATAAGTTTATTGCATCCAACAGATACTTTCGCCATGCTTCAGGTGAGTTATACGTCATATCGCGGGCTTTGGCTAAATTTATATCAATAAATAGGTCAGTTTCTTTCTTTTTCGTTGTATTGGTTTTCTCACTATTTCTTGATGAATCAAGGACTAAATCAAGGTTTTTTGAGCATGCAGATATATTCTTCGTACCTATGCCCATGATGATGTCAGTGTTGGATCCTGGTTTATTGGGCTCGATGTCAAACATGTCAATGAAGGAAAGTTTTGCTGCTCATCTTGGTCAGGAGGAGCTATATGTGCAGGTGTTTGATTTGATTTACTTGAAAGACTGTTAATTGAAAATATGAACGAGATGCAGATGGATTGTTTTGAAGGTGGCTTTAATGCATCTCAAAGATGTCTGCACTCTTTAAAATCTGTTTCTTGACCATCAAATGAACAATTGAAGATATTCGGTGTTAAATCTGATACAATCTGGAGGTAGAAGAAATGGGGAGTGTTGGCACACAACGGTTATTGGAGAGGCACCCAAAGCCATTGCAGAGAATAATGCAAAATTTTCTGTTACACCTTGTACCATACTGTCTTCTAGCTCCCCTGTTTGTATTTTTAGGTTATTCTTTCATTCACGGGGAAAAAAAATTAAGTTGAAAAGAGTGATTCTTTTCGAACTTGTAACATGTAGTTCTCATACAGAGATGTTAGCTAAAATTTTTGATGCGGTATGCTGATTTTTTTTTTTTTTTTGATAATTAATCAAGATATTATTCAAAGCGTAAGGTGCAAGAGAAGTCACCTAAGTAATAAGGCGCCCACATGCAATATTTGTTCCTGATATAGCCTAGTACGATGTTTTGTGAGGAAGTGTGATTTGACTCGGACAATGATCGTTGTCCATGGGAAGAATAAGGAAAGTGGGAAAAAAATCCCCTGCTATTAAACAAACGCATGTTCAGTTTATTTGCAAAATATATAAAGGAATTCTATTGCATGATAAGATGGATACAATATATGGTTACTACCAGTAAGGACATAAAATGCACCACATCGTGCAAAACACCATGATGTTCTAAAGCCAGTGTCGAGAGTTCAAAAACAAATACACAACTGTTCGTATGAATCACCACTCTAATATTCACTAGTACAAACGGCAACACATTCCCCAAATCTCATGATGGACTGTTAAGGAAATGAGCTAGTGCCTTGTCTGTGTCGTTGTCATACATGACTAAGGCTTCGGCAACATTGTTCGATGAAAATCCCATTTCTCTTAGAAGTGTGTAGGCATTGACAAATTCTCGAACCTAAAAAGAGAAATAGAAACATTATTTCAGGTAATCTACTGGAAAAGTCAAATTTTAATGCCAAGCTACAGCAGATCACCAAGTATAAGAGCAAGAAATGATGAGAAGGTCCACCAAACTAGTATATACAAAATTTCATGAGCCAAAGATATTTCTGCAGGCATGGTGGAATGCTGACAAATTAATAGCACTTGGGAGATTGCCTTTGTCCAACTGGGATCCTAGCATGCCATAAAACTATGACTATGATCTTTCAATGAAATAACTGGATGATAGGAATTAAGTTACTTTCAGTGGAATGAGAACCCAATGTGAAAAAACTAATATTGATAGAAAACTTTTCTTCCTTTTCTTTCTTTGCCTCTCCATTTTGAACTTGGTTGGGAACCTCATGAGTCATGACCGTGGACTTAAAGCACCTTATGAAGATGCAAACTGCAGAGACCATGGAAGTTATATGGGTTGGACTTAATATCAAGAAAGGCTCAAGAGATACCTTGGTTGGATTGTCTCCATAATTCGCAACCGCAAGAGGAACAGCTTCTCGGCTGAGTCCCGAAGAAATATATTTGCTCACCACAGGATCTGCAACAGGACCCTGGAATTTATGGGATAATCACTTTTTATACCTCAGGAGTCGAAAGCTAATATCATTTACAAATCTAAAGAGTAAAGACATTGTATTTGTTTAATAGACCTCAAGAACAATTTAGTAAACATGAATCACTAATTAAATATATGGGAAACAACTAACCACAAAATTGCTCCTTCACAAAAAAATTAGTGCATTATTAGACATTCAGGTAAAGTGACTATAAAATGCACACCCCAGAACTAATCATATATATATATAAAAGCCGAGTTTTTGCTCAGAGAGACCCCAGAATTGCGACACGTGTCCTCAATCAGTCATATTAGAAAGTACCTAGAATTGCGACATGTATGCTTTTAAATGTTAGCCTTTAATGAGATAATTAAAACATAGGAGTTTCATTTGTAATACATTGAATTGTCTAAATGAAGAAAACGAAAGGTTTTTAAATTTTCTCTTTCTATCTCTTTATCTAATTTTCTTTTCATCTTCTCTTACTTTATGCTTTTATCTTAATGTGAGACAATTAAAACGTATAGGTTTTATTTGTAATATATTTAATTGTCTTAATGAAAAAAACAAAAGGTTCACAAATTCTCTTGCTAGAATTGGTGTTTTAGATTTTAGCTTTTAGTGAGACAATTAAAATATAAGGGTTTTATTTGTAATATATTTAATATTCTTAATGAAGAAAACAAAGGTTCTAAATTCTCTTTCTTTATTTTTCTTTTATCTTCACTTGCTTTCTTTTCTTCTCTTTATATTTCAATGTGAGACAATTAAAAGCGTATGAGTTTTATTTGGAATGCATTTAATTGATATCTTAATGAGGAAAACAAAAGTTCCCAAATTCTTTATTTGTGTTTATTTTTCTTTTTCTCACTTGCTTTCTATTTATATCTCAATGTTTCTTTGTAAATTTCACACCCAATTCAGAAAAGACGAGAGAAATGTAGAGAGAGTTTCAATCGTTGTTTCTCAATGAAAAATTATACTACGGTTCTTTTCTTTCTTTTCATTTTTTTGCTAGAATATTTATTTTACATTATAGTAGTATTGTCATTTTATATTTTTCTATCTTTATTTTTTGCTTATGTTTTTCATTTTGTTTTGGTCCCTTATATATTTTTTTTTGCTTTTGTTTTTAATTTTCTCTTCTTTTACTTTCTATTTTATATTAATCAATTTAAAAGACAAGAGAAAGAGTTTTATTCATTGTTCTCAATAAAAATTATACTATAGTTATTTTGTTTTTGTTTTTTTTTTTTTTGCCCGTTATAACAATTATTTTCAATTTTTCAGTCAATGTTTCTCAATGAAAAATTATATTATAGTTTTTGTTTTTGTTCTTTTTCTTTTTCTTTTTCTTTTTTTGCTTGAATAGTTATTTTCATATTTTCGATCTTTTTTTTTTCTTTATTTCCAATGCTTATGCTCTTCCATTTTTTGTTTTGACCCTTATTTTTTTTCTAATTTAAATATTATATTTTATTCAAATAATTAATTTTATTTTTTGTAAATTTTACATTGAATTCATAAAATAATAGTGAGAGAGTTTCTTTTTGTAGAAACTCAATTTTTTCACTATATTTCACACTCAATTTTTCAATCGTATAATTTATTTTATTTTTTTTCCTGTATGTCTTAAAATTAGTTTCTTTTACTTTTATATACGTGAAGAATGGTTGAAAAAAAAAATCCATTATATTAGTATTGTCATTTTATATGTTTTTTTTATTTTTATTTTCGGTGCTTATGTTCTTTCATTTTTGTTTTTGTCCCATATATTTTTTTTTCTTCTTTCACTTTCTATTTATATCAATCAATTCCGAAAAAAAGACAAGAGAGAGAGATTCTATTCGTTGTTTCTCAATGAAAAATTATACTGTAATTATTTTTTTATATTTTTTTCCTATAATAGTTCTTTTCAATTTTTAATCTTTATTTCTCAATGAAAAATTAAACTACAATTTTTTGCTTTGTTTTTTTTTTTTTTAGAATAGTTCTTTTCAATTATATTAATATTTTCATTTTTTTAATCTTTATTTCCGGTGCTTTTGTTCTTTCTTTTCTTTTTTTGACCTTTTTTTTTTTAATTTATATATTATTTTTTATTCAAATGATTACTTTTCTTTTGTAAATTTTACATTGAATTCATGAAATAATAGTGAGAGTGTTTTTTCGTAGAAACTCAATTTTTCCAATATATTTCACATTCAATTTTCTAATCGTAGATTTTTTTTGCCTTTCTTTTCCAGTATGTCTTAAAATTATTTCATTTTCTTATATTTGTGGATTTCATTGGAACTGAGAAAAAGATACCAAAAAGATAGTTCTTTTTTATTAGATTAGTATTTTTTAAAAATTAAATTACCAACATTCTTTTGTTTACAAAATTAGTAAACATAACTGTAATTAGATATCAACATACTCATATATTTGAGAACATTTCTTTATTTTTTGCCAGTGTAATGGTAAAATATCTCAAAAAGTTTGTTTATGAAGAGAAAGCTTCAACTCTTGAAAGACAAAAGTTTACCACAATGGATTGTGTAGTGGAGGAGAAGTGGTATCATTGTTGGAATATAATGTAATCAATCATTTTCTATAATTGTTTAATCTAGGTTTTATTTTGAATTTTTTCCTTTATATTTCATTTTAAACATATATGCATGGAAACAAATATTTAACATGTTTCAATTTATAAGAAATAAAATTTATGAATTTTTAAATTTATTGGATATGTGGGTTTATGCTATTAAGTAAAACTATGGTTTAAAATGATCTTATGAATATTTGTAATTTTTGGTAGCTAAATTGTTAATTAAGAGAAGAAAATAAATGTTAGCCTTTTAATGAGATAATTAAAACATAAGAATTTTATTTGTAATGCATTGAATTGTCTAAATGAAGAAAACGAAAGGTTTTCAAATTCTTTCTTTCTATCTCTTTATCTAATTTTATTTTCATCTTCTCTTACTTTATGCTTTTATCTTAACGTGAGACAATTAAAACGTATAGATTTTATTTGTAATATATTTAATTGTCTTAATGAAAAAAAACAAAAGGTTCACAAATTCTCTTGCCTAGAATTGATGTTTTAGATTTTAGCCTTTTAGTGAGACAATTAAAACATAAGGGTTTTATTTGTAATATATTTAATTGTCTTAATGAAGAAAACAAAAAGTTCACAAATTATCTCTCTTTATTTTCTTTTATCTTCTTTTCGCTTTCTCTTTATATTTCAATGTGAGACAATTAAAACGTATGAGTTTTATTTGGAATGCATTTAATTGATATCTTAATAAGGAAAACAAAAAGTTCCCAAATTCTTTATTTGCGTTTATTTTCTTTTTCTCGCTTGCTTTCTATTTATATCTCAATGTTTCTTTGTAAATTTTCACTTAATTTAAGAAAAAGAGAAATATAGAGAGAGTTTCATTCGTTGTTTCTCAATGAAAAATTATACTACTAGTTCTTTTCTTTTCTTTTTTGCTAGAATATTTATTTTACATTATATTAGTATTGTCATTTTATATTTTTTTATCTTTATTTTCGTGCTTATGTTTTTCATTTTGTTTTGGTCCCTTATATTTTTTTTTTTTTATTTTTAATTTTCTCTTCTTTTACTTTCTATTTTATATCAATCAATTCGAAAAAGACAAGAAAGAGTTTCTATTCATTGTTTCTAAATGAAAAATTATACTATAGTTATTTTGTTTCTCTTTTTTTCCTATAACAATTATTTTCAATTTTCCTCAATGTTTCTCAATGAAAAATTATATTATAGTTTTTTTTCTTTCTTTCTTTTTTTTGCTAGAATAGTTATTTTCATATTTTCTTTCCTTTTCCATTTTTTTTTTTTTTGTCTTTGTCTTTATTTCCAATGCTTATGGTCTTCCATTTTTAGTTTTGACCCTTATTTTTTTCTAATTTATATATTATTTTTTATTCAAATAATTAATTTTATTTTTTGTAAATTTTACATTGAATTCAGAAAATAATAGTGAGAGAGTTTCTTTTTGTAGAAACTCAATTTTTTCAATATATTTCACACTCAATTTTTCAATCGTATAATTTTTTTTATTTGTTTTCCTGTATGACTAAAATTAGTTTATTTTACTTTTATATACATGAAGGATGGTTGAAAAAAAAATTTATTTTTCCATTATATTAGTATTGTCATTTTATATGTTTTTTTTATCTTTATTTTCGGTGCTTATGTTCTTCCATTTTTGTTTTTGTCCCTTATATTTTTTATTTTTTTCTTCTTTCACTTTCTATTTATATCAATCAATTCCAAATAAAAGACAAGAAAGAGAGATTCTATTCATTGTTTCTCAATAAAAAATTATATTGTAGCTATTTTCTTTTTATATTTTTTCCTATAATAGTTCTTTTCAATTTTTAATCTTTATTTCTCAATGAAAATTATACTAAAACTTTTGCTTTGTTTTTGTTTTTGTTTTTGTTTTGTTTTTGTTTTTGATTTTGTTTTGTTTTTTTTTTGCTAGAATATTTATTTTCAATTATATTAATATTTTCATTTTTTTAATCTTTATTTCCAGTTCTTTTGTTCTTTTTTTTTGACCCTTTTTTAATTTATATATTATTTTTATTCAAATGATTACTTTTCTTTTTAAATTTTACATTGAATTCATGAAATAATAGTGAGAGTTTCTTTTGTAAAACCTCAATTTTTCAATATATTTCATATTCAATTTTCCAATTGTAGATTTTTTTGCCTATCCTTTTCAGATGTCTTAAAATTAGTTTCATTTTCTTATATTTGTGGATTTTATTGGAACTGAGAAAAAGATACCAAAAAGATAGTTCTTTTTTATTATATTAGTATTTTTAAAAACTTAAATTACCAACCTTCTTTTTGTTTACAAAATTAGTAAATATAATGTAATCGATATTAACATACTCATATATTTTAGAATATTTCTTTATTTTTGCCAGTATAATGGTAAAATTTATCAAAAAGTTTGTTTATAAAGAGAAAGCTTCAACTCTTGAAAGACAAAAGTTTACCATAATGGATTGTGTAGTGAAGGAGAAGTGGTATCATTGTTGGAATATAATGTAATCAATCATTTTCTATAATTGATTAATCTAGGTTTTTATTTTGAATCTTTTTCCTTTATATTTCATTTTAAACTACATATATGCATGGAAACAAATATTTAACATGTTTCAATTTATAAGAAATAAAATTTATGAATTTTTAAATTTATTGGATATGTGGGTTTATGCTATTAAGTAAAACTATGGTTTAAAATGATCTTATGAGTATTTGTAATTTTTGGTAGCTAAATTGTTAATTATATTTCTTTTTTATTATATTAGTATTTTTAAAAACTTAAATTACCAACCTTCTTTTTTAAATTTATATTTCTTTTTTATTATATTAGTATTTTTAAAAACTTAAATTACCAACCTTCTTTTGTTTACAAAATTAGTAAATATAACTGTAATCAGATATTAACATACTCATATATTTTAGAATATTTCTTTATTTTTGCCAGTATAATGGTAAAATTTATCAAAAAGTTTGTTTATAAAGAGAAAGCTTCAACTCTTGAAAGACAAAAGTTTACCATAATGGATTGTGTAGTGAAGGAGAAGTGGTATCATTGTTGGAATATAATGTAATCAATCATTTTCTATAATTGATTAATCTAGGTTTTTATTTTGAATCTTTTTCCTTTATATTTCATTTTAAACTACATATATGCATGGAAACAAATATTTAACATGTTTCAATTTATAAGAAATAAAATTTATGAATTTTTAAATTTATTGGATATGTGGGTTTATGCTATTAAGTAAAACTATGGTTTAAAATGATCTTATGAGTATTTGTAATTTTTGGTAGCTAAATTGTTAATTAAGAGAAGAAAATAAAATTTGTTGTTTATAATCTTTTAAAGATTTTTCGACTTAATTATATATATATATATATAAAATAACCCGGCGCATAGCGCGGGCTCTAAGCTAGTATACTATAAAAAGAAACTTGAGAAACCTCTGTGGAAAATGAGCCTACCGATGGAGATGGAGATGCCAACCCCATAGCTCTAGATGGAAGGTTTTCCAACCCAAGCCTGCTCCAATTTTGGATGTCCTTCTCTGCTTCAGCCAAAATTTTTCTCTCAACTTCAAAGTCGAATTGGAAATTGCTCCGGGGAATATCTCCTACTTGTGGTGACAATTGAGGCTACAAGATAAGCAAGTAATGTCTCAGGCCAATGTAATTTTCTTTTTTCTCTCTTTTTCCCCCTTTTAACTAGAAACGCCCAAAGTAACTAAAGCAAAGTAAATATTGCAAGCACTTGCTGTGCATTGTAGTCCTTATGGCCACACGATTAGAAGCCCAAAAAACAAACCACGACAGAGAACCAGATACCCAATATCAATTGCCAATCCAAAACTAAATAAGCAAGCTACAACATTTTCAAAAATGACTAACAATCATGCATCAAATTCATAGAACTCCAAATCCACCAAAAACATGAAGAAGAACCTGAAGCACACCCCCCCCCCCCCGGCCAAGTAATATCTAGTATTAATTAATTGACCAATCACAGTAACAAATAAATAAATAAAAAGAAACAAAAATTAGCATCTCGTAGAAATCAAACAGCAGTAGGATTAGAAGCTAAAAACAGCACTATCAGCACATGTGCGCACTAGATCGCATTCACTAAGAAAATTTGTTAAGGATTTAGACTTCGATGATCCATTCGTGCTACAAATTCAGCTATAAACAACGAACATGTAGCAGCAAGATCTTACCGGAGGAGTGATCCGATACTGCGGCTTTATCGTAACCCTAATTCCCAATCCTGCTGCAAAAAATAAAATAAAACAAAACAAACTCAAACAAAATCAAATCAAATCAAATCAAATCAAAATACAGAGTAGACGAAGAATTAGACGTACAAGCAGGGGAGGAGGTGGTAGTGGAGGTGTGGTGGTGGTGGTAGGGAGAGGGAGCGGGACGACTTGGTGCAGAAGGGGACATGGTGGGGCCGGGTTGACCCACCCGAGGATAGAGCGACGGTCCGTACATCGGGTGGCTGGACGGCGCCGATGATGATGATGATGATGTGACTGTCCGGTACATCGGGAATTGTGCTTCGTATGATTGACCTGACCTGGTTCTGAAATCGTAGTCCATCCACAGAGAGAGAGGAAACGAGTTTTCTTCTTCAAAGAAAAGAAAGCGTGGCGAGGGAGAAAGAGAAGAGCAATGGAAGGAAGGACACGTGTATCTAATTGTTAACCTCAAAAACGCGGTTTGTACCAACGTTTTGGCACTTGGCATTCTAATTACCATTTTCTTTTATAATTTTCATTCAAAATCATTTAACAGAAAAGCGTGCACAAAATATAAGATTATAATTATAAAAATAATCTTCTTTTTAAAATTTAATCCCACGTATAATTGAGGAGTAAGATAAAAAAAAAAAATACATATATTATTCTGTTTTTTTACATATATTTCAATCAAGTAGATTTGTCCATTTATATTGTATTTGTTATATGTGCAAATACAATATAATTCTTTGGGTCGCAACAACAATCAAGTATGTTTTTATATTGTTTGAATTTTTAATTTGGAGTAAATTTGTGTACGATCGGTAATGGTTTCAGCATGTGCTAAAGTGCTCATAGAATACTTGTGTTCCAATAATATTAATGATCTATATTACATCAATATCTCATTATGTTGACATGACGATAGTTCGTAGCCATTAAATATTTTATGAGATATGCTATATATTAGAGCATCCACATTAAGCTATGTAAAATTTAGTTAAATTTAACTTTTTAAGTGTACTTTTTTAACTATAGCTAGTCACTTTTAAAGACTACCAAATATCAAACTCTTTAAATATTTTGTTATTTTTATCAAATATTATTTTTTTATTGTAAAACCAAATCATTTTAACTACCATGAAACTCATTTTCATGCTCAGATACATGAAATTATTTTTTATGCACAATTGCATCTTTAATTCAATAGATTTCATTGGTGAATGCATTTAATTTATTAGAGAAAAAAAAAAAAAAAAAACCAATGGACGTCAATTAATGTAGTTGTGTATTTGAGAAAAGAGGACTGACGGAAAAAAAAAATGGAAGGGGAAAAAACGTAAAAAATGAGGGGATGAAACTCTAGAGGGAAAGAAATAGAAAAAGAGAGGGAGAAAAATAGAAAGTGGTGCTAGAAAGCAATAAAATAATATAAAATAATATGATAATATTTTAACATTTGCTTTTGGTCTCTTTAAATTTGAAGAGGAGGTTTGGCAAATGTTATATTTAACATTTGATAGAGAGTTTGATGTAGAGGACTTTTTGTAGATTTTGTTAAAATTTTCAAGAAATGTTAGATATAGAGAGCTTGATGTGGATGCTCTTATACCTCTATTTCGTTGGACATCCACCCTTATATTAACCCTGATTTTTTATTTTTTTTAAAAAAAAGAGCTGATTAAAGGGCTGCTATACCCTACCAAGTCAGCATAGTGAAATATTTATGAAGATTGATGTGCTTTTCGTCAACCTTCTACTATTGACATGCAAAAATAGCTGTTTTGTGATGTTTGATGAATAGTTGTAGTTTATCAAAATGATAACAAACAATGGTTTGAGTTTAGCAGGAAATTAACCTGATCAAACAGTTGTTTATCAAAAACATTTTTTTGTTTCTTTTTGGGATGAAAAAGAAAATCAGCGTTATGCTTTTCAAAGAAAGGGAACTTCGAAAAAGCAAAACGTTGTTGTCATTGAGCAACTACTGATCAACTATTCATCAACTAAATAAAGAGGAAGCCCTAACTGTCAAAGAACAGATACAATGCATTTCTAGAAATTTGAAAAGGAGACAATAGATACAAACATGAGCAATTGAGAGTCGCACAATTACAAACCAAATATGTGGTCACTTCCGCCAAATATGGCAGCATTGAACTGTCTCGTATTCAAGTCACTCCCATCCAAAGCAGTACCAAATCGATCAAGCCACTGAGTAGGACTTGGGCTGTCACTCTCCTCTACCCACTCTGAGGTCATATCAATGTCATCAAATTGAATAGGATCAGCTTCCAAAGACTTTGTTCTCATTTGTCTAGCCAACTTTAGATTGTAATTTATATATACAAGGTCATTCAACGTTTCTTTATCGATCTTGTTCCGCTTCTCCGAGTGGATTTGCTGAAATGTGTTCCAGTGCCTCTCGAAAGTGAAACTGCTGCAAACTTGACTGAGTATTCTAATGGCAACTCGTTGCAACACGGGTGCTGAGTCACCGTACTGTTCCCACCAAAGCCCTACAATGAATTGGCAGCAAGTTTCAAACAAACGTAAAAGCAGGGAGTTTGCCTATTAGAATGCCCTATCTGTATTTAGCAGTAAGTTTGACAATTCAACAAATAATAAGTACAGACAAACACTTTATTGCAGATGGCAAATTCAACAAACCATGGAAAAATTCATGTCAACTTTTTAAAAAAAATAATTTTGTAAATAATAAATCAATAAAAGGCATCACACAGAAGTGACAGAACACAACCCAATCCCTCTTGTAATTCTTATATGATAATTGCAAACAATGACCAGTAACCTTGATGCACGGATCATTGTTGATAGCAATTTGGATGTCTTGTTTTTCAGAGTAATGATGGACACGCACCAAAAGAACAAAGCAGAAGTAGCAGGGTCTTTGGCTGTGAATATGCAAATGTCTGTATCCAGACATTTTAAGATTAAGTAACCTTCTCTTTTTCCTCTTATAGAACCAAAATTAAACTCAATGATATTTTTAGAATTTAGCTACTCTAAATTTGGTGAATAATCCTACTTTTATTTTTATTTTAGTAAGTAAGACACCCCTAAGACTCTTATCAATCTGAATTCTCAATCCAGTTCAGTTTTGTGCCTGAAATGAACAAACTAGCTCTTAAAGCCTCCGACTTGGGATTTTGAAATCCTGGTCTTTATTTAGGATATCACCTAAAATACGCTGTTTCTGCAGCTAAGGGGATCACTTCAACCATAGTTATATAATGCACTATAATGGGCAACATGTTGTTGCAGTGTATTTCAAGGAAGAAATCTGCCCCTCACATCTGCCTTTAACTCTGATATGATGCAAGATGCGTTTACAAAACATTCTATGGTACAAAACTTGCTCTTTGATGCACATAGACATGTTTTATAGTGAAAATTTCTGTACTTACCAGGTGAAACTGTATCTCTTGCTTCCTTTGCTAAGTTACAAGCAAACATCCCTCTCACCTTGGTAAAAGTACATATTTGATTGGTGATGTCACGTCTCATATCAGGCAGAGGAAGTAATATCTCCAGAACTTTGTAAAGATCTTCTTTCATTGACGGAACAAATTTCATTTCTGGATTGTACTGGATACTAGGGTTCAAAAATGCTGCTGCTGCATGTAGAGGTGAATGGAGTTGGTTCCGCCACTTTCTATCTACTATATCTAAAAATGTCTTGCACTTATTCTCGTCCATTATATAGTATGTCCTTATCGATTCCTTGGCCCTGGTCATAAGTTCATAAATAGAACCCACAGCCGGTTTTCCTCCAGATACTTCCCTCAACACTTTCAGAAATGGCTCAGAGATGGCCACACTCTCTTCCACTGCTCTCCAGAAATCATTATCCTCAACAATGGAAATACAAGTTATGCTTTGTGGTTTATTTGTATAAGAGGAGTTTGTCGAATACTCAGGGCTATTGAACATAAGCTTCAATCTAGACTTTTGCTTCAACAACGACTGCAGTGAGAGGAAATTGGATATGGACTTTGTGATACCAGTCTTAATGAGTTCCTGCCCCCCAGTAAACTGTTTCATCAAATCAAGCATCGAGGCATTATTGTATATGAACTTTGTTATGGTCTGTGCTTGTAAGATACATCTGTTCACCCAATCAACCTTCGAAAATTCCTCCAAGATTAAATTCAAACATTGAGAGGCACAGGGAGACACGAAAATGGTTTTATAGTTCTGCAGGATATGGTTTGCAATGCCAGTATAATTAAAACTACTATCCATGATAATCTGCACAACATTTTCTAGGCCAAAATCTTGAATAACAGAATCAAATAAATCAGCAAGGCATTTTGTGTTCTTGAAGTATGAAGATGCATCCACAGATTTATGGAAAAAGGTCCTGGAAGGTGACGAAACTAGAAAGTTAATCAGAGCTCTTGATTTATTGTCAGTCCACGTGTCTGCAATGATAGTACAACCTGTGGTAGACCACTCTTTTTCAACATCTTTTGATTGTAGGCTCACTTCAGACTTGATCCTTTCCAACCATGCAGTCTTCAACATCTCTGCTGATGGACCTGTAAATCCAGGACCACACTTTGCTATTGCCTCAATCATAAGCTGATATGATGAAGAACGAGCAACACTGAAGTCCAGCTTATTCTCAAAAAAAAAAAGAGCAATACTTTTCTCTGCATTTTCTTGATTGTTCAAAGAGGGAGGAGCCATTGGTGTTACAGAAGGGAAAACTTTCGAAATTGGAGACGATGCGTCGAGAAGCATAGGAGCTTTAACTGAAGAGATATTGCCAGTAGATCTGGCTTCTGTTAGCTTATGCTTTGTAACACAGGAATTTTCTTTTGTGTCCTCCTTTTGTGTTATTATAGCTCTTACCCTGTCAGTAACATCATCTCTTACTTTGGTACATGGATTTACACCTTTACTTGGAAGTCGAGATAGATGATGCTTCAACCTACTGATGCCACCATTAAGAATTCTTTGGCAAAATTTGCACATTACCTTATTTCCTTCCAATTTCTCAGCATACTCCCAACAAACATCTTTTTCTCGAACCACTGCCAGAATATAATGTATATTAGTTCACATATATGTTAGTAATTTCTGTTTTCCCGACATCTCCCATCAAAACAAACCAATCATGGCAGGTTGACACAATTAACCTCATTCAAGATGCTACACTCTTAATGTGGGGAAAACAAATAATACACAAATATGTAAGGACACAATCTAATCAAGCAATTGATGGTGTTATTGGTACAAGATCATAGTAAGTCATAAATTTCCAAAGGTTGAAGCCATCTATTGCATGGGACTGTAAATCCTGCATGCATAAACTTCTAAACACAAATATTACATCATAGAAAACTTGGACTTACTGAGGATGTAGAAGTTGTTCTGGTATCCTGTATGTTGACCTACACACGGAGCAAACCAGAGTTAACCCAAGTATCTGAATAAGCGTGTATATAACACATGAACTAGTTAAATTTTTAAACAATTCCAAGAGCCCAAGAATAGGATGAAGCCAAGGTTTCAAGCATCTCTATAGGATAATTACTTAAAACAAGAATACTGATGAAATAGCAATAACAATAAAATATGATGTGTGTGTGTGTGAGAGAGAGAGTGCCTTTTTGAAGATGATAATTAGATAAACAAATGGTGAAAGATACAAGCACGTCCAGCAAGCATTATGGGACTGAGAATTTAAGTAGAATAGGAAACTCATAATTAAATTCTAAGCGGCTAAAAAGAATAGATGACACAGCTTTCTGCATCGCGATGTAGCAAAGGAAAACTATAAGCAATCATCAAAGTAAAGGATGATGCCACATCTTGAATGAAAGACTGATAAGAGTTGAAATATGAAAGAAACAAATATTGAAACATCCTGAATGGCTGAGAACCAATAAATAAAACTAATGAAATTCTTAAAACGTAAATTTTAAATGGTCATATATCGTGGGCAGTTTACTTCTATGTACATATTTATATAGCTCAAATAATCTCCTCTACTAACTTGACAGAAACAGAATTATACAAATAATTTTGGTTTCCATCTCTCTCTCTCTCTCTCTATTATGTAACTTCCACATTGTCTTCTAGCATAATCGCGATCTCTGTTTACACTCAAAGTCAACAATTTTCTTTCCCTCGGTTTCATTTTTCCCCGGAAGAACTTCCCGTCGAAACAAACAGAGGCTCTTGCTGAACCTGTTTGCAATGTTACAAAAAAGAAAGTTCCAAGTTTTCCCACACTTTCCTCCACTTCCTCAGCAACCAAGCAGAGAAATGCATTTATTTTCATCCAGACCTAAACCTATTTGGCTCGAAACGTATACCAAGCACAAAGAGGTATTCGAAACATATAAAAGCAAGTGAAATTGTTTATTTCGGAGAATTTATAAGGAAATAAATTTGATAAAGAGAAATAGCGAGAAGTTTAAGGAGAGCTTACAGATAGAGAGAGAGAGAGAGAGATTGGGTCTTCTCGACGGAGAGATAATCGGAGGTTGCTGAAGATTCTGGGTCTTTTTAATTTATCGCGATATTTAGTGGGGTTTGGGGTTTTTTGGTCGTCGCCCTTTTTTCTTTCCTCTTTATCCTCTCTTTTCTCGTCGTCTTAGTTTTTTCATTTCTGCTATAACCTTTTCAAATTTGTTTTCTGGCGATATATCGCGGACAGCTTGTGGATACAGCCACTTAGGTGTGGACACGTTGATAAAGATATGTGAGGTGACGAGTCTGAGATGCGACGTCGTTTAGGCATGTGTGGGAAAAGTGAAAAAATTAGGCACTGGAAGCAACTCTTTTATATCAGAGCCAGGTTTCGATCCTGGGACCTGTGGGTTATGGGCCCACCACGCTTCCGCTGCGCCACTCTGATTAGTTAACAGGCCCTTCCTTCCAATTTTATATAACGTAAATAATACTTTAGTTGGGCCCTTTACTCCTCGGTATAGGCCCGTTGTTTAGGGCCATAGACGTACCATGAATTGATATTCTGCAACAACCTAATAAAGGGTTAAAAACGATATTCTTGAGTCTGACCCAGTCATATAGGATTATTTTGAGGAAACAAATAAACTATGATTTATTTTATTAATGATTGGCCATTCGCATGTCGGATTTGAATTATATCAAAGTATAAGCATAAGATTATATAGTTTAACTATAATCTAACTCATTCAAGACCCCTTAAATCTAATTAATTTGTTAATTTTGAGTTGAATTTGTATTCAATTTGCAAGTCGTGTAGAAAAATATCGACTCAATTTTAAGTAAAAACTGTTGTCCTTTTTTTCGCTCTGGTCACTGTTGCGAGAAGAGATTCTTCTTGTGATCACTGTTTTGGTGGCTCAATATCAAAATTCTCCGGTCAATGAATATGACTTCTTCAAAACCAGCTGAGACAGAAGCCCAACACTCTGATCAATACAAAAATAATGTGATTACGAGTGGAAATAAACAACGTTACAAGCCCACATTTTCCGCAATGTCTGTAGTTTTTAATTCCGTCCAAATTTGCTTGTTAAATGTCAGCTTTTACTATGACAACGTGTTGAAACATGGCTCACAAACAAGGAAAATACACTCCGTTGCGTGCAGTTTTGATCCACCTAAGAATGTCCTTTTGCATGTCGATGAAATTTTTTTATTCAGCATTTGGTCGTCACCGGGAAACCACACCACTTCCCTCCAACCCTTCTCTTCTCTACTCGATTACATTGACCTTAATAGTTTGCATATTAACTATTAATTAGAATAGTTGACAGCGGGCTAGGTAACGATGTAATTTATTCAAAATATATGTGAGGATGGAAAAGTTTAGCACAATAGTTTCTTGAAACAGATCGATAGAGATAACTATAGTTATGATGTTAAAGTCAGTATAATCAAAATTGATCATCTATAAAAGAATAAGATAATGTCCAAAAGAATGAGACGAGAGTCTCTTTTTTATCTGGTGTTTGCTACCTTTATAGCTTATTTGCCGTAATCACCCGCCATGTAACATATGTTCATTTAAGGCTTTTCTATTGTTTCATTTCCTAGTCCTCCCTATCCCCCACCCGACTCTTGCAAACATTCACATCATACTATACTAGGGTTACAAAGACTAAATGCTGATGTGTTGAAAGAAGGATTCGGTGTGATGCTTTGTGGCTATCCCCAATTCAATTGATTAATGGGGCGAATATCATGCTATCAAGCCCAATATATATTAACATTGAGTGTTGTTAGGACTACTACAATTTTTATTATAAGCTATTTTTAAATATAAAAATAAAAATGATAAGGCAATTTATAATTTGTAAAGTGATAAAATAAAAAAATAAAAAATGAATTGTCAGTTTAATTAATTAATGGTCAGCTTGTCAACTATACAATCTTAATTATTTTACCCATAAATGATTGTCACATCAACCCGTAAAAATATTTATAATACAAATTGTAGCACTCCTAGTATTTTTTTTATATTACCATTAGGCATGCTGCATGTACGTACATGATGAATAAGTTGAAAATGTGGATAAGTAAAAGAAACGTATTATATTGGTAATGGGACATATAACATAATCTGGTCACCCTAATGGTGGTCCATGATCAAGCACCATATTCACAATAATCTAAGCCTTTATTATGAGCTAATATATTAATGGGTTGTGGTTGGTGAATGTTGAGGAGTCAAAAAGAATGTGCAAACAAGATTTCTATGATAATTTCATCAAAAAGGCATTAACAACTTCACTGAAAATTTAGCAACATTTTTTTTTTTTTTTAACATATATAGACAAATATATATGTGGAAAGGAGCAGTTGATAAAGGTGGTGATAATTGATAAACCTGCTCCTCAACCCACTAATTAATGGCTCTCATATCCAACGATTGTTGACATGCTATATTATACTTTTTTGTTTGGTATAATACAATTTGAGATTTGGTTCGGAAGCGTTTGAAATTGGATGGGGACGGTTTGAAATTTATTCAAACAGGTGAATCGCATATGAGTTTTCATTTCTTCCCAGAAACTTTTATTAAGTAATGCCAAAATCTGGATCATTGCTCTTCTTGGTAAGTTAAGGTTTCAAAACAAGCCAATCTGGGGCACAAAATGGGCAGCAGCGCATTACTTGGGTTATATCCATGTAATTCTCTTTGTATACTTGAGTTGAATGAGTATTTTGGAAATACAAGAATTAGAATGAAATAATATTTATCAAACTCACCCAAACTATAAAAAATAAATAAATGGTTAATGGACTGATGGTAAATTGGTAATGGTAGCCGCAAATATTGAAACTATTTTCTCACTTAAATTGATCAACATTCAACTGCCTGGTCCCTAAGCTAACCTACCCATGAGAACGGTGGTGACAAGGATGGACGGTTATGATTGATCGTAGAACACACGTGTGCTGTATATCACAAGGCCAACAATGCTTGTCGTTGTCAAACAAAAACACCGTAGGGTAGCGTGTAATAACGTCGCACGTAGTGTTTGGTTCATCGCTGTCACTTCACCTACGAGACCATCATCATTGATTGGCTGAACAAGAACAACTGTTATTTATTTATTTATTTTTAACTTTCGGTGGCATTCAAAACAAATTCCATGAGATAGAGATTAGAGAGTTCAAAGTCAATGGTTCATTTTTAAGTGGTAAAACAGAAGTGTACAAAAATTCCATAAAGTTGGTCACCCACTTCACAAAATAGTTAGCCCATTACTAATCCAACTTATTCCCAATGAAACCTACTTGATGATGAGATGCTTTGACCGAGTGGATGAAAGGATGGCCGGTAACCTAAATTATAAAACGCCAGGTGTTTTTGGATTTATGTTAAATTTTCGCGATTTATAAAAATACTTGGCAATTTATAAATTCATGTACTTAAATGCAAAACCACATGGTAAATGTTACTTAAATAACGTATTTTTGATACATGATAACGACTAAATACCCTTATTTTTGTCTCTAAGAAGTAGTTTAATCAGCTATATACCATGTTTCGTAAAATAAAAATCACTAGTTTAAATTTTTCGTCATTTTCTCTTACGTGGATATGTCAAAATAATAATAATAATAATAATGTTATTATTAACCCTAACTCAGTCAGTTGTGTATCACACTTTGTAAAATGAAAATTACTAATTCGAATTTACTCTGCTCCTTTCTTTGCGTGGACATATTAAAAAAAAAAAAAAACTTTATTCTTCTTCTTCTTCTTTAAAAAAAAAAAAACCAAATACTTAAATGTAAAACCACATAGTGTTTCCTAAAAGGTTCTATTTCTCTCTCTTTTTATTTTTTTAATTAAGTAATATTATTATTCACACATTTTATATTAGTTTTTTTTTTATATATAATTAAAGCGGAAGAGGGAAAAAATGGGAAGATTTAATATTAGTTGATATAATGTATTTTAATTTATTTTTCTCAAATTTTTTTTAAAGTGATTAACATAAAAAGTCACTTAAAATATGACATATAAATCAATTATAAAATAATTGTGAAAAGTAATATTACTATTTTTCATCTGTCAATTTTCCTCCATGCACTATTAATTAGGACACACCCTGGATCTATTGGGACTTGACGAGAAGCAAGACAAAAAAAGATAATTAAAACCCCACTTCTATAATGTGCATATATTTTTCGGTTTATAACACGGTTATGTCTCTTAACATGTAAAAGATACACGATTTTTTTAATTAGCACATGAAAAAACACTTTTTTTTTTTATAATAATAATAAAACTAGGTTTCTCACATCTCAGTTGTCTAACTTTTTTTTTTTTTTTTTTTGTAAGTATTTTATTTTATTTTATTGGTTAAGTTATGAGCCTCACAATAAATACAATTGTATCAGTCAGAATGTACTACAACTTTAGGGCCAGTCACATAGAACTGTTACAACTGTAGGAATAAAAACAAAAAAACAGCATTTAGAAAATAGAAGAAACAGAGTAAATTTTCTTTTAAGAAGAAGAATAAGAACCATTAATGGCAAAGGTCTCAAGCAAACCAACAGAGTCAGCGACCTTCTAATCTTTCTTTATTACTCTCCTTTGTCTCTTCCACATGCAACCTCCCTATCGTACGCTACACATAATATAATATCATGAAAAACAGTAACCGCTCCGGCTTCTCAATGATTATCTGATGGTTTTTTTATTTACATTGCATGTGATGCTACTTCTTTAACAAGCAAATTCCAGCTCATCCGCCATCATTTCAAGGCCCCAGTATGGATTTTTCTCTGCTAACTGTTTCTGTAAGCTCAAGAATGCAGCTTGCTGGCTATTCAATGCTTCTGGATTAATGCTTGGCAGTTTTCTTTTCTGGTGAGAGAGCAGAGCCTGTGGGTATTTGGTAGGAGACATCTGATGCTGTCTGTGTCTCTTTAGCAAGTTTGGTCTGATCTGGGCAGGTAATAAGTTTGTGTTTGGATTCTTTTCCTGGTCACGAGAAAATGACAGAACACGAGAAAAATTTGTGTTTTATTATCTATTTTGTTGTTTGTGACAAAAATGAAAAATTGAAACCAACCTGAGTCAGAGAGGCGTGTTGGGGTCGGTGGAGTCTCTTTTCTCAGGTTGTAATCAATGAAATGTCAATCTTTTGAATTTTTTTTTTTTTTTTGAGAAAATAGAGCATGAACGGAATCTTATAAAAGTCATTCTTTTAAAACAAAATTTCCTAGAAATATATTATCTTATTAGCAAATTCTACATGTTTGTCTTTCAGATTCTGATTCTTCTTCTTTCAAAATTCATGTAGGTGTGAGCAAGTTTTGCCGACGGCTTCAGTTTAACAGCAAATTTGCTTGATCGCCACTTGGTTCTGTAGCTCTGACTGAGAAAATGAGCAGGGAAATGGACCTTTTGTTCATTTTCTTGGCAATTTCCTTAATTTTCTCGCACACTGCTGCTGACCCAGTTGAAGATAAGCAAGCATTGCTTGATTTCCTTCATAATATCTCGCATCCGCAATCTCTCAACTGGAATCAGAGCTCTTCTTTATGCAGAAACTGGACAGGAGTGTTCTGTAACAGTGATCACTCCAGAGTCACTGAACTCCGATTGCCCGGAGTTGGCTTACGTGGCCCAATCCCGCCAAACACACTCAGCCGACTGTCGGCAATTCAGATTATAAGCCTCAGATCGAACGTTATATCAGGTCCTTTCCCTTCTGATTTCTCCAAGCTCTTAAATTTGACTGCCCTTAATCTTCAATACAACAAGTTCTCCGGCCCATTGCCTTTGGATTTCTCAGTTTGGAATAATCTTTCGATCATCGATTTATCAAACAATCGCTTTAATGGGAGTATCCCTTCTTCCATATCAAATTTGACTCACCTCATAGGTTTGAATCTTGCTAACAACTCACTTTCGGGTGAAATTCCTGATCTCAATATTCCTAGTTTGCAGCAGATAAGTTTAGCCAATAATAATCTGACTGGAAATCTGCCAAAATCCCTTCAGAGATTTCCAAGTTCTGCGTTTTCTGGTAACAATCTTACACTGGAAAATGCGCTTCCTCCAGCTTTTCCGGTGCAACCACCTAATGTTCAACCATCAAAGAAAAAAACCACAAAACTTAGTGAAGCAGCAATATTGGGAATAGTAATCTGCGGCTGTGTTCTGGTGTTTGTGGTTATTGCTGTTTTTATGATGCTTTGCTGCTCAAATGGAGGTGGAAAGGGCGGTCCAGTGAAGCAAAAAAAGAAAGATGTCTCTTTCAAGAAAGAGGCTTCTATAAAAGATAAGAATGAGAGGCTTGTCTTCTATGAGGGTAATAATCTTGCGTTTAATTTGGAAGACTTGTTGAGGGCATCTGCTGAGGTCCTTGGGAAGGGAACATTTGGGACAACATATAAGGCGGCTCTGGAGGATGCAAGTACTGTGGTGGTGAAGAGGCTTAAAGAAGTGAGCGTGGGGAAACGAGAGTTTGAGCAGCATATGGAGGTGCTTGGGAATATTAAGCACGAAAATGTAGTTGCTTTAAGGGCATATTACTATTCCAAGGATGAGAAGCTTACGGTGTCTGATTACTTTGATCAAGGGAGCGTGTCTGCTTTGTTACATGGTATGTTAAACCTTCACTTTCTGGCTGCTTTTTGCTAAATTCTCTTGATTAAAGTATGATGTCATATGAAAACTACAAAAATTCTGCAGTTCTGAATTAAAATTTTGTCAAGTACCATTAATGTTGGATGAAATTTCAGTTCAAATTTGCAGTTGAGGAATCCACATTAAAGATCTTTATCTGCCAATGTTTTGGCATGATGACCAGTAATGGAATTGCATAAAACTTAGCCTAGTCTCCTTAAACATTCATAAATAAATTTCATTCCATAGCAAATCATGTGTACAATTCATTTGGTTGCAAAGATGTTTAATGCATCTCTAATATTGCAGGTAAAAGAGGGGAGGACGGCCGGACTGCATTAGACTGGGAGACTCGGCTAAGAATTGCAATTGGTGCAGCAAGAGGCATTGCTCATATCCACACACAAGCTGGTGGGAACAAACTTGTCCATGGAAATATAAAAGCTGCTAACATTTTCCTCAACTCCCGAGGATATGGTTCTATATCTGATGTTGGTTTGGCAGCATTGATGAGCCCAATACCGGCACCGATGAGGACTGCAGGATACCGAGCCCCAGAAGTAACAGACACCAGGAAAGCATCCCCTGCATCTGATGTCTACAGCTTTGGTGTCTTGTTGCTTGAGCTTCTCACAGGAAGGTCACCGGTGCTTGCCACAGGTGGTCATGAGGTTGTTCACTTGGTGAGGTGGGTGAATTCTGTGGTTAGGGAGGAGTGGACAGCAGAAGTGTTTGACGTAGAACTTTTGAGGTTTCCTAATATAGAGGAGGAAATGGTAGAGATGTTACAAATAGGGTTGACTTGTGTTGCAAGAATGCCAGAGGACAGACCAAAAATGGCAGAAGTAGTGAAATTGGTGCAAGAAGTTCGTCGAGTGAATACCGGAAGTCGACCATCAGGCGAGATTAGGTCAGAAGTCTCAACCCCAACACCTGTTATTGCAGCTGACCTGGCATCCTCCTCTGCTGTAGCATCCTCCTCGGTTACTCTTTGAGATTTTTTTGGGTCCGAGTTATCTATATCATTTTCTTTGTTTCTTTAAATTTCAGATTCAGGATTAATTGAGATTGAATTTGGGCAAATGCCTTCGATTATTGAAGTCGTTTGGTTTCTTATATTCTGTGACAAACTTGGTGCTAAGCTTAGTTTAGCCACCTTATTCAGCCAAACTCAAAGCTTGACTTGTTTCTTTTGGCTATTGTATTATTTGGTTAGGAAACTGGTATTCATGCATGTGGAGCTCATTGCTCCACAACAGTAACCAATATATTTCCTCTGTGAATGTGTGTGGGTGGGTGAGTATATATGCTTGAGTTCCACATCGAGACTTGTCTTATTGCCTCAAAAGCTACCAATTCAATTGGATTCAAAGCAGAACTTTTTTCGTAAATCTCGTAAGGCTTCTCAGAGGACATTCATTTTAAATCCCAGAAAACTGTAACAACTACGTGAAATCAAAGGAGAAAAAGTATCTCAAGAATATTTTTTGTTGATAAATTTTTGTAGCTAATTCCTACAAATTAGTCTAATAAAATAAAGTGTCTTTTCATATGTAAGACAAATTTTTTTTAATAGCATTAATATGAAGTCTAATAAATTAACGTGTCCTTTCGTATGTAAGACGCACATTTTTTTTTAATAGCATTAATACGAATAAGAAAGCATGTGTTTCACTTTAACATGTCCCTTTATTAAACTGGTTTGTATCTAATTTTTGTCCGATTATAATGGGTGGACTACCTTAGTTTCTTCAAAATGCAGACCAGATTGGAAAAGAAATAACGAGAGATACAACACAATCCATGTCTGTAGTTGCAGACATTTTTTCAAACTAATTTCAGAATTCTATATAATGACATATACATCCTTGTGAAAGTTTTGTTTTTAAAAATAGCACAGGAATGTCTTTGTATAAGAAGAACTACACATAAGATACTTGAATTCAGAAGCAGGAAATATTTCTCAATGGGGCTAGACTTAACTCTGGGCACAACCTCGACATGCCATGCTAAAGAATAATTCATCTTTACAATATACAGCCAATCACTGTAAAGTCTACAAACATGTGATGGCATAAGCATGACGTCCCGCTCATTTTCTCACGATTCTTGTTTTAACACCCCCTGAAATAGACATATAAAAAGGCTTCAGGAACACTTAAAACAAGCATAACCCAAAACCAAAGATGTACAAATTGTCTAGCTGGAGTAACAATTTTATCAGTGACAAAATTCTTTCTTTTGAGATAGTAACACAGACCTTCTACTTCCTCAAACTGCACTTCCTTCACCAAATCAGCAGCTGCATGATACTCAAACCTACCAGAGGCATATAGAACATGCACCAGTATTAGCATTTTTTCTGAACAAAGTTCTATTGCAACTCTACCAGGAAAATTAACTAATAGGAAGAAAAAAGACGACCTCAACACACAAAACTTCTGGGGTTTTTTTTTTTTTAAGTAAGCTAAAAACCTTAGTAATAAATAATCTCCAGGACAAAAATTTTAAGCCAGGACATTATCCTCAAGCACAAAGTACAGAAACTCATAAGAAAACAGTGCTCTTTCAAAAAAATGGATGACTGAACAATAACATTTGCAGGTATTGCATAATTCCTATATATTCTATGACCAAACTACTCTTTACCAAAGAACCAATATGTTATTGTACATAAAATAAGACCTCGCCATAATCCCCATAAAATAAAATAAAACAAACAAACAAACAAACTTTTTTACTAGTAAATGACACAGGTAATCGATAGCTTTGAAGCCCAAGGCCTCATCCTTCATCCTGTTCTTATTGAAGGAGGAGGCACCATTTGAGCAAGAGCTCATTGGCTTCATAAAGTAAAAACTGATCTTTCCATCCTGCAGCATCTAATAAAAGCACTGTAGAATATATTTGTATGCAGCATTCAGGAAATATGATTAGCCCCATAAGGCAATCTTTGATTCTCTCCCAAGTTGTTAGACCATAGGCAAGCCAATGTCTAAGTCAACAAAAAATACAAATTTAAAAAGCAAAGATGAATATTTATCCCGCATGTAATACTGACACATGGGGCTTGTGTGTGTAACTAATATGCAGTTTACAGAAAAGTGGAATGTTGCATTCAGATGGATTAGCTGGAAAGGGGTTTCCTGGACCTGTGGTCACAAGATATAATAATCTAAACCAGAGAGTTTTTGATAGATTTGCTCAAGATTCTTAAACTCAAATGAAGAAAACCCCACATACATAGCAAAATCAGGCCTCAAATGCTTGATACAAGCATTCTGAAGACTGTAGAACACTCCATTCACATAAAGAATGATGATATCATATGAAAACAAAACAAAGCTTAAATCAGCTACAGAAAGGGTGTTAGCTTTTTTTTACCTATTCGAGAAAACCACCTCAAGTTCACCATCAGATGCATCCTTAATAGCTTCAGCTAACACAGTAACAATTTCAGTCTTGCGAGTACTAGCCATGAGTAAATCATACTCTCTAGGAATTATTATTGCAAAGAAATTATCACTTAGTTCACTCAAACACATCTTATCAACAGCTGCCAGGCCAATCCTCCGTTTAAGTGCATCAGTCTCCGGGTCAAGGATGTAAATGGCAACGTCAGTAATTAATACAATACGTCGTTTCATCTTCCCTGAACCAGTGAACTTCAAAACTTTATCAGCAAACAGAATGTGCCCGTCACCTGAAGAGATTAAAAAACAGGACTGGCAAAGTCAGTAATAATGTTCCTTTTTAGTGCTTTTTTTTGGGGTGGGGTGGGGGATGAGGGTTTTGAAGCGGAGATGGAAAAATAAAATCAGACATGTTCAAGCGCATCACATGTTTCTGAAACACACATTGAACCCATGCACTCTACTTATCTAGCCCCTCCCTCAACCTATCAAAACAAAAAGATCAGGTGACAGGTGCTATTGTTGGTTGGTAATAATAAACTCTAATACGCAGTTTGGCATAGAAAATAATGACACTCCTCAATCACATTACTAATTTCTATTGATTTTTTCTTTCTTTTTTTAAAGAACACTATGCAAGAGCAAGATATAATGACCACCCTAGATAAGTAATCAAAACAATGGGTTGTCAAAGATCAGAATAGAATGACAAACCTAAGGGCGTCTACACATTTTTTTCTTTCTTTGATGAACTTCTACAACTTGATCATGTGGCGTTCTTTAGGCTAAAAGTTGGCAATATCTAAACACATTTTACCTCTCCCCATAAAATTTTATAATAGATCTAATTTTGTCAATTACAAATGTTGATAGATGGACCAAAGTACTTATCCACAAGAATAAATTGAACAAAGCCAATCAACATTTCCCATATATTAATGAAGAGTAATTCTAAATACTTAACTTTCATCATACTTGACTGATGTGACAGTGCCTATCAATTCTTAAGACTTTTTTATTTTTTTATAAAGGTTGATTCAAAGGCAAATGAGTACTGTCACATCAGCTTAGTGAGAGTGGAGTATGTAGCATTACTCATTAATGAAGGATCTCGTATTATAGATTTGAGAATCACCAAATGAAACTAGTAAGAACCCTTTTCTCACTCCAATTTTCATTACCACCAATCAATTTAACTTTATGCTAACCACATCTACCAGACATTAAACTTACATATTTGATTAAAGCAAACACTTGGATCAAACCAATATGTGAAAAGTTGAAACTTATAAGTTTAAGGGTTGTTCTTTGCTCAACACAACAGAAGAACAAACATGTGGATGGCACAAATGAAGCGTGCAACACACCATGATCATCAAAATAGTATCACTTAGATGACATTCCAGTCGCTTTATATAACCCAAAAATTGCAGGCAAGCGTATAACGAAAAGTAGAGTCATTTCAATGTTATTAAAAACAAAATACGCTCATCCTCCACATGATAAATAAACCCAATATCACGAAATTATTCGATAACCACAAAAACCTTCTCTCCACAAGCTACTACTCAGATGAGAAAATGCATATTTCTCTAGGAAACCTATTTTACATTTCTGCGAACTAAAAACAATTAAAAGCAATAGAACAATTCATTGAAGTATTCTGAATCCAAATTTCCCAAATTGATTTAATCAAAACAAAAATATTCAGTCACCAACTCCGAGATTCTACCCAAGCATACAATTCTTGAATCTGGCAATATCAAATCATAGTGTAGAAAGAATCTA
This sequence comes from Carpinus viminea, assembly GCA_013348765.1. Lineage (NCBI taxonomy): Eukaryota > Viridiplantae > Streptophyta > Magnoliopsida > Fagales > Betulaceae > Carpinus > Carpinus viminea. The sequence goes on from CP054673.1 coordinate 951,951, forward strand.
TTCACCAACCAATTCCAACCAAAATTTCCCAGCGTTGATTTACCAGGTTCAAACTATGCCTCTGTCAAATTCGCACTCAAAAGTCGCATGAAATCTTGTAATTTCAGGTCTCAACCCATTAGAATACGAAATAAAATAAAAAAGCAAAGCAAAACAAGCATTGCATATATGTGAAAGCATGGAAAGCAGACCTTGTTTCTGCAAAAGCTTGATCAAGAAGGGGTGGGAGGCCACGTCGATGTAGTCGCCCTTATAGTCTCTGTGGAGCGAGGCTTTTCTGCGGACCTTCACTCCCATGAACGGCTCTTGATCGTCCGTCACATTGCTATTGGATTGTCTCAATCGCATTCCGTTTTCATCTTCTTCTACGGCGTCGTATTTGGGCTGCTGTGATTGGTCTATTTGGACCCGCCTCTGCGGCCTGATCCGCTCCATTTCTCTCGGGCTCGGCGGAGGCGAGTCTGACTCGGTATGAGCCCGGTGAGTTTTGGAGCGCAAAGAAAAAGAGGAAGGGAGGACCTAAAGGCTAAAGTAGTTCGGTGCGCACCATGAGGGGGATGTGGGTGGGTCCGTTTCCTTTAGTCGGATTCTCCACCGGTCGATCACGTTAGCTTAGCCACGTCAATTATTTGACGTGCAATTATTGCAAGGTCTGGAGGAAATCAGAGCCGTTGGTGTTGTAGAATTCCTAATTTCCTACTCATCAATTATTATAAGTAACTTTTTGTTAGCACCCGACGTAATTCTAAATAAAAGGAGTAGTTATTATTCCTGTGGACAGATCCCTCTCATTTAAATCCATCAAATTTTCTCCTTTTTTTTTTAATAACATATAATTAGCATGATAGAAAACGGAGAAAATGTTTTCATGATGATGACGTGCTTCAAAATATAATCATACCCTTTACTTTTCTATATCCGAAAGGAAGCAGAGCAGTTCATGTATGCATATTGAATCATTCAAATAGTCAGTTACATCCTTTATGCTTCCTGTGGGTATTTAATGTAGGAATTATATGTCACCTTCACACTTCCAATAGTGAAATAGAAAAAAGAAAATCAGCTGTCAATCATAGGCACACAATTTGTTGCAGCATCCTTATCTCAGCATTCAAAGGGTTAGAAACTTCAATTTGATGTTTAGATTCATTCTACATTTCAAAACCTCTATTGAGCTTTCAGTCAAATAGCTGACAAAAAAAGTGTGAAATACTATTATAAACAAAAAGAAAAATTATTATATAGTTAAGATACATCACCAGCACTCAACAACAATTTCCCTCTTCCTAAAACAGAAAATGAAATCTGAAACTCATTCCTGGTCTCTTGCAAAGCTTTTTGACCGATGACTTGGTTACTCACCCAGTGCTCAAGGCTGCCACAACCCCCATTTAGATGAGTAGTAAGTTGTGTAATGAACTGAAACAGGTCCACGTCCCTAAGCAAGTAAAAGGGACTCAAGAAAGCTGCGACCTATTCAGTCTGCTGATATATGCCTCTAAGCAACAGCCATGCTTGTTTTCACATATTATGATACAGACGCAAGTGTTAAACAGTGCCTCCGGCCACCTTCTAAAAAAGTTGTTCAATATCATAGCCGTGGCACATAAGCAGCCAGAAATTCCTGTCCGGACAAGATCGAAAGCCAATGCCAAGCAGGACAATGAGCCCTATCATATTCTAGCTTCCAGGAAGATTTCCATCAGAAAACAGCTACTCCTCTCAACAATTAAGCAAAAAATATCAGGCTACAGAATGTCAATTCTCTATTTTCTTTTCACCTGTTCCAGTAGAGAAACCAAAATATTAAACTGCAGCATCCAGCATGATTTAAAAGTCAAGGATTGGCATCAAGTCATGCTTTGCATTTTAACCAAGGTGATTCGTGAGTAACTCTAGGAATTTAGGTATTATATCTAGATTATAATTCCTATTGTTGTAAAAAAAAAAGGTAATGACTTGATTAGTACAGTAAATGTCCGACCAAGTTACTCTCCTTACATAAAAAAGCTAATATGGTAAGCAACTTCCCATGCCTACACCGGTTTGGTAGCTTTGAGTTAGGACCCGTGCAGTTACAACATGGTCAGAAATTTGTGGATTATATTCATGATAAATTAAGCATGCCAAGAGTGAACCTAAAACTAATGAGCCCAACCCACAAACTGTCAAATGAACAGAGAGAATTCGTGATCTTACCAATTAGTGTTGACACCAAGATTTAATTTTGCATGCAATAATATTGAGGAGCCAGCTCAGCTAACCACAGGTAATCGATTTTAGTTATGTTGCGGATGTACTTGTGATTTGTTTGGACTAGTTCGTTGAAAATTATGCACTCTGGTTTTGCCTGGAATAACACAGAAGAAGGGTGGATCTGCACCACCTGACCACTTGCCAAAGCCCTGTCATTTAATCAGGTAAGCATGAGAAGTCTAATTGAGAATAGAGCATTATAAACTAACCAAAAATACAAACATGGGACAAGTGAAAGTCGAGTATAGTGACTAGCCATCAAACAACAGGAACATCTTCAAATGTGATGTTGACGTCATTAAAAGGCATAAAGAGAAGTGGAACTATAAGATCTGCCAGATGCATTTCAACATCATTCGTGTCAAGTTTACACTTAATACCTGTATGTTCCCTCAGGCTGCTTCAAAGCTGCATTGAGGAAAAATGAAGCAGCAAGACATCTGCAGAACTGAAGCATGTCATCTCCACAAGAAGCAAGACGAAGACCCATTTGTTCAACATTCCCCCGAATTTGACTGCAATAAAACACCTAATATACTTAAGGATGGAGATCTGGCGTAAACTAAAATGGATCAGATATTAATGATCATCTGAATGGTGAAACCATTTTGGTACATTTCTGGAAACAAAACCTAAAAAATACACATAAACCTGACAAGGATAAAAGACAGCCAACCTGTGAACGTCACGAGCGTGCCTCAGGGAACGACTATTGATAAAATTTTCCTTGCACCACTTTCTCAGAATTTTTTCATTTTTCTCTTTACTAAGACCCACTGTTCTCTTCTCCAAGAACTCATTAGATGCACGATACACATTAACCAATGTGAGGTGGTCTCCCTCTGAACACGAAAAGCATTTCATTGCAGTTCTTGCCTGACCAATACCAGAAAAACATGGCAGAAACAATTACCACATGCCCATATGCATGACAACAATAACGCAACAAGGCTAAGGAGTTGCAGTAGTCCTCTCTATATTGAGATAATATACACCAAAATGGGTGATAACAAATCAATATATATATATAAAATAAATATTAAAAAAAAAAATCCACAAATTATTTAAGCTATGAACAGCTCATTCCACAATTACTGCCTCAATTAAAATTCCTGTCACTCATTGAAGCATTAATCTCCCGCTAAACAGATCCACATGATATTACTTTGTCCTTCAAGATCCCCTTTGCTAATAATCATTATATCTAATAGCAAACCAAACGGAACCATCTAACATATGGATTAAATTCTTGCTCATTACCACTTGCTTGTATTACTTATCATGTGACTAATTAAAAATAGTATTAAGTATTCATTCAGTCACAGTCATATCATTGCCCAACTATAAGATCAATGAAAATATTATCACGAGCACATTAGAAGTAGCAATTTCCATGCAATATACCTCTTCTAATTTTTCACGAGGGGCATAAAAAATAGATTCCACCGAGAGCATTGCAACAGTTATCAACATTTCTTCCAAGCAGTTGAACTGACTAGCCAGGATAAGAGCTCTTGAATAAATAGGGTCTAGGGGGAGCTGAGCCATTTGATGGCCAACAGGATCTGAAAGTTTACATTCATCTGTTAAAGCACCTAGCAAGAACAACTGCTCCAATGATTTGACAATAGATGCCCTGTCCGAACATGCCAAAAAAAAAAAAAAATCATGTACCAATAGACATCTTTGAAAGATAATAAAGCAAAAGTTTAGTAGCAATAGAACAAATTAATAGATGCAATTAAAACACCTAGATGCCTTCTAGGAAACAATACAGGTCCCATGAGAAAGCACCATACAGAAGACTACCAAAGCATATCACAAAAACCACAATCTGGTTTGAAAAACAAATCCAACCATTAAAGATATTCACTCGATAATGATGATTCCAATAATCACCAGCTATAATGGATTCGCAACTGCTGGAATTGGCCCAATTATAATTGATAAACAGGCAGATTTACGCTCCTGAAGCAACCAAATGATCTAACATTTTCAACCAAACTTATCAAAAAAACATTTTCAACCAATTTTTACTTCCTAAAATTTATTATACATTTTCCAAATAATAGGCTGGCCTCATGGCTTTTCTTCAATGGAGCTGACTGAGAGAGTAGTGCTACACATACTCCCACTTCTTTACACTTATTTCTCCATGCCCATAGGTGACTTTTAAAACCACCGTTAAATTTGAGATGGATTTTTATTAGATTTTAATCTAATAGAGATTTTAAAAGCCACCAATGGGTGTAGAAAAGTGGGTGTACAGAAGTGGGAGTATGTGTAGCAAAAATCTAACCGAGAAGATCCATGTGGCCAATTATAGTCCAAGTCCAGTCTTACTCCTAGGGTCAAGTCATAATATTACTCAAAAATGGTGCACCCACATATGCAAAAGGTAAAGAAGAATGATGAACCATCTCCCTGTGAGTGTTTCAAATTTCTTTCATGACTTTTTAAAAATAAAAAAAAAAAATCTTTTTCTTTCTTTTCTGCATATATGTTTCTCTTGTATACTTCCTATTTACCCTTTGTGTTTTTAATGAAGTCCATTTACTTAACAAAAGAAGAAGAAGAAGAAGAAGAAGAAGAAGAAGAATGATGAACCATCTACAAATATTTACCTTGAAGGTTTCTCCATGAAGTCAAACCCAAGAATATCATCGACACCCAAAGCCTTGAGCTGCAAAATGACATTAGTGAGGTTGCACCGCTTGATCTCAGGCTTTGTTGAATCCTCAAGTTTCTCAAATTCACTCTCCAGGTAGAGACGAAAGCACTTTCCAGGTCCTTCACGCCCTGCACGTCCACTGCAGTAGGAAATCAGTAGTCATCCTGGATTATTCCTTCGTGGACATCCTTCTGAGTATCCAGGGATATAACAATCTAACGGTGGATCATTACATAAAAAACAGGAGGAGGAAACACATATGCATGCATGGAGATGAAGATGATGATGATTAATATGGGGTAGGGTGCACATGGTTGGTATCAAAATTCAAACTATTAGTGCAAGTCAAAAACGTTTTGGCAAACAAGACCTTATATAAATTGAAAAGGAAGTCCAACTATGGTGACAGGTTGCATTAATTAACAAGGCTTTTTAAGTAAAACGCCCAATTGGCATTGACATGTGTCAGTAACTAACGAGCAATATCTCTTATTAAGTGAAAAGAAACACTTACCCAGTGGAGAAGGATGTTGTTAACTTTAGTAAATATGCACGCAAGAGACCATCATACAAACTCAACATATTCAGATTTGTATATAATTATTCACTTAGAACCACCAAGCATGATCAAATATGCCTACCTCCTCTGAAGAGCTTGTGCTTTAGATGTTGGAACAATGATCAAAGATTCCATCCCTTTGACTGGATCATAGGAGCGTGCTTTTACAAATCCAGGATCTATAACATACCTGATTCCAGGTATTGTCACTGATGTCTCAGCAATATTTGTTGCTAATATTACCTAAAAAACCAGTCATGGACAGAGAATGAAAGAATAATTACAAATTTTTCCTGGTAATTTAAAGTTTTACCCAAAATAAACAGCCATCATGAACAGGATGACAATTTAGGAATAAAATAAATAACGCTGAAGTAAAACTACAAGATAATCCCTACATTTCAAGTATGGTAAGGAATTGTGTACAAGGAACTATAACAAAGAGGATCCTATTTAAAAATATATATATGGAGAAGGATGGGAGAACGACAAAAGTAGATGCTCTAGCATTTCTCTATCTAAAAATATGATCACATTTCCCAAAAACAGAAAAACTTGATCAAGTCATAGATCTTACAAATCAATGAGCATTAAATTAAACATCTACTACATCAATCATCTACACATTTGCATGATACACTAAATAAAAGCTCACATGCAACATAACTCTACCTTACGGAAACCGGCTGGAGCTGCTGCAAACACTCGCATTTGCTTTTCTGACGGAAGAGCTGAAAATATGGGAGCAGTTAACAGCTTTCGACTGCCTTCAGGTAACTGTTGAAGTCGCTCTTTGACAAGTCTTTCAACCGATTCAATCTCTTCTTGCCCGGTCAAAAATACAAGTATATCACCAGGTCTCTCCTCCAGATGAATCTAACAAGATAAAAACAACGAACACTTTTCTGAAGCCATATAGGAACTCTATTGATGAATCATCTTAGAAAGATTGGATACTTTCAGAGTCAGCTGAATTCATGTGAAGAAAGGAAAAAGATTGGATTTCACCATTGTATTAATATAAATCTTGTAGGTAGAACTTAACTTTACATGATAGATTCACACCAAATACATGCATAGATATTAAATACATCCAAATTATCTAATTTAACTAGATAATTATGTGTATATAATTATGATATTGAACAATAATGCTTAAAAAAAAATTTAATTAAAAAAAAAAAACTTTGTCAAGATCAAATAAAACTCAAATCATCAAAGAAACTCGGTGGAAAAATTAGAAAAGCTTGCATGCAGGCATTGGTCAAATCGAAACACAAAAGAAGAGAGCTATTTAACAACCTGTAATATGGTAACTAAGGTTGCATCTACATAATCTGGCTCAGCATGATGAGTGTAAAATATATCTACTGGAAACTGTCGCCCTTGGATGTGAACAGCTCTTGCACCACCAAAGTACTCAGAGAAACCTCGTGCATCCAAGCTGGCAGACATGATGATTAACTTCAACGGAGGAAATTTTCTGCCTTGGCATTGCTTCAGAAAAATGCCATTGTCTTTATCCGACAAAGTGCCATTATTTTCCTTCTTTTTTTCAATATTAAGGCGGTCATTGAAAGATTTTGACCTTGCTTTTTGTACATTTTTAAGCAAGCCCAGCAACACATCAGTGTGGACAGTCCGCTCATGAGCTTCGTCAACAATGATGACTGAATACCTTGAGAGATATGGATCCAATAATGCTTCCCTGTAAGTGCATCGAAACTCTTATCAGTTCACACACAAGAGCAAAGCTCATAAAAAAGGTCTCCTAGACAAACCCTACTGTGAGTAAACATTGAATTTAATATTTTGAACCTTCTTAAGGTCTCCTAGATAAACCCTATTATTTAGGCTAGGGATAAATTATTGTAATAAATAATTTCAAAACTTTCGCCAGCATATATTTTATGATCTGCTATTACTTATCGAAAGCTATCCCCTTTGTCAAATATAACACATAATCCACATCTCCAGAAACATCCAGGTCCTGACAATACTACAAAACTAATATCCACACTGATTTTCAAAATGGACACACCAGCCAACAGCAATATATTTATTGAAAAAAAAAATGTCTCAAATATGCTATCACATAGTTTAAAAGCTTAACAACGAAACAAACAGTATGATACACAATGACATACTGCAAACGAAGTGGCGCATACTTTCTACCTCAGTAGCAATCCATCTGTCATGTATTTGATCTTCGTTGAGCCAGACGTCACATCCTCAAATCTAATGGAGTACCCAACCCTTTGGCCCAACTCCACACCACATTCCTCAGCAACCCGTTTTGCCACAGTGACAGCCGCAACACGCCTAGGTTGAGTAATCCCAATGGTCTTCCCATCCCGACAAAATCCCGCATTAAATAGAAACTGTGGCAACTCTACAAAAAAAAAATCACAATGCAAACATTAATAGAAAAATTCATCCCCATAAAGCTTAATGCATATGCAAAAGGATATGATAAACCTACGGGTAGTTTTCCCACTTCCAGTTTCACCAACAATAATCAGAGTATCATTGTTTCGGACCTCATCCGCAAGCCGTTTCTCAACTAAGAAAAGAAAACACCACTAATAAGCAAATTTCTGATAACAGACACAAACTAAAACAGCAAAAAAGAAACCAGCAACTGTTAAACCAATACCGGAAGCGATCGGAAGAGACTTTCTATGCTCCGCAATCTTTTGCTTCCTGCATTACAGTCAAAATCACATAATTTTTCTCAGCCACCAAACAGAAACCACGCAAATATATGTGTGTGCGTGTGTGTGTTTTGGAATAAGGTTGGATTTTTGACCTGGAAAAGGCGGGGTCGACCTTGCGGTCGTCGATAGTGAACTTGGCGCTAAGTTTGTGGCGGTTGTCGGTGGAGTTTCTGAGTCCTCCTTGAGCCATTGAGGGCATCGCAATCTTAAAACCCTTGTATTCTTCAAAAAAGCCTCAAATTGACGAATTAAGGTTCACCGGTTTCAAGCAGAAGTCGTGGTTTGTGTAAGTGACGGTGGATGCCGGAAAGGTCGAGTCGGATTGCGGCATGTCAATTTGCTGTTATTTTACTCATCGATAATCGACCTACTTCTTCGGGTCATGCCCGTAAGCCGTTGGATTCACCTTGGGTCGAGTCCACGGGCTTCTGTTTTTAATCCCTTTGGGCCTCAACTATGTGCTTACTTTGCTGTTTGAAACTTCGAGTTAATGGTTGGTATTGTATTCTTTTGGAAATTATTACACTAAAAAACATTTTTTCTATACTTATTAGACAAGTGACCACAAAAAAAAAAAAAAAAAAAAGGCTATTAGTGACCTGTTCCTTAACACTAATCTAACAACATTAGTCATATGTTTTTTTATTATGCTTTCATGTGTTAGCTCTCTCTTTGTTTAGTGTATCCACTACACCAGTAAATCTTCAGATAATGATTCTTTCTCAAGTCCGGTGCGATTTTCAATTTGACATGGCTTCTTGTGGATGATTTAAGAGGTGGATTTGAGAATGGTCCTTGGTGGCACCGGATTTTCAATGGTTATAGTATTACAACTTGGATGGTAGTGTTAAACCTTGGATCCACAAGCTTGCTAGTTTCATGGTTAATGAAGTATGCTGACAATATTGTGAAGGTGTTTGCTTTTACATTTAGACTAACATCCATAGTTTTGTTATCATATTTCTTCACAGCTTTCATCACTAACATATCCACGCAGAAATGCATATTGCTGAAGTATCCTATTAGTTCCTCCTCCTCCTTCTTCATTTTCTTTTTCTTCATTTTTCCTCTGATTTTATGTAACCTTTTATATGCTTTTTGTTTAGGAGTCTATTGACCCACATTAGCATTGTAAGAATACAAATAAGTGAACTTTAAACTATTCTATAATTTTGCTGACCATCCAAAAGAATGCTCTCTTATTCAATGGACTACGTTTCCTCAGTGGCTTATGTGGAAACTACTAATATGAAAATTGCTTGAAGAAAGGTTCTTGCACCTCTTTGTAATATTCTCAAAGTCAACAGTTTTTGAATTTGACCCTATGTATTTGTCATAATGCTTTCAAACTATTGGTCCTAGGGAAATTTTCCTGTTACAATCTGTGTTGTACTTGCTCATGATCAAGAGAGATGCCAATCTCACCTTTAATGTGCTCTTTTGTCCTAAGCTTACCACTTCAGTATACTTCATCACTTTTTTTGGGGGGGGTTAGGGTTAGTGTATTTCAATACTGGTCCTAATGATTTGCAAATGTAGACCTTTTTCCTTTTAACTGGGATATAAGATTTTTGAGGGTTTAAGCCCAAGGGGTTTGCTCAAGTGATAAGAGCCTTGGTCTCCTTTGTGGTAATCCATGAGGTCTAAGGTTTGAATCCTTTTGGGTGAAAACAATTCTTTGGGGCTAGTCCGCCAGCAAAGTCGAAGTATTACTCGATTCGTGTGGAGGAGACGCTTTACACAGATTTGGGGTTTACTTGACAGGGGTGGGTATACGAAGTGCCAGCCTTGAAGGGTTCCTCATTATAAAAAAAATTAAAAAATTAAAAAAAAAAAAAAAGAAGAAGAAGAAGGAGAAGGGATTTTTGAGGGAAAACGGTGATGTTATTTGTGGGCCTTCCCATTCAAAACCAGAAGCCTGATGTTGGTTGTTGGCTAGCCTGTCCTTAGTGGCTATAAGCCATTGCTCTCTTAGTCATAATTACTTTGGAACCTGCTACTATGGGCTGTAGTCCTGAGATCATTTGGGCTTCAGAGTTTTCTCTTCCTCCATTGTGGTTAGATTAGGTCCTTTCTTATCTGGTAGCGTTTGGGTTTTGGCTGCTTAGTTCTTACAAACAACCTTAATACTATGGAGTTATTTCATATTTTCTTTTCCAAGTACTTGTTTTTGTTAGCTCACTTCTGATGTATGTGAACCAATAACAATACATTTTTCCAATATAGTTTGTGACAACTGTCTAATAAACTGTCAAAACGGCTGAGAAAACTTAGCCTATCAGGTGGCAAAACTGCCATGTCAGGTACAGAAATTCTGCAGACAAGTGGTGAATTCATTTAGGACAAGGTTTCATGTCTGTGGACCAAACAATTGATGTACTTTCTTCTCTTATCCCTCTTTTGGAGTAATAAATCTTTCCATATAAGTTACTTGCAATTCAATCTTTACCCTAAGCAGAGTGGGTGTGTGGAAAGATTTTTCTTAGTAAGTAACTCTGGCAAATTTTTCTAGGTACCTATGTAGAGGATGTCTTATGATGTATTGCTAACGCTGGAGCTTTGGAATCTAACTTGTACCCAATATGGGCAGATAGATCAACTAATGTGTTTTCTTCTTCTACTGCTGTTTACATGCGCCAATATCAGGTGTATTCCACATCAATGGCTATGCTGCTTACAATGGTTTTATCCGTATACCTTTTCAATTTCAAGCCTGCGCTGCAGGTAAGTTGCCATGCCCTTTAAAGTCCTATAATTGTTGAGCTGCTCTCTTTATCTCATGCCAGTGAGTATTTACATGATTAACGATCCTTTTTTTTTGGGTTACCTTGCTGCAGCTTTTCTTGGGTATTATTATCTGTATGATGTCATTACACATGTATTTTGCCCCTCCAAACATGCTGTTGGATTTGACATCAACCGCTAAAGCAGCTCCTGAGAGTCTAAAAGAAATTTATGTTGAACGACAAACAGATTCCTGATGTTCTCTTTTCACGGAAACCAATGCTTTTGTCAGATCCCCAGTGAAAGTTGCTCCTAACTTGATGAAATGCTGTAACTGGAATATAGTTGAGAGGGGATACCATCTGTTGTCCTTGAAGAAGCATCTGCAACTGGAAACCATCCTGTAGACATCTGAGAGTTCCTGGCCTGCTATTGCCGTCAAAGAGAACACTTCCCGCACTGACAATTACTGTCCCAAAGTTGTGAGAGAACAAATTTGTTCCATTATTACATGAATAGGCTGATGTAGATTCGTCTCTTAAATTCTTTTCCCATTATGTATGAATATACTCGTTCAAAATCATATTCCTCCTGTGTTTTTTTTCATAAATGATCACTAAGAATGGCAACAAGAAATTTTTGAGTATCGGATTCTCTGAATCAAGTGTCTTCGGCTCTGCATTGTTTCCGTGTATATCCCAGAATTTGCTTGATGCTCAAATTTGGTATGACAGGTTGATGTACTTAGAACTTTGTGTGCCTTTGTAGAATATAAAGAATTTTGGTCCTTCAATGGATGTGTGGGGATGGAGTGAGCGCATATTCCAAAAAGGTGTTACTGAGAACAGGAATTTTCTACAGCTTGCTGAGTCTATGATGGCAAGATGTGGAAAGGATGAAGTTGTAATTTTTATGAGGCTTGCACGTAAGCTGTGGCACCGTAGGAATTTATGGGTTCATGAACGAAGGTTCACGCATCCAATTGTGTTAGTGCAGGAGACACAACGAGCGTCGGTGGAATACCAGCTGGTGGACAGAAACCAAAGTAACCGGTGGACTGTCCCTCCAGAGGGGTGGATATAAAGGCAAATTGGGATGCTGCGATTGATAAAAATTCTGGAAGGTTAGGAGTGAGAGTGGGAGTGAGATGATCAGGGGAAGATAATTGCTGCAAGAAGTCTCACACGGGTGGAAGGATCCTCTTCATTTCAAATGACATAGAGGGGATTCATTTAGTTGTTTTTAAGAGGTATTTTTGTCTAAATGAAAAGAGAGCTTAAAAATGACAAAATTATCCCTTCAAAGCAATGAAATAGATTCCTTTTATTTCATTTGAAATAGAGAGAATCCAAATTTCATATGGATGAAAAGTCTTGAGCCAACGACAGGGAAAGCCTTGGCATCTTACCATGCAGCATGTCTTTGTGAAGAAATTGGTGTACTCTCTCTAATCTTGGAAAGGGATGCCAAACAGGCAATGGATGCTATGAACTCAAAACGCTTGTACATGTAGCCACTTTGAACACCTTGTAGACGACACTCCTAGAGTCCTACATACATCCCACAATGGAGATGTGTCTTTGTTCATCGAGAAGCAAACCATGTGGCCCTTAGACGTCAACAAAATATGTCATTGGTAAGATATAGAGGGTTCAAACTCCAGATTGTATTTATGATATTATTTTGATGGAACGTTCAATTTCATTTTTTATGGTCGATGAAGTTTTATTTTAAACTCCATTTTCTGATTGATTTTAATGAATAGTACCAATTTTTTTTTTTTTAAGAAAAAAAAAATTCATGAAGAAGCGGTATCCAAGAGGAATTTGACAAACCCGTGGACTCTACTCTCTGTCCAGAACGAGAAAATAAACGAACCCACCAATAATATGGTAATAATGACATTTTGTTGTCACAGCGTCAGACCATCCTATCACCTCTCGTTGACCACCTCTTGACAAAACAACGCGTCCTCCCATACGACGTCGTCTGCTCCTCCTAATCTTCCACCATTCATTTCCAATTTTCAACGCGTCATCCGTCGGCCAGTTGCAACTTTCGGCGATGAAAAAAGAGGAAAAGGCATTTCGTACAGAAAACGCCAAGCGGGACCCACCACAGAGGGAATAGAGTTTGAACCAATCAAAGAGCTCGGGCCGGACGGACCAGGCACTTGTTTTTCGTAAACAAAAGTCACCACCTCACCGAATCCCCAATTCCTTCCCCTTTTCCTTTCCCTCACGAAGAAACCCACACGAAGGAGGATCTCTCTGTCTCGGTACGATCTCTCTTCTCCTCTTTATATTCAAGCATAATAGGCGTCTTCTCTATTGCGTGTGGAGGCTGTTTGGTTTGTGATCTGAGAGGTTTGAGTTTTTTTTTTTTAGATCTTTTGTGAAATCAGAAGTTTCGCAGATGGCGTCGAAGCGGATCTTGAAGGAGCTCAAGGATTTGCAGAAAGATCCTCCTACTTCTTGCAGCGCCGGTAGATTTTCTTCCATATGACGTCGTTTTTTATTTGTTTTTTTCATGGCTCTGTTTTCTTGATCTCTGTGTTTCTTCCCCCCCCCCCCCCCCTTTTTTTTTTTTTAAGTTTCGAAGATATCTGTCTGTAACCAGTCGTTGCAAAATTTTCATTTGCATTTTGATTTTTATCTTTATTTTTCTTATATATGTGTCTATGTTATGTGCTCCGCCGGGAGGGGGAAATATATTATTAGTTGTCGTTTTTTTCTGATAAAATTCTGGTTGATGATGAGGATAAATACCTGAAACGTGTATAGAGGACGATCTGGAATCATCGCAGAACGTGGAAAATTTAGTATCTGGAGAAGGGGTTGGGCTGGTGCTTTCTTTTCAATGATTGTAGCAGCGAATGGCAAGGATCATCTGACATGGGGGGTTTGGTTCCATAGTTGTCGGATTTGCGTAATCTGTGGATTTTAGCTCTCAATAATTTGAGATCTCCATTGATGAGGGAGTGAATTTTATGTCATTGGGTTTGCCGTAGGTTCAATACTTCAAAGTAGAAATATTGCCTTTTTGCTTACTGGACGCAAGATATGTCGTATCCAACAATAAGCATGTTTAGCACCGTGTCATGCTTGTACTAATCTTCTATTGCTTTTGGTATTGACAAGTTTCAGAGATTATGCATAGCATCATAGTCCGCTCATAAATTATTGGTTCACATTTAGATTGTGAATACTGATATGTTAGCCATTATGAAGGTGAATTATTGGTGTATTATGAGGGAATCTAACTTGATATTTTGGGTGGGACCGAATTTGATATGCATTGCAAATTTGCAAGTGTTCATTTCTGAAGAAGTTGATTCCGAGGATCACTTGATGCCATTATTGTTTGTAGTACTTGTTTCGTTTAATAAAATTAGGACTTTGCACGTGCTGGCATTATTCCCTGGATCCCTTTACGAGGCAATACTCCATCCTTGCAGATGTTCATTTAGAGATGAGATTTTCCTTTTAGAAAGTTGATATTGCAGTCCTAGAGATAATAAACTAAATAATATATTGTATGTTTCAGGGCATGTAAATTTTATAGTAATGCTGTTGACTGGACCAAGTAGTCCATGCAACCATTCTACTGGTTGAACTGGTAAATCTGGTTTGATCTTCTGAATTTGAATTATTCTTCTCAGCCTGAGTTACCTAGTGCGGTCAAGGCATGGAAGCTTGACTAACTGAACTTGGGTAGAATTCAAAGCGATGCTTTACATTTCTAAGAATTTGCATAACAAAATCCCTTTTGGACTCAATTTATGAACTGAAGGAAACTGTCAATCCATTGTTAATTGGCAACTTTATTCTTTTTGTTCCCCTGCTTTTCTCTGTATTATCCATTTGAGTGTTCAGCTTTTTATTATTTAAGCTAAAATATCTTGTTGTAAGCAATATGTACAAATTCCGCTGCAATATGCATTATTAATTTTAGTTCTTTATATTTTATATTTTTGTATCTCTTCTCATAGAATTGATGTTGCAGGCCCTGTTGCCGAAGACATGTTTCACTGGCAAGCAACAATTATGGGTCCTCCAGACAGTCCTTATGCTGGGGGTGTTTTCCTAGTAACTATCCATTTTCCTCCAGATTATCCCTTTAAGCCACCAAAGGTACTTTTTTCATAATTATGTTCACATTGGAAATTGTTTCATGCACTATAGTGTTTAATGTATACTTTATTTTAGTCTCCACTGTCCTCAGTTGCTTGCAACTTGATTGTTTAATTCAAGTGATGCTGAGATTGAAGTCTGATTGGTTTTGAACTAAGTCAATCTCTACTATGGTGCAGACAGGGTGTAATTTGCCTTGAAGGCATAGCTCTTATTGGTCCTGTTCAAGCTGTTACCTATGTTATTCAAAGGCATAGCTCTTATTTGTGTTTGGTTTTCTGGCAGCATTTAACTATGTTGTGTTGAAAGCTTTTATTGTATTTGTTTTTATCTCTATTTCCTTTTCTCTTTTAGAAAAAAACCATTATTGACTTTGGTAATTAAACCAAAGGGTTTTAAGGTTTAAGGTTTAGCTGCAAATATTTCAAAAAAGGTCCCAGTGTGATTTAAAAATTTGGGATGTATATTTAGGAAAATCAAACAAGCATTCCAATGTTTTACAATGTACTAAAGTATCATCAGTCCTTGATGCATATTTCTCTCTCTCACTCATATTTTGTGGATCTTGCAGGTAGCATTCAGAACAAAGGTGTTTCACCCAAATATAAACAGCAATGGGAGCATTTGCCTTGACATCTTGAAGGAGCAGTGGAGCCCTGCCCTAACCATTTCCAAGGTTTTTATCTTGTAACCTTGAAAGCACCTGTTTAGTATTAAAAGGCCCTTATCCTGGATAATACAGATTACTGGGCATTTTAATGCAACCTTCTGCAGAATCAGTATCAAAAGATATTTCTGCGTGCTTATTCTGTTCCACTACAGAGAATGTTCATCTTTGACGAAACTGAATCATTCATTGCAACATATAGAAACAGATCGAATATACCCAGTCCCATCTCCATCCCTCTTAATCACTTGGTGGATAGAAAAGAAACGATCAATTACAAAATAGTGCTCTGATATACTGGTACAAGCCTGAAATGTTCTTTCTCAGTGATGATGCCTATGTAAATGGCATCCGTGTGCTATGTTTCGCTTCTTGATGAATGTGGTGAATTTAGACATTCTGAAACAAAGCCTGTTTCCATTTCATGTTTGTAGATTTCAATTTGGTTTAATTATGATTAACCCCAAACCATGTTACCGTCAACTCCTTCCGTTAGCCGAGCGCGTTAAATAAGACAGAAAAAAATGCACGAGACATGCACATGCACATACCCCTCCCCCCCCCCCAACATTTGGGAGTGGTGGTCTAACCACCCCAATGTGGATCAACCACCTTCCAAACACTTTTGGGGGGTGGCTCTACCACCCCTAGAAGTGGTTAGACAATCAAGTACCTTGACAGTATTTTCGTGATTTTATGGAAAGAAGAGCACGTGCGTCACGGGTGCCTTTTTTTGGTTACACGTGCGTCACAGGTGCCTTTATTTGCCAATGATTGGTAATTGAAAGGTGTTGAGTGTATGGTAGTAGTCTGTGGAGGCAAAGTGTAAATGAGTGGTAGTTGATAGGGGTAAGTGTAACTAACCCTTTAAATTTTTAACGGTCAGGTATATAGGGTCCCCATTAGAAATATTACTTTGTTAAGGATGAGCTGTTTGCTGAAGTGTAAATTATTTTCTGTGCCTAAAACTGTTTGCTCTTTTTATCTATTAGGTTTTGCTTTCAATTTGTTCGCTGTTGACGGACCCAAATCCAGATGATCCTTTGGTGCCCGAGATTGCTCACATGTATAAGACAGACAGGAACAAATATGAAACAACTGCAAGGAGCTGGACCCAGAAATATGCCATGGGCTAAGAAAGCTGTGGTATGTGAGGGGGAGGGGACTTTTGTTTTTACCATGTTTCAGCATATGTATCAATGTTTGTTGTCTCTCTATCCTAAATTGAACCAAAGAAAGAGGTTCATAACATGTCCTCATTCAAAGATTAAAGAAACACATATGTTCCCGTCTTGTTTGTATGGATAATTTGATCTTTAGAACAATGGAATGTGTCCGTATTAACATTGTTACCCTAAATCCTCCTGAGGACCCCATTATAAGTTTTCCTTTCCTGTTGGAATAGGATATCTCATGTTTTGTCTTTAATCTAGAAGGGGAGGAATTTTCTGTAATAGTCCTCGATGTGATTCTAGATAACTTACGAGACTCTGGTTGCACGGTGTTGGATTCAAAAGACCTCAGATCAGTTGGGCCCAGGGAATTCTTAATCTGGAACATTTCCCTGCCAGCATTGGTGATGGAGACATGCCTTGATTTTTTAATTGCTTGCCAATCTAAAAGCAGAAAGGAGAAAGAAGTGCGCGGATGTTTTTGATAATTGAAGGCCAATTTCTTTCCTTTGCAACTACTTTCGAGTGACCCTTGACATTTGGGTGGCTATTTTAGAATTCTTGGGGATGTTTTGGATAGCATCTAATTACACGGATTCTTTCAATGCACTGGAGTTTGTTCTCTCTTTCCTCAAACCTTAAAGTATTTGGTAAAAGAAATGTTACCTATCGCATTTTTATTTTACAATGCTGACATAATGGTTTTAATAAACCTTTTAGAAATTTTTTTTTTTAAACAAAAAAAAAAAAAAGAAAAAGTGATCTAATGGTTATAGAATAGACACGTCAGCATTGTCAAAGAAAAATAGAGCAACTGAATTTGATCTCACGTATCAGACAATGCAATGAGATTTGGTCTCTTTTCAAAGGCCTATTGTGCTCCTAAGGCATCCCAAATCCTAAAATGTGAGATGGACCTTTGTCTTGCTCTACGGCCTGGTATAACTGGACTTGAGAATAGGTTGGGTCCTGGTTCTGTTCACTATATAACAAGAAAAGCCCACGGCCCAACCAATAGGTAATATCAGGTTACCAGCAAAATTGCTTAATAAATAAATAAAAGAGGAAAAGAAAAAAAAAAAATCACAAGCAATCTACACCGGAGTGCCCATCTTAAACATAAAGTCAGAACTCATTTGTTATTAACACACTCGATGTTGTATTTTTATTTTGTTCAACTAGTTTTCGTGATATTCATTTATGATTATGGGTCAACTACAAACTCTCTCTTCTGCACGCAAATTTTGGTTGTGACAGTTGCACAGTTTATCCAAGTGCTTGAGGCAACGCCTTCAATCTCCTTAACGTTGAGGCAATCATCTCGATCAGAACGTGTCATATAAATTACACATAGAATTTGCAATTTACAATTCTCATTTCATTATCTGATGAGTTGAGATAATGTTTTATACTGTTTCCTCTTGTTGACTTGGAAATGTTACAATACTGTTTTCATTAATTTAGTGTCAATAAATACCCTTTGATCCAATGGGATTTGGAGGTGCCGATGCGGATTTCATAGAGGGTGGGAGATCATCGGAGTGGGCTGGTAGAGGAGCCTCTGATTATTAATTCAGATATTTTAAGTTATTTGATGCTCTACTATTTTTTGGAGTTTGCGACCTTTCTTATACAAGATTGTCTAGAGGTGGTCCCTAGACTATGTCTCTTAAATTTTCACCACATAGTTGTGTAGCAATTATCTAATTGATGCATAACTCTAAATTTTTGCAGCTCTCTAATTAAGTAAACACTCCATTATTTATTTTCGTATCAGGAGGCTTATCAACTCTCGAGCTGCAAAGTAGTATGTGTATGGATAGGTCAATATCTTATGTTCTTCTACAATTCAAAAGATTATAAGGAAAAACAACTATTTGCCTTCTTATTCATAAATCAATTAGCAATTTTTAGTCTTTGAAAGGTAAAGAGCTTCAACCCCATTGAGTTAGTTTTAAAGTAATATTAATGCATGTGATTAACCTATTAATCTCTTAAAAGTTGTATGTCCTCCTAGACCAATTTTCTGTTAACTCATAGTTTTAAACCAATGGCTCTTCAATCAAATGATATTTTGTTCTTTCTTTCAAATGAAAAGTTTAGAGCATGAGGAAGGTCAGGCCATTATAATAATAGGAAAAAAAAGACAAAAGAAAATCTCATGACAGCTGGACTAGGAAAACTAAAAACATGGTTGGGTATCATTTTCGTTATTATAATTTTATTTCTCAAACGGTAGTCTTTTATAGGAAGAAGGCTATTGGAATATGGAATGGGGCATCACTTTCGGTCACTATCCCACTATTGTGACTATTCCCACCTTCTTTCTCTCAATCATTCAATGATATCTCAAATATTTCAACGACAGTTACGTACGATTTGAAAACGCATAAATAGGCAGGTTTTATAGGAACTTTTATATATTTGTTGTTCGATAAGAATTCGTGTAACGAATCACTTGAGAGTCTAGTTAATATGACTCTAATCACAAGCTAACATGTATTAATAAATTATAAAAAATTTGTAGAAATAGCATTACTCTTTTAAGCTTATAAGTATGACCATCAAGAATTGCGGTTTAATGGCTTAAAGAAATTTCCAAGTAGTTAGAGCATATATTAGAAAGTAGGTTTGAATATCTGCAATAGATAATTCTCACATATTAGCCACCTTAGATTTTCATTAATGTCATAATGATGCTAAATCAGGTTATGACTCAATTGAATTTGAGAGAGTGCATATGGTTTCCACAGTCTAAACTCCTTCTGTGCAGTGGATAAAAGGATAGAGACTCCACATGATTAGGACTTGATATATAATATTTTTGTACCTAATCTCAAAATTAAAATATGAAATTAAGTCAAATCCTAATATTTTCCCGTGTGGTTGGAGCCATAATGGACGAATTTGGAATATCGTTGATTGCTCATACCACTTCTACAAACTATTCCTCTTGGGTCTAAAATTACGAATGCATGTGACACTGCTTTAATTTGCTCCATGCAGGAAACATTAATTTTGGCTAATAATTAAAGCTTTTATAACCTTTTAAATACATTATTCTATCGGTTTAATTATATATATATAACATCATATCATCATATCATAATATTTTACCCCTTGATTAACTATTTTATTTACTGGTATTCTGTAGAAGGGATTCAAAGTCTATATATCATCTCATTGATCAAATTAAAGCTAGCTAGCTTTATACAATAATATTTTGCTTTGAACCATGGTTTCCTTTATATATGTGCTTTATTCATACCTCGAGCCTCTATTATGTCAGGGTTTTTTTTTTTTTTTTTTTTCATAAGAAAATAAAAATAAAAATAAAATTCTATATGTATATAATAGATTGTCCTGTACAGATCATAAGAAGCCTTGGAAAGTCATAAAACCCATAAATGAAGAACAATGCCTTGGAATGCCAAAATTTATTGATTCCATACGTTCTCCTTCCCCATAAAAAATATATAATAAAAAATAAAAACAATAACGCATGAACCTTTTTATGCGACTGAATTAATTAAAAAAAATATATACTTCAGAAGCCAAGGCGAGTAGGCGACCCATTTCGTTTACATAGAAAAATAATAAAATAATAGATTACACGCGTCGAATCTTCAACGGCACTTGATAATCCCAGTTCAAACAGTGGGTCAAGATTAAAATAAACGGTAGATCGATAGGTCGTGCCCACGAGTGGGGGGAGCGCATGGTCCCTAAAATCAGCTATCTTAGTTAGATTTTAAAACAGAATACCTAATCTCACTTCAACTTGTTCTTATTTTTCTTCCAATTTTTATGTGGCGAACTGTCAAACTCCTCAATTAATTCGATGTAAAGTGGTCACTGACTTGGACATGTCTCTTAATTAACTAATACTTAATCATTGTTAATCACTAATTATTGTCTAACTGCTATATATATATCAAATTAATATGATAGCAGATATATTTTCACACAGCTGGAGTAAATGATGGGCACCTGCAAGATAGGAGGGAGACAATGCCCGTAAAAGGCATGCACGGTCTTTCTAACAATTATTTATAGATTTCATATTAAGGTTGTCTTATATAGTTTTACACTACTCATCCCGACTCGCAAATATGAATTATTAAAAAGCTAATTGAGTGGTTATGTAGTTGTGAAGGAGCTGGCGACATGGGCTAACTTCTTAAGCTTTTTGTTTGGGTATAGTTAAGTACAATTTTTTTTTCCTTAAACAATAATAATATTATAAATATGAAAGGGTCGCATGCGGCCCACATCCTTAGCAGACAGGAAGACCCAATCGAACTGCTCAGTATTGGAATGGTGATGAAGTGAAATGTGGGTAACCAGTTCCTAAATTGCTTAACATGTGATTGCCATGATTGAATACACTGTGTCTTGTTTTTTCTCAACATTTATACGAAATTCCTTACTTTTGGAATTGTCTTTAGCATAATCTTGGAGATTCTGCTAACAACAGCGTACGAGTATTGGATTAAAGAAATTGGTTTTTATGTTTTTCTCCACCCAATCTCTCCAACTCCCCATTTTTTGAGGCTTTTGGGATTTATAAAAACCAATCATGAATCATGATCATCCTTAACCAAACCCCATTAATCTCCAATCTCCAAACATGTTAGAGACCAAAACATGTAGAAGAATAGAACTTGTCTCTCTAACAGACCCCGCACTTTGGGGGCACCAAGTTGCCATTTTTATCATTTTCAGAGCTTTGTGGATTCCAAACCAATTAGCAAAAAAGGGTTTTAAGTGCACAAACTTCATCGCCCGTACAATTATCTCTTTCTGCTCCGCATTATTCGTATACAGATACACTTAACTAAAATACTTCCTTCTCCATTTGAGGCCACATCACCCCACATGGGGGGAACTACACGTGGCACCTTCATAGTCATCTGGAGGGCGTGAACGGCACCGGTCACCGGTGGTCAAACAATGAAGTTGTCAGATAGTTGGACTGACCGGAGGCGATCACCCTCTGTCGTCGAGTCTCGGGACAAAGCCCCTGAGAGGCTAGTTAATGCACCCATATGCCTTCCCAAAACCTTTACATGAGATAATACTTAAATAATGAAGTTTTTTTTTTTTTATGGATAAATTATTATTTGGGCATTGGACAGGTTGGAGACAAAAACAAAAGATAAAGTTATAAAAGATATTCATCAAATGTTCTCAAATGCCCTCGAGTGTAGCTGGTCTTCAAAAGGTCCATTTGTTTATTTTTCCCACTCAATTTTGTATTATATGTTCCAAGTACAATCGTATCTGATGCTATGACTACGTCCAAATTCTCCTCCTCTCTCAACAGTACT
Organism: Carpinus viminea; assembly: GCA_013348765.1. Taxonomy (NCBI): domain Eukaryota; kingdom Viridiplantae; phylum Streptophyta; class Magnoliopsida; order Fagales; family Betulaceae; genus Carpinus; species Carpinus viminea. The sequence goes on from CP054673.1 coordinate 974,180, forward strand.
TTAGCCCATGACGCTCCCACGTCTTCTCTTAATATGAGTAGTTTAGGTGTTTTTTATTTTGTTGAGCAACTCCAAGTCGACAAGAAAATTTTTAATACGATTAGTAAATCTACTCAATACCAAATTAGTATGTTAAGTTCGAAGGATCTAACTTATTCAATTTAATAAGTCGGATTAGAGTTGACTTATTATACAGTATAGTACCCATGTTTTGACACCACAGAAAATATTTAGACCTAACAATTCTTTACACAATTCACAAACTCAATACAAACAATTTTAGTTTGGGGGTCCATTTCATAAAAATAATTAAAATTTAGAAGAAATTTTCATAATTTTGTAAATTTTGAAAGGGCCCAGGACCCTCCAGAGCTAATTAAACGTAATTTTGCCTCTGCTAAAAAACGCAAGCAAGAATTACCACTCTTACGAGCGAATTCCGTATAGACTTGAATTTGAGCAAAAAGTAACGTACATATAGGTTAATTGCTTCTGCACGGTAAATGTTTGAAATGAGAAGAGGAAAAATAAATTAAGAGGAAGACATCCAAATATTTTCCGGCATTGTTAAAAAATACGAGATCTTGAGATATTTAAATCCTACTTGTACTTGATGAAGAAGGACATGTCATGTGATTCAGCTAACTCGTACGATCGCCAGGCAATTATAGGCATCAAGATAACTTTTTTTTTAGAAAAACAAAAAAAAACTCCAAGAATGATGTTGTTCCTGAATCGAATGCCTGTCTTTTGCCGTTTTAGGTAAAAGAGCTGAAATTAGAAATGGAAGTTTATTATTCAAATATATAATTCATAACCCTTTTCACTGCTGCAACGGTGAATTAAAGATATCCAAAAGGATTTTTCCTTTAAAATATTAATGCCTGTAATCTCCTGCTTAGAACTGTAGAGGAGGGAGAGAGAGAGAGGGAAACCAACATCTCTTGCTTCAAAGAGAAGCTTGGGAATTCTTTCTCAAGGAAGAATAAATAATATTTATTTTCTTTATTATAATTAATATTGATTTAATTAACTTCTTGCCTTCATAAAAGTCCGAGCTCATCAGTTGTTTAATTGTGTTCTAACACATACCAAGACCAACAAAATAATAAAGGCTTCAAATTCGTGTGGGAGGCAGTGGTTCTTCTTTTTAGAATGGATCTTGTTCATTATTTTATGCTTTTGGATTAATTACAGAAACATAGGGATTATTAATACACGGTTAATTAATTTGCTCCTTTGCACAAAAAGAAGAAAATATTTTCACCTTCCTTTTTAATTAATTACGTATCTTTTTCTCCTATATATGTCTTAATTAGAATCTAATGGTTCAGAAAATTTATAGGACACTAAACCAAGCATTATTAGTTTTTCTTGTTTTAATTTAATTCACTCTAATCATTATGAGTATATAAATAGGCACCATAAATGGTTATTTGGTATCTTATTATTGGCCTATGGATCAAAACATTAAACACCAGATTGTATATTTATTTAGGGCCCGTTTGGGAGTGTGATTTCAATAAGTGCGATTTTAAAAATTGTGTTTTTGAAATCGTCACTTTTTAAAATCGCATAGGCGTTTGGTAAAACAGGCAAAAAAGTACCTTTTTTATCAATCGAGTGTTTTGGTAAAATTAGCATATAATTGCGATTTCAGACCAAATAGGTAAATATTACCTTTTAAGTGAAATCGTGATTTTGGTTTAAATTTGCACTTTTTCAAATAAGCATCACCTAGTCAGCTTATTGAAATCGCAGATTTTTCCACGATTTTAAAATTTGTGTTTTCAAAATCGCAATCCCAAACACTCTTAAATTGCGATTTGGTTTAAAAACACAGATTATTTTTTTAAAAATACACTCCCAAACGGATCCTTATATTAATTGGGAAAGCGTGAGGACGTTCTATCGATCTCCTCTATATTATCAGTATGCATGTACTGTAGATTTTTCATAAAATTTGTTTAATTTTAGCCTGCGTGTTAAACATCACTATAATTAATTAAGTTGGTGGATTTTACAAAATTAATTGCTACCAAATGTTTACAAATTCTCCATTCTAAGAAAATCAATAAATATAGATTGGTTTAGATCGATCGGTTATCGATCCATCGGGTTGACAAGACTTTGACTTCAAGTATATATAGAGATTCCATAATTTCTTACGTACATCAATTATATGCAATAATTACTATAGTTTAGTTCAAAGTTGTATATATATATTCTCTACAACCCAGTAAATACGAATAACCCTAAAAGAAACCGTAACATATAACCTAGCGCTATATATTGAGAATGCTGTTCCAGAAATATAACCAGGACCACACACATAATATAATATTATAATTTGTAGGTTATTTCTCTCCTAATATATTTTCTCTACTTCTCTTGGTTTTAGTTGGGTATTATTGTGAGTCTGTCTGTGACCATCCTATGGCCTATATATATATAATTGCTCTAGCTCTTCACCTTAATATATAAATAAATGTTTCCAAGAGGTCTGTAGCTTAATTAGCTAGAACCACATATAATAAAACGAATGTCACTAGCTTAAATCTTTCTCTCCATTATTGTGCAGACATGTCAAAAATTAAAAATCAAAACAAAAATAGTTCATTGTTTGGGTTTTGTGTCCACGTCAAATAATAAGGATGTAGGTAATGTGTCGATTTCTTGTTTCTTTAATTTTCTATTCGCTTCTCTTCCAAAGTCCCACTCTCTTGACTATGATAGTCCTTAATTATTGTTTCTCTTTACATTAAAACATGCATACAAAGCCCAAAAGAAATCATAAGCACATGTGTTTGCAAATTGCAAACTACGTTACATAAAAAGTGTCCGCGCGCAGGTGGTGGTCCTCAAGCTAGACAAAGGACGTACCATAGGTTCGTCTTTGTCACATGTTAATTTAAAGTTACAAATGTTCAAGTTTTGGTACCACTAGCTAGTGATTTAACAAATTATTAGAGTTAAAACCTTACCTTAATATTGTAGGTTAAAATTCTCATTAGCTTCTTGAGCACGGTGATTAACTTCTTGATTGAACATATATCCGATAATTTCACATTCATAATTATGAGTTTATTAATAAACATGAATACTTAATTAACATGTGCGCATGAATAGAACGAGCGATTTAGAGATTAAAAAAAAAAAAAAAAAAAAGCAAATCGTGCACAGAGACAGATAGACACGTAGACAGTGATGATATATATGCATGAATGTAGTGAGTATGCTCATGGCTTGGGCTCTGATCACCGTTGAAACATAAGGAGCAATATTAGCCGGTCTCACTCAAATCAAGGGCATCTAGGGCTTAGCATAAAATAAAAAAATAAAATAAAAAAGTAATTATTTATGATGATTGATGGGGCGACTAATGAGTAAAGAATGGGAACAAGTATCTTGGACTTGATGCTCATTGACTTATCTCCAGCTACTATAAATGTTTCAGCAAAAAAGCAAATATATATAACCAACAAAAAAAAAAGAAAAAAAAAAGGTAGATATTTAGAAAACAAACACATAAATTGTTCGAGTTTCATTTATAAAACTATATATATATATAAATATATAACACGAAGCACTCTCGGCTGCATACCACCCGGTGCTTTGTCGAATTTGGCGTACTTCCTCATCTGTCTTTTCTAATGTGGTTCACTTGGCTCAATCTACTGGTGGGCCACAGTCCAAAGAAGCTGCTGATTCTTGTCTCTGCTAATCCATCATAATTATCTCTCTATCTCTCTCTCTTTCTTTCCCTCTGTTCATCTCAGTACACATTCCGCTGAAACGTCTTGCAAAATTACCCTTTTATAGTTCTTGTTCCTAAACTGATTAGATTCTCAGTTTGATAATTTAAACGACTGCGACAGTTCATATGTTATGATGATTTTTGTCAATGAATGGCCTCTTGGTTTAATTGGGTATTAATTCCTGTGTTCCGTGCTTGAAATATATATATATTTATATTATAAGATTATAAAAGAAATGTAAAGAATAATTAACATTGATATACATGTTAAACTGCAATGAAAGATGATCGCAGGACAAAGCCCTTGAGAATTCATGCATGTGACATACAAAATGGTACAAAGACATAATCATGTGAGTGTGAGAGCAGCATCACATAATTAGCTCCATGTATATCCCTTCCCTTGTGCTTTTAGGTGCAGGCGTGCGAAACGATGACGTGGTATTTGCCCAACTTGGGCAACTATTTAGTCTATTTATATATGTATATCGGATCCTCCGCGTGAAAATAGTTTATAATGCTTCAAAGTTCAAACACATATATATATCTAAATGCAAACAGATGGTATATAAACCAAAATATCAAGAATCAAAATCGCCGATCAAATTTTAAGAATTTTCAAATCAATCCTATATCTGTTTACGTAATCGTGATTGTGAGAGCATAATTACTAATATAATTCGGATATATTTATATGTATGCATGGTGGGCAGGGGCAGGTTTGGAGGGACAGAGGATGGCCCTGGCCTACCCCACATCCTCAAAAAAAAAAAAAAAAAAAAGAAGGAATTAAAAAAAAATTATTTAAAGGCATTTGGTCATGCCCAAAAATTAAAAATGCTCATTTAGTCCATTTCCATCTTTCTGAATCCGTCTCTAGGATAGACATATGAAAATCAGCCCATATATACACGTAAAAACTATTTGTCAAGAGCTTTTTCTTCTTTCTTTTTTTTTTGTCAATTTTAGAAGTACATATAAATAAGCAAGTCGGCTTCTTTGTTTGATGCACCGTTTGAAATTATTGTTCGATTATTGTGAATTTCAAGTTATATATAATAATAATAATAATAATAATAACGTACACTCAGCTGCCTCTCTCTCATGACTCTCACTCTCTTTTGACTCAAATCTCCAGCGCGCACTAAAACACGGCTGTCCTACAAACAATAATTTTTTAAAAATTAAAAATACAATAAATACCATGCCTGCTGTCTTCATTGTTGTAAGCAAGAAACTATCATCGAAGATTATGCTTTTCTCTTTTGGATGTTCAAATTATCTTAGTTCCTTAGTTATTGGAGCTTCTATATATACACGCAGGTAATTAAATTAAATTGATGGTGACAATTAGACGGTCTTAATTAAGCAGACATTAACAATTACTCGTCTTTAAGATCTCCAACAATTGAAGATCAATTTTTGTCGGATGAATTTGAAGCATCGTTTTTTCTTTTTTTCTTTTTAAATACTATTGTAAGCTGGTCCAAAACTATTTATTCCTATAGTTTTGAGTTTTTTTAAAAAAAATGAAAAATTATTTCAATTACAAAGCAAAAATTCTATAGTCGAAGCTACAAGGTTATAATTTCAAGTCATAGATACCTATTGAACAATTTAACATTCAAGAGCTATCTATGACATACAAGTCATAAATTTGATTTCTATAAGAAAATAAAGAACATAAAAAATAAAATACAGAATTTAATCAAATTTATAAATTTGAATCTGATTATTTTATATTAATTACTCATACTTATAACATAGGACTCAATTACCTTATTCAATACACATATAATTTTATTCTTAATGTTCAAAGCTGTACAAGCTGAGTTGCCATGCAATTCCAATTTTTTTTTTTTTTTGTAAGTAACAATTCCAATTTCTAAATAAGTCATACTGATCTACCGAAATATATGGGAACCATCTATTTAACTTTATCGAAATGTACGGAAAATCAAACTAAATCACTTGGATTTAGTCCCGTGTATCACAAAATTCCATCCTTGACCAGAAAATAAAAAACAAAAAACAAAGGAAATTCGACGCCGTTTTTCTCCAACCAAAATCAAGTGGGGAAGGTCTTTAATTTTCCACGAGGATCATCATGTCGATGGAAAAAACGAGATTTGGTTGGGAATTTTTTTACAAGAGGAGGTGGGAAAGACTGTTAGGTGCAAAGCAGTAAATTTGCACAATAAATCTCATCTCACGCGCCACTAGACGGGTTGTATTAAATTCCCAGACAAAAGAGTTTGGTTTAATTTGTCCAGGTGTTATTAAAGAAAATAAGGAGGCATTGAAATTAAAAGCAGAAATAAAATAAAGTAAAATAATTTTCCTTGATTCCTTGAAACTATATGGCAATCTGTGAAGATTCGATTTAGATCCTTTTATGTTAAGTTTTTTTATGGAATAAATCTGTGAAGATTTAAATAAATAAATGTATTTTACAATTTTCTTACGCTACTTTTTTCTTCTTTTTTTTTCCATTAATTGGAATGAGGAACATATAATTATACATGGCACGGGCTATATGGGCGCGTGTGATTGGCATACCTCGGTCGTGGGAACAAAGAGAACAGAACCCTGAGCCGTACAAAACCGAATTATAAATGGCGGCGAATTCTAGGTTGCCCGCCACGTTAGTCCTAGCTGTAAAAAAGTAAATATAAAAATATAAAAAACCAGACTTTTAATCAAAGATTAAATTCAAAAATTTTTGAAGGGTAAAAAATATTAACCCCACCAAGCCAGCACGACATGAATTATTCCACACATACGAATTACCCAACATACCCTTTGAAAACACCGCCTAATTACCCAACCCACCACCCGGCACCCACTCTGAGAAGGTAATTATTGGTCCGTTTGAGGGAACAAACAGTAATTAAGGCTAGTCAGGCTTTTAAATGGTCGGATATCAATTTTGACCGACTAAAAATTTTTGACAGAGCGGGTATCTTGGGCCTCATGTGACTGGCGTCACAATGTTCGAGACGTGTCATGTGCTGACTCAGCACCATCCGATATAATCCCATTGGACCAGATCTCTGCTTTGGACCCATCATGGAACACGTGGCAGGATCCCAAACCATCATCGGGATGCAGCGGGCCGCACACTATCTCTCATGGTGGAACACCCGGAATCTTTGGCCCGACCCACCGGCCCTCCGAATAGGACCTACCCTCACCCCCTATTACGGTATTAGCCATCGTCTCAACTTGAAAAAGTTAAAAAAATCAAGGTTTTTTAATAAGAACCAAAAATAATAATAAAGTAATTAATATGAATATAAAATATTAAATAAGGGGTTATGGGTTTTACAATTTCGGCTGTGGGGATCCTATAAAACAGCGATTTCAGTGTTTCGTTTTCCACCGCAAGCTGAACTCTTTGCTTGGGCTCTCCTCTGCTTTCCACGACTACTATTACTCTCGTCACAGAATCTTTTCCTGTACACGCTTGCTCTCCTTTTCCGTCTGGGTGGGTGATTTCTGAGTCCTACAGGGAGCAGCGAAAGATCTTTCCAAAACAATTTCTGGGTAGTTTTTGTACAAACTAAGTGATTCAAGTCTCATATTTTCTTACCTTTTTGGTTCTCGTTTTAAAGTCTATTGCCTTCTGGGAAGTATTTATTAGGCCCTCTCTTTTCCTCTCAAGTTAAAGCTTTTCTCTCTTCTCTCTGCTCTCTTTTCTCTCTTCTCTCCGCCCTCATGCCTCGAGAAATTCTTGATGGGTTTCGAGATTTAAATAGTGTTTTTGATATTTTCGCTATGTCTTCCACCTTTTTGTAATCAGCCTTGTCTCTAATCTTCTTCTTCACGGCTCTTTATCTCGCTTTCCGGACCTCTTTTTTCTGTTTTGCTTTCTAAGAAGAATCTGATAAGAGGCAAAAGGGGAAAACATGGACCAAGATCAAAGTTTCCTGTGCCCGATCAAATACACAGAGCACCGGAGCTCTACCAGAAAGCCCACAAAGCCTAGAAAAAACCAAGTAGAGCCAAACACTCTGAGGGTCGTACGGATATCCATGACCGACCCGGACGCAACTGACTCGTCCAGCGACGAAGAGGACGAGCTCTCCTTCTTCGGCCGCCGGCGAGTGAAGCGGTATGTGAATGAGATCAACATCGAGACAAGCTCCAAAACCGAAGTCGTGTTGAGCCAGAATAAACGACGTGCCGGAGAGTCGCTCGCATCCCGCCGGCGGCCACTAAAGGCGGTTCCTGCAAACGGAAAGAAGTTCCGGGGAGTTCGGCAGCGGCCGTGGGGAAAATGGGCGGCCGAGATTCGAGATCCAGTAAAACGTCAGCGTGTGTGGTTGGGTACTTTCGACACTGCTGAAGAGGCTGCCATGGTCTACGACAACGCTGCGATTCAGCTCCGAGGACCTGACGCTTTGACCAACTTTGGTACTCCTCCGCCGAAGGAAGAAAAGCCGGAAGTGAATGTGGCCTCCGTTTCCGGTTACGATTCCGGTGAAGAGTCTCACTCTCACTCTCACTGTCACAGTCTCTCTTCTCCGACCTCAGTTCTTCAATACAGAACTCAGTCTAACGAAGAAGAAGCCCAACTGCGAAAACCCCAAAAACAACAACGAAAACAACAAAAACAGGTGGATGAGTTTGAGGAACAGAAACTCGCTACGGAGGATGTTTTTCGAGAATGTCAAGCGGAGACCAGTATGTCCGGTGATTCGAGTGGTGATTATTTACCGTTTGATTTGGAAGTTTTCAATTTCTCGGGTGAGGACGCTCCAATACTTTCCGACATATTTTCCGGGCCGGAGATGCTTTTCGACGAGGCGATACCGGCCTTAGCGGGTGATATATTCAATGAGGATATGGGTCTTTTGTTCAATGATAACACATTCGAAGGTTTCGGGTCGTCGTCGGCGTCGATGATGGGCCAAGAAGAAGATTATTTCCGAGACATATTGATCGGCTCCGACCCGCTTGTGGCCCTCTGAGACTGAGAGTTGTTGTTGCGATTGACAGACTTTTCGGGACGAGTGCTGTTGCCACCGTTGGCTTGCCGATTTCTCGGCAGATTTTGTACCGGTTGCAACAAAAGTATCGGCTAGTTTTTTTTAATATATTTATTTATTTTTGTTTTCTTTTTGTTATGGAAAGAGTATTTATTCGTTTAAATATCTCCGTTAAAATTAAAGGAGATACGAGTGGAGTTTTGTTTTCCTTCTTTTATAAAGGGGCTTGCTAATGATTGTATAATTTTGACGGACTAATGGAATGGAAAAACCATAATCTATTCTCCATAATTACTTGATTTGTCTTTTTGATCATCACATTTTTATTTCAAGAAAATAAAATTCTTATACAAATTTTAATTATATATTTTTGAAGATTCATTGAAAAGTATATATTAAGGTAATGTTTGTGGCATTCCTTTTGCCCCCCACACGAGCTGGCGCAATTAGCGGTTTATTTTGGGCGGTCGATGGGGTCCGAGTCGGCGAGAGTTGCCACCCGTACGTGTGAACCCAAGTCTTAGATTTTGCTTTTGCTTTTCCTTCAAACATTTTTTTTTTTTTGCGGTGTCACGCGTGGTAGCGATCTGGAAAGCTCCTCTAGTTTCTATTGCCAAGTCTGCCGCAAAGCCAACTTCTTTTTCTTTGTTTCTTTTTTTTTTTTAAAGTATAAATGCAGTAGTTTTGTTGAGTTGATGAATTCTCTTCTGTCGGAAAATTCAACTGCAAAAATATAATTAATGAGGGTTTAGAGAGGGAGGAATTAGGATTAATTAGCTTATTTGGTAGAGAGACTAATAGCCACGTTGTAGAATTAAATGACTAATTAGATGGATTAGTGGGGGCCGATGATCAGATGGGTTTCTTTTTTGTGATCCAAAAGCAGCCCGCCAGCTGTTTAATTTATATTTGGCTCACGAAGTCAAAAAAAAAAAGCAATAAAATTAGAGACCAATTATTATTGGGTTGGATTTTAGTAGCTTTGTACTGGCAATAATTAATCTTTGTATTAGAAACTGCTTAAAGACTGTTCGACAGCTTTCAGTCAAGGGAGCATTACCGAAACAGATTTAAGACTTCTCTCCTTATCAAAGGAGCATTTCTAGACAAATTATAACGTAGGATGTCCTCTTCATGTTGTCAAAATTATAAGCTCGTTCCTCAGCACTTCCCCCATTAATATTTTGTTCCAATATTATGTATTATGATTCTAACAACAAATATGAGAGACCGTTTTTTAAATTTACTTATTTCAAAATTTGCCTAAACACAGACTTTATAAAAACGCTCTTATATTTGTTGGTCAAATTTGTATCAATTTGGAGAACAAAAACACTTAGATTCTTTGTCAAAAACCCATAAAGAGCTAGAGAATCACAAGCTTTCTTGTTGTTTGTTTTGGAATATATAGACGCCGGAATCTTCAGAATAAGGTACCCCCACAGAGAAAGTCAATTACTATTGATTTATCAAAATAAATTGTTTTTTCATTATGTTAATATCTATCCAATCTAAAATCTAATTCATGAATTCGGGTCAACCCAGTATCAATCTTGTATGGAAAAAATGGATACGGACAAGTTGGTCACAACTTGCAAAAAAGTCTTTTACTTTTTCTTCACCATCTTTAATTTCTGGCCCCTCTTTAATTCATACACAAACTGGCATTTTGTAAGACTGCCTTGCCTATCTTTCAAATTAAATAAGAAAAATTGAAAATTCATAAAAATTTGAAGGAGCCGGTTGCAAATAAGATAATATTATATATATATACCCTACGTGAGACGATGAGATATGCCTGCTTCTGCTTGCTTGAGAAGTACTCAAAGAGAGATCGAGGGCATAGGAAGGACAAGAAAAAGGTCCCATGATTATGTCTCGAACCAGATAATAATTCCGCGCGCTGTTGTGATTTATTATTAAAAATAGCAATATTACACCCACTCGCCCCAACATGTTTACCCTGATGAACTGAAAAGAAACGTATCATTATGTCTTAAGTAACTTCTTTAATTAATTACTTTTGTTTTTTTGTTGGTTATAATTATTGTATTTATGTATGACGGTGGCCGGCTTTGAATCACGTGAGAAGAGGCACGATATTAGTCAAAAAGTTTCACTGCTGATGGTCTACCAAATGGAGACTTTTAATCCGAATTGTGTAGCCCTTCCGTCATTTGTGGCGACTTGACATAGGCACCACCGGCAAGCCCTTTTTACTCTCTGTTACACGTACGTTGAAATCATTTCATGGAAATTAGGTACCAACTTTGGATCAATGGGACATTAGTAACAGTATTAACCACATCACATGTGCTTAAAACGTGTTGGTTTTGAATATCGTTTGACTAAGATACATACATATATATATATATATATATATATATATATATATATATATACTCTCCGATCTTCATCGTACAAGAAAACAGATGAGGATGCAAGATGCAATAGACTTTTTAGGAGGTGGGTGTGGATGAAGATGGAGCTAGCTAGCTTTTCTCTGTTTCGGTTAGTCATGGAGGGGTCCTTTTTTATGGTGGATGCCGGTTGGTACATATTTTTAAGGCTTTGAAATTGGTTTAGGCAACGTTTGGATATGACCCATGGCATGTGAGAGATTTGAGAATCTGTCCTGGCCATGCTGCTTTATATATATATTTTGCTCATGCAAATTATGGATTATTGTGTCTTCTTCTATTCCTTCATTCATACGCTCTCTTCTTGTAGTGGGGTATTCTAATTGTTTTAATAACCAAAATATCACACTTTCTTCAAATCAAATGTGCTTAATTAGTGTTAATAAATAAATAAATGGAGAAGATTTCCCATCGTGCTGAAATCAGGCTTTTTTATTATTATTCTAATGCTACATAGTATATGCTAAAATCGTGACATTTTTAATTTTTGTTTTTGTTGAAAAAAAAAAGGTTATATCTTACTGATTTGTTCTGATTTTTTTTTTTTTTTTTGAGAAAATTATTAAATTGATCAATAGGGTTTGACCTCGCATCAAATAATTAAGTCTCTAAGATTGCAAAATAATCTTATTGATCCCTGTGGTATATATGCCTTTATATCAAAATTAATAGTCTCTTTGTATAAATTCAGGTCATTTTTTGGTAGAACCCTTATAATATTACAATTTTATTCTCAACTAAAAAATAAGAAAAATTTGGAATTCTATGAAGCTTTGAATATATATTATTGCTCATAGTTTGGATTTAGAAACTTATCATCCTGCTTTATTTATATCGTTTAGTATGCAATCTAGTTTAAAAATTTTGATTAAAAAAAAAAAAAACCTAGCAAATGCTACGTTTACTATTTTTTTTTTTTCCTAGTAAAAAAAGGGCTATATTGATCATTGTCCTAGCCCATTTAAACCTTGATGTACTTGTCGTAGGATACAGCTAAACAATAATGGAACAGGCATGAACTTGAACTCGTAAGATAATAGTTTCAAATTGCTTCGACCATTAAACCATCATCCCAAGAATAGCTACATATTATTTATATCTCCAGCTGAAAATCTGAATTATATTTTACCCCATCGCTTGTCCATCAGATAAGTTATTTCCACCAATAGGTACTTCTTATTCGTTATTTATTGCATATTTAGTTGCTATGAAACAATTTCTGCAGCCAATAAATTTACTGTCGCAGCTAGTGTATAAAAATCTCGACAGACCAGTACAACGGTAAGAAACAGCCTTCAAAATTTACTCATCCTGTTTATGTACCCCCCGGTACGTACTTCTCCCAACCACTTTATTTATAATGATTTTTCTTTAACAGAAGGAAGAGAAATAGCATTTGGGTACGTCTCATTTCGATTTCTTCAATTAAGGGACCACAATTGAAAATCGAATTTGTTTCGATAATTTTCTTCAAGTCTTTGACAAAACCAAATCAACCGTGAACTGTCACGTTGCCGTTCCATGCCACATTTTAATAATATATAGCTGTTGTTGACTAAGTGTTATGCGAATTGTCAAATTAATTTGTAAGAAAAACTTATAAAAATTATAATACCTCAAACTACAATCAACATAAACTATCGTTTTAAGTTAGTTGGGACCACGTTTAATGAAGTGAATGTTATTGATTCGAATCAATTTCCTTCATCTTATGTGAATATGTCAAAAAAAAAAACTATCGTCCTAAGAAGTACATAGGATTTATAATATGGAGTAGGGCCGGCTAAACCACTAGGTGAGTGAGGCGCTCGCCTAGGGCCCTGGATTAATAAGGCCAAAAAAAAAAAAATTGCCCAAAATTTTTTTTTAATAATTTTTTGTTTTTAATTTATGGCCCTTTTTTTTTAAAAAAAAAAATAAGGCCACAATTTTTTTTTTTAATAAAACTTAAGATCTCTAATCATGATAAATAAGTAATTTAAAAAATGCCTCAATTTAATTAATAAGCCCGAATATAAATATATAATAAGCCTATGATAAAATAAAACCAATTAACCCATAAAAAAGCAAATACGTGTATGGGTTTTTTCTTGTGGGTTTTTATGGGTTTTTTGACAATTTTTTTGGTGGATATTGTTTGAAATAGGTGTATCAATAAGGTAAGGATTCATTAAAAAAATTGATTTTTTTTTTAATATTTTTTTTTGTGCTTAATTTTTTTTTTTTTGGTGAGTTTTGTATGAGTTTTTATCAATTTTTTTGGTAGGTTTTGATTAAAAAAAAAAAAGAGGCTCCATTTAAGAGTTTCGCTTAAGATCCTGTAAAATATTGAGCCGGCCCTAGTATGGAGAGAAAAAAAGGGCAATAAATCTAGTTTAATGACATTTATTTGATAACAACTCGATCCAATTGTTGGACAATGGACATGTGATCATGTAAGAGTTAAATTTATGCAATTAGATGGGTATTATAAATATGACACAGAAATTTAATAAATTCGTGGCAATGTCCAGGGCTAGGAGTTGGAGCTCTCTACAGACTACAGACTGTCAATGCTATTAGTGTTAATAAATCATGACATTATGATTGCAAACTAGTGTTGAGAAAATTTAATAATATCTTTTAATTTCTGTCTTAGTTTCATGATCACGTGAGATATTGATCATCGATGTAGTAGCTGGTTCCTTAATTTTTGTTTTTTGTTTATTATCTCTTACTGACCACGTTTGACAAGAACTGACACTTCTGGTAATTACTTCATTTTGGAAGGACAACCTTTTCGCGCACTCTCAATAGGGGAACAGGATCCTGTCCATTTCAAATGAAATGAACAATATCCATTGAAGGAACTAGCTCTTGTTCATACACAGGGTGGTTGCCAAATTAAGTACAACCCAGTTCTTTTTTCAGCTGCTTTTGCATATAATTAATTAATTAAAGCCATTTTTCCCGCAAGGAAATCTTATCATCATCAATGTCGATAGGTGCCCATTTGCTTCCATAATTTAATCCCAGTCTGATTTTCCCACGTTTTTTCTTCTTCTTCGTCTTTAAGTTCTAGCCAACCCTGTTTCTGAACTCAAGGAATTGAACTACCTCGTCTCCTTGGGAATCATTCAATATCAAACTATTCAATGCTTGATTAAACGGACAACTACATTGAGCAAACGTGTACGGTTGTACCTGAGTATATTTACATCAAAATCACCCATCATATCGTGAATAACTAGTCAAGGGTCGAGCGATTTTATAACTCAACGCAATACAAACCGGACTCATAAATGCGAATAGTCTTCAATAAATCATTATTTTGTGAAATAAAAGTTAATAAGTTTTACCCCTACGGAGTAAAATTAGATGGTGTTGAATTAAATTTATCTTCGGCACATAACTTTTCTTGTAGGCCAAATGAAAGTTAACACAAAAAAGCATGAAAATAAGAAAAAAAGTGAAATTTCCCTAAACAAGAAAATAAGGGAGAAAAGATAGCAGTTGATGTAAATTCTTAAGTTCTCCGTAAGGGAAAATTTTAGGCCACCTCAATGTATGGCTAGTAGATAGAGACGGGTTTAAACTTTAAAGGGGATTGATAGTGGCCTAGTCCCCCCAAATTACAAGAAAAAAACAAATTTTTAAGGAAAAAAAAAATTAATAAGCACGTAAGCATGCAATTGGTGAGGGAAAAAAAAAATACTGCGGCCATTGATAGGGTGGTGACAATTCAAGTTCTCATAGACACAGGCTTCTGTCTCCCTCGGCTATTATCGTCTTAGTAGGAGGTTGCCGAAAAGGTTGTTGGTGGAGAGACAAGGGATCAGGAGCCACTTGCAGCTGAGGCTGAGGCTGAGGCTAAATGACGGCTAGCTAGGCTGCAGCCTGCAGGCTTTATAGAGAAAATCAGCAGGCAGTTGAGCTCACAAAAGAGTACCAACTTGCTCTGTCTACATGTGGGTTGCGGCCACTGTCTCTCTTTCTCTGCGTCTCACACTTGGGAAATCTTGCAATGCAATTTAATTAACAAGGACAACACCTGACTTGTCTTCAAAGAGCTTTGGTCCCCACTTAGGGCTTAGGGTTGCCAATTCATTTGTCGCATTAACTTATATGGTGGCTCATTTAAAATGAACGACAAAATCAACTCATATAATCTGTTTAATAAATTTGTGATGTTAAGTTGACTTATGCAAGTACTACCTATTTGAGCCTTTATTTAATTACAAAAAATAAAAATAAAATTTATATGAAGTTTGGCCTAGTAGAAGTTTGTTTTTAGTTGTAAAAAAATTTAATTTAATTTATACAGGTCACTCATTAATTAAGCGGGTCGACTTAGGATTGACCAACTTATTAAATGGGTTAGTTTAGGTTGAAATGAATGGACTCGAATCCATTAATACAAAATTTTAATCCACTAATTTTATATTAGGCTTGTAAATTATAAGCTTTATATTGACTGATCGATACTCTTAAATGCATTTCCCAAATTTTATATTCAAATCTCAAAAAACTCAAACTTTAATAAAATATTTTAAATGTGTTGTCACTATGGCTGTCATTTTTGGACATGTGCTCTAAAGTAAAAGGGGAACCTGTACATAGTTAGACCCACTGGACATGGTAGATAATTGCGATTTGCGAGAGGGTTTAACGACCCATGGGGCATAATGGAGCACTCCAACCCCAACTCCAACTGGCATAATAAGTTCGACCCGAGCTTTGTTTGACACACCGGAGGTTCGGACCCACCGGAGCTGGCGGATTTGACAAAACCCGTATCTGCTCCACAAATTGTCCATAATTTGTGGCAGTATCTTAAACCTTTTTTACCCCAACGATCTTATCAGTTATCACGGTTGACTAATCAAATCATGGATCTTGATCACCCACGTGCCCTATGTACGGTTTACTATACTTGACCCATGAGCCACTGAGTACTGGAGCCTTTAAAAAAAAAAAAAAAAACCATAATCAGGTGGGTGCCCACGTCCCTACCCAACGAAGAAGAAATGAAGGACAGACCAATCAGGTCGGCAACACGTGAAACGTGAATGGGGACTTCTGCACCCAATTACAATTTGTCTCTGATTTTGTCGACCTGGCAGTCAAGATCTAGAACACGTGGCATTGGGTAAATCATGGCCGAATTGTTTTGATCATGAATCCTGTGTAATCCGAGGATGGCAATTGGCAAGGCAGAGGTGGTCGGCAGGCCCCCACCGGAGCTCTCAATTTCACCTACCGACAAGATAGATGGTCATGGGGGAGCGAATATGAAGAAGAAAAAAAAAAAATCTTTGATCGTCGACTTTTTCCTTTGCGATCTGTTTCTGATCGGAAAGCATTTACAGTTCCACATGCGTTTTAGGCGCGTGTAACACGTGATCATTCTATTTTAAGGTTCAGTACAAAATTTGACCAAAGATTTCAAATTCTTGCCTAGCGTTTCTTTTGCTGTGAGGTGTTCCCACATTTTTGGTAAATCATATATATATGAGTTTATCTAAAATTCATGAGCTTAATTGGATCATTTTGATTACGTACCCATCATTGCTTTAGGATTAATAAAAGCATAATATAATCACTTAGACCATGTCTAATAAAATAAAAAAAAATTTTATTATTTATTGCTTTTATGATGAAAAAAAATTTTATGGTAAAGGTAAAGCCATTTTTTATACCCACCTAACTTGTCTCGAATAAGACTTTAGCTTTGTTAAAAGAAAAAAAAAAAAAAGGAAGGTTCAAGTCAATTTGTTCATAGATTTTTCAAACCTAGTCATTTTTGTTTGTTTGGCTTTAGTTTTAGTTGAAGTCAGACTATTTAGAGTTAGAATACGTGTTCTTGGTGTATTGTTATGGAATATTAGTCTTATTCCAACAGATATAATTGAACCAAGATTGACCCCAAACCAAACCTTGATGCATGAAAAATGGGTTGTCTTCGATTCTTTAATTTGGGTGTGACTGCAAATAAAAAATGTCAAATGTAAGACTTGGCGTAGGATGGTGGGAACCTTTGATTATGGTTTTCCAAATCAAATGTGTCCCACAACTTTGTTTAGATCATTCCTTCACAGTGGATACTCCACCCTCCATTTAAAAAAAACATAAAAGAGAGAGAGAAAGAAACTAAGAAAGAGAAAGAGAGAGACTAGATATGTTCTTATGCATTAATCTAAATAATTAGTTTTGATTAGATGGGTACATGACTACATGTCCATGCCTCTAGCACGTGTCTCGGTGTAAAAAGGTCATTATGTTTTTCCACCCTCCATAATAACGTTGTGGGTCAGAACCCAGAAGGACAAAATCAAAGCTATTTACCTTTTTCACTGCTATCCAATTAGCATTACAAAGTGCAATTATAATTCATTCAAGGGAAGGCATTTAAGCACAATCTTTCTTATCATTATTTAGTACGATTCAAAGTGAATGTTGGGCGCAAAATGAAGGCAAAGAAGGAAGAAAAAAAAGTTAACATAGTTTTTCGGTCGACCTAACATTCTTATCTATAGTTAGGAGTATTACAGTTTTTATTATATATATATTTAAAAAAAAAATTGACATTACACTCTATAATTAGTTAAATAATTAAGTAAATAATCAGACTTTTCAATTTAATTATTTTAATAATTCAATTTGTAAAGTGATTTTTGTAGTAAAAGGTGCACAAAATCTTTTGAGATTACAAAATGAGTGGAAATGGGGAAGAAAAGTTGGACAAAGAGGGGAAGTATGTTTTCTTCCTGTCTTTTCACCTTCTAAAAGACAACTGCGATCGTGTTTTCCTACATGGCATCCAATAGGAAGTCAAAGAAAGTGGGTTTAGACAGCTGCAAATTATGAGGCTAATTATGTGTTCAAACAACTACTTTTTGGCCTTTTGCCTCTCAACATTCAATTAATACTAAGCAGAGTCAAAAAAGGCATAAACGGAATTACGGAAACATAAACTTTCCGACATTCTTTCTATTAATGTTTTGTGATTTTGGAATTTTCATTTTTCTATTTCCAATCACATAACGTGTATCCAACATGTGGTCGGAGGATGACATATAATAACGAACTAGACTACCAACAAAAAGCTTTTTGGTCCACATAAATGTGATATAATAGTGATGGCATAAGATATAAATTATTAATGTTCGAATTATCAGTAATTTGGACAACCAATGTGAAATGAAACATTTATAAAAGTCTATTTGTTCAAATATATTATATTTGAGGTGGTCTATTTATTTACTCGTTGAAGTAATTTCATAAAAATTGTCACATTTGTTGGTCAAATTACTAACGATCTAAAGAGCAAAATTGCTAAACATCCTAATCCAATGACATGGTCTGAAATGCGAGACAAAATTGGTCGGGCTTATTCGAGTTCAGATTGGGTTGGCAGAAACGTGGTTTTATGGCCTTTCCTCTCCATTGTTATATTTTGTCCTGGCCCCTCTGTTTTTAGGTCAACGTGGTTTGTGGCAGTAATCTGTATTGCGGCTATTGCCTCATGGTCACACATTGAGGCTTAAAGTCTCACAAAGGATGGCCCATGCACAGCCTAAATTTATTGGCACTTGAAGGCAAGGGTCAATCTTGACTTGAGAGGATTGCCTCCCAAATTAGCTTTGGTCCATCTACATCAATCGCTACCCAAGTCACAACATTTTAGACTGTTTGGCAAAGTTTAAGGCCCAGTTACACTGGATTAAGTAAAAGTTGACGGTAAGAGGGATCTTCGAACCTGAAGCCCAAATTGCTAGATATCCAGCCCATCTGAAATTAGCACATAGTACATAAGCCTCCCTGACTTCCAGTTACTTCTGCATTGAGGTGATAATTTGTGTTCATGTTTTAGGTTCATATCGTGTCGAAACATGAGTGTAATATTATATAAATCAACCATAATTTGAATCATTTAATTAAACGAGTTAAACTCTTCAACCCTAATCCCTTAATTTTTTGTTGCATTGAAGTGGCAATTCGTATTCACGTTTTGGGTTCGTATTGTATCAAAATATTAGTATAAAACTATATAGATCAATTATAACCCAACCCATTTAATTAAATGAATAAACCCTTCTACCTTAATTTTTTTGTTGAATTCATTCTAAAATAAAAAATAAAAAAATTTCTAAGCCCTACTTCGACATTCTTCGCGTACAAATATCATGAGCCACACATTCCAAACTCTTATGACCCTGGACAGTGGACACGAAAAAGTTGCTGCTTAACATCTTTTCGCACCTATTTAATACCTGGCGTCACGTGAAATTGAATCTAAGCCAAGAGGCATGTCTCACATTTTTTTTACGTTGGAGTACAATACAAGCAATAAGTCATGTTCGGATTCTTTTCTTGAGAATCAGGGATTGAGGCAATTGATTCAGAACAGGTCCTACATCAATGGACTTTGAGAAGGACCACTGGAAAATTGAGCCTGACGTACCAACAGCTTTGTAGTGAAAACGAATTGCCCAAGAAAAACGGTAATTATGTGTTTTTAGAAATGGAGAAAAGGTTGAATAACATGGAAACCGCAAGAGAAGTCACAAGTCGGAATAATATACACACAATGAATTCAAAAAACTCGTGGGAAAGAGCTGAAAATATGCAAACGACTATGCCACTCTACAAATTGCACACAATCATCCTAACTAGATTGCCAAACCCTTCTAAGCTTTCAAGCGAGGTGGCTTAAAAACAACAAATCAAAGTTTTTTCTGAATCATAACAAGGCCTCACATCATTTGACCAACTGTTGTAGAATTCAATTTTCACCTCAACCCCTGCCTGCCAACACATCCAACTGGGTCACACGACCATTTGATGAAGATTCCTCCAGCAAAGAAGTTTGTCTCATATTTCTGTTGCTGTAGAGATTATCTTCTCGCTTCTGTGGATGCTCTCTACAAGCAACCTGATGCAGATGCAGCCACGCAAGCATGGTAACTGCTACCAAAGCAGCATTGCCCAGTATCCCACCCATGTGATCCAATTTAAGGGATTTCTTTGCGAAATCAAGACTTGAAATGAGAGATTTGATCACTATGTTAGATCTCTTCCCTTCATGAGTCACAAATTTCTCACCAGATGGACCATACGGTGGACCATATAGATTTTCAGGTGAAACGAAGTGGCCTGCATCACGTACATCTCCCACAAAGGCCAGAGCTTCTTCAATGACTTTGTACTTCTTACCGTGATGGTCAGCCAATCTCATTGAAAGAACAATTCGACTTTGTTCTAATCGGGCAATTGCAGCATCTCTCTCTGCTCGCTGCTGCATTTGAACAGTCTGTGAAGGAGAACAAACCATGTGAAAAACAAAAAATGAAAAGTAAAAGGTTTCAGTACAAAGGAGCGCTTCTTTATCAAAACTGTAGCACCTAGACAAAAGTCATGCCCACAGAGCCTTGTCCCAACAATTTAACTGCATATGTATATATAGTTTGGTTCCATTCTACGCATTCTAGGACCAAAACTCCAATTATAGTTTAGAATATTGCAAAAGAACGTTACTTATCATTCAACAGTTATAGCTTCAATGTCTTATTAGTGTCAATACACTGCTAAGACAAATCCTTTACAATCTGTTTTGAGAAAGTGGAGGAGATAAGAGCTTCAATGTTATTGGCTACCAATACAAAACGAGAACCTTAGGACAGAGTGGTATATTTCCTTTCCTTCTTCTCTCCCATTCTTACGTGAACAAAATGTAACCCCAACACAAGATAACAGCAAGAAACCCAAGAAATACAACTCACCTCAAAGAAATCAAGCTAATTTTCATTTTCCTTAAAAGATGCAATTCGTTCCCTTCTCTTTTCCCTCAATTTTCTTGTTAATCAAACAGAGCTCAACCAAAACACAAATACATAACAAAACTACCCTGTTGATTTCTATTTGTTTTCGTTTATCTCCCATGCAACCATCAGCATATTAATTTTCCTCAAGTTCATTTCTTTGGGCATTTAAGCCTAAATCAGACAGAATCATCGTTCTAATACAACAAAGCCATTATCCAATAACAGTCTCCTCTTTCTCTCTGTCTCTCTACATTCTCATCAACCAAACAGAACATAAACAACCAAAAATGAATGAAATTCATAAAAAAAATATTAGAGATGCAACTGACGGCAAACAATTCGGGCTAATTCTCAGCTTCCACATAAACCGCATGAG
Organism: Carpinus viminea; assembly: GCA_013348765.1. Taxonomy (NCBI): domain Eukaryota; kingdom Viridiplantae; phylum Streptophyta; class Magnoliopsida; order Fagales; family Betulaceae; genus Carpinus; species Carpinus viminea. The sequence goes on from CP054673.1 coordinate 995,527, forward strand.
ACTCAGAATGTCTCACGTTTTTTTCCTTCCCTTTGTCTCAATTTTCTAATGAACCAAACAGATTCCAAACATCATAAACAAAACAAACCCTAGAAAATCAAACAAATTCTGGCGTTCCGCCAAAACCACAAAATATCAAATTCGCTTCCGCGCCACTCAATTACCAAAATTCTCAGTAATGAAGCACACGGAACTCAACCACCGAAGACACTCACTCGCATCGCACAGAAAGAAATCAAACAAAACCTAGCAAAGCAAAGCGAGACTCACGTGGAAAAACTCGAGCTGGTCCTCGAGGTTCTCGAGCGCAGTCCGAATTGCGTTGAGGCTCTTGGCCTCCTGAATGGCGGAGTCGTCGTCGTCTTCGGAGCCCCGGAAATCCTTGACGAAAACGAATCCGGCCCGGCCGTTTTCCTCAACAGCGTCGTTTAGGTTGCTGGTGTTGTTAATGGTACCATAGGGCTTGTTCTTCTTCTCTGACGGGTTCTTCAGGGCTTTGACGGAGTTGAGGAAGTGAGAGCGCGAGATCGAGTGGATGGCGTCGCTCAGCTTGTCGTGGAGGTCCCAGATCTTCTCGAGGATGGCTTCGATTTCGTCCAGCTCCATGTCCCATTTCATGAGGGGAAAGATGCTCAATTTCTAGGGCTTGTTCGAATTCCTTTCTCCGATAACTGTGATTGTCTAATGTCTCCTACGTGATGACACGTCTCATTTATCTAATTTACGGAAACACCACTTAAAAGCGTTCGTGACTTTTGGCGCTGCTAGATAAGCGGGAAATTTATGGATCTCGAGCTTTTATGGAGAACGGGTATTTGAATTTTTTTTCTTTTTTTTTGTGGCTAATTTGCTAATTAGATTTCGGGTAATTTAATTGGCCGGAGAGGTCATTAAATAACATTTTTCTCTCTTATTTTCCTTCTTTTGTGTGAGGAAAAAAAATTCATAGTTTTGCATATTTTAGTGCTACTCTCCTTCATATGAAGGAGGATAATACTTGAAATATTTAATAAAAAATAATTATTTAATATTTTAATATTTAATAACCTTATAATATTTATATTATTTAAAAATTTTAAATAATGTGATAATTTATTTATCTTACGATACGTGTACAATTAGATTCGTCAAATAAATTTAACCATAAAATAACTTTTATTATGGTTCTATTTGTCAGTTGTTTGGAAAAAGAAAGTGGCCCGAAATTGTAACAAGATTGATTGATGTGTGATAAAGTTTTTTTTATAAAATTTCACGAGTATAAAACTCTTATATAATTGAGCATATAATTTTAAAAAATTATAGTCAAAAGCTATAAAAAAAAATTAAAATATTTTATATAAAAAAGTGAAAAAAAAATGTTAAATTTCATTAACTTTTTTAAACTATTACTCTAATGACAATTTATATTCCAAACTATCGATTGCAATAATTTACTTTATAAACTACCAAAACAATGACTATTTACCATAAATTTTAATAAAATGTAGCTATTAAGGAAAGATGAATGAAATTGAAAGTAGCCCAGCCACCCGCGAATTTAATAACAACAGCTTGCATATATATCCGGGTGTGTATATATATTATTGTGAATTTTATGAGTGGAAATGATAAAGAAGCGAAAATCGTAAGTCCTTGTCGTTTGCCTTTTAAATTCATACGCTTTGGCCTCGTCTAGAGATTAGAGTCCGATCCATCCTAAGTTGTTCACACACCCTTGTTGGTATCGTTGCTCAAGTTTGGAAGTCAGTCTTTCTCATAAGGAAATGGCCAAAGAATATTCTTGGATTTATCATTTAAATCAGGGAGGGATATTTATTTATTAACGTTATTTATTAAATAAATAAGTCATTGAATCAACACTTATTACAAGAAAAAATAAAATTCTATTGGTTTAAAATCTTTTCGATCAAAACTCTCTCGATTTAATCATGAACTTTCGATCGCTTCTCAATTTGGATCCATAAACTGAATGAAGACAAAATTTTCAAAAGACCAAAATACCCTTAATTTTTATTTTAAAAAAAAAAAAATTTGGAAGATGAAATTTTATACAAAAGTCACCGTTTAAAATTCACTATTTAAAATTTTCAACTTCCAAAATGTTTTTTTTTTAATTTTTTTTAAATAAAAATCAGGGGTATTTTGGTCTTTTAAAACTAATTTCCAAATTGAGAGAATCAAAGTTTTAAATCGGTAGTTTTGAAAATCATGATTTTCAAAACGGATGGTAGTTCAGGGGGGTCTTGTGAAATTATCCCTAAAATTAATTGTCACAATCATGAGTTAGTTTGATCATCTTAATTTTATAACAGTCAATTAAATAATATTACTGTTTTACAAATCCAAACCTATTTCTTATGTTTTTTGAATCTGAGTTCTTGATGCTGTTACATTACTTGGTACTGGCCTCTTGAGGAAGAATAATAAAACTAGCCCCACGAATATAATTCCCGCACCTTGCATTGCAAACACGGTGGCGACAAATGCCCCACGAGTTTGTTTGTTGGCGTATTCAAACAATATGATCATGGCGGAGAGGGGATATATAGTCTCCTCCAATACCAAATCCAAGCCAAAACCTGAAGAAACAAAGTGCTCCCATTACAGATTTTTCGATTGCTCGGAAAAATAGGGCGCCAGAGCATATGGAGCAAACGGCCATGAGAATTAAAGTCACGTCGTAGGCCGTTTTACGGCCAATTCAGTCACCAAGCCACCCCAGTAGTACTAGTTGGCCTATTTGGGAAACAAGTAGGCAACACCAACCCTAACATGTTGGTGAATGCCATAAACAACATGGCCTTCTTAATCTTCCCGGCTGCTGCGCTCATAGCATGACACGTGGACCTCACCCTGGTTGGGAACAACTCTGCTGGAAGCACGAAGGTGGTGCTGTTAGGCCCAAAATTTGCAAAGAAAAACGTTAGCCCATATAAAACCTCGAAGATGGAGACATGTGGCTTTTCCTTGAGGTAGCTATATTTGAGCCCTATGATAAGCATGAAGACAGACAGACATCATGAAGAAGCCGACGAGCTGGATGATGAATCGGCCAACCTTCTCGATCAAGAACACGGTGAACCAGTAACTGAGGAAGGTACCCAACAATGCGATGACAAACATGGCACGCAAGGTCTCAAACATTTCTCGGATAGCATTAACGTTAGTAGCCTTGTCGGTTAAATTCATTAACAGGAAAATATCCTTATGGGTAAGGTTTTGGCTGTAGAAGGCTATGTCCAGCAAGAACCACGTGTTCATTGTGCCTATTAGATGACGCTCGTGCCGTTGAACGAACTCCTTGGACATCAATCAATAGCTATTTGCAGCTTTGAAGTGGGACAACTTGTCTTGTTCAGCTTGGATTTCAAGTTCAAGAACACTACCCATATCAGCAGTGGCTTGTTTTGCGTTCCCTTTGATTAAGGCTGTGTACCGACCTGTTTCGGGCATTTTCATTCCCCAGTAGTAGGTCATGAGTGCCAGAAGGGCTCCTAGCATAAGCACAATTCGCCATAGATAATCCACCTCCGGTTGCGTGGAAAACAGGTGATTGTCATTGAATTTGGGAGCATGGTACATTCCGAGGAAGATGTATGAAAGTGTCATGGAAACTAGGCTAGCAAATATAATTCCCACGCCTTGCATCGCGAAAACGGCGGCAATGAATGCACCACGAGTTTTTTAGTTGGCGTACTCAGACATGATGGTGGCAGAGAGGGGATAGTCTCCTCCGATGCCAAAGCCTAGCCAGAACCTGAAGAAACAAAGCGTTGTCATTACGGATTTTGCGCTTGTGCTGAAAGAAAATCCGAAGCATATGGCGCAGACGACCATGAGAATTAAAGTGACGCCATAAACCCTTTTACGGCCAAGTTTGTCGCCGAGCCAGCCGAAGAAAAGTTGGCCCATTAGAGTACCAACTAAGGCAACACCAGTTACAACGTTGTTAACATTTTGGGGGAGCTTTCCGGGACTGCTTGAGCTGGGGTCGAAGTAGTACAGGCGGCCTAAGAGTTTTGTGACCGTTGAGATGCAGAAAAGGTCGTATGCATCGGTGAAGAACCCCATTCCGGCAATCACTATGGCGGTGACGTGGTACCATTGTGTGCGGGCTGAGTCAAGGGCTTCCAGCACAACTATCGCCATTTTTTTGGGTAAACTGCTTTAATTATTTTGCTGCTTGTATACCCTATAGATTCTGCCTCCAGATCATCATTTTATAGTTGGTGTAGGAAGCAAATGATAGTTAAACGACAAACGTTTAGACCTAAGTTTTGGGAGAATTGACCGACAAGAAATTAACAAAGGAATATAATGGATATTCTATTTCCATAGATAAAATTAAGGATATGCCTCATATACACATATATAAAGACAAATTTAACACATTTAGTATTCTGTTTCATTAGTTGATCATGAGTCAGCCATTTGCTAGCTACGTATTTGGAAGATCAAAGGATCTTTCCTTTTTTAAAACCCCCCCAAAAAATTTATTATTTGAACCTCATTGTACCAATTTGCCTTGTCATAAGAAATTGCATCGCTCGAACAGTATTCGAATTCATGCCTTCTGTTAAATTGTTGAAACCTGTAAGTCCTTGTCTTTGCCTTGTAATTTTCAATCAAAGTTGTATGCTTTGGCCTCGTCCGCTTAGAGATTAAAGCCTGATCGATCAACATTTAGCTGTCCACGTTGTTGGCATCGTTACTCGTTGAGTATGGAAATGGCCAAAGAATGATCTTGTGTTTATCATTTAGAAAGTGACATATCAGATATTCACCAAATCTTACTAATTATTAATTAATATTCATCAAACAGATCGACAAACCAAAAGACTAGTTTGTTTTTACTTCCCCAATTTTCCAGCATGAGAACATTGCCTTGCTAGAATTGTACCGATAACAAGTTTAACAACATAAAGCAGGGCACGGCATGAAACGTGATTCATTAGATTTAACAACTAAACACCTGGCAAGGCCAAGCAGAGGAAAGAGAGCGTGTAAATTGAAGAAAGCAAGTTATTAGAGGAATGAAAAATATTTCGTGCATTCTAAAAAAAAAATACTAATTTAAGCATCAAAGTATTCTTTCGTTAGCACACCTGATGAGGTCATCCTTATCTGTTTATTCTTATTGCAATTTCCATAACCTTAGAGTACAGTGTTCAAGAAAGCCTAAGGACTAATTTTACCACTTTTGATAACCTAATGACTAATTCAATATACATGAAAATCTCTTGGACTAATTTTGTATTTAATACTGTATACAATCCAGACCCTCTTTATAATAGTAAGAGATAAAGGCTTCAAAAAGAAAGCAATTAATGCTATAATCAATCTAAAGATTGACATTTTTCTTAAATATGGTAAGCCTAACTCATCCTGGCAAAAATCTAAAGAATTTCTTTCAATCGTATTTGGGGAAAAAAAAACTTTGTACATGATTAAAAGGATTATTAAGTAAAATTCATTAAGCAAAATTTAACATTTTGTGAGGTCATGGACACCGTCCATATGAGTGTGTAAATAATCTCATCCTTAAAAACTAAAAAATAGAAGTTGACATGGAGTGGTGTCAAGTCTTCTACACTTCCATCACTAAATATAAAAAATAAAAATTATAATTTTTGAATAATAAAAATTTGATTTTTCTGATAATAATAAAAAAAGAGTGCATTCTTACATTAATCGTAGCCACTAATTTCCTTTTTTAAAAAAAAATAAAAAATAAAAATTCTACACACAGATATGCTCTTTATTTCCACCCCGAGTCTCGCGCCTCGTCTTTAAGCACTGTAGAAAGCCCTAGAAGCCCAACGGCCGAAGCTAAGGCACCGTTTGTTTTCACAATAAGCAAAAAGTACTTTTGTGGTTTCCAAGTCTAATAGCGGGCGGACTTGACTTTTATGGTTCTTCCAGAAGTGTTTCCTTACTTTCTAAGCCGATAATAGTCGCTCTCGTAGTGTCAACAAACGTGGCCTCACCAAGTACACACAGGCAGGGAAAGACACGCTTCTCTCGCTCTCTTTCTGGTAAGCGTTTTTCTTGGCTCCCTATTTCCCCTTCTCCAAGGAACCGGGAAAATAAAAAAGCCAAATCAGAAAACCGTTTAGTGATAAATGGAGATTCCTTATTCGCTTCTATCAACTTTTGTTTACTAAATATATATATTTTTTAATTTTTTAATTTTTTATTTATTGTTTTGTTTCCTATTTTTGGCTTTCGAAAATCAAAATCAATTCTAGAAAGTTCTAAGGAGAGGAGCAGAGAGGGGATGGTGGAGTCGGAACGAAGCCAAAATCCGTGGATGAACACGAGGGACGGGCACGATTCGGCGGTGGTGATGGAAACGACGGTGGACAGAGAAGGGCTAAGATTCGGTGCTCCGCAGGCCCAGCCTTCAAGCAACAGTAGTTCGGATGGGGATTTGGGGATCGCTGAGCGAGCTCTATCCGCCGCCGGCGCCGCCTTTCTGTCCGCTATAATCGTTAACCCTCTGGACGTTGTCAAGGTAAGAATACAACAAATAAAAAGAAAATCAATGTGTGTGAGTGTAAATTATTTATGTATTGGTTTTTGGTTGATTTTATATTTGTTTGGTAAGGAACTGTGGGAATGAGAGGAAATATTAGGTTTTGGGTAATGGAAGCGTAGGTGTTGGAATATGTAATATATGGCTTCTTTTTTTCTTTTTTTTTTTAATTAGAGGTGTTGTTTGTTTTTTCTTTGTATATGATTATTGAAAGGAAGAGCATAACTATAGTGTGGTGTAATTCTTTGTGTACACAGTGATGATTTCACTATGTTATAGTTAGAGAAAAACTTTTAAAGCCTGTTTGTGATTACTTTTGAGAAATAGAGCTTTTAATTCAAAAAGATCTTTTGGAGAAAAGCTTTATTTGTAAGTTTTCGCTAAAATAGTGTTTTAACTATTTTTAGGCTTTTTGGACCTTTAAAAGTACTTTTAATTTTTTTACCAATGAGTATTTTTTTTTTCCCTTCAAATGGACTTTTTGTGTTAAAAACACTTTTAGGCCCCTCAAATGCAATCCCAAACATACCCTTAGTGTGTGTTCTGGATTTGTTTTGCTTGATGTAGCGCCGTTTTCCATTGGTATGCTTTTGATTTGGTCCATTAGTGAAAGTTTGTTCCTTTTTTTGTTTGTTAAGAAATTGCGGATTTTAAAGTCTAAAAACAATGTTCTCTTCTGTCTGTCAGACAAGATTGCAGGCGCAGGCTGCAGGGGTTGCTTACTCTCATCCGCTAAGTAATCTCATTAGTCGCATGGCATATTTTGGACCAAGAACGGTAAGCATGCTGCGTTAGTATCCCTTATAATCATTAGAGCTGTTTTGTTCAATGGCTAAATTGAAAACTTAAAACTTATTCTAAAATATTGTCGATATCTCTGTTGATGTCTAGCTTAAAATTGAGTAGCTAGAGTTTCTTCGGTTACCTAAACAGACTGGTAGTTGTAATTTTTGGGGGAATGGAGCACTCCTTAAAAAATATTGTTCCATTGTAATTATAAATGGCATTTAACATCAATGCAACTTTCTACTTATCCAAAAAAAAAAAAAAAACATCAATGCAACTTTCCTTTCATGTGTATCCTTTATTCTAATTTTCTTCTGGGGTTGGGGGGGTCTTCAGACTGTGTTGTGGTCTTAAGGGAAAGAATTACCTAGATGTTAGTAGACCCTCCTTTACTAGTGGTTATGTCATATCTTTTGGACGTTAACATTCTTACATAAAGCTTGCTTCTTTCTTGACCATCTAGGTAGCATTGTTGTTTTGATTAAGTTTATCATCAACCATCAATCCATTAAGTTTTCGTTTGCCGTATGTTAGTGCAGATGTTTGCCGATCTAAGATGTTCTCCGTCTTGCTCACGTGCTGGAATTCATGGTACCGTGTCCATATGTCCTCCTGATTGTTTTCAATACAAAGGAACACTAGACGTCTTCTACAAAATTATTCGTCAGGTTAGTGGATTTGTAATTATTGAGCATTTAGTTAAAAATGTATTTTGTTAGAGGAAGAATAGTGCTTTTGCTGCATTAAAAAATGCGTTATGATTCATGTCTTTTGCTTTAATGCTTCATGAGGACATATTGTGCTTGTATATACATTTCCTGGTCTGATGCAACTGCTGGGTTTAGATTCTGGCATGATTTTTCTTTCAACATTGAGAGTTTGAAACTTGTAGGCACTAAATATTGTTCTACAATGATGTAAAACACATTTTAATTTGTGTTTCAGAATGTAATCAGTTCTTTCTGCTGTTTAAGTGCTCATCTTGGTGGTCTCTGTTGATTATAACCGCAATGGTTTAATGGGAGGGTACTTTTTGCAGGAAGGATTTGCCAGGCTATGGAGAGGCACAAATGCAGGACTGGCACTTGCTGTACCAACAGTAAGTTCCTATTTTATGCTTCTTTTTTTTTTTGTGTGTGTGGGGGTTGGGGGAGGATTGCATTGCTGGAATTTGCTGGGTGTACAAAACTCTGTATTGAGTATGCTTTAATTGAGATGTACTAATTTTCCTTTTCTTCCTTTCAAAACCAGGTGGGAATCTACCTGCCTTGCTATGACATATTCCGCAATTGGTTAGAAGAAATTACTGGACAGCATGTTCCAAGTGTGACTCCATATGTCCCCTTAGTTGCAGGCTCATTGGCACGCTCTTTAGCTTGTGCTACATGTTACCCTATTGAACTGGCTAGAACTCGCATGCAGGTAGTTTGAACATTCATTTGTATACATTGTTGGAATTGTTTGTATACATGATTAATTCCATTTGTAGTGGCTTCTTATCTTTTCATTGTTTTGATAATAGGCATTTAATGTGACCCAAACTGGTATGAAGCCTCATGGAGTCTGGAAGACTCTTCTTGGGATCATCTCACATGTCCAGAGCACTAGTGTTCAAAGCAACTGTAAGTTAATTTTTCTTGTGCTTATGGTACTAAACTTGGCATGATTGGAAAGCTTCTGTTAACACAAAAGAATTGTGCTTGTTCCCTGGTATTCTGACTCTGTATAATGGCCCAAAGGCCAAATATATTAAAATAAATGTTGGAAAAGTTAATCCCCTTACCATCTGCCTTGGTGTTGGTTCTTTTAAAGTTTTCCATTACCACTAGATGTCTGGTACGTAGGTCTTGTGATCAGATTAAATGTTGGTCAAGCAAAAAAGTTCATTGTTTCTGGAACTTCTGAAGTTTTAAACCAAAAATACCAGATTTTTGTTTTTTGGAGGTCTAGGCTTTAACTTAAAAACTATATTTGGAAAATAACTCTAGTTGTGACGTATGCATCCTGATAAGGATTCAAATTGCTTGTTTTGTTACTATTCTCTCTTTAGATGGAGTTATTTTTTGAGATTGTATAAGTTAGTGACAGCTTGATATCCAATATCCTAATTCGCTCTACAAAATATCAACTGAACTAGTTATGGCCAAACTATTGAAACCAACAGAAGAAAGGACTCTACTCATTACGCTTCTTTATTTTCATACTGGCAGTACTGCACATAATGATTTGTTGTTTTGCCTATGCATTTCAGTTCTGATTGACATACTCTCTATTTTCTAGCAGTTCAAGGCTACCGTGTCCTTTGGACAGGCATGGGAGCTCAGCTTGCTCGAGATGTTCCCTTCTCTGCAATCTGTTGGTCAACTCTTGAACCAGTAAGAATTTATTTTTCAAACTGTTTTTTTGCATGTATACTGGGACCTCTGTGTATACTTTTTGATGATTATTTCTGTTCTCTATTTGTACAGATTAGGAGAAAACTCCTTGGTCTGGTGGGAGATGAAGCTGATGCATTGAGTGTCCTTGGGGCAAATTTTTCTGCTGGTTTTGTTGCAGGAAGTCTTGCTGCTGGTGCTACATGTCCTCTAGATGTTGCGAAAACTCGAAGACAGATTGAGGTTTTTCTCTTTAGAATGAGACTTATGCTTTCTTATGTTTTGTTTGCAGGGATTTACACTTGCATTGATTTCTGCTAGGGTATTTTCTCTTATTATCTTTGGGGTTCACTTATTAGGTTTTGAGTTCCAATGCTGTCATAGGAATTTTAGTGGTGGGATGGTGTGTTTGGGTTCAATTGTTACTATATTTACTTATATACGTGTGTTGTCTTTTCCTTTTCTTTTTTTCCTGAAATTTTCAGAATGATCCAGTCAGGCAATTAAGAATGACAACAAGGCAAACGCTTTTGGAGATTTGGAGGTATAGCACTGCTTCTTTACATAATTATACAGTTATCTCTTTTGGCAATAAAAAATTTATGATGACGAGACATGAGGTTAAAAAAGTTTCACCCATATATATCATCAAGAATTTGCAATGTTGAGAAATGCTGTTAGGTTTTCTATAACATAGGCAGAGTGCTGAATCAAATTCATGGTCGAGCGCCGCAATCAATCTTATAATAATTCCTACCCGAGCTTTCCCAGGTATCATGAAGGTTCACACTAGTTTCTTCACATGTTCTAGCACTGCATTAAAAGAGAGAAGAGAAGGAGAAAATAAATTTGGGTGGGGGGAGGGGGGTGTGTTTAAACTGGGAATACTGTCTTGTACTTGCTAAAGATTATTATAGAGTGGGGCCAAAAGGATTGGGAATTTCCGTAACATTTAGGATAAATTTCTTATAGTCGTCTGATATTTTCTGTTGGTCTCCATTCTCTAGCGTTTGTGTTCAGAATTACTCCCCGAATTTCCTATACTGTTCTGTTATCTTACTAGATGTTTATCAAGGGCTGTGGAAGTCCATGCCTCCCCCTACTGTTGGGAGTTTTAAATTTTTATTTTATTTTTTTTCATATATTTCATTTTCAGCCGAATAATTAAACAACCATGTACATTATTAACATGATTTCGGTCAGTATTGCCTTTTAACAATTTCTTGTGGTGATTGATCTTATCACTTTTGATATTAAAAAAAGAAAAAAGAAAAAAAAGAGAGACTTATCTACTATCCTAGGATGTCTACCATATTTCTCTGTTGGTAGTATTTATGGCTATACGGTAACTCTTAAGGGGCAGCTTAATTGGTTAGAGACCATGTTTAATGAAACAAATGTAACTAGTTTGAATATTTCATTTTTCCTTTTCTTGGAGCCAATTACTTATTTAAAAAAAAAAAAAAAAGTAGTTATAGCTATACAGTGATTAGATTTTTCCTACATAATTCCTGAATTCTAAATTTGCTTGAAACAGAGATGGAGGGATAAAGGGACTTTTTACTGGAGTTGGTCCCCGTGTTGGGCGTGCAGGCCCATCAGTTGGGATTGTGATTTCATGTTATGAAGTTGTGAAATATGTTCTACATCACCATTATGCAACCTCATGACATAGGCGGGAGCTGCTTTTTATCCAGTTTTCCTTCTTCAAGGCTGGAAGCAATTTTGGTGACTTGGCGAGAGAGAGAGAGGCCACTTGACCTGAAAGCATACAAGTTTTTGTTCTGTGGATATCATTGCATGCAAATAGTATTTATGCAGTCTTGATGCCTGTTCATAGTTGATACCCCAGTTTTGGTTCTTAGGTTGTAATTTGTTGCTCGGTTTGAGCAGACATTTTTTGACATTTGGGTTTACTCCCCAGTCGATTTTGTTTTTTTTTTTTTTTTTTTTCCTGAGATTGATCTCAGTTTGATGATAATTCTCCTTGTTGGGAAATTAACTTTTAGTGAAATTTTGGTCTTTGCCCGGCCAAAATAAGGGTCGCTGGGTTGGACCATATTTGCTTCATTCATAAGAATATATCATATGCATCTCACTGCACACAGATTGGTTGGATTGGTCGAGTGTTTTTATATATATACACATACGCACTTATATTATTGGCATTGAAATCTTCGAATTTCTCTCAATTTCTCCTTTTTTGTGGAATTGTTTATTGGCTTAGAAATTTAAAAACAAGCGTTCCAATGGGAAGTAATTTTTTAGAAATATCTCATATAAAATTCTAACATAAAATGATTTCAGATGCTCTGGGTAACAGTACACATACTCATTTGTCTCTCTCCTCTCAACTCCCAAATGCGGTAGTGCACTGTGTGGGTGGGTGTTGCCCCAACTACAATGTGGGGGTCATTGGGACCACTCAATCTGGTGGTGGCAGCCACTACATTAGACGTCAGGATGGTTGCACCACCCCAAGCCATGTGAAAGATTGGAGAAAAATAAAATAAAAAAATAAAATTGGCTCGATGCAAATAGGTTAGCTAGGTAATTATGAATGGCAATTTGTGTTTGTATGTTGGGTTTGAATCGTGTTAAGGTATATATATCCAATTATATATATGTTAATCTTAATCTGACCTCTTTAATTAAACAAGTCAAACCTTTCAATCTTAACCCTCTAATTTCATATTGAGTTTTGTTGGGTTTGCGAGTCATATCAAAAATTGTTTATCATTATATCGCATATCAGGTTCAGATCGTGTCAAAACATCGATATAAGATTACGTAAATCAACCTTAACTCGGTTCATTTAATTAAACGGGTTAAACTCTTCGACCATAACTATTTAATTTATTGTTGAGTTTGTATAGAATTCGCGGTTTATGTCAAAAATTGAGAGCTTTAAGTGATCACCAAAAAATAAAACAAATAAATAATGCCCATAATGAACAAAGAGATAGTCAATTGGGTATAAAATTAAGTACATAGGCGTTTCGGATGAAATATCTCCCTGCCATTTCCCCACCCATTCCAAAAACCCTATCACCTGATCTTACTAACAACATAATGTAAAATACATCCAGCATTACATATCATGATGAATAAATAAAGCTTCTACGGCGATGACGAGGCGTCAAGTGAGTGGATTAATGGATGATGTAGGTGAGTGCCAGAGCCAGCAGCATCAGCAAATATGCTATTCCTTGATCTACTGAGGTGCCTGCAATTGCAAACACACACAGCAACATATATACACATTTGTTAACAAAAAATGCATGGAAAAAAAAAAAAAGATTCCAGACATTTATTTATCAACTATTTCTCGGGAATCAAACAGAAAAAGCATGAGAATAAGAAGAAAACATACCGTCGCTTGTGGGGGCAGGAGCGGGAGCTTGTGCCTGTGCCTGTGCCTGAGCCATTTGCCAGATGAAGACGAAGATAATAGCCACCAATCCGAATGAAGCCCCTGGAACGGCCATTGATTTTCCTTCCCCCCTCCTCTTTCTCTCTGTCTTTTTTACTTCTCTGAGAGAGAGAGAGAGAGGAAGAGAGAAACTTTTAACGTAGAAAAGAGAAGGGTGGTGGTGGTGGATGGGGATTTGAGGAAGGGATCCTTTTTATAATTAGGCTAGATGAGATGACATGTTATGTGCATGAGAATGTGGGGGGCACCTCGCAAGTTTAGGGGACCCATACCCCACATCACCCATGTGGCCTTTACTTCTTTTGTGTTTCTATTTTTTGTTGCAATTTGCTGTTTCTGTTCATTGCTGATTGCAATTCCAAGCTGTGTGTTGGGAGGGACGAGCTGTACAATTATGGCTATATTATTATTATTATTATTATTACTTATTGCCAGCAAATACAGAATTGATGCGGTTGTAATATTAATTTAGGTGACTTCAAACCTCTAACACAACTCACTTGCCAATAATACAGCTTTTATTACAAGTTTTCTTATAAATTAAGGTACAATTTAGAACAAAATAGAACAGGTGGGTCTTATATAGGCTCTCTTACAATAGCTAAAATGATTAAACAAAAAATCTAACTTGTCGATTTAATTAATTAGTGACTCACTTGTCAATCTTACACCCGTAATTATTTTATTAATTATGGATTAACATGTCAATTTGAAAGAAAATTGAAAACTTCACTTTAGACTCTTTAAGTACTATACTTTTTGAGGAGACCTCAAAATTTAAAAAAATTTCAATTTCACCATTCTTAACTTTCAAAAACTTTCAATTATTTTATTAAAAGTGACAAAATGATCATTATACCCCACGACTTTTTTCTTTTTTTTTTGGGGGGGGGAAGAAAATCGAAGAGTAATTTGGTACTTTTAGGAATTTCCTTTAGGATTTAACAGCAAAAATTGGCGGATGTTGCATCAAAATGAAAGTTCATGGGGTGAAATTGAGAGATTTTGAAATTTAGGAAGATTTTCTCAAAACACATTGTAACTCAGGTATCCTTTGTAAAGTTTCCCGTAAGAAAACTTGTAGTAAAAGCTCTAGTAGTTCAAATATTTTCCTTACCAAAATAAATTGGAATCTTTTTGCACTAAAGAATTCATGTGGAAAGAAAGCACCGGAATCTATCCTCCATGAAATATTATTCGATGTTTGAGAAGCTTTTGATAATTATCATTTCAATAGGGCGCCAACTTTGGTCGTTCTATTTTTCGTAATATCATTTATCATGGCGAGAGATTGTGTCAGAACAGAAGGCCCAGCCCATAACTCAATGCTCCTTGACATATATAGTATTAAATTACTATTTATCTCAAACATTTAAGTTAATTACAAATAATAGATTTAATTATTTAATTAATATTTTAATACAACAAAAATTATAGTATCATTACCTTGATATATACAAAGAACCTAGGAACTAGGAAGGAAGGCAGTTCCTAGGGACCTTTTCTTATAGACATACAATCACTTAAATCATATATACAACAAAACATGCACAACAAGAAGGCCTAACAGAGGAATGGAAAACCAACAGGAACACCATTCTCAAGCATACACTTCTATGGAAGATTTGGCTAGTAATATCTTTGTTTTCAATTTGCTGCAGGTCATGTCAAGAAGGGAGAAAGAAAGGATCCTCTTTGTTCTTGTAGATCTCAAACAATTGCTTAGAGTAGTGAGTTGCCAATCTTCTGCACAGCTGCACTGCCTCGGGGTCATACTCTTGCAACTCCTTGACAGATTTCTTAAGATCACCTTCTGGGTCTCCATCAGTGAGGAACTCAGCCAAAGTAGAGCCCCTATATGATAGTAGAGATATTTCAGAAAATATACAATTCAGGAAGAGAGTCAAAATGATTAAATAACCGAATTTTTGAAGAAAAGGTAAAAACGAAACAGAAACATGTAGAGCTTTCACTAAAAAATTAACTCGGGCCGAAACGAGACTAAGGGCATTGCATTAACACAGAGAAATCAGATATATAAAAGTGAGAGTAATTCAATTAAATCATAAATATATAAAATTAACTATGAGCACTATGCATTCAGATGCATACCTTGGAGCATCAAACTCGCTAAAGCCTCGGTGATTGGTGTAAAATGCTTCCTTGCTGGATTTTTCCTCAGAAGTTTGCTGCCGAAAGAGAGCACATACAGCCTTCATGCACAATTCAGTATCCTTTCCAAAGGCTGCAAGAATGTCTGCCTCAAACTCCCATTTTAATTTATGATCTTGGTTCCGTTGAAGTTTGGATAAGATCTCATCAAAGTCTGTATTTTCATCTGATGCATCTTGTGACTCACTAGAAGCATCATCATCCACATCAGAGACATCAGAGCACCCAACAATAAATCCACCCAAGCTTTCACCCTCACTGTCTGACCCAAACTCTTCTGAATCATCATCTTCAGCATCCTCACATGCAGGGATTCCTCCTCGATCATATTTAGTCTTACTGGCCTGACTTGAAGAGTTTCTTTCTGCCCCACCTTTTCCTACAGATTTTCTTAAAGCCATCAGACGCCGCCTTTGAGGGGTAACACTACCCTTGACATTGTCACCTAGAGAAGTAGCAGTATCTGAGCAGTCATTCAAATCAGAATCTACTTCATCAGGAACATTTTCCAGGAGACGCATCCGCTTGAGTTTAGAAATGAGTTTAGAGATCAGAACATTATCATACTCATCACTCTCAGTGTCACTAGTAAAAACATTAAAAGCTCGTTTTTTGGGCGTCAGAGTAAACTTCTCTTTGCAAGCATCCGTATCATCTTCAACATTTTCGTCATAATGTAGCTGTTTCAAACTATTCCCAGAATTTTTTTCATCTTCACTTCCCATAGATAATCCTAAAGTGCAATCATCTGAAATGTGAACCTTGTCGATTACATCATCATTAGAAGCAGGTGATAAGATATGGGTAGTTTGCTCATCGTCACTGTCACTGATATCAATGATGCCAAGAGAAGCTGGTCTAGCACCGGCTGGTGTCGATGGAGCCAACTTTTTGCTGGGGCTCCTTGCTTCTTCGAATGACAATTGTTTTCTAACCCGTCTACCGTATGCCAAACTGAGACCTTTCTTTTCTTCCTTAATACAAGCATCTTCCCTATATGTAAAGTCATTACAAGGCGTGCCTACCACAAAAGATGAAATGAAAACAAACATAGTCATAGACTATCTCATCTCACTTTATCATGCAATGCCATTACATATTTGATCATGTAATAATTTTTCTTTCCTAGCAAAAAGGCTTCATGCAATATGATATGCATTGAACTATAAACAACAATTAAACTCCAAACCCTTGCCTGACGAAAAAGACCCCATCCGCTGAAATGAGAACAGTAGTATGCAATCACTCTAGATTAATGCATTATACTAAGAATCTTTGTAACACGTTGGAAGGGTTGCTTGTAGAGGAGATGCAATCATATAACATTTGACGATTTCACGACCATTATCATAATGCACACTGCTAAAGTAGCTCACAGCGGAGATGCGGAAGGTCCAAGTTAGATGCACATAATTTTCAGTTTTATATAAATCAAACCCAACCAATAAAGTGCACCCCTCTGCAGCTATTGTCCCAATTTACATAAAACTTAAAAAGACATGAGCGTTTAAGTGATTGAGCTCAACTAATCTAAACATAAGTGATTAAGCTCAACCAATCTAACATAATCTCCTAAAGCTTGCATTTAAAAAGCGCACAAATAATAAGGAGGTCCTGTAATTTAGTACCTGCTGCTTGCAGATCACCAATTCCTTTACCAGGGGAATGACAGATAGTAGACCCAACCTTCACCAAAGTCTCAATTGCGTCAACTGCTTCCTTCTTCACTCTCACATCATGAGTAATATTTTGTAATCCGAACCCTGTTTTTGACCCACCAATCAATGGCCATTCCACACGTCTCAAAACTGAATTCTCATTCAACACTAAAACCAGCGACTCAATCTCCTTGAACTTTTCCTTCCAAACCTCAACCTCACTCTCAGCCCTCTTCTTCTCACATTCCAAAACGCTGATCTCAATCAAAAGCTGAACGAGCTTATCTTCCTCCCAATTCTCCTCCTTCAAATCGACAATACTATCCATATCCCTCTTACTTCCACTACTAACCTTCCTTTCATCTTCAAGGCCGCTAACAAGCTTTTTAAGTTCATCATTCTCCCTCTTCAATGCCTTAAGTTCATCCTCAAGAGCAAGATTGTCAACTTCCAACGCCCTAAATTTGGTCTCGAGCACTTCATACTCACTCTTCTTTTTTTGAATATCCAATTCCAACTCAACACACTTTGCTTCAGCTTTCTTACTCCTCTCTTCCAATTCACTGCATTCACAACCTACCAAATCTTGCATGCATACAACCTCATATTCACATTTTAGCACTTCTTTATGTTCCACTTCTTCCACATCCATCTCCATATTCACCCTCAAAGTTACCTAAATCAAAAGCACCAACTGAAGTTACACTTGAAAAGAAAAAAGAAGAAGAAAAAAAAAACTTGCATTCCAAAACTTAATAAAAAAAACCCATACAACTTGGAAAACAAAGAAAGAAAAAACATTATTTTGAGTTAAAAAAAAAAAAAAAAAAAAAAGAAGCCAAGAACAAACTTTTACTATCTTATTATTTTCTTTTCTTTCTTTGAATGAATTTAAAATATATATATGTATAAACCCTTTTAATTAGCAGCCTAAGAGAACTCTCTGAAAAACCTCATGCTCAACAACAACAAAACAATGAACTCTGCATATTAGCTACACCCATTTCAGATTCATACAACTACTTGCCTAAGCTTTAATGGAATTTTTTATTTTTTATTTTATTTTTATTTTTTGATAGAGCGAAACAGCAAAAAGCAACACAAATAAATGAAGATACTTTCTTGCACCAAATACATTAAGAAGTAGTATTAAGAAAGAGTAGTAATCGCTAAAACTGATAAAAATAATAATAATAATCGCTAAAACTTACAATAGAATGTGGGATTCAAAGCGGAACTCCTTTGGGGTTTTGGAAGGGAAAGGGTAATCAGCACGAGACTGAGGAAAGTAAGCGGCACAGTGTGACGAAGTGCGACGTGTCAGTTCTTTTAAGAGGACCCACATCCTCCGATCACTCCAAAGTCCAAACAGTGTTAGAGAAAATTGAAAAGGAAGTTAAATGAAAATTTTATTTTTTTAAGTCAATATAATTTGCCCCTTGAATCTCTAGGCCAAGCACATCTTTATTTTCATAGAAAAGAAAAATAATGTCAACCTCTTCCAACCAGTTTTTTTTTTTAAAGGACTGTAAACGAATTTACAGAGAAAAGAAAGGACTATTCTAAAAAATGAAAAAGATAATAGTTTTTGTTATTTTTCTTTGCTCCAATACAGAATTAAAAAAATTAAACTAGCCATTTTGTCACAAGGCAACAAGTATTTAAAAATATATATATATTTTTTTTGTTTTTGAATAATGAAAACATGTATTTATTAGTGCCAAAATTTTTGGTGTAACAAACGAAATGCAATGAATCCTATATATGCTATGACAATATCATCATTCTCATATAATGCCCCACTGCTGATATATTTCCAGAAATGGACCTATAAGGTTTTAGGAGGGATTTTATTTGAGATTCTTTATATATAACTGTTTAAGACAACTAGCTTTTTTTTACAATCTCAAAACAAACCTCATGAAATAAAAGTTATTAATTCAAATCATCCCCCCCTTTTTTCTCATTGTACAACTAGCATTTTTAACAATTTCAAAACAAGCCTCATGAAACAAATGTTATTCAAATCATCCTCCACTTTTTTTCTCTTTGTACAAACATGTCAAAAAAAAAAAAAAAATCTCGAAACACTGCAATAGCTGGATCAAGCCAAAACAGGTAGCCTAATCCATAACTCGAATTGCTTCTTGTCATAGGCATAGGAAGTCCTTTCTCAAATGAGAAAGGCTATACGTCAAGGTTTTATCTCATTTTACCAATTTACCAACATCGATCAATCTTTATATTAGCTTTGTTTTTTTTTTTTTTAAATAAAAAAATAAATAGTTGATTGACAATACTATATCAGCAAGGTGGAATAAAAATGAGATAAACGTGTGATTAATAACATTGCTCTTCCTAAATTTTGAGTTAATGTATTCCAAATTTCTAATTAACTTGAAATGAATTTTCCAATAGACGCCCATAATATAATTTACCTTGATATATACAACCAACCTATGAAGCCAGTTCGTAGAGATAAATCCCTGCGACCTGTTCTTCTGATAGACATGCATGAACATCCTTATGTCATATATACATACAAAAAAAAAAAAAAAAAAACCGATGCAGCCAACCTATGAATCCAGTTCGTAGAGATAAATCCCTGTGACCTGTTCTACTGATAGACATGCATGAACATCCTTATGTCATATATACAAAAAAAGAAAAGAAAAAAAACCCCGGTGCACAACCAGAAGGCCTAACAGAGAATGGAAAACCAGTAAAACACCATTCCCGAGGATACACTTCTATGGAGGATTTTGACAAGTAGCATCTATATGTTCAATTTGTTGCAGGTCAAGAAGGGAGAAAGAGAGGATCCTCTTTGTTTTTGTAGATCTCAAACAATTGCTTAGAGTAGTGAGTTGCCAATCTTCTGCACAGCTGCACTGCCTTGGGGTCATACTCTTGCAACTCCGTGACAGATTTCTTAAGACCACCTCCTGGGTCTCCATCAGTGAGAAACTCAGCCAACGCAGAGCCCCTATATGATAGTACAGATATTTCAGAAAATGTACAATGGAGGAACCCAACAGAGTCATTCCCTCGATGCAAAAAACCGATTTTTTCAAGAAAAGGAAAAAAACATATACAGAAACATGTAGTGCTTTCACAAAAAAAAATTAACTCGGGCCTCAAAAAGAAACAAATATAGATAAGTACACCTTTTATTTTAAACACATAAGTACACCTTTATTTTAAACAACTTTCAAAACATAACGCCACTCAACAATAACATCTTATCCGACTGAATGGGCTCGATGCTCTAAGGTGCATATGATAAATGATAGATTTAGGTTTCGTTTTCCGCCTGATCCAATTGGAAAAATCAAGGTCTGGATGCAAATGCAGGGACAATACAATATATTGCTCAACATGTGTAGTAAATGAAAAGATTTAAAAGCAGGGGTGTCTTAAAGAGTTTATAAACACGGAGGATATTAAGACGTTAGAATCAACATAAACAAATAGTGCAAAGTGATAGAAGGAGGAATCTCACCGACTCAAGTCAAGCTACAAATTACTGTTGGGTTAAATTGATGGAATCCCTTGATCAGAAAAGTCTAGTAACGATTACTAGGTGTGGAGTATGGCAAAATTTTCTTTTGGTCAGAATATGGCAAATTTGAAACCAAAAGTTACAGAAATTATCCTTTAAAACCAAATGATCACTGGAAAGTTCGAAATGGGAAAGCTCAAGGAAGATTGTAAGGTGATGGAAGAAGCAAAAGTTTTTTTGCTAAGGCAAAAGAAGTTCAGGACTAGATGCCCATTGCACCAGTTAGAAAAAAAAAAAAAAAATCTTTTTTGGCCAGCAGATAAAACAAGATACTTTATTTGTGTAAGACAGAAATAAATGCATCCTAAGGACAAGCATGCATACAAGCATTATAAGTTAGCAATTAGTAATCTTAAAATCAATGGGTCTGATGGTGTAATTTCATCTACAAGTGAGAGCAATTCAATAGTCTTAAACCTATAAAAATAACTATGAGCACTGTGCATTCAGATGCAAACCTTGGAGCATCAAACTTGCTAAAACCTCGGTGGTTGGAGTAAAATGCTTCCTTGCTAGATTTTTCATCAGAAGTTTGCTGTCGATAGAGTGCACATACAGCATTCATGCACAATTCAGTATCCTTTCCAAACGCTGCAAGCATGTCCGCCTCAAACTCCCATTTTAATTTATGATCTCTGTTCCGTTGAAGTTTGGATAAGATCTCATTGAAGGCCATATTTTCATCTGATAGATCTTGTGACTCACTAGAAGCATCATCCGCATCAGAAATATCAGAGCTCCCAACAATAAATCCATCCAAGCTTTCACCCTCACTGTCTGACCCAAACTCTTCTGAACCATCATCTTCAGCATCCCCACTCGTAGGGATTCCTCGATCATATTTAGTTTTACTGGCCTGACTTGAAGCGTTTCTTTCCGCCCCACCCTTTTCTAAAGATTTTCTTAAAGTCATCAGATGCCGCCTTGGAGGGGTAACAGTAGAAGTAGCAGTCACCGAGCAGTCATTGAAATCAGAATTTACTCCATCAGGAACTTTTTGCTGGAGATGCATCCGCTTGAGTTTAGAGATCGGAACATTATCATCCTCATCACTCTCAGTGTCACTAGTAACAATATTAGAAGCTCGCTTTCTTTTGGGCGTAAACAAAAGGTTCACTTCGCAAGCATCCATATCTTCATCATTCTCATCATAATCTATCTGTTTCAAACTATTCCCAGAATTTTTTTCTTTTTCACTTCCCATAGATAATCCTAATGTGCAATCATCTGAAATGTGAACCTTGTCAATTACCTCATCCTTAGGAGGAGGCAATAGGATATGGGTAGTTTGCTCATCTTCACTGTCACTGATATCAATGATGCCAAGAGAAGCTGGTCTAGCACCAGCTGGTGTGGATGGAGCCAACTTTTTGCTAGGGCTCCTCTTTTCTTCGAATGACAATTGTTTTCTAACTCGTCTACCATATGCCAAACAGACACCTTTCTTTTCTTCCTTAATACAAGCATCTTCCATACATGGAAAAACATTAAAAGGCGTGCCTACCACAAAACAACAACGAAAACAAATATAGTCAAAGACTAGCTCATCTCACAGAATCAGGTAATGCCATTACATATTTGATCATGTAACAAGTTTTCTTTCCAGGAAAAAAAAGCTTCATACCAATAAGATATGCATTGAAATAAAAACAACAATTAAACTCCAACCCTGCACCCTGAAGAAAAAGACCTCATCCCATGATCTGAGAACAGCAGTATGCAATCACTTTAGATTAAATGCATTATACTAAGAATCTTTGTAACACATTGGAAGAGTATCTTGTAGAGAAGATGCAAAAATAACATTTGATGATTTCCCCAAGATTGTCATTACACACACTGCTAAGTAGCTCATAGAGGAGATGCTGAAGGTCGAAGTTAGACATGCATAATTTTCAGTTATATAAATCAAACACACCAAATAAAGTGCAGCCCTCTGCTGGTATTGTCCCAATTAACATAAAACGTAAGAAGACACGAGTGCTGAAGAAGTGACTGAGCTCAACTTATCTAAACATAATCTCCTAAAGCTTGGATTTAAAAAAGAAAAAAATAATAAGGAGGTCCTGTAATTTAGTACCTGCTGCTTGCAGCTCACCAATTCCTTTACCAGGGGACTGACAAATAGCAGAGCCAACCTCCACCATAGTCTCAATTTTTGCCTTATTTTGCACATAGTCGAATTTCGTTCCATCATGCGATCCATCTCTAGTTCTAATCCCTTGAATTGCCTCTTTCTTCTCACCAATCAATGGCCATTCCACACATCTCAAAAGTGAATTCTCATTTAACACTAAATCCCGCGATGACAACTCCTTGAACTTTTCCTTCCAAACCTCAACCTCACTCTCGGCTCTCCTCTTTTCACATTGCAAAACCTTGTTCTCAATCAAAAGTTGAACAATATCATCTTCCACCCCATTCTCCTCCGTCAAATCAACAATCCTCTCCATATGCCTCTCTCTTCCACTACTAACCTTCCTTTCACCTTCAACGCCACTAACACACTTTTTGAGTTCATCATTCTCCCTCTTCAATACCTTAAGTTCGTCCTCAATTTCAAGCTTGTCAACTTCCAATGCCTTAAATTTGGTCTCGAGAACTTCATACTCGCACTTCTTCCTTTGAATATCCAATTCCAACTCAACGCACCTCGCTTCAGCTTTCTTACTTCTCTCTTCCAATTCACTGCATCCACAACCTACCAAATCTTTCTTGCAAACAACCACACATTCACATTTTGGCACTTCTGTATGTTCCACTTCTTCCACATCCATATCCATATTCACCCTCAAAAGTTACCTAAATCAAAAGCGCCCATTGAAAACCGTTACACTTGGAAAAAAAAAACAAAACAAAAAAAACCTTAATAAAAAAACCGATGCAACTTGGAAAACAAAGAAAGAAAAACATTATCTTGCAGTAAAAAAAAAAGGGGAAACTTCACCCAAACATATACTTTCAACAGAGAAGAAAAAAAAAATCCAAGAACAAATTTTTCTGCATTTAAAAATACTTGGGTCAAAGTAGTTTTCTTTTTTCTATCCCATTACTTTCTTTTGTTTTCTTTTTCTGTCTTCTCAGCAGCCAAAGAGAATTCTCATACTCTACAACAACAACGAAAAACAATGAAATTTGCATATTAACTGCACCAATTTCAGCGTAATACAACTACTTGCCGCAAATTGCAATGGATTTTTTTTTTTGTCCGTTACTTGATAGAGCGAAACAACAGAAGGACACACTAATAAATCAAGAAACTTTCTAGCGCCAAATAAATGAAGTAGTAGTATTGAGAAAGCGTAGGTAATCGCTAAAACTTACAATACAACGTGGGATTCAAAGCGGAACTCCTTCGGGGTTTTGGAAGGGGAAAAGTACTCGGTACGCGAGTAAAGTGTAAAGAAAATAAGCGGAGCTTCGTGAAGTGTGCAGCGGAGCATCCAGTGCAGATGCCACGTGTCAATTCGTTTAAGAGGGGAGGACCCACGCATCCTCGTATCACTCCAAACGGTGGTAGGAAACGGCGTCATTTTAGAGAAATTCTGAGTTAACTCTCAAATGATGCCACCGAATTAGGGAATAATTATAAAATTCTCGTTGAACTTTTATTCATTTTTTTACGTTACTTAAAAATAGGGGTGTATAAGCGGTTATAATCGATAGTTATTTGTAATAATTACAATTGTTTCCGCTTTAAGTGGTTATCGAATTTTAAATAACCGCAACCGTCTTCGCCTAGGCGGTTAGCGGTTTGAATAACCACTAATCGCCGGTTATAAAATAACCGCTAACAAGCGGTTATAACTAGTTTTTTAAAAATGAGCTTTTGAGCTTTATATATATATATATATATATATTTTTTTTTTTTTAGGCCTTCATTTTTCATATATTTTTGACTTATTTTGCTATATTTTTTGGGCTTATTTCACACTACAAACCACTCACCGAAAGTTTGAAACCAAAATCAAAACATACTACAATCAAAACCAAAACCAAAAGGTCCAAAACATACTACAAACCATTGAAAGTCTGAAACCAGTAAATGTAAGCAAAACAAATATTACAAGCCTTCAATTCATGGGACAAAATCCTTGAGAGCCAAAGCAAATGGAAGCAAATATTACAAGCAAAACAAATACTACAAGCCTTCAACTGATCACAGATGGCGTGCACCCAAAATCCCCCAAGCACATTTTTTTTTTATATATATATTTGTATTTTTTTTATATATATTTAACTAATATAAATAATTAATATATATTTATATAATTATATATAAATAAAAGCGGTTAGCGGTTATAACCGCTTTTTTATACCCCTAAAACTGCTAACCGCAACCGCTCTATGCGGTTAACGGTTTTTAATAACCACTTTACAAAGCGGTTGGCGGAGCGGTTATAACCGCCCCGCTTGAACACCCCTACTTAAAAATATATATATATATTTTTTTTAATATAAAAAAAGGTAATTCTATAAGACCTTTTATGTTGTTCTTGTGTCTTGCGTCTCTCTAAAGATAATATGTTTTTTAATATTACTATTTAATTAAAATTCAATAATGATAAATCATAAGTTCAATGATAATTTTAAGAGTCACATTATTCTTGAAATTATACAAAAGGACTTGTAACATTACTCATCTAATGTGACTCTTAAATTTACCATTTAATCAAAATCCAATAATGATCGATCACAAGTCCGGTGATAATTTTAAGAGCCATATTATTCTTAGAGGATACAAGAAGGATTGGGATCCCCAACAATAGAGGGAAAATTGCCCATCAAAATTTCTTCAAATCCTATCCATCTAATGTCATCCAACGGCTACCAACCTGCCATGTGTCTCATTCAGGATATATAATAAAATATTATTTATTTTTTAAAAAGAAAATATAAAACTAAATATTAAAATAAATTTATTAAAAATTTGGGATGGCCGACCACCCAGTTGAGCCATGGGTGTGGCCAGAGCCACCCCCAACCGGCCCCTGGGGGTGGCTTCGGCCCACCCCATGGCTCAGTTGGGTTGGGTGTCTAGCCATCACAAATTTTTAATAAATTTATTTTAATATGTTAATATTTTCTTTTTAAAAACTAAATAATATTTTATTATATATCTTAAATGGGACACATGGCAGGTTAGTAGCCATGGGATGACATTAGATGGCCAAGATTTGAAGAAAATTTGATAGGCAATCTTCCTCCTATTGCCGAGGATCCTAATCTCTATAAGAAGGACTTATAACATTATTACATATGAATATTTACAAAATTTAACAAAAAATCATAATAAGATGAGATAATTGAAATAAATTGAAAATTTAATACCCTTAATTAAGAGTTTTTGAAACTTCAAAAAAGTAATTTTAAAACATGTCAAAAATTGTTACTATTAGATATGTGTATCATACGACTTGATAGAATTAATACGACATTTAATTAAACAAATTAGATTTATAACCTTCACGTATTAATTTCATGTTACATTCGGCTCGAAACCACCGGCGTTCAAAAATTATCAACTCTAGCTAAAAAAGTGAAGTTACTGCCCGTCGTTTAGAGAAAATATTATCTTTACCCGGTGCGGTGCGTTTCGAGAGTATCATTCACTTCTCAACTCAAACTCTGCATCTAAAACCGAAAACTCACTCAACTTTCGCGGACTCTTTCGCGAGAAACAAACTAGAACTAAAGAAATGAAAATTCTCCAGCTTCTCACCCGCCACCCCATCCTTTCCCATAGACAAACACTAGTTCCTTCGATTAGCTTTGGAGCTCTAGGACAAGTGGGCTCCAAATGGTGCTTCTGTACGCGCTCGGAGGATCCAGAGCTGAAGGACTTCATGGAATACATGGATTCTCTGAAAAACTACGAGAAGTTGGGCGTACCCAGAGGCGCTGGTACGGACTCGGAGGACGGGTTCGATCTGGGCCGGATGAGGCGGCTCATGGAGCGCCTCGGCAATCCTCAGTCTAAGTTCAAGGTTCGAGCACTGTCCCCTTGAGGAAGACGAGAAAAGAAAATGTTGAAAAGTTTTGTGCTTTGAATTTATGCTGTTTTAGTTTCCTAAATCTGCACTAAGTAATATAATTTGGGATGTTGAATGTTAGATATTTTACTGTTTAGAGTCCCCAAAAGAAAAGCCTGAAACAACAGAAGAAACGATAATACAAATCTCTTTTCTTTTCTTTTCTTTTTTTGGTTACTTTATGAAAAATGTTACATTATTGAATTGAAAAGAAATATGAGAAATAATGGGTTCTCGTGTTCTAGTATTTTTCTTCTATAATTGGTTTAGTTATGCGGCACGTATTTTCAACGGTACGATAACAATTTGGTTTGGCCTAAAGTATTTGACGTCTGACGTCTTCATATCCATATTCACACACTAGTCTCTAAATTTTGCAATTTTTTTGATAAGTTATTTATTCATTTTGTCGATTAATCTTAGTATAAGTCTAAGTAACTAGCGGAACAGCTATTATAGGCTGTTCACATTGCTGGGACAAAAGGAAAAGGATCAACTGCTGCATTTCTCTCCAATATTTTACGGGCAGAAGGGTATTCTGTAGGTTGTTACAGCAGGTATAGTTTGTTGTAATATTGATTATTTTCTTCATGTTTTTCAGAAGGATTTATTTGATCTGCAGCTTCTGCTTCTCGTATCTTCAACTTTTAGCTCTCTACTTATCAACTATTTTGATTCTAACAACAGGCTTCATTTTCTTAAGCAGCCCACATATTCAGACCATCAGGGAACGCATGTCATTGGGAAGATTTGGCGAACCAGTGTCAGCCAAGACATTAAATAGCCTTTTTCTTCAGATTAAAAAGACTCTTGACCAGGCAATGCAGCACGAAAAAGGGTGTATGACTCATTTTGAGGTATCAACTTCTGTATAGTATTGTTTTTAGCCATTTGATTGGATGACCAATGGGAATTTCCATGATCCTGTGAAAGCTTGGGCCAGGTTTATGTAGTTGATTCAATTAGTTTACTTGCCCTGTTTGTTCTTCTTTTGTTTTCCTTTCAAACTGTTTCTCTGTAGCTCTCTGGTCAAAGTGATTACCGTAAATATTTTCAGGTTGAAGTCTCTTGTTTAAGATTTGGTTTTCCACCTTGATAAAATTCAATTAATGGCTTTAGAGGATATACTTGTTTTTGTTGCCTAGCCAAATTCTTTTTCTGTTAATGATTGGACATCATTTTGTGTACAAATTATGCTTGTAATATTCGCACTCACTAATGCATATTGTTTAGGTTCTCACTGCAGTGGCGCTAACCTTATTTGCTCAAGAGAATGTTGACATTGCAGTTATTGAGGTAACTCATTTTCATCTGTTTGATGTCTTCTTTCAGTAATTCTTTTTCTTTGTTTATTTTCTAATGTCCGTTGCTGGAAAAAAAGTTGGTGTTGCCTCTTATTGTTCTTATTATATGTTTTTCTATGGGATTAAAGCTAGATTGGTTGTTTTTCACAGTCTAATACAAAATTTATCAATTCTAACACAAATTTTAATAAATTCTATATGTAACAGGCTGGGTTGGGGGGTGCACGGGATGCAACAAATATTATTTCTAGTTCTGAACTTGCTGCATCAGTCATAACTACAATTGGTGAGGAACATTTGGCTGCGCTTGGGGGTTCTGTGGAAAGCATTGCCATGGCAAAATCAGGAATCATTAAACATGGCTGCCCAGTTAGGTTGTTCTCCCTGTGTAATTCTTTGCAGATTAACCCGATCATATAAACTGAAGAATTTACATTCTGATTGCATTCAATATTTGGTTATACCTTTTCCAAGTATGGTTTCCTTTCTTCATGTTACACTTGCAAAAACTTTAGAGCAAATTACACAATGGATCCCACCTTATTGCTTTCCTTGGTACAATCAATTTGAAGCGTTATGGCTGTATCACACTTTTCTGATCTTTGTGTCTGTCTTTCTTTATGTTCAAGTTTCCATACAGGAGGCATCAAAACAATCAATGTTTTTAATTTGTGGTCTCGCACAGGAATTTTTGTAAATGTATTTTCCTTTTCACACTTGATGGTTGCCTGACAAAAAGCATGAATTCTCTGAATTAGCACATAGCATGTGAGCATGAGCAGTAAGGATTGGAGCATTATTGTGGTTTAGTTTTGGGATAGGGTAAATTGGCTTTTCATTTTTTGTTCTTTTATTGTCTTTTTCCTAATTCTTTGGTTTGTTGTGCATGACAAAGTTCTAGTGCACCTAATTCTTGGTGCTCTTGTTTGTTTCTTTGTTCATTAACTCTCTATATATTAGTCTGCCACCCCCCCCCCCCCTCCCCCCCCCAAAGATAGGCTCCACCACTGGTAATATATGTGCACCTCTTCGACTTGTAAATGTTCAATGGTGTCTTGAAGAGCCACCAAGGATGCATAATGTGCATGTCATTTTACATCATTGATGCAACAGTTTGTGGACCAAGATAAAGGGTGGTTGGACTATAAAAATAAGGATTCTAGTAGAAGTTGTACTTAATTGTGACGCAGTATCCTAACTTGGTTTGGCTGCTGTGGGTATTTAGATAAAATATTATAACTATCTTGACTCTCTTAATTTGATTAAAATTTTCAGTTAGTGCTGGGCGGCCCGTTCCTTCCACATATTGAACGTATTCTTCGTGATAAAGCATTGTCAATGGCTTCTCCAGTTGTATCTGCATCTAATGCTGGAAATAGAAGTACCGTAAAAGGTATTAGCATGCTCAACAGTAGGCCTTGTCAAACTTGTGATCTAATAATACAAGTTGAGAGGGACTTTAAGCTGGTATGCACTTGAAGCATTATTTTTTCTTCCTCGTGTATGATTAGTCATTCTGTAATATCATTTTTTTTTTCTTCCCGAGAGTTGTAATTATGCCAAGTTTTCATTATTAGCCATTTGACACTTTTGGAGAACTTATCATTATTATTGATTCATGCAGTTCATTGAGTTATTGGATGTGAAACTGTGCATGCTTGGAAATCACCAGCTTCAAAATGCGGCAACTGCCACTTGTGCAGCACTCTGCCTTCGTAATCAAGGTGAAGATCTTTTTCTGTGTTCTATAGCTTTGTTCTATCGGACCCTAAGCCTAAGAAACTTCCTGCAATCTTTGAGGAGTCATAAGGAGTATTTGTGTGGTTTGGTTCAATTTAGGGTTTTGGTTCATATATGCCTACCTTCATTCTATAGACTATGACCATTACACTAATTCAATGTCTGTTACAGTAGACAGATATGCATGACAGAGGATAACTCATTTATCTTCATATCTACACGAGGTTACTGATAGTCTTAGGTGTGTTTTTCATGCTGGCCATCTGGGACTTAACTGCTTTCCCATAAATGTTACCCCCATGCTCTCCTTTTGTAGTACTCTCTCTCTCTCTAAATTCAGAATTTCTTTATAGGAACCAAAACTTTGTGGCATTGTGAGCCAACCATGGGATATGGTAGAAAGGTGTAAAGAAATTAGTGCAGCTGGCTCAAAGAACTTGGTTTATGACTTTTTTGAGTAATCTTTCATTTATTCCCTGTTAATGCTTTTACGGATTCTTCAGGATGGAGAATTTCAGATGGATCTATTAGGGCTGGTTTAGAACATGCATTCTTGCTGGGAAGAAGTCAGTTTCTAACTCAGAAAGAAACTGAGGCATTAGGACTACATGGAGCAACAGTATTGCTGGATGGAGGTTTGATTCTCATGCTCAATTGGATACTGATTCCACTACTCTGTTTCTTTTTTTAAAATGCTGATTCCACTATTCTGAATGAATTAGGCTGAGGTTTTAAATTATTAACTATATGTTACTTTTTTGTAACTATATAGTACGCGTGACTTTAGTAACTATATAGGTGGCTTACTTTTTTGCTTCTCAGTAATGTGCTGAGGACATTGTTCTTGACGATAATTCTTACTATCTATTTAATCTGACTGTAAAGTCGTCGTATTCTTTTGGATGTTTGCAAAATCTTGTGGGAGGAATTTCTAAATTTGAAGGATTTTAGTTTTACTACCTGCTAGCACTAGATAACAGAAGTCTGATAGTTCCTTTGAACGGTTTCCAGCTCACACCAAAGAATCTGCTAATGCTTTGGTGAACACAATACGGATGATATTTCCAGAGGCGCCGTTGGCTCTTGTGGTTGCAATGGCAAGTGACAAAGACCATGTAGGTTTTGCAAGAGAGTTTCTTTCAGGTATGCTCCCTTGTTGTATCTAGTTTTGCTTGTAACGGTCAGACGGAAGGTAGTAGAAGATTTGAGAACATGATCAATTTTATTGTTATCAGACACCAGTCACACCACAACACTTCCTCCCCCAAAGAGAGAGAGAGAGAGAGAAAGAGAGAATAGGATAATTCTAGAAAAAAAAAAAAAAAGGGAAAAATATAATTTAGCACCCCAAACTACTGGTCATTTTCATTTTAGCTCCTTAATGTTCAAAAAGTGATAAAGTAGCCTCTCAAACTACCGAACAGTTGCAATTTAGCCACTCCATTAGTCATTACCATCAAATTTGATGGAAAATTCAATACTATGTCGTTTTGACAAGGTTAAGTTACTAAAATGCTCTTTTGGGAAAAAAAAATCATATTAAAAAAAAAAAAAAGGTTATCAGAAAAATAAAAGGGAAAAATATAATTTAGGCCCCCAAAGTACCAGTTATTTTCATTTTAGCCCCCTAATGTTCTAAAAGTGATAAAGTAGTCCCCAAAATACCAAATAGTTACAGAAGGACATTTTAGTAACTTAACCTTTTCAAAACGACGTAGTATTGAATTTTTCATCCAATTTGATGTTAATGACTAACGGAATGACCAAATTACAACTGTTTGGTAATTTGGGAGGCTACTTTATCACTTTTTGAACATTAGAGGGCTAAAATGAAAATGAATGATAGTTTGAGGGGCTAAATTATATTTTTCCCAAAAAATAATTTCTATTTCAATCAAGTGGTATTAGGGAATGGGAACTCTAGTACATGTCATCCTGGGTGGTGAGTGAGAATTCTGGTTGCCTGTACTTTGTTATCTCATTTGCTGTGTGGGGCTCCATACAAATTAACCTGAAATGTTTGTTGTTAGTAAGCAAATACAAATACATCGAGTTTTTTATGGAGGCTTGGGGAGGCCTGATTCAGATTTTACTCCATTTCGTCAGGTGGACATCTAGAAGCTGTCTTTCTGACAGAAGCTAACATTGCTGGAGGCAAATCTCGAACAACTTCGGCTTCTTTATTAAGAGATTGTTGGATCCAAGCGTCCGAAGAATTGGGCATTGATATTATTCATAATGGACCAGCAAAATCCAAACAAGTGTTCAAATTAGAAAATGGAACCATCTTAGCTGCCGAGAGTTCATTAATGGTTTCATTGAAGGTTGCAAATCAGATCCTCAGAGAAAAAACAGGGATCCAGTCGGGCATTATTGTAGTGACTGGATCTCTGCATATTGTCTCATTGGTATTAGCTGCTCACAATGGCTGAAGAGACACGGAATTATTGCACGTGTAATTTTGAAATTCATCATGTTGCTTTCCCTTATAGGTCCTTGAGCGATTGCTTGCGTCTATGGAAATTTTTGAGAGCCGGACTTCATTTTTATAAGAACCGTTTTGTTGTCAGTCTTTTGGAATTATTGTATACTACTATCATGTTCCCCGAAAAGTAATGCCGTTGTTTATATCTATTTATCATATAAATCTCACATCAGCTGATATGATGTTTTAAGTGGCTGATGTAAGAAGTCACTAAAAACACGTTACATGAGCTGATGTGAAGAGAAGCATTGAGACTCTTCACACCCATTTTACGCTAGTTGGTATGATGTGTTTTAAATTGCTTTCTTTCCTTTTCTTTGTTTAAAAAGATAACATGAGAAGTCACTTAGAATACATTAAGTTAATTGAGTTGAAATGAGTATGAAAAGTAACATTACTCTTAGAAAAAAAAAATCTTAATGGACTATGCATGATCCTTCCTGACCTTCGTCAAATTCTTTCTTTTTACTTTGAAGCAAATTCTACTAGTCTGACCACCACGATAATCATTGACCCTAATATATGACAGGAACATAGTTTTCTTTCAATTTAAGTTGATTATTTAAAAAAAAAAAAAAAATTCCATCTATTAAATAAACTTATCTTTAGAGCATCATGTAATCATTATATACACGAATTTTTCATAGAATTAACCAAGACTCTAAGGCCGCATGTTAGTTAATTAACAGAGAGTAAAAAGAAAAACAGGAAATGAGAGAGTTTAATGGGAAAAGAAGTAGAGAAAAAGAGATGGATTTCATTTGAAGGAAGAAGGGTGTGTTAAGTTAAGTAAGGTCCCCAACAGATGTTCGAGACATTCCTGCAGGCACGGCGTGCGCGTGGGCCCGAAGCGCGTAAACCTCTCATCTCACCGGTCACCATCAGCAGCAGAGTGAAGAGACAGCAAATTCAAAATTTTGTTTTGCATGCAGGTCTGCCAACGACGGCATTCAAGGCACATTTTACGGGTACATACATGTTCACACTGATTTGGACATCTCCGTGCCATCCCGACATCTACCTAGGTGTCCCGATGCAACAACAACTCGATCAACCAGCATATATCATTTATCATGTGAATAAATTTGATTATTATTATTATTATCTATTCATCCTTTTCTTTTAAATCACCATCCATTGCAAACTAGACACCAATTTTTATTTCTTTTGCCTCTTGTCTACCCAAATGCCCAACCCAATACTAATTATTTTCTCCATCATTACCTTCCTATTTCTTGTTATGATATTCATGTCATATCAGCCTCTTCATATCCATCTTTTCTTCAATAATATATATATATATTTTTTCTATTTTGAATTAAGTATTTTTTAAATTACAATGTTAAACGTCTTATATTTTGTTATATGATATCTTTTGAAAACACAAATTATTCTTTTAAAATTACAATCCCAAACGCATCCTTATACTCTACAAACCTTTTAAAACTTTTCAACAACTTGTTAAAACCATGTAATTTGAGCGACATTAGTCACTTATGGCCTTAAATTTTAACACCTTTTTAATCACATACTAAGTACAAGTGCTAGGAATTTATAAAAGAGTTATGTAAAATTGTAAGAGTCTAACATTTAATTTCTCTTATGGCCTAAAAGCAAAAGGTTGTTTTTTTTTGTTAATTTATTTTAAAAAAATAATAATATAGAGTATGATCTATAAGATTAAATTTAAATGAGGGGTGGGAGGGGGAGTGAACCGAATATAGCCCCCCCAACGGCAGTCGGGGCAGGATGGGGACATGACAAACTAAGTAGGGCATGGAAATCTAATATGCAATCAAGCCCGTAGGACCCACGGATTTTTTTTGAAGTGGGACCTCCGACATCTATCCGAACAATTACTCATCAAACCTCCGAAAATCTCGACCCACTTTGATAACCGGCGAGCAACACGACGAACAAATTTTGGGGGTTGAGACTTGAGAGAGAGAGATCTAGAGAGAGACTACTACTAGTCTACTACTGCACTGCATGAAGGTTAAATGCGTAGTAGTAGCAGTAATAATGTTTTGCTCATATATTTCGTGGGTGCCATTGAATGAATTTTTTTTTTTTTTTTTTTAAATTTTTTGCTGTGGGGGAAGTGAATTAATGAAGCTTTGGGGGAGGACCCATTGCATTAAGACTCCATGTTTTAAAATTTTGTCCCACATTCCCCATACGAATATATGTAATATATGGGCCATGCACTATATAAATGAGATATGAATTGTACTGCATGCTTTCAAATTTATGTACGTACTCGCTGAGTGGATATATATAGATACACGGATTATGAACATGTCATCTATATGTTTATGTGTACGTTAAGTTTCATATTAGTTGATAATGCAAATGTATGCTAGCTAGCTAGGAGTAGGAAAGCATATCATTATAAAAACAGAATACAATAATCACAATTATCAGGATTAATCAATCCTCTTTGTACTAAATGATAATACTACAATATATACATATATATATTATGAAAGTAAAAATCAGTCATTAGTTCACAATTACATTAGAATGAAAATTATGTTTAATGATATATAATATATATAGTGAGTAAGAGAGAGAGAGAGAGAGAGGGGTTGTTGAGGATGGTAAATGTGAAAATTGATGGGTGAGAGCGCAAGAGGGTGGACTTATCGGAGGAAATTAAGTATATTTGATAAAAATAAAAGACAAGAAAAAACAAATATGGTAGACTTGATTCCAGTGTAAATCCATGTTGAAGCTCGCAATAACTCCTCTCTCCCTTGCTTACTCATGTCAGCCACTCTGCCATGGTGACCCCCACATCTTCATCGATCTTCCAGAGAGAGAGAGAGAGAGAGTGCAGGCGCTAGCTTGAAGATGAGATAGAAAATATGTTTTATGGCTCACTGTAGGCACGGAGATGCCGTGTCTGCACATTGAAAGCCACCAAAATAATAATAATAAATCGTATAAAATAGCAGACAGCTTGCAGATTTTTTCCCTCTGCACTTGACGTCATCGCCTTCCTCATTTATTTCTTCTCTCTCCCTCAGATCACATGCACACCTATACATGTTCATTCTGTCGTCCTTAACAAATAGCTAGCTGAACGATTCCGTTTTGGTTTCAATCTTGTATCGTAATAAAAATTAAAAATATAATAAGAATATTTTATACGGAAGAATAAAAAAATTATTTTGTAATAATTTTTTATTTAAAGAGTAATAAAAAGTGTGATGTGATGTTAAAAGTAAGTGAATGTTAAAAAAATAAAATAATCGAATATCATATCTTTAAACAATGTAAAACCATATTTTTACCTAAACCGTTTGTTATATAGACTCTTTATAATTTTTAGCATACATGTTTAATTAATAACGTGATTTTTGCCATTCTTAAATTCATTGTTCTAACCCGACAACCAAGTACGTTGCAATGGATGGACCATAATGAATTGCCTAAAACTATTAGTCACCATTAAATACAAGTATTCTCTCTAGTCTCTTTTGAAGTTTATGCATTTTTCACAGGCTCATAATAAATAAGCAAGTGAAGGCCAGGGAGAGCTTTTAGTTTCATCTCTGAAAAAGCTTCTTAATTATTGTATCTGCAGTTTTTAACTACTGAAAAGTTAAAAAGGTGGGAAAAAGAACGACATATGCAGCTGGAAGTGCACTTCTGAGATTTTGATTTCCTTAAGATGACATACATGATGACGAAAATCACCAGCCAACGCAGGCAGAGAATGACAGCTAGCTTGCATGCATCATTTGTTTAAAGACATTACTACACGATATATTGTGGTCTTTGGTCGTAACATTCTCCACTTTTGAGACATTGCAGAATGAATTGAGGAGCATTCATTCGATCTGGCTTCTTTTTCCTTATAAAGAATCCATTCTTCTGCCTGTTGGTTCATGATCAGGGGCTGTGAAAGCTTTAATATGCTGTACTACCTTGCTCAATGAAGCAAGGCGTATTGTATTTATAAAAGATATCTAACAACTTTACAATCTATCTTTAGGGTTTGAGCTCAACTGTAACATTTATTTTCTATGTGGGACACTTACACATACACTATAGTTTTGAGGTACGTACATAGGCTAATTAATTAAGCAATAATTAATTATTGGTTTCCCTCTAATTCTAAATAAAGTATTTGAAAGCAGGGGAAAATTGAGGTTTTTATGTGCATGAAATGTTGCTACCATTAATCAAAGGTGGGGGACCATGGGTGGGCAGCCGTACCAGTTGTAAGCCAGTACCCACAAGTGATTGTCAGAAACTGACAATAGAGCATTCAAAATCAGACTCCTTTCAATAGAAAGCCTAATGACTACAACTGATATCTTTGTCATTTACCAACAATCAAGCTAGCTAGCTGCTCACTGAAGCAAAATCAAGCTTAAAAGGTAAAAAGTCATAATGAAAAAAATAGGGAAGAGGCACGTTGAACATTCAATCTACTGTTCCTTTTTCTCTATTGGTCGGACCTGCTAGCTTCTATCTGTTTAATTACAATATCCTCTTTGTTGCCTAGTAATCCCACTTTTATGTCTTACCTGATTGACAAGACCAAAATGAAAGAAAAGAACAACATATGGTAAGTTCTTCCTTAAAAATTAAAAACATGCAAATTTAGTTATGTTGGAGAATTAGCTTAAAACAATGCCGGGCATTGCGCATAAAGGAGGCCTTGTTTGTTAAACAACATCAAGTTTTCAAGGCACTATTCATAATAAAAAAAATTAAAAAAGAAAATAATGATTAGTATAATAAAAAAGTGGTATTGAAAAGTAGAAAAAAATTTATTTTGTAGTGATTTTTTTATTTAAATAGTAGTAAAAAGTTAATGATTTGATATAAAAAGTGACCGAGAATTTTTTATGTTGATTTTCTTTTTTAAAAAAATGAGATGAATAGTGTTTGGTGGAATGGTAGTGTTTCGTTGGTGTTTGCTAAACACCACCAGAGTATTAAAAATAAAACAAACAAACAAACATCACAAGAGTAAAGAGTAATTCAAGACTCAACATTTTTATTCCAGAATGCTCATATGACAATCTTAACCAACTATTGTACTAATCCTTTTTAATTGAAACAAAAAAACATAAGTTTAAGGTCAACATTATGAGATAGTTGTGGAATAAAAAAAATTATGGGATAGTAATGTTAAAAGCCACATTTTTATTTTACAACTATCTCGTAGTATTAATATGTCTCCCAATTGCATTTCTTAAATGTCTTAGTCTCTTAGATTTTCTGTTAATATTAGATTTCACAAATTTAACGGTAAATATGTTGTTGTATATATAGCGAGTATATTGTCACATTATTTTAAATTTTAAATGTCATGACATTATTTACATGGTTAATAAGCTACCTTAGTGTCAATTTAATTATGTGAATGAAGGGATCATTAGAGACCTCAAAAACTTCTTGACGCATCCTAGCCAGATCGAATTGTGCATAGTAAACATCGAAAATAGTAATTTTTTTTCCCTAAAGGAATTATTTGATTTAATATTACCTTAATGGACCACTTATCATATATTAAATTGAGAAGAACATGTACTAATTAAGGTCCATTTGAGATTGTGAGTTTAATAAGTACAATTTTAAAAATTGCATTTTTTAAATCGATATTTTTTAAAATTTCAAAAGCTTTAGTAAAACATGTTAAAACGTTCTACGATATTTTTTAAAAATACAGATTATTCTTACAAAATCACAATCTCAATATTTGACGAAATTAAGAAAGGTATGAAAATATTTAAATATATATGGTTAAAAAGGGTATGCACAAGTCGCACTCTATATAACCCTTATTTCTCTCTATTTTGCTCTCACAAACGACTGTTTCTAGTTTTTCATTGTCTTGGGATTCTGCGTTTCACTCATCATGTGTGCCTCCCTGATTCCCGTGAGATTCCCCAGCATCTAACGGTAAAGGACCCAGCCAATTCACACACAACAGGGACGTTGATGGCGATGAACAGTCTCTTTCACCTGAGCTCTGTTATAATTTAACAAATACTTTTCTTGATCTTGACAATCTCGCCGGCCCCTCTACTTGATCTCCATCTGGGTCATTTTCTCCTTCTCAGTCCCCACTCTTTTTTTTTATCCTCATCAAGTCATCACCCCCTACACTTTCTCTCGGCAGTTTTCGGAAAGTATTCAAAAATGGGTGACGGTTTCTCTGATATTTTTGAAGAAAATGAATTCGGAGACACCAACTTGGCCGCAGATGATCTTTTTAGCATCTTCGAGAGCTTAGAGAGCGTGGCGGAGTTTCCTCCGATTGATGAAGACGTTGTTAGCTCAAAAGAAGGCGAAGAGACCGGCGCCAGATTGGTCTCTCAGAAGTCTACATCGTCCAGCGCTTTGCAAGAGTGGGAGACCGAGCTTCTCGAGACATCACCAAAGAGCAAGAGGCCGAAGCTAATCAGTAGTACTTCGGAGGAGGAAGCGAACCCAGATGGGCAACAAAGGATGTCTCATATCACTGTCGAGCGCAACCGGAGGAAGCAAATGAATGAGCATTTGTCTGTCTTGAGGTCTCTTATGCCTTGCTTCTATGTCAAAAGAGTAAGTTAATTATATATTTTTAAGTTCTTGTGTCTTTTCCGCACTTTATATATTAACTTGTGATTTATTTTTTTAGCTCTTTGATCACTTTCGGCTTGACTCTGTATCAAAACCATCAAGACTCAAGAGAGCTTACATTTGTACCATGGATATATATATATGTATATAATAACTAGAAACTTAGATCCTTTTAGTACTCTCATCACATATATTTATACATCTTTCGATTTATTTTTAAGTAAAAGAATGATTAATTTAAATAGTATTTCTTTTGGTTACGGTTGTTTAGGGAGATCAAGCATCGATAATTGGAGGGGTGG
This sequence comes from Carpinus viminea, assembly GCA_013348765.1. Taxonomy (NCBI): domain Eukaryota; kingdom Viridiplantae; phylum Streptophyta; class Magnoliopsida; order Fagales; family Betulaceae; genus Carpinus; species Carpinus viminea. The sequence continues at coordinate 1,034,499 of CP054673.1, forward strand.
TGGATTACATCAACGAATTACAGCAAGTTCTACAGTCGCTTGAAGCCAAGAAGCAAAGAAAAGTATACAGTGAAGTGCTAAGCCCTAGGCTAAATGTTTCAAGTCCAAGACCCTCACCACTTAGCCCTAGAAAGCCACCTCTAAGCCCTAGACTAAACTTACCCATTAGCCCAAGAACCCCGCAGCCAAGCAGCCCTTACAAGCCAAAGTTGCAGCAGGGTTACCTCTCCCCGACCATGGCTTCCACTTCCCTTGAACCTTCTCCTTCTTCATCCTCTACTTCCTCCATCAATGATAATGTCTTCGTCGTCAATGAGCTCGTCGCAAACTCTAAGTCTCCGATTGCAGACGTGGAGGTGAAGTTTTCAGGTCCAAATCTTCTTTTGAAGACAGTTTCTCCTCGGATTCCTGGGCAAGCCACGAAAATCATTTCCGCCCTCCAACTTCTCTCCTTTGAAATTCTCAACGTAAGCATCAAAACTGTCGACGAAACCATGCTTAGTTCCTTCACCGTTAAGGTAAAAACTCTACCTAGTTAATTAATTACCACTTTCCATATTTTCTTTTCTCTTTCTTTCCATCTTTGAAATTAATTAATAGCATACATACCCCCCAAGTTCTCATATCTCAATTCAGGTCTGAGTACAAAAATTAATTAATAGCATTGATGGTCGACCAAAAATTAAAATTTGTGAAAAGTGCCCCTCATGTTACGTTTTTTTATGGTCCTTTTTGTCTGTAGTGCTTTTCAAGACAATTTTTCAAAACGTAACAGGTGCATCTGTCAGTGGCAGCTGCTAATATAAACAATCCAGATAGCTTAAATCTTTAATTTTATTACACCATTTGTGTTGCATATTTTATATATATATATATATATAGAAAATCCTCCCCTAAGGCCAAATGACATTGTTTTTCTGAATTTCCATCTAAAATAATTAATTCATGCTTTTTTTTTCTATTTTAGTTAAAGTCTTTTCAAATGCATTCTACATCTAATTAATTATCTAAATTTTAGATATTAATATTGTATTTTACATAAACCAATTATAGAAATGCTTGAGACAAGTACTGTATATATAGAAACAGGACACCACGTCACCACCCATATTGGAGGAAATTTTTGCATGTGGAAGGTGATATTTGACATGCAGTAATTTCCGACCGATATTTGAAAAAACTGTCGTTTTTTGTACTGCACTGGCCGTATTGACTGTTTAAGTTTAATGCATGTCTTTGGAAACCACGATATGTTGCAGAAAACTATGCATGGTACGTTGCAGCAGCCGTTGTCCTCATTAATTAATTTGTGGATGAAATTCTTGTTATACTGCTTTAATTAATTTGATTTAATTAATTAAATAAATGGAGACTAATGATTGGGTGTTAATTTGTTTTGTTAATTAATAGATTGGAATTGAATGCCAACTAAGCGTCGAGGAACTGGCGCACCAAATTCAGCAAACATTTTGCTAAGATAGTTCCAGCAGTCTGAAGCCTAGCTAACAAGAAGACCTCTCACTCTTTCTCTTTGTCTCTGCTCCTAGCTGAAGTGCAATAATAAAAGAGAATGTGGGAAGGCATTTACCAACATTCCTATTAATTAATTACAAATTTAATTGTAATCAGTACTACTCATGATCATCTGTATTAGCTATTTCAACCCTCTTGTAAGCTGATCATCAGCATTGATCTCAAGTTAATTCTAAGTTAATCTATGGATTTTTAATTTTCATTCCTAAGCAATTTTCTTCATCTATCGATCGACTATCATCATCATCATCAGTGAAGCATCATGTCCACTAAATCTTTTGCCAGGGAAACTACAAAATGTATGCATATCTACTCATGATGATCATCAAGCTTGAGATCTTATTATCGTAGAAAAAAATTAAAAAAATGAAAAATAAAACTTTATAAAACAACCCAAACTGCTCATTAATCTTAAACTGATTTTATTACATAAATAAACCAATTAAGCTTAAGCTCAAATGTGAAACTCAAACTACTTGAGACATGCACAAGGCTTGAACAAACCCAGGCTCAACTCTAGAAAGTTGTGAACAGTAAAGATTATTTGCAATATATATGTTGCGCTTTTAGAAAAAACTAATTACCAAAATTTGTATGTTATTTTATGCTTCATTAAATAATTTATAAATGTCTAATTCATATATACTTTGGTGGATAATATGCATTGGTAAAGGTTGGATATTATATATATATATATGCTTTTCAAGTAAAAGTTACAGTAAGTTAATTTATTTAATCAATTCAACAGGATTCATGAACAAGTTAGAGCTTGTAAGTCCAAAAAAATGAATGAAAATCTAGCTAGAAAACAAAAAATAAGTTCAACTTTAAGCTCGATTGCATGTACACTCGACTAAAAAGTAAATGAACAAAGCTCTCAAAAAGCTTCACCTTGAATTATAAGTCATTAATTTTAATATCATAGTATTATATATATATATGGACAACACAATTAATATAACCTTAACTCAAATTTTTTGGATGTCGTCATTTCTTTCATTTTCTCGTCGTATATAGATTGGGTTCTCCATATGATTATTGCTCTCATCATAATAATCATATTATGTTATATGTTTCTATAGGATGCAAGCCAACCCTATATACATAATCTAGGCCTCCTTGAAAGCATTTTGTGGGTCCAAATTTAACTAGCATTAAAAAACTTTTATTTTATTTTCTTTTTTCTTCTCTTCTTTTTTTTTTTTTTTTTGGTAGGATCTTTAGTTGAGGAGTCATTTTGCTTCCTTTTGACTGGATCGACCATAAAGGAAAATCCCAAACATCCCCATAGGCTTGAACCAAACAATTAATCCGCTGCTAGCTAGCTACAAGCTAGAGGTCCATGCATGCCAAAATATGGCAATCCACCATTGATTCATCACCTCACCTCGATCGATTATTGCCTGCTGCAATATTAATTGCTCAATTACTTCAAATCTTTTAGCAGCCTATGGTGTGGACATTCTTCTTGTCTCCCTATAGTAGCTAATATTATAGTAGGGCAACACTATCTCCCTACTGCATGTGTGTAACCAATCTAGTGTTTTGACATTCTCATTGTCGATCTCCCCACCCTAAACTAAGTGTGGGGAGAGACTAGCCAGCCTCAACCTTTTTCCTGTAATCTTATGACATTCATTTATGTTCTTCAATGTCAATATGGTTATTATTTTTGCTAGCTATGATCTCCTTATCTAATTAATTTGTAATGGTCCAACCCATATATATTAAAAAATATACTGATCCACTTGTTGGTACCATTCTATTCACAAGAGTGGGGTTACAACCTACGATAGGCTTGAGACCTTTGGTAGTTTAGGATTTAATGCCTTTTGTGTATCCATATGGCGTATACAATATTAGCATCCTCTTCCACCTTCCAGGCCACCTCGTAATTATACTATTTGGGCTCGTGAATAATATAATTAGAGATAGAAGTGGGCAAAGGGACTCCAACAGATAGATTCCCTTCCCTTCTATATTGATCATGTGAAGGGCCCACCTTAATTTGGTTGAAGTAATATGTCTCAGGGAAGGAAACATGAATGGACTATATATTGTTGTCATAAGTGACCTTGATTTGGTTTCTTGCTCTTTCGAGTTTCCTTGTTACTGTAGTTCGATTTAAGGAAGAATTTATTAATTATATATATAATTCATATTCAATTTTGGGTCTTGATTGAACTGGAATATTCTGTTATGGGTAGCCATTCAATTCTATAAATAACTTTTTTTTGGTACGTTTCATAAATAAATTTGGTGATGTTTTTTTTTTTTTTTTGTCTAATCAATAATGGGACAAGGGCTAAATAAAACTTTATTTATTGTACCCAAAACAAAACGTACTATGAAACAGATCTGTGGTGGCCCAGCACGCTACGGTGTTTTAGTTTAAGGATGTCTTAAAGGCTAGTCCTTTGTAATCGGCAAAGCCCACTTGTTCAATCATATTGTTTATGAATGGGCCTGGGCCTGAAGACATAGCCTAATTAGATTTGCTCATCCACTTCTTGGACTCGAGTTGGTCTCCCTTGACATTGACGGTACGTCGTCGATTCTTTTTTTTTTTTTTTTAACATGTCCACACAATGGAAGGAAGAGGGAGAATTCGAACTTGTGACTTCCACTTCATAAGGCGTAGTTCATAGCCGATTGATCTAACCCTTGAGGACGTCATTATCTAACCCTTGAGGACGTCGTTGATTCATAACTAGTAAAATAATAAAAAATCTGACTGCTCAATTTAATTAATTAATAATTAACATATCAATGTTATATTGTTAATCATTTAATCAATTATATGTGAAGGAGATGGTAGTAAAAACAAAAAAAATATATATATAGAAAGATATTATGGAACCAAACAGTAATTACAAACCTTTCCTATTTTTCCTCAATTATCCAATTAAAGAAGCAAATTAAATTGCTAATACAATCAGAAAAATATAAATAAAATAACTATCAGGGTTAACATCTTGAAAGTACGTACATATTATGCTTTTGGAGCAAAATCAACGAGTATTTTGCATTTAAAAGCCATCAGAGCACTTCCAAGCTCAACCTACGTACCTAGGCTCACAATTCACAGATTAAGCAAAAAAATTTCTTGGCAAGCTAGGAGGAGATCTCCACATTCGGGTACGAAGTATTTATAAATACCACATGCATGTATGTAGATGAGTTTTTTTTTCCACATCTCCTCAGAACTTGCTAGAAACATCAACTGCAATTGGCTAAAAGTATACCTCAAATCTACTGCTATATATATTTCTTTCAGCGATGAGAATGCAATTAGGAAAAGAATCCGGGGTTGTCAAATGTGAAGTTGGGGTCGAATTCCTGACCAAATGGAAAGTCAAAACCAACCGTTGGAGAATTTGTAGCTGAGGTTGCAGCTGATATTATCTCTGTCAGCTCAGAATCACAGCTCTGAAAATGTTGCTGGTTCCCTCCAAAGCCACTCATCCCACTTGGAGAAACCGAGAAATAGTTTGCTCCAGATGTTGCAGGAGACATGAACGAAGGAGAATAGCTGCCCACAAAACTGCTGTCCATCATGGATGCCTGAAACACTTGTTTTTCAGTGTTCGATGTAGAAGCGAAGTGAAATGAAGGAAAAGCTTGCTCCTTGGTGTCTAAGTTTTCGGTTTGGACTTTGAGGGTTGCCTGGAAGTTCAAGAGCCTTTCTTGTGATTGCTGCTGATTTTGTGGCGGTTGGTGGTTGTTATGATGCTGAAAGCAGTCCATGTTGTTGTTTATTTGCTCCAGTTTTTCAGGAGTTGTTGGGGGAGGATTTATGTGGGAGCCTTGTGCACACGTGTGCCTTCCTCGGTAAGTGATTTCAAAGACAGTTGGGTCTTCATCGGATCGTTGAACTTGCTTTGTAGCCAGACAGCCTTGGACATTTCGATGGGTGCACCTATAGTAGCCTCTGCAAATTCCAACAATCAATTATATTGTTGAGGGCAGATTTAAGGAGGAAAATAAAATGTGCACATAAATTTCAATGTCGAGCCTAAATCATTGGAATAGGCCAAGAAGGATTCACGGGTGCATGAAAGAAAAGGCAATTCCCATTCAATTCTGCTATTATATATATATATATATATACACTCTACGTTGTTTTGGTGTTAAAACTTCCTTTATTGCCCATGAAGAATAAAGTTGCCATAAGAGAATTATGGAGTTCAGGACCACATGATAAAGCTTAAAGGGACAGATCGGAGTTGCCTCACCACTTGGGCACAAGTCTAATAGTAGGTTAGATATGTTGGTTTTCTGTCTCCAGAAGGCGGCTAACAATTTAGAATGCGTTGTTGGTAGAATTAAATGATTAAATTCAATTTTTTTTTACTACTTTAAACTTTTTGAAATAAGCATAATATCATATTCAGGTGATGAGTTAAAGTTTCTGAAATAAGCTGTGATGATTAGGATTAATCTGAGATTTAGTTGCATCTATATTCATGTCAACTAAACAGCATGTTTTCAAAATCTCTTATTGCCGGCCCTCGAGAAAACTTATTTGAAAACAATGAACCAAAATAGGTTTCTGCAGGATTATATATGTCCTACCTCGGATATTTGGCATTAAGAATGTCTTTCTGCCCATATTTCCTCCAGCTATAGCCATCATCAAGAGGCCCTTCAAGTCCCACGCCCGGACTAACTCTCACTTGTTGTGTCCACCCTGCCACAGCCTTTCTGCAGAAACACAAAAACTCAAACATTAATATATACCTAACAATTAGGCAGTTGAAATCAACTTCTATAAGGAAATATAATCAGAAAAAAGCGATATTTAGTAGATTGTTATATCATTAAGAAAGTCTACTAAATAGTATTAGTCGTTTAATTATTACTCGTAGCTTGAAATTAATTACCTCTTTCGAGAGGCATCTCTGTGCTCCGGATCCGAATCTTCGCTCCGTGGACTACCAGCAAGAGAAGGTGGGGATTCGGACATTCGTAAAAGGGCACCTCCTGTGTGCTGCGGCTCACCCACCGAGCTGCTCCACTGGAGCATTGAGAGTGCCTTCTCGTACGAAGTCAAGATCTTTGTGACCAAGAATTCGCGGGTCTCGTGCGATGAAGATGGCACACCGAGATGGCCTTGGAGCTGCCTTGCTAACTCCCTCCCTTGTGTTAGCTCATGTAGAAGATTCTTCTGCTCCCAATCTCCCATGTTTTCCATTGAACCCCAAAAACAAGTCTAGCTAGGGGATGACAAATGTTTGCTCAAAATACAGCCTGCTGGAATTTGCTGTGCTAGCTTTTGTTAGGAAAGACAAAGCTAAAAAGGCATGCAGATAGAGTTTAGCCAAAATACGAGGTGGGTTTCAGAAATCGATGCTAAAAAGAGGCTGTTTTTGACCTTTTTTTGCTTTAAATGCAAAACTTGGACATTTATGAAAAGCTTCTGCAAACGGGTTTCTCGCAAAAGGCCAAAACCATTGTCTAAAAGACACAAAAACAGAGCACTAGAGGAGAAGAAATGCAGTAGTGATCAGTTTGTAGTGATTTGGGGTTGTCAGAACAAGGAAGGAAGAATCTATGAAGGACGAGTATGGAGAGGTGAAAGCATGAGGAAGAAGGGACAGTATGGGTATGGCATTTAAGGAAGGCTCAGATTTGGAATTTTGGAAAGGGGAAAAAGAAAAAGAAAAAGAAAAAGAGAAAGTTTGACCGAGAATAGCCGAGTGGATTTTCTACATTGAGACCGGTCTTTGGTCATAGGAATTGTCTTCCAAGAGGTTCAAAGAGTCAGCAAGTTCAATTGCTGACCACTTCCTTGGAACCTTTTTGAATTGATAGAGGGCAAATGTGGGTCGTCGATAGAGGTGCATAAAATAATATATTATTAATGGAAAAGAAAGTCAGAGTTTTGGAGCTTGCTGACGAGGAGACCAAGGAAACTTCAACCTATCTCCGTGTTACAGTTACTACAATTGGTGCTATTTCCACGTAGGACACAGAGAGAGAGGGAGAGAGAGCGGAGAGGACAAGGTGATGACACGCGCGTGACGTTAACTTCAAACCTTTGCTTACGTTAACACTTGGACGAAGTACGTGAGAACCCAAACAAGCGTATTTTGTGCCTTTTGGTCAGGGAAACGGTCGGACTTAATCGGAGCATCATCTCCTCAAGATTCAGTTATGATACCGTCAGAAACTTGATCAGGACACCGATGAGACTCGATTAAGATGTTGTTGAGACTCACTCAAACTCAATTATGATTTGATTCAGACTTATTGAGATTTGGTTAAAGTCCAAAATCCGGTAAGACCCTATAGGCCGGTATACCACCAAGACTCAGTTGAAACTCTATTTGAGCCTCGGGAGACTCTACATGTCACTGCATGTTAAGATTTAGTAAATGCATATTCATAATTTAAAATTTAATATGATTGAATTAAATATATATATTTTAATTTTTTGTACATGCATGTTAAATCAATTTGATCATCGGTTATTAATATAATGTAACCATTTATTTGCTGAACTTATGTTTTATTATAATGGTTCCTTTACGTACGGAAGTGTAAACTACTAGGTAGTGAGGAGTACATATTCCAACGTGGGTGGCGGACTTAAAAAAATAAATATTGTATTTTTAAATATAAAGCAGCTGGCTTTTGAATAAATAAAAGGCAACTGGGTTGTCCTAGCAAGTCTCGATGCTAGATACTGATAATTTGGACAATTAGATGCACCAATATTTTGTTTGTCCCATGTATACACTAATTATATATAGTTTATCATACAATATTTAAAGCTTTAATTAGAAGTTTTAAGCAACTTTTGTAATAAATATTTTAAAATAAAATTTGCCTTAGCAGCCTAGATCAGGTCTATCCTTGAAAATATGTGAGATTTTATTTATTTATTTTTTCTAGTGAGAGGAGTTTAATTTCTGTCCTTTGTTTTCCCATGTATTGATAATTAAGGATGAATTTAAATAATCATTTAATTTGTAAGTCTATTTCTATCTTAATGGGGGTGGGGTGGGGGGAGAGAAAAGACACCATATATATCAGAAAATCCAGCAAATCCAACACGACAAGAAGTTGGTGATGAAAATGAATTCATGGGAGAAACATTCAAAACAAGATTTGGACCAGTTCAATGTCAATGCATGATTTTTGTACCAAGTCGGGGAACAAGCTTTTCTTTTTTTTTCTTTTTTCTTCTTTAATTTTATTATTATTTTATTTTATTTTCTGGAAAGGAGATCGGGTACGTGTAAACAAGGGTTGAAAAGTGGAGGCAAGTGTAAACTCTCCGAAATGGGGAATTGCTGAGTCGTTGAGAAGAAAGTCGTTTTCATAGCCGCAATTGTACGTGGGTCTTCTAGCTTCTAGACGTGGTCCTGTGCTTTGAACACATGGCTTGTATTGTAATTTGCATCAGAATGGGTGGAAACTCTCCGACCACGCTTGGAAAATAACTCCTGCATCTTATATAATTCAGGAAATTTTGGTTCAACTGATAAACATGTCATTAAGTAATGTTATAGTAATTAATTACAAACCACAATCTAATAGCATGTTCGTGTTTCTCACATGTCTTTTTGATATTTAACACTGTTTTTCTTTTCTTTTCTTTTTTTGAATGAAGTTGTCGATCTTTATTATCAATAATCAAATCTAGAATATAAGAACTCTAAACAAAAAGAAAAAGCTTCTCTGTTTGAAAAAAAAAAACAATATTCTCTAAGAAGATGATATCATAAATACAATAAAAAATTTATTCCATCCATATTCTATCTATAACCTCCCTAACTGCTTACTTTGGTAGTCCATGAGTTGCAGTAGTTTGGAGACGTTTTACGTGCTTTATATCCCAGCTCCTAGAAGAATCCATAACCAACTTAATATTCGCCCCTGTTTGCCCAATTCGACTCCAGCTAGCCTCATGTTCTAGGATCATGGCAACAACTTTTAGTGAATCACCTTCTAGAATAATGTCTTGTAAACCTAGATCCCGGCTGAGCTCCACCACATGTAGCCGCAGCCAGCGCTACTCTGGCCACTGGTCCCTGTGGATCTTCTTTAATTTTTTAATATATAAATTGTTTGTACTGTTTAATTTACTTGTTGTCAGTAACCAAATAAATTATATGTTCTTTTTGTTGGTGGGAATAAACATTCAAAAGTAGATTTGGACCAGTTCAATGTCAATGATTTGTTGTTGTACAACGTTAGGGGACAACTTTTTTCCTGGGGAGGAGAGAAAATAAGGTTTGAAAAGGGAAGCTACTCTGTAAAATCCCTCCAAAAATGGGGAATTGCTGAGTCATCGAGCAATAGTTATAGTGGATCTTCCTAGATCTAGACGTGTTGCTCCTTTGCATTGGTCCGTCAAACGTATATGGGTGGGAACCGTGGGAACTGGAAACTCCACGCACGTTAATAATTCCTAATGGGTGCGGACATATGAAAACGGCCCGCTAACCGCGTGGTGCATGTACTGAATACTTCATACATTTTAGAGTGCTTTTTATATATTATTATTTTTAAAATGTTTTCATATTGCAAGCCAATCGGAATGGGATTCTCACTCTTTCATTTAATTTGGTCAAAAAGTATTAATATTGAGATAAAAGTGTCCTCATCATTTTCGATTGAGACAATTTTGTCCCTAATTCAAGCTTAATTGGTTCCTCTCTATTTCATTTTAAATGAAAAGAATCCTAATTCAAGACAATCTCGCTATCAAATGATTTTTTTTTTTTTTTTTTTTGAAGTGAAATTCATTAAAAGCCAAATCAAGCTACATGTAAATCTGAAATTACAAAAGGCCATAGAAAATCAGGGAAGTGAGTGGTCCAAACACGTTCCTCCTCCAAAGTGGCTCCATGCTGCGCAAGTTGGTGGGCCACGTTGTTGGCTTCTCTCCCCACATGTTGGGCACTCCAGTAATCCAAAGTGCTCAGCAACTGCTTAGTGTCATCCACGAAATGCCCGTATCTGCCGCTGCATTCTCCTTCTCGTTGGAGCGCAGTAACCACTTCCACCGAATCGCCTTCTACGATGACACGTCGCAAGTTAAGTTTAATGCATAATTCAGCCATCATCCACGCAGCTACTGCCTCAGCTGTAGCAGGGTCCGTTATACACGGCGCTATCAAATGATATTGATGTAGCATTTAGTTCGCAAAATTTAACATTTTCCTCAAATTTGAATGTTGATGAACAAGCTATAAAAAAGTTAAAAGTCTTAACATTCTTTGTATCAAAAACCTTGGCCATCATATATTGTTATATGACAATAACTAGAAAAGAAGACTTCGAATATTAAAATATTGATTAAATGATTAAGTTTATATAGTTATATAAATTTAAACTTTGAGATAAGTGGTAATTTAAGGTAGTATTAAAACCATAGGTTATTAGTTCCAACCATGTTTCTCTCATATATTTTTCATTTCAATTAAATATTGTGATAAATGTAAAATTAATCCATATGGTTGGCTTAAATTACAAATTGCTCCACGTAGTATCAAAATAAACTCAAAGGTCTCTAGGGTATGCCAAAAAAACAATTTATTCCTTAAGGTCAAATTCTGTTAAAATATTTAACAGATTCCGTTAAGTGTTATGTTAAGGGCTAATAAAATAATGACATGTGTCACTCTTAATAAAAAAATATAAATATATTAAAAATAAAAAATTATATATAATTAAAAAAAATAAAAAATTATTTTTTGGTTAAAAAAAGAAAAGAAAAGTTGTGGCTGCCGAACCCCTTTCCTTTTTTTTTAATTAAAAAAAAAACTAATTTTTTAGTTTTTTTTTGTTTTATATATTTATATATATTTTTATTAAGAGTGACATATGTCATTATTTTATTGACCTTGATGTGGCACTTAACGAAAATTCGTCAAATATTTTAACGGAATTTGATTTCAAGGACTAAATTTTTTTTTTTGGCATACCCTAAGGAGCTTTTGAGTTCATTTTGATATTACAGGGAACGATTTGTAATTTAAGTCAACTATAGAGACTAATTTTACATTTATTCCGTAAATATTCAACTAATTGGGTCTCACTATTAAAACTTAAAGGGGAGTTTGAGCCTATATATATAAGGAGGAATATTAAAATATTAATTAAATAATTAAGCTTTTAAAATAAATGATAATTTAACATTGAAAAACTTGAATATAAAAACTTAATTAATAATTTTACATTTCAAAAAGTAAGAAGAATGAATTTTAAATAAAAAATATAATATAAGAAATTAAATAAAAATTATTTATTTATTTAATATTTAAATACAAAGAAATGGCTTCAGTTAAATTTGCTCGCTTAAGCCTCAAAGTCTATCGAACTAACCTTAATAAAAAATAGCAAGTGATTAATATAATATAGTTGTGTTAACGCTATATATACTTAACCTTTTACATTAAGATTACATCTTAATTAATATATAATACAGTAATTAATAAATACCAAATTACAAACAAGAACACCTATATCCTTTGACAAAATAAATATGTTAGAAGAAGTTATAATAAACAAAGGAAAAATGATTGAAGGATCCCCAACCTCTAATCCTCGAGCTCCATTGTTCTTCACATGGCTGCAATTGAGCAACGTAAAGATACCGCAGACCACCACACGAAGTAGGTCCCAAAACTGAAGTCATATTCCTCAGCCAATAACAGCCACCCACGTTGGCACGTTGGACCAACACCATCCATACCTTGCCCCCGAAAATATCTTCTCCTCCACTCTTAAGTCGCCACGTTGGAGCCTCCCAACGATCATTTCTCTGCTCCTGTAATAGCCACGTTAACCACATTCTTATTAAAGACTTAAACTTCCCCACGTGTTTGCATTATCCGCCGTTGTTTTATAAGACCCAGAACCTCTGTCGTTGGTTTCCAGAGATATAATTGTGGACACGGTAATTTCACGTATTTATGAGTTTTGTACATAAACTCCCAAACTTCCTCAGTTTGGAGATCCTAAAACTTGTGTATCAACTCAGAAAGTAGGATCAGAAAGTAACGAATCATCCAGGTACGCTGGTCTGGTTCTGCTTTGAATTCCCTTTTCTTCTTCATGTCTATTTCTTCTAAGAGAAACGTTTATAATTCGTTGGGTGTACATTACTTTAGAATCTTGATGATATCTTTTGCTAAGAAAGTGTTGTGACATGTTTCAGCAGTGAACTATTTCCTGTACTATAATGAATTTGAACGCATGATATCGTTAGTAAGTCGAATTGGTCCATACGGGCAAGTATTAGATTATTTTTATGCCTTTATATGCAGCTAGATTTTTGAAGTGTGCCATCAGTGGAAAAGAAAGGTGCCCTGTTTGAGATTGTATGTAAAACCATTGGTTATTTGATGAGTATAATCAGGGCGTTTTCGGTGTAAACTTGTTCATTTCAAGTTTATATTAATCACAGCATGATTTTGCTTTGGGGGGAAAGAAAAATGAAACTGGGTTCATTAGAATCAGCCTATTTGGGTTTATAATCAGTAAGGTGACCCGTTAAATAGGAGAGTATTGGTGCAAGATTTAGATTGCTAGTTTGTTTTGTGACACTCCAAGAAACAAGCTTTATGAAGACGACCAAGTTGTATATGCAATTTTGCTGGTCTTAGAGCTATATCTAAATTGGGTCACAGAAGAGGAACTTGTTAGAATATTACTTAAATGATTAAATTTATCATTTTTTATGGGCAGAAGCTTTTAGGATAAGTGGTGACATGTTATGTTATCCCACATGTTAAATTGAGTGTTACTCTTTCATATTTAACGGTTCCTAAATTTGTGTGAGGACTGAAATGAACTGGGAATACATGCTTCTTTTGTCATTGCAGGATTTGTGTCACATTCATTTTTTGAAACTTGGCATGGGAGTTGTGACTGTTTCCAGCTCAGCTGCTCGAACTCCGCTTGGTTTGAGTGGGAAATTCTCAGCTCAACGCTCTACTCTGAAAAGACCCTTGATAGTAGCCTTTAAAGCAGATAAATCCAACAGCAGTGCATTGGTTGCACACCAGGAGCAGATCCCTTTGCCCATAGAAACCAGTAAGGATAGACGGAAGAGACTAGGAAAAGCTAGCAAACCTTTGAGAAGAGTAAAAGCTGTCATTACAGATGAAGCTTCTCCGAGTGCCACCTTGGAAGTGGATTACAATGAAGCCGCCGCCCAGCTTGAAAACATATACAAGCGAAGCCCAGCATCTGATACTTCTGATGTGGAAAATGTAGGTGGCATGATGAGTAAAAGCCAGCGAAGGAGGAGGAAGATTAGTGGTGGTGATGAAAAAGCAGAGAGGAGAACCAGCAATAATGTGATTAAGAACCAAGCAAAGAAGGTTAAAAGGTTGAGTCTTGATAAAAGGATTGCATTGAAAAAGAATAAGGAAGATAAAGTGGTTGCTCCAACGCGGAAGAGGAAAGATGTTAAGGGTGAAAATGCGAAGATTGAGAAGCTTGTAAGGGAGTACTCGGCTTCAACTGATTTGGTTAGTTTGGACTGGAAAAAAATGAGGATACCTCCTGTTCTTCCTTCTTCTGAACATGTTTGGTTATTCAAGTTGATGCAACCCATGAAGGTGGGCCTTCTATTTCCCATTTGGATACAAAATTTTCTCTTTCTCAATTTTGCATATTAGTTCTGTTCTTTTTTGAAATGAAATTGAGTTATCTTTGTCTGATATGTTATGATTTCTGACAAGTAGGCACTCCTTCAAGTGAAAGAGAATTTGCTGAAAGATTTGGGGAGAGAACCAACAGAAGGCGAATTAGCTGAAGCAATGAATATGAATGTAGTTCAAGTGCGAAAACGCATGGAGGTTGGTCGAGCTGCAAGAAACAAGCTCATTAAGGTAGTATTTCTTTTTTTTTTTCATTTTTTTTTCTTGGCAACAAAGTGTCTTGTCCTCTCTTCTTTAGGAAAAGTTATAGAGATCTTCTCATCATTTAAAAGACATTGTAGAGGATATATACAATTTACATTGAAGCAAAGAGAAAATGCACAGTCAAAGAGCGCCTGTAAAGAATTGAGACAGTTATGTCAGAAATGGGTATCTTTCTAGGGTCAATTTGGCTTAAAATTTATGGTGCATATAAAATGCGCCGTGAGTGACAATTACAACATTTGACTTCCAGTCCAAGTAACCTCAGATACAATAGGCACATTTTAATTTCCTGTGATGGTCTAAAAACTCGGTCTCTGTCCTGTTCTATTGTTCTATTTTCTCTGTTATTTTTGGCTTTTGTATCTTTTGATCGAGAGTTGAGGCTGATTATATTGTCTGCAGATGGTATTAAGCAAATAGCTATGCGTGGTTGCTTTCCGTTTACTTACCAAGAACTGACTACATTGAATGCATTGATGCTCTTAAGGATCTTGGATTAACACATAATGTTTATATCCATTGCAGCACAATCTCCGGCTCATTTTGTTTGTAATCAACAAGTATTTTCAAGACTTTGTAAATGGCCCAAGGTTTCAAGACCTTTGCCAGGCAGGAGTGAAAGGACTTATTACAGCCGTTGATCGTTTTGAACCAAAAAGGAGATTCCGGCTCTCCACTTATAGTCTTTTTTGGATTAGGCATGCCATTATACGCTCCATGACACTCTCAAGCTTTACTCGTGTTTCTTTTGGCCTTGATTCGGTATGCTTTAATTTCTTCCTCCCAAGCTTTCTATGCTCCTCTCTGTTAATAGTAGCATATTCATCTCCTGTGAATAGTAGTCTGTGCAGGATGGAAGAATTCATTATTTGAAAGTGGTACATTGTTGCAATTAATACAAAGGCAAGAAAAGGTAGAAATAACATGGCAGGCGTGCTAAATATGCATGTGTTCACTTGTGTTTATGCAGGTTAGAGTAGAAATCCAACGAGCCAAACTTGAGTTGTTGTTTGAGCTTCACAGATTACCAACAGAGGAAGAGATAGTAAAAAAAGTTGGGATCTCCCCTGAGAGGTATCATGAAGTTATGAAAGCCGCGAGACCTGTTTTCTCTCTCCATTCAAGGCATGCAACCACACAAGAAGAGTACATTAAGGGGATCACTGATGTTGATGGTGTTGGAGCTGATAACTGGAGGCAACCTGCTCTTCTCAGGATTGCTCTTGATGACGTGGTAATCACTCATCCTCCCCAACCTTGCATTTCGTTCTGCATAGCTTACTTTCTCTTGTTCCTAAACAAATCTCATCCGGCTTGTTGAATTCTTTCACCAGTTGAAAATTTGAGAATCTGCTAATGAATTAGGTCTTAGAATAATTAAACTAAATAACTAAATTCATCCATTTCTTTTCGCTTAAACTTTTGAGATAAGTGATAATTTAATTTAGTAATATAACAAAAGTCTTGAGTTCACATTTTGTTTCCGTCATTTACTTTTCATTTCAATTATATATTCTACTTATTGGGTCTCACTTATTATAGAGAATTTGAGCCCACACGTAAAAATGGGTGTTACAATATAAATTAATGATTAAATTCATTCTTTCCTTTTTTAGTAAAAGTGAGGCTTTACCTTTACTTGAAATCTTGCTGTCAGAAGTTAAAAACTTGTATTTGAAAATCTTTTTCCAGCTTGATTCTCTAAAGCCTAAGGAGAGCTTGGTAATGAGGCAAAGATACGGGCTTGATGGTAAAGGTGATAGAACATTGGGAGAGATTGCTGGAAACTTAAATATTTCAAGAGAAATGGTTCGGAAGCATGAAGTGAAGGCTTTGCTGAAGCTCAAGCATCCAGCTCGAGTAGATTATCTTCGCCATCATTTACTATAAACTAAATAGATAGTATCATATATGTCTCTTATATAACTCTCTCTCTCAAGGGTTTCTGCTTGCCAAATCCTGCTCTGTCTCTGTATTATATATAGTCTTTTAGCAACCCAAACATTGTAACACCAAAAAAAAAAAAAAACCCGAGAAGGAAGCTAGATAAACATAGAAATCCAATACTACATAATTGAACTTCAAGATTCAGCATTGCTGATAGGCATGTATAGATTGGGATGAAATAATTTGGTCTTTTTCCAAACCTTAGTTCTTCCCAATGGTTTATAGATAAGCAGTTCTAAAACAATTCAAGAACCTATGCTCAATATATATATCTATGAAGGTAGGATTCACATGTTTTCACTATGTTGTAGACTTCATGTTGCCAATGTAATTAGGAAAGCACGAACGACAGCTCAGTAAATTAAATTAGAACAAAGGCCTTATTTATTAAACAACAAAGGAAAGTTTACGGCACTGTGCTGCATTTTGGGGGAAAGTGTTGCATCAAATGCTTACCTTTGCTGTCACAACTTTGGGTGATAAAGACTGGGTTTCATTGTCATTTGAAAAAATTGAATGTGTAATTTACTTTTTTATCTTTCTGATAAGAGTATCTTTTGTTCAATCGTAACTAAGAACTTTTTACTAGCTAATCATTTTTCAATGAATTAGACATTTTGTAAATCAAATGGGACCTAATCCTTATTCTGATGATCACAATCAAATTACATAATAAGAGCAAAATTTTTTTTTTTGTCTTTAATATTTAATTTCATTATAAAATGATTGGTTTTTAAGATAATTCATTTGCTTAAGTCAAAAGCAGCGTGGTTCATCGTGAATGGGACATGCATGTACAGCTCTTGTACCATAGCAATAAGGATAAGGTTTGAGCAGTAACGTTGACAGCACCTGATGAGGACAAAAATGCTGCTATTTCTTGGAACCGATGCCTTTCTGCATAACTTTTGAATATATAATAGGGTTAAATACCAGATTTTTTTTTTCGGGTTTCTTAATATTATTTTATTTTTTTAAAGTTTATTTTTATTATATGAGATTTTTTTGGTTTTGATAAAGAATTAAATTATTTTTTTATAGTAATTTTTTAGTTTTGTTTTTTTTTGTTGTTGTATTTGGACTACTCATATTCTAGATTTTGATTGTTTGATGTAGATCTGATACTTGAGTTAGCTTTAGTTGTTTTACTTGTAATAAGGCATCCTAGGGTTTAGTCCCCTGGCCTTGGGTTGTAGGGGTTCCGTTAGGAACTACACCTATGTATTGTTAGTATATGCTTGTTGTAGATCTGTTCTATTATCGGAAGTCACACATAGGTTAGTCGGTTGGTGAAATCGTAGTTTTGACTATAGTTTTGTCTTAACTATAGTTAAGATTTGTCAGAGTTTTATTACTCTGTATTGTATAAGTTTCGTGCTTTTAACTTTTACCTTAATAAGATTAGTATATTTTCAAAAAAAAAAAAAAATATTATATTAATTGTCTTAACATATTGATACGTAAATCAATTAAAAATTGACATTTAATACAAGTAGTTATGTCATTAGTAATGATGTGATTACCTAATTAATTTTTAAAAAATAAAATTAAAAAAAATATTTTTTTTTTCCAAAAAGAAAAAAAATCCTCATGCCATTTGACGTGGACGCGTCGGAACTCGAGGAAGAAGATGACGAAGTGATGGAGCCGAACAAAGATGGGTCCTACCTGGACGGGGAGGACCGGCTCTTCTTGGACCGAAAGAAGCGTTTGGGGTTGAGATCGATGTTTTTTGGGTTGATCTGAGCGATCTTCATTGCGAAAATCACAGAGGAAAAAAAACAAAGGAATAGTTGAAAGAGAAAGCAGATAGAGAAAGACAGGAAGAAGGGTGGAAGGTCGGGGGGTTAAAAAGCAAGAAAACGGGTAGTGCCATCATGGCCCATGGCAACTTCCACGAAGCACCCCCATCCGGCATATATATATATATATATACCTGTACGTATTTGTCTCACTTGTTGATCCATTGGCCAATATTAAAGGAGGGAAGGGGGATGATTTATTTTTTATTATGATAATATCCATTGCTCTGACAGTTTCAAAAAATATATATTTTTTGCTAAATTTAAAAGCCAAAGAAAAAAAAACAAGTAAAAAGACAGAAACAACTTTTGTGTAGCAATTGAAAATATTCAATGATCAAAGATTTTGGAATTCTCTTTCTTATGCAATTTTCTTCTGTCGGCGAGCCCTTCCCACTCCCAGTGTCTCATTATCCAAAACCTCTCTATTTCTTCCGCATTTCTGCCCGGAATCCTGCCCGCTATTAAATCCCACCTGAAATCATGAATCCCAAGTGTTAATATTTGATTATCAGTACTAGTGACTAGTACTGGCCAAGAACTTTATGATCTTCAAGTGTGTCGATCAAAGAAGATACTTAATTATAAAGACATTTATATATTTTGAAAGCTTTCCAAAAAAATTGGGTTGCATGCATGCTGGTTCCTCTCGACCAAACAACGAGAGTATTAGGGTGTCATATGAATATTGAACAAGGTTAGTAGCAATAGGGTTTCATCCCCCTCAATTCTAGACTCCATGTGTTAGGATATTAATTTAAAAGATTAAGACTATCATTTTCGATTAATTAATGAAGTGGTGTAGGCTGGATATCAACAACTTTTCTTTTTACTTTTATTGAAGTACAGAAGTATACTTAAATTAATAGACCTACTAACTAAATGATAACCTTAATTTGATTGACTTTGAGCCAAACCCATTAAATACATTAATGACCAAACCTTAACCATAATTAACCCAATGAATTTACTTTGGCCAAAACTCATTTGTTGAATTATAAAATAACACCCATGACTCTCAAAAATTCACTAAAACATATATAAACCCATAATGTAAAAATAGGGACAATACAGAAGTAATAGTCCCCTTACACAAATGGTTATGACTAAAAACTACTAGAAATATTAAGATCATACAGCACAAAACCAGTCATAATAAAAATAAAAGGACAATTAACTAGATTTGGAGCACAACCATTTTAATTTATATTACTGCACTAAAAAAAGACAAAATCATAAGTAATACAAATAAATCCGAGGCATTAATTTTATAGATCATCATAAGAAGATTTTGTGCAGCAGAATCAACAAGTAATTAAGCAGCCTTATCTAGGGTGTCTGAGTCTCTTCTAGCTGTGGCCAAAAGCCACAGTCCACACGTTTCTTCTAGTCAGTACCTCTTCTTTTATACAGTAGTACTGTTTCACGCATGCCCATGTGCGTTGGTATCAGTCTGATCTAAAAAGAAAGAATTATTGCCCATGTAAATGGATCTTTGTCTACCACCTAAATTCACTCCAATTTGCCTAGAAAACAGTGTGATTTGATTGTCAAACCCATGAACCACTTTTGTTTAATGATGTTCTTTAGAAAGCAGAAAAAAGAAAACGCTAAAAATATTATATAAATCACAAATGAGTGATATGTTATATTTAGAGATGACATAATAGTAATTAAATCATTACTTCTATTACAGTTGTAAACTAATTAATAATCACATATATATATCAAGTTTATAAACCTCTCGATCACCCCTGTGCATGGGACCTAATTCAATCCAAATATGAATGAAATTATCATATGGTATGATGCAGATGACTAACATTATCTACTTACAGTTTTGTGATGATCAGCTTACCTCTCCCCAACAAGTCTATACATTCTACAGATGAGATCTTCTTCTTGGTCAGTCATGTTTATAATCTGCCACTCAATACTACTAACCTCTGCCAGAGAAATGAACAAAACAAAAAAGTTTAATCTAAGAGGAAGAAACCAACCAAAAAAAAAAAAAAACTCCCATTATTGAGAGCAAGCATATATATATATATATATAAGCAAAAGAAGTGGAAAAGGACACTGACCCTCAGACTCAAAACTGGTGATTTCGGCTTGCGGCCGGCGACGTCGACCGCCCATGGAGGTAAAAAGGAGAGGAAGAGGAAGAGTAGAAATTAAAGTGGGAGAGAATAAAAGAGAAGGAAGAGTAGAGGATTGCCTAGGGAAGGTAAGAGATAAGTTAACACAGTATATATGGGTGATCTGGATTCTGGGAGTTCAAACAAAAGGGAATGTATGTTTGATAGGACTGCCCAACGAACCAAGCAGATGCGTGTGTGTCTGTGTTGACTTGTAGGCTTGTGCCTTTAATTACCGAGTTGGTAGATCGATGGTTGAATAGTCAGTAGAGGGGGAAAACTGAGAACATTTAGAAATATATAATTAAGATAGTCAGATAGAGGCATTAATTAATGTATAGTTAATTAGGCTTTTTAAAATTAATCCTCATCATAATATTTAAGGGTGTTGGAGACTTGGAGTTAGTTTAATTTAAAGTTTATATCTTATCAAAATGATAAGTACCCTTGTCTTTATCTTAGAAGGAAAATAATACCTGCATGTGAGACGTTTAAAAAAGTTGTGCTCTCATGATCATTGTAATCATATCTATTCATTCATTTCTAAAGTCGAATGGTTTGATGAGCCATATATCTCATTTTTATGAGAGAAAAATGATATTAGAGCATTCATATTAGGTTATTTAAATAATTTTTTTAAAAAAAAATTAAAGACTTATTTTTAAAATAAACCAAATATCAAACTCATTATATTTTTCTCTACTTTAATTAAATAATAATATTATTATTTAATTCTTTATAGGTCTATTTCTATATCACAGTACTGTTTTAGTTAGCTAGGGTGAGAAGTGAGAACCACCGAACAAAATAGAAGGGAGTGGTGTGAAAACAAAAAATTGATATAGAAATATCATAATATTTTATTTAATGTCATAATCATTACTTAATTACGTACTCTGGTTGTTGCCGTGCCCTAATTTGCTACCATCAGAAAAGAAAGAATCGAAGAAGACAAAAACCCTCTCTCTCTTTTCCGGTCCTTGTTTATTTATTTATTAAAATAAACATAAGAAACGAAAAAAATATCAAGGTAGTAGTTCAATGGTCTTAAAAAAAATGTTATGAGGTTGGATACGCACTAAGTCTTGAATTCAACTCCTGTAATGAAAATTTATTATCCTATTAATATTTATAATCTTAAACTTTATTGATGTCCTAATAGAATAGGTGTTAAATTATGGTTTGATTTATCTTAAAAAAGTGTTTATGTTTTTCATTGTTTAGGCTCCTCTTAAGTGACACCCCGTAGATTGTTGTTATTATGGTCACGCTCTAGTAAGATGACTATAATTCACTTCACCCTCCAATTTTTTTTCTTAGGAAAAAAAAATTCAAAAAAAAATTCCTTCATCCTACGGAATCTCCATTACTCCTATGTATTGTCTTTTTCGCGTCCTGTTGGTCGAACATCTCGCTACAAAATTAACAGCATCATCATGATCGAGTTGTCACGCGGCACGCGCAACTGGCCACATGTATTGCAAGTAGTAGACGTACGATACAAGCGATGAGCTCCGATGGCCATGCCTGCCAGTTCCGCACTTCCACGGCCATTAACACTGGATACGTCTGTCACGCCAGCAGCCTGCTGTTTTCTTCCATTAGAGTGAAAGAACTCCATCATATCACCATGCTCATAGACTCATTTTGACCATTTTTAGGCATCGCACCAATTGCACAAGAGAAAGGATTTTCAAAACAGGGAAATGGAACCATAAATATGACCAAAACTAGATTGGGTCCGGCCTTTTCCAGTACTCTATGTATATATTGTTTGGAACTTGGAAGGAAGCAAAAGATACGGTGCTCCTTCATTAATTATCCAACATATATACGCTATTTGCATCATAGCCTTTGTACAGTACTGTTGTCCAAATTAAGTTATATATATATATATATATGTCCTAAACTAGGCCTAATTAAATGGAAGTTATTAGTTTAAATTCTCTTTGTCATTTTCTTGTTTAAATGTTATTTTTATATTAAATGTGATAAATAAATGTGAAAAATACGTATTTTTTGAATTCTATATGGATAATGTGAATTGAGTTGAGTTGGACCAACTTGTGGGTGCAATATTTGGGCCAGACTCGCCCAATATCTAAATACAGAAACAATCCCTGCCATTTGAGTTCTGGGCCTGAAAGCTGAAAGTTTGAATATGAGCTGGGAAACGGCATGAAACGAGGTTTACCTTAATTTTCTAGTCGACCCATGAAACCAATAAACTGTTGCAAGCGTGGAACAAAAGAATTTTACAAACTGTTGCATATCTATGTGAATATTTAATTGGAACATCTTCAGGTCCACTTACCAGACAGCCTAACCAATTAAGCCCAATAAGAAATTACATGGACCTTAATTTTCAAATAAAAATAATAATAAATCCCTAATTGAAGCCGAAAACATTCTTCAAGTACTATATTTTGCATTGGTTTCCAGAGGAGGAATGTTCACATTTTACAAAAAAAACTTTTACAAACTGATGTGGCACAATATAAGTAGATATAAGATAAATTCAAATTTTGAAAAACTCCATCATGTTGTGGCACATCAATTTGTAAAATATATTTGTAAACCTAGCATTTTTCTTTACAGAAAACGCTCTTCACCGACCAAAGTTTTTTGTTTGGGAGCATATTGTTGGCATTATCCCTCCTACCCCACACCTAACCCACAATTAGCCAATTAGGCTACATATGTGCATCTATCCACTTGCAAAGCAAGCATTGTTGCGTTAATTCTAGCCAAGTAGCCAGACTCTTGAAAATTTTGTGGTGCCAGAGGAGCATATTTTGAGCCTAAAATTAAAGGATTCCATATTGCTCGTGCATTAATTTCGTCTAGAATAAATTAAGCTTCTTGTTTACGATTTCGCTCAAGTTCTTGTATTACAGAGATCGACACTTAAGAGAGTCTTTTAACGAGATTAATATATATATGTAGTATGTTGAGATATCACTCCACTTGTAAAATTGTTAGATTTTGCAACTATATATAACAGCCGGGACGAATGAGTATCCAAAGACCATGACCCCTAGAGTTTGGGGAGGTTTACTTTTGAGGTTTATATTAGACTTTTAATAAGATTATAATCAGAGACAGATCTATGGGGGACTGGGAAGGGCCTGATCCCCCCCAAAATTACAAGGAAAAAAAAATTGAAGGCAAAAGAAGAAAAGGTTTAAAAAAAATATTAAGTTATTTTTTTACCAATTGGTCCCTCCCCAAAAATATTTTGACCCTTGGTCCTTCCCTAAATTAAAAACTGGATCCGTCCTTGACTATAATATTCTCAACAATGTCTTTAAAATATACTTTTTAGCACGTTTGTTGCAATGGAAATTGATTGTAATTTTTTTAAAAAAATAATAATAATAATATTGTTGATTTAAGACAATAAAATATAAATTTTTTTTTTCTTTTCTAGTTAATTACTTTCGTCGGAAATGGTGTCTTTTGGGAAGTTCGGTTGACAACTACTATATATCTAGATGTCTTTTATGTGAAAAATGTATCTCTTATGTGTGAAGATGACTCACAGGCAGTATGTCTTTTCAGTTACATATTTTCGCCATGAGGTGTCTTTCGGCTATTTTCAATGCTTCAGATACTTCTACATCGGTTTTGGTTCTGAATTTGACTTCGAATTCTAACGATTTTAAGAAATATTTTTGCGTTCATCATAGATTCAGAATGTAATTGAATCTACATAAAGTGGAGGTCACAAGTTCGAATTTTCCCTCCTCATTCTCTTGTATAGTCATGTCAAAAAAAAAAAAAAAAAGAATGTAACACTCAAAAATTAATTAATTAATAATTAACTCAAACTGTTACCATTTAAGCCTTAATCAATATTAAGGTATATTGTTTTTTTTTTTTTTTTTAGTTAGTTACTTTCTTTCTTTTTTTTTTGAAAAGGTTAGTTACTTTCGAATGCATGTGAAAGAGTGTCTTTTGGGAAGTTCGGTTGACAACTACTATATGTCTTTTGTGAAAGGGTGTCTCTTAGGCGTGGAGATGTCTCACAACCTGTCTGATCTCTTCAATTACATTTCTTTGTCATGACATGTCTCTTGGCAGGGCTTACACATTTTCATCTTTATATATAAGGGTGGTGAGTTTTTTTTTTTTTTAATTTTTTATTATTATTTTATTCAACATAAGGAAGGGGCTAGAAAGGGGGATGTATCCCACTCCTAAAGAGAAAAGAACATAAAATGGGGGAGTAATTGAGAATGCTTCCACACACTTGATTTAAAGCGGTCCATTTGATGATGTGGTGTGCATTAAAATTTGCACATCGAGAAAACGTCAGCAAGAGCTTGGAAAGAGGCCCATTCAGTGGCTATGTGAGGGGAATTAATAAGGGTGGTGAGATTTGTTTTTGCAAGTAATAACCTTACTTACAACTTTCAGCCTTAGACGATTTTGGGAGAATTCAAGCGATTGCTTATTGAATTTTATTAAGGCTCTGTTGTATCCTGGAGGAGATTTGTCAAAAACCCATCAGCAAATTGGTTCACATGGGGGACAAACTACTCCTTAGAGACAACATCTTACTTAAGAGGTATAAATAAGCTTCAAATACTAATCTTTAAAGTTCTGTTAGGGAGAAAAGTAATTAGGGAGTCAACCAAGAGTAGATTAATATACATATTTGGGCATTACTTTTAGTTCAAAAGTCTAAGCTAATAGACTTGGGTCATTTAGGTATATTAACTACTTTTATTTTTATTTTTATTTTTTATTTTCTTATACTTTATATTTTATCAATGTGGTACACAAAACTTACAAGTGCACTCACTTGTGAGTCTTTTTCCACATTAACCCAACCCCCTTTGTGTGTCTCTTTGGTCTTTACACAAGAGTATCACACATACCCTAAAAGCAAAGCCAAACCAGCTATTTTTACTGAACTCAAACCAAATATATATATATGGACACAACTTCTAACTCAAAAGTTTGAGCTAATGGGCTTAAGTTCACTTAAGTATATTAACTACGTACTATTTTTCTTTATACTTTACCAATTTGAGATATAACACTCATAAGTGCATTAACAACACATTTGCATATTTTCATAATGAACAAAAATGGTGGGATAAACACTAACAATTGATATGTTTATTTCATCATCATCCAGATAAACTATAGGCATAATCTTAATTAAGAATATTACTAGTCAAAGAAAGTTGAAACATCTACTTTCTCATCTTTTAGCACAAAGAACATAAATTCTCTCCAAAATGGGTTGGAAGAATTTCTCTCGACCCATTTTAAAAGAATGTCACGTGTTCCTTTAGTTCATGAAAACCACATATTTTTTAAATTAGCGTGTAAGAATGTGTTTCTCACAAATTCAAGGGACATGCAAATTTTATAAAGTAAGTTGAAAGATTTTTTCAGAAATTTCTATCCTTCCATGCCACAAGGACATCTTTGTACACCCTACAATTTTCCCTTTTACCATAACATTTTAAATGCAGGGAATAATATGAAAAACACAATTCATTAAAAAAGATAAAGTTAGATGAGGCACGATGTTGTCCTATTTTAGGCTTTGATTGAGACCAATCATCAAATGATAAGAATTTTCTAATATTCATATCACCATGTTGAAGCCTATGTTAATTGTTCCAATAATTCTTTGAATTTCACGTTTGTTGATTAAGTGCATTACAACATGTGCATTATATCAAAGGGCAGAGTTCAAACATCCACATCAAGGTGATTCTTTGCTTGATATCACCAACAAAATGCACTTGGCATGTTTCTCTACCTGGGAATATATATATTCTGTGTGCATGCTCACATACCATTCACTTGTAAACACCACAAAATTTACATATATTCTGTATTCTATGATTATCAATCAAAACCTTCTAGGTCATAGAATTTGCAGTATTAGAACACCAACGATATAATTATCTATAACATTGACGATCTGATTAAGGAGGATAAAGGTTGTAATATTAATTATATTCGCAGCAACCAGAATACCATAAAGTTACTGACCTTTTTAAAAATGAACACACATAATATATAGAAGAATATTCAAGTACTGGAGTATACCATACCGAAATAAAGCATCAGAAACCCAATGTTGGGTTGAGGATATAGAATTTTTAGATTTTCGAAGCAAATATGAATGGAAGACAGCCAAAAGGAGGTGAGAACATGATCATATCAGATAATTTTCTTTATTAGCAGAAAAATATTTAATTTATTAGCCATAAAAGTAGAGCAATGCTACAAGTCCCTCTTGTGTCCCTCTAAGAATGATGTGGCTTTTAAATCACCATTGAGCTTGTGATTGATTATTATAGGATTTTGATCAAATTGTAATTTTAAGAACCACATCCTTCTTGGAAGGACACAAGAGGGTCTTCTAGAATTACTCATAAAAGTACCTCCAATTTTTTTATTTAACATAGTTTGATTAAGAGCATCTCTAGCAGTGTAGCTAAAATGGGGAGAATAGTTATATTTAGCTATTTTGATTTTTTGCCTTTTTTTTTGCTCCAACAGAATAGCTTAGAATTAGCTATTATACCTTAACTGCTACAGTTAATAGCTACAAATAGTTATTCGCTGTAAAACACTAGATTGAATTTTAATACAATATAATATTATTTTTAATATTACTTTTTTCCTTTAATTAAGTATTGGCAATAATATAATAAAAAAATAATGAATAATATTTTAAAGCAAGTAGCTAATAGAATAAAGAATCTGTTAGAGTTGGCATTAAAAATGGGTAGCTAAAATAAAGAATTATACTTTTTGATTAATTATAATAACTATTACTACCGGAGATACTCTAAGAAAGACTTCTCCAATATGTGCCCTATCATTTGATTTAGTTCTCCAAAACCCTGACCATTACAAACCAACTTTAATTAGGAGCAGAATTGGAATAAATCTTATTTACTTTTCTTCTATAGAAAGCACACCACTAAAAGCTTAACTGTCGATTCCATTTAGAAAATTCTTCTTCTCTTGTGTTCTAAAACTATTTTGATGTGTGGATGGGAATAATAACTTTCTGTACTCCGTAAGAGGTTGTCCATATGCAAATTATTTATTTGAACAAATATTGTTTTCTTATGAATGATTTATGTTGATGTACAATGGGAATTTTATGGTGGAGCACTTCCAAAACTGATTAGATTAATCATTTTTACTCCAACTAGGTCTATGTTGGACAACATACACAAGCTCCAAGTCTTATATCTTGGATAAACTTTTATACTAACTTAACTAAACTTGCAGCTAATCATATTTTGACGTTGAATTTGCCGACACTAAAACTAGTAACGATGAAAAGTAAGAAGCTAACTAGCTAAGTCACTTTGCATGGACTTTCTATTATTTGCAACTGATAATATTACACTGCCATTATTGTTATAACAAGTTTCTAAGTCCCATGTCTTAATGAAAATGGAAGCCACATCATCATCAATCAAGAGAGCACTTCTATTTTAATAACGTATTTTAACACCTTATTGGCAAATATAATGCTCTGGAGGCAGAAAAGAAGGAAGCACTTGGTATATCAAATATTTCATATATTATGCATTGCCAAATAACACGATAGATATTATTGTCAAGTGGATAGAGGAAATCCGACGGGCATCTGCCAGTCGGCAGAGAACCAAAATAGGTAGCAATTCCATTTCTGTTGTTTCTCTAATTCTATGACGAAAATTAACATAGAGTTTTCATGGAGCTTTTTCTTTAGTACTAAAAAGCTGAACAAGTTGCTTACAATGACATAGACAACACTTCGATCTCATTCTTCTTTCAAATTTCTATAATTTTGTTTTATCTGTCTACCCCATTATTTATATCCCCTGATCGAAGAGTGTTAAACAGTCAACATAGCATTCATAAGTACTATTTGTTCTGACTCTTATTGTTGGGACCATTTCTACATCTTAGGACTATCCTTCCAGAGCAAACATGGGAGATAGGTTGCGGATGGCAGTGGGAATCATGGGTACTTTCTTTGTTCTTTGTTTATTTTCTCAGCTCCCAATCATTATGAAAGACCAAATGTCAAAAAAGTTTCACTTAATAATCATACTTTCCTGGTGTTTATTGCAGGGAATGCTGCTTCTGTGTTACTTTATGCAGCTCCCATGTACGTAATGGCAACATGCTATTCTGCTGCATAGTTGACTCTATCTTTATTTAATTCCAATGAGCAATACTTAATAGGTTGAATCATTGACCAAGTTACTCAACTTTTTCCATTATGATTTTCTTTATGTTTTCAGATTAACTTTTACAAGAATCATAAGGAAGAAAAGCACAGAGGAGTTTTCATGTGTTCCTTACATCATTGCACTAGCAAACTGTCTCTTTTATACTTGGTATGGATTGCCAGTGGTAAGCCATGAGTGGGAAAATCTTCCTCTAGTTACCATCAATGGCCTGGGAATTCTTCTCGAGTTCTCCTTCATTTTCATATATTTTTGGTTCGCTTCAGATAGAGGCCAGAAGGCAAGTTTCACATTTCATGTTTAACAACAAAGTCTTTCCAGTATATTTGATATATTATGATTCCCATCCGTTCATATTGTAATGATTTCGACATATATACATGAAAAAATGCTGTATATGTTTTTCGACAAACGTAGGTTTTCTATTTGCCATGTCAAATCCTTCACACTTACATGCATAATGTTCAGTTGAAGAGTGCATTTTAATGATTTATGAATACCGAAAGGGTGCAGACGAAGGTGTTTGTGTCGGTGACATGTGTTATCATAGGATTCAGCATCCCTGCGATCATCTCAGCTCTTGTTTTCCATGATCACCATCATCGAAAGGTGTTTATTGGGAGTGTAGGGCTTCTGGCCTCTACAACAATGTACGGTTCTCCACTGGTAGTTATGGTGAGTCATCTTTTTCTGATTATTTCAAATCCATTCAAGATGTAGCATGTACGCATGCTTCTTCATGTTTTGCGGTATTACAATTTTTACTACAAATTTTTTATACACATAACAATCTAAGTGACATTTATTACGTCAACCACTAAACAATTAATTTTGTTGCCTAATTTTTTCATTATCAACATATTGTCATATAAATTTGTAAGAAAATTGTAGTAAGAGCTATAGTAACCAAACATTTTCGCTTCTTAAGTTTTTGTTCTTACACATGATACTCTGTTGCAGAAGCAAGTGATACTTACAAAGAGCGTGGAATTCATGCCGTTCTACTTATCTTTTTTCTCATTCCTTGCTAGTTCATGTTGGATGGCTTATGGAGCACTGAGCCATGATCTATTTCTTGCGGTTTGTATCATGATTAAGCTCTAGTTTTTTTTTTTTTTTCTGTCAAAATAATTTCTATCCTGTAAAACTAACATATGCTTTGATTTTCCAACTCCTTTGCAGGCCCCGAATCTAGTTGGTTGTCCTTTAGGCATCCTTCAACTCATACTCTACTGCAAGTATAGGAAACGAGGAATTATAAAAGAACCAAACAAATGGGATTTGGAAAAGAACGATGAGAAGTCCAAACAGTTGCAGCTGGTGACTAATGGCAGCATTAATGGAAAAAATTGAAGAAATCAACTAAGATCTGACTATGTTCCATTTCAATGTTGTGTCTTTAAAATTTTAGTTCAAGACAGGTCATGCATCAATGCATGTATATGTACATGCATGCGAGTGTATTTTGTCTTTTATCTTATGTAATGATCGGTACTATTCTAAGAGGTTTGTTTGTGACAGAGAGAACCTTTATTCCATTAAAAAATAAAATTCAATGAACCTAAAGAGGGCAGGAAAATAAACTCCTAAATATTAATTTCCTCAAACAATTCTAAAATCTAGAATTATGCCATTACATGAATTCTTGAAATTTAACCATGAATGCAACAAAATAAACTCAATTCCTTGTTTCTGTAAACAACAATATAAAACAGAGTACTAATTTGAAAAATAAAACTCCGAATGGAATCCATGCCCAGTATTATATGTCTAAAATGCAATTCTATTTGCCAACTCGTTGCAGTTACAAGTACTTTCCGTAAAGGAAAAACAATAGCAAAAATTGATGTTTGCTCCAGCCTATATATTTACTGAGTCACCTAAGCTCAATATAACCCCTGTTTATTACCCAGCAGTATTGCTGTCTATGCAAAGACCACCCCTTAGTCAATAAAGCCACCAAAAAGAAGCACTTAAATTTCATCTACATGAGTTGTGTAAAAGGTCCTTTTTGAATTCCAGTATTCACTCATGGAAGGGACATAAGTAGCGAGCAGCATTTTTTCTTTTTTTTTTTTTGGGTTGTCTACTTCAAACGACTTCACAGAGATGTATCAGTTGGCTTAGGGTTAGACATAAAACAAACACTTGTATGCATTTTTAATTTTTCATAGGATGTATGCATGCTAAAACAGAAAGACTAAACAGACTTAAAAGAAAGAGTTGCTCTCACATCTTAGGACAATAAGCATATTTTATTACCAAAAACACAAAACCAACAGCTAATTTGCATCATTGCCAATAGCATCATTCTTAGATACAAGAAGAATAAAGAAATGTTGCTTGGCTTTGCATAGAACATAATTTTGAAGAAGAATATGTCCTTAGATATGTATGCTAAAACAGAGGCACTAAACAGACTTAAAAGAAAGAGTTGCTCTCACATCTTAGGACAATAAGCAGATTTTGTATGCCAAAAACACAAAACAAACAGCTAATTTGCATCATTGTCATTAGCATCATTCTTAGACATGAGAAGAATAAAAGAAATGTTGCTTGGGTTTGCATAGAACATAATTTTGAAGAAGAATATGTCCTTAGATATGTATGCTAAAACAGAGGCACTAAACAGATTTAAAAGAAAGAGTTGCTCTCACATCTTAGGACAATAAGCAGATTTTGTTTGCCAAAAACACAAAACAAACAGCTAATTTACATCATTGTCATTGGCATCATTCTTAGACATGAGAAGAATAAAAGAAATGTTGCTTGGGTTTGCATAGAACATAATTTTGAGAAGAATATGTCCTTAGATATGTATGCTAAAACAGAGGCACTAAACAGATTTAAAAGAAAGAGTTGCTCTCACATCTTAGGAAAATAAGCAGATTTTGTTTGCCAAAAACACAAAACAAACAGCTAATTTGCATCATTGTCATTAGCATCATTCTTAGACATGAGAAGAATAAAAGAAATGTTGCTTGGGTTTGCATTGAACATAATTTTGAAAAAGAATATGTCCTTAGAACCCATTCTACATAAACAAATGCAAGTCAGCTGTCAGCATCCAATTTGCCCCATAATTCACGGCAATGCAATTAAAAGGAAGGAGACATCAAAGCATGAATTTAGAATATCATGTCACCAAGGTGTGCAGCCATTGTTCAGGAACCTGCAACATGAGCTGAACCAATTCACAACCAATTGAAAGAGTCAGTTCTAACACAATCTTAATTGATTGGCCAAAGGAAAAAGAACATGATCATATTTAAAAACACAACCAGAAACTTTTTAAACAAATTAAAGCCTATGGCTACCCAAGTCACTAAATGCAGAGTTTGCTACAAATGAGCATAACATTGGACAAAACAATTTTTTTTTTTTTTTTTTTACAGAAAGAAAAAAAAAACATTATTAAAAAAGTAATAATGTTTACAGAAAGAACCATTTTTCACTGAACCGTCAGTACAAATAGATGACATTTATCAAAAAGAAAAAGGTGATAATATCTAGGCACATCACATCACTGCCTTTATGGTACATTGTGTGAAAATTTTCACTACAAGATCCAACCCACTTCATAAATATGCCTATTCAACAACGTAAAAAATGCATAAGAGTTGAGACCACTAAACGATTGAAACCATTCAACCATCCGCACATAAAAAAATGATTGAGAAATGCATCTATCTAAATTAAAAAAGTACAGAGATAATAACATGATTCTTTAACAAAACATAGAAACAATATCCAACAACCACTTGCATATTTTTTAAGTTATTTATTATGTGAACAAAGTTTAGGAAAAAAATAAGTTGTGAGGAATTAATGCATGGAATAAATGTGGTTTACCTTGCTCATGATCCTCAGATACATATGGAAGAAGATAAACCTTAACCAATAGTTTCAGATATTTCTCAAAATTTCATAGAATTTATTAGCCATCCAAAGTTTAGAAGCTAAAAGGGAGTATAGAGAGAAAAGAATAAAAAATAAAAAGATCACACAAGTAATATGAGATCCTTCAATAAGAATATGTTGCTTTAAAGTAACTAGCCTTCCACTATTTGTCTGGAATCAAATTGAACAATGGAACTTATATTCGATGTTAGATGTTCCAAAGTTGCATAAATGTCATTACAATGACGATGGGTTTTATCTTCTACAGAGAACACATGAACTCCGCTGTCCAGCTCAATCCAACTACACCCGGGAGCCTTTTTGACCCCTATGCCCGTTAATCTCTTCCTCAAATTCAGTTTTTCCCCCCATTTTCCCAATATAGAATACATGTTCGACAGAATAACATAAGCAGATATTGGCTTAGGATCCAAACTGAACATCTTCTCAACAACTCTCCCACTCATCTCCACGTCCATCCAGAACCAACAGGCACTAAGCAAAGCTCCCCAGACAACCCCATCTGCATCAACAGGCATCTCTTTTATAAACTCCTCAGCCTCTTGTAGATGGCCTGAGCGACCAAGAAGATCCACCACACATGTGTAGTGTTCTATAGTTGGGGTTACTCCATAAAAATTTTCCATTGAGTGGAAAATTCTCATCCCTTCATTGACTAGACCAACACGGCCACAAGCAGACAGAATCCCAATGAAGGTAGCTCCGTTAGGAACAACTCCTTGCTTTAACATATCTCCAAACAGTAAAATTGCTTCAGAGCCAATTCCATGATGTGCATATCCATTAATAAGAGCTGTCCAAGCCGCCACATTGGGTGAAGAGATACTACTAAATGATTTTTGAGCATCATGGATGCTCCCGCATTTGGAGTACATGTCTACAAGAGATGTTCCAACATAAGCATTCGATTCAAATGGTGTTCTAATCAGGTGGGCATGAAGTAATTGTCCTAGTTGAAGAGATCCAAGGCATGTACATGCATGAAATAGAGCAGAGAATGTTGATCTAGTACGGTCTATTGATAATCTCTGCATGGTCACATAGACTTTCAAAGCCTCTTGATACTGATGGTTTTGAATATAACCCGACATCATTGAATTCCATGTCACTGGGTTTCTTTCCCCTTTGGTTTCTTCAAACAGCTCCAAAGCTTTATCAATTTCTCCGTTCCTAGAATACACAGTAATCATGGTGTTAAAAGAAAATATAGTTCTTTGGGTCATTTTCTTAAACAATCTTTCTGATTCCTTGACTTGACCGGTCATTGCATAACCTTTAATCATCAAATTATATGAGATTGGATTCTTTTCAATCAGTCTATTAAAAATCAGCTCAGCATCTTCAATCCTACCCATCAATATAAGTCCGTCAATAAGCGAATGGGAAGCATTTAGACATGGGTTTCTAATCCTATCATAAACTATCCTGGCATCCTCAATAGCTTCACAACCACAATAAAATTCAATCAACGCACCACCAATCGGCTGATCAAATTCAAACCCGTATCTGATCAAAAGCCCATGGACAATCCTCCCTTCACGTAGGCTTCCTAATCTCCCACAAGCCCTTATAACGCAATCCAATGTAAACTCATTAGGCATCACCTCACTACTCCCTCTCATCCTCCTAAACAACTCCAAAGCTCTTTCACATCCATCTTCCCTCCTCATATATCCAGAAATCAACGTAGTCCATGCCACAATATCCCGGGATGGCATCCTTTTAAACACGTCCAAAGCCTCACCCATTAAGTTACACCGCACATACCCTACTAGCATCAAATTCCACAACAACTCATTTTCATCACGCAACTCGTCAAACACCCGCTTAGCTCCTTCAATCTCAATACAGTTCGCGTAAAAGTACAGCAATGCACTACTCAAGAGCTGAAATCTCTCAAGCCCAGATTTTAAAACCAAACAATGAAGCTCTTTTCCCTCGCACACCGATTCCGAATGTGCGCACGCACTTAGTATAGTCGAAAAAGTGGTCTCGTTGAGCTTCATATTGCTATGATGCATATTTGAAGCTAGTTTTAGAGCTTCATAGTATTTTCCACATTTGGAGTAGCCAGTAACCATGGTGTTCCATGAAACGACGGTTCGTTCCCGCATCTCATCAAACAGTTTGCGAGCAATGTCTAGTTGGCCAATTTTGCAATACTTTGTTATGGAAACGTTGGTGGAAACGATGCGGTTGCGAGGGGTTTCCGGAGGCAGGTAAAGAGTCTTGAAGGGCTTGAAGCTTTTTCTCCAGCGACTGTTCTTCCAGGTTCCCAGAAAAGAAGGTTTCTGCAACATTCTGTGTGCACTTATGTCCGCGAAAGAGAGGGAGAGACAGGGACAGACACAGAGACGGTAAACGCATCGTTTTTGTTCGGAAACGTCAAACGGTCATTTACATGTGTCACAACTCACAAGTAAAAAACCAAAAGGCATTGCGCCACGTGGCCTGAGAATCTTCCAATTTTTTATCATGCCAGTTTCCTTAAATCAGTCTTTTACGGCCACGTATCCTAGTTCTGTATAATATATCCAACTCTGCATAAACAGAAGTTACAGAACGCCATGCATGAAGCCACGTATCTCTACCCAACCACCCCTTTCTCTCTCTCCCTCTCCGTTTGCTTATCCAACTTTCAAAACCAAGACCAAGGAAGAGAGTGAGAGAGGCAGAGAAAGAAAGAGAAGAACCTTATAAAGCCCAGTAGAGTAGAATTTTGCATCAAAATCTTATCTGTAATTATCCCATAAAGATCTCTAGTTATTAGTATGGTGAAGCTAGCATCGGCACGAGAAAGCCGAATGTACGGACCCCGGCTGGCCCGAAGCCGGTTGGAGTACATAAACGCGGGCCTATACGTGTTCGCCACCATTGTCCTTCTCGGTGGGTTTGCGGCTCAGTTATCAAAGGAGCCCAAGTCCGGTCTTGTTCTTTTGCTCATAGGCTTGGCGCTTATAGTAATGGTTAATGTTCATGACCTTGTGGCGCATCTTGCCGGGGTCGATTACCGCCTGCAAATGATGGGGTTCGACCCGCAGCTCGCGCTCGTGGAGGTTGCTGTTCCGGTGGTTCAGATTCTGGGATCGCTTCTTTTCTTCTTGGGGATTCTCTTTCTTTTTATTCAGGTACATGTTCTTAGATGGCTGTTTTATTATACAGTACGTAACAGTCTCTAGAAGTTTAAATTTTTTTATTAATTTGTTGCGAGCGACCGCAAATTATTGCAGGAAGAGAAAGGATCATATGGTTACTTCAAATTGGAAAAGCATGGTATGAACATGCTCATTGCTGGCTCTGTTTTATGGATGCTTGGATCGATCCACAACTCGTGCCAAATCTATGAGAGAGCCGGTGGGCATATCCAAATCTTGCAGCACGGTGTCCTCATCCCGTTTCTGATGGGAAGTTTGTTGTTCGTGGTGGGTGCAATTCTCAACAGTCGCGAGCAATCTGGGTGGATCCATCATGGACGGGAGCTACTAGTAAGTTTATTTCCCCATTTAATCCAATCTTGGATTTTTTTTTTTTTTTTTTTTGTGTGTAACTTGTAATTAGTTTATAGATGTGATGTAGTGCTTTATTCGTACGGCCCAAAAAACAACACAATAATGAATAATATTGAAGACATTGCCAGACAATTTGAGTGCTAGCTAGTGCAGAGAAGTTTCTAAATTCTTGGAAGGGTCTCGATCTATATACATGCAGGGCATGACTTGGATCTGGCTGGGGATTTTTGGGAGCCTGTTCTTCTTTGTTGGGGGATTAACAAATGTAGTTAAGGTGTACACGATGCAGCAAATTGAAGGGCTAAGGCTGGAGAAGCTGCGGGGAGGGGCACAAGAGCGACTGAGCCAAGAAATGGAAGGCCAGGTTCCCCTCATCATTGAAGAGCAGAGGATAAGAAGAAGGCAAGCCGAGGAAGCTGCAAAAGTGGTTCCTGGCTGTCCAACACCAACACCTACACCCTATAAGGACGTCCTTGTTGGTCAGAGTTAAGTGTATTAATTAATTGTAACAAGCTCTTCGGTTCTTTGATTCACCCTCCATTTCTTTGCCTTGCCTAGAGAGTTATAGGGTAGAATTTTAGCAGTTTGATGTTTTGTTTCCTATTTATCTGGAGGACATAATCTGAATATCTAATTTGGTTTACATTTGTTTACGTTAATTGTTTCTCAAAGCTTGAGATTTTGGGGTGAAGAATATTAAAAATATAAAAAAATATATATAAAATATAGGAAAGCAGAAGCAAGAGAAAGTGAATAGTATCCATTTGCACTGTAACGATGTTAATTCTTCCCGAAGACGAGCAAATAATTATATATGGCAGCTTAAATGGCTCATCATTTTGTGGCTTCTGGCCTTTAAAAGAGAATAACTTCCGTTCGGTCCTGGTGTAAAGGGGCTGTTTTTTGCCACCCAATAAAAACAAGACACCTCACATAAAGCAAAAGAATTGCAAAATACTTGTATAGAACTAAAACACTACATTTTTCTCGTTTAACATGGGGAAGCCGGAAGAACGAAAAAGGGAAGAGAAAGAAGAGAAGAAGAGAAGGCACCACACCACCTTCAGACGTCACCGGCGATGAAGAACCAATCACCGGCGGAGTATACCCAGGCACCGGCAACGAAACAACACCTGAGGCCCCATCATCGGCACCAAACCCCTCACCAGCAACTTTGTCTTGAGAGTTCTCCATAACCGGCGGAAGGACGGAAACACCGGGTCTGGCTCGCCGATCGTCTTCTCCGATTTAGGGTGATGAAATTTCCCTTAAGGTTAACTTTTTACCTCTAGATTTTAGTTTTGGAATCCAAAAACGAGTTTTCAGGCATTAGAAACGAGTTTTCAGGCATTATAAACGAATTTTGTGGCATTAGAATCGATTTTTTAGGCTGGGTTTTGACCGGAGATGGTGGTTTGTCGGTTGAGTTTGGCCAGCTGGCGATGAAGAAGAAACGGAGAACTGGAGA
Source organism: Carpinus viminea (assembly GCA_013348765.1). Classification (NCBI taxonomy): domain Eukaryota; kingdom Viridiplantae; phylum Streptophyta; class Magnoliopsida; order Fagales; family Betulaceae; genus Carpinus; species Carpinus viminea. The sequence goes on from CP054673.1 coordinate 1,071,932, forward strand.
AGGTGACCGGAGAAGGTTGGGTTTGCTGCTGCATTTTCCTTTTTTTTTTTTTATGGCTTTGTGTTTTGATTTGGTGTTTTGTTTTCATCTTAACCTTGTGCATTTTTCCTAAAATACTGATGTGTCATGCGGTGATTAGTGGGCAAAAAACCCATGTTTTTTGCCACAACCGTATAACAGCAGCTCTCTTCAATATATAGATCCGAAGTGAGATTCTCAAGGTGTAATTCAATCAGCTGAAATCATGTTTAAAGAAGTGAAGGTCACTAGTTCGAATCTTACTCTCTCTTGTACAGACATGTTAAAAAAATAATTATAATTTTTTTTGACAAAAAAACTCTAAAACCGCTTATAAATGTAGCCTAAAACAATATAAATCGACTTTGTAACAAGATGGAGGTTTTTTGTTTTCGCATAAAATATTTTTAAAAAAATTATTCCCCTATTCTTTTGTATTTGGTGAAGTGGGGATTATTGGTTAAGTGGAATTTATTTATAATCAATGAAAAAATAGACTCAAAAGTGAAAGAAAATGGCTTATACTTTTTTCTAAACCATTATTAAATGAAGCAATTGTGTTCTTTCGTCACCTTTTTCTACCATCATAATTAACTTTTGTTCACTAAATACTAAAAAATTACATACCAAATTTTGACCAAAAAAAAAAAAAAAAAACTAGCTGTACTTTTTTGTTGTTGTTGTCTTTTTAAATACATTATCAAACAACTCAAAATATAAAATATTTATCAAATACGTGTTCTTATATGATTGTAGGATTGTTTTGACAAAACAAATGTTTAATTTGCATAATAACTAATTTATTATTTAAAAAAATTAATAAAAAAATACGAGTATGGCCACCCAAACTAACTACATGGATGAGCTATTATTTTATTTTTTTTTGAATTTTCTGAAAATAAGCAAATATACAATATAAAAAACATTTTTCTCAAAAGTGCAATCTATTAGAATACACTTCTAAAAATATTTCTCACATTTACGACACATTAAAACTATTTTTAAAACTAAAATACATTAGGAAACGTAAAATCTATTAATTTACTCTTGGAAATATTTGATATGAAAAATACTTATTTAATATTAAAAGCCGTGCCCCTGGATAATCTTAAGCCCACACAACACAAGACTGTCAAACAGTTACAGGCCCGGCGTCATGGACCGTTTTGACTCCTATCAAAATTTGATCGGCCCCATCAAAGTCCTACCTCCTCCACTAAAAATTCGCCACCTCAGCCAAGTTACGCTCCAAATTCACATAACAAAAAAATCAGCCCCACACCACGATAATAAATCGAGGGACAAAAACGAAACTCTCTTTGGCTCCCAATCTCTGAAACCCTAAAAAATCTAAAAAAGGCTCTAGCTCCGCGAATTCTACAGACTTCACTTCAGGTGCTTCAATTTATTTTTGGTTTCCTATCCAATTTGCTCTAATTTTCGCAATCGTATGTGATTCAGTGTTTGCTTATATACACGCGGAAACCCTTACCTTTTCGCTCCTCTATTTGATTTTGATTTTTCTGCTAATCTATCTCTCCCTCTCTATATATACGAGTGTCTGCGTTAGAGAATTCAGGAAAATCGTAATTTGACGTATTAAAGAGCTGATTTGAACAATATGTATCTATATATCGTAAAGTTAGGATAAAATTGATATAGTGATTCGGTTAGATGTCGTTGTTAGAAGTTTACTTTTTAGGTGAAATGTATAGATATCTTGAGCGTTCTTCTGTTTTGTTTGCTTTTGAAATTGGAATATGTATTGCTCAGTCAAATTGAATTTTTAGGACTTAAATTTGGTGTTAAATGTATCTTATCTTAATCATAGGTGATGCATGGTTAAAGTATTATCGGTGTCTTTATGTGTTCGGATTAGGTTATTGAGAAATTCTGCTTTTCGGTGTTCTATTTGACTTGGGTAGGTAATTCCTTTGGTTGGTACTCATGGTTAGTTTTCAAATTGTTGTTGTTGTCACCTCTGTTTTTGCTTTCTCTGGCTTGTGTTTGGGTCTTTTGCTTTCCCCTTGGAAAATGTAATTTGTGCTTCTGAAAAAGTGAATTGAAAAAAGCATTCTGGGAACTCATTTTACAATTTTTCTGACCATAAAGGGTTCGATACAACAACGTGTTTCGTATCCAGAATGCATTTTTAGTACCATAAATTTGGGTTCAAAATTTATTGTTCTATTTTTGTTAGACAATAATTGAGACAACAAGTGCGGGAAACAACTTCACAAAATTAGAGAAGAAACCCATCCAACTGTATATTTAGACTCTGTTATGTGTAGTATGTATACTGCTATAATACTCAAGGCATGCATGCCAGGAAAGGGAAATCATATTAATATTGGAAAGTGAAATCATATTAATATTGTAAAGGAGAAGTCAATTTTATTAAATTACCTACTTCTATGTCAGAGAACCTGACTATGAAATGGGTTTGTTTATAGCGATCCTTAGGCCTATACACTTTCTTGATGTTCTTTTATAGGGAGGGGTTACTGTTCAAATGGCATCTGTATCCAGTCAGCCACAGTTTCGTTACACCCAACCTCCATCCAAGGTGCTTCATTTGCGTAACTTGCCATGGGAATGCACAGAGGAGGAACTGATTGAACTTGGGAAACCATTTGGTAAAGTTGTGAATACAAAGTGCAATGTTGGAGCAAACCGAAACCAGGCTTTTATTGAATTTGTGAGTATAATTTCATGGTAGTTTAGCTTTTAAATTTTTAGGTTTTTGTCCTGCTATTTATGTCATGTGATGAATTGATACTTTTCCATATCTTAATTTCTTCAGGCTGATTTAAATCAAGCTATTGCTATGATATCATATTATGCCTCATCCTCAGAGCCTGCTCAAGTGCGTGGCAAAACTGTCTACCTACAGTACTCAAATAGGCAAGAAATAGTGAACAACAAAACTACTGCAGATGTTGCTGGAAATGTACTGCTGGTAACAATAGAGGGTGCCGATGCACGCCTTGTCAGCATTGATGTTTTACACTTGGTAAGCAAATTGCATGCTTTCCTTTACAGTTGAAGAGGTAAACTTGCTACTATGAGGATGTATCCACTGAATTATGTTGTAATTAGGTTGCGGTTTGTCACGTTTTGGAAAGCTTTTGTTTGACGTATATGTAAATGGATCAGCAGGCCCATTTCAAGGCAATATCTTCGATGGCAGCTTAATGCATCGGGAGAAAGAGCGCATGTGTGTTTGTCTCCTTTCTCCTTTCCTTAACACTGGCTCTTTCTTCCCTACTCTTCCTCCTCAACTTCCTATACCTACCATTCTAATAATACAGGCTTTTATCATTTTCTTTTCTCTTGTACATCCCTCTTCCTCTATTTTCTGCATGCCGTGATTTTTTGCTAGTAGCATAGCTACATCAAGTATAGCTCTTATGGAATTTTGTATTAGTCAACTAATTGATCTTTGTAATTATATTAAAATCTTAGTTGTAGTTATTTCTTTATTTATTTATTTTTTTGATAATTGAGGTGTTGGCATCGAAGTGAATGCAAGCTTGATGAGGTTGATCTTCATTCCCTTTGTGGATATAAATGTCATGGACAGACATTATCTTTCTATCCTTCTAAGTAATTAACTAATGATAGCTTTAGACACTAGTTTGTAGCTGAAGTTGTTAATTTTACAAAACCGTGATACCAATCCACATGCCCAACAGCAGTATATTGTTAGCATTTTTCCATGGTGAATACTAAAAGGATTATCAGAAATTCTTAGTTGGTCCTTTGTTTCTTTTATTTTTCCTAAGTTTGTGGTTTTTATTTGAGTGAGTTATTTATTTTACACAGACATAGTATTAGATGAAGTTTTAACCTGCATATTTTTCGTTGCATATTTTTGGCGATAGTGTGAATGCTAAGTGCTGTATTTTTTAAATATTCTTTCTTTTCTTGGCAAATCATTATTTTTATTACTATGATTTTATACACGTGAAATGATGGTTTCTATGTCTAGTGGCTTGTGTAATTGATAAAATCTCAGTGGTCTTTGTTTGAATTTATAGATGCTTCTGGTTTTCTGCAATTAATTCTGGGAAGGGATCCTAGATTGTCATTGGGTCTTGAGTTCATAGGACATTTTTTGTATATTTTTCTGAAAATTATTTAGTGATGCAGGTTTTTTCAGCTTTTGGATTTGTGCATAAGATTACAACCTTTGAGAAGACAGCTGGATTCCAGGTCTCTTATCCTTTTCTTTTTTGGTCCTTTCCCCCTTATTCTTCAAGCATTAGAAACTCAGTTTGTATATGATCCTTTTTTCAGGCGCTGGTACAATTTTCAGATACAGAGACAGCCTCTTCTGCGAAGAATGCCCTTGATGGAAGAAGCATTCCTAGGTGACAGTTGTATTAATTGTTTGACATGGTATTTAGTCCAACTTCTATGGACCGCATAGCTGTTACGTGGTGCACATGCATTCAGACTAGTCACCATTGGATTGTTAGACAACATTTGTGGTATAAGCAATCTGTCAGACTCCAGATTGACTTAAAGTTTTTTTTTGTCCCACTTGTATCTATAACATTTTCCATTGAACATGTGGAACATATTGGCTTGCTGTGTTTTGCCAACAGGACCATTCTTTATGTAGAAAATGTGCTATGTCGGATCTTTGGATGGTAGATCCTAGCACATTCATGTGCTCCACTGACAGAGCTATGCGCTTTATATACTTTATCAGTTATCAACTGTGCCTACATTAGGATTTACTGACATTTTTTGTCCTTGGTTTCAGGTATCTTCTTCCTGAGCATGTGGGTCTATGTGCTCTTAGGATCACATATTCTGCACACACAGATTTGAGCGTGAAATTCCAGAGCCACCGGAGCAGGTATTCTTGTTTCTTTTTACAAGCATTAACAGTCTGAGTCTTTTTACTCCTAATTGTTTTGTGTGTAAGATGCGTATTTTCCTTTTCGGTTGTACATGTATTGTTTATGCACTTCTTCCTAGTTTGTTACCTCTTTTTCATCATTCTTCCTTATCCTTTGCTGCAACCCTTTTATCACCATTTTGCTCACATTATTATAACTACATTTCAGGGACTACACTAATCCTTACCTTCCTGTTGCTCCATCAGCCATTGACGGAAGTGGTCAGGTAAGGCTTTGGGAATTGACACCTCCTTCGTTATATAGACTTCTACTAGGTGGCACTCTAACAATTCTATAGGCATTTTTAGTGATGGGCAAAGGTGTTGAACAGAGTACTGATTCTTTTGCATAAGAGTCTTCCTATGTCAAATATTACCATTATTCAATGTTAATTCCTTTAGATGTTTTGAAAGAGTTCTCATGCACAATAGCATAGCACAACTACTGCCAAACTTGGTTATGCATGTGATTCATGACTTGCAATTTTTAGTGCTTAGACATGCTTAAAATCTATGAAATTTTACGTGATTTGATTAAATGGAAGTGTTTTGTCATCATTGCAGTTAACAGTGGGGTTGGATGGGAAAAAACTAGAACCAGAGAGCAATGTTCTTCTTGCATCAATTGAAAACATGCAGTATGCTGTCACCTTGGATGTTTTACACATGGTACTTACGATCACATTCTGAGATTAAAGTCTTGGTTGACTCTTCTTCTTTTCCTTATTATTATTATTATTTTTCTTTATATTTTAGTCATACTCTTTTCTTTCGTATTAAGTCATTTTCTCTCCCTCTCTCTTTCATTAAGTATGATATTTTTCATTTTTGTTTTCATTGCTAGGTGTTTTCTGCTTTTGGGCCTGTCCAAAAGATTGCCATGTTTGATAAGAATGGGGGTGTACAGGCTTTGATTCAATACCCTGGTAATCTTTAAACCTTATTGTTCATTTTTTATCACAATATCGTAATTACCAAACAGGAGCCAAAAAAAAAAGAAAAAAAGAAAGAAAGAAAGAAGAGAAGATGTCCACCTATCTTTAGCCCAAGTGCTAGGCTGCTAGCCTGGGCACTAATGTAATTGCTGAAGCTCAATGCCAGTAAAGTTATCATGGTTTTTTGTTGCCTGGTTGCATGAAACCAACTGCTAATTGTCTACTTAAGTGGCAACTGAACAGGCAGTTGTGTCTAGTCGTGGGTGTGTTTTCTTTTTCAACTAATTTATTGAGTCTGTTCATTAGGATTAAAAGCATTTCTTACAGGTGATGAGTTATGCTCTTACGACATTGCCCTATGTATATGGGAAAATCAACTTTAAAATATAATGGATTGGTTGCCTTGAGGAAGATGGATATCATATTTTGCTACCCAAAACACTTGCCTTGAATTTGTTAGCAGATGCATGATGTGTGTTAGACATGCTCGTATTATTTGGGTTACTGTATCACTCTTATGATATGTAAGCATTAGTGCTATTTGGGTTTTCCTCTACATCTAGTCAGAAATTATTGCAGCCTGTTTTATACAGTAACAGTTAGGAAGTATAATTGGTGCCTATGGTGGTTGCAGATGTTCAGACTGCTGTTGTTGCTAAGGAAGCTCTGGAAGGACACTGCATCTATGATGGAGGGTTTTGCAAGCTTCACATCTCTTATTCACGCCATACTGATCTCAGCATTAAGGTAATCAAACTATATACTTCGAAAAGAAGTTTGTCTTATGTGGACTATCATTGTCATTTATATTAATCATTATAAAGTGTGGTGAATTCTGGATACAACTTCTGATTAGCCAACCCTTTGTCAAATGTGCAAAGTAACGCATTGATCATAGAAAATGCAATGTACCATTTGGCTTTTTTACAGATAAGCCAGTTGTTGGTGAGAAGGTAGGGAAACATGATTTGTGATTAGATGAATTTATGTGCTGCCAATATTGATAACTGTTTGTTGTTGTATCCTTTTTCCTTATTTATTTTGTGCAAAATCAGCATTCTTGTTCCTGGTTTCATTGTTGGAATGCATTTTAGGAAACAGAGGTCCACAAATGTTTGATTTTTTCGTTTATTTTATTCAAAGAAGTTGGTTTTGATGTAATCTTGCAACTTAGCGTGCACTTCAACAAAATGTTTGTCATCTTAGCTTTTTATTAATGCCTGAAATGTAGATCAGTCAGTAGAGTTTCTTCTGCTTACCTTCTCCCATTCCCTGCCTTAGATATGGCTTCCCGTAATAGATGACACTTAAGGGTGCTATTGATACAACAGAAACATAGTTCTAGGAAAACGTTCTTTGAAACTTCTAGTGTTTATTTTTTATTTTTTCCTTGTAGCTACCTATATTTGCTGTTTTAACACGAGTTAAAACCGGTGCACTGATCTGTGATTGATGGGCATTCAGCCGACCTTATCCTTATCCTTATCTTTTGGCTTTTTTCTTCTCTTTTCTTTTGAGGGGTGGAGTTTGGGTGAAGGGGGAGTTACCTCTGAGTTGCCCGTAAATTGAAATAGTATATTTTGTTGTATAGTATCGCTGCAACTGTGCTGCATGTATTTTGGCCTTTGCTTATATATGAAAAAGGGGTGGGGTGGGATAGGGGGTTGTAGTAGGTCTCTAGTCTTTGATTTACGAAGCATGCGTACAGAATTAAACTTGAAAAGGTGATTCTTACATTTGGAGCTCAACGTGTTGATTACAGGTGAACAATGATCGAAGCAGAGACTATACAATCCCTAACACTCCCATGGTGAACTCCCAACCCTCGATTCTGGGGCAACAGCCGGTTTCAGCGATGGGTCCCACTGTTCAGTATAATGGGGCTCCTTATACTCCGAGTCCAGAGCAGCAGCCTGGGATGCCCCAGACTTCAGCTGGGTGGGGCCCAGGTGTTCCACCAATGCCTCAGTCTATGCCAATGCAGATGCATAGTAATCCATACATGCCACCCGGGACAATGCCGCCTCAAGGAATGATGCAGTCGCCAATCCAGAGTGGCTTACCACAGTCATCAATGTTGCCCCCATATGGATCTGGCCAGATGCAATAGCCATAGATGGAGGCAGATGAAGGCGTGAGGGTACGGTTGCCCCCCCACCATTGCTCTTCTTGGAAGGATCTGCCTTCAATTGCTTTATCTTTTGGTTTTTGGTTTGCTTTAATTACCCCTTTCTTTGGTTGTAATTCCTCTCAAACCAAGTCAAGGCTTAAAAATACATGCCAAAGCCAGTTTCCTTTTTTGTTTAAACTAATTTATTCAGTAATGTTTTAGCCACTTTTGGTTCTCTTTTTTCATCATTAACAATTAGTGTTCAATATGAGTAATATGCTATTTTACTCCTTATTGTGGGTGATCAGCTACAATATACGTGCTCCTCCCGACACCGGAACACCATCACTTTCCACATTTTGTGCCAATTATGTTTCTTCTGGCCATCTATTAATATTGCTACCTTTATAGGATCAGATGAATCATGTCTGTAGCAACTTGCGTTTTTTCATGTGGGCAATCAATGTTTATTTGAGAGAAGCATATTCTTCTGCTTTTTCTTCCTGTTTTCCGTTGGCCAATTCATATGACTTTTTTTTTTTTTTTAATTTTTTTTTTTTTAAAAAAAGAAGCTTGGTGATTAATCTTTCTTACTTAGGTTCGACGAATCAAGCGAGGTGATCTGGAGAATGATCAGATTCAAATTTTACTCGAAAGAACCAAAATTTTCAAGCTTGTAAATTATTTAGTACTAGACAAGTCATGTGCCTGCGGCCTGCCTCTATCTCTCTCCTCTCTCTCTCTCTCTCTCTCTCTTAGCCTAAAGAAAAGGTGTTAACTCCAACGATTGTAGAAGTGGACTACTCCCGTTGGGTTTGGTGAGGGGAGTATATGAGTTGGAGGGTCCATGTTATGAGGGCTTGGTTCATGGACATTAATCTGATAATTGGTTTCTTATTACTATTTCCTTGGTCGGGTTGAGGACCTTGAGGTTGAGGGTGCGTTTGGATGCTTCTATCTTCACATTCGAGTTGGTATCATTTGCCCAAAAATAATAATAAGTATTAAGTATCTCCCACTTAATGAGACAGACAAAAAAAGGTAATTATTATCTCCCACAAGTTATTATTTATTAAGCCTTTCTTTGCCCCTAACCCAAACAAAACAATCACATCTGGGGAGTCCAAGACTTAACAACAGTGATTCCATCACAACCAAAGCCGGCGCCAATTTCAATCCCAAAGATAAGGCTCTCTCTCTCTCCCTTTCTGTGACCCAAAACTCTCTGTGGCTCTCAATCTCTCTCCCTCTCTCCCTCTCTCGCTCAGCGAGGGAGAGTGCAGCTGAAACAGAGCGATTGTGTGCTAATCCTCAGCAACAATGACCACTACTCTGCAAGCGTTTCTTCTCTGCAAACCCTCGTTTTCACTCTCTTCTTCTTCTTCTTCTTCTTCCAAACGTTTTCATCTTCCTCGCTGTTCTTCTTCTTCTTTTTCTTCTTCTCTCTCTTTCAATCCCCTCTCTCTCTCTACGTTCACTTCCTCAACTTTCCATGTATCTCGATTCTGTCCCCGGACTCTATCGGTTCCTTGCACATTACGCTCCGAAAATGCGGGTTTCGATTCCGAAAGATTGGATTTTTCCGATACGAATTCGGTTTCCGATTCCAAAGATTTGAATTTCAAGGATTTTGATGGTGGGAGTTCGAGTTTCAACGGGAATAGTACGGTTTCCGAATTTGGAAACTCGAAAGTTGATGAATTGGGCGGTGGGATTTCGGAGATTGAGGTGAAGAGTGAATTTGGGGAGGTGGGGTTAGGGAATGGGGAAGTGGGTAGTGAGGGAATGAATGGGGAAATGGAAGAAAGTGACGGAAACGGTGAGAATTTGAGTGAAAGTGACGGAAAGAGTGGGAATTTGAGCGAGATAAAGAATAGGATACCTTTGATGGTGTTCTTGATGGGGATGTGGGTAAGGGTGAAAAAAGGATTTGAGAAGGTGTTGGAGTGGGAATGGTTGAGTTGGTGGCCCTTTTGGAGGCAAGAAAAGAGGTTGGAGAGGTTGATTGCGGAGGCGGATGCGAACCCGAAAGACGTGGCGAAACAGAGTGCTCTGCTGGCCGAGCTCAATAAGCACAGGTTAGGTGATTCAGTTTTGTGCTCTTTTAATGTGTTATCATCTGTTTGGCCGCTGGAAAATAATGGAAGGGAATGGAGTTGTGGTTTGTGAAGTTTATGTTTCTTGTTGTTTTCTTTTCTGGGGAATGGAAGGTTTAGTCCAAGTACAGCATATAGTTGCGTTGGTGTTTATAGCAAGTATGGGAGTCGAAATATTAATTTTATATCGTAAGCCTTTCTATGTTTCTGTTGTACTTTGTTGCTAGGAATATGGAGGAAAAGAGAAATGATGAAGACTGTAACACCTTTAACAGACACGTAGTCTTTTACAATGTTACACCACATAATAACTTATCAAAGGATCAATATTTTATTAACCCCCTGTTAGATTATATGACATCTACATGCCCATCAAGCTTGCCAAATATCAGGATAATTGGAAATTAAGAACTGCCTCATCTAAAAAAATGATCAAGGTTATGATTTTGTTTAATATTTTAACTTATAAGTTGGTACAAGATTGATGCCATATTTAGCATGCACAACAAGCATATAAAGAACATGTAATTCAAAAGTACTAGGTCGCGAAGAGTTACTTGAACCCAACCCATATATATATATATATATATACACTCACAAAAATGCATAAATACACACAAGCATACATATATTCATATATGTTTCTATATATGAAGAAATCAACTATATTTCTTCTTTGTAGGGAAGTGAGATAAGGTCAGAATCAGTGGATGTTTAATGATAGTTCCAAGCATCAATACAAGGGCATTTGTTTTTTTTATTTTGTAGCATTTTTTTTATGTGAGTACAAAAAAATCGTCTGCAATTTTGTTTTCTCATCTTTCAGTCCAGAATCTGTCATCAAACGATTTGAACAAAGAGATCATGCAGTAGACAGTAGAGGAGTTGCAGAATATCTTCGAGCTCTTGTGGTCACCAATGCTATTGCTGAATATCTTCCAGATGAGGAGTCTGGGAAGCCTTCTAGTCTTCCTACATTGGTAATTAAGCCCATTCTTCTCCTCACCAGCTGCATGTATTTGATTACCCTTGGTCTAACATTCCATTGTCATGTTTTGGACATTTTGGTACTTAATAGGTTCTAGACTGTTGTCTTTGGTTGTTTTTAACTTGTTATCTTATCTTATGTTCTTCTAAATGTCCATATCTATGGTATGACTTTAAATCAACCAACACACTGTAATAGATAATAAAATGAGTCTGGAAAATCGCGCGTGGAAGAATGGATTGGTATATCTCATTAGTTCTACAAAAAAAAAAAAAAAAAGGAGATTGAATATCCCTTACTGTTATCTAAGAAATTCACCTTTCTATCTCACTTATCTTACCAAAGTGCTATGCTCAACAATCAACATGAGTGGTTGCTTGAAAAACAATTTAAGAGTTTGCAACATGGCATTCAGTCATTTTATGTGTCAAATATGTGATGCCTTTGATGTAACATATAACCAACCAGTGTATTATTAAGAAGGAAAGATAATGAAAAGTGTTGAACGGCTCAATACCAACCATGGATGCAAGCCTATCATGATTGGAAAACTTTACTTGTTTTGCTTGCTCTCTTATACCAGATGGATATAGGTGACATTCATCAAATGGATATTTAGTTGAAACCCTATTGTTAATTAAACCTGTCACACGTTTCTTTTAGAAAACCCACTATATGTTTTGTCTTTAGTTGAAATATTCCATATAGCAGTCATTCTTCTTTTAGTTATCAGTTTCTATCAATATTTCAAGTTTGAAAGTCATTGCCATGGTTTCTTTTTTGTGCTAATTGAACGATTTTCTTCATAAGAACAACAAGGAGTAAAACAACAGCTGCAGTCCTTTCAAGTTATTCATCTTTGCATCATTTCTGAGCTGATACTTTTACATTCTTTTGATACTCCCATATTGCTTATCACTTCCCTTTCTCCCATTTTCATGTTAATTTTTGATGTGTTAGTTTTATTTAACCGGTGGTTAATTTTGTGTATGTAGTTGCAAGAGTTGAAGCAGCGTGCATCAGGTAACTCAGATGAGCCCTTTCTGAACCCTGGCATATCTGAGAAGCAACCATTGCATGTCGTGATGGTGAGTTTTAATACAAAATGTTTGTGCCATATATATTGGCAGAAGGATGTTGTCAAAATTGTCTGCTTTTGGCCTAAACTTTGATTGTATGGTGCTAGATTAAAATTTTTCCTTTGCTTTCTATGTAGATACTTTTTGCCTTTTTTTTTTCCCCAAAAAGTACAAACTAATAAGATTGGTTTTTCTTTTAGGTTGAACAGAAAGTTTCAAACAAATCACGATTCGCACAAGAGCTTATCTCAACTATCTTGTTTACTGTAGCTGTTGGATTAGTGTGGTATTAACATTCTGTTCCTCTCTCTCTCTCTCTTCTCCCCCCCACACCCCCCTCCCCCCCCCCCCCTCCTTCTTCCCCATACACACGTGCTTACATGCTCTATAATGCTTGCCTGTATCCCTTAGTTGTACTCACAACATGAACTTTTTTTTCTTAGGTTAATGGGTGCTGCTGCACTTCAAAAGTACATAGGGAGCTTGGGTGGGATAGGAACATCAGGTGTTGGCCCCAGTTCTTCCTATGCCCCAAAGGAGTTAAATAGAGATGTTATGCCAGAGAAGGTAGATATTTGGTATTTGATGCTCTTAGTATTGGTGACCTTTTAATGCCCAAGTTCTTCCTATGTACTTAGGGGTGTCTTACGCTTTTAATGATATTAGTCGATTACTTATAAAAGTAAAAAATGTATTGGCACCTTTTAAGAAGTTGCTAGAAATAGCTGTTTTTGTTTTTTCTTAGAGGTTGGGTATTCACCTCGGTTTCCTTAAAAGGGGTTTGGACTATGTTTCCCAATAGCCAGTGGATAGGTAGAATAAATTGGACTATTTTGTGGGAGTTTCCAATAAATTTGAGAGTTCCATCTGTTACATGTACCAGATGTTGATTTGAACCATACTGTGTAATCTCCCGACTAATTTTTTTCTTTTCTCGCAGAATGTTAAAACATTTAAGGATGTCAAAGGTTGTGACGATGCAAAGCAGGAGCTTGAGGAAGTAGTGGAGTATTTGAAAAACCCATCTAAATTCACACGCCTTGGGGGAAAGCTGCCAAAGGTTCGGTCAAGATATTTTTATTTGGATTATTAATATCTTTCCTTGAAATTCCTTTTATATGCATATTGTGCTTGATATGTTACAGATATTAGCATGCTCATTAAAAGGCTTCACGTGTTGCTTGTTGTGTATGAACTGTACCATGTTATTCTGCTTTAACGGATCATCTTGCGCATATGTATTATATAGATGATGCTTTTATTAGTTAAGCATGAAATTTATGCTCTAGAGTATGGCATGCTTGTGAGATTAAATGACTTCAACCTTCTTGGTTAGATTTCAAAGTCGTCTTCTAGATTGGTTGTCCCCCATATTTAATGATAATTCTTGTTGTAATGGCTTTTCTTGTGCTTTTTTTTAATGGTATGCACTGAGTGATGATGTCGTACTGATTTCTTCTATTTGCAATTTGAATTTTTTGCTAATCTGTGTTTGGTTATTTCTATATTATGGAGCCTGACATATACTTATTTGCAGGGAATTCTTTTGACAGGAGCACCGGGAACTGGAAAAACTCTGCTTGCCAAGGTAAGGTGTTTTTTGTGTATATTCCTGCAAATGGTGTTTTATTCTGTCATGGAGCATTGTTCCATCTGTAGATGAACTGAAGTGCTGCTGCTGTTACGGATCACAGCATGATCCTTGGAATCTTGTCTAAAAGTTGTCTTATAGTTTGCAGGGAGGCATGTTGATAAGATGTTTGATGTTATTGCTTTGAGTGTAAGACTTTATCCATATAATATCAATGGCACTAATTGTTTTTAACTTATCAACAAAAGAAAAAGGGAATTTAGACTGCTGCAAATGTAAGCAGATGGTGGTTTGCAGATGTCTATAACCATAAAAATTTCTTTTAGGATAAGAGGGGGGGTTGTTAAATGGTGTGTTAAAGCTAGTACTCTAATTCCCTTCCTTCATAAACCAAATTAGTAGTCTCATTCCCTTGCTGTAATGGTATCTGCATCAATCTTATATATATGGACTTATATTGAACGGGAGATTGTTGATGCCAGTTGATGCAGAGGAAGCCTTTGCATGACACCTTAAGTTGAATGGTTACTAGTCTTTCTTTAGTTTATGACGATGAGTTCACAATCATTTATATTGAATTTGCATGTGTATTCAGCTTGCATGACATCTTCTAATTGCATGCTTGTTCTTTTATGTGCAAGAGATGTTCACATTTCCTGATATTAATGCTTTTAATCCAATCTAGTGATGTTTTGTAATTTTCCCTGATAACTGTTTGCCTTCCCTGGAACCTTGAAGGCTATTGCTGGAGAAGCTGGGGTACCTTTTTTCTATAGAGCAGGATCTGAATTTGAGGAAATGTAAGCCATTTTTTACTGTCCCAAAATTGGATAACTTAAGATTCTACACATGTTGATGCATTTTCACTGTGTCTTTAATTTATAATACTAGTTTTTTTGGGGGGGATAAGATGCGACAAATAGTTGTATCTCCTTTTATTGATTCATTATATATTGGTTGTTCACGGTGTCCCAGGAATCTAGTCGGGGCGAAGCCCCAGATACCCTGGTTATCAAATATATATATATTGGTCATTACTACCGCTCGTGATATTTTCTTTTGCTTCATCCATTTTAGAGTCACTCTCATCATAGCTAGACCAGTCGCATGAATTAACTTTGTGCCAATGCTCATACTGCCGACTCAAGAGAGATATTCCTTGTTGGTTGAATGACAGGCCTGATGTGTTACAGTCTGTTCAGATCAAGAACTGGATCAGTGGGGAGATATCATTGGATTATGTTTAGATGCGATAAACTGGTTTCTTTAGTGTATTATAAACCACTAGTTTATAAAACACACTTTACCACTTTTATTTGTATTTAACAAATCTAAGCACAGTTTATGAGATAATGGAATTGTTCACTTAGTGCTTGTATCACCTTGTGTTTTTTATTTATTTTGATGAAAACTAATGTCTGTGGCTACTCAGTTGATGGGGCAATAGATTTCCTGTTTTCCTTCTTTTGTAGTTTATTTGTCTTCTAGGATGAATCATGATGCCCTTTTCCGTGGACATGCCTTTTTTGTTTGAGTAATTTAAAGAAGGAATGGCTTTTATTGGTTGAATCTCACTTTCTCCTGCACAAGTCACTGCTGTCCACAAGAGAATTCCTGCCTTTTTTTGGTTGGTCCTCTCCTCTCTCTTTATTTCTTATAGAATCTTATCCCTTTCTGAGTAAATCTCTCATTTGCACTGGAAGGGATAAAAAATTCCAGTTTCTCTTCATCTTTGTGGCACATTTTTATTTGGGGCACATAAAAAAACCAGTCTCTCTCATCTTTGTGACACATTTAAAATTCCATCTGTGTAGTACATGTCCCTCTTAGCACCATAAGGGCACTGTACATCTTCTTTTCTGCCTATCATTGTTTGCAGACCCGAAATATGAAATATGGTTTTAGCCCTGTGTTACTCTTGAGTGCGTTCATGATTTGGCCAGTCACATGCTCCTTCTAAAGTCTTACTTGCGAAAGGGATGACTTTAAATCTATATGATAACCTCGTTTTTGTTTTGGTCTCAGACTCTGTTGCTCTGGCTTACAAACCCTCTTGTGATACTAGTAAACTCTTTTGGCCATTAAGTTTCCCTTTCAACTTTCTTTTGGTATTGGAAAGATTGTGCAGGAAACTGAACAAGTAGTTTGGATGTTTGTCTTTTTACATTAAAACTATTCATCTGAGGGGTGAAGTCCTGTGGGTATCCTTTGGAATAAACTGTTATTGCTCAGGTCTTGGAATCGCTTGAATGATGGTTTAGATGTTGGGATGCTAATTTCATACTACATGTATATGGCAGGTTTGTTGGTGTTGGTGCCCGGCGCGTGAGATCCTTATTCCAAGCTGCTAAGAAAAAGGTTTGTTGTTTTAGAGTTCTCTGGTGACTGATGTATGCATGCATGGGTGTGTGTGAGTAAATGAAGATAAATATGTTTATTTTCATTTCAAAGGTAGTAAATGACCCTATGTCATGATTTTGTGTTGTTTTCCCTCATAGGCTCCTTGTATAATTTTCATCGATGAAATAGATGCTGTTGGATCCACAAGAAAACAATGGGAAGGCCATACAAAGAAAACATTGCATCAACTGCTCGTTGAAATGGATGGCTTTGAACAGAATGAGGTACATCTAAACATGTTGAAGTATGATGAGTTTCTTCCTGCGTTTCTGAATAATTTTGACATTTTTCTGCAGGGAATAATATTAATGGCTGCAACAAACTTGCCTGATATTCTTGATCCAGCTTTAACAAGGCCTGGTAGATTTGATAGGCATGTAAGTTCTTTCTCTATGGACTACCATGTTATATTTTGGTATTATTTTGAGTTTTGAAAGTTGGGCCGTTTTTTTTGTCAGTTGTCCCTGGCTAACGACTAATGGACTTGTTTTTTTCCCTTCTGAGAAGATATTTCTGTCCTAGACATTTGCTTCACGTTTGTGGTTTTTGTGGTCATATCAGTCCCTAAATCTTGAGAACAAGAAATATCAATTGTCAATATCCTGCTATATTATCTAGGTCAATTTTTTTCTTGGATGTGTAAATTCTTCACTCTTCCTTTTGACCTTTTAGATTTGCCACCCGTTAACTCTAGTATCTGGACTAAATTAATTCTTTTTGGATTAGCATTCAAGATGTCAGTTTGATTTTGTCTTTGATGGTTCCATAAAGTTTGTCCCTTTTTCTATATGTCAAAAAGAGAGACCATTAACAAATAAACATGTTTTAGATTGTTGTTCCAAATCCAGATGTACGAGGTCGTCAAGAGATATTGGAGCTCTATCTACAGGATAAACCATTGGCTGACAATGTAGATGTTAAAGCAATTGCTCGTGGTACACCAGGATTCAATGGGGCAGGTGAGTTTCCCGTCATTCTATTTAGGGAATTTGGTCGAACGTCCTGGGTTTTTGCAAGATTTCAATTTATTCTGAATTTCTAAGATCGACAAATCAATTCATTCTTTATGTATTTCGCCCCCATCAATGTCACACATAATGAGTTTGCCATGTCATAGGGACATATAAGTAATGCTGTGATAAAATAATTTTTATTATATTTAAGAAAACATGCAAGAAAAACTAAGGGGTGTGAGGTTAAGGAGTAGCTGAGCCACCCTAAAAGCCCCTTTAGGGATGGCCAAACTTACCTCTCAAGTGAGGGGGTGGCAAAAGCCTTCTGGGGGTGGCTCAGATCATCCCACCCACCCACACTGTGAGGGGTGACTTGGAGTACCAAGAGGGGTGGTCTGTCCATCCCTTGAAAATACCAAGAGGGGGTGGCCGGACCACCCCCCCTCACCTGGGTTGTGGTATGGCCACCACCCCCAACCTACCCACTCAGTTTTTCTTTTTTCTTTTGGTATTATTATTTTTTTCTTTTTTAACATGTGGAACTTACATAGCCTTTTGACGTGGCAAATTGATTACTTGGTATTAAAAATGTATCAGTTTTTAATGGAAGGAGTAAATTGAAAAATACGAAAAATGTGAGTTTTAGAAGCCCAAGGATTAAATTGAAATCATGCGAAAACCCAAGGATTAATTTTTTTTTCTTTTTTTAATTCTATTAAATGTTTAGTTTCATTCCTTAAATTCATGAAACAGTTTTTTTTCCTCATGAAATACTCCAATTTTCCTGCCCTTCCCTACTTTTTGTCTTCTTTATCAGATCTTGCAAACTTGGTTAATATTGCTGCCATCAAAGCTGCTGTTGAAGGTGCAGAAAAGCTAACAGCTTCTCAGCTGGAATTTGCAAAGGACAG
Organism: Carpinus viminea; assembly: GCA_013348765.1. Taxonomy (NCBI): domain Eukaryota; kingdom Viridiplantae; phylum Streptophyta; class Magnoliopsida; order Fagales; family Betulaceae; genus Carpinus; species Carpinus viminea. Next base: position 1,089,922 of record CP054673.1, read on the forward strand.
GATTATTATGGGTACAGAGCGGAGAACTATGTTTGTATCAGAAGAGTCAAAGAAGGTATATGCATATCATCTTATGAGACAATCCATGGTAGGGTTTGAACCTTTGGCTTATATGGTTGAAGTTCAACTCTTTATACCTAGAGAATCATGTTGAGGTCCAGATATAGAAATATCTCCAGAACATCATATATTGCAATTAGGATGTGCATATGATATTGAACATCTAATTGCCATGTGGAAAAAGTGTGGAATGATGCACAAAGAAGTGAATAGATAGGTGGTCAGGATCCAATGCTGACTTTTGACCAGAGATCTTGTCTGGGAGCAATACTTTTTTTCTTTGGTCCTTGATGTCTGCATGCAGCACACAAAGTAGAGAATTGCATCTGCAGAACAATAAACTCTTACAGATTTCTAGGGATTATCTATTTAGAATCCGAATATGCATGGAATACTTCCTGACATTCCTTGCATTTATTTCAGCTCACTGCATACCATGAGAGTGGCCATGCGATTGTTGCCTTCAATACAGAGGGCGCACATCCAATACACAAGGCAACTATTATGCCACGTGGATCTGCCTTAGGAATGGTCACCCAGCTTCCTTCAAATGACGAGACATCAATTAGCAAGAAGCAGTTATTAGCCCGTCTTGATGTTTGTATGGGAGGAAGAGTTGCAGAAGAACTCATCTTTGGTCAGGATCATGTCACAACAGGAGCGAGTAGTGATCTTCACACAGCTACAGAGCTAGCCCACTATATGGTATATTATAATTTCCATTTTAATGCCATGAACAATCTACATATTCCAGGAATTGGGGATCGTTTCCAATATTATATGGAACCAATAAAAGTTTCCCATTATAAATATAGTTAAAGTAGTTTCTGTTCTATACTAATGGTATTTATAGTAGAGTTTTATGTCTTTTCAATTCCCTGCAACTTATGTGTGGGATTGTGGAAATGAGAGTAAATCAAAATATGTTGTGATTTGGACCTCTATGTTTGTTTTAAACATGAGAATCCTTCATTTCAATCACTTAGTGCTGTATGCATCTTTCCTATGTTAGGTATCAAATTGTGGGATGAGTGATGCAATTGGTCCAGTTCACATCAAAGAGCGGCCAAGTTCAGAAATGCAATCACGTATTGACGCGGAAGTATGGTTCTGAAATCTGGGGTTCTTGGGATTTAATAAAGATATACGTAGATTTTCTTCTATTAATTTCTCTTATTGGTTATGCAGGTGGTGAAACTCTTAAGAGAAGCATATGATCGCGTAAAAGCCTTGCTAAAGAAGGTTTGTTTATTAGATTTCTTTAGCTTTTAGGTTCCCAATTTTCTTAGAAAATAGAAAAAGAGGGGGGGAATTAATTGCATTACTCGATTTTGAATATTTTAACAGGGGTATCACTAGAACATTAGGTTTAGAAAGAAGAAAAAAATGACAATATATGTTTTTAACAGTATAATGGTACTTGAAAATTATTGAGTGGAATAGAGGTATTTTTGGAATTTGAAGCTCGATCTTAGTATAACAAATCAAGAAAGAATCTTTAACGTTTTTAAATATACAAATACAATAAAGATCTGGATATATATACAATTCATAGCAATACAAAATAATGAAAAAAAAGAATGTTAAGATAAAGGCATTTAGCACGTTGTTATTTGAATTTGGAATTCCAAATGAGCTTCAAACCTAGGAACCTTGTAGACTAGGTTTATCTTTGGTGCTTGAAATATGGAAATTCTAGTAGTGGCTAACTTTTGTTTATACTTTATACACTTGATTCAGCATGAGAAGGCATTACATGCACTGGCAAGTGCACTTTTAGAGTATGAAACACTTAGCGCCGAAGAAATAAAGCGTACTCTTCTTCCTTACCGTGAAGGACGGCTGCCTGAGCAACAAGAAGAACAACAAGAAGATGGGGACCTTGTATTGGTTTAGAAGATGGATCCTTTTTCTTGTCTGAAACTGTAGGGGGAGGAGGCTTTGTACAGTATATTTTTAGAGAGTTGCAAGATGCAATCCCCCGCTCCTCCCATTACAGGATGTGTCTATTCATGCATGCCCCTGAAGCATCTCTGAAGCAAAGATCTGGCCTCTGCCATAACAAAGTCATGTATTATTCGTGGAATCCTGTATTGTTTCAACTTTTACCCCATTTTGGGTGGAATTTTGAAGGAAAAATACATTATTTGAGAATATAGGCTCTTTTCACCCTTTTGAAGATTTTTCTGCTCAGTGTGGTCTAATCTTTCCATTTATTGGCTGCTAACTTAGGTCGAGGTACAATGGTTGAAAAGCTCTCACTAACTAATCAGGGAATTAAGATTCTCTCTAGTTTGTTTGAACTTGAAAATATTTTGATAGTTATATAACTTTTATTTAAGGGGTTTTTTTGTTCTCTCAAAAAGTGAAGAACAAAAATACTTCTCAAATATAATTAGCTAGATAGTCTGTACTTAATTTGAATTAGAGAGAATTTAGTTCCCAAACTAGGAACATTGATGACATTCTAATTGAATTAGATTCCTTATATCCGGGGGATGGATTCCAATTTCAAGACATAATAACTTTGAAGTAACCCGTTCAAGTCGGGAAAGGACTTGCTAATGACCGCATTGTAATAGTATTACATGTGCCAATTTCACTTGTTGAATTACACTACCCTCTTCCAAAATGAAAATTGCTTTTCTTTAAATTATTTATGTTAAAGTTGACACCTTCAAACAAACTTTTTAGAACGGGAGAGGAGAATTCAAATGAATCAATGACGTTCACTCACAATAACAGATCTCCCACGAAAGTACGTTAAAAGTTGGAATTCAGGCACCCTAATTATTCTCGAATTCCTAAACATTTGACCACCCCAACCCCTTTGCATAAGTCCTATCGAGGTGCCATAGCAGGATATTAATATATATATATATATATATATATATATATATATATATAGGATCATTTTCCTCCCCTTTTGAACTCCACTCCTGAATGTTACAACCACAACTACAAACAAAACACCATTAACAGGGAGGGAACATGGAATGGTGGATAAGTTGTTGTAAATTATGTGGAAATGAATATAATTGCAGAATGACTAGAATTTCTCCTAAACAGCCAGCAGCAGTTGTTTTCAGCTAGGAAACAAGATTGCGAGGATCTCCGCTTGATTGGTGGAAAACCTTTCAGCAGCACCTTAACGCACAAACATATTCCTGCAGTTTTACCGTGTCAAGATTAAAAGCCTTACTTTCCCCCAACCATCTTTTGAACGTATATGATGGACAAACATTTAAATACAGACAAATATGGTACTAATAAATAGCAATTACAGGAGACTCTATCTTGATCACTGTCATCTCTCGCCAGAATTCCATTAAATGCAACCAGAAACCACTACTTCAGCATAAAACCAAATATACAAACACCATCTCTTTCCAGCGCATATATACAACCATAAAGGCATACCACTGCCGGGCACAACCCTGGAGAACAGAGAGAAGAACCCGAACCATCTTCTTTCCCACCTTTTTTCAAAAACTTTTTTCATTCATGAACAGTTTTAGAACTCATATAAAAGCTGTGGTTGTTGACCTACTAAAGATAGGAAATCCGAATATACTTTTGAAAGGAAGAAAACGTAGCAAACAAGAGGTAGGTGCGTGAGTATGTATTGAAGATGGAACTAGTACAATTGCCAGTCTGTCTCCAAAGACTCCGAGATACGAAAGCCTCGGAAGCTTCATCCATGGCAGTCCAAGCCTCCGCCAAATCCCCAACCCCAACTTTCAGATCCGATCAATGGGTTCAGTTCGATCCTGCACTGCACGCCGCTCTGATACATCAGCAAGTGATTTGAGATTGCACCTGATCAAGGCCTGAACAAAGTAGCAAGTCTCATCCTTCGTGTTCCCGTCAGGCACGTCTACCACAAATGACTCAATCACCAGAGTCCCTGGTCTTCCTTCAATGCTCTCCGGATGGAGGGAAATGATTGACGAGTAGTTCTGAAAGAACCAACCAAAGAAAGGGCAACAGGTTGACCACCTTTAGGCTTATTGCATAATAACAAAAGAACTAAAAGATCTAGCAAGAAAGCAAACTGGATCTAACTTATCCAATTAAAATCCTGCATAGAAACTTCAAGGCCCTGGATTTGATCAAATGGTTGAATTCTAGACAGATATCAGTAAAGATGCAACTAAGCAACCAAGAAACATATTAATATAAAAATAAGATTTGAAACTTGGGCAGAGATCTACTCTGGCCAGCTGGAGCAACTTCTTCATTTTTCCAGAGAATATGAAATACACATGCACGAATCGGCCTGAAGGCCCTGGAAAATCCAAGTTCAGACCCAATTTAACTTTAGCAGGAAAAACATGACCTCTTTGTGTAGCAGGATCATACTTTAGAAAAACAAGCCATAGAAATTCCTTGATCCTAACTCAGAAGCTGGTATGATCATCCGTAGAACTATACTGAATTAAAATCTTTTTAAAACTAACCAGATGAATTAAAATCTTCCCAACTTCTCATTTTATATACCTCTAATCAATCATAAGAATGCAAGGGCTTGATTTTTATCGCAGTAGTCCAAATTCGTTAAGTATCTAGAACTCTCTTCAAGTGGGATCAAATAAATGGACACAATGAAAATGTTGTATATAACACCTGAGTCAACTGCATGTTGGAAAACTTTCCACAAGAAGAGGACACAAAAGGCTGTAAAACAGAAATGCTGATAACCAGAAAATTCCACTGAATTCAGACAGTGCCAAAAAGAGAGGTTGGAATGGGGACTTATATAGTACGCGAAGACAAAGATCATATTTTATTTTATTGTTGAGAAAAAAAAAAGGTGAATAAGGGGTTAAATCAGAAAAATAAAGAGATTCCATACCCTAAGTCTATGATCCCCTCCAACTATCCTCATGCTGAATATATGCTCATCATCATCAAGAAGTTCCAATCTTTCTGTACTTGTAGTGGCGGGAAGCCCAGATTTAACATCAACTTCTCTGAGACTCCCAATCTCAAGGTTTCCCGGTGCAACACACCTGCTGACAAATGGTTTGTATCTCTGTGGCTGATCAAATCTTCTCACCAAGGACCATACCTGGTGAAACAAAGCAAATGTCAGAAACGGAATAAGCACACCCTGCAACAACATTCCAACCATCAAGTTTCCACAAAAAATAACATTCAAGCTCTATGAACAAAACTCGTTCATCATCAGAAAAATATTGATATCAATATTCCCTTTATGCATACTCTTCTTAGTGTCCGTTTGATTTCGCGGTTTGAAAAAATAGCAATTTCAAAACATAGTTGATGAAAATGTAATTTAAAAAACAGACATTGCATTTTGACATTAAAAATTGCGATTCGACCTTTAATATCATCCGTTTTTAAAAACACATCCCCTTGCCTGCAGTTTGAAAATATGAATTTTTTATGTTTTCAAAACAACTATTTTTTTTCAAACGCGCTCCAAAACAAGGCACTTTCTGAGATTTTGTTTAAAAATGCAATTTTAGCTTGCAAAATCATGCGGCCAAACACACCTTAAGCAGTCAGGGTTTGGCAAATTAATTTATTTCCTGAAAGAATCTATCAAACACATCTTAACTCAGTATTCGGTTGGAGAGAAAGCAGAATAAATTTGAAGACCCCAAGACAGAGCTTTATGCATGCGTACTTGACAAAAAATGCAAAACCTAACTTAGACAGATAGTTGTAATAGGTTCATTGGACTAGGAGGTTCTCATTTCTACATGTCCTCAGTACTTGAAATTTCAAGACTAGATTACTTCATTGTTTTCTTTTTACATATATATCCTCGGCAACCAAACAGAACCTTTAGCAAAACATTCCAAATAACCCATTGCAGCCCATTACAATAATTTGGGTAACCTAAAGATACTAATCTAGTCAATCAAAAACCGAAGAATTTTAGAGTTACAAAACCCTAAAAAAATGAAAGAAATTACAGAAACACGTTCAAATAATGAAACTCAGATTTTTCGATTCTAAGGCCAACAAAACTATTTCAATTCGTTAAGAAAATGAAATGAAATCGACACTTTCTAGCAGATTTACCAATCTTTGTAGGCCAAGAAACTGTGCCTCAAACACTTTTAGGCAGCTTTTAAGTTCGCCATCTTTTAGAAACAAGGAAACACTTCCCTTGATTTTCTCAAAAGAACCATCAAATTCAAAGAACGAGTCCAAATGATCGGTCGAACTCAAAAGAAACCCCAAAATCAGGTCGAAACATCAAGAAACGCAATCGAGAAACATCACAGATCGAGATCCACCACTCTCAAAAATATCGGTCAACCATTACAAAAATTACCAAACCTTCCCTTCCTACCCAACCTCCCCACCCCACCCCAAAAAAGAACGAGCTTCAAAATCACAAATTCAATCACCGATCCTCCAAATTCCTCATACAACTCAACCTCCATGCCAATCCTCCAATCTAACCAGAAAAAACATACACAATATACACGCACGCACACACATATACCCCTATATCTAAACACACTTACTGACTTACATATATTTATATATATATATATATATATATATATATATATATTTATATTTATATGCGTGTGCGTGTAGAGAGAGAGAGGGTGAGAGATTACGAGGGGAACAGGGGCTTTGATGTGCTTGACAAGCGCGGAGCTACACTGGTTCTCACCGGGCTCGTGGCGATGGTGCCTCCGAATGTACTCCGACTCCGCGGCGCTGAATCCGCCATTTCCAATCCCATTGTTATTACCATTCATCTTGATCACTTCACAAAAAGATATAACCAAACCAAACCAAACACGGCTTAGCTTCTCTCACTCTCAAAACAGCATCGCAAAAGATCGACTCGCTCGGCCGGAAAACGGAGCTCCGATCGCCGGCGGACGAGGGCCTCCGACAAGAGCTTCTAAGAGATATATAAAGGTCCAATAAAGAAGACGAAGAAGAAGAGGAGGAGCGTGAATGAGACTCACACCGCCATAGCAGACCTACCTCAACCCTCCCTGTTATTATCTGAAATATAAAATACACAATTGCCAATAATATTTTTTGTTTTCATTTTATATTAAAAAATAATAATAAATTACACAATTTTTTGTTCTTTATTGATCTATAAACGCCCTTCTTACGGCACAGAATTACATTCCTGCCATAGATTTGTCCGTTTCTGGTAGTTTGGCTGTTACGATCCTTGTTCTTACTGGAATGGCCTTGCTTTTGCACTTTATTTACGTGTACATTCACAATTGAAATAGTGAATTTTTAGTACTAGGAGTACTAAAATTCGATGATATTTATTATGGTGAAGGCACGAAATGAGTCCAGTCATGTGGGTGTGATTATTATTAGGTGATAATGATAGGATCCAACTTTGTAGGAGCAGAATTGTGTGGCTCTGATTACCTATTCTATTTATGAGATCTTCCTTGTGCATTTTCTGGTTCAGGCTTTGGCTAGCTATCTTTTGTGTTCTACCGTGTAGGAACATTTTTTCCCAACTTGGAAATTAGACCAGGTTCTTCTTTGGATACATCCTATTTTTGGCTATTTTACTTCTCTTAAATTACATAATTTTTGTAAACCCTCATCATCCAAAATTTCTTTATATAACTTGATAACACGTGTTGGCATGTTATTGCAGTATATATGTTTCTTCGAGTATGTTTTGGTAATATAAACGAAATTCAAACTTTTATTTTTTTCAAGCCCCTCAATCAATCTTGATATATGCACAAGTAATGCTGGACTTATATATAGCTAGTATATAACTCTTTTTTAATGGTTTGTTAATGTTAAAGTAATGGTTAAGTGATTAAATTTACTTCTTTTTATCAGCTTAAGTTTTTTGGATAACTGGTAATTTAACATGGTGTCAGAGCCAAAAGTTGTAAGATCGAACCTTGACTCGTTCAAATGACCCCCAATTTAAATTAAATATTTTACATGTTAGGTCTCGCCTATTAAAATGGAGTTTAAGCCCACACGTGAGGGGAAGTGTTAAAGTAATGGTTAAATGATTAAATTTACCTCTTCCTATCAGCTTAAACTTTTTAGATAACTGATAATTTAACAGTTAATACATGTCGGCAACTTGGAGACTAACACTCTTGCTCTCATACTATTTGATGTAGCTTTTCAATCACCATTGGATTAAAACTCTATTGTAGCCGATCTCAAATCCAATAGTAATTTTAAAAACTATATTAGAGAGTGTGTAGCAATACCAAAATATCTAAATAATGTTCATCCTTGTTAGGAAGATTGATACTTTTGAGAGTTTTTTTAGTGAGCCCATAACATAATATTTTGAGACACCACCTGACCCAAAAGCTTAAGTCTACGAGTTTGAGAATAAGGTTCTCTCTAGTTCATTTGAACTAAATAATATCTAGTTAGTTATATCAAATGGGTGTTTTTGTCTTTTTACTTTTTAAGAGGACAAAATATTCTTCCAACATAACTAATTAAATATTATACAGGTTAAATGAAATGAAAATGACCTTAATTCATGAGTTTGAGTCCAACAATGCTATAGTAATCACTCATACTTCTTATGTATTTATAATATAAAACTCTATCATTTTAAACTCACACATATATGCTCAACGTTATGCCACCAAAACATGTAAATGAAATGGTCATATAACATATTTGAACTTAAGAGGTAGCTCAATCGATTGAGAATATGTTTCATGAAATGAATGTCACTAGTTCGAATTCCTCTCTCCCTCTTATGCGGACATGTAAAATAAAATAAAAAATACTTGAACCTTAAAAAGTATTTACTATAATTAGCTAGAAAAAAAAAAGTTATCAGGAAAAATATATCCTCTACAATGCAAAAGTTATCATGGTGAATATGTTACCAAATAATTTAAAAATTTGAAGTGACATGACATCGTATGCATACTTAAATAGAATAAAATAAAGTCTCCAATATATAGATCAATCAATTGGGAACATGCTTAATAAAACAGAGGTTACTAGCTCAAATCTCACTTCCCTCTTATTGTGTGAATATGTCAAAAAATAAAATAAAATAACGATCTTAGACACTTCTCGAATCTTCTGTTAGTCCATTATTTTATGCTTATTTAATTAATTAATCACACACTTGGTTTCCACGCGATCCACTGAAAACCTAAACGCGTCTTGAAGGAATGTAAATAACACTGTCCAATGGCTGTTTGTAAAATTCATCTTTGCGAAAATCGATAAGCACTTGGACTTCACAGCGCAGCCTTTATTGAGAACGCTTAAAGGACGCATATGCCTCTATAAAGATTCGAGAGTGCAATAAACGCTCTGTGAAGGAGAGTGTAGTGCGCTTTTTCTCCAAAGTTAACACGAGGAATCGTGCGTAGAAGGTCAGCCGCACGTGATAGAGTCGAGGGTGGTCTACAAAAACAGATGGTCAACTCTTAGTAGGGGCGTTTTCGTCAACTCAGACCAATTAGAGTAACAAAATCCTTCCATTTTCTTTCAAGCTTGTCTCAAAAAATCATACACCTACCTTCGTTAGCCTCATGAAAAAAAAAACCCAAATTTTGTGAAAAGTTAACAAATTTTCTAATTTATAATATATTTTTATTTATTTTAAGCTTAATTCTAAAATACTTCAGAAATTATATATATAGAGGATATGACATAAATTTTCTCCAAATCAATATGTATGAAATATTTTTGAGACTAGTGATATTTGTTTCATAAGGAGTAGTTTACAGTTAATTAAGTTATCTTTTAGAAATTATAAATACCATGTTTTAATTGCAAATTTATTTCAAAATTTTGAATATTTAAAAAAAAAAGCTATTCAAAGATTAAATAGTAATTAACCCATTGTCACTAATAATCAAATATCAAACAAATAAAGTTAAAAGAAAGAGATTATGCGCTAGAAGCTATTTCTTCGATCAAGTTAAAATGTTCCTTGAAGCTATTTAATTTTATTTTATCAAATGATTTGCATCCTAAACTTATCATGCTATAATTATAGTGAGGAAAAATTATTAAATAGGTATATATTATTAAGGTCAATTATCAAATCAATCTTTCTCTCCAATTTCGTCCACTTTAATTTTTACGAAATAAAAAATAGGGTGGCAGGTGGTCACATGGTCGACATCCAACCTCCACTTGCCACCCCTTTTTGTAAGATAAAATTGCAATTATAATTTGGGGTAATTACTTTTTTCTCATCAATTATAATGTATTATCAATTTTTTCTCATGAATAATCAATCTTACTACTCAACCCTATTATACTACAGTTTTCTTTTCAAAATCCTCATTCTATCAATCAAATTCGTTATAAAATTTTAAATGACCTAAATACCATAACTTTATAAACAAAAATTACCTATAATACCCTTAAAATCAAACAAATTGAAAAATATATATTATTAATTTTTATATATTATATATAAATTATTTTTAAAGTAAATATATATATATATATATATATAATTGTGATGTAGCTCCCTATTTTTAAAAAAAATAATTTATAAATTTTATATATTTATATTTTATTGTTTAAATTTTTTATTTTGGGGTATTTATGTCTTTTAATGAGATTTAACATCTAAAAAAAGATAATCCATCAAATCTAATGAGTTTGACTAATAGAACCAGGGTTTTAGAAAGAAAATGATAGTTTGATAGAGTCGAATAGTAAGATTGGCAGTTTAAGAAAGGAAATTGACAATGTATTATAATTGATGGGGGAAAAGATAATTACCCCTTATAATTTTGATGACAAAACTAAACTCAACGATCTTCAAGAGGGGAAAAAAGGAGTGATTTGAGCCAATTCTAAAAATCACAGAAATTAATTTAGTAATTTTCTGTCAAAATAATTAAGAGTAAACTATTGATTGTATATGGTTCCAAAAGTTTATTGCCCAAAAGTAAATTTACTAGTCTTGATGGCAATTTGATAGAAATTGAATAATAATAATAGGTAATCGGATAAACAATCTTCTCCGCGTCATAATTCGTTGGACTTTACGGCTAAATTTTGGCACTAGTCTTGGAAACAAGTTGATATGATGCTTGCGTATGAGCAAAGAAAGTTTCGCGAAATTACAAAAAATCTCTTTAACATACCTACAAAATGTTGTAGGACATCCTACTTGCCTACCGATTAGTTTAATCAATTAGGAATTATGTCTCATAAAACAAAAATTATTAGTTCAAATTATCTTTTTATTTTTTCTTCTTCTAAGGACATGTCTAAAAAAAATTATGTGAAATAATATTTTTTTGTTTATTTTTACTGCACTGGGTAGCCAAAATAAAGCAATATCGAATGAATGCCGTGATTAAAGTGGAGTTAAAGTCTTGAGCTAAGCCAAAGTAGTTGCCGTCAGTTCTCTTGAGTCTTGACTAGCTACGTACGTGAGATCTTCGATCTGCATCAATTTGCAATTTGCATGCAGCAGTTGGGCCATTAACATCAGCATCTTTGATTTTTTTAAAAAAAATTATTTATTTATTTGTGTGTGTGTATTTTCGTTGGGCATGACGATGAATGGTGGAAAATTAATGTTAAACAACATTTTATCTTTTCATTGTTAATTACGTGAATCAGTAAAAGTGTTGGTAATTAATTTGCACAAATTACCAAATTAATCTCGCAATAATCTTTTTTCATATATATATATATATGTTCTAACCATTAATACCAGCCATGAACTCATGGTTGCACCAGAGGAGTCACAGTATGAATTGATGGGCAAAATTTGAACAATAAATTAGTGATAAGATAATTTTCTAATTAAGAAACTGCTGGAGGCTATCATTTAAAGAAAGTGATCAGAGATATTTATAAGCTAGAGGTATGGGTAGGCCAGGGTTCTCCTAAAACGATGAAACAATTAATTAATATTCACTTAACAAAATATATATATTAAAAAAAAAACCCATTTATTTATATATTCACACTTTTGGATTCAGACATGGATCTTAATTAAATTCATAGAGGCTACTAGCTAGGCATCAGGCTTGTGTAGTGTAGTATAGTATAGGGAATCTCCTCGCTAGCCTTCTTCGTTTTCAATGGCAATATATCAGTTCCGGTGCTAATGGTAGTTCAATCACACACACACATATATATAATATCATATTATCATGGCATGACATCTGAGAACACCATCATTTGTTCTCATCATTTTTGATTTATTTAAATTGAATAATATTGGATTAGTTATTTTAGAGATATATATATATATATATATATGTTTTTTTTAACAAAAATACCATTCTTATATAACTAACAATATATTATCCATTTCAACCCCTTTTTATTATTTAGGACATATTAGAGCACATGAAATTATATATGTGTCCTATTTAAATTAATGTCACATTAACAAAATTTAACCGTAAATAATAAATTATTCTTTTGGGCATACTGCATGGACCTCTGAATTTATTTTAATACTATATGATCGAGTGACTAATTTTGCATTTGTACAGAGATTAAATATGCAATAAATAAGTCTCTAAGAAATAGCTCAATCGGCTGAGATTACGTCTAATAAAGTGGAGATCACTAGATCGAATCTCCATTCTCCATTTTTTGTGGACATGTAAAAAACAAAAAAAAAATGCACTAAACAACTTGACAGTCACTTTGTTTAATTAATTAGGAAATTGATTGAGTGGGGAATCTGGTATATGCTGCGTTTGTGAAATTAGGTTTTTATTTATTTGCTTTTTTTACAGCGAATCACTACATGAAACAAACCCATCACTCTGGAGAATTATTTTATAAAATATTAGGAAGATATATAATTTAAATAAATTAAAGCAGTGGTTTATGGAAACCCGTACAACTATAAAGGTATGGGAATCAATTCAATGAAATATTGTAGAATTAAGAAATTATAAATGTGATTAATTAAGAAAATTAGTATGATTTGTGGACAGTCACCCAAGGCAGCATCCACTATACCTGATAATATATTATTAATAAGATACATAGCGAAGCCTATTAAAGTCTCCTAAAATCTCTATATTACCAGTTATTCGTGCAAAGATCTAGCACTTTCAATTTATAATTAAAAGAAGATTCTGGTTACATTTAATTAATGAGATTTGTTGCAATAAGATGGGTTCTTTTGTGACATCAATTTCAGCACAAGATTCTATAAACTCATTCAATTTAATTTACATGCTACTTCTTATTGCTGCTAAAGAATGATTTTTTTTTTTAAAAAAAATAAATTAAATGGGGGAAGAGGAGAAGGGAGATCAAGGGAGATTACAACAAAAGAAAATAAACAAAGGGTGGACAACCCTTACAAATTAAAGCTCTAAAACAACACGAAATCAATGGAATAGGTCAAATAAATGACCTGACCTACAAAAAGAACTAGAACGGCTAGTAATTAAAGGCTACTTGTAAAGGTAAGAACCTGTACACTTAAGTGATGCCTCATCTTGTCCTTGATATGCATCTAAAAAGGCAACCAAGTTTAATGTTATACAAGCAAGGGAAAAAATGCATATTTTTGTACCATTAGACTTGAAAAATTAAATCACTGAAGTAACGGCTCCGTGAAGAGCCTCCAATAGTTAAGTTGGGCTAGCTTGTAGTAATCATTCAATGGGCATCGACCCTATAGTATGCCCTTGAAATATTAAATATGTCTCCGGCTTTTGTATTTGTCATGACATAAACCCTTCAAAATTAGTTTTTCTCCCCCCTAAAAATTGATTTTTATTTTTTATTTTTTTAAGTTCCCCCACCTTAATTTGTAGCTCAACCCCTGGCCATTATTAAAATAATTTGGCGAGAAGGTTTTGTTCCCCAATGCTAATTCGTTCTTTTGGTACCTTAATTAATTGGTTTCGTTGTCTTAAGGCTGCCATGTTTGAAAAGCTTTAAAGGAAGAATCTGTTATAGGGGTGTATTGGCGTTCGATTAAGAATTCAGGCGAGATTCCGGCAACATTTTATGAGAATCTACACCGGCTTTACACCAAAAGCAAAATTATTCAGCTTATTAAATCTATGGTCACCTTTGTATATAACGATCTAGAAAGAGAATATATCCCAGGAATTGAAGTTCCATCAACTTTTAATATATATATAAACACCACATCATTGATCAACAAAATATTATTTAGGACCTTTTTGTTATTCATAAAGTTGTCTTCTTTTTACCCTTTTTTTTTGTTCTTTAAGATGAAGGCTTTAAGCTAGCTAGGTAGGTATATTTTTGTCTCTTTTTTTTTTTTTTTTGAGTAAAAAAAATGATGCATTAATTCCCTAAATTAAATGCTTCAAGGGTCGATGATTTTTTTTTTCTCCCCCTTTTAGGGTTCTTATATATCTTGACAAAGAATGAGACAAATTAACTTTCATCAAATAATATTCTTGGAGAGATCCAATTCCACTCTCCACATTGCACATGGGAAAAGGAAAAAGAAAAAAGAGATAGGATAAAACCAAAACAAAGACCAAAATATTTCTACGGTTACAGAAAATCAAACGTATTGAATTAAGTTTAGTGCAGTTCAAGTCAAATTATTATGCGGTCAATCCAACATTAATTTATAATTGATAATTAAATTTAATTGTTTAATTATTGATGTAGGTAGTAAATTAAGCAGTAATAAAACAACAAAACTAGGTGTCTAGATGCGTCAATTTTCATGCACATGTTTTAGTTAAATTGGTCGCTTCCCATTTTTTGTCTTTAGAAGCATTCTCACATGATCTTTCATTATTTCTTTCATTCAAATCAGGAATGAGAAAAATCTTCTTTTATAATTCCTTTTCTCTTTATTCAATTAGAAGATAATTAATTTTCCTTAAGTCATGAAAAAAGAAAGATGGAAATCTTTGGTGAGTAAACAATACAAAGATTCAGACCACACAGAATAGTTTAGGATGCAATTAAGATTAGTGTTGGTTGAAGTTGTCTCTTTCAAGATGTTGTGAAACACGTAGTTGAGCATAATGGAGAAAGTTAGAGGCAGCACGTCTCTTATCTTTTGACCTCAAAAGTATAACACTCTTTTATATATACATATATCCCAGAAATCACGTGATCCTTTTTTTTTTTTTCATTTTTGCTTTTGGTATGTGAGAAAGCATGTGATACTTTTTGTTTTATTAGTCACTTCGCCAGAGTCTCACAGACCAAAGCTACTCACCAAATACAATTTTCTAATTCTATTTACTGATTAATACTTAATAGAGTGGAAATAATCATTTTCTCTTTTTTTTTTTTTTTTCTTCTTTCAAAAACTAAACCAAATTCTTATTAAAAGATATTTTAAGAAAATCAGTACTAGCTTTACTCATACTGACACTAGGCTTTCTTTTTCTTGATAAGTAGACACTAGGGCATTTTTTTTTTGCCTTTCTCTATACTTTATTTTATATCTTTTTGAGTGTGGGAGGCGATCGAGGGTGTTTCGTTTACAACATGAACAAGATACAGCCTTGCTAATAAAAATACCCAGGTAGCACACAAATGGGTAACCATTGGGTGATCTTAGGCCAGTGGATCAATGTTTCATTTATATGGGCTTGGTGCTTTGATTATGTGGGTTTGTTGGCCCATAAGCCCAACCGACATCAATTTATATGCAGGAAAAAATAAAGTAGCTAGGCCCAGGAAGTAACTTCAATTTGAAAATATGATGTTTGAAGTCCCTCGAATCAGAACATTGGCTGACCGAAACTTGCTCCAAGAATTGATGTTTATCAAAGTGTCGTTGAGCAAGCACCCAGAATTCTTCAAATTCTGCATGAAGTATGCACAAATTCAAGTTAGCTTACAGAGGCCTATTAGCCAGGCAACCATTAAGTCTTGTTGTTAAGAATTAGACCATCACACAACAGTATTGAATCTTTCATTCATATACCTTCTGTTATGTTCGATATATATCAAGTAATCAACAGAGCTTTCAACCGATCGAGCAAAATAGACGTGTTCATAAATCAGTTCAAAGAAACAATTCGTGACACTTCTAAATCAAGTTTAGCAACTTGTTCAAACATAAACACGCCTACTGAAGCATAGAAACTTGCTCAAAAAGGCCCTTGCATTCTACTTAATGCCAAAATGGTAAAACCAAAATATGCCTCCAGTAAGGAATAGCCCTGAAGATCAACCACCAAAGCGCCAACAACTGGCACCTATAATGAAAGCATAGGCCAACTTCTAAGATCATGCAGGTGTACTCAGTAACTGACTACGCAACTAGAGGACAAGATTGACTCCCTTTCTTTTAATAAATAAGAGTGACCAATTCTATGAACAGGATACCTTACCTGGACCATACATGCCAGAAAGGGAAATGTAGAATATGCAACCAAGCCCGGTGAAGTATGTCCTCGATCCCAAGGGTCACAGACTTACAGACCTGCATTGGTCATGACTTAAGAAAATATTTGTCAGCAACAACACCTAGCAATACTTATGCAACTTATAAGATAAAACAATCCACTCAAAGAAAGAACTAGCTGGAAAAATTAAACAATTAAATAGCATAATAGAAATGTAAAATTTAGTTGAATGGAAGGTGAAAATCAAGAAGATAAAAATTGACACTGCAATTAATTGAATATATTTACAAATAAATTGACCAAAAGTTGATCTGTTCAACTAAAAATAATAATTCAGATCCACAAGGGCAGCAAGTGCAGAAGCAAATGAAGCCTTATGGATCCCTATTTTCTGACGTAACATCTTTGGGTTCATGTTGAAATATATATAAAATATAAAACATGAAAATATGAAAGAAAAGAGAGCGAAAGTGGAGAGAGAGCAGAAACATATAACAGACTACATCTCTTCTATATTAATATACTTATGATGATTACATAAACCTCTATAAATAGAGAGGCTAAGAGTGATAAGCAATAAACCCTAAACTAAACCCTAGAACATATAAGGCAACATAATAAACTAGAATAATATAAAATATTCTAACAATTAGTAGTCCACTTATTCGATGCCTGAAGCTTCGGCCACTTGCAGAGAACTTAAATCCCGGATATCTGATAATCCACCAGTCACTGCCAACTCTGGAACTTCATAGTTTATTGGAATACCCCACAACTCGCTGCTAGAGCTAGGCATAGTGGTACTTGCATCAAAACCCATGCTCCATTTATCCTCTTGATTAATGATGCTTTCAATCCCCGGAGATAACTCCGAAAAAGCCGTCTCCTCCTTTATTTCTTCTGGGAAAGAGAAAAAAAACATGGGATTAACCTCTTCTTGCAGGCTCGTGAAATTATTTCCTTTCAGATCTTCAGTCCCCAGCCTTGATGACCTTTCTCCCGCCTGCTCAGGGATTTTGGTAAATCCCTGCACTACAGCGAATTCATCTGACGGAAGTGGTATGGTTTCAGCACCTAAGCCAATGGATTCTATCATAGTAACCATACCTTGTGAGAAATAATCCTCAGATTGTTCAACAGGAACTGGATATGCTTCCGGGACTGCAGAAGGTATAATGAGTTGTCTCCAATCTGGTTGATACTTCACAACCTGCTCTTCCACGGAAGAATCTGATATACCCATTTCATGTTGATGCTGCTTGACAAACTTCCTCTTCACTCGCGGAGAACCAATTTCTCTGTGTTCTTTCTTCTGCTGAAGCTGGGCTAAGAATGGTGGGTTCTGCAGCAACTTTGCCACGAAAGAAACCATCTGCTTCTGTCTCTGCTCTACAGACTGGAGCCTCTGGTTCACTGATTCCATATGGTGAAAGGTACCCTGCTGCTGTTGCTGCAATTCAGCAACCTCCTGCATCATCATACTCTTCTCCTTCCTCACCCTCTCTATCTCACCTTCCAGAGCAGGCCTCCCTGCTTCCGTAGAGGGCCCAACATGTATCCCAATCTGTTGGGAATGAGGTGATTTGCGCCTCTGAAACCTCTGAATGTTCTTCAACAGATGTCTCTTCCCTCGCTGGAAAGATTCATTGGCAAACTCCCACCTATCAGTATCAATCTTGCGGAACCCCTGAATACAGTAACCAGAGTGATTTTCAAAATGAATAGGCAATGCTAAAAAGTTCAGAAAACACAGTACAGATATGATGATTATCATCATAAATAGTTTATATATATATATATATAAGTATCATCATAAATAGTTCATCACACAACACAATCTGAAGCCATCGATTTTCATGCGTAGAAGAGGCCGAATTTCCTATATAATCTGTGAAATCATAAAACCAACTTCTCTAGACACAAAACGAGGGGTCCGATGATAACATGCAGTATCTTGACTAACTAGGACAAAAACAGATCTTTCAATGAACCTGAAACTCTACCCGCAGAAGATGAACTCCCCACTCAGGAGGCGTAGTCCCGGCTGATTAAGCTACCCTGGTTTACATGATCTTGAGAAAGTAAACCTCAAGATAACTTTGTCTCATATAATTCCACCAGTACACATAAACTTGATACAGCGAACAAATCAACATCGCAAAAGCACAAGAACACCACATTTTCCATCATTTTACCAGCACAAAGCACACAAACCATATTTAAATGCAAGACACTATATACATAAAGAAATTATTTACAAACCAGTATCTCGAACAAAGCTCAGAAATCCCACATATAATACATTGCGATCATCTACAAGTTTGACCCAGCTACATCTACAGAGATCAATTTTTTTAAAACCCAATTACAGAAAGACATCAAATAAAAAACTAAAACTAAAATACACCAAAACAAGAGAGAGAAAATTACAGCCACAAAAACAATACACAAAACAAAAGAAAAACGATGTTACATACAGATCACACCAGCCATAACAGGCGGTGTTACAGCAATACCCACATAAGTATTAAGCTGGCGGACAAAACTGGAGAAATTGTTGTGCTTGAAATTCCGAGGCAGGACGAGTCTCCCAAAGTCCACAGTATCCCACACGACGAAGCTCTCTCCAGTGGGTCCCCACGATATAATTGGGTCAAGTGCCGGGTTGTCCACCAGGTCGAACGTCTTCGACAGAAACGGCGGTATCGGATTGTCCTGCAAGCACCCGAGCGGCTGAGGTACGCTGACACTCTCGGAGTCTCCTCCACCTCCTGTACTATTCACCGATACGGTTCTCGCTGTTTCGGCGAAAACCAGTGATGGGTTTATGGTTGAGAAGGCTTCGACGTCCATTAGAGGAGCAGAGCCCGAGAAACTAGCCGCGGTGTCCATTAAGATAGACTCGGGCGAGAACGGTTGCGACATTGTTTCGGGTTGCATCGGAGAGAACGGGATCCCGATAGTCTCGGAGTCCAACTCGGCTGACCTGGACGATGACCCTTCGACGACCGGAGCTTTAACCTTCGACTCCGTAGAAGTTCTGGGTGGAGATTTTGGAAAGTTTTCGTTTTCTGGACTCATCGATGTTATAACAGACCGAGAGAGAAGAGAGAGTGGGTTTGTTTGTGCGTTAATGTAAGAGAAAGGCGCGGTGGGTGAGAGAAATGAGCAAATGAGGGTTGTGGAGGGGTTTATAAAGGGGGTTTGAGGGGGGTTTTGCCGACAAGGAGTTCAATAAAAATCTTGAAAGAGATTCAACGCGGTGGAGGAGGTTCGCCTCCGGTCGGAATTCGTCTTCTAATCCGACGGCCAGGGTTGTGTCGTTGTTGATGCCAACCCATTGATTTTAAGTTTGGGTTTGGGACAAGTTGAGCCAGAGAGGGCGCCAACCTTCTGGGGTGTTCAGGGGGTTTCTTGGCAGTTATCGTCGTTGAAGGGTAAGAGAGACAGAGAGAAGATAGGTTGTTCGTTCGTGTGGTTCTGATATTGGTAGGGGAACAGGTGGGGCCCTGTCTAGCGCTAGATATTTTTGTCTGTCCGGGCCGGTTTTACTGTTGGTTTGCTTGGGGACGAAGGTAATCGCTGAGGGTGCCAGTGGGGAAGGTTCTAGAGTTAAATTTTGGATTTGAGAGGTGGTGTCGTCCGGTCAGGGCAGAAAATATGAATTTTTTGTCTTCTATTAAAATGCTGCCATCTTACTTAGTGCACCTCCTTAAAATAAAATCAAAACACTATACAAATCATACTCATCATTTTTCTCACCCACTTCTTCATGATCGCTCTTTCTCTCCCTCTCCTCTGTCTCTCTCTTGGGCGGCAACAGTGATATTGCTAGAGCCCAACCCACAGCTATCGTATTGTGAACCGTGGGTTCAATGAAGCTCTCTCACACACACACTATAAATGGCATTGTGATGTACCTGTAGAATATCGCATTTTGAACTGCCCCAATATGCTTGATAAAGTGAGTGTATATATATATATATTTCTTTCCCTGGTTATCTACTTTCACTGGTGAGAATGAGAGAGAGGAGCACCGGAAATCAAGAGGGGAACCAGCATACCAAATGTCGTCGGAGAAAGAGAGAGAGTACCAAAGAACAAGAGGGGACCTACAGGCTGGTTTAGCCTGAGACCCATGTAGGTCTGCTGACCCACAGAGGTCTCATGTCGGAAGTCTCTCTCCTTTATCTATCTGTTAAAACTCAAAATTTAGTGTTTTTGTTGTAGGCAATTTTTGTATAATTTTTCGACTTTAGTTGAGATGTCTTTTTTCTATTGTGGGGCAGAAAACTCATATTTTCAGTCACCCCTGAATAGAAGATGTTTCCTTTACATTGAGCAAAAGAAAAAAGAAAATTAAAGGCAATCGTAGACAGACAGGCACCAATCACACAGATCATCTCGGGCCCATGCAGGAGAGAAAAAGCAGATGACACGGTGACAAATCTCAAATCATTATTTTTTGTATTATTGTGTTGAAAATTTATATATAATTCATATTATTAATCACATTAATGTATAACATAATAAGACATAAGAAAATAAGAAAAGATAAAACATTTAAACCGCGGGTGGCTCATGTTCATTGACAAGTTAATGATGTGACACAACAGTCTCGCAAAGTTTGCATTATCCTGTTATCCTTATAAGATGAGTAACTTTAATGACGAATTTTTCTTACTGAGTAAAGTTCTCTTTAATCAATGAATATCTAACCTTTTTTTGTTTTTTTTTAAAAAAAGTAATAAATATTGATATAACAAAATATTTAATATTTAATTGTAACTATACTTATATTTCAAAAATTCCAAAAATTCACCAGTAGGTACCAAGTCATTAAAATGAGTGTCAATATACAAAATTGAAGAGTGGGTCAAGAAGCAAGAATACCCTATCATATATTTTATTACAAGACTTTTATAAATTGATTTACGTGTCATTTTATCATATTAATGGTTAAATAAAATAATTTACTTATTAAGTTTGAGAGCTCCTTGGGTCTGGTCCATCCGCAAAAGAGGCATTTTATAGCCTCCAATCTTATTTTGACACATCACAATCTTAAGAAAGTTGCAAAATCTTTAAGTGAAAAAAAAAAAAAACAACAAATCAAATGGAGAGATCCAGGCGACCAAACCGCCGAAAGCAACCACGCCACCCACAGTTGCCGAAGACCCAGACCTGCACCTCCAAGACCAAACCAGACCGCCAAGGTGCAACACCGATCTCTAACCTACTAGAGATCCCAACGCACAGCCCACACACACCTGCCGGAGACCCAAAGGCCAAAGCTCACGTCAAACACACACCCAGATCAAACTATCGGAGCAAGCCCAGCACGATCGCCAGAGCTCCAGTCACAGCACCTCCGATTCATCGCTGTTGGAAGCCACTTGACCCGGACCCTCCAAAACACGCCATGATCCATTGAAATCCGCTTCAAACCTCGATTCTAATGCCCCAAATCTCGATTCTAATGCCTCAAACCCGTTTCTAATGCCTAACAACTCATTTCTAATGCCTTAAAATTCTTGTTTAAATTCAAATCTAAAACCTAGAAGTAGAAAGTTAACCCATTATGGATTTTATCACCTTAACTCTCAGAAACCGGCGCCGAAGATAGATGACCCACGGCGACCAAGTTCACAAAGGGGTCTACACACCCCTTCGGCCTTCACTAAATCACCGCTTTTTTTTTTTCCTCACATAAATCCAGTGCATTAGGATTTATGTTAATATGGTGCATTTTTTTTTAGTTTTTCTTAGGTGTCAGTTAGATATTGGGTGGCGTAAAAGTATTGTTTTACCGACATGACTTGATTCAAGGTTTTCTCATTAAGTTTTATTACTTTTTAATTTTTTCACCATTAAAATATTAACATGTGGATTTGTTTCACCACGGTCCACGGCTTTGCTTTCCTCCCTCCCATTTGAGAGAACGATTTTCAAATCCTAGGTGGGGGGACCGCTTCGCTAGTTGTTCACTTGTTCCTCCAGGAGATCAGTCTTGCCATATACGTGACGCCACACAAATACATAAGATATTTAGTTCCCTTTTTCAGCCTTTATAATTTGTCTGATGGTAACCCAACTTCAAAACGAATTAATTTTGTCTTGTTCCAACATGCCCAATCTCACGCTCGCAGCCCTCTTCTTCTTCTTCTTCTTCTTCTTTTTCTTCTTCTTCTTCTTCTTTCTTTCTTTCTTTCTTTCTTCTTTTTTTTTTTTTTTTTTTTTTTAACGAGGGGAAAATATATATATTTAAAAAAAAAATACACGCACAAAATTTTTATTGTTTTTGTATGTTTTGAGTTTAGATCTTGTGGTGCTGTTACTGCTGTAGCATTTATTTGATCACATAAAAGAAGACAATGTGAAACTTTCATACGTTATTTGAGATATTGAAGTATGTACTTCACTTGTAGATTTGTTAAATTGGCTTTGGCTCGTGACTTTTGCGACCCAAGCTCCAATTACAAATGACACACTAACATCTCGAGTTATGTGCGCACAACATAAGACTAAAGCCTAATGATTTTACATTTTTGTGGTTAGCACGAAAAATCTGTTTATGAATGACACATAGGGCCGTAAATAAATCAGATCGTTCCATAATCAACTCAGTTAAGCTCAGTCCAAACCTAAGCTCGGTATTGTAGTGACCCGCTCATTACTATTGAAACCCGTTTGATTAATAAGTGATACATATCCGAATTACTCGATAAAACTTGGTAGGGGATCGTGAGCCAAACTTGTTTAAAAGCTCAATCAACTCACTCGTTCGACTTGTTAATGGGCTTGCGAGCCTAGCTCGTTTAGTGCTTGTATAAGGCCTGATTGGACTCACTTGTCATACTCATTTTATATATATATATATATAATTGGTTATAGTTATATTATATGTTAGATATTCATATTATTCATGTAATACTTAACCATATGACCCATTCAAATATTTAATCCATTATTCATGTACAATAACAATGAAACTATGATTCAAATAATATCAAATAAGGTAATTGGCATTCGATTCAACAATGCGTTACTTATAACCATAATTTAAGTATTAATGTATTATCATTATAATTTACATAATCATTAAATTAAACGATTATATAATAACAAATTATACATATATGAGTCCATGTTTGTTATAAATTATAATTATGTATATTGATGATTAAATAATACAAATGTATAAGATTAATACCTTTTTTCTATTTTTTTTTAATCATAAGATCAATACTTAATCATATAATATAATAACAATTTAAATACTTAATTATAATATTTATGTACAATAATAATGTGATTCATATAATATCAAATTAAGTAATAATATAAAATTAACATTGAATTAAATAACATGTTACTTATAACAACAATTGAAGTATTAATATATTTTTTAAACAATGTTTTGACCATTTTTTAACCATTTTATGATAAAAGAAATTGAACCATTTTTTGAATAATTTTTTAACCATTACTTAAACAAATTTTTTAAACCGAACAATAAATTTGAAGGCCAAAACTACGTCGTTTCAATACTTCTACATATACTTCTTTTTCTTAACCCTAAACTACACCCAAAGCAAAATCACTGAGAGTCTCAGCCTCTCAAAATCACTCGTGTCTCTCTCGCTGCCGTTCTGGCCTCACCTCATCGTCTCTCTGTTTCGCTGCCGTCCTTCACTCGCCGGCTCTCTGTTTCGCTGCCGGTCTCGCCTCTCGCCACGCCTCGCCTCTCGCCACGCCTCGCCTCGCCTCGCCGTCTGTATACATATATTGGTATATGAATTATAAAAGCTCCTTTGTTTTCTTGTTAATCTCTTACGTTGATAACTGTTGGCGCAGCTTTGAATTTTGATCACGACACATTATCGAAAAAGGATTTTAGGTGCTTTAGATTCTGCTTATTTAGTCCCTTTATCAAGGGTTTTAGCTTTTGGTGCTTGAGATTCTGTTTTATGTGCTTTCCTTAACAATTTTTTCTCTCTATCTCACTGTGTCTCTTCTCTGTTTTAGGTTTAGTCGTAACTCGTGACCTCAGTCTGTCTCTGTCTCTTGTTTTCTCGCTGCAATCCAAGCAAGGTAAGTTAGTAACTTCATTTTGATTTTTGTATGTAAATGGTGGCTGTTATTGGGATATATAAAGGTTTAGAATTAATTGGGATATTCGTGAACTCATATCTTGGCCTCATAAAGGTTTAGACTTAATTGTTTGTAAATGGTGCTACTCTCATTCTCTGTCTCTGTTTCAGTTTGTTCGTGACCTCATATCGTCCTGTCTCGTGTTTTCTTGCTACAAGCCAAGCAAGGTAATATTTACATTTGATTTTGGTTTTAAACTTAAGTGGGATATATGTCCGTTGATTTTGATTTTGGTGTATTATTGCTGATTTTGGTATTCTGGTTTTATAAATAATGGGTTATTAGATTGATTTGTTTGGAGTTTTATTTAATTGATTGATTGATTTATTATTATTATTTTTGTGTGTGTAGGTATTCCGGAACAATTTGGAGGGGATGAAATTCTTGAGGGAAAGAAATAGAAATAGTTGGCGCAAGCCGTTATTAAAATAATATGATAAAATAAATAATATTTGTTTTTTGTCTCTATAGACTTGAAGAGAAATTTATATAAATGTTATATTTACCATTTGATAGTTGGGTGAAAAAATAAAATAATCCACTCAAAGAAAGAACTAGCTGGAAAAATTAAACAATTAAATAGCATAATAAAAACATAAAATTTAGTTGAATGGAAGGCGAAAATCAAGAAGAAAAAAATTGACACTGCAATTAATTGAATATATTTGCAAATAAATTGTCCAAAAGTCGATCTGTTCAACTAAAAATTAATAATTCTGATCCACAAGGGCAGCAAGTGCAGAAGCAAATGAAGCCTTATGGATCTCTATTTTCTGATATATCATCTTTGGGTTCATCAGTAGTCCACTTATCGATGCCTGAAGCTTCAGCCACTAGCAGAGAACTTAAATCCCAGATATCTGATAATCCATCAGTCACTGCCAACTCTGGAACTTCATAGTTTATTGGAATACCCCACAACTCGCTGCTAGAGCTAGGCATAGTAGTACTTGCATCGAAACCCATGCTCCATATATCTTCTTGTTTAATGATGCTTTCAATCCCCGGAGACAACTCAGAAAAAGCCTTCTCCTCCTTTATTTCTTCTGGGAAAGAGACAAAAGACATGGGATTAACCTCTTCTTGCAGGCTCATGAAATTATTTCCTTTCAGATCTTCAGTCCCTAGCCTTGATGACCTTTCTCCCACCTGCTCAGGGGTTTCGGTAAATCCCTGCACTACAGCGAATTCATCTGATGGAAGTGGTATGGTTTCAGAACCTAAGCCAATGGGTTCTATCATAGTAACCATACCTTGTGAGAAATAATCCTCAGATTGTTCAACAGGAACTGGATATACTTCCGGGGCCGCAGAAGGTATGATGAGTTGTCTCCAATCTGGTTGGTACTTCACAACCTGCTCTTCCACAGAAGAATCTGATTTACCCATTTCATGTTGATGCTGCTTGACAAACTTCCTCTTCACTCGTGGAGAACCAATTTCTCTGTGTTCTTTCTTCTGCTGAAGCTGGGCTAAGAATGGTGGGTTCTGCAGCAACTTTGCCACGAAAGAAACCATCTGCTTCTGTCTCTGTTCAGCAGACTGGAGCCACTGGTTCACTGATTCCATATGCTGAAAGGTACCCCGCTGTTGTTGCTGCAATTCAGCAACCTCCTGCATCATCATACTCTTCTCCTTTCTTAGCCTCTCTATCTCACCTTCCAGAGCAGGCCTCCCTGCTTCCGTAGGGGGCCCAACATATATCCCAATCTGTTGGGATTGAGGTGATTTGCGCCTCTGAAGCCTCTGAATGTTCTTCAACAGATGTCTCTTCCCTCGCCGGAAAGATTCATTGGCAAACTCCCACCTATCAGTATCAATCTTGCGGAACCCCTGAATAGAGTAACCAGAGTTATTTTCAAAATGAATAGGCAATACTAAAAAGTTCAGAAAACACAGTACAGATATGATGATTATCATCATAAATAGTTCTTTATATATATATAAGTATCATCATAAATAGTTCATCACACAATACAATCCGAAGCCATCGATTTTCATGTGTAGAAGAAGCCGAATTCCGTATATAATCTGTAAAATCATAAAACCAACTTCTCTAAACACAAAACGAGGGGTCAGATGATAACATGCAGTACCTTGACTAACTAGGACAAAAACAGATGTTTCAATGAACCTGAAACTCTACCTGCAGAAGATGAACCCTCCACTCCGCTCCAATTAACACCAAGAAGAAGGGAAAATGGAGATTTGAATTAATGACCACGTTAGAAAGCATGGTCCCAGCTGATTATGTTGAAATAATGGTTAAGTGATTAAATTTACATTTTCTTATCGGTTTAAATTTTTGGGATAACTAGTAATTTAACATGGTATCATAGTCAAAGGTCATACGATCGAATCTTGACTTCATCAATTCATCTCCAATTTAACTTAAATATTTCATATGTTGGACCTCACATATTAAAAGGGAGTTTGAACTCACATATGAGAGTGAGTGTTAAAATAATGGTTAAGTGATTAAATTTATCTTTTTCTATCAACTTATAGTTCCACCGGTACACATAAACTTGAAGCAGCGGACAAATCAACATCGCAAAAGCACAATAACACCACATTTTCCATCATTTTACCAGCACAAAGCACACAAACCATATTTAAATGCAAGACACTATATACATAAAGAAATTATTTAAAACCCAGTATCTCGAACAAAGCTCAAAAATCCCACATATAATACATTGCGATCATCTACAAGTTTGACCCAGCTACATCTACAGAGATCAATTTTTTTAAAACCCAATTACAGAATAAACATCAAATAAAAAACTAAAACTAAAATACACCAAAACAAGAGAGAAAATTACAACCACAAAAAAAGAACAAAACAAAAGAGAAACGATGTTACGTACAGATCACACCAGCCATAACAGGCGGTGTTACAGCAATACCCACATAAGTATTAAGCTGGCGGACAAAACTGGAGAAATTGTTGTGCTTGAAATTCCGAGGCAGGACGAGTCTCCCAAAGTCCACAGGATCCCACACAACGAAGCTCTCTCCAGTGGGTCCCCACGATATGATTGGGTCAAGCGCTGGGTCGTCCACCAGGTCGAACGTCTTCGACAGAAACGGCGGTATCGGATTGTCCTGCAAACACCCGAGCGGCTGAGGTACGCTGACACTCTTGGAGTCTCCTCCACTTCCTGTACTATTCACCGATACGGTTCTCGCTGTTTCGGCGAAAACCAGTGATGGGTTTATGGTTGAGAAGGCTTTGACGTCCATTAGAGGGGCAGGGCCTGAGAAACTAGCCGCGGTGTCCGTTAAGATAGACCCGGGCGAGAACGGTTGCGACATTGTTTCGGGTTGTATCGGAGAGAACCGGATCCCGATAGTCTCGGAGTCCAACTCGGCAGAACTGGACGACGACCTTTCGACAACCGGAGCTTTACCCTTGGACTCCGTAGAAGTTCTGGGTGGAGATTTTGGAAAGTGTTCGTTTTCTGAACTCATCGATGTTACAGCAGACCGAGAGAGAAGAGAGAGTGGGTTTGTTTGTGCGTTAATGTACGAGAAATGGTGCGGTGGGTGAGAGAAATGAGCAAATGAGGGTTGTAGAGGGGTTTATAAAGGGGGATTGGCGGTGTTATGCCGACATGGAGTTCGATAAAAATCTTGAAAGAGATTCAAGGCGGTGGAGGAGGTTCGCCCCTGGTCAGAATTCGTCTTCTAATCCGACGGCCAGGGTTGTGTCGTTGTTGGTGCCAACCCATTGATTTGAAGTTTGGGTTTGGGATAAGTTGAGCCAGAGAGAGCGCCGACCTTTTGGGGTGTTCAGGGGTTTCCTGGCAGTTACCGTCGTTGAAGAATGAAGGGTTAGAGAGAGAGAGAACAGAGATTATTCGCTCGTGTGGTTCTGATTTGGTAGGGGAACAGGTGGGGCCCTGTCTCGCGCTAGATATTTTTGTCTGTCCGGGCTGGTTATACTGTTGGTTTGCTTGGGGACGAAGGTAATCGCTGAGGGTCCCAATGGCGAAGGTACTAGAGTTAAATTTTGGATTTGGGACTCGAGCAAAAGAAAAATAAAAAGGCAATCGTGGACAGACAGGCACCAATCACACAGATCATCTCGGGCCCATCCAGGAGAGAAAAAGCAGATGACACGGTGACAAATCTCAAATCATTATTTTTTAGAGAGCTGCTGCTATCCGGATGTGGCAAAAAACATGGGTTTTTTGCCCACCAATCACCACATGACACATCATCATTTTAGAAAAATGCACAAACTTGAGGTTAAAACAAAACACCAAAACAAAACGCAAAACCAGAAAAAAATGGAAAACGCAGCAGCAAGCAGTCCACCTTCTCCGGTCATCTTCATCGCCGGCCGGCCAAACCCAACCAGCAGACCACCGTCTCGGCCACCATCGCCGCAAAAAAAAAAAAAAAAAAAACGAAACCTGTTTCTTCTTCATTGCCGGCCGGCCAAACCCAACCGGCAGACCACCATCTCCGGTCAAAACCCAGCCTAAAAAATTGATTCTAATGCCACAAAACTCGTTTCTAATGCCTCAAAACTCGTTTTTGGATTCTAAAACTAAAATCTAGAGGTAAAAGGTTAACCCTAGGGAAAATTTTATCACCCTAAATCGGAGAAGATGACCGGAGAAGACGACTGGAGAAGATGACATGTAGACCCACCAGAAGGAAAAACTAAAGAAAAACCATCTGGTAGGTCTGGCGGACCACGGGCATGAGACCAGTAGTGGTCTCTGGGGTCGTGCAGCTCTGCAAGAAACGGTAGGTCTCGGTGGCCGGCGTGGGTTTGGCTCGCAATGGTCTCGGCTCGTGGGTCCTCTCGCAAAAATGGTGGGTCTCGGTGGCCGGCGTGGATTTGGCTCTGCACCGTTTCTTCGTTCTTCCTTCTCCTTTCTTCCTCTTCTTTCTCTTTTCTTTCTGCTTTAGTTAAAAATTAGCTGCAGCATGGTCTAATTCTTTTTTGTGCATTTTTTTCCCCTTTATGTGAGGTGTCATACTCCTATTGGATGGCAGAAAACCCCTCTTATCTGCCACGACCGAATTGCAGTTATTCTCTATTTTTTATGTTATTTAGTTGAAAATTTATATATAATTCATGTTATAATTCAAATTATTGATCATCAATGTATAATATAATAAGACATAAGAAAATAAGAAAAGATAAAACATTTAAATGGCGGGTGGTTCATGTTCATCCACAAGCTAATAATGTGGCATACAGCCTCGCAAAGTTTGTGTTATCCTTATAAGATGAGCAACTTTGGATGACGGATTTTTTTTTGCTGAGTAAGGTTCTCTTTGATCAATGAATATTTCATTTTTTTTTTTTTAAAGTAATAAATGTTGATATAACAAAATATTTAATATTTAATTGTAATTATACTTGTATTTCAATAATTCCAAAAAGTCACCAGCAGGTACAAAGTCATTAAAATGAGTGTCAATATACAAAATTGAAGAGTGGGTCAAGAAGCAAGAATACCATATCATATCTTTTATTACAAGACTTTTATAAACTGATTTACGTGTCATTTTTCATATTAATGATTAAATAAAATAATTTATTTATTACTTTTTAATTTTTGTTCACCATTCAAATATTAATATGTGGATTTGTTTCACAACCATTAAAACCATTTGAGAGAATGATTTTCAAATCCCAAGTGGGGGGACCGCTTTTCTAGTTGTTCCTCCAGGAGATTAATCCTGCCTTATACGTTATGCCACACAAATACACAAGATATTTAGTCCCCTTTTTCAGCCTTTATAATTTGTCTGATGGTAACCCAACTTCCTAACGAATTAATTGTCTTGTTCCAACATGCCCAATCTCACACTCGCAACCCTTTTTTTTTTAATTTTTTTTTAACGAGGGAAAATTATATAATTTTTTTAATAAAAATACACACACAAAATATGGGTGAGCAACCCATATTTTGATTTTTATTGTTTTTGTATGTTTTGAGTTTAGATCTTGTGGTGCTGTTACTGCTGTAGCATTTATTTGATCACATAAAAGAAGACAATGTGAAACTTCTGTATTCATTAGATGTGATTTGAGATATTGAAGTATGTATTTCACTTGTAGATTTGTTAAATTGGCTTTGGCTTATGTCTCGTGCGACCCAAGCTCCAATAACATATTGCATACTACCATCTTAAGTTCCATGCACACAACATAAGACGTCAGCCTTACAGTTTCACATTTTTGTGGTTAGCATGAAAAATCTGTTTATGAATGACATATAGGGCCGTAAATAAACTAGTTCATTCCATAATCAGTTCGGCTAAGCTTGGTCCAAACCTGAGCTCGATACTACAGTGATCCGCTCATTACTGTTGAAACCTGCTTGATTAATAAGTGATACATACCCGAATCACTCGATAAAACTCAGTAAAGACACGTGAGCCCAGCCCGTTTAAAGCTTGATCAACTTGCTCACCCGACTTGTTAATGGGCTTGTGAGCCTAGCTCGTTTAGCACTTGTATAAGGCCCAACTCAACTCACTTATCATACTCGTTATATATATAATTGGTTATAGTTATATAATATGTTAGACATTCATATTATTCATGTAATACTTAACTATATGACCCAATAGTAATTTAAATACTTAAATCAATTATTCATGTACAATGACAATGAAAATATGATTCGAATAATATCAAATTAAGTAATTGATATTCGATTCAATAATGTATTAATTATAGCCACAATTGAAATATTAATGTATTGTCATTATAATTTACATAATTATATTTATATAATCATTAAATTAAATGATTATATAATAACAAATTATACATTTATAAGTCCATGTTTGTTATAAATTATAATTATGCATATATGCATATTGATTATTGAATAATACAAATATATAAGATCAATACCTTTTTCTAGTGTTTTTTGTTTCTAATCATAAGACTAATACTTAATCATATGACCTAATGACAATTTAAATACTTAATCATAATATTTATGTATAATAATAATGTAATTTATATAATATCAAATTAAGTAATAATATAAAATTAACATTAGATTAAACAATATGTTACTTATAATAACAACTGAAGTATTAATATATTTTTTGAACAATGATTTGACCGTTTTTTAACCATTTTATGAAAAATGAAATTGAACCATTTTCTGGACAATTTTTTTCAACTATTTGTTGAACAATATTTTAAAACTGAACAATAAATTTGAAGGCCAAAACTACGTCGTTTCAATACTTCTACATATTCTTCTTTTCTTAACCCTAAACTAGGCAAAATCACTGAGAGTCTCAGCCTCTCAAAATCTCTCGTGTCTCTCTCGCTGCCGTTCTCGCCTCACCTCATCGTCTTTCTGTTTAGCTGCCGTCCTCCACTCGCCAGCTCTCGGTTTTGCTGTCGTCCTCGCCTCGCTGACTCTCGGTTTCTCTGCCGGTCTCGCCTCTCGCCACGCCTCGCCTCGCCTCGCCGTCTGTATACATATATTGGTATATGTATTATAAAAACTCCTTTGTTTTCTTGTTAATCTCTTATGTTGATAACTGTTGGTGCAGCTTTGAATTTTGATCACGACACATTATCGAAATAGGATTTTAGGTGCTTTAGATTCTGCTTATTTAGTCCTTTATCAAGGGTTTTAGCTTTTGGTCCTTGAGATTCTGCTTTATGTGCTTTACTTAACAATTTTTTCTCTCTATCTCACTGTGTCTCTTCTCTGTTTTAGGTTTAGTCGTAACTCGTGACCTCAGTCTGTCTCTGTCTCTTGTTTTCTCGTTGCAAGCCAAGCAAGGTAAGTTAGTAACTTCATTTTGATTTTTGTATGTAAATGGTGGCTGTTATTGGGATATATAAAGGTTTAGACTTAATTGTATGTAAATGGGGCTAATCTCATTCTCTGTCTCTGTTTCAGTTTATTCGTGACCTCATATCGTCCCTGTCTTGTTTTCTTGCTGCAAGCCAAGCAAGGTAAGTTACATTTGATTTTGGTTTTAAACTTAAGTGGAATATATGGCCGTTGATTTTGATTTTGGTGTATTATTGCTGATTTTGGTATTCTGATTTTGTAAATAACGGGTTCTTAGATTGATTTGTTTGGGGTTTTATTGAGTTGATTTATTTTATTTTATTTTATTTTTTTGTGGGTATTCCGGAACAATTTGGAGGGGATGAAATTCTTGAGGGAAAGAAATAGAAATTGTTGGAGGGGAATAAATCGTTGGCGCCAGCAGTCAATAAAATAATCTGATAAAATAAATAACATTTGCTTTTTGTCGCTTTAGATTTGAAGAGAAATTCTGATAAATGTTATATTTAACATTTGATAGCTAGTTTGATAAATGGGGTTTTTTGCAGATTTTGTTAATTTTTTGGACAAAAGTTAGAAATGGCTAGTTTGATGCAGATGCTCTAAGCCCATACAATTCTAGACCATTGCTAAACCCCAGGTGGCCACCATCATCAACCACCCCAAAGAAACCCTACCGCCTGCATAAACTGCTACTAAGCAAAGCTCTGCCTTGCTTGCTTTCCGTGGAAGCCAATCATGTTTGAAGTAAGAACCCCGAGGACAGGAAAGGCGAGAAGGGCGCTCGAGAAACGCGCACCCAAACTTGTGAGCTCCCCAAGTCTCTACGGAAAACCCCATGAAAATCAAGCTTTTGTACATTCCATTGAAAGTAACAATTTTGATTTATCTGTTTCTTTGTTCAGGTCGAGATGGGGAAGAAGACGCTGATACTTCATGGTACAAAGACGAGCGGTGTACTGAATGCCGTGCTGACGGATATCTACCACATGAAGAAGGGTAGTGCCGTAAAGTTTAGCCGCAAGAACGAGAATATCAAGCCCTTTGAGAGTGGCGGTGAGACCTCTTTGGAGTTCTTTTTAAATAGAACCGATTGTAGCATTTTCGTGGTAAGTTTCTATTTTTGGGTCATTTTGTTTTGTTGGAATTTGTTAAAACAAGGTATTGATCAATGGGTCTTTAAGTGTTTGCTTCTGAGCTTAATTTTATTTGATTTAGAATGTTTTAACATGTTTTACCTAAAAAGATGTAAATTAAAATCTAAGTAGAAGCAATAGAAACTAAACTATAGAAAAATAGATTTTTTATTGTTTTTGTATGTTTTGAGTTAGATCTTGTGGTGCTGTAGCATTTATTTGATCACATAGAAGAAGACAATGTGAAACTTCTGTATTGATTAGACGTGATTTGAGATATTGAAGTATGTCTTTCACTTGTAGATTTGTTAAATTGGCTTTGGCTTATGTCCTGTGCGACCCAAGCTCCAATTACTGATGGCACACTACCATCTCGAGTTCCGTGCACACGACATAAGACGCAAGCCTTAGTAACACAGTTTCACATTTTTGTGGTTAGCGGGAAAAGTCTGTTTATGAATGACACTTTGATGTTCCATTTTTTGATTTTCACCCTTGCCCTCTTTTGAAAACTGTCTGCTGCTCCTATGAAAATAAGATGTCCAAAGTGGAAATGCTGTAATGATTGTTTTCCCAAATGAAGATAAATTGCGTTGTTACTGATCATCTTTTTTTATTTATCTAATTGGTTGTGAAATGCAGTTTGGTTCTCACTCAAAGAAGCGGCCTGATAATCTTGTTATAGGGAGAGCTTACGACCACCACATCTATGATCTTGTGGAGGTTGGGGTTGAAAATTTCAAGCCGATGGAGTCATTCAAATATGATAAGAAATTAGCTCCACAGATTGGCTCAAAACCTTTGATTGCTTTTATTGGGGAAGGATTTGATAATGTAGAAGAGTTGAAACATTTGAAGGAAGTTTTGCTTGATCTGTTGCGGGGGGAGGTGCATTTCTGCAGCCCTTTGCAATTTTTGCATCTATATGTTATGACTAGTACATTTATAAAAAGCATGGGTTTGATGCATGCAGGTTATAGAGAATTTAAATCTTGTGGGGGTAGACCGTGCCTATATATGTACAGCCATATCTTCAAATAGGGTGTTTCTTTCTCACTGTGGTCTGCGGCTAAAAAAGTCTGGCACAAAAGTACCAAGGATGGAACTGGAAGAAGTTGGCCCCTCCATGGATTTGGTAGTTCGCCGGCATCGTCTTCCTAATGAAAGCCTTCAGAAAGAAGCCATGAAAACAACCAGGGAAAAGCCTAAGAAGAAGGTTGACTAAAATACTCCCTTAAAACCTTCCCAATTTATATTTTCTATGAGGAGAGAAGTAACATGTCTGGATTGTGTTATGTTTTTTGCAGGTGAAAAATGTTAGCAAGGATGCAATAGACGGCAAGATCGGGAAGATATACATGCCAGATCAGAAGGTAAGGGGAATGTTTATTCATCTTGCAGTTATTGCATCAACTATGGGATACTTAACTAGTTCAGCTGTGAAAGGATGTCATCTATGTCAGATATCTCATCTGTAGCCTAGAAAGTACATTTCACCGGATAGCCACCTTGTCGTTTTTCTTTCTGATCTCATGTGCAAGGATTTGATTACTTTGCTGGTGAAAGCTTTGCTCCACCCTTGGCCATATGAGCAACAATGTTATTTCTAGAGTTATCCCATTATATCTAAGCTCTGCCTTAGTTTTATTCAGTTATTCTCTTAACTGTTTACTAGAATTTGGCGGTTCTTTGTTGTACCATTGATATTGATATGATTCATTTTGTTTTTGTTATCTTGGCATTCAGGTTGGAGATGTCGCTTTACCTAACATAGCGAAAGGTGTGAAGAGAGAGCGCCGTGAAGCTAAGTTGAAAAATGGGGAAAACAAGAATGCATCAAAAAAACTGAAAGAAAATTCAACATAACTCTCCCACAGTAATTTTTGGCCAATGTTTTCTTTGATTGAGAGGAAATCTAAGGGAGAAGAAATAGACGCAAGAGGCATGGGATCTCTTTCCTTCATTGTTTCTTAGATTCATTTACTGTGGGATGAGTTATATGTTTTATTTGTAGGATGTGATACCCTTTTATTTTATTTTTCTTTTCTTTTTTTGGTTTTTATTGTTATGCTTAAATATTTGGGCTAATGGAGCATTTTGGAAGGCGCATTGTAAAATTGCCAAATGTGCAAGTTCAGCTTCTACCTTTGCTTTTCTTCTTCTCTTTTTTAGGGGAAATTAGCTTTAACCCCCATGAACTACCACTTTCTCTCCATTTATCCCCTTGAACTACCAAGGTTACTTAAGATCCCCCATGAACTACCATTTTGTTACCAAAAACCCCTTATCGTCAGTCAAAGACGCTAAATCGAACGGTCAACTGTATTGTTCACGACACTATTACGTCAGTCAACGATACTGTTCACAGTACTATTCATGTTGACTGTCATATTTAACGTCCTGGACTAACGGTAAGGGGTCGTTGGTAACGAAATAGTAGTTAATGGGAGGTCTTAGGTAACTTTGGTAGTCCATGGGGGCAAATGGAGAGAGAATGGTAGTTCATAGGGGGTAAAGCTAATTTTCCCATTTTTTTATCAAGAAAAAAAGGGCCAGTTGCTGGTAACTTGTAAGGCAGCATACCTGAATCCAAGTTGAAAATTCATTCTGCCGAGGAGTCATAGGACTTTTCATTGAGCTTTTACTAATTATTATATGCTCCCAAATTAAATGTCTCACTTTTTGGATGTCCAGTATATATTAATGGTCGTCTTTGAAAAATTCATATGAATTATATTATTAGAATAGTTTTGTATAAAGGTAAATTCTAGTGCTCTTTGAGATAATCTTATTTACTTCTTTACTTGAATTATAACTTATAAAGAAGAAGAAAAAGAAAAGATAGTTTTTTCTCGAATTGGGTTAGTAGAATTGTCTTCAATCTATAAACTTGATACACGTCATTTGGATTAGAAAATAATTAAGCAAGGGATATTAATCCTTAGCAAACAGTCATGCATATGTTAAAGCCCAAAAGTTTATCAAGTGTAGCACCCAATTGGTCATTGTGTGTACTCCCATGCCCATGCTTAAACGGTTCACCCGGTTACAGTTGGAGCTAGCAGTATTGGGTTTTGTAAATGAATGCCTCCTTTGGAGGTCAGACCATTTAGATTATTGATATGTCTAACTGATTAGCATCACCGAATTATTTTTCAATCCTCTCCGGGTAGCCTAGATGAGTGCCACCTGCCCGGGTTACAGTACCAAAAAATTGCCCAATACATTTGTGGTTAGATGGTTCACAAACCGACTTGATGCAAAGTCCAGCACTCTTAGCATTGACGGCCTAGGTGAAAATGAGGTTACCCCTTTATCAAGTGTTTTTTCTCGGTTACATCAAGACGGGTACAAAAAATATTGACTGAATCAAAGTTGACTATGGTATAAGCGCTTGTCAACCTCTTAATTTGATTTTACAATGTCGTGGATGAAAAAATTTACCCCCCCCCCCCAAAAAAAAAACTTATAATTACAGATCGAAAAATGTAATGGCAAAACTCTTTCTTCCGCGGTAGATTTCGTTCATATGGTCTGAGTTCCAACACAGAGAGACAGACAGAAGTAGTTTGATATCACAAAAACTTTGGACTTGTTGAGGGTCTAATTCTTGCAGGCATCCCTCTTGGCTCCTCGAATCCATCCTGAATCCAATTAGAACATCCACACAACAGCTTCTTTAAATTTTACTCTTCAAAATAATTAAATGTACAATTTTAATTATTTTGACAACTCACCTTTTTAGAGTACCATTTTTAGTCTCACTACTTTAATAATTCACTTTCCCTATTTCATTTAAATATTATTTTTCAAAGATTTGTTTATTCTTTTTCTAACTTTTATATTTTTGAATGTTTATATTTTCCTAATAGTTTATTTTACGAATATGTCTTATTCTAACGGTAATATTTTTAAAAAGAGTATTCTTATTATGTTAAACAAAAGAAACTAATAAAACATTAAAATTGTTGTGTTCTGAAAATTTTAATGTAGCTAATCAATGTATGTACTTATGTTATTACATCTATCCTTTGTTTGGTAGTCAAGAAAATGAATGGAAATAAGGAAAATCTAGAAACTCCTCAAAAACTGCAAAAAATAGCTTAACAAGCCCAAATAATCGCATTGCTAATTTTTTTCAAATGAGTTTTATAATTTTTAAATAAAATTTGAAATGTAAATAACAAAATAATTTTAAATTTCATAGGAATAATTTAAAAAAAAAAATTATAAGTAGTCAAATATTATTAAAAGAGAACAAACATGAAACCTAGGTAGACATAATAAGGAGAGAGAAAATATATTTGTTTAATGAATAGAGCGTGAATAGTAAATTTTATGTTTTAAGATTTACTGTTCATGTTTTTTTGGGTTAAAATAAAAAGGTTGAAAAGTAGCATTTTAAGCTTTTTTAGTTAAATTATCTTTTTGAAATAATCAAAAAATAATTTTAAAGAGGTTGTAGTGGATGCTCTTATAAAAATACATGAACCCAAAATTAAGCTGGCACGAAAGACTATGAACCAGAATTTGTCTAAAGGAATCAAGAAGAAATTTATTGCAAAAGTAATTCCCAACCACAAGTTTGTTTAAGAATCATGACTACTCGCAAAAAACTTAATTAATATATTTGCTCTTTCATAATTTTTCTCCCGTGTCAAACACTTCTAAAGTCAAGTGGGCAGTGGTGAAGCTAGACTATATATATTGGGGGTGCTGCCAAAAAAAATTTTAACGTCCTAAAATTTATTTTCACCCTAAAAATTTGATAATTTACATAAAAATTAAGGTTAAATGCATAAAATTAACCTTAGAGCGTCAAAGAGAGAGTCTGAGAGGGACTGAGGGAGAGAGAGAAAAGAGAAAGGAAAAGAACTCATAAGAAATGTGAGAAAGGGAAGGATAAATTTTTTTTTTTTTAATAGATTGGGGGCCACGGAGCAAGAAAAAAGAAAAAAATTTGAGGTGCCATGTTGTGCCAACAAGTAGCCAAAAAAAGAAAAGAAAAAATTTAAAAATTGTTGGGGGTGTCAACCACTAATGTGGCTCTGCCACTGCAAGCGGGCCATCGTTGCGCTTGGGGCAATGACGCAGCCAGTGATACACATCTACTGCTGGCTGAAAGGAATTTTTGAGGAGGTTCCCACGAGCTTTCAGAGCATGCCACCATGTTTGACCATTGTAGGGACCATATTTACCTACATAGGCCCGTGGGCCATCCAACAAACTAAGCCCAAAGCATGGGCCCATCAAGCGCTATTCCTAAACAGGCCTAGTCCATATTTTGACATAATCCTCAGAATCATATGATTATGGTCTGTTAGTACTACCAATTATTAGATCCTTGGGAATATTCGAGGATAACTCTTTCAGCAAGACAGTTATTATCAGATCCTCGGTCTGACCGAGGATCACTCTGCCAGCAAGGCAGCCACCTCCAGATACCTATAAAAGGAAAGCTTCACCTCCATTTCGTAGGTATCCATCAATTCTCCCTACTCATTATCTCTTTGAGTTATTAATTTCTTTGAGGTTCATATTACTGACTTAGGCATTGGAGCTACTCTCGCCGAACCAACGTCAGCTGCTCTTATCCTATTTCTTCTTATTTTACAGCAAAACTAATCTATTCACAAATACCATATCATCGAAGCATACCAATAAAAAACAGTCACATCATCCTCGAAAAACTATGTTTTAACAACCATGAATTTTGTCTGAAAGGAATTTGAGGAGGTTCAAATTTTCTTGTGCCGGAAGGAGATTTTAGGAATTTATGGGGGGACTTTCGAAGTCCAGCGGATTGGGACAAATGTCGACGCAGCTAGTGGAAAGTAAAGCAAACAGTGAACCCAATGGTTGAGCTTCGTGGAAAGTGATAGTCTCCAAGAGTTCCAGTAATGCCATAAGGCGCTGGTGCATGTGTAGAGAGAGAGAGAGAGGAAGATAAGGTGAATGGGTTTTCTTGCTCTACTTTCTTCATTGGAGCTACTGAAGTCATGTCTTCCTGTCGTCTACACAAAACAAACGAGCTCCATCACACAAACAAATCGAAGAAACATTTCAAATGTCCAAATGAAATATTTCTTCATGGCCATTAAATTCCAATATTGCTTCAGCCAACTACTAGTAGTGGGTCATGACTCTTGAGAGTGAATGTATTACATAAGAAGTTTAAGAACCACTAACTTCGATATTTGAATGAGAATTTAATTACATACCTCAATTTTCATTGAGCTTTTATTAATTGTTATACGCTGCCAAATTAAATGTCTCACTTTTTGGATGTCCAGTATATATTAGGGGTCGTCTTTGAAAAATTCATGAATTATATTATTAGAATAATTTTGTATGAAGGTCAACTCTAATACTCTTTGAGATGATCTCGTTTACTTCTTTACTTGAATTATAACTTACAAAGAAAAAGAAAAATAAAAGATAGTTTTTTTCCCGAGAATTGTCTTCAATCTATTAACTTGATACACATCATTTGGATTAGAAAATAATTAAGCAAGGGATATTAATCATCCTTACCAAACAGTCATGCATATGTTGAAGCCCAAAAGTTTATCAAGTGTAGCACCCAATTGGTCATCCTGTGTACTCCCATACCCGTGCTTAAACGGGTCACCCGGTTAAAGTTGGAGCTAGCAGTATTGGGTTTTGTAAATGAATGCCTCCTTTGGAGGTCAAACCATTTAGATTATTGATATGCCCAACTGATTAGCATAATTGGATTATTTTTCAATCCTCTCCG
This sequence comes from Carpinus viminea, assembly GCA_013348765.1. NCBI lineage: Eukaryota > Viridiplantae > Streptophyta > Magnoliopsida > Fagales > Betulaceae > Carpinus > Carpinus viminea. The sequence continues at coordinate 1,130,126 of CP054673.1, forward strand.
GGTAGCCTAGATTAGCGCCGCCTGCCCGGGTTACGGCACCAAAAAATTGCCCAATACACTTGTGGGCAGATGGTTCACAAACCGGCCTGATGCAGAGTCCGGCACTCTTAGCATTGACAGCCTAGGTAGAAATGAGGATACCCCTTTAGCAAGTGTTTTTTTAGTTACATCATGACGGGCACAAAAAAATTAAGTGAGTAGTTAAAAACAAATTCCTCAGATGAGGTGAACAGACAAGCTGCTTCTGCTTGTCGGCAAAATTCATCTATAATGGAAGGCAAACATACCTGTCACAAAATAAAAAACTGAAACAAAACAACATGCATTCTGATAAAGTTTGGATTGCTTGAACAATATCCCGTACCATAGAACAATAAAACAAATTGAAAAGATATAAGGACAAGGGGACTAAACAAGGAACTCAAAGCATAAGTAAATACAAATTCTTCTCAATGTCTAAGGAAACAAAAACTTCACACATCAAATTTGTAATTGCACATGCTGAATTAAGTGAGGTCTTTGGCTGTGCCCCAAAACAGCTCCTCACCTTCAATGGGCTCAATTTATGATTCAAGATTGGCTCTATCAAGAGAAGATGTGATTTGAACCAAGCAACATCCATCATTGATTTTATTCGGAATCAGAGCACATACATGATCGCCTGTAAACAGACAAATAACCATTAATTTGAAATTGGTCAAAAAGAGTAAATAATTTTCCTGAGAATTGGATTTAAATTAGCAAACATATATTAATATAACAATGAAAGCACACGGATCATACAATGCTATTTATAAAGGGGTGAAAACATTGTTAGGTCATCTCCAATAATGATTTTGACAATTTAGAATGTGTTGTGTAACTCATTTGCATTGTCTACGATTTCTGAAGTAGCAGCACAGGAAATGTAATCGTCTCAACTACATATTATAAGCCAACTAACATTAACCACTAGCTGTCAGTCACTTTCTCAATTACCAAAAGATGTACAATGTAATGGCCAATTAATAAATAATGGATATATCATTCTTTCAGAATGCAGGTATGCTCAAAAACAGTTCTCTCTCCAAATGCTATCTCGTCAATGATGAAAGGTGCAAAAATCTAAGCTTCCAGTCCTAAATATAGCCAAAGCAAAATATACCTGGCATGCAGAGTAGAAAAGTCTATGGGATGTTGGGTTCATTTCACCACCTTTTGTTTTGCAATATTCCAAAGACCAATCTACCAGCCTGAGAACTCATAAACACAAGATCACCACATTAATTTTAAGTTATTGTAAAAGCAATATAGATCACATTATGACATTATGCTTCACAACCTTTTCAACATGCCGGCAACCAAAGGAGCTGACAGAAAATTTGCACGAGACAAATAACTCGCAAGATAAGCAACGGCACTCATCCTGCATAGAACCAGAAGAAATCAGCACCATAGATCATGCTCATATAACAAGAAAAATTATACTGCAGACCTTTCAAGCAACTAGAGTTTGACCATAAATCAGACAAGAACAAGAAAGCCAAATGTAGGGAAAGGGAAGGTGCGAGAACTTAATCAGGAAGGCAAATGAGAATTGCATCCATGTCAGCAGTACAAAGAGAATATTATTTCAAACCAGGTGGTTAATCATCCCAAATTCCAAAGATAATTACCCAAAGAAAAAGTCTTATGTGACACAGGCGTGAGAAAGAAAATCAGGAATATAAAACAAGATAATTTAAACTCCACATGGTTTTGCTGAAACAGTCTGGTAAGCCCACATACCAAACAGTAGGCAAGACAGACACGCCCAATACCAAATTCTCAAAATAATAGCCATAATAGCTACTTCAAACAATCTGTGGAAGTGTTCCTTAACAAAGTGTGAAGAGTTGCACCCGTACAAATGGATGATAGAAAACACAACCAAAATAAGTATCACATATGACTGCAAAAAAGAATCATTTCAAGAAGTAAAGCATGAATTAATTTCAAGTGTTTCAAGTGTTTCATTTTAACTACTAGTTTTTCACTACACACTGGAACAAAACATTTATTTTTCATTATTATTTTATTATTTTTTTTATCATTCCTTGTCTTCCCCATAAAAAGAGAGAGAGAGAAGGGAGAGAAAAAAATTAAAAAATTAGAAAGAAAAGAGAATATAATAAAATATTATTGACAAGTTGCTACAGTAAACTTTAATATTTTAAAGTTTACTATAGCAATTGTTAGTAAAATTTATATTTTACAAGGACTGCTGGAGCAAGAAAATAAGGCATAATAGCTAAATTTAACTAAAAAAACTAATTTACAAGGACTGCTGGAGATGCTGTTCTTTTTTTAAAAAAAAAAAAAATTGAAGTGTTTCAAAGACCACAAACCCAAACAATCAACACAACAAATGAATGTTTCCCAAAACAAGAGGTTACAGACCAATAAACAATTTTGTTTTTTTAATCAAAGCATGGTCATATTACCGGAAAGGCAAAGGGTAGTCTTTGCAAACAAAAATATCTGAAAGTAACGTGGCAAATCGCACACCACAGTTTTCAGGATCTAGAGCACAGGCATAGAACATCACAAACTGCAATACAGAAAAGCAAAAGCAATGCATTTTAATACTAGCTTTACCCAAAAAAAAATTAAAAAAAAAAACCCTATTCAGAATTCAATATTGAGATAAATATGAGAAACAGCAGGCCAATTTGGTGAGAATACATTGTATATGTTACCTGAGCAAATTTTGACTTGTATGCAGTCAGAACTGTAATTCGAAATGAGACTAAAAGATGTTCAAAAATATGATGACCACATTTCAACAATACAATAAAATTGGACATTAGTCACAGAAGATGGCAGATCAAAGCCATTGAGAATTTAAACATTCAAGAGTACCTCAACCAAACGGCCACTATCTTTACACGATTCCAGATGCTCAAAAGTTAGCACCATCAAGCTATCTAATTTCTCAGCAATTGAGTTTCCTCTTCAACTCTTCCAACTTAATTCTCTTAGAAGCTGTAAAAAATCTCAAAATTACTTTAAATATCAGGGTAAAATAATCATAAGCATTCAAGAACAGGAATAACAATATCATATCAGAAAACAACACCCTTCTTCAAACAATACAATATACCATAGGTTCGAAAGTTGCCAGGAACTAATACTAGTATACTACTTATAGTCAAAGCCAGTTAGGCATTTCCAACAATCTGCTATTGTTTTTCATTTAAAAGATTAGTAGATGAAACCAGATATCAGCCAATTTGGTGTCGAGAATAGATAATACCTCAGTACCATCTTCCTCATTGTAATCTGCAATTTCGTCCGCATTTTCAAGCTCCATATGAAACATGCCTTTACTAGAGTCATCTTGTAAAATGTCATCCCATCCAATCTCCACCTATAAGAAGCTCAATACATAATTACATATAAATGCAGTTAAATTTTTTTGGCCATTAATTTGTTTGGGAAATTCAATATACTTACATCAAACTCTATAAGCATATCCATCAGCCCCATAAGCACTGTGCTCCTAACAAATTCTCCAATTGCACCACTCTCCAGTTTTAACATATTCTCCACATAGATAACTGCCAACTACAAGAAGAGATTGGTATATAACTTCACAACTAATGATTGGCAGTAATAATATTCAGTTCAATAATAGCAGACAATTTAAGGCAGCAAAATAGAGTCACAAGCATAATAGGAATTTGCAATCAGGAATACAACATAATAAAATTTATGAGAAGAAACAATAAAAATTTAGTTTGGACAATAGGTGAATTACAGATACGATCAATGTAAAACCAGCTCAAAAAATTATAATCTGCAGGTTTCTGTTTCAAGCAGCTGCTAAATTTCTGTGTTAACCCTTCACCGCCCTGGCTTAATGCAAAACCACAAGACTGACACTGACCAAGAGAAGGTTAAAACTAAGGAAGTGATGAAGGAAAAATAAGAATAGGGCCATGCTGTCCCCCCTAGATGCCACAATCAACAGTGATGAGCATGAGAGACAGAAACCAAACTAATACCAAGCAGATTGACATGGGGGTTCTCAAGAGGCACAACACATTGCTTGGCCAGAGATACGTACCACATGCCACTCAAAACGACATGCATGGGCATAAGATCTAACAAAATCACAACAAATGCATCACACAGAACTCTACCATGTTCATAATTGAATTGCAGATAGCGAAGTGCCTATTGAACTCACAGGTTCCTCGGCATAGATTGGCCTTCTTTGAGAAACTATTGGAGATAGTATTGCAGGAGCAAGAGGCACCAAATCAGCTATATGTTTCAGAGCTGAATGCACACGAGACAGAACATGGCCCTTTCTTGCAAGACCACGTGGCTGCTTCAGTATACCAACAAAAGAGTATGGCGGGGTGAAGTTTCTAACAAGCATTTCCAAACATGAATTGACATGTTTTCCATTTGAAGCAGCCTGCAATATTGTTTGGCAATAATCAGCAACAGAAGCTTCACCAAATTGTCCTCTAAAGTAAGGGGAAAAAATCTATTCCTCAAACGTCGCAACATAAAATGTTGCCTAAAACCCACATACCAAGGATATGATTAGTTCAAGCAAAGCATCCATCACATCAGGTCCTTAATTCCACATGTTCATTTCAAAAATCTGAAGAACATACGTATAAAAAAAATTAATCAAATTTAACAAAACAAAACAGCATCAATAATTACACATATCTAAATATCATCAACTCGCATAGGAAAAAGAAAAGGATCATCTACTTACTGAAGAAAGAAGAGATTCATGGAGAACAATATCTATATAAGAAACTGCTCCAGATAGTGCCTTTAAACTTGTCTGCCAAGCATATATAAGAATTTAAGACTTGGAAAAATCAGTGAAGAAGCAATAAGGAGTATTACAGCTTCCCAAAAACCCATACTGAAATGTTGGTAAATAGCCTACCATAAGTAGCGCCACCTCCTCAGGGGCAAGTCGATCTGTGTGGTGCATAACTGCAACAAGCTGGTTATAACTGTCACTTTCACCCTGAATGAGTAGAATTTATGTTTAAAGCATGTTCATCAAAATAACACGACAATTTCGTACAGATCATGATCATAAGCCAAGTAGAGATCATGTTAAACCATGTTTGATTAAGAAATACAGCCCAAGGCATACAGAAAGCAGTATGTTGCACGTGGCAGAATGCTTACCGATGAGACTGAACTAAGAGCATCCCTGACATAATAAACTAACTCCGAATCACTGAAATTATCGTCCTCCTCCATTTCATTAAACCCAACGTTGCTGTTAACTAATTCCTCAGCTCCCATGGTCTCCAACCCAGACCTTACTAATCCCGTCTTTTCAATGGGGCCAGGGAGGGAAAACTTAATCAAGACCTGATAAAACAGAGAAATTACAACATTTTCATGACTACATCGTAACAATATCAACGAGAAAAGATGCAATGTTTTCGTTTATCAGAATCTAAACTCCAGATATAGTCAGCCAAGCAAAATAGAATCTAATAGAACTTAAACAAACTCTTGGTTATAATTGTTTCTCACACATCATACATTGGAGACTTCTCCATTCATTTACATAGAGACATCATGGACATTGGCAACTTTGGCCAGCAACGGCTACTATGGCCGTAACTTGGACATCTGCTACTTTGGCCGAAAATTTGATGAAGAGGGTGCTCCAACGATGAAACATTAAGTCACTCATTAAGTAAGAGTGATGGTAAGTAAGAGAAAGAGACATCCGTTAAGACTGGATTTGGTAATATGTAATAATATAAACCAATGGCTAATATGTGGGGTCGACGGGTTTGAGCACAATAACACAAAACTGAGTTAAAAAAAAAAAAAAAAAAAGTGTTGTTCGAAAAAAAAAAAACACGATACTGTTGTTGGAGAACTTCGCCAAGGCACTGCCCGTGTGGGTTTTAGCCCACGGGCGGTGCTATAAGTAAAGAGAAAAGCTACAGGATCGAATGGCGCTAGCCATAATAGAAACTCTGATTATAATTGTTTCTCACACATCATACATTGGAAGACTTCTACATTCATTCATTTAAATAGAGAGATTCTGTATTAAATAAGAATTAAATAAAACCACATGAGGCTATTCATTTTCTGTAAACAATTAAATAAAACCACATTAATTGAAAACGTGAAGTGGAACATTTGAAAGGGACGGAAGTGTAATAAGCTTTGATCCTTTAATAATTATGTTATAATAGAATCATCATAACAATCATTAATTCTATCATCACCAAACTGATAGGCTAAGTTATACCTGGTTGAAGAGCCCTAATTCAGGTTTCGGCTGGTCTCTCCAGTAGCCTACGCCGGGGCGCAGAACACGAACACTGGCAAAGCTTGCTTCTCTGGCGCTTGTTTGCGCGGAGGCTTAAAGCGAAAAACATCCTACTCGTGAGAGAAACACGTGGGTTCCTTCTTCTTCTTCGTGGTCTTCTACGTCTCGGTTGAAGCGGTGGAATCCCCCAGACTCTAGGAGGGTTTCAAACGTAGCGGAATTCATGACTCGCTGATTCGTATTTTTCAATAAAGACCCCGTATCAAGGGTTTCGAAGTTTCAAACGTACTGGAATTCATGACTCACTTATTCGTATTTAATAAAAGGCCCCCGTATCTTTGTATTTTTCCAGGGCGCGACTAAATATACGTCTTATTTTGATTCATACCGGCCTTGGTTTTGAAAAGATCGCCGGACAATGTTCATGGATGAATTTAGCGTAATATAAATAAATTTTAATTCGACTTATTTAATTTAACAAGTTGAACCCCCTTTAACTACAATCAATTAATTTCATATTATAATTCAAAAAAAAAAAAAACTAATTTCATATTATGCTTATGTTAAATTTATGTATTGTATAAAAAGTTGTCAATCCTAATTTTGGTTGGTCTCCTTGTACTAATGAATAGGTAGAGTTGGACTCATGCTTGGGACCAACTGAGACTGAAAACCTGTAATTTAGGGTAAAGTCCACTTAACCCCTTAAATTACTACCCTAATGATAATTTACCCTTACAAACTATTAATTGTGACAATTTACTCCCAAAACTACCAAAATAATGACAATGTACCATCAATGCTTGCAAAATAACGAAATTAATTGTTTTCCTAACCAAAGAAAAAGTGTTACTGTTTTTCGATCCCCTTTGGAGGGGCCGAAATTAATGTTGAATAACTATTATTATAATTTTTTAAAAAAATTATGTATGAAAAAATTATCATGGCTAATTAACCTTTTCATTTACTAAACACAATTTTGGATTTCATTGCAGTATTAATTAAAGGGTTTGGTATCCCTAAAAGGTAACTTAATCGGTTGTGACCATGCCTCATGAAGCGGAGGTTACTAGTTTGAATTGCCTTCTTCCCTCTTGTACGGACATGTTAAAAAAAAAATTAACGGATTCGGTAAGACAAAGGGAACATCTTTAATTTTGAATAGTATTTCTAACCTGTGATTTATATTCTGATTAGTTTTTACTTAACCGTAATTTACCTGACTAATGATTTGTTGCTTTGCCAATTGGTAACATATTTGTGACTTGTTTTTCATATTTAATCGAGATGCCCTTAAAGTAAATGTTTGGGACAATACATGGAAAAGAAAAGGGGACCCTATAATTGAATTAATAATTTAATATACATCGGCTCCAAGCATACATTATTAATTAGCAACATGATTTATGTTGATACCCTAAAAAAGCCTAGGGCCAAACGCCTTTGGACCTGATTAACATAAAGGCTTATTCACTAAAAAAAGTAAAATAGAAAGTGTAAGAGCCTCCTGCCTATATATTCCACAATCGTACCCACTATGTGGCAGTTAAACAAGTAGTCTAATATGGGGGTGACCATTTCATATAAGATAAGTGTCTCTTATATAATTTTTTTCAACAAATTTAATGACTTAAGCATCGCAAGTTTCTCCTCTTACTCCTCCGGCCAATGGCCGACGCCTTTCCAATGTTTTCCTTTTGTTCTGCAGGTGACCCGTCGTCGAGTCCGATCGTGTGAAAATCCGCTTTTGCAATTTGGTAATTAGATTTTTTGTTCGGGATGCTTAAGGGTCATTAATTAACCAAAGTTTGTGTATAAAGGGGGCTGAATTTTCAACCCGCACTTAACATTTTCCTTGGCAAGATAAGATACTAGTCATTTATAATAAAGGTGGAAGCTCAACTACATGGTAGTTTCACATAGCTAGCACTAAATAAGCTGTGAAACTTAATTAATATAGTTTTCTTAAATCCTCAATATTCTACAATACCAACCTCCTTTTCATAATTGCTATGTACAAAATTTAGTTTCAATTACCTACCTAAACCCAGACCTTCCTGAAGGAGATGCTCTCTTTGATTTCCCTAGCCGTAACAAGAAAGCTAATACTTCAGATGGGTCACGCAAAGAATAGGAAGCTCTTGTATCCTTTGGAATGGAAGATACAATGATTGGATATCCTTGTCCTCTACTTTGAATAACCTGTAAGAATTCAACATTAAAGACCGTTTTGAGACTGCTAAATCAAACAAAACTCTAAATAATAGAATTGAGATAGTGTGAAAAACCTTGAAAGCATCTTCATCAGTTCGATCATCCCCAATGTACAGTGGGAGGACATGATCACCAGAGTTGCTAAACCCTAGAGTGTCAAGTAAGTACTCCAAGGCATGACCTTTGTTCCATTCTATAGATGGGCGTACTTCTAATACCTGTATATGTGTTAAGTTTATGAGATATATATTTTGAGTATCAGAAAGGCTATGGAAAGCACGGGAAAATTCAAGAGTTAAGATTTTATCTTACCATTTTACCCTCAGTTATGTGAAATTCTGGATAGTTTTCAACTACAGACTTAACCTTCTCTTCCAACATCCCATAATCCTGCATTTCAACAAATAATCCTTCTTTTGTGAATGCTCTTCAACGAAATTATTTAATTTTATATATTATTTTCAAATGATCAAGAATTAATATTTCTCTCTCTCTCTCTCTCTCTATATATATATATATAATCTTACCTCTTCCCGGACCTGTCGAAAATGTACAGAGATGCAGAAACTGTTATCCTCTACCATGGCGCCTTGTATTTTCTTTGTTTTTTCCTCTAAGATTTTGAATATCTGTCAGGAACACAAGAAATTTCTTATATGATTCATCCAAAAGTTAAAAAAAAAAAAAGGCTTGTCTTCATGAATTTCACTTGAGATTTATAAGAAGATCGATGAAAGAAAGTATATGATCAGGATAAATGAAAGTTATATTAGCTAATTACCTCTTGAATTGCGGGCAAGAATTTCTTAGCAGGTTGAAAGAGAACTTCACTCTCCTACAAGATTTGAAATTTCATGTTATTAATTATAACATAAATATTTCCATAATTTCACTTCAAAAATCTATAAAAAAAAAATTAAAAAAAATGAAGAGCTAGCCTTATAATTAATTACATGAATTGACCGTTGACAACTCCAAATTAACATTCCTTTAATTCTCCTAATAGTGTTAACTACCAGCTTAATTCGGAACCCAATTAATTACTTTTTACATTAATCATGAAATGTGTAGAAAAAACTAAAAAAGACAAACCTTCTTATCAAACGCTACGGTTTGGCGTTTGCCATCATTGTACTTGATCAGTGGCCTTGCTGGGGCCATTATGTCCATCCCATGGCTCCCAGCATAATATACATTATGCAACTTTACAAAGTCTTTTACCTAAACGACAAGCAAAACGGCAAGAGTTAGAACCCACGATGTCTAAATTTTAATTAATTAAGCCTTTGCAACATTCACCTCATGTACTACATATTAAATAAATATTTTTCGTTGTAAATATATTTAATGTAATTAACTCGGTTACTAATTACCTTCTCTCTGCTTCTTCCACTAATTATGGCTGTTGGAAAATGTTTTGCAACTTCACGTACTGCTGCACGCATCTGTAATTAACAGCATAATGTGTGACTATATATATATGTAGATATAATTTGATGATCATGATTAATTAGTGTTAGAATAATAATTAAAGAATCATGCGACTGCAATTTAATTACCTCAACAGACATGAAGGCACGATCAGGGTCATCAACAATAGGTGAGAGTGTCCCGTCGTAGTCTAGAAACACAACAATCGTCTTCCTTTTTCCAGCCATCATCATTAGATCAAATGAGCCTAAAGCAGAAGGATGTTCTGCCTATATTCATATATATTCAAGAAACAATTATTATTATTATTATTATTTTTTAAAAAAGTGTATGAATAAATAAATATATATGGTTAATGGAATATGGAGAAAAAAAATTTACCACCCAGGAATTATAATTTGAATCGAGAGCTATAGGATCATTTATGCAAGGACTCAGGTGTGGTATTCTTGTGTTTGTGAAGCTATCTCCTTTGTCCTCGACGTCTTTTGTTGTTTTTGGAACAGATTGCTGTTTTTGTTTATAAGAAGGTTGTCTTTGGAATCCCATATCGCCTGTTTGAATATCCAAATTAAAACTTGTCCTGATCATTTGCTAAGGTAAGATTCAAAAGAAAGAAGTCTAAAAAGGAAACATTATTAATATAAGTAATACATATAGCTAGGCCAAGATGTTTTTTGTGCCTATCAACTATCAAGCCTGTCAAAAAGGCGGTGGGTGTTAGTGTCAGTGCCAAACTAATAATTAAACCCGTAAGGCCTTGGGTTCATGAGCATCATCTGATTGGATTTCAACCTAATTAAATGCCTAACCAAACAGCCCAGGATGAATTTGATAACTAAATACCTGATTAATCCAAGAAAACGATGGCGGCTCAGCTAGCCACTCTTGTAACTTTCAATTCTTCTACACTATCGTATATATATACCTGCATGCAGTAGTATTCCCTGCAACAAAACCAATAATATTTTTAACACGTAAATTAATTTCCAAGGTTAAAGAAAAGCACCAGCTTAAATGGAAGACCAAGAACGAGAAAACAAAAAACAATACTGAATGTGGATGGAGTTTGCTATTCTGATGAGCTTAGGGCATGCCGCTCAGATGGCCCAATAATCTCCATTTCATCCTAAGAGAACCTCATAATGAATGATCCATGACCTACATGATCAAGGCATGCTCTTTTATAGACATCTTTTTCATTTAAATAATCTTGTGGACCTCACCATATGGCACGCATGAGTATCCTATAAGTCTAATTAGGGATGCGGACGATTCGTATTCGCACATCCGGTTTGGATCATATGAAGACATAAATATATGACTATATAAGTAGAGACCATAATCCAACTCATTTAATTAAATTGGTAAGATTTATCAACCCTAACATGTAAATCATTTGTATTGAATTTGTGTCGAGTTTGTTAGTCGAGTTAAAAATTGACAACTCTACGTGTTGTAATTTGAAGTTGATGCTTATATATATATATATATATATACAAACTGTTGTGGTTTTTTGTTTTGTTCTAGATGCGTGATTTTTCTAGCATTAATTATATGCTAGCTATTGAAGGTAATGAACATTCAAAATGGGGTAGGCATGCATCAAGGAGAATATGTAGTTATGGTTGATAACAATTTATGAACACTGAAAAGTCTCAATTCAATTCCACACTTGCATCATAGGAGCCTCTCTTTTTGGTGGTCATCCCCTCGTTAATTAAAAAAATAATAATAATCATGAATTAACAATTCTTGAAAAAGAATATGTGCTAATCTTCTCCTAAGACTCTCTCTCTCTCTCTCTCTCTCTCTCTCTCTCTCTCAAGGCTGCTAGGAAAGTCTCTTGAACCTAATATTAATTCAAAGGAGGTCGGTGGTATTACATTACACGTGTAGCTATAAGAGATAATTTTAGAATAATTCACTTTCATGTGTTAATAACATATGCTATTATTAATTACAATTTGCAAGAAAAAAGATCAGGTTCTTTTCACCAACTCGGACTAAACTATATTTTCTTTCAAGTGTTCTCGATCTAGTGAAACAAGAAAGTGACATGTGCTTTAACTTTTAAGTAGGATCGCATACATTAAGAAAAGTCATTTTCCCCATATGTTAAATTTTTCCCAGATAAATACTAAAAAAGAAATAAATAAAAAAGGGAGCAAAGCAAGCCTGCTCTACAACTGCTAGATAACTCGACAACAAAATAGTGAAAATTAATTATTAAATCAGTGCTTTTTAACACTTTGTAATTATTTCAATTATATATATGATAGTGATATATCAATTTACTAAATAGCAATATTATACTTTTCCACACAAGAAAAGATTCGATTACTTATAAAAGTTTTTGTCCTAGTATAAGGGGTTTCAATCAGGCTGATTCAGATGACAGTGACATAAGAAACGGTCGATGATGTTGTCTCCACTCTAACTACCACCTTTCCTCAACCCAACTCTTCCTGCCAACTGAATTAGGATTAATTGCATTATATAATCATAGCATAATCTCTCTTAATTTCTCTCTCACTATCATTTTCACCTGACTATTTAAAGGCCACTACTAAGGAGATCAAATTTTAAATTGCTAGTGGAGAATATTCATGGGAATAACAGTAAGAACATCATGATCAAATATAAATCAGGCCTGCATTCTCATTGTTAACAGCAGATGGAGGAGGAACACAACAACAAAGGAGATTTCCAGAGTTTAGGACTCTTAAGGTTTTCTAGTTTTGTCTGCCTGAATGAATATGTTGCTTGGAGTTACTGATTTTCTTCAGAAAAAAACAGAAGAGAATATTATTGAATTCCTTGCTTGATGAGAGAAGAATATTTCATATTTTTTAAAAAAAAAAAAAAAAGAAATCAAAAGTTGCTGCAAGCAATAATAATTACAACATATACAAGAGTGCTAGCTAGACTGCTACTTTTCATATGGAACAGAAGTTGTGAAAGCAAATTTCTTTGATTTTCAAGGAAAGTTATATATCCTCAAGATTTTTCATATATATAAATGCATGTGTTTAACATGCTTAAACATGGTAATTAATTAACTAGATATATAGGCCAGGGGGATCGGAAAAGAAGAGTTTTTCTTTGGAAAGAGTTTTTTTTTTTATCTAAGTAATGATTTTCATTGAGAAAACTTTCAGTAAATAAGGACAAATTTTGTTCGCTGGAAACAATAACAAGAACAAGAATATATGTTAATTAATGAAATTTAGAAGGAGACAGAATTTTCACGTCACAAAACCAAAATTTTACCTCAAAATTGTCGAATAATTTTTATTATGAAAATAGATGTAGTGCATGCATCAAACAAATTAAGGTCACATGTTGATGTACTAATTAAATAAATAAATAATAATAAAAACAAAACAAAACAAAAGCTGGGTTGCATGAGAAAGAACTACTCGTATTTTTCTTCGCATAATAATAATAAAAACAAAACAAAACAAAAGCTAGGTTGCATGAGAAAGAACTACTCGTATTTTTCTTCGCATAATAATAATAAAAACAAAACAAAACAAAAGCTAAGTTGCATGAGAAAGAACTACTCGTTTTTTTCTTCACACATGGGAAGATCTGAAAGTCAAATAGCAATGAACTTAATTAATCACATATTTTAAAAAATAAATGTTCCCTTAATATGAATTTGTTGTCACGTCATTTAAATTTTTTTAAATGATATAGTATTTATTTTGACATGTTCACATAAACAAAAAGAAAGAAATAATTTAAACTTGTGACCTCTACTTCATAAAACATAATCTTTAACCGATTAAACTACTATTGACTTACTTTATAAATGAGAGTTTTATCATTTTTATAGTGAATTAGAGAGACATTTCAAAAATAAAGTACGGGTGTTTTCCCTTTTTAACTTTATTATGGCCTCTCTCACCATCTGTCACTTGTAACTTCTTTAATGGTCCCAAAAGTGTCGAGAAAGAAAAGACAGAATGGTAACCAGGATGGGATATAAAGTGTCAACAAATTCTAAGGCACACAACAACAACAACAACTAGTGCGCTACTTTCATTTCTCTATATGCCAAAATATTAATGTCCTATTGGTGTCAAGCAGCTTTCGACACATCGACTCATGACTAAATTACATCGATTCAAACAAATTCCACTTCCACTTGCAAAACAAGCCAAAACTATTGGTTAAAAAGCAATTTTTATGCTTCAGCAAATTAGGGCCGGCTCTATAAATTTTGAGATTTAAAGGCAAAAAGTGTAAAAGAGTAATCTTTTATTATATTTATATTTATATATATATTAAATTGAATTATTTTTATTTTTAGATATCGTTAAAAGCTTTAAACAACCGCCTCAATCACCAAATGAAAGAGCCTGCCATGTCGGCAATGGACAAAGCCATGACAGAAAGAATCCGAGGAAAGCCCCATACATGACACGTATCCAAGATACACGTGTATCCTACGAAGCCACAAAGTGTCCTGTTCTTTCCTAGAGTAAAAAGGAAAAAGTAACTTGACTTTGAAACCAAAAGGGTGTGAACAGCACTTCAAACAAAAAAAACAAAAAAAAGGTGTGAACAGAAAAAAACTGGGCATATTAAAAGAAAAAGAAAAGAAAAGATTTAATTAGGTAGAAAAGACACCGCACGTGTCAGTTGAGTCCACGGTTGATACAGTCATACAGAAGCTTTTTGGGTTTGGTAAGGTGGACACGTCGTCTAGAACTGTTTTAGTAAATGGGGGGAAAAAAAAAAAAAAGGTCTCCCGGAACCAGGCACGAAGCAAAGGGACGAAGTGTTGTCGGTTTAAACAAACCACCTGGAAGTGAAGTAAAATATTGGTAGAAAACTTTGACAGATTATTTAAATTACGGAAGTATTAATTTCCATACAAATTAATAATTTGAAAGCGTGACCAACGCATATATTATTGACGGTTACTTTTTGTATTAATTTAAGCTAATATCTACTGTTCTCACCTAATTCTGACCTGGATTTGGAAGTCATGACTATGGACCAAGCAAAAGTCTCTCTTTAGTTGATATAAAATATATTTAATAACTGCATGCGAAAAAGATACGTTTCCTTGGAGTATATACTACGGCTTGTTTTAGTTACAATAATAGGCCACCTCCTTAATTATAGTTTTGGAGCCGTTGATTTAGATTTTATAATATTCTTACCAAAAAAAATAGAAAACTATGATAACTGTTATCAAATCACGAAAAATATGGCAATAAATAAATAAATCATGTTATTCATTATTTTCTTTTATTAATAATAATTTATTAATTTATTTATCTTTTTCAATTAACAAAATATTCCGCTGTCACCACATAACTTCCTAACCGTATTACTACTCCCGATATGCTTTGACCGTTTTTTACAGGTACTGGTCTTGTCATGGAAAGTGAACTTTGGGGGAGGGGGGGTCCCGATGACAAAAACAAAGGGACAAGTTTGGTGGACCCCGGAATCTGAATCGTCCAAGTGGCACTTCTACAAGTGCCAATTTACTGGTAGTCGGATGGGCACCGCCAGATCCCTAAAACTATGAGCTAGATTGGCACGTATGTTGGGTCAACTGGTCCGTTTGGCCCAGTCAACTTGTAGGACCTAATAGAAACACGTGTACGGTCCTTCACCATAGACCTTTTAAGCAAAGAGAGAGAAATGACCAGTAAAGGCATTAACTGAAGGACTATTCCACACACCAGTGGCGACGAACGCAAAAGGCGCGTGATGAGATCACCCTTCGTCCATAGCTTCCACGACAACCTTAGGGTTAATCAGGATCGTTTCACGCGCTGAGTCTAAGCGTGAGGAGACAACAAATCGCAAACGGAATTCCAACCGCTTTTAGCATCTTCGTTGGCAGTTTTTTTTTTTTTTTTTTTGTTCGCTCATATAAGCCGAAAAAAGAAAATTACGGAAAATAAAATCTATAAAAAGAAAAAGCTTGATGGCATATTAGGAGGAAAGAGAGACGTGAATGGAAAGGATTTGCCCACCGATTTACTAGATTTTATACTAATTGCTCGGTATTTAATCAATTATAACCTTTTTAAATGTTCCAAGATTGGTCAAAAAAGACGCGCATGAATGTTCCGGTAACTGTTGTTAAAATACTCCTAAAGCACGCACAACAAATAATTTTTTTATTTTTATAACGTTAGATCAGAACATTATTTTAAATCAAAAACGAAAAAAAACAAAAACAAAAAATAAAAACTTAACAAACAAACAAACAGAATGCATGCTAAATCACAAAAATAATGGGTAATAATAAAATCATTACGACAGAATCTATGTCCAAAAGCCAGACAAAATGAAAAGTAAGAGAAGAAAAAAGATTGAATTAACGGAAATGAAAGTGAAAGAAACTAACCAAATTTCATACAAGTTGATGTGAATTCTTTGTTGCTTTGCCGTGGCCGGGGTGCTTGAGAGAAGGAGAAAATGATCAGCAAGCTGGCCGGGAGATCGAGAAGGGACCGGAGGCCAGGTTTTGTGTGTGAGGAAAGAGTTTCTGGAGATGGAGATGGTGAGAGGGAGAGAGGAAGGTGTTGATGGGGGCCGGGTTTATTTATAGAGGGAATTGAAGGAAGAGAGGGGTTTAGGAATATTAGAAGTCGATCAGGCCAGGTGCCATAAATATACGTGTGTGTAGACATGGACCCATTGGCCAATGCACCAGGACTTCCTCAAAAGTTATTTACCCCATTTCTACTTTGCTGTACTATAAACTGAAAGGACTAAAATAGGTCGATTTTGGTTGTGTGATATAGTAATGTGTCTTTCTAGTACTCTGTCTGTCAGACTCTTTCTATATCTTCCCCAACACACAATTAATAAGTCCATATTAACTATTGGTAAATTTCAGAAATATTATACAAAGATATATATTTTTTTTAATATCTTATAAATCAAATCAAATCCTTTCATTAAATAAGATGAGTCGTACATACCTAATATTCTTGTTGAGTATTTTTCTTCTATTTTGGTTGAGAAAGATTTCTTTTCTTTTTTTTTATAAATTTTTTTAGCTTAAACAATCTTAAGCTGAAAAACATGGTAGCCTGGTCAACGAAACATGGTTAATTTGAGGCAAAAAAAAACAAAAAAAAAAAGTATTTAATTAATTTTAAAGTTTTTTTTCGAATAGAAAAATTCAAAGAAAACAACTGATAAAATTAGCGTGACATTGAAAGACAAATCTACGGTCAAAGTGGTTGAACGTGTTTCCATTTGTGCTTTCTAGACAAATGTATTTTAGAACAAAAGGGTGGCAGTGTCCTTCTTACTCTCTATTTTCTATGACTTTGTTGCGTGCTCAGACTTCTATTTTTATTTTCCTATAAATCTCTATCAAATAAATGCGTAGAAAATGAGGATTTGCAAATGTGTTTCCTTAATTTTCGGCTAAACAAAAAGTTTTGAGACGTGCTATACCTCCACCTCTCCCTTTCATCTTCAATTCCATTGACCTGTTTTTCAAAATCACCCTTGAACCTGTAAAACCCTCATGTGCGTCCTACAATTTTAGTAGTGAATTTGAAAAAAAAAAAATATAAGATGAAAATGGATGAGAGATTGAAAAATAGCAATTCTCTATTTTATATGACATAACAACATATTTGTCAAACGGCAATATATACACCATTAATTTTTTTTTAAAAAAAATGTTTGGTTTCATTCTTGAACAAATTCTTATCCATCGCCTACAAGAGATGTTTAAACGAGGCATGATATATATATCATTCTCCATTCAATCTCTTAACCATTCATTTTGCAAATCCAATATTGGATTCATTCATCCACTTTGCAGAGATAGGTAAAAGATGAGATAGAGAATGATTTTTATATTTTATTGTACGTGTAACTACGTACACCATTTAATATGTTGAACCCACATCTAGGTCCAACAGATTCAATCGTACGTAAAGCCGGTCTAAACTTAACTTTCTTAAAATACAAAATTCAATCGTCACTGCTTCTGCAAAATAAATGCACTACACTAACATGATGTACATATACAGTGGCGGAGCCACATAGACCTTTGGCACCCCCAAAGGCCAAAGATTTTTTTTTTTTTTCCCCAAAAACTAAAAAAAAATAAATAAATTCCAAGGATACTGTGTATGTTAAACTTTAATAATGCTAAAATTTAATACATATGTATGGTAACAAAAAAAAAAAAAATCTTATTTAATACATATGTATAGTAAACTTTAATATTCGTATGATTATTTATTTTCTTGTTTAATGTTTATAAACTTTGATTATCTCTTATGGGGTCATGATTTAACTTAAAAATTTTAGGTTCATGAATAAACTTTAAGTTTATGAATTACTTGCTTCAACTTTCTGAGAGCTTCGATTTAAATTCAATACTTGATATTTTGTATTTTTAAGAGACCGTAAAGTGTAGTTCTAGACACTTTTTTTTTTTTTTTTGTATTTTTTATATAGTGTCAACATGTTACATTTCTAATATATCAATTTGAGCACATGTTTATGAATTTTTATAGATTTTTTTTTTGTGATACATATATTATGTAAATTACCAAATTTTAAGGGTGGAGAAAATTTTAAGACGCCAAAAAAAATTTTATCGGCACCCCCAATATAAATTGTCTGGATCCGCCACTGTACATATAATACAAGATTTGGCACCTACTATGGTTGCTCACTCGTTATTGGTCAAGAATTGAATGACAGGAACCAAACAAGATAACAAGCTACGGGGGAGTAGCCTAGTAGTAGTTGGTAAGGAAATATAGCCTCATGGCTAACTGCCTCCCCCGACAATTAGGTATGGAGCAACTTACCCTATATATCACTCCTACATGTATAGGACGAGGAACTCCTATAATTTTTTGTCCGTGAAAAGAGAGAAAGCTGAGGGGCAGACCCCCCTGAGCACCTTAGGTAACTCGAGGTGCAGTGCTCACCAGTTCAAGATATTCATGCCCCCACACTAGATTTTTCTCTATCATTTTCTAGTTATGTCTTAGAGGAAGCAAAGATGCACTTGTCATAGTTACATTAGTGCAGGAGGATCCTTAATTTGGCCTCGTTCTAGAAGGAGAGAGAGGCTCTGCCCGGGCCCCGGGGGGACAAAAGGAAAAGAAAATTAAAAAGAGGCTCCCTGCCCTTTGAATACCTTGAATTTGACCCTCCCCCCCGAAGGCATTAGACATGAAGCTTCCTTAAGACTTTTATAATATTTTGCATGGTCTGTCTTTGCATGAATGTCTTTGGCGAAGTTACGTGGTAATTTACTACAAAAACGAGTCAAAAAAAAAAATATATATATATATATATTATTAAGCTGACATGAAAAGACTCTATGAACCAGAATTTGTCTAAAGGTATCAGGAAGAAATTTATTGCAAAAGTAATTCCCAACCACAAGTTGTCTAAGAATCACGACTACGTACGTACTCACAAAAAACTTTAATATATTTTCTCTTTTAATTTGTTAATGGTCTCTCATGGATCTTGAACCTACCCGACACATCCCCCTTTACTCTTTTCTCATTAGGATCGGAGGAGATGTCGAGGTAGACTACTTAATTCTTCATCTTATTTTGCTCAAATGAGAGCAAATTAAATGAGCTGTGTTTGGTTTAAAAAACTTGGTAACTAAAAAGAAAAAAAAAACATAGATTTTTTTTTTAACTACAATTAAAAATATATTTACTGAGATGGATGTAATTAATCAAAACCCTTTTCTGTCTATAAAAAGGAGAAGACCAAGAAAATTACTAAGACAAATAGACCAAAGAAAAAAAGTATCATTAAATTATAAAGACTGCTACTACTCTTCATAGAAAAAAAAACACCTAAGACTAGTGATACAGTGCAAAGTTGTGTTGTTTCAGAGTAAAACAATAGGAAAGTCAGTCAGCTTCATTGAATGCACCCTTTTTCTCACATCTCGATCAGAGTTATTTTCGTCACTAACCAACAAAAAAGAAAAAGAAAGAGAATATATATTTTTTTTTTATAGAAAAAAGAGAATATATATTAATTCTAATCTCGTCAGCTCCGTTACCAGGCCGGAGGGGGGCTGCAAAAATTGGCTTTCTTGTGGAATCAACTTTTTTTTTAAGAGGAAACTTGCTAGAATTTTCGACAAGTCTTCAGGGTCGGTGCTGAAAAAGCGACTCTAGCTACACTTTCGCAATGTGACAGATCTTCACGTTGTCAAGTGCAGATTAATTTCGTATCTATTTATTATAAAATAAATATTATTAGGTTACGGGTCCAAATATCAAGCCCATCTAATCAAAGGTCAACCCATTAATCCGAGGATAATATGCATATGCATGTGCATAGTAGGGAACCAATTCCAAAACCATTATCGTATTGCATGGCCATGTAGCTGCCACCTGGGTCACGATTTATAATTAAACTGCGAGTCCATGATTTCGAGGATAAGTCCTGCTTTAATTAGGATAAACTTAGGATGATTATACCTCAAAGATAGGTTGTGGTCGGTTTGGTACAGAAACCGACCGAAAGTCAGATAAAGCAGACTTTAGGTCTTTGTTCAAAACTTTGTATTTAAAATATTTTACTGAAACTTTTTGTCGATAGCCTCTACCGCCGGCTCCATTGCTTATTCCAATTCATGGGCCGACCCCAACATTGAAGGACTAAGTTCCCACAACCCAAATATAGGATACGATGAGCAGGAGTGCCTGAAGCAAATCCAAAGATTCCCAGAAGTTACCATACAGAACCTAGCAATCTCTTTTTCTTTTTTCATTTTAAGTCAATATTATATAAAATATCGACAAAACTGTAAAACTCAGCCACTTCGCTCAGAGTTGAATATAAGAACAGTCTGTTGCAGGGTACAAACTTGACAAGTGAAACCAGAAAATGGATCAATCAGATAAAAAAAATCAACTCTCATAGATCTCACACAAACATGATATATATATATATATATATATATATATAAATAAACTACAAAACAAAATCCAGAAGGGTGGGAAGCCCCTTTCGGCTCATGAAATGAATGCCCAAGAACTATGTACCTTCATCTGCCAAACTATCTTTAGCTCGCAGAAAAGTCCTGATGTTGGTATTCAGTATGGTCATGCATGAGCTTTCATATAAAATTCAACTGTCACAGTATAGTACAGCAAAAGAAACCCAAAAACTATGGATCAGTTTCGATCCATAAATTGCCTAAGACGCAATTTCTACAATTGGAGTCAGGCTTACAAAACAAAAACCTCAAAAAGGTGTATTCGGGGATATCCAAATCCTAATTCTTAGCCTTTTCAGCATAATTTACCCATCAGCTTCCTTGACTACTCTGCCGTGCACCCACTATCTGTCATCTTTGGTTTGTTTGCCATCATTTGCTACCATCTCTTCTTGGTTACCTGTTTCAGCATTTCCTACCATTTCATCTACATTTACTTTTGGGGTACTCTGCATCTCTTCCTCGACTCTTCCACAGTTCTTCAATGTAGGATCCTCCTCATTAGCTTCCGTTATAACCTGGAGGAGTTCCAAAGAGGTAGCTGCTGGATCCAACTCTCGACAACCCTTTGGAGCGTTATGAGCTTCTTGGCCTGTAAGCAAGTAATTTGGGACTTGATGAGAGAAGCGAAACATTTCTTCTTTTGGAATCCTCCTGACCTCCTTGGGGTCCATGTGCTTCTGAAACACTGTCCTGAAACCAGCAGCCTTAAGAAGGGGAACAACAGACACACCTTGTTCCACGTTAAAGTCATCAAGCACTTCCACCATGTCATATTTATGTATCACGTCATTTGGCGTATGCTCATTCCAATCTGGGGACCAGTTTCTGTAAAGAGCCCAGACTTCTCCCTTTCTAGGATATATGCAAATGACCCCACGAGTGCCTTTCGTCCATGTAACCTTGTGGGAGAAAGAATTTAATGTTCCAGTAGTTTCCTGTTTACCAATCCTGAAATCCCCACAAGTTTTGGCAAAACCAGAGCCAATCCAGTCTATTGGGCCCAATTCGCGGTTGCTTCTGGAGTTAAGCCAACTGATCCGCATCTTAAATGGCTTCAAAGAGATCACCTTGTGAACTCGTGCATAGTATCGAGGCATACCATCATCAGCATCATACGCAGCCCAGACCTGGTCATCCCCAAAGGAACCTTCAGTTCTGTCCATGTCAAAATTGTGAAAATCAGGATCTGGAACATTGATTGACATTGGTGCAACAGCCTCCTGATCAGTATCATCAGCCCCCTGATCTGTAACATGTGACTCACCGTCCTTATGCAGATCACATTTGTCACCGTTCACCACACTCTGTTGTTTCTTAGTCTCTCTGCCTTTCAACTTCACTTTCTCTTTGTTCACAATATTTGCTTCAGTTAATGAACTCCATTCTTTAAGTTTCTTGCGAACTTCAAGCTGAGCCTTCTCCACTAGCATATTTCTTATTTCGAATAATGACAACTCTCTCTCACTGTTGGACTTATTATACGCACCAGATAAACCATAGGTCTTTTCTGTTTCAAAATACCCCTTTGTTACTTCTCCATTTCCCGCCGTCATGTGATTTGCCACATGGCCTCCATAACTGTTCAAACCATTATCATCTGGTTTTCTCTTCTTCAAGGGCATCTCTCCTTTACGGCCCAACTGTGCTTCCTCACGCTCTCTCTTCACTTTCTCACTAGCATGCTGAACCACAGTTGCAGCTTGAGCAGCAGCAGAAGCTGATGAGACTGTACAACCAAAATCAGCCGCTCTGGAGAAAGTACTCCAGTGGATGCTTGTGTTATTGAATGAATTCAGACCTGCAGACCCCCCCAGTTCTGAATTTTGAGCATTTGAATTTTTTTTTGCAGCATTACACGGGCCACTACTTGCAGCAGAATGCCTTGAATTCTGATGCTGTTGGCGAGAAGACCAATTGGATGACTTAAAAATGTTTGGAGGTGGAGGCTTCTCTAAAGCCATAAAGGCCTCTTGACAATTAGGACAAAGCAGAGTGTGATTCAAATAAACCCTGAGGTACTCATAATGCGTCTTGCATCGATTGCACACAGTCCAGAAAGTATCAGTTTTCACATGTGAAGGAGGAGGAACTGAGGTGGGACCCACCCGAGTATTGCTATGAGTATTCCTTGCAGTTGAAGCAACATTACTAGTAACATTATGAAAGCCATTTGCTCTGGGTGGCACAGATGGACCAACATTAGTCCGGGTTGGAACTTTCTGCTCAAATCCTTTCAAATTCCTCTTCTGGTTGTATGCTAATCTCTTAGCCTTATCTGATAACAAACCCCAGGCCTGAGAAACCAACTTAAATGCTCCCTCTGCACCTAAGCTCTTGTTTTTATCGGGATGAAGCATGAGAGCTAGCTTTCTGTATTGTTTCCTTACTGTCTCATCATCAGCCAAGGTACTAACACCAAGTACACCATACCAATCCACTTCCCCACTTATTTTATTTTCTGCGGAGATAAAAATATCGAGTGTAGTTAACATTTGGGAGATGCCCTCAAGCCCAGGATACAAATTTTGAGCCTTCTGAGCAAATTTCTTTGCACCAGCATAATTTCTCTCTGTAAACTTCTTCTCAGCAATTTCTTTAGCCCTGACTGCCTCATCTCTATTGCACTCCATAGCACTTTTTTCCTCACCTAGCTATACTACAATTAGCAACTTATAATCACAAGCATCAGATTCTACAACCTGACGCTCTTTGGCCTAGATAGTACCTTCAATAGTATAAACCTGACCCAAAACAAAAGTAAAGAAAGTCAAGATTATGATATGATATTCAAAATGGGATAGAATCAGCAAAAACCCTTACTATTTTGAACAGGACGATAAGCACAAACATTCTCCTAATTCTAGTAGAAGATGTAGCAATACAAGTTAGAAATAGTGCTTGCTCAAACTTTTTTTTTTTTTTTTTGACATATCCACGCACGGGTAGGGGGAGGGGGGATTCGAATTTGTGACCTCCGTTTCATAAGGCGTGATTGCTCAAACATATATTAAATGGATTTACAAAGTAAGCCACAAACTCCACCACCCTTCCCTAGATGACAAATTTCTCTATGATTCCTAGACAGAGTTTAAGCACTCGTTATTAGATCTTCAAATTTTAAAGGTGAAACTAGGGTCTTAAGAACAGTTTAGTCGGTAGGTTAAGAATCTTATTGCTTCTGCAAAAGCAAAAAAGGAGGGGTGGTTTCAAGCCCATGCACTACACATAATTATAGCATTCTTCCGAATTTCCAAACGTTTTCAACAAAACATCTCAGCATGTAACGTCATTTAATGGTTCAAAAATGGCGGCCTGTCAATTACACACACATGCACAAAGACACATTTAGGATCCACAACTAAAAGCTTACAGAATGCAAACTTCATATGCCTTCAAGCTTGTGGTATGGAAACATAAGACAGTGAGATGTACCTAAGTTTCACTTAAAAGATATGAGTAGCTTTGTCTCCCGGGGGTCTTTAGGTTGCAAAAGAGTATCTTTGTCATGTGTTATCAATCATATGAACCTAGAATTCTCTTTGCCATCATAAAGTTTTAAGAAAAGTGAGAACCTGTTACCAACCAAGAAATACCAAAGATACTATATACAATAGTTTGTGGTGAATGTCAATCATTCATGAGCACACACATGAAGGTTGTAATTTGATGAAGACACATCCAGCTCCCTAGATTCTAGTCATTTAGACATTGTTATAGGTGTCAGGTGTACAATGTACGGAATATGTAAATTTTGTAGATGTCTTGGCATGAAAGGAACAGAAGCAGTAATCTTTATTGACAACAAAAAAGAAAAGAAAGCCACCAAAAATTATGATCCATCAGCACCTAACAGTTAGACAAGCACTGCCACTTGAGACTCAGAAAAAAAAAAAGAAAAAAAAAAATCCCTTTATTGGTATTCATAATGCTACGTGCTAATATCAGCAAATGGTTAAAATACCTAACATTATTTCATGATCTTGGACACCAGTAATTAGGTGTAAGCCCCATAAATTTTCTTACACAGGACATCCACTAATTTTGGCCAATTAGTCACCATTTCATAATCCTAAGTTTTGTTTCACTTCTGTGTATATCATTTCTTAATGCAATAAATTTAATGAAGTCCATACTGAAAAAAGCCAGTCCCGAAAACAGAAAGTTCAATCTTTCTTGTATACCTGCAAGCATTTTCAGCTCACCACAACCCTTTTTTTTTTATAAATAACTCACCACAACTAATTTGGGTCCGCTACTTAGATCCATTAACCACCAGTCCCTATCTAGGGCCATGTCTACAGTTACCCCCAACGCTCATGTTATTTGCCTCTCTTTCGCCCTTTTTGCTTCTTGTAGGCCTCCACTGTACATGTCCAACCCACCTCAAATCATGCTCCCTCATTTTATTCTCAACTGGTGCCAACCTCATTTTCTCACAAATAGCTTCACTCATAATCCTATCTTTTCTAGTTATGCCACAAATCCATCGTCTGCAACCTCATTTCCACATCAATCATTTTATAAAGTGTTGTTTTTTGCTTGCCTAACATTCTGAACGACAGAGGATAATTGGCCTTATGCCAATTCTATAAAAATTTTCCCTTTGCCTTCATAAGTATCCTACAACTGTATCCACCCTCTCCTAATTCCATGAGAAACGTCCTCTTTAATCTATCCCCATTTTAATGTATAATCAAACCAAGATACCAAAATTGGCCAAAATTTTATCTCTTAACCGTACTACACACATTTTCAAAATAGCCTGAACACAACATCTCAAACACTACTCAGTTGTAGGTAAGCCCTTAGGCATATTAGCTTACCAGATGGTACTACTGAAAAGCATACAAGTATCATGAGTCTGAAGGTATTTGAGGATCAGCAGAAAACAACATCATAGCTTGTTTTGATATATCCATTTGCATAGTTTGATCCAAAATTTGTTTCAGAGCAATAGTTAACACTGAATTTTCATGATTCTATGCTCCAGAACCCACCTTAATACAACTGATCCTATAGCATCTACAATGTCCTAGAACGAAGATAATCTGATAATTCATCACTCATCAGTGATCACAACAGTCCAATTGACTACAACACCCAATCTTTGAAACAGCAAAACTTAAGCTGATAACAATAACCCAAAAATTCAATACTATGAAGAAGAAAAAAGACTAAATTAATTTATCCAGACAAAAGCATTCTCACCATGCAACAAGTACACATGCACCACGAAGCTATCATTATTGGAATAACAATTTTCTTTTCTTTTTCTTCACTAAATAAGGGTTGGATCAGAAATCTATTAAAAAAGTGAAGACTAGAAACCAGTGCATTACCCCAGTCCTATATACTCAATGGTCAACACCACACAAATTTGAAGTTACGACAATAACCCAAAAATCAATGAGAATTATGTCAAACAACAACCAAACATTCATTTACACAGAATCATAACCGCCACGCAACAATGCCCACAAAATGTAGCAAATCAAAAACCGACTTTTTCATTCACCGTTTCTTTTCCCACAAACCCTTCAAAATACTCCAAGAACCACACTCCAAAAAGAAAAGAGAAAAAAATAAAAAGCATTAACGGTAAGGATTCACAAACTGAATTGGCCAAGTTGGAAGACTCAAATTTTCAAATTGAAGCAAAGTTGGCCATGGATCTACGAGTAGAGGAATCAGACTAACGGTCAAATTTCAGTAACACCGTTTGAATTCTTATCATTCAGTACTTTCAGAATGAAACCCTAGATTCTTAATTTTTCCAAGATGGTACACATATTTGTCAGCAAAATTTGTTTTTTCCGTAGCAAAATTGAAAAACGGAGAATTTAGTAAATACCCATTTGGAGAAAGTCTCTAGCTTGAAGAAATTTGGAATCTGAGAAGACCATCACTATGCAGAGTCACCCATTTGTCAAGACCTCCTGAGAACATGAGGGGAATCTCATATGCCCAAATAACTTTAAAACACAATAATAATAATAATAATAATAATAACAATGAAAAAAAAAAAAGTAAGTATGGGTTTGGTTAATATTTTACTTTTCTTTTTTTTTTTTA
This sequence comes from Carpinus viminea, assembly GCA_013348765.1. Classification (NCBI taxonomy): domain Eukaryota; kingdom Viridiplantae; phylum Streptophyta; class Magnoliopsida; order Fagales; family Betulaceae; genus Carpinus; species Carpinus viminea. The sequence continues at coordinate 1,157,146 of CP054673.1, forward strand.
ACCCCAATGCACTTTATTTTATATTTTCTTGGAACCTAAATGCTTAACTATGGTTAAATTTTAACTCTTGGATTGAGTTTGCATTGTGCTAAAGTATTCATGGCTAATTTCTACCAATTAAAAAATAAAATGTTGCCGATAAATTATAAGCCATCACACATTTTGTGGTATAAATACTCATGTAGGGCCATAAAGATAATTCCAGCTATACCTTCTTTTAAAAAATTGTGAGGTGGTTACTTTATTAATTTCTCATTTTGAATTTATATATAATATGTATACACGCATGTGTAATGTATCCAACTGTCAACTAACATCGTTGTGGAGCAAGGTTTGAAATTAAGATCCGGATCTCAAATAATTTGTTAATTAAATTGTTAAGAGTCCTCCATGAGACCTCACTTGCTTGAGTAAAATTTGAGCTACTTATTTACCTACTTAGACATGTTTATCCAGTATGAGTTCTTGAAGATCCAAATTCTTAAAATAATCTAACGTTTAATTGAATAAACCAAAATAAGGAATCTCTCTAATTAGCCATGACTAGCCTCAGGCAGCCATGCTGGTTGGCCAATTGGAGCCCTTTAATTGTGATAATGTAATACAATTTGATGAATCTTTCTCTTTGATTACAAGAAGAAGAAAAACATAAGAAATGAAACTCTAGACTCCATGCATCCATAACTTATTAGTATAACTTTCAAAGTCATAGGGTTGACTGAAATTATATTATAGTACGGCGAAACGTTAATTAAAAGCTCAAGTTTATGGGTTTGAATCCAATTATGATATATTAACAATACACATTTGTGATATTTTTCAAGATGGGATTAAATTTTTTATTTTATGTTTACACTCTACACGTTTATACTCAATAAGCATATCACCATAAAGAATATGAAGCTAGCTTGATTCTAATCTTATGTCGTTATAATACTAACCGTAAATATAATCATTGGAAAAATGTTTGAAGTATTATAATTTTTATGACAATTTTTGTACAAATTGATTTAGCAACTCATAAATAATAGTATGTGGTTGATATTTGACAAATCAACTATTAATTAACTGAATTGACAAGTCATAATTTGATGGGAACCCACTAGTAACAAAGTAGATTCATAAGGGAACCTAAACCTTTAGATTCGTAAATGAAACATATACCTTTGACAAACATAAGGTTTAAATATAATTTTATCAAGCATATCTCTTTGTTAATAATCTTTCCTTTAAATAGAGGAGTAATACTGATTGGTTACAAAAATAATTGATAATCCAAATATAACTCTTAAATCGTCTAAGTACTTGACTGAATATGACTAGGAGTCTAGGATGAACTATTAACTCCAACCAAGACTCTAACTTTATAAGAAACAAATAGGACTCAACTGGGACTTGGAGTACTACTCCTTATGGAATTAAAATTCCTTATTGAACTCTACTAGGGTGATGAGAACACATCATAATTTTTTGCTTTGTAATTAACTTGGCAGGAATACTGAGTAAGAGAATTTGTAGCAATCTTACCTTGCTCTGGACTCTTGTAAAGTTAAAAAGAAAAGGGTCATCAATTCGTCTTCTTTAAATTCTTTTATGTTGTAAGATTATAAATGCACAGTTATGTTGAAATATTTTCAAAATAAATATATATATAGATAATATTTTGTGTATTGTGTAATATTTTAAATGGAAGGTTTTAAAGAATATTAAATGAAAGTTGTCCCATATTGGAAAGAGTAAAGATTATGATGGCATTTATAAGTCCCAACAAATTTAAGCTATTAAATAAGCTATGTTAGGGTATGCCATAGTGCATGTTATAACACAATGCGAAGCACCAGATGCACATGCACGAAGCATCGGAGCTCAAAGCGATTTGTTCATAACCGTTTATTTTTTGAACGGTCAAGATTGTTCGATCTAGTGGTTTGATTTAAACCATAGGATCTTAAGTAGATCCAATAGTTAGATCTACTAGATTGTTGATATACATTTAAGTACCAGTTTAATTTCAAAATTCAAAACAACAGTTTTATTTTCGAAATTTAAAATTATCTAATTATCGATGACAATTATGTGTAGAACATAGTTAAAACACAAAAGTTTATAGGCTCCATTGTATCATAAATTTTTTTTTTGCTATAACCCTATTGCATACCAATTTTGGTGAGAACAAATATTTTCTTACAAAAAGTGAGTTGTAACAGACCTTATGAGCATTTTAATTTTCTGTAATTTTTCCTTATTTGTATAACAAGCTATACAAAAGAAGTTGATAACATCATCTTTATATTAGCAGAAAAATATTTATTATATTTTACAAATTCTTTTTAGGATAAACTTCACAAATAACTTATGAACTATTGCAAGTTTTAAGAAGACCCCCATAAATTTTAAAAGCTCTAGATTTTACCCCTCAAACTTTCAATTTGATGCAATTTATCAACTCCGTAAATTTTTGTCGTTAAAACCCCTAAAAAGACAAAAATACCCATTCGATTTCTTTTTTTTCTTTAAAAAAAGATATTTTTTTTCTGGAGAAAAAAAGTCACAAGGTGGCCCAATCGTCACCTTGTGATTTTTTTTTTAAAATTTTTAATTTGAAACTAGAGGTAAATTTTGAATTTTATAAAAAAATTAGGGTATAATGGTCATTATATCACTTTTAAGTTTTTAACATTTAAAAACTAACAAATGTGTTTAAATTGACTGCAATTGAAAGTTGAGGGGTTCAAATTGAGGTTTTTTTTTTTTTTTTTGGGTTATCATCTTCATTTTTCATAATACAATGGATTGAACTTCAAACCTTGCTTCCAAAAAAACTGTTCAGAACAAGAATATGCAAAGTCAGGTTACCTAACAATAAAGGAAACGTGAATTAAAATGGAAAAAAAAAAAAATCAAAGATAAATCGACAAATTCACGGCAACGAAAAAGAATATAAAAGTAATAAATCGTATATATATTTAATACAGACTATTAAATTAATTAATTTTTTAAAAAATATGTAATATTTTTTGATTTATTAAATGTGATATTTTTCAATTAAGCCATGAAAACGTGATATATTTTTAATAGAATTAATAAAGAATCCAAAAACTTTATCAAAACAATAATGCCAATAAAAAAAAGCCTGGTCTCAAAACGTATAAATACAATCGTTTATAAATCTTTAAAAAACGGACCTCGAGCAATTAGAATCCTACTCAGTTACTGTACCTGGATCCCCTCCTGATCGGCGTAGATATCGGCACTCGGCTGGCAGTGTTTCAGTAAACCAAAATCTAAAGGAAAAAAAAAAAAAAAAATCCAAAATGAATTAAAAGAAAAGAAAAAGCCCTTTCTTCTTCTTCAGTGCTTGGCTCTGAAAACTCCAGATGACCTAAATGCAGAACCTACCATTTGGCGGTCTACTGTGGTACTTCTATTTATTTTGTATATATTAATTTATTTTTTGAATTGTGTTCAGTGATTCCATGTGTAGCTAGGGTTTTTTAGCACATTTTTTTGTTGGTATATACATTGGCTTTGTTTGGTTGCTGAGAAAAGGCTGGAAAGAAAGAAAGAAAGTAGATATCTTAGTTCTTTATTATTTTTGATTTTTTGTGTGGGGTTTTCTCGGGACCAAAAGAGTTGGTTTGGGCAAGTGTTGTGTCAAACTAGTTTTGCGGGATATTTGTTACTACATTTGAAGTGCTTTCTAGAGTCTGTAAATGGTTTCTGTTTGGTTACGGGGAAAACAAATTTGATGAGCTTTGAGTCTTGTGTAAAGTTTGTCAACTTAGAAAAGAAAAGTGACTTCTTTTGAATGCAGAATTTCATTATTTAGAACTCAAAAAGAAAAAGAAAAAGAAAAAAGAAAAAGAAAAAGAAAACTCACATTTTGGCTTGGCATTTTGCAATTGGCGTGGTTGAGTTAAATATCTAGCTAAGGAAATAATATAAAACACAAGGCTGCGAATCTTGGTGTTTTTTTTTTTTTTTTTTTAAATTTTAGATTTCATGTTTTAGTCCCGTTTCTCTTGGCACTTGAACAGAGGATGAGGTAGTAGTAGTTGTTAAGTTATATTATTCAAACTTGAATTATCCTTACAAACTTCAATCAGTCTTCTTCAAATTAAGAGGACAAGGAAAGGGTGGAATTATGGAGTTCCTGTTTTTCTTGTTTGATATGTTGTATGTCATGATCATGGTAATATATTACACTTTGTGTTATGCAGGCAAATTTCAAATCTTTTCCTGGTTAGCCAGTCTGAGCTGGCATAAAAAAATTTCATTTTTGTTCTTTGAGCTGCTCAATCTAATGCAAAGCTTTTAGGTTTGCTTGGAGATGTCATGTAATGTGAGTGGCTTCATTGTGTTTACATATTAGCATTTGAACACCTTGTAAGTCATCATCTGGAATTGAAGCATAGATGAGAATGCAAGCCCTTAGTACAGGTGATCGTATGGGATTTGATTTAGGTTGTCTGGAGCTGACATCACTAGATTTGCTGCCAGATTACGTAAACTGCTCTGCCATTTTTATAATTTTCTCCATTTGTCGCATTCAGGCATTTGGCTTCTAATGCTATGGTAAAAAACAATGCAACCATTCACTTCTGGCGGAATATCGGTCCCAGACAGTCTTAAGGAATTATGAAATACACTACTCACCCATATAAGTGTGTCTCTAAGTTAATGTAATGGTCAGCCAAGAGGGGATCTACTGTAAATACAGCATGTTTTCAGCTAGTCTCTGTGACTAAGAATAGGATACTTGCTAGGCCATCACACATGGTATAGTTTTGAGAGCTTTGATGCATGATAGCTCCAATAAAGTAATAATATTCGGCTTCTAACTTTCACAATGATCATACTTATTTCATGTCACCCAGTTTGCTCATATTTGTCAATTCTGATCATTTTCATCATCAAGATCTAGTGGTTGGTGTTCTGCAATTAATTAGCCATATTTGAATCTGAAATGGGAAAATATGTGATTCTTCTGCTATGTTTATATAATCTTCATTTGAACATATCTTGATACTATGTTATGTAGTATTAGCCTGTTGGAGGCTTTTGCCTGTTTGTTTCGTTTACAAAAGAAGAAAAAGAAAAAGTTGTCTCTTCCTTATATAGTTCAATATTTATTCTTATCATTTCATAAATGGTGATTTAAGTAAAATTTTATTTTTAATCAGCATGTATTATATGTATAGCCAACTGCATCCGGCACTGATGCTTAGTTCAGTTGAGTAGCTTTCTCTGTGAGATAATATATGCATGGTCTGACAATCCTTGTTGAGTCTATACTCTTTGAATGCATCCTCATACCAGTAAGTCATGTTCTCATGGTACACTATTGCTTTTCTAATATTTCAGGTGAAAACTGGCTTTAATTTTTTATTATCAAATTGTTTGGTCCTCCTGATAATATTTTCTTTACAGCTTCAACGAAGATCTAGAACCCAGATAGAAAGAAGCAATCTTGATGTTTTGAATTGAATAAGGATGTTAAAGGTTTTGTTATCCTAAACTTATCCTAGAATTAGCAAAAGTTATAAACTTAGATTAATGCATTGGATATTTATGGTGTATATTTTGTTTTGTTACTGAGATTCTAATACTTCCAAACTGATGTTTAGCTATCATCTAGGATGAGGGGGGATCTGATGTTTAGCCATATACAAGCTATATTTGTAGTGGCATCGGATTGTATTGGGAACTGCTGTAATTGTTATAAGTATCTTAGGTGCTTTTGTAGCGGAAGGTGGGAAGGCTGTCTTATCAAAAAAGAAGGTGGGAGGCACTCTGAATCACAGTTTTTTCCCCTTCCACTTGAGTCATTTTTCTAACAGTAGTTGGCCAATGTAAAACAAATAGCCAGGCCTTATGCTTGTAAGTGTATTTTGAGCCAACCCCAAAGCATTGCTGAGTTAAAACTGTGTGAAATTTCAGAAGTCAGATTAGGGTTTTTTATTTTTATTTTTTATCCTTGTTTTTGGGGGGGTTTCATATCATTAAATGAAGAGAGCTTTCACAGGACTCGCTAGATTCGGCTAAAAAACAAGTATCAAGGCAGATTACACATGGGCCACACAGTGACCAACAAAATAATGTGTTTGAGGCTCCTGCACTGCCCTCTCGTTCAGTATCCATTTCATGCAACAAAAGAAGAAGAGATATACGTGAAGATATTGAAGTTGTAAGTCTCTTGATCTGATGTTCATTTGCAGCTGTATGATTGAATTATTTCATTGAATGAGACTTAACTGAAATATACCGTGCTTGTGCTTTGTTTGTTTTAATAATTTGTGTAGGCCCACAACTTAATTGAAAGATGCATGCAGTTGTATATGAATAGAGATGAGGTCATAAACACAATTTTGTGTCTTGCAGATATTGAACCTGGCGTTACCACCTTGGGTAAGCTACTATGTTCCTTCCTAGAAGTTCCATTCCCACCCCCCTTTTCAGCTATAATTCCGCTAATTTGTATCACCGGTTGAGAGCCCTGTGGGAGTAGGAGAGGGGTGGAGGGACCTATTTTATGATGGGTATAAGGGCGTGAGATTTGATTGTAACCAGTTCTGATACAATTTAACTTCTCAATGATGATATTCTAAGGTTCAAAAACTAATCAACCTAGCTTGATATCCAGCACATTTTGGATTTTGTGTCACAGAAATAACATAGACAAGATTATTTATTATTCAAATTAGCAATTGCTCCTCTTTTCTTATTTTCTTGGACTGTTGGACGCCAATTTGACTTCAACTTTCTTAGGCATTTAGGGAGATTAGTTAAGAGTTGGTCAGCCGGGCCTTCGACCGAACCATTATGTGCTCTTATTGTTATCTTCTTCATCCAACGGCTCTAATGTCCAAATTTTCATTTTTTATTGATTTAGTATGGCAAAGGATGGAAAAACAAAATGCAGACCTTTTCAAGGCTTACTACACAATGCTAAAGCTGAAGCAACAAATCCATTTGTTCAATAATTTACTTGGCAAACAGTACCAGCTAATGAAGCTCTCAGCAACTGAACAGGTTCCATCAGCTCCTATGCAAGACAAGATTCATCACAAGCCTGGCAAGTTCTTCCTGTAAAACTTCATAGAATGTTGAAAGCATGCAAACTTAAAAATACTCTTGGAAGTTCAATAAATAAGGATACACTCCTCACAAGTGTTTTCTTGCTACCAATGATCTTGCAGATTAAAAGTTCGAACTTTTTAGAAGCAAGTTGAAAACTGCGAAACAGAAAAGTGATTATGTGTAGACACTCACTTAGCTTTATTGAGATAAAAATGTCTATTTGTTCTGATCATCATTCTTAACAAACTGATAATGGGAATATGCTCCACTGGAATAAATTTATTCTGAAGAGGAAGAAACTTCTATGGCAACATTTGAAAGCGAGCCCTTAATATTGCTGGCAATGCTGAACATATTCAAGGATTAAACTTTTACAGTGTAATCATATAGACTTCAATTAGAAGATTGCTGGCAATGCTGAACATATTCAAGGATTAAACTTTTACGGTGTAATGATATATACTTCAATTAGAAGACAAAAGATTGGCTTCAGAAGGCTCTTTGAGACTTGTCTTGTACATATGAATTCTGGGATAGTTTCTTACAAACACAAATCTCATTCCCAACGTAGGAGTCAAAATGAGATTTCTTTCTGCACTCTATTCCATCCAAATCAGATGGGCCCTAAAATTTTTCGGCAATGGTCCTTTCCTATTGCTGTATCTTGATCATCACTAAAATTTGTTTTCCCTCTTTTATTGCAGTTTACAATCGACCTCTGGGGTACCCCATACTGCAGCAGCCCCCAATCCCATCTATGGGTCAACTCGCAAGTACTTATGTGGGCAATATGCCTAGTGGTCATATGGTACATGGAATCCCTGCGCCAGGCAATTTCAACCCTATGCAAGTAACTTCTGAGCAAAAGTGAGTTTAATAGAGTAATTATAGACGTCATACCTGTTTCTCTTGCGTCTCTAAAATTGATGTGACTTTTAAAATGACTATTGGATCAAAATTCAATAATGATCTATCACAAATTCAATGATGGTTTTAAGTTTTGAAGGGACATAAGAGGGACATGAGTATGACTTCTAGCATTACTTAGTTTAATATCATATCCAATTTCTATTCTTGTTATTGATTTTTGTGGCTTAGCCATATATGCTTTGGTAATTGCTTGAGGTAGTCTAAAAAATATGAGTTACTCAATATCCAGCGTTTAGCTTTTTTTTGGCACATGTATCACATATTTTGAAATATCAAAGACATCCATGAAGATGTGAATTTGTTTGTTGCCTATAAAGTTGCTTGATATATTGTCTTGTCTATTATGAACCATTGGTAATCAAAATTTTGGGACTATGGTTTTATCTTAAATGCCTTTCCTATCAAGTCTGAATGAGCAATAACTGAGGCTCTTATATCAGGTGTCATCTCCCATGTCTGCACATGCATGGGACTATGGTTATTGCATGTATGATCTTTGTGTCTAAATGAAATAAAGGGTCATTATTGGTTACTTTGAAGAGTGGGGACATGCAGTTGATAAAAGTGTTGGGCTTGTTTAGGTTTCATGGGTTAGGATGGGTTATGCACAAGGATCCATGTAGCCGACCTTGATAAATTGGGATTAGGGCTTAGTTGAGTTGAGTTGGGTTAGGTTAAGATAGGTTACTTTGTGTGTGTGTGTGTGTAGCTGTTGATTTTGACAGAGTTATATTTCTTGTCAATTCAGAAAAAAAGTAATAACTAAGAAGTGGCCTGCCACTTTACCACGGCCAGGGATTTCCCATGCTTTTTGTCCCTGTTTTATGTTGCTTTTTGTCCCTGTTTTATGTTGCCTTTTGTCCCTGCTTTTATGTATTCTATTTTCCTTGAAGTTTTTTTCCATGTCTCATGGTTCTAAATGCATATCCTTTTTATTCTTTATCATCTTTCATCAAATATCGGCTTAACACTAGAGTGTGAATCTTGGGATGTATATATAACTTGCAAATTATTAATTGGCATGTTAGGAGTAAGTGAGAATTTCGATAGCCTCTTTTATGATGTTTGCTTACTGTGTTGCTCCTTTTTGAAGTGTGCTGATGGACAGAGGTGCAGTTTATACAGTACCTGTCATTCCTACTATTCCCATGAAGTTGGAGAATTCTTCAAGTCCTGCATCATTGCCATCCGTTGGCCAATTTCCTTTCACTCCATCAGATATGTCAGGACTGATCATGGAGGCATCAGTGCTTGACTCTGCATTTAAATCTTCCGAAGACTTGCGGCTTGGACTTGATGGTCAAATTGGACAACTTACAGGACTTTTTCAATCATCAGCTGTGAATCCTTTTCATTTTGTCCCTCCATCTGTAACAGACTGGTCAAACTTGCAAGGTGAGATGTGGATATCTTTTATTACTTTGTGCAATTGTTGGCCCCAGCGGTGAAAGTTGTCATGCTATTGAGTTATCCATCACTGTTGAGTTATAATTGTAAAATTGCAGAAGATTGTGATTTGGTATTCACAAGTCAATACTTGTCATTAATTGATAGTTTATGTGTCTAAATTAATAGGAAACTTATATAATTTCTAGAATATAATTTTTTTTGGAATCTTATGTTTGAGAAAGTGGAAGAGGATTTCATCCTAAAAGAGAAGTAGTGAAGCGTCACAAGTCTTTGATCATATATTTTTTGGGACTCTAGGAAATGTGTTCTTATACATTATTGTTAGGTGAAAATATTTCATCTTAATGATTTGAACATGATGTACAGTTTTGTTCAGGATGGCATTCCTAGTTGTTTTGGCCTTTTATTATTATACTTATCCACCATAATAATATACTTATCAAAAAATAATTATGGTGGTAATGAATCTGTTGGCACTCCCACATCTTTTTAGACAAATATTCAGTATTTTTGCTGTCTTCTTCCATAATGATGCACATTTATTAATTAGCCACAACACAAAACAACAAAGAAAAGAATACTCTCCATTTCAATTGAAATTGATAGTATCTATTTCATACTCATAATTCAAAGCTGGTGCATCTAATAGTGCATATAATGTTAATGTTGGCTTGTCTTTTAAAAAATTTAAATAATATAGCATCATATAAACCATTAAATAAACTAACTTTAAATATTGAACATGAAATGAATACTATCCATTTCAAATGAAATAGAGAGGATTCTTGTTCAAACAGCTACAATCTTCAACTGCATTTGCATTTAATATGTAAAATCATATAAAGAAAAATGTTGTAATGCATTTCAGAGAAGTAGCCCTTCCCCCACGTCCTTTTTTCTTTCTTTGCATACACGTGACCATTCCTTTTGTACCCTATCCCTGAGTCCTTTTGGAAGAACTTCACTGCTGACATCTTTCTTGGTTTGACAGCTCCTGAAGCATTGGGAAACCTTCCTGGCTTTTCCTTTTTGACTTATGATGCAGATGCATATCTTGATTCTTTAGGGCAAAAAGACGTTATAGGTAAAAGTAAAGCTTGCCTCCTTTTTATGATGTTTGCTCTGCTGAACCACCTATATTACAGTCTCTTAGAATGAAAAACATTCTGAAGTGAGAGAGGCTTGATTTCACATTCAAGAATGAGGGTGTATTTAAGGTGTTTGGTATTTTTGAAATGTGTATGGAGAGAGAGAGAGAGAGAGAGAGAGAGAGAAAGAGAGAGGTTGGACTGCCTAGACATGGATCCTACTCTTTTCATATATCATTGCTACAGTTGAATTGTTTTCTGTTTGGATTCGTTCTTTACTGCTGTATTAGAATTTATCATCTTCAACTTTTGGTTGACCTTGAGAATGACCTAGTCAATTCATTTGAGCTTGTTTTAAACAATATGGCAGTTGGGAATAGGATTTTTGTATTGAGAGATGTTACCCATCATTCCCTTACCCATCTCCTGTCCATTCTTTTTACAAATCCAATGGTGGATTTGCCCATCTAGTGTATGGAGATGTACAGGAGATGGGAAAGGGAATGATTTCTATCATTTTTCTTTTTTATTAGCTAATATATTAACTTTTATATTTGATCACTCTTTTGATCGATGTTATGATCTTTTTCCTTGTTTCAGATGAGGATTTCTTTGTGGATGCTGCCCCCGATGATGCAGGCTCTCATAACCTTGGCAAGTCTTCGGACATTGAGCCTTTTGAGTAAGGATTAAATAGTCTTTTGCAGATAATTGACCGCCTGGCTGATGAATCAACGTAGATATCGGAGGTTCAAGTTGTTTAGTGCATGACTTCTGACATGACATATATAACCTTTAATTTTGGCTTTAAAACATGTCTTAAGACTAGCAGCAAAATTTGATTCTGTTTAGCTCACTTCCTCCTCCCGACAATTTCCAAATGACTTTTGTCATGATATAAATAAAATAACTGTTAGCTCTGCATGTTTGAAATAATTTTTGTCAGTTTTTCTTCTTTCAAAAAGCCATTTAGCGGGTTTTTTAACTAATTAAACAACGTTTACTGCATTTTTGGTCAGACTAGTAAGCACGATTTTATATCTCTCTCTCTCTCTCCAAAAAAAAAAAAAAGAGCACGATTTTACATAAACCCCTCCCCGGGACTTTTCTCTGTTAAAGACTTTTTTCTCGTGAAAACTCCTCCCTCTCCTTTTACTCTTCGAGAAACTTTCGTCTGGTGCTGTCTCCCCTTTTCATAGCTAGTACTTTTTTTTTAAAATAATAATAATAAAAACAAATTAGAGAAATACTACACTTTTCAAAAATTTTATCCAAAATTTGCTCAAATGACATATCGTAATCTTATGTAATTTGTTATTTTGAAATCATTTGGAGAGCAAATTTTAGATATATATATTTTTTAAAAAAAAGTGTAGCATTCTTCCTCATCTAGATCTGATGTTTCCCGACCATCAAGTGTCCTTCACTAGACATCGAAGATGGCTTCCATCTAATCATTCTCATTATCATCTTCTCTACTGTAATTTGAAAGTTTTGCCACCATAAGTGTCTTTTCAAGCAGTTCATATGCAAGACTCGTGTGCCAAAAAGAGATTGAACCAAGCTATATATTTTCGCTTTCTCATATTGCTTTATGTTTACCGGCACTTTTATTTTTGATTGTTTTGGAATCTTTGTTAAGAGTTTCCAACCCCGTCTTGTAGTTCTTTTATTTATGCAATTTGCTCTTTAAAAAAATAAAAATAAATAAATAATAATTGTGGAGCTCACTTCCCATTTTTAGAACTTGACTCATCTTCTCGAGTACTTGAGAAGGTTTTTTGTTAAACGTGTAAAAGACTAAAACATGAGCCAAACAACTTCAACTTCAACTTCAACCGCAAATTTCTTTTGTCGTTGGTATAACTTGTACCTATTCCAGTTGCTCAACGACTCATCCTTTCAGATCTCACTTGCTTTCCACGACTTTGGTCAACTTCTTGTAGCAGTGCCGCTTACCCAACAAACCTATAACATGATCGTTTTTTCAACTAAAATCCTTGTAAAAAAACAACGAACGTTACAGAACAGAAATGTAAGTAGCACACAATAGAAGAATCACTCGTAAGCAGATTTATTAAATTCTAATAGAAGAGAGAGCATCATGCATTCATTATTGAAACTAAACTACCTAAATGACGCATGCCTCTACAGCCAGGTCGACATAAATAAAAGCGGACAAGAACTTGAATAAACAGGCCATAAAAGTCCCATGTTTTTCAATACACAAGCATATATGGAAATAAACCCAATGAATAAACAAATTGCCTCTTCGTTGATATGCACATTCAGCCATTATGCACGTGCAGATTTCAATAATCAATTACCTAAGAGTTAATTGATCTACACATGCAATAGAAAATTTCTAATCATGGTCGGGGCTGGCTGGTTCTGCTGTTTCATGGTGAAATTTCACCACAATGCATGTGATGTTGTCTGCACTGCCACGATTAAAAGCAGCCTCTGTTAACTTCCGAGCTGCTGCCTCAGGTTCTTCTTCAGTCCGGGCAAGAGATACAGCATCCTGAACACAGTGCACAAGTCAACTTTCAAGCTGATAGAAAAGAAAAAAAATGAATAGAATAAATTCTATTAAATTATTGGACTCCCTCACACAATAACACTACATTTCAACACCTAAAGCCAACCAAAGAAGCCACTTTATCAACACACACGAGTGACCCATATTTCAATAAATTACTCTCCATAATATTTCACCCAATCAGGTGTCTGATTCAAAGACCCACATTGCCTGGCATTGCAACACGTATCACAAAAGTAGGACTATCCTCAATTCAGTTTCTTGCGTTTTATACCCTGATTTTCATAGGGAATTCACAGCTTGATGCATCCACATTTCAACAAATTCTGATTATCTCCGCTTACGGGATAAGACCAACAACCTTAAGGAGGCTTTCATTTTATTTATTTATTTTTTTGCCACTGTCTACAACATCTAAAATAATATACATTTGGAAGGGCCATTCTTTGTTTATTGTATTTACAGGCAAGACCGCCAGGTTGTTATTTGACATCCATTAGATCATTACCAAAAGCGGTAAACCCTCTTCCCATATCATCAGTCACCAAAGTGTGTACGAGCATGCACGTTCATGTTTTAGGGAGAGAGAGAGAGATTCATTGGCTTACATCATTGGGTACAACATCCCATAGTCCATCACTTGCCAGCACAAGCAATTCTAATTCTTCATCTATCTCTTGCTCCTGAAAAAAAAAAAAAAAAAAAAAGGAAGAAGAAGAAGATTGCATATATAATTAAATTTTTATAATGGCAACAATAGCGTAAATGACCTATATGATATAAAAATAACTCTCGTGTGATTTTCCTAGATAACTGCATAGAGAAAGATTTCATATCCTTCACTCACATGAGGAATTACTAGATAAATAATGGGTAGCATTCTAGCATCAAAAGGAAAACAGTTAGTCCAAGCACCGTGTTGATACTAAAATAAAGCATTGCTGCTTGCAGTTGATACAGGTTGTAGAAAAAGATTTACAATATTTTATATCAGAAAATTTTACTCAAATCCAAAATTAATACACCAAAATTTTATGATTTAGGTGGTTGCAGACATTTGATCATGAATGTTTTCCTTTCTAGGAGATTTACCTTTCAATCTTCTGCAAGTAATTAATTAGTTAATTTATTCAAAAGTGAACTTTACAAGATAAATCAAATGTTTCAAGGATCACCTGAATCTCAGGATCTGCCACAACAAACTGCTTCAACATGCGGTTACCAAAAGCACGAGACATAGCTAACACGCCTCCTACCCGCCAAGTACCTAGCAACACAATACAAGAGATTAAGTTTAGCTATTTGGAGTTCTCATTTTTTGTTAATCATAATGGATATCACAATGCTAATAAAAGAAAAAAATGAGGTGTGTCCCCAAATACATGGTCCTTCCCATTGGAAGTTTTGGATAGCCTGGAAATGTAAGAAGAGAATTCTAAGGAAGAAATTCAGAATATGTTTTGAGCGCTGAAGTAGAGAATAGTGAGGCATGAATAATACGAGCAAGGACAATAGCTTGAACATGTACTTCCCATGCCTGACAACACAATCAACCTGTGTGTGTCAGTTCTGTACTTTCAGCAGTTGGAGACAATCATTGCAAATATCTTGGTAATAGTAATACATATCCCAGCAGAATAATGAAATAGCTTTAGTCCCAGGATTCTACAATTAGCCGATTGAATGATCCAGAGATCCAGTCTGCAAAAGCTTCCATTTATAAATAACCAACTTCTCTCTTAACATTCAAGATAAGTACTTCGCCAAAATCTCCAATTAGTTTGACAAGCCTGACTCTTTGCACCAGTAACTCAGAGGCAAGAGCCACAAAAATATTAACCCATGTTTTATAGATCAGTTGCACCACATACTTTGCCACTAATAATTCTCATCACAGCCAATATATAGTTCATTGCTTCAATTACACAATTATACATAAATAAATCTTACCTGCCCACATTACAATGCCACCAGCATTTTCAATTCTCTTCCGCTCATCACTTCTATTTGGTTTATGGTCTTCAGAAAGAGGGATTGCTGTTAAAAGGGAAAAATTAGTACCTTTAGAAGTCCCATTCACTGCTATTGATATTAGATTAGATGCACAGTTAATAGAAGTATTTGCTAGAAATCATGCGTTAAAGCTCAACTACCAATGCTAGAAAATGGCTGCTATTAGATTTTGACAAATATTTACACATATTATGTGATGCAGATAGGGTATTAGATGATGAAGCGTAATTTTTTCAGATGAACTAACTCTTCCCCAGGAGGTTGGGGGACCACGTAAAATTCCTTAGATATCCAGTTCTTAGTATCTCATATCCTAAATAAATTTCAGCTCAACATGTTGATTCCACCATGATTTTATCCAGAAACTTATGTCTAAGCAATCACCACCTACAAAATTAATATAAATACATTTAAATCACATTTTATCACAAAAGTTTAAGCTGATAGAAAATTATTGATTTTATCATTTAATCAACATTCTATTCCCTTCACATATGAGCTCAAACTCTAATTGAAATAGGAGATGAATGATGCAAGCATTACCTTTGCCAGCCTTGGATATTACTGCCCTTGAATCTCCAACATTGGCAACATATAGATGGTTACCAACCAATACGGCTGTTGATGCAGTAGAACCATCATCCCGGAAAGTATCTCTTTCGGAATCCAAAAATTCAGCATCAGTCTGTCGATATGTTTCACCTGCAAGCTTATCCAAGTTACCAAAAAGAATATCACAAATCCAAATCAAAATGTGGAAAAGCATTCCATGCAGGACCCCACTCCTTGTGAACCGGTGTTGACAAAGACTCAAAGCCATATGCTTCAGAAATTGTTACCAAACACTTCCACCAGCATGGGACCCCGCATCAGAACACCAACAACAAGGGACATGCAAGACCCGCATAACCCTGCTGCTTCACAAGAAGCAGTGCATAAAAATGGAGTGTCAGAGTACTTGAACGCACTGATAGCTAATTTGGTTTCGGGTATAAATTGTGGGTGCTTCATGAGATTTTCAAAGAGATGCTCCTTTAAATATTCAGCTGCGCGAGAACCACCATGACCTGTAAGGACATATCATATTTGTTAGAGAACTTGCATCCTATTTATGTACAAAGTGGCTTCAGTCTCCAGATGGCAGTTATCATCCATAAGTGAAATGTCAGGAAAGTGGATCACGTGAAAAACAGGTCCAGAGTTGATACGCTAGAAGGCAAAACTCTGAGATCTATGACCAAATGGCAACATGGTTTGACAATTGCAATGATAAAAGATATACACCATCTGCTTCTTGGATGATTCTATTTTAGATTAAACTTGCGGCTACTCAAATAGCAATAACGGTCAGAGTTAGCTGAACTTTTATAAAATGCAATTCCTAGGAGCAAACCATTAATAGCAGAACAGTGACCCAAAACCCTAGGTTTGCTCCATGTGACCAGCATCCTGTGCAAGGATAATAAGTTCCCAATGTATCAGTTGAAGACAACATAGCAAAACACTCATTTTAGTTGATAATTTGCCTCCTTGGTCACGTTCATATAGGATAACATTCAAACAATAAAACCCCAAATGTAGCAGTTTGTATTCTTCCTTTAACATGGAACCACGTACTACACCTTCTGTATGTATTACACAGGAAATTCCCATAAATTCATGTATTTCTCTATGACAAGTGATGATCAGAGAAATCTAACCATCAAATATTCCAAACAGACAGACTGTTTGCCCATCAACATTGGATGTCTTGACATCATAGAAATCCTCCATGGTTGCTCTCTTTCCTCTAAAACTTGAATAGCCGCAGCTCAGTTTACCATCTTCACTGTCAATTAGACAAGAAACACGAGATTAGTGCAGTTTGATCTAAATAAGAGTATCAGTATACTGATAGCATTGAATGCAGGCACTCAGACAAATTTAATTCATTAATAATTATTTTCCCTGCATACAACACATTTGTGTCCATTTACTTCAAGTTCAGTCAGTATGTGAAAGAAAAACAAAGATGACTTCAGCAAATGGAAATAGACCGATATGATTAAAAAAATATAATACTTCTCATTCCTTTTAGAATAGAATAGAAGGAATAAAATCAATTAACTTCTTGTGAATGGGATATTAATATTTTTTCCACATAATTATAAAAAAAATTCTTATTGTTTGCAAATAAATTGAGAGTTCCTTTAAAGATCCTCTTGAGTTATTCTTGGCTTTTTTTCCCCCTTGATCTTATGAATTCCTAAAATAAAAACACTGTGCTAAGTTGAAACCACTATTTTTCTTATACATTTTTAAAATAAAAAAAATTATTATTATTTTTTTATGTCGGGGAACCTCTCCAAAACAGGGCTCTTTGGATTCAACCCTGCAGACTAAACCCCAGTCTCGTGCACTGCACCCTCGAAAGTTTTCTTACATGAAACTGGTTAAATCGCTGGCTTTTCACCAGGGGGTGTGGACCCAAGGAATTGTTTGCACCCATGAGGTGTTGAACCTTAGACCTTAAAGAGAGCAAATCCCAATACCAAGGCTTCCACCACATGGGCCAACCCCTTGGGGTTTTTCTTATACGTTAAAAAGTTACAAGTATGAAAAATTGTATCAACTAAATGCCTGCTCCCTAACAAAAATTTCGTTATTTAATCAAACATGTAGAAAAATAAAATAAAATGAAATGAACAGGTCAACAAGAAAACTATATCCACTTGTTCATACAATTACAACACTCTGCATATTTGGTCTTAACTGGCCACATATATGTAATCTATGATGGCAAAACAGAACTGAATGGTTCTCAAGAAGTATAAGGAACATTTGTAAGTATAATTCAAAACACTTGCATACTATTAAAGTATTAATTAAATGATTACATTTATCCCTTCTTATAAGCTTATGCTTTTAGGATTAGTGGTTATTTAACATAGTTTTAGAGTCAAAGGTCTTGAGTTCGAACCCTAACTCTATTAATTCACCCTCCCATTAAATCAAATATTCCAAGTGTTGAGTCTCATTTATTAAAATGGAGTTTAAGCCTACACGTGAGAGAATGTGTTAAAGTATTGATTAAATGATTAAATTTACCAATTCCTATAAACTTAAGCTTTTGAGATAAGTTGTGCTTTAAAATATTCAAACCAAATATGATAAAGGAGGAACATTTGTAAGTATAATTCAAAATACTTGCATACTATTAAAGTATTAATTAAATGATTAAATTTATTCCTTCTTATAAGCTTATGCTTTTAGGATAAGTGGTTATTTAACATAGTTTTAGAGTCAAAGGTCTTGAGTTCGAACCCTAACTCTATCGATTCACCCTCCCATTAAATCAAATATTCCAAGTGTTGAGTCTCACCTATTAAAAGGGAGTTTAAGCCTACACGTGAGGGAAAATGTTAAAATATTGATTAAATGATTAAATTTACCAATTCCTATAAACTTAAGTTTTTGAGATAAGTTGTGATTTAACACATTCAAACCAAATATGATAAAGGAGGAAACCCGTATTAACCTTTTCCACCCTCCGCTAGCAAATCCACCATCTTCGTCCTTCTCAGGCAGCGCATCAACAATGGGTACCCCTTTTTCTGTAGCACTTGTATCAACCATCATCCTTAAACTTGTTCTAAACTCACGATTCCACAAATAGTTTAAGCCAAGACCTGCATGTAAACTCCTTTGGATATCACCCAACCACACTTTGCTTTTGGAAAATACTCCTATATGCCCAACTTGAACAATCACACTCCTATGCAATCGTTGCATAATCAACCTATCTGGCCTTCAGTGCCAGATCTCTTATTCACTGCCCAATGACATTATGAGAATTACTTTATCATACCAAAATTCCAAAAATGATAACTGACTACAAACTGGACATATTTTTGGGTTCAGATTGAATTCTTTTGAATATTGGAAATTTTAGTAAAAGCAAATATATAAAAAAAAAATTTAATCTTCCAATTCTCATGCACTTAATTGAAGATAAATACCACATTCAAAAACTCTCACTTCAGCAAGATAATAGCAATCCAAACATCAAATGAGCAACCAAATGAGACTGAAATCTCCACAAATGTAACATTAAATTCCATTCCAACGCAATCCCTACACTTAATTAAAGATTAAAAAAGTACTACATTCAAATCTTCTTATTTAATTTTGTTTTTTTTTGTTTTTTACAACTCATAGCTTCTTATTTGAGCAAAATAAAAGCAACACAAACATCATATAAACTACCACGACACTGAAATCTCCACAATTTAATATTAAATTTGTTTCAATTATAATTCACAAACTCAATTACAGATAAAAGAAAAGCACCCAAATTTCCATACTCGAGCAAAACGGCAATACAAACAACAAAATAATTATTAAATAGGAAAATGCTAAGTGTTCTTCTAGTGTTTTTCTGCTGTCCTCCTCCAAACTGTAAAGTGGCTTTTAAAAATACTATTGAATTCGAAATTATCATTATTGACTTTTAATCGATTAGTGATTCACTAAAAGCCACATGGGAGGACAAGATATGTTTAATATCTCGGAAAATATCATCCATTTTGAATTGCAATAAATTGAGTGGCTTAAAACCGACCTCATCTAGCATTATTGAGCTGAGTTTATCCAAAAGCAAAATAACATAACATAACACCGCGCGTTTTCTCTCTTTTTTTTATCTATCATTTCCCTCAGCTTTCTCAACAACAAAAACAATTCCAAAAAAATTAAAGAACAAAAACAAACATCAAAATTTAACAACATCTTACACTTTCTTAACTACTCGGATCATCGAACTGCAAAAGGAAAAAAAAAAATTAAGAAACTCGATTGAAATTATACAATAAAGAGCTGAATTAGATTGATTTTCGATGAAAACATTCGAATTATAACGGATTTGCGTACAAAATCTATAGGCTCAGCTCCGCTAACGGTAGGATCAGATCGAAGATACCGAATTGAAGTTATCCAGCTGTAGTTGGCGCAAGTGAGAGGATCCGAATCTGATAGGCACCGAAACTGTGCTTCATAGTACTTTCCTCTCTCTAGAAAGTGGTAGAGAGAGAATCTGAACCCTAGAGAGAGAGAGATTCAAGAGGTGGAGATGTGAGTGAGAGCGAGATCGCGAAGTGGAAGTGAAAGAGAGAGAAAGAGATGGGCTTTTGTAGTTTGGCACCGAAGAGCGGTGGCAACGTGGCAATGCTCATGCATACCCTTTGGGGAATATTATCATGTGGAAAGAAGCTTAGCGTAAGTTTTCAAGGTCATCAATTAGAACGTCACACGTTCTTTTTTCTTTTTATTTTGATAGAGATCTTCGAATTCTTTTAATAACAAACTAAAAGTGTCACAGCTTCTACGGAGTTCCCGAATGGTCCGTTAGGCCCAGTCAGAGGCCCGTCGGCCCAAACAATTGCAATTTGCAAACATTGTATGGTCGCTCACACAGTTCAAGTTTACGTGAGTTTCTCTTGTATTATTTTTGTATCTCTTTCAAAATGAAGTAGTTATTAAAATTATTAGAGCACTCACTGCAGACTCTTTAAACCCAATTTTTGGTTAGTTTGAAGAGCCAATTTAACAAAAAGGCCCAAAATTCCCACTTTTCAGACTCTCCATTTTAACCAAAAACTTAACAAGATGAACAGTATTCTTTCATATTTAACATTTACTATTCCCTCTTCATTTATTAAACAACCATATTTTCTCTCTTTCTTTTTCTTTCTCTATCCTTTCTCTTTCCATGCTTCTTTTTTTCCTCTCGGCTTTCTTCCCAGTGTTTTTTCTTCCTCTCGCTCCGGAAGCCGTTTTTCACCTCCATCTTCCTCCGTGTGTTTTTTTTTTAATCCTTCTCGACTTTCTTCCTTCTGAAAACGCCGGCAAACGCCGGCGAGCACCCTGTAAGGTGTAACCTTCATCGAGCAGTTGGAACCTCCATCTTCATCGCACAAATCCGCGTCTAACCTTCACGCCAATTGTCCCGGGAATCCGGAGGATTCGGCGTGAAAACACCCATTCGACGACCGTGAAGGCACCCATTCCTGCGTGAAGGCACCCAGTCGGCGTGAAGGACCCATTCCGACCTGACCGGCGTGAAGGCACCCATTCCGGCGTGAAGGCACCCAGTCGGCGTGAAGGACCCATTCGGCGTGAAGGACCCAGTCGGCGTGAAGGACCCGATCGGCGTGAAAGAAAAGCAAGCGTTTTGTTTAGGTTTATTATATTTTATATTTTATTGTAACATGGGCATTTCAGTAACTTTAACACTCAAAAGTTAAAGAAAGAATAAACAAATATTTGAAAAATAATATTTTAATCAAATAGTAGAAGTGAATTGTTAAAGTAGAGAAATTTGAAAAGTGTGCTCTAAAAGGTGAAATTTATTAAAATAACTAAAAGTGTGTTTTTGGTTATTTTGAAGAGCCAAATTTGAAGAGGCTGCAGTGGATGCTCTTATTTGATCAAAATTCAATAGTTAAATCACATCCTTCTTTGAAGGACACAAAAATAACACAAAGTCGTGGCATAGAGTTGAATAAATGAATAAAAGCCAAATGAGCCATTTTTTTACAACTTTATGAGAAAAAATGGTGGTAAACTGGTACGTACTAATCTTATGACATTTTTTTCTTTCTTTCTTTTGGGACCGAGGAATTTAGGGAAGATGATTTTGAAATGAAGAATAGTTATTTTATGATTAATATTTTATTTTGTTGCATTTAACGGTGTATATGATGTCACATGGTAAATATGTTGTAACACCCGACCCAAATGATACACAATATTATCCACTTTTTGACTCTTCTGAACCAGACTTTCCAAGAGGCCACTCATCCTAGTTCTGATGGAATCATGATAATCACGACTTTAAAACGCGTTGTTGTCGTTAAGGGTGTAAGTATACATATAATTAAGCACATCTCCATCTTCATACTCAGGCGGTGTGGAACGCCACATATGTTGTCACATCATTTATAAATTTGAAATGAGGTGACCCTATTTTGAAGAGTTTGGTTTTTATTTTCTTATATTTAATTAGTTTGTATGTTTTTTTGCTTTTGCCTTTTGATCTCTCCGTGAAACAGTACATAAGAACAATCACCTATAAATAATGAGAGAAATTGACTAGATTCAATATCGATCTCATCTTTGGTGAAAATAGGACCAGCCAACTTGGCGGCAGGATAGCCGGAGCCGGTGGTCGGTAGATATGCATGCGCTGTGATTCTATTGGAGACGGCCATATATAGCCGAAAGATAATGATCACAAGTTTCTTATTGATAATTAATAGATATTGGTATCTCCACAAAGTTGTATGTATAAACCATACAATTAGAGTGCGAGATGGTGGATTATGACGTACGTGGTCATGATCTACAAATTTAAACCTAGCTTGTTTCTTTTTTGGGCAAATCACGCTTAGAAAATTAACACACACACACAAAAAAGCAACCTGTCTGCATCATGCAAAATACAAAAGATCGAATGTGTGTATCGATCTATCTGAAATCTCACGTGAGAATGCGTACGTGTGTTTTTTTAAATGAATAAGATAACTTTTACTGAAAACAAAAGAAAAAATTGGTACAAGTTACAATATATATATATAGCAACGATTACACACTCCAGCTGAAAACCAGAAGACTTTCTCTATATATATATATATTTGATTAGAGAGTATTATTTGATGCTGGTAATCGATCTCCATTGGTATTGAATCTCCCTTTTGCAATTATTCGAGCTCTAACTTAATTCCCAAAGATCGAGATGTTCTACATCAACTTCGAGCTCCTCTGATGCAATTGGATACAATTTTTAACACATTCCTTCCACCCCGAAATATAATAAACTACAGCACTTCAAACCAACCTGTATACAATAATCCTCTTGTTCGTACTTTAATTTCAAAGCATTTTAAGCACAAGTTATTGGATCGGACTATACATATATAGACTTACGAATATATTGCGCTTGCCCAAGTTAAAATTTCACGCAATTGGTTGATCATTAATTATTTGGTCCAAGTTAGTTGGCTGTATAGTATCAGCCTCCTATTATATTGATTTTATGTATGCTGCCATTGCCAACCCGGCCGGCCGGTGAAGTAGTGTTCCTCTTTGGGCATATGAGGATTGTTTAGTTTTCTTCATATCTAAGGGTAGTCTTATTCAAATATTTCCTTTGGCAAACTTGCTCCAGCACAACGTATGGCTTGCTATATTCGTTTGTAACAAATGCATGGTTTTAAGTGTCTCACAAGTCACATCCATCGATTAAGTATAATATTTATTATATGTATATAAGTTTTTAAATGTACACCATTTTATAGCAAATTAATTTTTAATTTAAATTTTACAATAAATTTGTATTATTTGGCATCGAATAGATTGAAACTTTTGTAGCCCGAAGTCAAAAAGGAGACAACTTAGGAAAGGGTTGCTACGTATCTATACCAAATATTTAACGGGGAATGATGAGTAATCGTACATGTATCTAAAATGTTTGTGAACGATATGGAAATGCATTGTTTAATTATATATATAGTACTCTAAATTGGACATTTCATTAATTGGTGTTTGCTAGCCATTTGAATACATGAAATACCCTTCCAGTACCTTTCCAAAAATTGCATAAAAGAGAGATAGCTAGCTATCTAGACAGTGACCGCATTGGGGAAAAAGGGAAGGATCGAAGAAAGTTGTGCAACAAACACGACGAACATATGACGTCGAAGCAGGCAAATTAATGAACCTCATAAGACGTACGTTGAAGTTCACGTGGTATCTGGGCTAAGGCAGGCAGTGAAGGGAAAGGAAAGGCCAAGGAACCTCGCTCTGTCTCTTTCCAAACTGAGAAAAGCTCTACTTTGTGATCGAATACATTGTAAGCTTCATTTGTTTGCATACGCTTCACTTGGATATATAGTTGGATAGCGTTATTATCTATCATACATATATCTGTACCCTGCTCAGAAAGCTCTACACTGGATATATATTTTATATATATATATATATATTACTGATAATTAAGTGCAAGAAGAAACAGAATAAAATATATATGTTCACGTACAACTAAAGCACGAAAGAAATGAATTGTGCCAATAACTTCACTGCAAGAAGAGAATTAGGTAACCCGCTTGATAACATTCTCATTTAGACATTCACCCACCACCATGGCACCATCCCTACCATTTGCCACAATTTATATTATATACCATATATATATATGTGTATATATGAGTTCAACTCCTATATAACAACTTAGTTTTTTTAAGTAATTTTAATTTGTTTTGAAATTTTACTTTTACCTTCACATGGATCCCTAAGATCAGAGCAATTGATCCAACATCCAAGTTCTTATAGTTATTAACTAATTAATTAATTTTTTTTTCCCTTTTGTTTTGATGAGTACATTTGACAAGATGAAAAAAAATAAAGTACATTTGACATTCTACATGTAATTTGGACCCTAACCTTACTCACTTTCGGAAAAGTAACCGCAGGAGACTTTAATTAGAGACATTGAGGCAGAAGTCCTCAGCGATTTTAATCGAAGTCAACGAGGAGATGAGAGATTGAGCAATATCTGGCGGTGGCAGAGTGTTTGCCGTACTCTCGAAGGCACCAACGAAACAAAAATTCTATTTATGAAAAGAAAAAAAAAAAAGAAAAAAGAAAAGAAGGCAGTTATTAGAATTTATAGAGTATTTTATTACGTATTTTTTTCTTTCCCAAATATCAACATTTGATTTGAAATTCAATTATTGAGATTTTATGTATTAGTAATTCTTAGCTGTTATTATTTTTAACAACTCAGTACTAATTTTATGACATAATTATTTTTGAGTTATTGTTAAAAAAAATTCAAAAATTAGTTGAAAGTTGAAACTGACACATCAATATTGTGAAATAAAAATTCAATTTATAATATTACTCTTTATTTATAAAAAAAGCCAATCCTAAGTTCATGCCATATTTACTACCCTTATCACATTAGTTTGTAATAAGTGGAATGTATCTGAGAGCATTCTTAGCAACTTTAGGGTCTGTTTGAAATTGCAGTTTTAATAAATGCAATTTTAAACATTATATGTTTTAAAAATAACATTTTTTTAATCGCTACTTTTTAAAATCGTAATGGCATTTGGTAAAACATATTAAAAATGTAATTTTTTTTATCAAGTATTTGTTATACAAAATTATAATTTTGGTTTAAATTCATGTTTCTTCAAATAAGCACCCCATAGCCTGCTTATAGAAATCACAATTTTTTTCTTTCTTATTTTAGATTAAGTGCTTTTTAAATTGCAATGCCAAACGCTTTATTTTTTGTGATATTTTTTAAAAACGCAGATTATTATTGCGAAATTGCAAACTCAAACGTATCTTTACTAAAATAGCTAAAAATCACACATTTTTATTTTAACTACCAATTTTTTAACTAACAGCTTTCATTGTTCCATTTAAATGTTATTTTTTAAAGATTTATTTATTATTTTTAGAACTTTTTCCAAAGAATAAGGAGCAAGGGAGAAAATTTATGATTCATTTGGTGAGTGAACATTATTCACTTATTCCGTGAGTACTGTTTACTCACTAAACCAAAATTACTACTTTGATGATTGTGCAGGGAGTTTTTTTTTTTTTTTTAAAAAAAACCTAATTTGATGAAAGTGTTAAGAATACTCTGACGTGATAAATATAATAAGAATTAATTAATTATTGGTAGAATAAGTGTCCCCTAAAAAAATTATAATAAAAACTAAATACGCGTTACTGAAGTCACCGCAAAGAAGCCAACCGTAGTCATTACATTACAAAGCCTTCAAATTCTCTTCAGTAGGCCCCGCACTCACAAGACTTTTCTCGCCTCATCACCAACTGCATTGTTCCCCATTGGACTCATCTCCAATCAATCTCTCTCTGCCCTCTGGTCTCTAATATAATTTTGAACTTTAATTCACAAAACTGACTCTCAGCCCGTCTGTGCCTTCACCCAATTTCCGCGAACCTTCACTTCCCTCTCTCTCTCTCTCTCTGTCTCTCTCGTGCTATCTTTTTGAAGAAGCAGAAAAGTTCTGTTCGGGCATTGATCGCCCCCGGAGTTCTCTCTTAACGTGACCGAACTGGTTGATTAATCGCTCACGGCCTCCTTCTACGGTGGGTTTGATTTTTCTCTATCGTTGTTCTCTTTTCCCAATCAGAAGTGATTGTCTTCGAACTTGTCGATTTTTATTTTTATTTGTCTTTCAGTCCATTTAATTTCTGAGTCTCTTTAAATCTTTCCCTCCTTGTTTGTATGTTGTCTAAAGGATATTTGGTGGAAATCTCCGAAGTTTAGTAATAAACGGTTAGGAATTTAAACTTCCGGAAATGTAGGATTCGATTTTTTTGGCTAATTTTTTGTCCCATAGAGTCGAATTAAAAAAGTTCGTTCCTTTAAGTTTTGTCCACTCTATTTATGGATAATCATCATGTAATTAAATCTTTGGTGTGGATATTAGTGGGATATCTGCAGATTTGGACTCTTTGGTAGTGGACCATGTTGTGTCACTTTAACCCAAAATTATCCGTATCATTCTACCTTTTGGTTTTTTCTTAGAGCATAAGTAATTTTATAACCCATTTGGTTATAAAATTATTATTTCGTATAGAGTACAGTGTGTGAAGTATTTGCTTAAAGTCGACGAGATGGAATTTTTTCTTATTTTGAATGTTTTTGACTTTTTGTGTATCAGGGGTTGGCATTGATCGAAGGTGCATGAAAGAAGTTTCTTGGGTTGACCAGTATTTTCAGAGGTTGGTTATTCATCTGGATTATTGTGTTATCATCAAGTTATAGTCATGAGCTACCAGCAAGAGAAGTTCGTGAGGTTAGTTTAATTCTGCGTATTCGAATTTGTAATGTTTAGTGATGTTATGCTTGAGTTTAAGGTGCAATTTTAGCGTGCTGCATTTGGAAGCAAATTGGTTGAAATCTGGTATTGCAACTTGAAATCACTTTTCAGAAATTAAAGAGTGAATTGTTGCATTTTTGGTGAAAGTCAAATGAATTCTATTTTGGATGGAAAAAGTTTAATTTTGTCACACACAAACATACCCTAGCCGCTATCACGCAGCCACTACTACTTTTTCTATATTGACCTGTTATGTTACGAAAACCAGCTCTGCTGCCTTTGATATTTTTACCTTAGAGCATTAGTCATGGTTAATGCCACCACATCCAGCTACTCTACTTATTCTTACCATCACTTTCCATGTATGTCAACAGTGTTCCTAGACTGTTGATACTGCCATGTCTTCTAGCGCCTCTTTGTCACCACCATCTGTTCCTCAGCTACCAATTAATGCTACCCCTGAGACCAGGGGCAGGGGCAACTAGAATTTTTTTTTGGGGGGGGGGGGGGGGGGGGCGGCTCTGGAGGGATGCTTCCTAAGAGAACATTCTACATTATACGTTTAAAGACGTTTAAAGATTTTTGGATGGCTTTGGAGGGATGCTTCAAGTTGTACCAAAAACTTTCTACTGTGTAAAAAGTGTCAAGTACCCCCATCTGGTCACCAAGAGAAATGACACCAGGGGGAGGAAATCAACTTTTGGGGCGAGGGCTTCATTCCATATTATTATTATTACCTATACACCCCCAAGCCTAAACATGGGTCCGCCCCTTGGCTGAGACACAACTTATCATGCTCCAGTGCTCCACCACCACAATAAAGTTGTGGATCTTATAGTTAGCATCTTGCTTTGATCTTGAGATGCTATGTGACTTCATCGGCAACTTGGATGTTCTTTTTATTTTTGGGTTCTTTTTTCGTGTTCCACTTAAATTGGGGCCAGTGTCATAAAACTGATTTTTATGACATTTACCATGTTTCATTCAGGTTTCAGGATTGGAAGTCAGAGAAAAGTACTGAGGGGCAATATTCTGAAAATTATGGAATGCATCCAGGAAGAATGAGAACAGCAATAAACTTGGTTTCTGAAAAAATTCAAAGAGGCTTTGAATCTAGTTCGGAGAGGATAAAAATGATTAAAAAATCATTTAAATCGTATTCATTTAATAGTTCTGCTGCTAAAGGCTCAGGTTCAAGGAAGAAAATTCTTGATCCACAGGGACCATTCCTTCAAAAGTGGAATAAGATATTTGTACTCTCGTGTGTTATTGCAGTTTCACTCGATCCCTTGTTCTTTTATGTCCCTGTGATCAATGATGATGAGAAGTGCCTTGATTTGGACAGTAGGATGGAGATTACGGCTATTATTTTGCGTTCTTTCACAGATATATTTTATATACTTCATATTTTTTTTCAATTCCGTACTGGTTTTATTGCCCCCTCTTCTCGCGTATTTGGAAGGGGTGTTTTAGTTGAAGATGCTTGGGCAATAGCAATGAGGTATCTGTCATCATACTTCCTAATCGACATCCTTGCAGTCCTTCCACTCCCACAGGTAAGGGAAACACTTTCTGCAGGCCATGATTTTCCTTTTTTGGGTTTATGCTTAGAGTTGGTTTTACGGGGATTGTATTCTATGCTATGCCTTATTTCTGTTGTAGATTACTCTATTAGTAACATGGGATGAAGCAGTGCTTGTGTTTCAGTAAGCAAAAATATATGTTCACCCTGCACAGGAGGTTTGGGTCATTGTGTCTGTTACCCTGGTCATCTTTGGGGTACTTATTGCAATTCCACTTCACTTGGTGACCATTTGAAATTTTCTAATTTGTCCTCACATCTGGGCCTTTGGTTATATAAAGTTCTTGTAGTAGGTGTAAGAATTAGTGCATTGCGCATGTTGACCTCCACTCGTGATTAAGCCTGTGGTAGTAAGTTGGAGGTTGACTTCAACTGCACAAATACTACTGTCAGGAATTGTTTGTAATAGTTCTCTGTTTCCCAAATCTTGCTCAAAGTAATATTGTTTTGCATGGTTTTAAATTACTTGTTGACTCATAACTTCTTGTGATATGTTCAGGCAGTTAAAATTATCGTTCCGCATTTGAGAGGCTCAAAATCGTTGAATACAAAGAACTGGTTAAAATTTGTTGTTTTCTTCCAATATGTGCCGAGGTTTCTTCGAATATATCCATTGTATAAGGAAGTTACAAGGACTTCTGGCATACTCACACAAACTGCATGGGCTGGAGCTGCATTCAACCTCCTTCTTTACATGCTTGCCAGCCATGTAAGTTGATTAAATGGCTTCTTCTTTTTTTCTTTTTTTTTGTTCTATAGTATTTAGGAAAGAAATCATTTTGGTATTAAACTATATTTGCTTACTAACTTTCACTTCACCTTGGTTTGAATTTATTAACTGTTATTTTAAACTTGTCTGATGTCCTGGAGTGCCGCCTTTGCTTGCTTCTAAAGCTGTTTAGGACCTTAACAATTTAGATTTGCTCAAATCATTTCCTGGTGTTTGGTTCGAGTCTTGAGAGGTCTATCGCTGACTTACAGGCAGTATTCCTCTTAAGATGTAATCAGTATTTATTAAGCCTGTTTTTCTGTTAGCAGTTGTAGATTAGGTTTTATTGGTGATAGGTTAATGAAACTAAAAAAAAGATTTAACATGTTTATTGTCCTATTTTTGTCATTGAATAATCAATACCTGTTGGATTGAAGTTTTTGCATGGGATGATAATGTGTTTGAACTTTTATGTTTAAGAGACAGAAATGAATGGTGTGTTTCTACGTGAATGCAGGATGTTGGATACTGCAACTTATATATATGTAAGCATTTGTAAAGAGAGTAAATTAAAAATAAGAGAATTTATATTTAAGAAGTTTTAAAGCAAATGGCATTATTCAAATTTTCTTATGAACAATCCTGACATAGATCAGGGTAGATACCTTTCAACTGTTGAGATAGGTTTGGACATAGATGTTGTGCTGAAAAGCATCTGACACATCAGTAGTCAATAGAGAGAAATGGCCATGTATTAAAGCTAGTGCCGCCCGATGGGCTTTCAATTTGGAATCTTTAAGTTCATATACTAATGGTATGTGCCACTGTTTTCATGTGAACTTTGGCCTTCGGGGCCTTTTCCTTCCAAGAGTTCACCACTGTTGGGCAATGCCATAGGAGCCCCAAGCGTATTTATTCGCATTCTTTTCTTATTAAGCATATAGTAAATGAAAGTTCAATTGTCTCTCTTTTGCATATATTTCTGACAATTAAGTGTTTGCTATTGTATTAGGTGCTTGGAGCCTTTTGGTACTTGTTCTCCATAGAACGAGAAGCCACATGCTGGCAAAATGCCTGTGAAAATAATACTACATGCAACCCGCGTTCTTTGTTTTGCGATAGTAACGCCGTGGGGGACATGAAGGGCATGGACAGTTTTCTGAATAGTTCTTGTCCAGTACAGACACCAAACACAACACTCTTTGATTTTGGAATATTCCTTGATGCACTTGATTCTGGTGTAGTGGAGTCAACTGATTTTCCACAGAAGTTGTTTTACTGTTTTTGGTGGGGCCTGCGAAATCTGAGGTGTGCTTATATAGGATCTTTTCTTCTCTATGCTGCACCAGTTGCAACAATGATATTGCTTTGTGTATGTGCATGTTCATAACATAATTGATGTTTTTCATGTGATTATCATATTGAATTTCATTCATTGCACAATTGTTGGATATATGCAGAGAGCGGCAAGTAAACATGCTGTGGTTTAGACATAGACTATCTTCTATTCAGGCTTGGATTGTGATGACGTTTTTAGTGGCTCTTGGATGTCCTTTTATGCTGAGTGACATATATTATTGGTCACTTGTTTACTCAATCCACATTCTATCAGATTGCTTGGATGAGAAGGGATAAATGGTTATAAATAGGTTGATATTTCATATCAGATATGAAAATTTTCATAAATGTGTAAATGCATGTTTTTCAGGAGAAAGGAAATAAGAATTGTGAGCAAGTTGGAGAAGCAAAAGAGAGAGTTGGTTTAAGTTGGAGAAGTGAAATGGGTTGGAGGGAGACTGAAATTGATGTGTGTGGAAGTAATGAAAAAGGATAGTATTATTAAGGGGAAACTTCACAAAACCCCCCTGAACTTCTACCCGTTTTGAAATATCCCCCCTAAACTTAAAAAACTCTCAATTTACACGCCTAAACTTTCAATTGCTCTCAATTTGGACCCATCCGTACAAATTATGGCACAAATTTTTTGAAAAAGACCAAAATACCCCTGATTTTCATTTAAAAAAAAAAAAAAACATTTTGGAAGTTGAAATTTTAAATAGTGAATTTTAAACGGTGACTTTTGTATAAAATTTCAATTTCCAAATATTTTTTTAAAAAATAAAAATTAGGGATATTTTGGTATTTTTCAAAAATTTTGTGCCCTAATTTGTACGGATGGGTCCAAATTGAGAGTAATTGAAAGTTCAGGGGTATAAATTGAGAGATTTTGAAGATTAGGGGGGGTATTTCAAAACGGGTGGAAGTTCAAGGAACCAAGTTTCCCCTATTATTAAAATAGATGGTACATGGTACTAATTGGCAAACAGCTATCTTTATAGGTTACCCAGTTTTGTAGGAAGAATGATTCTTGTACCAGATACCAATCAGCTGGGATTAAGGCCTATTTGGGTTTACTATCCTTTCTGGAAGAAGAGTGGGTGGGTCTGAGCGTCTGCGTTTTTTGTCTTTGTGTGTGTGTTGAGGTTGGTGAAAAGGTGCAAGGATGTGGGATCTGACTGGGATGATATCTCATGAAGAAAGATTGAACCTTGTCTGTGACATGAACATTAAAGTTAGTTATATGCTAATTAGGTTTTCAGTTGTTAATGAGGACTGTTGAATCTTGATTCCTCTTTCTTTCATTTTCTGCCCCATGTGTAGAATTGCTCTTATCACATCGAGTGGTGCATTTCGTTGTATTTCATGTGGAATTTTTTATCTCATTATGATGTGTATCCTTAGTGTATTCTATGTTGAGCACATTGCAGTTCAGTTCTGAAATTATTGTTGATAATTATACTTGTGTTTTTTCCCCTGTTCTTCACTTGTGGATTATTGTCTGATAGTTTTTAGTTGCTTCTTTTGTTTTGGCCCTTCTCTTTTCTGGTAATTTATGTGTTCCATGCTTCCCTTATTCTCATTAGGTTCTCAGGTGTAAATGAGGCCTGTTGAATCTTGGTTCTTGTTGCTTGTAATTTCAGCCCCATGTACTGGTCTTATCATGTGTAGCCTAAGGCATTTTATTATATTTCATGTGGACTTTGTCACCTCATATGATATGTCTATTCTTAATGTGTTCTATGTTGAGCACATTGCAGTTCACTTCTGAAATTATTCTGATAATTTATACTTTTTTGTGTGTGTGTGTGTGTGTGCAGTTCTCTTGGCCAAAATCTTGCAACAAGTACCTATGTCTGGGAAATCTGCTTTGCAGTTTTCATTTCAATTTCTGGCTTGGTATTGTTTTCATTTCTGATTGGGAATATGCAGGTTGGTACACTTTTACTTCACAGCTTTTGGTCATGTATTTATTTTTGTGAGCATTATGATGAGTTCCAAAATTTTAAGTTGGATGCTTGCTAGCTGATTGTATGGACACCTGTTACATTCTAAAGGATTTCTACCTCAAAGTTAATCTTTATATTTTCGATACTTGGTCATGCATTGTTTGATATATCAGAATACACAGCTTTATAAATTCAATGAAAGTCTATTATGGAGTGGTTTAATTAATGAGATCGATCTCAGTTTTAGTCTAGGTTATGATGAATTCAACATGTTTTGAGCAGACATACTTGCAATCCACAACTACGAGATTGGAGGAGATGAGAGTCAAGAGATGCAGAACAGTGGATGTCACACGTTTGCTCCCTGAGGATCTGAGAGGCGGATTAGGAGATACGAACATTACAAATGGCAAGAAACTAGAGGTGTTGATGAAGAGAATCTGCTCCGTAATCTTCCCAAGGACCTGAGAAGGGACATAAAGCGCCATCTCTGTTTGGCGCTGCTCATGAGAGTGAGTTCCTCCCCCTCTATAACTTTTTTCTTTATCATCTTGCTGGGAATAAGTACAGAATCTTTGATCATTAAATAATAGATTTTCTTCATCACATTTATTCTGCTGAAATTGCACCAAGGTCGGCATGAGCAGCCAGGCTACAATCAATGTGTAATGCGATATCTATGGGTGGTACTCTTTGGAGTTATTTGGTTGTTGTACGTCAACTTGTTGGTTTATTAGGACATTAAATAAGAGGAAAAAAAAAAGTGTATTTGATGCACTTTCATCTTTCAAATGTGCAATTATTAGGTAGGGATTATCCATGGGTGGGACAAAGGCCTTCTATTCCTTCATGATTAATACCCATATTGAAGCATCAAATATGACCATCATCTTTAGCAAATTCAGACGGTGTTCATACTCTCTAATTCACATTAACAGGATCTTGACCTCATCTTTAGCTATTGGTTACACACACCTGGTGGGACATGAACCCACGACTTCACCCTCCACCTTGCTACAAAGGGAGGAAGTAACCATTTGAGCTAAAGCTCATTGGCTTCCTGGTATTTGTGAAGTCAAAATGACAGCTTTGTCAAACGACATCACCCCTCCACTTTCCTACTGCTACCCTTATTTCAAAATTGATTAACATGCCAAATGAACAGGTTAAGACTGTCTGCAGTCCTGCCTCAAGGATTATTTTTGAAGATCTTCAACATGCGTAAACTTCGATGATTTGAGACATATGAAACTTGTTCTTTTTCGTAATTGGATTGATAGGCACTTAGTTTGGAAATGGACTTCACTGTTAATTCCAATCGTGCTGACTAGTATTAATTTGGATTTCTATGCACCCTCAGTAATTGCTAAATTTAGGATTGATTCTCATTAATTATTTTGGATCTATTTAAGGTGCCAATGTTTGAAAAGATGGATGAACAACTGTTGGATGCACTGTGTGATCGTCTTAAGCCAGTGCTCTACACAGAGAAAAGCTACATTGTTCGGGAGGGAGACCCAGTTGATGAGATGCTCTTCATCATGCGAGGGAAGCTATTGACCATGACAACCAATGGTGGAAGAACGGGCTTCTTCAACTCTGAATATCTTAAGGCCGGTGACTTCTGTGGCGAAGAACTTCTTACATGGGCTCTAGATCCCAACACCTCATCTAATCTTCCCATCTCAACAAGAACTGTACAAGCCCTTATAGAAGTTGAAGCCTTTGCTCTAAAAGCGGATGACTTGAAGTTTGTAGCCTCTCAGTTCCGGCGGCTTCATAGCAAGCAACTTCGCCACACTTTCAGATTTTACTCTCAGCAATGGAGGACTTGGGCAGCTTGTTTCATACAGGTGGCCTGGCGCCGCTATAGTAAGAAGAAGCTTGAAGAGTCTCTCCGGGTGGAGGAGAATAGGTTGCAAGATGCATTGGCCAAGGCTGGCGGGAGCTCACCAAGTTTAGGCGCCACCATTTACGCCTCAAGGTTTGCTGCTAATGCACTTCGCGCATTGCGGCGCAATAATACACGTAAGAGGGTGCCAGAGAGAATCTCACCCATATTGCTTCAGAAACCAGCGGAGCCTGATTTTACTTCCGAAAAACAATAGGTAGACTATCCCTAGTGATTTACATGCTTGGTTTTGTTGTATTAAGGGTGAAACTAGAAGAATTGTTTTTCTTACATGCACAAAGAGTAGTGGAATCACATTATGGTAGAAGGTCATATTTATTGTCTCAAAGAGGTTGTTCAATTATCTATGACCACGTTTAATAAAACGGAGGTCACTAGTTCAAATCTCTCTTCTTCTTATGTGGACATGTAAAAAAAAAAAAACATTTAATGACTGTACGAGGTATGTGACTCTGTATATTATGTTGTATATTGAATGAAATGATTTTTTTTTTCTTCTCGTTTTTTGTTTTTGTTTTTAAGTACTCATTATGAAGTTTTAAACTTGTATATTTGAGATTGTGTTTGAGACAGGTTTGATCTTGTTTGAACCCGTCCAACCAGATTGGGGTGGCTGGTGACCAAAGTGTAGCCACCCCAAATTATTATTAATTTTTAATTTAATTAAATATAATTTTTAATGTTTTTAATTTAAAAAAATATATGTATATATTTTTAATAGATTATTCAATTGGCTAAATTTTAACCCTAATATATGTATATATTTTTTAATTTTTAATTAGGTATATAAACATGTGTCAATTTTTTAATGGTGTTAATGTGGTTTTCAGTTAAATTTTAGATGGAAGTACCATCTCAGTCTTTTTATAAATCCAAGGTACCTCATGTGATAAAAACTATATTTTAAGGGACAAAAAATAAGTTTTTAAACCATATGGACAAAAATGTATTTAACCCTAAAATGAAATATTTGAATTTATGACTTCATGAGATTATTCAATTGGCTAGAACCACCCCTAATGAAGTTGAGGTTATTAATTCGAATTTTCTTCTCTCTCTTGACATGTAAAAATAAATAAATAAACTCATATCCATTACTCTAATAAAAAATATAATCAATTGTCCAAAAAAATTAAATTAATAAAAAATAATGATCAATTTAATAATTTATTAGTATCATTATAATTTTTTTGGGTTGAAAATAGTAAATAGCTTGACCATTTAAAAGTCGTTTTAGTTATTGACAATGAATTTCTATACATCTTCACGTACGTAATCATTTCCTATTCGACAGTACCCTTATCTTTTATTTACTCCTCTTTTTGGCTTGTGGGTAGGTGCCACAGCTTCAAGGAAAAAGTGACCGACTTTTACAATTGATCTGCAACTATCTAATGCTGAGAGAAGCGCCAAGTGTATTGAGAAAGGTAGTTTCTGCGGAGAAGAACTTCTAGAATGGGGGTTGGAACGCTTTGCATTACCCGACCTATCCGACCTTCCAATCTCTCTTAGAAGTCAGAACTTTGAAAACTCATACAAAAGTTGAAGCCTTTGCTCTAATGACCAACAACCAGAGGACTATGGTTTCCAGTGGTAAACTCAAAGGATTCTATAAAGGAGATTGAGCTAGTAGTGCTGTAACGGAAGAGATCGATCTACTGCAACTGCAAGGATCAAAGCTAGAAGTTGTGGGTTTTGGATCGGTAGATCTAACCTCACCTCTAATAACCCAAACAAAAGATTTTTAAAAAAAAAGGAAGTATCAAAGAGGAAATAGGGATGAGAAGTACAAGAGTTTTGCTTGGGAGAGGAAGGAAGGCTTTTTCTTTTTTTTTTTTTTTTGGTTGTAGAGAGCGTTTGGGGTAGAGAGAGAAATGGAGATGTGGGAATGCGCCTTATGTTTTAGTTTTGGATGATACCATCATTTAAGGGTTAACCTTCCATCCTTAGATTTTAATTTTGAATCCAAAAACAAGTTTTAAAGTATTAGAATCTAATTATTAACTCATAAAAATTAATTGGTAGGCAAAAAAAGGGTACTATATTTTCTTAAATCATGTTCTATGTAAGATTGAACGCCAGAAGAACATTACGGAGAAAACCCTTAACAAACCCTATATCTATATAGTTTCTTGGTCAAAAATAAATTTTTATTGATTGATTAGAATCCTAAAAATAATCATTAAATTATCTTGGTGGCCGTCGATGGTTGGAAGATGTGATGCTCGTGGATATGGGCCCGAGCTGGCAATGGGTGGACCTTGAGATGACGATTTTTTAATTTTGGGGCCTGGCCGGCAACAAAACTAAACAAATTTAGAGGAAATTAGAGCCCAAATTAGGGGAGAGGAGAGCTGGAGAGCTGGAGGGAGTTAGAGAAAGAGGGACTGTGATCCTTTATATGGAAAATGTTAAGGGTTCTCCTTATAGGTTCTTTTAGTGTTCTCCTAGTCTTACGTAAAATATAATTTAAGAAAAAATAAAATTGTAATGACCTTCACCACCAGTTTTTTTAGGCATTATCACCAAATTTGAGGCATTAGTACCAAATTTGTGAGGCATTAGCACCAAATTTGTGAGGCATTAGCACCAAAATTAAGGCATTAGCACCAAATTTAGGATGAACAAATCTATTTTGGGTGATATCATCTCTAAAGGATTAATTTTTCACCCTTAGATTTTAGTTTTGAATCTAAAAACAAGTTTTAAAGTATTAGAACCTAACTATTAACTCATAAAAATTAATCAGTTGACAAAAAAATGTTATTACAATTTTATTTTTTCTTAAATCATGTTTTACGTAAGATTAGGATAATATTAGGAGAACACTATGGGAAGAATCCTTAGCAAATCCCTATATATATTGGCCCGTTAAGGAAAATTTTTCTTTGACTACGTAAACATTTTAGGTTAACTTGTACTTTGGAAAATGCTGGTCCTCTCCTATGTAGTTGTTACTGTAATCTCAAAATTAAATAATAAAATTTGAGAAATAAATTGAATGAATTAATTAATAATTAACATCATAAATATTACATTTAAGTTGTAATAGGACGACTTGTAGTAAAAAACTATATCCAAAGTAGCACTCCTTTTTTTATTGCACTATACTGCTAAAAAAGGGTTTGCGCTTATAAGCTAGGTATAGGGGATATTTATTATTTGCTCTTAGTACATTTCCTAAACAACCCAGGCTTTGTTTTCTTGTTCTGACTATTTGCATTGAGTTTGATGCAAATGATTTTACAAAAACCTTTGCTGCAGAGAGTCTTACGTTTCTGGCCTGACAGAAATCATTTGGTGAACAACCTGCGAGCTAGGTTGCACTAAGAACATATGAAGAGTGGTGTTAATCAGTGGCGGAGGGAGGGGGGTGTTGTGGATGACTTGGAATTCCACAAGTCAATATTGATGGCCATATTAATTCCACTGAAAGAGCTCCTTGGAGCTGGCACCACATGGGCTAAAGTAAGCCATTTTTGTTGACAAAATGAATGAAAGAAGAAAGTTGGTGAAGGATGGAAGTCGGTGACCATCAAAGCTTGAAGGAGGAAAAATTGTTGTATGCCTAATTAATAAGGGAGGATGGAAGTTGGTGGCTATATATTAAAAGCACCAATTATTTTCAGTCCACTTGATGGACTTTGCTGTCCATGAAGCATCAGCCGTGGCCCATAAAAGGCACCCTTGAGAAGCTTGAAATCACACCGAAAAAGAGAGAAATATCCCAAGTAGAAATCCCAAAGAGCTTCTTCAATGTAAGGAAGAGAAGAGAGTTAGGGTGGGGACAGGGCAAGGGAGTGAGTTTTTTTTGTCTAGTTCAATTATCATTTGTTGAGAGGAATGTATGAGGCTTTTTTTTGAAGCAAAGTGTAATTGGGTGGTATGGGCATGTACTGTG
Source organism: Carpinus viminea (assembly GCA_013348765.1). Classification (NCBI taxonomy): domain Eukaryota; kingdom Viridiplantae; phylum Streptophyta; class Magnoliopsida; order Fagales; family Betulaceae; genus Carpinus; species Carpinus viminea. Next base: position 1,195,500 of record CP054673.1, read on the forward strand.
AATTGTAAGAATTTGCTCATAGTGAAACTTTCTTGTTGGTGGATGTAGGCAGTATTGGCCGAACCACGTATAATTTTTTGTCTTGTGATTTTGTGTGTATTTGTGCGTGTTTATAGTACTAAAAGTACACGTGTATGTTCTGTGTAGGAAAGATTGAGTTTTAAGTGAGACTGGTGTGACTCCTCCAATCTTACCTGGAAACATATCGAGCTGAATCTTTGGTAAAATACTATTTACCGCACTGATGTGTGTTCTCGTGTGGTTTTTATTCCAAACTTGTATTTTATATAAAGGGCTGTGGGGAAATTGGTTGTCAATTTATTGTCAATTTCACAACAAGGGGGTTGAAGGGGCCCCCCCTTCAATGCTTATAATTTTTTTTTTATTGCCCTTGTAAAAAAAATTATGCCCCTTTCAGCCATGAATGATGTCCCCTAGGCCCTGAGTCCCTAACCCTCGACCATGAATTTGATAGTTTTTTTTTTTTTCATGAGCCATGGTTGACGCTGGAGCTTGGAAGCAGTTTCGTGGAAGCATTGAAAGGTGGAAGATGAATGAACAGTTTAGTTTCTAATACACTTATACACATCGTTTCATTAAAGAGAGAGAGAAAAAATAAAAATACATGTGTACAGGCTGTACAACATGCCAACATGAAAAAAAAAATAATAATAAAAAATGGGGTACACGTATAGGCGTTACTGCTAGGCTAAGCATGCCAAAATGAAAAAAGAAAAAAAAAAAAGGGGTTACACGTACAACCCACCCCCCCCCCCATGGGCAGAAAAAAGAAAAAAGAAAAAAGAAAAAGGAAAAAAGGAAGTGGGCCGGTGGATACATTTTTAACCTAAAAAAACAAAAGTTTTGTTTTATTTCTTTGCTGACGTTTGTCACACTATAGTTCTCAATTTTTTTTATTTTTTTCTAGTTCTTGTCTTCTTGAGAATTCCAATTTATTTTCTTCTAGTTCTTGTCTTCTTGAGAATTCTAATCTCCTACATTTTCTTCTTGACTCTTGAAGACTTATCATTTGACAACTTTGTGTTTTATTTTTTTCATTTTTCAATTTCCAACTTCAACGAGATATATAATTTTTTAAATTTAAATTTAAATTATTCTTATAAATTAAACTTTTCATGATATTGTTTTTAACTTTTTAAGTCATATTTTGTTTTATCTTTCTAATCCAGAAAGACTGAAGATTAATTGTTCAACTTCAAGGAAAAATTAAGCTATTGAGATTGCAATTAAATTTTTAAATTTTAATTTAAATTGTTCTTGTAAGTTGTAAATTAATCATGCAGTGATTCAAAGGTATGAAAACTCGTCGAAGACAATTGAAGTAGGGGTAATCGTGATAAAACAAATTGTAAGTTATATTTATATGTTTTATAACATAATTAAAAATTTTGTTGAATTATTTCATTCTTCCGTTAGTTGTATTTTGTGTTCAATTTTATTTTTTTTATTATCAAAATTTTTATGTTCCATATGGATGAATATCATGACTTCGCCACTAGGGGGAGCTGTGGGTTTTTGGAGGCTCATATAATTTTATTTTTATTTTTTTATTATTATTTTTTTTTTTAACTTCTTAGGGGAGCAATAGATCGCCTGGTCCACATTTGGCTCCGCCACTGATTGCGCAACAAATATATAGTTCTTAAACGTTTGATTTTACTAGGAAGTTGCCCATTTCCATTTTATTCTGGACTATCATCGATCGGAGGCCGGCTTGACTTTGGAATCAATATTGAATTTTCATTGGTTGCTGAGAAGACTTGAAGGATATGCATGCGTGTCAAAAAAGGAAAAAGAAAGACTTCATATGGTGCAGAGTCTTACGTTTCTTCCCTGAAAGAAATCATATATATGGTGCACAACCTGAGAGATTGCACTTAAATTTTGCTTTTTCTGAGGTTGCACTTAGATTAATATATATATATGGAAAGTGGTGTTTGTCGTCTAATCTGTTTTCCAGTTTTTGAGGAATCTAAACTCATACTTTTGTCGTTGTAATATTTGAAGTTCGTGGAATCGTGGTGGTGGCCGGGTGAGGACGTTAATTGTATCGTTTATAAGCTTGAGTTATGAGTTCCCGTGGGCATCGGCATGCGCAAGACAACTGGATGAGGTTAGCATCTTCTACTTCTTCTTTTGTATGTTCTAACTTATATATCTATAGACTATATGGTCTTTACAGAAACAAAAAAAAGAAATTAATTCCTTATAGATATGATTATTATCATTGTAAACATGAGAATAATCAGTATATATCCTTCATTATTATTATTTTGTTTTAATAACTTCTTTTGGTTCTTAAGGCTTTAATAAGGTAGCCCAACTTTGAGCCAATCTCTTAAACGCTGTTGAAAATAAATCTTTCTTTCTTCCTTCTCGCAAAAGAGTACTTGCTTCACCAGTTCCCCTTCCCCTAATCGGCTAATATAATGTGTTCAACAAGTCATTTTCCCATGATTACGATCTTATCCGTTCTATCTGAAATAAAAATGATTTATTTTATGATCAAATTAAATTTGAGTAATGATATTTAGTATATTATTATTTATATGAATGGAATGACATGTGAGAATGAGTAATTTATTTTTGTTTTTTTTATAAGTAATGATTTAATGGTTGATTTTGACCGTCATGTCATCAAGTTGTATTGTTGTTACATAATAGTCTACTAAGAGTATGTTTGGGTGTGCATTTAAAGGACCTAAAAGTGTGTTTAATGTTAGAAAAGTCTGTTTAAAAAAAAAAAAAAATTGAAAGCGTTTTTAAGTGTCCAAAAAGTCTAAAAATTGCTAAAACGAATTTGACAAAAGCTTAAAAATGAAGCTTTTGCCAAAAACCACTTTTTGATTTAAAAACTATATTTTTCAAATGCAATTCTAAACATGCTCTAAATAACATAACGTTCTAAATTTTAGAGTAGGGTATTATAGTGAATATATTGTTATATTATCCAAAATTTTTAAATGATGTAATGGTGTTTTATATATATATATATATATATATATATATAAAACAAAATTTAAACAAAACATAACGCTTTATGGGAACTATGCCTCAAGAAGTAGAGGTCACTAGTTCGTATCTCTTCTCCATTTTTGTTGACATGTTTAAAAAAAAAAAAAAAAAAAAATAGGCCCAACTACAAAAGCAGAAAACGAGACCAAGAAATATTATTAATTATAATCCTTTAGGTAGAACGTAAAAATAGATGAGGTCCTGGATGAGGTTGTGTTTGTGTCAATGTAAAATAAATATTTTTTTATTGAAATATACGATTTTTAATTAATTTTTATTAATCGATTTAGATATTAAAAATGATTTTATATATATATATATATATATATATATTTTTTTTTTTCTAACGTTTGATTCATATAGAAAATAATTATTTTACCACTGCACTGAAACAATCCAAAACCAAAAATATCCTTATCAAAATTAACAGACATCATAATTGTCACAAGAGTAATGATGTACACATTGAAAATTAATTGAAGGTGATGGTGGTTGGGTGTCTCACTTGTTACCACACATTGAAAATATGAAATATATTTTACATAAAAGTAAAAAGAAATATCATTAATCTGATTAATTCTTTGCTTGTTATATTGTGTACGTACATACATTCAGGGATCAGGATATGGAGGGGGGACAAGTCTCCAAAATTGACGGAGATGATTCAGGACAAAAGAGAAGAAGAATAAAAACAATTCTTGACCCAGAGGGGCGGCTGCTTCGACGTTGGAACATGATATTTGCTGTGTCGTGTGTGATTGCAGTATTAGTGGACCCTTTGTTCTTTTACGTTTTTCTCATCAACGAAGATAAAAAGTGCCTGCTATTGGATAAGAGATTGAAGATTGTAGCCATTACTTTGCGATCTGTCACGGATTTCATTTATGCTTTGAACATAATTTTGCAATTTATTTGTCCTTACATCGACGAGGAATGTCGTAAGCTTGGACGAATTAAGGTGGTTACAGATCCTCGACAAATAGCAAAGCACTACTTCTTCTCCCGGTACTTTGTGATCGACCTTCTTGCTACTCTTCCCATCCCACAGGTACTTAAGGGACTACGACACTTTTCTTCTATATGCTTATGAATTGTGTTGTTTTTGTTAACGTTATTTCAAGTTTAACCGCAAGGAGGATTATTATTATTATTCAAATCATTTTAATTGATTATGTTTTGTCCAGGCTTTATTTCCAATTATTTTTTCAGAAATAAGAGATTCAAGTGATTTTAACAAAAGGAGGTCACTAAACACTGTTGTTTTCTGCCAATACATACCAAGAGTTGTCCGAATCTACATATCATGGATGAATCATAGCAGGATTGCTAGCAAACTTGCTAGAACAGTATGGGTTAAAGCTGCATTCAACTTCTTTCTCTATATCTTTTCCAGTCATGTAAGTAGTATTGATTATTAATATGAATATCATATTCATTTTACGTCAACATAATAATAATATATTTTTTTTCTTTTTTTGTATTTGCACAACTGATCTTTCTTTCTTTTGTATTTTTTTATAGGATATCCGCAGAATTTATTAATGTTTATGTGACTTCTGGCCTTTTAGGTACTAGGCGCCTATTGGTACTTTCATTCGGTGCAACGAGAGATGGAATGTTGGCACTCGGCCTGTAAAAATCATAGTAAATGCATTCCAAACTTCAACTGCAATCACCATTTAAGGGATTTCGCTTTTTTAAATGGTAGTTGCTCTGTAGAAAAACCATACACAAAGGGCGCCTTTGATTATGGAATCTCTCTTGGAGCCCTTCAATCTGGTATTTTAGAGTCCACGGATTTTCCACGAAAGCTTGCCTATTGTTTTTGTTGGGGCTTACGGAATTTGAGGTTTGGACATGTTACACTCTTTGTCATTCAACGTTAGTTTTTTTTTTTTCATAATGCTTATTAATTATCGGTAAATATATCATACCATTGTCCTTGCGCATGCATTTGTTGAACCATGAAAAGAGTGTACGTTTTTTTTTTTTTTTTTTTTTCATTGGTTTAATTAATTAAACTATAAATAAGTCATTCTATTTTACAATTTAGCTAGACATAAGAAATACAAGCTTCTTCTTTTTTTGGATGAATGAAAAAAAAAATACACAAGAATCTTCTCCATAATTCTTTAGACTTATAATGTATATGGCTGGTTTCTGTTTCCTTATCTTGAGCCCTAGCCTACATACAGCTAGCTCTAGTCTTTACTTATACTTTCAACGTAAATTCTTATAGATTTATTATTATTATTTTTTACTTTGAGCATATTATATTATTCTGATATTGCTCTATCTCATACACTATTTTTTCTTCAATTTTTGCAGCGCTTTTGGTCAAAACCTTCAAACAAGTTTGTATTTTTGGGAAAACTTCTTCGCAATTATTGTCTCAATCTTTGCATTGCTGCTGTTTTTGTATTTCATTGGAAATGTCCAGGTAGGCGCTCAACATCATTTTTAAGCTTCAGGGTGCTTGATTATATAGTTATGTACATCATTAGAGACGGTTTATAGATTAATTACATATAGAAGGCCAAAATGGAATTTTGAACTTTAAAGCTAAATTATATATTTAGGTGCTAGAACATTGATTAAATGATTAAATTCGTTATTATTTTTTTTTTATCAACCTAAGATTTACGGATAAATTCTATTTATCAATATAATATGATGATTTGAACTTGTCGTGTAACAAACATATAGACAGTTGGCAACTGAAAGATCTGAAGAAATTATACAAACTATGGAAGTTAAAGAGCGAGAAATAGATTTATGGATAGATATGAACAAGCTCCCTGGTTGTATGAAAAAGGAGATCATGCCTAATGTTCAACGCATGCTGGAACAAAAGAAAGAAGTTGATGTACAAAATCTGCTTTCTCATCTTCCTAGTGAACTTGCAAGGAAGATTAAGCGCTATATCTGTTTACCTATGCTTAAAAAAGTGAGTCCCCTGGCCTTTCCTTCTTCCCCCCACCACCTTTCTTTCATCTTCCTTTTTGACAAGTTGAGTGGATTGCATGTGAAAGAGTTGCAAGGATGTTATATCTCCCATTTGCTCGTTACGAGATGATACTAGGTTTTATTAGAGATTCTACCTAAGAAGCTCCAATTGTAACATTAAATAAGGGTAAAATTCATTTAACCTCCTCAAACTACCACTTCAATGACAATCTACTCTCCTCCTTCCCAAAAAAACTATCAATTAAGACAATATACCCTCAAAACTATCAAAACAATGACAATGTACTCCCAATGATAGCAAAATGACGAAATTACCCCTATAGAATTTTCAATAAGACAAAAATACCCTTAAAATTTGAAAAAAAATTAAATTTTAGTATTTTTGTTTTTATTTTAGTAAAGGTAATTTTGTTATTTTGTTAAAATCGGGGCACATTGTCATTGTTTTGGTAGTTTGGGGGGGTAAATTGTCGCAATTGATAGTTTGTGGATAGATTGTCATTAAGATGATAGTTTGAGGAGGTTAAATGGATTCTACCCAATAAATAATTATTTTGGAATAATAACTACATAGTTAGCACTTTCCTAAATTGTGACAAATGGTACAAAGTAACCTAGCTAAGAAGCTTCCTTCACGTAATTATTTCCTAATTGAAATTACCCTTTCTCATTTATCCTTTTTTGTTTGTGCTAGGTGCCACAACTTGAAGGAAAAAGTGACCAATATTTGCAATTGATCTGTGAGTATCTGAAGCCAGTGCACTACAAGCAGCACAACTACATTGTCAGGGAGGGAGAACCACTTGATGCAATGCTCTTCATAACGCAAGGCATCATATGGAACTTCACCACCATTAATGGCGAGAGAAGAAATAAGTGTATTGAGAAAGGTAATTTCTATGGAGAAGAACTTCTGGAATGGGGGTTGGATTCCCCCGCCTTACCCAACCTATCCGACCTCCCAATATCTCTCAAAACTGCGAAAACGCATACAAAAGTTGAAGCCTTTGCTCTAATGGCCAACGACTTGAGGACTATAGTTTCCAAGGGCATTGAAACAGTTTCTGCTGTACAAGAAGCTTTCCAGCGCTTTAATGAATTGAAGAACATTGAAATTTCGTCTCTGTTAGAGTATAGATAGCAAGTCATCCGAGGATTAGGCCTGAAGCACATGTGTCGGACAATTTATTTCACTCCTATTCAAACTCTAAAGCTCACAAGTCCTTTGTTTTAGATATTGTTGATAATAGCTACCAACCAGGAAGATATTTGATGATGGAAGAGATAGAAGAGATATTCAAACTCGCATTGATAAAAGATCAGAGATTAGTAACAGCTATTTCTTTTACTGATTTGTATATATATATGCTAGCTGTGTATTATTATCTGTTGGGAATAAATTCACACTATAAGCCCACCGAATCTGGGCCCAATGGCCAAAGGCCCATGAAGACGTTAATTAAATAACAATAGCTATTTAATTAATTAATAGAAGATATATTCCAATTGGGATTATATTGGAATAAAGAAGCTCAATCCCAACTCAAGCTCCCTCGAATTCAAGATTATCTCTACAAGATTACTACTCAAGATTATCTCTATATAATAGCTGTTGAAGGTTTATCTCTGCATGATAGTTGTTGAGTCCTATCTCAACTCTTAACTTCCAAACCACAACCTCTCTAGCTAAAATAAGCTACGGTGCTGAAAGACTCTCTCCATAATCAGAAATGATTTGGCATATTGATTTATTGTACACCGAAGCATAATATTTATTTTAGATTTTAACTTTGGCATCGGAGTGCCCGCGGTAGAAATACCGACGGGCCCTTTGACGCTTTTCACTCTTTTATAACAAATTAGAGTGCACACGATGATGTATTGCAGATCTTGAAGGCCCCGAAGAACGCGCATCCACCGTGGGGAAAACTGTTCTAACTTTATTCATATTTATTCTTTGGTTCTAGTTGTATTCGGTTTAGCAGCACAAATACTTGAAGTTATCTATGTATAGTTTTACTGCCTAACTATAAACGAAATAGAGCACAACCGGAGTATTCATATATGCTGGCCAAATCAATTCCACAACACTTTCTTTCATGGTATTCGCACCCAGAATTTCTTTTTTCTGCCCTGCATTTTATTCTCAAATATTCGTTGAATCTAGTACCATTGGTGCTGCTTCTTCTCTTCCTTTTTCTATTCCAAACATTTCACGAATTTTAAAAAGCATACCCGTGAACAAACACCCCAGCAAAAAACTGGGCAACAAAAACACACTCAGCTAAAAAAACAGAGCCCCACTCAAACTCACAAAATAGCAAAAAACACAATCTGATGCCAATTATCTAGTGAGGGTGTGTCAATTTCTCCCCAAACTCGGGAAAAATGGGCTGTTGGGTATTGTTGATGGGTTGGAGCCCTGTCCACCCAAATTCATTTTAAAATCTGATAAGAAGGATTCTGTCTCCTTGAATTCTGATTAGCCTCATGTAGTGGACCTTTTATATTAACGGGCCTTAAGCCTAAGCTCTAGCCTCTATGCTGTGCGGAGGGGGCCGGATATATATTTGGGTTGCCATGTCCAATGAGATATCCATATCTCAACAATACTCAATGTTGGGTTTAGTTTTTATCTTTTATTTATTTATTTATTTATTTATTATTTTTACTTAAGTACCCATATATATATATATTGCAATGTTGAGGTTTTATCTATGAGCATATTATAAACATGTCCAACGTCATGTTCACAGGCAATTTGAGATTAATTATTTCTCAACACCTTTTCTCACGTACAAACTATAATACCATAAAGAAATTTATGGACTTAACTCATCTCATAAAACTAGTTTAATAAGAGAGGGTTGCCAATTTGTTATAAACATACCCAAGATCTTATCTACAGAAAATGTGGGATTATTCCTCAACAAGCGGGAAGCCTCCTCAACAGGTATATTTTTTGGGCTAATTTATTTACATCATGTATTTTTAAGAGTTTTGTCACACTTCTTCTGCAAGATTTTGTTGAAGGATGACAAATGACGATTCTTGCCACTAAATTTAGAGTATTTCCAGCAGTAATAATTATTTTAGCCACTCAAAATATAATTTTTTTCTATTTTAACTATTACATTTTTACAATAACTCCAACCGACTATCTATTTTATTCAAATATTATTTTTTAATATGTTTTTTATTATTTTTTCCCGCTTCTCTCCCTCACTCTCCCTCGATCACCACGCACAACAACCCCTCGCCTTGATTCATTTTCCAGCCCAAATCCCCTTTCCCCTCTCTCACTGTCGCTCACCACCATAGAACCAGCAAAGATTATCCATTTACAATAAATCCATTTATGCTCCACAAACATCTCTCACCGGGGAACGATTTGGTTTGATGGGTGTCAATTTTGGGCGTCAATTTTGGGTGGGTGTCGATTTAGTTGGATGAGTAAGGATTTTGAGGTGTGCTTTTCAAATGGTTGGATGGGTATCGATTTGGTTTGATGGGTAAGGATTTTGGGGTGTGATTTTCATTCAGATGGGTGTCGATTTGGTTTAATGGGTAAAGATTTTGGGGTGTGATTTTTGGCTTTAATTGAAGGAGATTGAACCATTGATTTCATGTGTATGTGGTGGAGGAAGATGAGTGGGAGGGAAAGACAAGAGAGAAGAATCCATGATAAGAGAGAAGAAGAGAAAGTGGGGGAGAAAGAGAAAGAAGAGGAAAAAAAAAATGTTGGTTGCTGAGACTGTTTTTGGGTGAAGATGAACCAGAGAAAGTAAAAAGAGGGAGAGAGAAAGAAGAATAAAATAAGAAAATGAGACATTGAAAATCATATTATTTACTTACACTTGCCACAAGTCAACTTTCAATATTTATTGGTAAAAATGCTATTTTACGATGACTACTAATAGCTAGATTTAACTAAAAGACTAGCTTACAATGACAGTAAGAGATGCACACATAATCTTGTAGGAGCTCTAGTGTTAATAATTTGTTTATATTTTCTTTACTTTTTCTTATAAATTTATTAATAGATCAGCTATTAGATTTTTGATATTTAATATACATTAACTTACGTGAGGTCCACATATATTTATAAATTTAATAATTAATTTGTAAGATAATATAAGCAAAATATTGACTCTAAAATAAGATATTAAATTTTTTTTCCTCTTTTTCTTCAAGAAAACAATAGAAAAAACTTTTAAAAATAAAATAAAAAAATTGAGAATAAAATATAAAATCGTGTATATAGAAAAACAGTAACTAATTTTTTTTTTTTTTTTAAACTAAATATTTTAGCTACTCTTTCTGAGAAGCCCATGGGTGAAAATCTCATTGTTTTGCATAAGGTGGAACTAGAAGTTTTAGTATGGGAGGCAAAATTTGTTTAAAAAAGTATTTTGGGAGAGAAAATAATTTTTAAGGTCTTTTTATAAATACTAGTTGGGTTGGCACATGCAAATCAGCACTCCACTCCACATTTTGTGCCACTATATATATTTCCTGGTCCAACATCAACCTGGCCATACCCACATACATGGGCCAACACCCCTCTTGAGGCGACTCTATCATGGCCTCGGCTTGCCTAGAATAGTTTCATCTTCTGCTGTTGCTGCCCCGTGGCCACATTATCATTGGGCCTTTGCAGCAATCCCAACTTTTCTTGCTCCAACCCTTGCATCACCAGCTTGGCCGTTGGTTTTCATCCAACGGTCCATATTTGTCCACTAATAAAAAATATTAAAATATTATTTATATTTAAAAAAATAAATCAAAATGAAAATAATAAACAATTATTAAAAAAAATTTAAAATTTTTTAAAAACCTATGGTGTGGCTGGCCTAATATTTTTTAGGGGTTTGCTAGAGGTTTTCTCCCTAATGTTTTCCTAGCATTCTCCTAGATTTACGTAGAACATGATTTAAGAAAAAAAAATTTGTAGTACCGTTTTTTTGCCAACAGATTAATTTTTATGAGTTAATATTTAGGTTCTAATGTTTTAAAACTTGTTTTTGGATTCAAAACTAAAACTTAATGGTGGAAAGTTAACTCTTTAGGGATAATATCATCTAAAATTGATTTGATCATCCTAAATTTAGTGCTAATGACTCAAATTTGGTGCTAATGCATAAAAAAATTAGTGGTGGAGGCCACTACAATTTTTTTTTTTTAAATCATGTTCTACGTAAAACTGGGAGAACGTTATAAGAACTCCTAGCATTTTCCTATTTTTTTATTAATAAAATTACAAAATTTTTTTATATATATAAAAAAAAAGTCTTCATCCAGTTTATTAATTTTGAGAAGCCTTCAATATATCTAAAGAGATGTGTTTCACAATTATAAAGAATAAATGGTTTAAGTGAAAATTAAGTGAAAAATATAAGTACAAATAAGAAAATGCGTTGAAAAACCAACCCCATATGTACAATTATCTTCAAAACAACTCCATGTTGTTTTTTCACTCAAAATACAAGGAAATAAAAAACATTTGGAAAGGGTTAGCTATAGATAGGAAAGGGTAACTTGGCGCAATCAAAGAAAATCTTCTATACAGAGGGCGTGGAAGAGACATAATAACCCCAAATCAAATTCATTATTTCCTTACCCTTTGCGTGGAAAAGACATAGTAACCCAAAATCAAATTCATTATTTCCTTATCAATTAAACTAAAATATATTACTTAAAAAGAACACTAACACAGATGAAATGAAACACACATTTTAACTAAAAAATTGGAACTTCATAGCATAAACAAAAGACAATTATAACCTATAAAGAATCATAAACACGATGAATTTAAGAAATAAATTAAGCTTCAACAAATGAGACTTACCTAGCAGAAGGGAAATTTATGTTTGTTAAACTACTTAGACACTGACTCTTAGTCACAGTTCAAAATAAAGAAGAAATTCCTGCAAAGTATAAGAGATGTTTATGTTTATTAATCTCATTGAGAGAGGTTGAATGTAATAATACATAAATAACATGGTGAGATTGACGCATTTAGTTTGTAGGGAATTTCAAGCCAACAAAGCAGGCGAAATTTATGTTTATTTTTATGAATAAGACTGCAATTTTTTTTTAATATTAATAAATTAAATAACTTCAAACTTTTTTAGAAAAAGTCTTGAAAAATAAGATTTTTTTTCTAAAAATGAAAAAATTAAAAATTAAAAATATCGTTTTAAAATAATAATAAAATAAAAAAAAACAAAGTTGTTTCTCCAATGCAGGCTTCTTAGTGGAGTACAAAACATTTAAAAAATAATATTTTCAACAGATGAAGGCTTCTCGTGAAATGCAGAATGTGGAATTATCTTTACGTTTTACATTATCACATTAATATTTATTCTTCTTGGTAAATGATGTTGAAATCCAGACTGGTAAAGCATGCCTTAGAACATAAAATGAGAAACAAAATGATATTTACTCTAGTTTTTTCAAACCACAGGACTGTCACGGCATGCGGGCACATATTCCTAAAATTCTGTTTTTTTGAACCAAAAATTTTAAAAATTAATACCATGTGCAGCTCTTAAAAAACAAAAAACAGCAGCTTTGTCTCCCATGTGCAAATCAAGTTTTAAAAAATCATTTAAATCGTATTCATTTAATAGTTCTGCTGCTAAAGGCTCAGGTTCAAGGAAGAAAAATCTTGATCCACAGGGACCATTCCTTCAAAAGTGGAATAAGATATTTGTACTCTCGTGTGTTATTGCAGTTTCACTCGATCCCTTGTTCTTTTATGTCCCTGTGATCAATGATGATGAGAAGTGCCTTGATTTGGACAGCAGGATGGAGATTACGGCTATTATTTTGCGTTCTTTCACAGTTATATTTTATGTACTTCATATTTTTTTTCAATTCCGTACTGGTTTTATTGCCCCCTCTTCTCGCGTATTTGGAAGGGGTGTTTTAGTTGAAGATGCTTGGGCAATAGCAATGAGGTATCTGTCATCATACTTCCTAATCGGCATCCTTGCAGTCCTTCCACTCCCACAGGTAAGGGAAACACTTTCTGCAGGCCATGATTTTCCTTTTTTGGGTTTATGCTTAGAGTTGGTTTTACGGGGATTGTATTCTATGCTATGCCTTATTTCTGTGGTAGATTACTCTATTAGTAACATGGGATGAAGCAGTGCTTGTGTTTCAGCAAGCAAAAATATATGTTCACCCTGCGCAGGAGGTTTGGGTCATTGTGTCTGTTACCCTGGTCATCTTTGGGGTACTTATTGCAATTCCACTTCACTTGGTGACCATTTGAAATTTTCTACATTTGTCCTCCCATCTGGACCTTTGGTTATATAAAATTCTTGTAGTAGGTGTAAGAATTAGTGCATTGTGCATGTTGACCTCCACTCTTGATTAAGCCTGTGGTAGTAAGTTGGAGGTTGACTTCAACTGCACAAATACTACTGTCAGGAATTGTTCGTAATAGTTCTCTGTTTCCCAAATCTTGCTCAAGTAATATTGTTTTGCATGGTTTTAAATTACTTGTTGACTCATAACTTCTTGTGATATGTTCAGGCAGTTAAAATTATCGTTCCGCATTTGAGAGGCTCAAAATCGTTGAATACAAAGAACTGGTTAAAATTTGTTGTTTTCTTCCAATATGTGCCGAGGTTTCTTCGAATATATCCATTGTATAAGGAAGTTACAAGGACTTAAAAAATATAAACCGGTTAATTTTTAAATGTTCGGTTTTTAAAATAATGAGTTAAAAAATTGGTTTAGTCTTATTTTTCAAAAAAAAAAAAAAAACAGGTTTACGCCACATGTCGCAATTTGAAGGCACTTTAAAAGAAGGTTTCAGCTATTATATATGATATATATGATTTGATGTGTATTATTTGTTTTCTTATTTGATTTGGACATTGATAGTGATTAATTTATGAAATAATTTATATATGGAAAACTCTTAAAATATAATTAAACGTTATTAATTACGCTAATCTTTAAGTGCATATACAAATGGTATGTGCCACTGTTTTCATGTGAACTTTGGCCTTCGTGGCCTTTTCCTTCCAAGAGTTCACCACTGTTGGGCAATGCCATAGGAGCCCCAAGCGTATTTATTTGCATTCTTTTCTTATTAAGCATATAGTAAATGAAAGTTCAATTGTCTCTCTTTCACATATATTTCTGACAATTAAGTGTTTGCTATTGTATTAGGTGCTTGGAGCCTTTTGGTACTTGTTCTCCATAGAACGAGAAGCCACATGCTGGCAAAATGCCTGTGAAAATAATACTACATGCAACCCGCGTTCTTTGTTTTGCGATGGTAACGCCGTGGGGGACATGAAGGGCAGTTTTCTGAATAGTTCTTGTCCAGTACAGAAACAAAACACAACACTCTTTGATTTTGGAATATTCCTTGATGCACTTGATTCTGGTGTAGTGGAGTCAACTGATTTTCCACAGAAGTTGTTTTACTGTTTTTGGTGGGGCCTGTGAAATCTGAGGTGTGCTTATATAGGATCTTTTTTTCTCTATGCTGCACCAGTTGCAACAATGATATTGCTTTGTGTATGTGCATGTTCATAACATAATTGATGTTTTTCATGTGATTATCATATTGAATTTCATTCATTGCACAATTGTTGGATATATGCAGAGAGCGGCAAGTAAACATGCTGTGGTTTAGACATAAACTATCTTCTATTCAGGCTTGGATTGTGATGACGTTTTTAGTGGCTCTTGGATGTCCTTTTATGCTGAGTGACATATATTATTGGTCACTTGTTTACTCAATCCACATTCTATCAGATTGCTTGGATGAGAAGGGATAAATGGTTATAAATAGGTTGATATTTCATATCAGATATGAAAATTTTCATAAATGTGTAAATGTATGTTTTTCAGGAGAAAGGAAATAAGAATTGTGAGCAAGTTGGAGAAGCAAAAGAGAGAGTTGGTTTAAGTTGGAGAAGTAAAATGGGTTGGAGGGAGACTGAAATTGATGTGGGTGGAAGTAATGAAAAAGGATAGTATTATTAAGGGGAAACTTTACAAAATCCCCTTGAACTTCTACCCGTTTTGAAATATCCCCCCTAAACTTCAAAAACTCTCAATTTACACCCCTAAACTTTCAATTACTCTCAATTTGGACCCATCCGTACAAATGATGGCACCAAATTTTTTAAAAAGACCAAAATACTCCTGATTTTCATTTAAAAAAAAAAAAACATTTTGGAAGTTGAAATTTTAAATAGTGAATTTTAAACAGTGACTTTTGTATAAAATTCCAACTTCCAGATATTTTTTTAAAAAATAAAAATCAGGGGTATTTTGGTATTTTTCAAAAATTTTGTGTCCTAATTTGTACGGATGGGTCTAAATTGAGAGTAATTGAAAGTTCAGGGGTATAAATTGAGAGATTTCAAAGATTAGTGATTTCAAAACAAATAGATGGTACATGGTACTAATTGGCAAACAGCTATCTTTATAGGTTACCCAGTTTTGTAGGAAGAATGATTCTTGTACCAGATACCAATCAGCTGGGATTAAGGCCTATTTGGGTTTACTATCCTTTCTGGAAGAAGAGTGGGTGGGTCTGAGCGTCCGCGTTTTTTGTCTCTGTGTGTGTGTGTGTATGTTGGGGTGTGTTGAGATTGGTGAAAAGGTGCAAGGATGTGGGATCTGACTGGGATGATATCTCATGAAGAAAGATTGAACCTTGTCTGTGACATGAACATTAAAGTTAGTTATATGCTAATTAGGTTTTCAGGTGTTAATGAGGACTGTTGAATCTTGATTCCTCTTTCTTTCATTTTCTGCCCCATGTGTAGAATTGCTCTTATCACATCGAGTGGTGCATTTCATTGTATTTCATGTGGAATTTTTTATCTCATTATGATGTGTATCCTTAGTGTATTCTATGTTGAGCACATAGCAGTTCAGTTCTGAAATTTTTGTTGATAATTATACTTGTGTTTTTTCCCCTGTTCTTCACTTGTGGATTATTGTCTGATAGTTTTTAGTTGCTTCTTTTGTTTTGGCCCTTCTCTTTTCTGGTAATTTATGTGTTCCATGCTTCCCTTATTCTCATTAGGTTCTCAGGTGTAAATGAGGCCTGTTGAATCTTGGTTCTTGTTGCTTGTAATTTCAGCCCCATGTACTGGTCTTATCATGTGTAGCCTAAGGCATTTTATTATATTTCATGTGGACTTTGTCACCTCATATGATATGTCTATTCTTAATGTGTTCTATGTTGAGCACATTGCAGTTCACTTCTGAAATTATTCTGATAATTTGTACTTTTTTTGTGTGTGTGTGTGTGTGTGTGTGCAGTTCTCTTGGCCAAAATCTTGCAACAAGTACCTATGTCTAGGAAATCTGCTTTGCAGTTTTCATTTCAATTTCTGGCTTGGTATTGTTTTCATTTCTGATTGGGAATATGCAGGTTGGTACAATTTTACTTCACAGCTTTTGGTCATGTATTTATTTTTGTGAGCATTATGATGAGTTCCAAAATTTTAAGTTGGATGCTTACTAGCTGATTGTATGGACACCTGTTACATTCTAAAGGATTTCTACCTCAAAGTTAATCCTTTATATTTTCGATACTTGGTCATGCATTGTTTGATATATCAGAATCCACAGCTTTATAAATTCAATGAAAGTCTATTATGGAGTGGTTTAATTAATGAGATCGATCTCAGTTTTAGTCTAGGTTATGATGAATTCAACATGTTTTGAGCAGACATACTTGCAATCCACAACTACGAGATTGGAGGAGATGAGAGTCAAGAGGCGTGATGCAGAACAGTGGATGTCACACCGTTTGCTCCCTGAGGATCTGAGAGAGCGGATTAGGAGATACGAACATTACAAATGGCAAGAAACTAGAGGTGTTGATGAAGAGAATCTGCTCCGTAATCTTCCCAAGGACCTGAGAAGGGACATAAAGCGCCATCTCTGTTTGGCGCTGCTCATGAGAGTGAGTTCCTCCCCCTCTATAACTTTTTTCTTTATCATCTTGCTGGGAATAAGAACAGAATCTTTGATCATTAAATAATAGATTTTCTTCATCACATTTATTCTGCTGAAATTGCACCAAGGTCGGCATGGGCAGCCAGGCTACAATCAATGTGTAATGCGATATCTATGGGTGGTACTCTTTGGAGTTATTTGGTTGTTGTACGTCAACTTGTTGGTTTATTAGGACGTTAAATAAGAGAAAAAAAAAAGTGTATTAGATGCAATTTCATCTTTCAAATGTGCAATTAGTAGGTAGGGATTATCCATGGGTGGGACAAAGGCCTTCTATTCCTTCATGATTAATACCCATATTGAAGCATCAAATATGACCATCATCTTTAGCAAATTCAGACGGTGTTCATACTCTCTAATTCACATTAACAGGATCTTGACCTCATCTTTAGCTATTGGTTACACACACCTGGTGGGACATGAACTCACGACTTCACCCTCCACCTTGCTACAAAGGGAGGAAGTAACCATTTGAGCTAAAGCTCATTGGCTTCCTGGTATTTGTGAAGTCAAAATGACAGCTTTGTCAAACGACATCACCCCTCCACTTTCCTACTGCTACCCTTATTTCAAAATTGATTAACATGCCAAATGAACAGGTTAAGACTGTCTGCAGTCCTGCCTCGAGGATTATTTTTGAAGATCTTCAACATGCATAAACTTCGATGATTTGAGACATATGAAACTTGTTCTTTTTCGTAATTAGATTGATAGGCACTTAGTTTGGAAATGGACTTCACTGTTAATTCCAATCGTGCTGACTAGTATTAATTTGGATTTCTATGCACCCTCAGTAATTGCTAAATTTAGGATTGATTCTCATTAATTATTTTGGATCTATTTAAGGTGCCAATGTTTGAAAAGATGGATGAACAACTGTTGGATGCACTGTGTGATCGTCTTAAGCCAGTGCTCTACACAGAGAAAAGCTACATTGTTCGGGAGGGAGACCCAGTTGATGAGATGCTCTTCATCATGCGAGGGAAGCTATTGACCATGACAACCAATGGTGGAAGAACGGGCTTCTTCAACTCTGAATATCTTAAGGCCGGTGACTTCTGTGGCGAAGAACTTCTTACATGGGCTCTAGATCCCAACACCTCATCTAATCTTCCCATCTCAACAAGAACTGTACAAGCCCTTATAGAAGTTGAAGCCTTTGCTCTAAAAGCGGATGACTTGAAGTTTGTAGCCTCTCAGTTCCGGCGGCTTCATAGCAAGCAACTTCGCCACACTTTCAGATTTTACTCTCAGCAATGGAGGACTTGGGCAGCTTGTTTCATACAGGCAGCCTGGCGCCGCTATAGTAAGAAGAAGCTTGAAGAGTCTCTCCGGGCGGAGGAGAATAGGTTGCAAGATGCATTGGCCAAGGCTGGCGGGAGCTCACCAAGTTTAGGCGCCACCATTTACGCCTCAAGGTTTGCTGCTAATGCACTTTGCGCATTACGGCGGAATAACACGGAAGAGGGTGCCAGAGAGAATCTCACCCATATTGCTTCAGAAACCAGCGGAGCGCGATTTTACTTCCGAAGAACAATAGGTGGACTATCCTTAGTGATTTACATGCTTGGTTTTGTTGTATTAAGGGTGAAACTAGAAGAATTGTTTTTCTTCCATGCAGAGAGTAGTAGAAAGTCATATTTATTATCTTCAAAAGGTAGTTCAATCGGTTGGGATCACGTTTAATAAAATAGAGGTTATTAATTTGCATCCTTTTTCCCCCCTTGTGTGAATATGTCAAAAAAGAAAAAAAAAAAAAAAAAAAAAAAAGAAAGAGTCTTCACATTGGCTCTGTGACTCTTCTGTATATTATGTTGTATATTGAATGAAATGATTTATTTTTTGGGTTTGTTTTTTTTAAGTACTCATTCTGAAGTCTTAAACTTGCATGTTTGGGATTGTGGTAGAGACGGGTCGATCTTGTTCGAACCCGTCCAACCAGATGGGGGTGGCTGGTTGCCTAAGTGTAGCCACCCCGAATTATTATTAATTTTTAATTTAATTAAATATAAATTTTTAATTTTTTTATTTAAAAATATACATATTTTATTTTTAACTACGTATATAAACATGTGTCAATTTCGTAATGGTTTTGATGTCATTTTCTGTTAAATTTTAGACGGAGGTACCATTTTCGTCTTTTTATAAACCTGAGGTACTTTTTGTGATGAAAACTAAATTTTAAAGGATAAAAAATAAAGTTGTTAAACTATAGGGGACAAAAATGTATTTAACCCTAAAATGAAATATTTTAACTTAGGTCCTTGAGATGCTGCTCAATTTGTTAGGACCACCACTAATGAAACTAAGGTTATTAGTTCGAATTCTTTTCTTTCTTTTGTATGGACATAAAAAAAAAAAAAAAAGAAAAAGAAAAAGAAAAATTAAACTCATATCCATTACTCTAATAAAAAATATAATCAATTGTCCAAAAAAATTAAATTAATAAAAAATAATGATCAATTTAATAATTTATTAGTATATTATAATTTTTTTGGGTTGAAAATAGTAAATAGTTTGGCCATTTAAAAGTCGTTTTAGTTATTGACAATGAATTTCTATACAGCTTCACGTACGTAATCATTTCCTATTCGACAGTACCCTTCTCTTTTATTTACTCCTCTTTTTGGCTTGTGGGTAGGTGCCACAGCTTCAAGGAAAAAGTGACCAACTTTTACAATTGATCTGCGACTATCTAATGCTGAGAGAAGCGCCAAGTGTATTGAGAAAGGTAGTTTCTGAGGAGAAGAACTTCTAGAATGGGGGTTGGAACGCTCTGCATTACCCGACCTATCCGACCTTCCAATCTCTCTCAGAAGTCAGAACTTTGAAAACTCATACAAAAGTTGAAGTCTTTGCTCTAATGACCAACGACCAGAGGACTATGGTTTCCAGTGGTAAACTCAAAGGATTCTATAAAGGAGATCGAGCTAGTAGTGCTGTAACGGAAGAGATCGATCTATTGCAAGAGATCAAAGCTAGAAGTTGTGGGTTTTCGATCGGTAGATCTAACCTCACCTCTAATAACCCAAACAAAAGATAAGGAAAAAAAAAGGAAGTATCAAAGAGGAAATAGGGATGAGAAGTACAAGAGTTCTGCTTGGGAGAGGAGGGAAGGGTTTTTTTTTTTTTTTTTCGGTTGTAGAGACTAGAGAGCGTTTGGGGTAGAGAGAGAAATGGAGATGTGGGAATGCGCCTTTTATTATTATTATTTTTTAGGGTCCAATCATTTGTTAGTCTTGTTTGATGACATGAGCTTATTTAAGGTTCTTATTTAGCCTCACTTTGCCCATGGTTGGCTTCTTATTAGCCGACGTTGGCTCTAATATGTTTTAGCCCAAGTTGTTCAGCCTATTGTTGTTCATGGCCCATCTTTGGCCACCATTGCTAGTTGCTACAATCTGGCCACCGCTTCTAAATTTTAATCGGGGAAAAATATAAAATAGCTTTTTAAACTATGAGTTAATTGCAATTTGGCTTTTTATTGTTCAAAATATAATAAAATAGCTCTCCAAACTATCAACCAGTTACAATTTGGTCACTCCGTTAGTCAATACTGAAATTAGATGGAAAATACAAAACGCCGTCTTTTTTGAGGTTAAGTTACTAAAATGCCTTTTTAGAAAATAAATTAATTTAAAAAATGCCCCCCAAAACAACATTGTTTTGAGAAAAAAAAAAAAACTGTGGTTTAGGGGTAGTTGGCGAGCCACCCCAAACCTGTGGGGGTGGCTCGTTGGCCACCCCCAAGCCTGTGGGGTGGCTCATCGGCCACCCCATAAACCATCATTTTTTTATTTTTAAATTTTTTAAAAATATAGATTATTCTTACGAAATTACAATTTCAAATGCACTCTTATTGTTGTTTGCTACATCTCCTAAAATCTCTTAAATTTTCATGTGTTTTAAAAAAACTTTTCAAAATTTAAAAACTCGCAATTTTACGTTGCAAAATTTTTAATTCAATGCAGTCTATCTTCTCTAAGTTTTATTTTTTTCTAAATATAGATTATTTTTACAAAATTACAATTTTAAATGTACTTTTATTATTAATTGCCACATCTCCTAAAATCTCTTAAATTTTCATGTGTTTTAATTTTTTTTTTTCAAAATTTAAGAACTCACAAATTTACGTCACATAAATTTTAAGGGTTAAATACTTCATTAGTCCATAGGGTTTGAAAACTTTTTTTTTTCTTTCCTAAGGTTTGGAAAGTGATCAAATTAGTCCCTATGGTTTTGAAAAGTGACAAAGTCAGTCCATCTGTCAATTGACCGTTAGTTGACTTAACGGACTAACACGTTGACTAATTAAAAGTTGACACGCGGCCACATAATTAATTTTTATTTATTTTTTTAAAAAATATTTTTTTTATTTTTTTTTTTAAAAAAAAGAGAGAAAAAAAAAGAAAAAGAAAAATGAAAAACCTCGGGGAGGACACACAAGGATCTCTGAAAAAAACATACAACATGTAATTGTAATTAAGCACAAAGGGAGATCTTAAAAGTGAAAATGAATTGAATTACATATAAAACAAAACCCAATTGAAAATTGATTTTTTGATTTTTCCAGGTTTAGTTTAGACCAGAACAAAACCAGTGATTTCCCCATTAAAGATTTAAGCTTTATCAATGTATGCCATATAGGCCGCAGCGCCATCACTGGGAAAACTAAAGCCACCTTCGATGGAGCCGATACCGTGGATGGAGATACAAAGACCCAAATTTGCAATAGCCTTCAACAACTATATCAGAGCCTTTCAAATGATGTCAACAATGGTAGATTGATCAAACTAAAAGAACCATACATGATACAGCAAACCTGTCCAGGAAAAGCCTTTCAATCAAGCTCTCCATGGGGTGGCCGAGCCACCACTTGGTGCCCAAGCGTAGCCACCCCTAGGTTTTTTTTTTTTTCCTCTTTTTTTTTTTTTTTTAAAAAAAATATATATTTTAAAATAAAAAATTTAATCATGTGGCCACATATTAACTTCTAATTGGTTCACATGTTTAGTCCGTTAAGTCAACTAATGATCAACTGACGAATGGATTAATTTGATCATTTTTTAAAATCACATGGACTAATTTGGTCACTTTTCAAATTCTAAAGAGAAAAAAATAAAGTTTTAAAACCCTAAAGATTAATGAAGTATTTAACTCAAATTTTAATTTAACGCAGTCTATCCTCTCTATCGGACCGCCAAAAAATGTGTAATTTATCTTTAAAAGAGGAAAACGAGTTACCGAAAGTATAGCCGCAGAAGAACAGTCGTTGATGTCCCAAGAACCGGGTAGATCTCATTCTCATGTCTTTGACTGGGAGACTTCTGGAAGCTGTTAGCTGTGCAGTTTTGTATACGTTGAACTCTAAGTCAACGCGTAAATTAAATTATACTCTAGTTTGAGTTTATTTTTATATTTTCGATTTAATTTTTATTTCTTAACTCCCCGCATGATATCTAGTTATTGCGATAGCGAGGTTATTATTATTATTATTTTATTTTTTGGGTGAGTGCAACGTCGGGGTTTTAGTCAATTAGCAAACTCTGCACAAGTAATCCTTTTTTTTTTCTTCAATATATTTCTTCTCATTATTTTGCTGGGAAGTTGCCAAGTTTGAATTATTCCTGCTTTACCATTCGCTCTGACTTGACTTTTGTAATAATATATTAAATTTTTGTTAGTTTTTGAGCCATTTTCGTGTATATAAAAAAAAAAAAAGACAAAACAAAACAAAATAAATAGACCCGAAACTTATTGTAAAAAACAAAAAATAAAAGAAGAAGGGGAAATTAGTTTTACCCCCATGAACTATCATTCTCTTCATTTCGTTTAACTACAAAGATTCATAGACCCCCATGAGCAATTTTTGTTACCAGACACCGCATCGTCGGTCAAAAGCATAAATCGAAGCGATATTCTGGCCATTCAAACATTATTCGTTAATCAGCAATCACATTAAGTGATCTTATTCATGTTGATCGTATTTAACGTTCTTGACTAGCGGTAGGGGTCGTTAGTATGAAATAGTAGTTTGTCTTAAGTAGTATGAGAGAGAGAAGACATAACGAATAAATAACTATTTATAATCATCAGCAAGAGTTGCTCTTGCATGTTTGTTACTTGCAGATGCAGCTGCAGTACCTCTTAAGTACTCCCACAGCAGAGATCCAATTTCTGCCACTCTTTGCTTTCTCCAGACCCTTGTCTCCTTTGCTCATCTTGATCCAGTTATCAGGTTCAATTCTCCAACCCATAGTTTTTTTTAATCCATTTTTAAGTGATTTTACAGATCCCTCAATTTACTTCTTCATATGATCATCATGTCTTATATATGCTGCAGAAGTGGAGTTTGTCTCATCTGTTTTCCATTTTTTTCAGGAATCTTACTTCGATAGTACTCTTGTCGTTGGAAAAGTAGTTCGTGGGTACTGGGTGAGGACGTTGAATAAGTCATAAGCTTAATTAATTCAGTTATGAGTTACAATGGCCGGCATCGGCAAGATAAAGGATTGAGGTTAATTAGCTTCTTCTTCTTCTTTCTTCCTCCTATCATTGTAAACATTTCTCAACCGATTTTTTTATGTGGGTGAAAGGCACCATTAATTACAGCATCTTGCAAATGTTTTGTTTGTAATTAATTAACTAGATTTATCATCAAATGGTTTTCATAACTTTAATGCTCTGTTTATTTCCTGTCCTTATAATGGTCCAGAGATAATTGCTTGAGTGTGACTCATAGTAGATTTTATCTTCCAACAATATATATAGTTTCTTGGTCAAAAATAAATTTTTATTGATTGATTAGAATCCTAAAAATAATCATTAAAATATCTTTGGTTGCCGTCGATGGTTGGGAGACAATTTTTTAATTTTGGGGACTTGCCGGCAACAAAACAAAACAAATTTAGGGGAAATCAGAACCCAAATTAGGGGAGAGGAGAGCTGGAGGGAGTTAGAGAAAGAGAAGGAAGCAGAGAGTTTTTATTTATTTTTTTATATTGGCCCGTTAAGGAAAATTTTTCTTTGACTACGTAAACATTTTAGGTTAACTTGTACTTTGGAAAATGCTGTTCCTCTCCTCTGTAGTTGTTACTCTAATCTCAAAATTAAATAATAAAATTCGAGAAATAAAAATTAATTATTTAATTAATAATTAACATGATAAATATTACATTTAAGTTGTAATAATAGGACGACTTGTGTCTCCAAGAGGTAGTTCAATTGGCTGGGATTACGCCTAATGAAGCGGATGTCATTAGTTCAAATCCCCCTCCCTCCTCTTGTATAGACATGTTAAAAAAAAAAAAAAAAAAAGGACGACTTGTAGTCAAAGCTATATCCAAAGTAGCACTCCTTTTTTATTGCACTATACTGCTAAAAATGGGTTTGTGCTTATAAGCTTGGTATAGTGAAAAACATTATAGCATATGGGGGTTGTATTTAGTTGTATTTTTTAAACGGTCCAAATTTAATTCTACTCGCTCTCTCTAAAACTTGTATACAACTAGATCAATTGAAAGGATATTGGAAGAACAAGTTCTGATTAACCTGATTCTTAATTTGCTTGCTATATATGTTGTGTTCAGGAATCGGGATATTGAGGGGCAAGTTTCCAAAATTGATGGAGATGATTCCGGACAAAAGAGAAGAACAAAAAAGACAATTCTTGACCCAGAGGGGCGGCTGCTTCAGTGGTGGAATATAATGTTTGCAGTGTCATGTGTGATTGCAGCAACAGTGGACCCTTTGTTCTTTTACCTTCCTGTCATCAATGGAGATGCCAAGTGCGTGTCGTTGGATAAAAGATTGAAGATTGTAGCCATTACTTTGAGATCTGTCACAGATTTCATTTATGTTTTGAATATAATCTTACAATTTATTTGTCCTTACATCGACGAGGACTCTCGTAAGCTTGGACGAATTATAATAGTTCGAGATCCTCGGCAAATAGCAAACCGCTACTTCTTCTCCCGCTACTTCGTAATTGATGTTCTCGCTATTCTTCCCCTCCCACAGGTAATTAAGGAAAACTATCTCATTAAAATTCCCTAAACATACATAGCCATGGCTCGGGGGAATGTTATTGCATATAAACTGCACATATTTTACACTCCTATAATTTGTGCAGGTTTTATTTCCAATTATTTTTTCGAAAGTGAGAGGTTCAAGATTTTTGGACAAAAGGAAGTTCCTGAATGCTGTTGTTTTCTGCCAATATGTACCAAGAATTCTCCGAATCTACATATCATGGATAAATCTTACCAAGTCTGCCAGTAAACTTGCTAGACTTGTTTGGATTAAAGCT
The DNA here is from genome assembly GCA_013348765.1 of Carpinus viminea. NCBI lineage: Eukaryota > Viridiplantae > Streptophyta > Magnoliopsida > Fagales > Betulaceae > Carpinus > Carpinus viminea. The sequence goes on from CP054673.1 coordinate 1,220,818, forward strand.
GCATTTAATTTCTTTCTCTATATTCTTGCCAGCCATGTAAGTTTGATTATCAATATCATGTTCATTTTAGGTCGTCATAATTTTTTCTTATTGCTTATTTCATTTTTTTTTTCAATAAGTGTTGTATGCTTATCAAGGTTTCCTTAGATTTCTGTATAAAATGAATAGACCTTGGTAAATCATAAGCATGCATTGCGCACCTACTTTTTATCCATGTGTGATTAATTATATAGTACTACCCTTTCTAGTCTAAACTGTCTAAACTTGACACTTGAATGAAAGTACCTAGTTAGGACCTATGCCCTATTTAGAAATGTTTGATACTATATTTTTATTCGACAATGGATCACATAGTGCTAATGAGACAGTTTTGAGTAACCTTTAAATTGCTATATCCGTAGGATTGTCTCTTTCTTTTGTAGTTCTGCTGTAGAATATCTACAAAATTGACTGATCTTTAAGAGAATTGTTGGTTTTTAGGTACTGGGTGCCTTTTGGTATTTATTTTCTGTCCAACGAGAGACGGCTTGCTGGCACGAAGCTTGTAAAAATCATATTGGATGTACCCCAAGTTCTTTTAGCTGCAAGCAACCTTCAAGCGATCACGCATTTTTAGATGATTATTGCCCTGTACGAACACCAAACACAACGCTCTTTGATTTTGGAATATTCTTGGAAGCCCTTCAATCTCATACTTTGGAGTCCACAGATTTTCCACGAAAGCTCTCGCACTGTTTTTGGTGGGGCCTACGAAATTTGAGGTTTGCACATGTTAAACTCTTTTTACGACCATAAGAGACAGTAAATTTTCTTTCTTTTTTCTTAAAAAAAATTAATTACCATTCATGCATCCAAAAGAATACTACATTATTCTGATATATATATATATATATATATATATATATATATATATATACTTATATTACTATCTAATACTTGATAGTTTCTCTGATATTTGCAGTTCTTTTGGTCAAAACCTTCAAACAAGTACATATTTCTGGGAAAACTGCTTTGCAGTTTGTATTTCAATCTTTGGCTTGCTATTGTTTCTGCATTTTATTGGGAATTTGCAGGTTGGTGCTCAACATGTTTTTAATCTTTGGGAGCTTGATTATATAATTATGTGTATGAGTTTTAGAGATGGTTTCGTTATACACGCATGCGTGTAGAAGGACTCAACATGCACTTGTTATTAGAATATTGATTAATTAATTATGACTAAATTTATCATTATCTATCAATCAAAGATTTCAAGATGAGCTGCAATTTATCAATAGAATTTGATAATCGATCTAAACTTGTCATGCATGTTTCAGACATATATACAGTTGGCAACCGAAAGGTCAGAAGAAATTATAAAAAACATGAGAGTTAAAGAACGAGAAATAGAGCTATGGATATTTAGAAACCAGCTCCCTGGTAGTATAAAAGAGGAGATCATGCCCATCGTTCAACACATGCTGGAAGAAAAGAAAGATGTTGACGTGCAAAACCTACTCTCTCATCTTCCCATTGAACTTGGAAGGAAGATTAAGCGCTATATCTGCTTACCCATGCTAAAGCAAGTGAGTTCCCTTCCCTTCCTTTTTTATAATTTGATTGGATTAATATTGTGAAAAAGTTAAATACAAATATTCTTATTAATTAGTCTTCTCGATTGTTTGTTTGCTAGGTGCCACAGCTTCAAGGAAAAGGTGAACAACTCTTACAGTTGATCTGCGACTATCTCAAGCCAATGCACTACAACCAGCACAACTACATTGTCAGGGAGGGAGAACCACTTGATGCGATGCTCTTCATAACGCAAGGCATCATATGGAACTTCACGACCAGTACTATTAATGCTGAGAGAAGTGCCAAGTGTATTGAGAAAGGTAGTTTCTATGGAGAAGAACTTCTAGAATGGGGGTTGGATTCCCCTGCCTTACCCAACCTATCCGACCTCCCAATCTCTCTCAAAACTGCGAAAACACATACAAAAGTTGAAGCCTTTGCTCTAATGGCCAACGACTTGAGGACCATAGTTTCTAGGCGTACTGAAGCAGTTTCTTCTGTACAAGCATTAACTGTAGCAGCTTTCCGGCGAATTAATGAAAGGAATAATATTGAAAAGTCTCTCCAGTTGGTTGCAGGGAAGAGGAAAATTGAATTGTCGTCTGCCCTGTTGCCCAAGGGGAACGACAAAAGCTAGTTCTCATGCTCTTGGTGTTTCAAGCCTATCTTACATGTTGAAAATTTAGAAGTAGTTTGTTTTAGAGGCCTTTGCATTGAGTTGTGTACAAAAATAGATTATTTGCTGAACGTAGGCCCATGTTGGGATGGGCTTGGGTTTGCTATATGGTGGCAATAGATGGTTTGGCCGATTGTATCCGGGTAGGGTCAGGGTGTTTTGGAAGATTCACTTGAAGACCCAATTAGGCATTTTCCGAGCGTGAAGCTTCTGATCTTGCCCATGATTTGTCCGGTGAGAATGAACAAAATGTAATGGGATATTGTTTTGTTTCATTAATCGTATATATAGTTAATTGTGTCATTTAAAATTTTACACGATGTGACAATATATATACTTGTGCTTAAATATGTCAGAGAGAGCACTGTAGCCGAGCTGCTCTTAAGGTGGTTTAACCATTTCTAAAGGCTAAAAAAATTAAATAAATAAAAATTGCATGGTAAAAAGCTTCCCTTTACATTGGTTTTATTCTATTTCATGTGTGCCCCCTATGTCCATGTGTGCTGCCTTTGTTTCATTGTGTTGTTTATGGCCTTAACATGCATGCATGTAATGGGTCTATTTTTGAAGAGTTTACCCCATTTCTGTTTTAGGATTACTCACTTCTTCTTCCGTTCGGATCAAAAGTGAGAAGGATCCCTCACTGTAGCACTTTTTCCTTATTCAATTAAAATAAATAAATAAAAAATGCATGTACTATACATTTTATATGATGATTTTTTAACCTTCCCTGAGAGGAAGAAGGTGAGGATGACGTCAAGTGATCATTGTGCCTCTTTTGCCCTGGGTAACACACTATGGATCTATTTTAAATTAATTAAAAATTCCATATATAAACATAATTTATAATTTTTTTGAGCTGTGCAAGGAGAAAACTTTTCTTATATGTTTTTAGGTGGGTATTATTCATCTACCGGTCTAATGCTGACTTGTATGCAGTATTCCTTTTAAGAAGTATAAAAGATTGTTTTGGACCAAAGAAACAAAAGGAAAAAAAAAACTAAAAACTAAAAACTAAAAAAAGGGGAAGAAAAGCTATATACATATATTCAGCGGTGAAGTATGGATTGTCAAAATTAATGGATTTCATTATAGAAGGAATGTGTGCACATTTAGCTAAGAGTTGGACGTATCAATTTCTTTGACTATTTTATAAGTATGATTATCATGTAAGCTTAACGATATTATTTATATATATATTTGAACATGCATGGAACTTAAGGCACGACAGATGGGATCTAGACAAAGCTAGCTTCAATGATTCCATTTACTAGTAAATCATTGTCATTATACGAAGAGGAGTTGATATTTATTTATTCTTAAAGTAATGTGAACGTGAGCTTTTCATTTATTTATTTGAGAGGTAATTTCACTTTATACCTCTAAATTATCACGCGATTTGACAAGCTCTCAAACTTCAAAATATTTCAATTTGAACACTTGAACTTTCAATTGCAGTCAATTTGGACTCTTTTATTATTTTAAATGTTAAAAGTGAGATAGTGATATTTATACTCTTGAATTTTTTATAAAATTTCAAATTTATCTTTTATTTTAAATTAAAAAAAAAGTAAAAAAAAAACAAAAATTAGAAATATTTTAGTCTTTCTAGGTATTGTCTTTAAAAGTTAACGACTAAATCTGATGGAGGGGTGAGCTTGTCAAATTGCGTAATAATTTAGAGGTTAAAAGTGAAGTTACTTTTTACTTAACCCCATGATATATATTGCAATGTCAAGATTTTATTCAATTAACAAATTAATTAATTGCACAACAAGTTATATATAGTTCTTAAACGTTTTATTTTACTAGGAAGTTGCCTATTTCCATTTTATTCTGGACTAGCTACCATTCGGTGGTCGACTGACTTGACTTTCGAATCAGTATTGAATTTTCATTAATTGCTGAGAAGACTTGAAGGATATGCATGCGTGTCAAAAAAGCAAAAAGAAAGACTTGAATTAGGATGCCGGTCCGACAAAAAAACAAAACAAGAAAAAGAGAGGAAGACACCACGTACGGATAGTCGTAAAAAAAAAAAATAACGAATATATATTTATAACTGCGACAGTTGCTGATCTTGTTGATTAGTTGCAGCTGCAGATCGAGTCTCCAATCCTACAACAAATCCAATTTTGCCAATCTTTGCTTTGCCCAGATCCCCATCTCCATTGCTCTCCTCCATCGAGTTAATTATCAGGTTCATTTCACTGTTTATATTATAATCTCTAAGACGACACAAATTTATAACTATTTTTTCTTATTACATTTCATTTTAAATACCCATGAAATATGTATCTGATGCCAAGCATTAATGTTTTCTTGGTCTGAGTATTTGCATTGAGATGCTATATATAGCTTATATGGTGCAGAGTCTTACGTTTCTTCCCTGAAAGAAATCATATATATGGTGCACAACCTGAGAGATTGCACTTAAATTTTGCATTTTCTGAGGTTGCACTTAGATTAATATATATATGGAAAGTGGTGTTTTGTCGTCTAATCTGTTTTCCAGTTTTTAAGGAATCTAATCTCATATTTTTGTCGTTGTAATATATTTGAAGTTCGGGGTGGTGGGTGAGGACGTTAATCACTTAATTGTATCGTTTATAAGCTTGAGATATGAGTTCCCGTGGGCATCGGCATGCGCAAGACAACTGGATGAGGTTAGCATCTTCTACTACTTCTTCTTCTTTTATATGTTCTAACTTATATATATATATATATATATACTCTTTACAGAAAGAAAAAAAAAAAATTAATTCCTTATTTCCTTATAGATATGATAATTATTATCATTGCAAATATGAGAATAATCAGTATCCATCATTATATATTATTATTTTGTTTTATTAACTTCTTTTGGTTCTTAAGGCTTTAACAAGGTAGCTAGTCCAACTTTGAACCGATCTCTTAAACGCTGTTGAAAACAAATCTTTCTTTCTTAATTTCTTCTCGTGAAGAACTTGCTTAATTCCCCAGTTACCCTTCCCTTGATCGGCTAATGTGTTCGACAAGTCGTTGTCCCATGATTTTGATTTTATCCATTCTATCTGAAATAGAAATAATTTATTTTAGGAGGAATGTTAAAGGCTCATCTTTTTTGCCTAACAAATGTCCAACTTTTGCTTTCTTTTGTAATTAAAAAAATAAAAAATGAAAAAATGAAAAAAATTTCTGAAGCAATAATATATATTTTTGGTCTTTCTTTTTTTTTTTGATTTTTTTTAAATGAAAAATGGTATTTTTCTTCATAATAGTAACATTTTTTTTATAAAAAAAATGACATTATTATGAAGAAAAATATCATTTTCATTTTTTTTAAATACCCCAAAAAAAAAGACCAAAAATATATATTTGTTGGGCAAAAAAGTTAGGTTTGTATAGCCTGTCTTTTTTCATTTTTCATTTAAAAAAAAAAATTATCAAAAAAGGCAAAAGTTAGATATTTGTTGGGTAAAAAAGTTGGGTTTAAACCATAAGTGGTGAACTTACATTCTCAATAATTAATAAACTTTCATAATCAATTAGTCATTTATTTTTGTTTTTAATAAGTGATGATTAAAGTATTGATTTTGACTGTCACATCGTTCATCAACTTATATTGCATTTATATAATAGTCTGTTAAATAACATTACTTACTAAATTTTATAGTAAGTTGTTATATAGTGAATATATTGTTATATCATCCAATTTTTTTAAATGACGTAATGGTTAGATATATATAATAAAACAAAATTATAAAAAAAAACGTAACGCTTTATGAGAATCATACCTTTAGCTTATAAAGCAAAAGTCACTAGTCACTAGTTCACATTCACTTCCTTTCCCTTTGCGTGGATATGTAAAAATAAAATAAAAATCAAGCACTAAAATAAATAAGGGCCGGAAATCATGTTGCATACAGGCATACTGGCATAGTTCCTCCTCAAAAATATATAGCCCGTATTTATATATATAGCCGTCTTTTTTATGTTTTGTTCAGTGCATGCCTGGATGGGCTGAAAAATTAATTGAAGATGATGGTTGTTGGGTGTCTCATCAGTTGTTACTACACATTGAAAATATGAAAAATATTTTACATAAGAGTAAAAAAGAAATATCATTAACCTGATTAGTTCTTTGCTTGTTATATTGTGTACGTACGTTCAGGGATCAGGATATGGAGGGGGGGCAAGTCTCCGAAATTGATGGAGATGATTCAGGACAAAAGAGAAGAAGAATAAAAACAATTCTTGACCCAGAGGGGCGGCTGCTTCGATGGTGGAACATGATGTTTGCTGTGTCGTGTGTGATTGCAGTATCAGTGGACCCTTTGTTCTTTTACCTTCCTGTCATTAACGAACATAAGAAGTGCTTGTTGTTTGATAAAAAATTGAAGATCGTAGCCATTACTTTACGATCTGTCACGGATTTCATTTACGCTTTGAACATAATTTTGCAATTTATTTGTCCTTACATCGACGAGGAATGTCGTAAGCTTGGACGAATTAAGGTGGTTACAAACCCTCGACAAATAGCAAAGCACTACTTCTTCTCCCGGTACTTTGTAATCGACCTTCTCGCTACTCTTCCCCTCCCACAGGTAATTAATGGACTACGACACTTTTCTTTTATATGCATGCTTATGAATTGTTTTGTTTTAGTTAATGTTATTTCAAGTTTAACCGCAAGGATTATTATTGATTATGTTTTGTCCAGGTTTTATTTCCAATTATTTTTTCAGAAATAAGAGATTCAAATTATTTTAACAAAAGGAAGTCGCTGAATGCTGTTATTTTCTGCCAATACACACCAAGAGTTCTCCGAATCTACATATCATGGATGAATCATAGCAAGATTGCCAGCAAACTTGCTAGAATTGTATGGGTTAAAGCTGCATTCAACTTCTTTCTCTATATTTTTTCCAGTCATGTAAGTTTTATTATTATCAATATCATATATTCATTGCTTATTTCAATTTTTCTTCAGTAAAACTGTAAAGGGTCGAATCAACCTCGATAAATCATAAGCATGCATTGCGCACATGCTACATATCCACGTGTGATTATAACTTACTCTTATCAAAGCCGTTTAAAAGCCCACAAGTTTTTGTGGTTGGCTATACTTTATCAATGTATTATAGATTACTCTCTTGCAAAACTGATCTCTTTTTTGTATTTTTTGATAGGATATCTGCATAATTTACTGATGTTTATGTGACTTCTGGCCCTTTAGGTATTGGGTGCCTATTGGTACTTTCTTTCAGTGCAACGAGAGATGGCTTGCTGGCACACGGCTTGTAAAAATGACAGTAAATGTATTTCAATTTCTTTTAAATGCAATCATTCTTTAAGCGATCTCACATTTTTAGAGGATAAGTGCTCTGTAGACACATCAAACACGACGGGCTTTGATTATGGAATATTTCTTGGAGCCATTCAATCTGGTAATTTGGCATCCACAGATTATCTACAAAAGCTTGCATACTGTTTTTGGTGGGGCTTAAGAAATTTGAGGTTTGGACATGCTACACTCTTTGTCGAGAAGAGTTTCAATTGTCCTTGTGCTTACCATTGCTAGCTAGAATGTTACCATTGTTATAATATTATCATATTTGGCTAAAATATTTTCAAATATTCTCAACATATATTTCTTAATTATTCACTACCGAAATTAGCCATTGTAAATCAATTAATCATTATTTCTTAAGTTTACATTTAGTGCATTTTTTTTCACTGGTTTAATTAATTAAATAAATAAATAAGTCATTCTATTGCAGAGTTTAGACATAAGAAATACAAACCTTTTTTTTTTTTTTTTGGATGAATATAAAAATATATGTATACAAGCTTCTTTTTCATAATTCTTTAGGCTTGTAATCTTGCTGGTTTCTATTTCTTTATCTTGAGCCCTACATACAGCTTAATTTACTTATACTTTCAACGTAAATCCTTTTAGATTTATTTTTTAATTTTTACTTTGAGCATATTATATTATTATGATATTTCTATCTCATACATGATCATTCTCTCCAATTTTTGCAGTTCTTTTGGTCAAAATCTTCAAACAAGTTCATATTTCTGGGAAAACTTCTTCGCAATTTTTGTCTCAATCTTTGCGTTGCTCCTGTTTTTGTATTTCATTGGAAATGTGCAGGTAGGCGCTCAATTTTTTTTTTTAAGCTTTAGGGCACTTGATTATATAATTATGTACAGCATTATATATATAGTTTTGTTTCTACATTACATATAGAAGGACAAAAGGGCATTTTGAAGAGTTTTTGTGCCAATCATAAGCTTTTATTTTTGTTAATCATTTTATTTTTTTAATGAAAAAGACAGGAAAGGACAACCAAAAAGTTGACATTAGTCTCCATTTGAACATCACCATAGGTACCAAACAAGAAGGGTATTCTAGACAATCTCTATTAGGATATAGACAACGATAGGAAATGGGCAGAGATGTTATATATGAACGACATAAACTATTTTCTAAAGCTGCCGATATTGTTGTTCATCAAATAATTCTAAAAGTTCTTTTTGTGTTCCTCTAAGAGTGATGTAATTATTAAAATTATAATTTAATCAAAATACAATAATGATTAATTACAATCTCAGTGATGATTTTAATAGTTACATCATTCTTAGAGGGACATAATAGAAATTTGTAGCATTACTCGTTGTTCATCTCATACGTAATACTTTGTAATTTCATAATTCATTTAATTAATTAATTAATTTTTTTTTTTGAGAAATTGGTTTGGCTTCACTTCATATAAATAAAACTTCTAATGCTTATTAGTTAATATATATGCTTAAAAATATTTAACTTAACTGTTAAATATATATATATATATATATATATAAGAGAATGAAAAATATATATTCTTTTTAAATACTGTATGGTAGCAAATTCAATTACTTTATTTTTGGCTGATGAATAAAATTATTTTCTTCCTTTACGTTTTCTTTCTCCATACTATATATATGCTTTAATGATATATAGATGATTTTTTTTTTTTTTTTGGAGGTTAGATTATATTATGTAACTTGTGTTGCTTATGCTTTGTCAAAGGTTACTGAGAGTTGAAAAATTATCTACGTACTTAATTTTATGTCCAAGTTTTGTAAATTTGTTAATAATTTTGATATCTGCTAATTTTTCTATCTATCTATCTATTATTATTAAGAGAGGTATCTATATATCTAGGTGTTAGAGCATTGATTAAATGATTAAATTCATGATTTTGTATCAACATATATAAGATTTAAGGATAAATTCTATTTATCAATATAATATGATGATTTGAACTTGTCATGTAACAGACATATAGACAGTTGGCAACTGAAAGATCTGAAGAAATTATACAAAATATGAAAGTTAAAGAGCGAGAAATAGATTTATGGATAGATAGGAACAAACTCCCTAGGCGCATGAAAAAGGAGATCATGCCTAACGTTCAACGCATGCTGGAAGAAAAGAAAGATGTTGATGTAAAGAATCTACTGTGTCATCTTCCTAGTGAACTTGGACGCAAGATTAAGCGTCATATCTGCTTACCCATGCTTAAAAAAGTGAGTCCCCTTTCTTTCTTCCTTTTCCCCTTTTAATTTTTTTCTTCTTCCTTTTTGATAAGTGACGACTCTAATTATTATAATACTTATTAAATATTCGTGATAACAAATATTACCAATTCTATCTCTATCTATGCTTCCTTCACGTAATTACTTCCTTAATTGAAATTACCATTTCTCATTTCTCCTTTCTGGTTTGTGCTAGCTAGGTCCCGCAGCTTGAAGGAAAAAATGATCAACATCTGCAATTGATCTGCGACTATCTGAAGCCAGTGCACTACAAGCAGCACAGCTACATTGTCCGGGAGGGAGAACCACTTGATGCGATGCTCTTCATAACCCAAGGCATTATATGGAACTTCACAACCAGTAATGCTGGGAGAAGAAGCGCCATGTGTATTGAGAAAGGTAGTTTCTACGGAGAAGAACTTCTAGAATGGGGGTTGGATTCCCCTGCCTTACCCGACCTATCCGACCTCCCAATCTCTCTCAAAACTGCGAAAACGCATACAAAAGTTGAAGCCTTTGCTCTAATGGCCAACGACTTGAGGACTATAGTTTCCAGGCGCACTGAAACAGTTTCTGCTGTACAAGCAGCTTTACGGCGCTTTAATGAATTGAAGAACATTGAAATTTCGTCTATGTTAGAGTATAGATAGTAAGTCATCCAAGGATTAGGCCTGAAGCACATGTGTCGGACAATTTATTTCACTCCTATTCAAACTCTAAAGCTCACACAGGTCCTCTGTTTCAGATACTGTCGATATAGCTATCAACCAGGAAGATATTTGATGATGGAAGAGATAGAAGAGATATTCAAAGTCGCATTGGTAAAAGATCAGAGATTAGTAACAGCTATTTCTTTTACTGATTTGTATATATATATGCTAGCTGTATTATTATCTTTATTCATATTTATTCTTTGGTTCGGTTTAGCAGCACAAATACGTGAAGTTATCTTTGTATAGTTTTCCTGCCTAACTATAAATGAAACAGAGCACAACAGGAGTATTCATATATTCTGGCCAAATCAATTCCACAACACTTTCTTTCATGGTATTCGCACCCAAAATTTCTTTTTTCTGCCCTGCATTTTATTCTCAAATCGTTGAATCTAGTGCAATTGGTGCTGCTTCTTCTCTTCCTTTTTCTATTCCAAACATTTCACGAATTTTAAAAAGCATACCAGTGAACAAACACCCCAGCAAAAAACTGGGCAACAAAAACACACTCAGCTAAAAAACAGAGCCCCACTCAAACTCACAAAACAGCAAAAAACCCAATCCGATGCCAATTATCTAGTGTGGTGTGGGTGTGTCAATTTCTCCCCAAACTCGGGAAAAATGGGCTGTTGGGTATTGTTGATAGGTCGGAGCCCTGTCCACCCAAATTCATTTCAAAATCTGGTAAGAAGGATTCTGTCTCCTTGAATTCTGATTAGTCTCATGTAGACTGTAGTAGTGGACCTTTTATATTAATGGGCCTTAAGCCTAAGCCTATGCGGTGCGGAGGTGGCCGGATATATATTTGGGTTGCCATGTCCAATGAGATATCCATATCTCAACAATAGTCAATGTTGGGTTTAGTTTTTATCTTTTAATTTTTTCACTTAAGTACCCAGATATATATTGCAATGTCAAGATTTTATCGACGAGCGTATTATAAACATGTCCAACGTCTTGTTTACAAGCAATTTTAGATTAATTATTTTTTAACACATTCTCTCACATGCAGACTTTGATACCATTAAAAAATTTGTAGGCTTAACTCATCTCATAAAACCGATTCAATAAGAGAGGGTTTTTCATTTGTTATAAACATACCAAAGATCTTATTCACAAGCAATAGGAAATTATTCCTCAACAAGCAGGAAGCCTCCTCAACAGATATATTTTTTGGGCTAATTTATTTACGTACGTCATGTATTTTCAAGAGTTTTGTCACACTTCTTTCGCAAGATTTTTTTGAAGGATGACATTTCTTGTTACAAAATTTAGAACATCTACAGCAGTGACGATTATTTTAGCCACTCAAAATACAATTTTTTCATAATCATTTTAGTTACCCAATATACAATTTTTTCTATTTTAACTATTTCATTTTTACAATGAATTCTACCGACTATCTATTTTACTATCTATTTTATTTAAATATTATTTTTTAGTATATATATATATTTTCCCACTTCTCTCTCTCACTCTCCCTCGATCACCACGCACAACAACCTCTCCCCCTATTCATTTTCCGGCCCAAATCCCCTTTCCCCTCTCTCACTCTCGCTCACCACCATAGAACCAGCAAAGATTATCCATTTACAACAAATCCATTTATGCTCCACAAACATCTATCACTAGGGAACGATTTGGTTTGATGGGTGTCAATTTTGGGTGGGTGTCGATTTAGTTGGATGAGTAGGATTTTGAGGTGTGCTTTTCAAATGGTTGGATGGGTGTCGATTTGGTTTGATGGGTAAGGATTTTGGGGTGTGATTTTCAGATGAGTGTCGATTTGGTTTGATGGGTAAAGATTTTGGGGTGTGATTTTCGGATTTAATTGAAGGAAAGTGAACCAGTGATTACATGTGTATGTGGTGGAGGAGGATGAGTGGGAGGGAAAGAGAAGAGAGAAGAATCCGTGATGAAGAATCCATGACAAGAGAGAAGAAGAGAAAGTGGGAGAGAAAGAGAAGAAGAGGAAAACACAAATGTTGGTCGCTGAGAATGGGTTTGGCCCGTTTGGGTGAAGATGAACTAGAGAAAGTAAATAGAGGAAGAGAGAAAGAAGAGTAAAATAAGAAAATAGACATTTAAAATCATATTATATTACTTACACTTGCCACAAGTCAACTTTCAATATTTTTAGTAAAAATGCTATTTTACGATGACTACTAATAGCTAGATTTAACTAAAAGACTAACTTACAATGACCGTAAGAGATGCACACATTATCTTGTAGGAGTTCTAGTGTTGATAATTTGTTTATATTTTCTTCACTTTCTCTTATAAATTTATTAATAGATCAATTATTAGATTTTTGAGATCTATTATGTATTAGCTTATGTGAAATTCACATATATTTACAAATCTAATGATTAATTTGTAAGATAATATGAAAGAAATATAAGTAAAATATTGACTCTAAAATGAGATATTAATTTTTTTTCCCTCTTTTTCTTCAAGAAACCAATAGAAGAAACTTTAAAAAATAAAATAAAAAATTGAGAATAAAATAAAAAATCTTTTAGAGAGTGTACATAGAAAAACAGTATATATATATTTTTAAGTACTTTTTAACTAAATATTTTAGCTACTCTTTCTGAGAAGCCCATGGGTGAAAATCTCATTGTTTTGCACAGGGTGGAACTAGAAGTTTTAGTATGAGAGGCAAAATTTGTTTAAAAAATAATTTTTAAGGTCTTTTTATAAATACTAGTTGGGTTGGCACGTGCAAATCAGCACTCCACTCCACATTTTGTACCACTATATATATTTCCTGGTCCAACATCAACTTGGCCATGCCCACATGCATGGGCCAACACTCCTCTTAAGGCAACTCTATCATGGCCTCGGCTTACCCAGCATTTTCTGAAGTGTGCCCCCATCTTAGACACCCAGCTTCATCTTCTGCCGTTGCTGCCCCTCGGCCACAGTATCATTGGGCCTTTGCAATTGCAGCAATCCCAGCTTTTTTTGCTCCAACCCTTGCATCACCAGCTTGGCCGTTGGTTTTCATCCAACGGTCCATATTTGTCCACTAATAAAAAATATTAAAATATTATTTATATTTAAAAAAATAAATCAAAATGAGAATAATAAACAATTATTAAAAAAGTTTAAAAATTTTTAAAAACCTATGGGGTGGCTGGCCTAATATTTTTTATTAATAAAATTACAATTTTTTTAAAAAAAGTCTTCATCCAGTTTATTAATTTTGAGAAGCCTTCAGTATATCTAAAGAGATGTGTTTCACAATTATAAAGAATAAATGGTTTAAGTGAAAATTAGGAGAAAAATATAAGTACAAATAAGAAAATGCGTTGAAAAACCAACCCCATATGTAAAATTATCTCCAAAAACAACTCCATGTTGTTTTTTCACCCAAAATACAAGGAAATAAAAAAACATTTGGAAAGGGTTAGCTATAGGAAAGGGTAAAATCGTAACTTGGCTCTATCAAATAAAATTTACCATACAAGAGGCATGGAAAAGACATATAGTAACCCCAAATCAAATTCATTGTTTACTTACTCTGCGTGAAAAAGACAAAATAACTCAAAATCAAATTCATTATTTCCTTATCAATTAAACTAAAATATATTACTTAAAAAGAACACTAACAGATGAAATGAAACACACATTTTAACTAAAAAATTGAAACTTGAGGTATAAACAAAAGACAATTATAACTTATAAAGAATCATAAACATAATGAATTTAAGAAATAAATTAAGCTTCAACAAATGAGACTTCTCTAATAGAGAGGAAATTTATGTTTTTTTTTTTTTTTTGAAAGGAAATTTATGTTTATTAAACTACTTAGACACGGACTCCAGTCACAATTCAAAATAGAAAAGAAATTTTTTTAGAGTATAAGAGATGTTTATGTTTATTAAACTCATTGAGAGAGATTGAATGTAATAATACATAAATAACATGGTGAGATTGACGCATTTAATTTGTAGGGAATTTCAAGTCAACAAAGCAAACAAAACTTATGTTTATTTTTATGAATAAGACAGCAAATGGTTTTTTTTTTAATATTAATAAATTAAATAACTTCAAACTTTTTTAGAAAAAGTTTTGAAAAATAAGATTTTTTTTCTAAAAATGAAAAATATCGTTTTAAGAAAAAAAACAAAGTTCTTTCTCCAATGCAGGCTTTTTAGTGGAGTACAAAACATTTAAAAAGTAATATTTTCAAGAGATGAAGGCTTCTCGTGAAATGCAGAATGTGGAATTATCTTTACGTTTTATATTATCACATTAATATTTATTCTTCTAGGTAAATGATGTTGAGAAAAGCAAACTGGTAAAGCATGCCTTAGAACAGAAAATGAGAAACAAAATAATATTTACTCTAGTTTTTTCAAACCACAGGACTGTCACGGCATGCGGGCACATATTCCTACAATCTGTTTTTTTTTAACCAAAAATTTTAAAAATTAATACCATGTGCAGCTCTTAAAAGACAAAAAAACAGCAGCTTTGTCTCCCATGTGCAAATCTGCAAGCTTCACGTTTTTTTTAAGAAAAACAAAATTCAGTCGTTAATTTTTATTTTTTTTATATTTTAAAAAAACTTAAAACAATTTTAAATTATAAAAAAAAAAAAAAAAAAAATTCTCTCTCCCACGACTGTCTCCGAGTCCTGCCTCCTACTCTTTCTCTCTCACACTGATAAAATAAGCTTGGTTGAGGGTTGTGGGCATTGACACTAATCTATAAATCAGCATAATAAGAAAGCTATAGAGAGATAGTTGCACAGATTGAGGAAGTGAGATTTGCATTCATTGAGAAAGTGAGATGGAGTATGAGAAAGAAAAATAAGAAAGAGAAGTAGAAAGCGCTATCACTGGTACAATCGAACTCAACAATACGTAATCTTTGTATATATAGTGTATTAAGTTGGATAGTAGACTACAGATCGCTGCTACTTATTTGCGGTTGGTCTTCGATATGATATATCTTGCAAATATGATTTTCGGATTTCTTTTTCACCGTAAAAGTAATTTGGACAAGGACCCATGCTACTCCTGAGTTTAAAAAGAAGTGCTTCAGGTACTTGGTCTTGGTAATTGACATCCTCGCTCTTCTTCCAATCCCACAGGCAAGGGAGACTTTTCTCCTTCTATTTATTTATTTCATTCATTTCCTTGTATATATATTAACTATATCTTATTCTTACACATGCATGATACTCGTTGTAATTTGTTCCAATTATTTTAAAAAAAAATTGAGAAGCTCAATATGGATTAAAGCTGCTTTCAATTTTTTTTTTATATATCTTGACCAGCCATGTAAGTTTGATTATATCCCATCTTTATATTTAACGCTTATTTCAGTTTTTGCATTAATAAGTCGATTTTTTTTTTTCAATTTTTTTTTTGAAACTGTCAACCATATTCATTCCATACACCAATCATCAATTCCAATTCAGAATTAAATATATATGAAATTTACAATCAAATTCGAAGCCCACTACAATTTCCTTTTAAGTGGAGGTATTATTATTACAAGTGCCTTTTCTTGTTGATATAGGAAAGGGGCATCCAACGAACCAACAAGTCCAAGCCCAAATCTTTCATTGAAGGAGGAGTTGGGTTACCAGTTTGGTCAATTGGAGAAATGGCCCAACTTATTGCCTGCGCCTGCACATGAGAAACCCATGACGTTGACGTCTCATATGCCACTTCCTTTCATGTGTATTTAGGCTATGTACTAAACATTCCAAGTGATGCACGATTTACCTTATACTTCTCTTCTGTGGACATCTATCTAAAATCATCCCTCGCCAGCTTTTGGAGAACATTATATATACTTTTTTTCTAGATCATATATTGTTACAATGCTTAACAAAAACAAAACAAAAATATTAACAAATAATTAAAATCACAAAACACTCAAAACTATTTTCATCTTTATATTACATAACAACCATTTGGCCAAAAAACACTAACTAAAAAGTTTTGTGAAACCAACACAATATCATCTTATGAGTATCAAACCAATAACAGTAACTATAAGAGTCGAGGGGAGTCCAAATTTGAGATGGCTCCAAAAAGATAAAGTGTACCCAAAATGTGGAGCTTTGCGAGCCTGTTCACACACTATTAAATTAGCAGCTGATCCCAATAATGAGAGGTTTCCTGCTACTGTGCTAACCCAAGCTAAGATGAGCCATGCCTTCTTCTCATCAGCTGCAGAAATTGCAGCTGCTGATGCTGCCACTCGTCCTCCCAGTAACAAAACTACACAGTATAAGCATGATTATATATAAGTGACCCTCGTGTTGGAGCAAAATCCTCAAAGCTCAAATCCATCACGTGTTGTTAAAATTCGTATCAAGTAATTTGAACCACATCTAAATGCAGCCTAGATTATTTTTATATGAAAGAAAAAAAACAAATCTTATCAAAGATGTAGATGGAAATGAACTTTAAATTATAGAAGAAAATGACCCAAGAGGGTGCCAATTTTTGTACAAAGGGAAGTTAAAGATACTTCTCAAACTTAAAGAACTGTTCAGTATATGATGGTGCAATCTCAACTTGATTAAAATTTGACCATGCATGCATGAGAACAATTAATATCAAGTTGTCTCAAGTGCAGAAAGGATGCTTGAGAACAAGAAGAAAACCCATACTGTTAATACTTTGACATACCTAAGAGATCATATTCTGTATTCAAAATCCAAACCATACCCAAATAAATAGCATCCAGAAATCTTAAGAAACCATATGCCAAAAAATGTTCAGATCATATGCATTCCAAATCTGCACTGCTAGCAATTCTTCGCATTCTTGCAATTGCTAACATAAAGTTGCATAAACAGACTTTACAACCAGGTGTTACTCTAGGAAGCTAATTTCATATGGTAGATCCAAAAAAGAAATAGAATGATGACAGATAATAGAAAAAAGACATGGAAGAAATACACCAACATACTAGTTGGTACGTTTGAAGCCAAATTTGACAGGACAAGAATGACAATGGCAAGAACTGCAATCCCGCTAGAATGATCAATCTGTGCATAAGGCGCCATGAGGTCCCATAGAGTAGTTGGGATTCCAGTTTTGTTAAAGCCATCTACTGTGATAAACATTCCACAAAAGAAAATCAAAAGCGAATAGGAGACCTGGCAAAGAAGAGAAACCAACTTAAGATATTTTAAACTCTCCAACAAGCCATCCATGTAATTCATAATCTCCTACAAGGTATGCTTTAGAGTTTTCAAGTCCCATTGATAGACAAAGGGGAAAACTAATTGAAAAAGGAGAAGAAGAGCATCATGCTTGCAAATTATACCTTTTCAAGGCAAGGTCTAGCATCCTTGAAATCAAGAACCACAAGAACAAGTGCAGCAGTGATTGTAGTCCATGACATATTCAGCCCCATGAGCAAAGCAATCAACATTCCTATAGTAATAAGGTAAACACATGACTTCCACAACATCCTTTGCCATCTAATGGTCAAATCTTCCTTTCCTTCTGAAGACTCTACAGAAAGTGCGTCTCTTAGTCTGTCCATTGATCTAACAACAGTCTTTGAAGGAATGATCTCCTCCCTTTTGGGAGAAGATACAATATCTTCCAGCTCTTTTGATGCATTAGAATTCCTTGCAGAATCCAACGTGCCACTAGGGACCCTGTGGATTTCATTCTCATTTGAACTTAACTGGTTTCTAATCATGTCAACATGACACATGTTCCCATTCACGTTGGGAGAGCCATGCACATTTATAGTTACCAATCTAGAGTTCCACTCCTGAGAATTCAAGGATGTGATATGTGACATCATTGCTGGTGAAAAGCGATGAGAATCCACATCCTCCTCTTCAACAACATCTACAGCTGCATCTGTTTCATCCTTTTGAACTGATAACAGCCTCCAATACATGGATAGAAGAATTAGAGCATTGACAACCACTCCCACTAGCATTGCAGGGAGAATTCCACTTAGAAAACTCCCAAAAGATATCTTACTCTGAACAGCTATAACCAAATTTTGGGGGTTGCCAATTGGAGTCGCTGAAGACCCAATATTTGCACTAGAGGCCAGGGCAAGAAGGAAAGGTTGAGGCGGGAGATTATGTTGCCTTGCAATTTTTAAGACAAATTCAGTTAATACCACACAAGAGGTGTCATTAGTAAAAAGAGCACTAGAAATGGCGGAAATCAGGCAGATTCGACAAAGTAAGTCCTTTGCTCCTTTACTTTTCCATGAGAGAAGATTTCCCAAGTACTTGAACATGTCTGCTTTTTCTAGATAGACACTGACAACCATTGTCCCAAAGAGAAGACCAAGGATTGGTAGATCAATTGCATCATATGCTTGATCTGGAGTTAGGACTCGGAATATTACCATTAGCATAGCACCCAGGAGGGACCCAGCAGTCCTCCCAATTGGTAGAAAAGGAACGGCAGGGAAGACCGCCAATACCCAGAAGATTGCGAAAGCAAGTGATCCCAGAACCACTTTTAGAGAAGAAGCCAAGGCCATCTTTTCAGCTTAGTAAGCCGTAGTCTTATTGTATACAGTCCTTAGGGCTCACCGTATTAATGAAATTCCATAGCTGATGCCATATTATCCTAAATCTACATGACAGAAAAGTACCCTGGTCAGGAAAAACCAATTAAACATTATAATTGTGTGGAGATTCAATCTTCTAAATCTATCATAGATTCGATGCAAAATTGTGATACTTGAGCAACATGAAAGCAAAATTCATTGAAGCACAGTGTCCAACTGCGCGTTGGAGGGCAAATAGTAAGCTTATAGCAAGTGATAGGAAGATACCATGCAGAGAGTTGTTGCAGCTTCTGATTTATTATAAGGCATAATATAGGGATTGACGAGATCAGCTAACACTAGAGCATTCCCATGCCAACGGACTCCTATAAGAGAGTAAGGAGTCAATCTGTGGAATAAGTCCAAAAAATCACAAAAAAGTCCTACAGCAAATTCGTTATATATTTCTAAACAATAATATGCTACAGGAGCCTTATATATAAGGCTCCAATGTCGCAACCGATGCCTTTATTATATTAAAAAAAAAAAAAAAAAAACTATTTCTCTCTTCTGTCTTGTCCGTCTCTCGCCTCTCTTTCTTTCTCTCGCACCTCACCCCCCGCAACTGGTAGTGTCTCTGTGTCTGACCAAAGATCGGAGCTTGCGGAGCCAGGCGATGGAGAGGACGCCGATCCCCGCCGATCTCCTCTCAGATACAGCCCCGCCCCATACCCATCATCCTTCGACAGACTACCCCTACCCCTACCCCTTCCTCTCCCGCTCCCTCTGTAGAACGCCATCTCCCCACACTGCCGAGCCAGAACAACAAAATACCTCTATGACCCTTTTACAATTGCCCAATTATGTAGAAACAACCCATCTGCAGAAACTACAAAAATAAAAATAAAAACGAGCAGCAACAAAAACTAGAGATTTCAGAAACCAGCGAAAAATATCTTGAACCTCTGATGGGTTTGTGAAGGAGAAGACCCAATCGACGGTGCTGATCGAGGAGAAGGAGAAGAAGCGGAATCGGACGGCCAACGGTGTGGCAAAACGAGCAGCAAAAACCCAAACCGGGCAGCAAAAATCCAAACGTTACCATTGAAACATGGAGCAGTAATATTTTTGTGAAAATCCAGTCAAACCAGACTTCAGACAGGGAGATCGAGAGAGTGAGGGAGAGTGAGATGGAGATGAGTGAGGCACAGAGGGAGAGAGGTGCGGCCGGAGGGGAAACGAGAAAGACAAAGGTGAGATGAGAGAGAGAGAATAAATTAAAAGAATAAATACAAAAGTAAAATAAAACGTGGTGAAAGCATGGGGATTAGTATTAAAATGAAAACGATAATATATATTCGAAATTCATCCCTCGATTCCCGTTTCATTTTTTTTTTTTGACATGTCCACAAGATTCGATCAAATGTATTAATTAATTAAATATTGTGAAACATTATGCAAATGATGACAATTGTATACATCATACTTGAAAAATATATGGAGTCTCTTATATTGAATAGCCAAAAGTTAATTTAATTTGGAAAATACTAGAGATTCTATCAATAGTGTTCTCCTAGCGTTCTTTTAGTTATGTGTGAAAAATAATTTAAGAAAAATAAAATTATAGTGATCCCTACCACTAGTTTTTTCAAGCATTAACATCAAATTTGGTGCATTAAATTTAGTACAAAAATTGAGGCATTAGTATTAAATTTAGGATGATCAAATCTATTTTTAGTGATATCATCCTTTTTTTTGACGCATTTAGTGATATCATCCTAAATGATTAACCTTCTACCCCTAGGTTTTAATTTTGAATATAAAAACAAGTTTTAAAGTATTATAACCTAAATATTAACTCATAAAAATTAATCAGTTCACAAAAAAATTGGTGGTAGGGGCTATTAAAATTTTATTTGTTCTTAAATCATATTTTGTGTAAAACTTCTGAAAACATAATTTAATTTCGTTACACTTGAAGCAATTGTTTGAGTGAAAAAAAAAAAAAAAAAAAAAAAAAAGAAGAAGAAGGAAACACCGATACATCCCGCTAGTACTGCATGCAATGCTTTCAACAATGATAGTCAAACTTATAATTATTCTAACAAGATTAATTAACCAATATTTAAGAAGGAAGCTGTGAAAAGATCGAGCAGATAGTATGCATGCGCACAGATGCAGATGGTGTTAATTAGGGGTTAGTGAGGGAATTAGGTCGTGAGGAGATGCATGTTAACGTTTGGGGGGGGGGGGGGGGGGGGGGGGGGGAGGAAGAGATGGCCATGGATGGGCATCCGGGCACCCATTTTGAAATTGGATAGGAAGCGAAGAGGTATTTACATAGACTGATCAGTGGGAGAATTGCAGAGACGTTGCCCACTTAATTGCCCTATATATTAATTTTGATAATAACAATATCGGTGGAAGACTAGTATTTGGTGAAGTCTGTAGTTCGTAGAGAAGAAGTGCTGAAGACTAGGATTTCAATATTGCTGGATCTTGTATCGAGAAAAAGACAAACTGAAAAATGTGGCTCATAATCTTGGCGGCGAAAAAGCTGTTGACTTACTAATCTGAATACATTAAATTACAAAGAAAAGAAGACTTAATTTATTAATCCAAAGACGACTAAGAATTTTTTAAATCCTCCATTACCATTTACATGATTGTGTAGTTTGTAATATATATATATATATATATATATACACACACATGATTGTCCAGACAAAGAAAGGAAAAACCATCAGTTTTAAAACTGATTTTCTCAACAAAAAAAAGGAACAACGAAAAAAGAAGAAGAAGATACATATATTTTTCATATGTTTCGGGCTTCACATGCAGTTAGCAAAAATAAAATAAAATAAAAAATAAAACAATTTGAAAAAACAGCCTATATCTATATCCAGAGGGCAAATAATTAACACATAAATTTTCCTTCTATTCATTTCCATGGCATTTCTAACAGCCAAACAAATCAGGACATGCAATAGAAATTTCAAAAAATTCCATGCATTTGAAGAAACATTTTAACTATAATATTTTGAACAAATAGTGAAGGTGTTATGGAGATATTCATACCTGACCGTTGCCGTAGAAATGAGAGCTGCCGGAGAGAGATGCCGGAGCTTGAGAGAGCTGCCAGAGAGGGAAAAAAAAAAATTAGTGTGCAGAGGAGGAGGTAGGCGCGGGAGGGAAGGAGAAAGAAGAGGGAAAAAGGGGGAAAGACCGCACCCCAAAAACACCTAACGTGGCACATGTACAAAGTTACTATTGGATTTTTTTTTTGTTTTTATTTTAAATATTTGGTTAATTTAATTTATGTATATATATAATTAAGTTACATATATATTTGTATATATATATATTTATGCGTATATATAATCTTAGACTATGTAAATTTAAATCATTAATAATATATGAATGTATATTATAAGTACATTAATAATATTAATAATATATATAAGTATATTATAATTATAAATACCCTTTAAAAAAAATAGTAGTATATATATATGATACCATGACATATAATAATGTAAGTACTATATATATTAAACAAAAATTCAAATTTATTTTAAAAATATAAATAATTTTTAAAAAATAGAAAAAAAAATTATATAAATATTAATGTAATTACTATATATATTAATAGTGAGTGTTACATTAATTAAGTAATATTATAGTATTAATTAAATTACTCATTAAAATTTGACAATATTTTATTTTTAATATATTTTAAAAATATAATTATGATTTTAAAAATTCAGTTCTATTATTATGATTTTATTTGATATATTATTATAAAAATAATAATTTCATTTTTATTTTAGGTTATTAAAAGGGTAACATGTGAAATTACGGTAACATGGTAATTTACCACGTTACCCTTTGGTAACGTGGCAATTTCACACATTACCAAAGGGTAATGTGGTAATTTCACATGTTACCCTTTGGTAACGTGACATTTTTCACACATTACCAAATGTATTTTTTTTAAATCCTTCCATTAGTAACGTGTCAATTTTGACACGTTGCTAAATTTAGTAACATGTCAAAATTGACACGTTACTAACCTCCCATTTTTTTGTAGTGACACCAAGTCAATGGTGATTAAAATTGACACGTTGCTAAATTTAGTAACATGTCAAAATTGACACGTTACTAACCTCCCATTTTTTTGTAGTGACACCAAGTCAATGGTGATTAAAATTTGAGGCACAACGTAATGAAGGAAAGAGATATTAAAAAAAATTTCAACTCTAACATTTCCTTGTGACCACTCAAATACGTTAGGTTGTACGTACCTATCATAATAATTTGTGGATTCAACCTTCATTGTCTTCGATCTTCCAACTTCCACATGCATTTATTTGGAGTAATGCTTAGGAGAAGCAACTTGTGTGGAACCTGTCCGCATATTGCTGACGTGTCCTGGTTAACAAACCAAGGTTACCAACTTAAAAAAAAAAAGAAAA
The DNA here is from genome assembly GCA_013348765.1 of Carpinus viminea. Taxonomy (NCBI): domain Eukaryota; kingdom Viridiplantae; phylum Streptophyta; class Magnoliopsida; order Fagales; family Betulaceae; genus Carpinus; species Carpinus viminea. The sequence goes on from CP054673.1 coordinate 1,244,307, forward strand.
AAGAAAAAAAAAAGCCATACTTGATTGTAATGCATGTAGACACAACTAAGTGCTGAAAAGTCGTAAATTAACCAGTTTGCTAAACATTGAAAGGATGAAAAACGTGTTCCAACAGGATACGCGTATGATAGCTGATAGATGGCAAAATTTTAAATGGACTTTTTTGTATCATGTGGAATATACATACCATCTACAACATTTCACTGGTAGAATTAACCAATTAAATTCTTATAAGAAAAAAGAAAAAAAGAAAAAAAGAGAGGACTAGAAGACAGAAAAAGAAGCAACACAAAAAAGTCCTTAGTATTTTGCAGGGTCCAAGATGTTATTGCCATTTCTATCTGCAGAGAATCCATGTCGATTCAATCACATACCATCTACTAGCTAGGAAGTGCATGAAGATTTTGAGTGTTAACGTACAAACAAGAGAAGCATACAAAATTGGAAGGGAAATGTATGATTGGTTTCATGACCCCACACAAAAGGATGACACATGCTTATCTAATCCGTATGTATGAGTTTTCTTACCTCTTACTCTGAGAATAAGATCTTTCCCATACGTGGCTAACATCATTTTGGTGATAGTCCTTCACAACATTTTCTTCAATCAACTAAAAAGTGAGACTTTTTTCACACTATTTAATATTGTTGAATAGTTGTAAACCTTGCTGACATTTCAAAGACAAAAAGTGTGTTTCAACACTTTGACTCTTGTAGCTTGTGAAATTTTCATATCATCTTTATATAAGTTTCCTCACCTATGAGGATATGATTTTTTCATACTTGGCTAACATCATTTTGGTGGTGGTCCTTCACAACTTTTTCTTCAATCAACTAATAAGTGAGACTTCTTTCACACCATTTAATATTGCTGAATAATTATAAATCTTGCTGACATTTCAAAGATAAAAAGCTTGTTTCAACACTTAGACTTTGAATTTTCATATACCATCAAGAGACATGTCACTTTATGAGCCCCACTAGAATAGTTAGCCAAGAAAAATTAAAGGACTACAGGACAAAGAAAAGAAGCACCTAAGAAAAGTCTAAAATGATGATAGATGACAACTTTAACACGACTCCCATTTGTCCTACATCAATATTTTTCCCTGTTTCAAAAAATTAAAAACTAGTCTTCAAAAACCCAAACAGGCAGCAAAAACCCAAACTTTGCCATTGAAACTTAGAGCAGCAAGATTTTTGCAAAAATCCAATCAAACCATACTTCAGACAAGGAGATCGAGAGAGGAAGGAAGAGTGAGATGGAGATGAGTGAGGCAGAGAAGGAGAGAGGTGCGGTTGGAGGGGAAAGGAAGAAGACAGAGGTGAGATGAGAGATAAAATAAATTAAAAGAATAAAATATAAAAGTAAAATAAAACGTGGTGAAAACGTGGGATTAGTATTAAAATGTAAATGATAATATATATTCCAAATTCATCTCTTGATTCCCATTCCATTTTAACATTAAAGCAAAGACAGGATGTAAGCTTCAACATGTATTAATTAATTAAATATTGTGAAACATTATGCAAATGATGACAATTGTATACATCATACTTGAAAAATATATGGAGTCTCTTATATTGAGTAGCCAAAGGTTAATTTAATTTCGTTACACTTGAAGCAATTGTTTGAGTGAAAATAAAATAAAAAATGAAACACCTATACATCCCGCTACTGCATGCAATGCTTTCAACAATGATAGTCAACTAATAATTATTCTAACAAGATTAATTAACCAATATTTAAGAAGAAAGCTGTGAAAAGATCGAGCAGATACCTTGTATGCATGCGCGCAGATGCAGATGGTGTTTATTAGGGGTTGGTGAGGGAATTAGGTCGTGAGGAGATGCATGTTAACGTTGGGGGGGCCGGGAAGGAAGAGATGACCATGGATGGGCACCGGGCACCCATTTTGAAATTGGATAGGAAGCGACGAGGTATTTATATAGACCGATCAGTGGGAGAATTGCAGAGACGTTGCCCACTTAATTGCCCAATATATTAATTTTGATAATAACAATATTGGTGGAAGACTAACTAGTATTTGGTGAAGTCTGCAGTTCGTAGAGAAGAAGTGCAGATGACTAGGATTTCAATATTGATGGATCTTGTACCGAGAAAAAGACAAACTGAAAAATGTGGCTCATAATCTTGGCGGCGGGAAAGCTGTTGACTTACTAATCTGAGATTCTGAATACACTAAATTACAAAGAAAAGAAGACTTAATTTATTAATCCAAAGACGACTAAGAATTTTTTAAATCCTCCATTACCATTTACATGATTGTGTAGTTTGTAAAATAAAAAATGAGTGTGGGCGGCAGTATACTATTATATATATTTTGTAAATTAGGGAAAAATAAATAAGAAAACGACCTCACCTACTTACAAGGCAATTGGGATCATTGGAAAGCATTTTTAGAGCCAAATGCACTCACCATTTTCTTTATTTTAAAAGAAAGAATTCTAAAAGTAATTTAAAAAAGAATATTGACCAAGTAATGTATCACCTTGCTTACCCAATTATATATACTAGCACATAACCCACGCATTAGCGCATATCACGAGATTCTTCATTATAATTTAATTTCAAAATTTACACAGTAATCAAATAAATTTTTTCTTTCTTTTGCCTGAAAATTTGAGTATAACACAAACGAAAAAAAAAAAATCTCATAAAACATTCAAATGAATTACAACATATTTAAAAAAAAATGTTAAAATATTTGTTCTCATGAGAGCAGTTTAAAATGAAAATAATAGCAAGAAGAAAACATTTGGATTTTGATTATCAAAGCATTAGTTTTTAATATTATTGGTCTGATATCTATTATATTTCAATGAAAATTAAAATTCAAATAATTCTAAAGATTCTAAAAAAATACAAAGCAAACTAAACAAATTAAATATTTTTTTATGAATACAAAATAAAACAAAATCTTTCACTAAACCTTTAACATAATCAAATGATCAATCCTCGCATAAGGTGCAATGATATATATATCAAGAGCTATATATACTACGATTTAAGTATATATATATATAGCGAGAAGAATACATGGATTATAAATTTATAATATAGAAAGTTAACATGAATATTTAATATTTTTAGTGTAGCATCTATAATATTTTGATACAAATCAAATGCATATAATTTTGAACATTTGTTTCCAAGAGGTAGCTTAATCGGCTAGGACCACGCCTCATGAAACGGAGGTCACTAGTTCGATCTCCCCTCCCTCCTTTTTTTTTGAAAAAAAGTCAGAGATTCTTATTCATGCGCCAAAAGGCGATAGAAACATCAAGAGGGGGGGTATAACTCCTCCCTCTGTACAATACCACAAATGTGTGGAGGAATCGAATTCCATCCAACCACATCAGTGACATGGGTTTTAGCCATGATGGCTAAGGTGTGTGCTGCAATATTGGCAGATCTTCGAACATGGATGAAGCTAGACTCTTGAATCTGCCTAAGACCTTCCTTGATGCTCTCTACAAGATGCCCATAGCTGCTATTGCATTGGGTGCCCATATTCACTTCCTTCACCACTTGCAAAGAGTCCCTTCAAATATAACCTTCCGGAAGTTGTGCTCTTGGCAGAAAAGAATTGCTTGGGTAGCTGCTAGTGCTTCGGCAACCACAGGTTCCACATTTATGCTCTGTCTCTTACTGCATGCTGCTAGAAACTTTCCTCTTTCGTCCCGTGCTATCATACCCAGGCCTATAATTTTATTGCTACTGTCCACCGCTGCATCCCAGTTAATCTTCACCAAGTTTGGGGGGGGTGGAACCCATTTCTCCTCTCCAGGTGGATGATTTTCCTCCGAAGGCAGGCTAGAAGAGGAATTCATCCTCTTGAAATCCTCCAGTACTGCTTCAGCTTCTTTCAGAAGTTGGGTAGGATGGCTAAACATACCGCCAAAGACCACTGTATTCCTCCGTAGCCAAATTTTCCGGGCAGTCACCGTAAAAAGTTCCACCTCTTCCTTTGAGCATTTCTTTATGACCTCCATAAAAATATGGGAAAAACTCCCTCTCCCTGTTTGGCATTTCTGCAGTTTTATAGCACTTACTCCCCATACATCATTTGCTGCAGGGCATTCCCAGACACAATGTTCAATCGTTTCATCCTCCCTTAAGCATATAGGACAGCTTCGGTTTTCACAGACTCCTCTGTGGGATAGGTTTACTTTAGTGGGCAACAAATTGTGACATGCTCTCCATGTGAACGTCTTCATTGCCGGGGGTACATTGAGGCTCCAGCATTTCTTCCACATCTCGTTTGCTTCCAGCTCAACTGAGCTACTTGGGTTCTGCCGGTCCTTCAATTCTAATCCTAGGTGATAAGCACTCCGGACAGAGAAGTCTCCGTTCTTTGTGCCTCTCCATATTAACCGATCTTGAGGGAAAAAAGGGCTGAGTGGGATATTCATAACAGTATCTGCTTCTTCTTTCCACAAAGTCTGCTCAAGGAGGCTCCTATTCCATGTGTTGGACTCTTCGTCAATTAAATCGCATACCAAGGTTTCCTCACTGAGATTCAACCGTGGTGATTGAATTGAAAAGGATATTGGTTTGGGTATCCAACAGTCACCCCAAACCCTTATGCTTCTACCATCTCCAACTCTCCAAATGGCCCCTTTACAGACTATATCCTTAGTAGAAAGCAAGCTTCTCCAAGCTAACGAAGGACGGGTGCCTAATTTAGCTTCAAGGGCCTTTGCATGTGGAAAATATTTGGCTTTCATAACTTGGGCCACCAGTGAGTCTGGGTTTTTAATAATCCTCCAAAGCTGTTTTGCTAAAAGAGCCTTATTGAAAATGGCCAAGTCTCGAAAACCCATACCTCCCTTCGCTTTTGACAAACCCATTCTTTCCCAACTCATCCAGTGGATTTTCGAAGTATTCTCTTTGTGCCCCCACCAGAAACGTTGCATAAGTCCATTAAGCTCCTTGCATAAAGTGGTTGGCAATAAGAACACACTCATACAGTAAGTTGGTATTGCTTGTACCACTGCTTTGATTAAAATCTCTTTACCCGCTTGTGACAAGAAATTAACCTTCCAATCATTAAGCCGTTTCCATACTTTGTCTTTGATTCCCTTAAACGCCTTATACCTCGACCGCCCTACCAAAGTTGGTAATCCCAAATATTTCTCGTATTTATCCGTTGCACACAACCCCGATAGACGGGTAATCTCCTCCCTCTTGGCTTGGCTGGTGTTTCGTGAAAAAAATATCGAAGTCTTCTCCTTATTCAATTTTTGCCCCGAAGCCTGTTCATATCTTTCCAAAATTTTTGTAAGCCTCCTCCACTCCACCGAATTTGCCTTACAAAAAAGGAGGCTGTCATCTGCAAAGAAGAGATGACTCAACCTTGGACCTCTTCTCGACGTAGGAACCCCAGTGATAACACCCGTATTTGCTGCATGTGTAAGCATGGAACTCAATGCCTCCGCACATAAGAGGAAAAGATAAGGGGATAAAGGGTCCCCCTGTCTTAACCCTCTCGACGGAGTGATTTTGCCCACCGGTTGTCCATTGATGACAATAGAGTAAGTAACAGTTCGAATACATTCCATAACTAGACGAATCCACCCTTCCGCAAATCCCATATTTTCCATTACAGCTTCTAGGAACCCCCATTCTACTCTGTCATATGCTTTGCTCATGTCCAATTTAATCCCCATAAACCCCACCTTGCTCCACATCTTTGTATGCATAGAATGCATTGTTTTGTATGCCACTAAGATGTTGTCTGTAATGAGCCTACCAGTTAGAAAAGCACTTTAGTATGGAGATATGAGTGATGGGAGAATCAATTTGAGCCTATTAGCCAATACTTTAGAAATAATCTTGTATAGCACATTACACAGACTTATTGGCCTATACTCAGAAACACTTGCAGGGTTATTATTCTTAGGAATCAACACAATATTGGTGGAATTTAATGGGCCATTCATATGAGAGGAATTAAAAAAATGTAATACAGTTTCGCAAACCTCAGGGCCTACGGTGTCCCAATGTTGTTGATAGAACCCCGCAGTGAAACCGTCGGGTCCGGGTGCTTTTGTTGGAGCCATTTGATCTAGGGCTTGTTTGACCTCTTCATTAGTAAATGCAGCCATAAGATTGCAATTCATCACATCTGAGACCTTACTGCGTATGGCATCAGTACAATTCTCCACATTGCTTGGTCTGGCCGAGGTGAGCAAATTATCATAGTAGTTCACAAAAGCTGTTTCTATGGTTTCAGCAGTAGTGCACATGTTCCCCCTCCCATCCATCACTTGCTCTATAGCATTTCTCCTTTGTCTTTGGGTGGCGCAAGCGTGGAAATACTTAGTATTTCGGTCCCCATGCCTCAACCAATTCTCCTTTGCGCGCTGCTTCCATTTCGCCTCCTCTTGTTCAAGTAACCCATTAATTTCTTCTTTGAGACTTTTTTCCTCCTCCCTGCCGAGACCATCATTCTCCTTTTGCAATAATTCCAATTCTTTTGTTTTTGATTGGATTGTCCCTGCAGCAGCTTGTACATTTTTCCTGACCCATCTTTTAATGCTTCTTTTGCAATTGTTCAGCTTACCATGGATCTTCTCCCACCTGTCTCCCCTGCCCGCCGACGCTGTCCATGCAGATTTGATCACATCTTTGAAATCCTCTTTCACCGACCAGCTGGCTTCAACTCTAAAAGGTTTAAAAAACCTTTTTCCAAAGAACTTTGAATCATTAAAATTGACAAATAAGGGGTGGTGGTCTGAACTACGGTTCGCCATCACTTGTACCTCCATTGCATCAAAAATAGCTCTCCACTCAGAGGTTGCAACTACCCTATCCAATCTTTCTTTTGTATAATCTCCTCCAACCCGCCCATTAGACCACGTATATTTTGGCCCTTTAAATCCCTGGTCAAACAATTGGCAGTCTTCTAAAGCTCTTCTAAAAGCCTCCATTTGCCCATTTGCTCGAGTGACAGGCCCCCATTTTTCTGACAAGCTTACTATCTCGTTGAAATCTCCTACGTACAACCATGGACTAGGTGTCATTGCTGATAAGTGTCGCAAAAGAGCCCATGATTCTATCCTTTTTGCCGTCTCCGGGTGGCCATAAAACCCCGTAAACTTCCATTCTCTACCATCCCGCCCCACTGAAACAAGGGCATGTATATGACGACGGCTGTAATTTTTGATCTCAACCCGGACTTCCTTCCTCCATAGAAGGATTAAACCTCCACTTCGACCCACACTGTCAACCACAAAAATGTTGTCATATTGCAGCTTTATTCGCAAAAAATCTAAATTTTTATTATGACATTTGGTTTCCATGAGAAAAACCAAAAGGGGCTTCTTTTCTTTCACCATTTGGTGTAAATCGCGAATTGTCCGAGGGTTCCCAAGCCCTCGGCAATTCCAACTTAAACAACTCATGGTGAGCGGCGGGGTCAATATCGCCCGCCTCATCGCCGATTCCCTCATCCGTAGTTCAAGGCCGAGTTTGTTCCTCTTTCCCTCTCCTGCTTTTGAATGCCCATAAGTTTTCCTTTTTCCCACCAACTCTCCTTCCCCCCTCTTGTCTACTGAATATCCTGCACCCTGTGAAAGGTTACTCCCCCCATTCTGACGACACGTACCACTTGTCCCATTAGTCTTCTTTGCACATGTTTTGTTGCGGGCCCTCTTTGCAAACTGCCCCTTCCCCTTATTCAATTGATTAGGAGTTAGGAGCTGCTCCACCTGTTCATTATTTTCCACGTGGCCAATACCCCCAACCCTTGCCGAATCCTTTTCCATTGCTTGCCAAACCATCTTTTCTTTAATTGTGTCCCATTGACCCACATAAATGCTCTTTCCTATATTAGATTGAATATCCCCATGTTGATTATTGTGCGGCATCTCAGCAGCCGATTGATTTCCTTGGCTCTCTCCTTCCGTGATTTCTGCTTCATTATTTCCCCTAGTAAATTCCTCTGCTTCCTTCCTTTTTTGCCATCCGGGAATCCCTCTACCAGTTTTGGAGAGAATCGTGTCATTATTGAGCCCCAAGTTTCCATTTGCAAACCTCAACGGCACAGCTGGTTCCTCCGACGAGTCCCCACCTTGCTCCTCCGCGTCACTGTCTTCGTTCTCCCCATGTGCTGGAGAGCTCAAGTTGCTAAACCCCGTGTTAACGAAGTTCTTGCCCGGGAAAGAACCACCTCTGAACCCACCATACCTTCCTCTCCCTCTTCCTCCCCTGCCACCCCTGTTGCCCGGTGGTGGGACACGAAGCCAGGGACCAAATTGAACCTCGTTCTCCTTCTCCTGTGGACGCCGTCCTCCTGGCCTTACACACCCTCTATCTCCATGTCGTATGGTCCCACACTTGAAACAAAATCTAGGGATCTTTTCATAACGAAAAGGTATCCAAATAGATTTATCTCGAAGCTTGATGAAACGTCCCCTTGAAAGAGGTTTTGACAGATCAATAATGATGCGAACCCGGAGATATTCACCCCAACCCACACCTTCATCGTCTACTTCCACTTCCTCCACCTTCCCCACCGACGCCCCTATGCGTTGTCCCATTTCCTTGCTCATGCATGCTAGCGGAAGTTCGAACATGCGCACCCAAAAGGCTGCCTTTTCGAACTCTAGCTGCGAAGGTGGAGTTATTCCATCAAACTCTGCCAAGGACACCAAATCACCATCAAACGTCCACGGCCGTCCCTCCATGATTCGGGACTTGTCCCATTCATTCTCGAACTCAATCAAAAAAAGGTTGCTTCCAATATTTTTGAAATTCACCCAACCGGAAGGTTGCCATGCTCTAATCAGTGGGGTTTTCAAAATCTCCTTCCCCACTACTCTGTCTGCTAGCAGCTTCCCTACCACACACGCCGACCCTCTCTCCACCAATGGCTCCACAATAGGTTCCGGTGCATCAACTTCCAAGGTCTCCACCTCCATTAGGCTTAATCTCTCCCATTGTTTCGCTAAGTCCTCCGTCATTGTATCCGCCATTCGAAAGCTCCTACACCCCTTCAACAGAGATACTAGGAATCTCGACAACCGCCTCTCACCCTTGTCACCGGATAGAGGTTTACCGCTTTCACCTCTAGGTTTCAGAGAAAACCCTAGAGAGAATGATTCTCCCCTCCCTCCTCTTGTGTGGACATGTCCAAAAAAATTTTGAATATTTAAAAAAAAGTACGGAGGAAAGCTAACAAATTAACGAATATAATTAAGAAAAATCTGTCATTAATTAGCATATTAAAAAACCGGATTTATATATATGATGTCTTTGTTTTTTTAAGAATATTAATATACATATTAAATTGACCAAACCTATCAATAATTTATATTATTTGTTTCCATATTTAATTCAGACATTAATAATACTAAATTTATTGAATAATTTATATACAGAAAACTCTAGAAATATAATTTACGCAATTAATGCTACTAATTAATGACTTTTTTTTTTTTTTTAAAAAAAATCGCTTCATTCTTAAAATACCGGTTTACAAATTATGCTTTAAAAAACTGGTTTAACATTAAAATAAAAAAGGTTCATGCCATATGTTGCAATATTAAGATACTTCTGAAAGTGATTCAACTTTTATCTATATATATATATACATATTATTATTATTTTAATTTTTAATTTTTAATTTTTTTTGCTAGCATATATGCAAAATTTACTCATCTTTATGAGTTTTGATGGTCTTTTAAGGTACTTGGAGCCTTTTGGTACTTTCTCTTTATCGAAAGACAGACAACTTGCTGGTACAAAGCCTGTAAAGTTGATTCTGCATGTATCCCAAGTTCTTTTAAATGTGGTCGCAAATTACAAAATAACACATTTTTAGATGATTTTTGTCGTGTACAAACAATATCGAGTACAACGCAGTTTGATTTTGGAATATTCCATGAAGCCCTTGAATCTGGTATTGTGTCTTCCACAAATATTCCACAAAAGATCATGTACTATTTTGGTATATGTTCTCTTAACATTCTCCTAGTGTTACGTAGAATATGATTTAAGAAAAAATAAAATTGTAGTGGCCTCCACCACCGGGTTTTTTAGGCATTATCACCAAATTTGAGGAATATTCTCCTAGTCTTACGTAGAATATGATTTAAGAAAAAATAAAATTGTAGTGGCCTCTACCACCGGTTTTTTTAGGCATTATTATCAAATTTGAGGCATTAACACCAAAATTGAGGTATTAGCACTAAATTTAGGATGATCAAATCCATTTTTGGTGATATCATCCCTAAAGGATTAACTTTCCTAAGGTTTTAGTTTTGAATTCAAAAACAAGTCTTAAGGCATTAAAACCTAGATATTAACTCATAAAAATTAATTTATTGACAAAAAAATGTACTACAATTTTATTTTTTTTCCTTAAATCATGTTATACGTAAGACTAAGAGAACGCTAGGAGAACACTAGGTGGAAAACCCCTAGCAAACCCCTATAAGCTATCACTAAGAAAAGGAAAATGCTAGCTAGGGTTCTCCCTTAGTACTCTCGTAGCATTTTCTCAGTCCTACGTGAAAAATGATTTAAGAAAAAATAAAATTGTAGTGGCCCTTACCACCAATTTTTTGAGACATTAGCACCAAATTCGAGACATTAACACTAAATTTAGGATAATCAAATCCATTTTATGTGATATCATCCCTAAAAGGTTAACCTTCCACCCCCTAGGTTTTAGTTTTCTTGCTCCAACCACTAGCTTGGCCGTTGGTTTTCGTCCAACGGTTCATATTTGTTCACTAATAAAAAATATTAAAATATTATTTATATTTAAAAAATAAATCAAAATGAAAATAATAAACAGTTATTAAAAAAAATTTAAAATTTTTAAAAACCTGTGGGGAGGCTGGCCTAATATCCTTTAGGATAGAAATTTTCTCCAAACCCTTTGGATGAAATTTTGTTCAACCCACATAAAATGGTGCCAAGTATCTAAGCATTTAATATGTACATTAAACATTAAAGGTCATTAATAGCAAATTACTAACTAAGGTTAGGTTAACATTTTTTTTTCATTAGTTTTTACCAAGGTTAAAACTAACCTTAAAAAAGGAAGATCTAATGGCATATTTTATTAAAAACCAAAAAAAAAAAAAAATGACGTTAGGTTAGAACTAAAGAAGCTAACGTTGGCTTAGAAGGAAACAAAAAAAATATATACATTTTTCTCCTTTCTCTGCATATGCGGCTGAAAGATTGTTGCTTTAAGAGAAGGTATATGTGATTCAAATTTTTTGCTATATACGTGAAAACTACTATCATATTAGCGTAATCTTCTTGATATTTTAACAATTAAGTCTTCGTGTTTTGAATAATATTTTAATTAACTTTAATCTCTATTCAGTTATCCCATTAACAGTGAGTTATCTAACATTTCGAACTTTTTATTTAAATTATTCAATTACCCCATTAACAGTGATCAGTTATCTAACGTTGTTGTTTTTTTTAAGACTTCGATTTTTCTTGTTTTTTCATCGCTTTTAATTTTAATGGGATGTCGACTTCTTACAGCCCACTCAAATCATTCCACTTAGTCCTTTCAATGTGTCACATGTGGGTCCTTAGAATGCAACTTATATATATATGCACTTACTTTCACTTACAAATATAGATGTGATTTTTTTTTCCATCTAATAAAATATGCTTAGATGTGATTTAATATGTTTAGATGAGATTTTTTAGGGTTTTTAATAAAATATGTTGTTAGATATTCCCTTTTTAAGGTTAGTGTTAACCTTGGTAAAAATTAGTCTAATGTTTATCCAAAGGAAAAAAAAAAAAAAAAAAAAAGAGTCAACCTAACCTTAATAATATGCTATTAATGACCTTTAATATTTAATGTGCATATTAAATGCTTAAACACTTGACACTATTTTATGTGGGTTGGACGAAATTTCATCCAAACCGGTTTGCATGAAATTTCTATCCTATTTTTTATTAATAAAATTACAATTTTTTTTTTTTTAAAAAAAAAAGTCCTCATCCAGTTTATTAATTTTGAGAAGCCTTCAATATATCTAAAGAGATGTGTTTCACAATTATAAAGAATAAATGGTTTAAGTGAAAATTAGGTGAAAAATATAAGTACAAATAAGAAAATGCGTTGAAAACCAACTCTATATGTAAAATTATCTCCAAAACAACTCCATGTTGTTTTTTCACCCAAAATACAAGGAAATAAAAAACATTTGGAAAGGGTAACTTGGCGCTAACAAAGAAAATCTACTATATAGGAGTCGTGGAAAAGACATAATAACCCCAAATCAAATTCATTATTTCCTTACCCTTTGCGTGGAAAAGACAAAATAACCCAAAATCAAATTCATTATTTCCTTATCAATTAAACTAAAATATATTACTTAAAAAGAACACCAACAGATGAAATGAAACATACATTTTAACTAAAAAATTGAAACTTGACGCATAAATAAAAGACAATTATAACCTATAAAGAATCATAAACACAATAAATTTAAGAAATAAATTAAGCTTCAACAAATGAGACTTACCTAATAAAAACACTAACTAAAAAGTTTTGTGAAACCAACACAATATCATCTTATAAGTATCAAACCAATAGCAGTAACTATAAGAGTCGAGGGGAGTCCAAATTTGAGATGGCTCCAAAAAGATAAAGTATACCCAGAATGTGGAGCTTTGTGAGCCTGTTCACACACTATTAAGTTGGCAGCTGATCCCAGTAATGAAAGGTTCCCCGCTACCGTGCTAACCCAAGCTAAGATGAGCCATGCCTTCTTCTCATCAACTGCAGAAATTGCAGCTGCCGATGCTGCCACTCGTACTCCCAACAACAAAACTACACAATATAAGCATGATTTATATATAAGTGACCCTCTTGTGTTAGAGCAAAATCCTCAAAGCTCAAATTCATCGCATGTTGTTAAAATTCGTATCAAGTAATTTAAACCACATCTAAATGCAGCCTAGATTATTTTTATATGAAAGAAAAAAACAAATCTTATCAAAGATGTAGTGGAAATGAACTTTAGATTACAGAAGAAAATGACCCAGAAGGGTGCCAATTTTTGTACAAAGGGAAGTTAAAGATACTTCTCAAACTTAAAGAACTGGTCAGTATATGATGGTGCAATCTCAACTTGATTAAAATTTGACCATGCATGAGAACAATTAGTATCAAGCTGTCTCAAGTGCAGAAAGGATGCTTGAGAAAAAGAAAAAACCCATACTGTTAATACTTTGACATACCTAAGAGATCATATTCAGTATTCAAAATCCAAACCATACCCAAATAAATAGCATCCATAAATCTTAAGAAACCATATGCCAAAAAATGTTCACATCATATGCATTCCAAATCTGCACTGCTAGCAATTCTTCGCATTCTTGCAATTGCTAACATAAAGTTGCGTAAACAGACTTTACAACCAGGTGTTACTCTAGGAAGCTAATTTCATATGATAGATCCAAAAAAGAAATAGAATGATGACAGATAATAGAAAAAGACATGGAAGAAGTACACCAACATACCCGTTGGTACGTTTGAAGCCAAATTTGATAGGACAAGAATGACCATGGCAAGAACTGCTATCCCGCTAGAATGATCAATCTGTGCATAAGGCGCCATGAGGTCCCATAGAGTACTTGGGATTCCAGTTTTGTTAAAGCCATCTACTGTGACAAACATTCCGCAAAAGAAAATCAAAAGCGAATAGGAGACCTGACAAAGAAGAGAAACCAACTTAAGATATTTTAAACTCTCCAACAAGCCATCCATGTAATTCATAATCTCCTACAAGGTATGCTTTAGAGTTTTCAAGGCCCATTGATAGACAAAGGGGAAAATTAATTGAAAAAGGAGAAGAAGAGCATCATGCTTGCAAATTATACCTTTTCAAGGCAAGGTCTAGCATCCTTGAAATCAAGAACCACAAGAGCAAGTGCAGCAGTGATTGTAGTCCATGACATATTCAGCCCCATGAGCAAAGCAATCAACATTCCTAGAGTAATAAGGTAAACACACGACTTCCACAAAATCCTTGGCCGTCTAATGGTCAAATCTTCATTTCCTTTTAAAGACTCTACAGAAAGTGTGTCTCTTAGACTGTCCGTTGATCTAACAACAGTCTTTAAAGGAATGATCTCCTCCCTTTCGGGAGAAGATACAATAACTTCCAGCTCTTTTGATGCGTTAGAATTCCTTGCGGAATCTGTTTCATCCTTTTGAATTGATAACAGCCTCCAATACATGGATAGAAGAATTAGAGCATTGACAACCACTCCCACTAGCATTGCAGGGAGAATTCCACTTAGAAAACTCCCAAAAGATATCTTACTCTTGAAAGCTATAACCAAATTTTGGGGGTTGCCAATTGGAGTCGCTGAAGACCCAATATTTGCACTAGAAGCCAGGGCAAGAAGGAAAGGTTGAGGCGGGAGATTATGTTGCCTTGCAATTTTTAAGACAAATTCAGTTAATACCACACAAGCGGTATCATTTGTAAAAAGAGCACTTGAAATGGCGGAAATCAGGCAGATTCGACAAAGTAAGTCCTTTGCTCCTTTACTTTTCCATGAGAGAAGATTTTCCAAGTACTTGAACATGTCTGCTTTTTCTAGATAGACACTGACAACCATTGTCCCAAAGAGAAGACCAAGGATTGGTTGATCAATTGCAGCATATGCTTGATCTGGAGTTAGGACTCCAAATATTACCATTAGCATAGCACCCAGGAGGGACCCAGCAGTCCTCCCAATTGGTAGAAAAGGAACGGCTGGGAAGACCGCCAATACCCAGAAGATTGCGAAAGCAAGTGATCCCAGAACCACTTTTACAGAAGAAGCCAAGGCCATCTTTTCAGCTTAGTAAGCCGTAAGCTTATTGTATACAGTCCTTAGGGCTCAACGTATTAATGAAATTCTAGAGCTGTTGCCATATTATCCTAAATCTACATGACAGAAAAGTACCCTGGTCAGGAAAAACCAATTAAACATTATAATTGTGTGGAGATTCAATCTTCTAAATCTGTCATAGATTCGATGCAAAATTGTGATACTTGAGCAACATGAAAGTAAAATTCATTGAAGCACAGTGTCCAACTGCGCGTTGGAGGGCAAATAGTAAGCATATAGCAAGTGCTAGGAAGATACCATGCAGAGAGTTGTTGCAGCTTCTGATTTATTATAGGGCATAATATAGGGATTGACGAGCTCAGCTAACACTAATAATAAAATAATATTTAAATTTAAAAAATCATTTAAAATTTAAATATTATTTATTATTTTATTATTAGTGGGACGCGTGACAAAATATTAGCCTTTAGATAAAATTAAAGGGCCAAGATTTGAAATTCTAGAATCAGGGACGGAACCAGCTGGGAGAATGGGGGGGACCAAAGCAAAGAAAAAAAATGGGGGGGACCGGAATGATAAAAAGGAAAAAAATACAGCCTAATTTTTTTTTTTTGGGAATTGGGGGGGGGACCATGGCCACCATCGGTCCCCCCCCAAATCTGTCTCTGTCTAGAATATAGAATTCCCTTAGGAATTCCAGGGGATTCGAATCCCGTGGGACTATGCATGATTTGTCAAAATGATGAGTCATATATGATGCAATAAGAGCATTCGTATTTTATTGAGCTTAATAAATAAAATTTAGTCACGATATTAATTTTTCTATTCTAATTATGTAGTGAAAACGTGGGATTAGTATTAAAATGTAAACAATAATATATATATATATATATATATATATATGTATATTCGTAATTCATCTCTCGATTCCCGTTCCATTTTAACACTAAAAGCAAAGACAGGATGTAAGCTTCAACATGTATTAATTAATTAAATATTGTGAAACATTATGCAAATGATGACAATTGTATACATCATACTTGAAAAATATATGGAATCTCTTATATATATTGAGTAGCCAAAGGTTAATTTAATTTCGTTACACTTGAAGCAATTGTTTGAGTGAAAAAAATAAAAATGAAACACCTATACATCCCGCTACTGCATGCAATGCTTTCAACAATGATAGTCAACTAATAATTATTCTAACAAGATTAATTAACAAATATTTAAGAAGAAAGCTGTGAAAGATCGAGCAGATACCTTGTATGCATGCGTGCAGATGCAGATGGTGTTTATTAGGGGTTGGTGAGGGAATTAGGTCGTGAGGAGATGCATGTTAACGTTGGGGGCCGGGAAGGAAGAGATGGCCATGGACGGGCACCGGGCACCGGGCACCCATTTTGAAATTGGATAGGAAGCGAAGAGGTATTTATATAGACCGATCAGTGGGAGAATTGCAGAGACGTTGCCCACTTAATTGCCCTATATATTAATTTTGATAATAACAATATTGGTGGAAGACTAGTATTTGGTGAAGACTAGGATTTCAATGTTGATGGATCTTGTATCGAGAAAAAGACAAACTGAAAAATGTGGCTCATATTCTTGGCGGCGGGAAAGCTGTCGACTTACTAATCTGAATACATTAAATTACTAAGAAAAGAAGGCTTAATTTATTAATCCAAAGACGACTAAGAATTTTTTAAATCCTCCATTACCATTTACATGATTGTGTAGTTTGTAATATATATATATACATGCATGATTGTCCAGACAAGGAAAGGAAAAACCAATCAGTTTTAAAACTGATTTTCTCAAAAAGAAAAAAAGAAAAAAGAGATACATACATATATATATATATATATATATATTTCATATGTTTCGGGCTTCACATGCAGTTAGCAAAAAAAAAAAAAAAATTTAAAACAATTTGAAAAAACAGCCTATATCTATATGCAGAGGGCAAATAAAACACATAAATTTTCCTTCTATTCATTTCCATGGCATTTCTAACAGCCAAACAAACCAGGACATGCAATAGACATTCAAAAGAAATCCATGCATTTGAAGAAACATTTTAACTATAATATTTTGAACAAATAATGAAGGTGTTATGGATATTCATACCTGACTGTTGCCGGAGAAATGAGAGCTGCCGGAGATTGAGAGAGATGCTGGAGCTTGAGAGAGCTGCTGGAGAGGGAAAAAAAAAAAATAGTGTGCAGAGGAGGAGGTAGGTGCGGGAGGGAATGAGAAAGAGGAGGGAAAGAGGGGGAAAGAAGAGGGAAAAAAACCACTAGCTACCATTAATATATATGTATATAGTAACCATATCATATATATATATATATATAGTAATACAGCTTCGAGAATTGACGGTCGTTCCCATGTTAAAAAAACATTTAGTTGGTTGAAAATGGAATTCTTTTTAATTGGGCCCGCCCAGTTGAACAGTAGAATTTCGAATGGGATGTAAATTACTTAATATTTGACTTTATTTTAATTAAAATAAAAATGACCCAATAAATTAATTATAATAGACTGCCTATATATATATATATATATATATATTTTTAAAATATCAATCGATCAACTAGATCCATTCTCGTTCTCTTATTGTACCTAAAATAAAACAATTAGTGGTGTAGTAATACTTATTCAAGTAACTAGCAGGTTGTAACTTAATTTGCAAGCTAGCTAGGATCGGAGCCTCCGGGAACTGGTTGATATAATAGGTAGCTAGAATTAATGTCATGCTATCACATATGTACCAAAGGGCTGGGATATATATAAATATTTTCAAATTTTACTATATAAACTATATATATAGTAATTAATAACCCTAGCTATTGCATTAATATATATATATATATATATATATAGTAACCCTAGCAAACATTAATTAATATATATATATACTAACCATAGCTAGCATTAATTAATATATATAGTATTAATTGTAGTATTAATTAAGTAATATTATAGTATTAATTAAAGTACTCATTAAAATTTGACAATATTTTATTTTTAGTAGATTTTAAAAATATAACTATGATTTTAAAAATTCAGTTCTATTATTATGATTTTATTTGATATATTATTATAAAAATAATGATTTCATTTTTATTTTAGGTTATTAAAAGGGTAACGTGTGAAATTACCCTGTTACCCTTTGGTAATGTGGTAATTTACCACGTTACCCTTCGGTAACGTGGCAATTTCACACGTTACCCTTTGGTAACGTGGCATTTTCCACATGTTACCAAATGTGTATATATATATATATATTTTAAACTCTTGCATTAGTAACGTGTCAAAATTGACATGTTACTATAACCCTCAAAATTGACATGTTACTATAACCCCCCATTTTTTTGTAGTGACACCAAGTCAATGGTGATTAAAATTTGAGGCATAGCGTAATGAAGGAAAGAGATATTAAAATTTTTTTCAACTCAAGCATTTCCTTGTGACCACTTAAATACATTAAGTTGTACGTACCTATCATAATAATTTATGGATTCAACCTTCATTATCTTCAATCTTCCAACTTCCACACGCATTAATTTGGAGTAATGCTTAGGAGAAGCAACTTGTGTGGAACCTGTCCGCACATTGCTAACGTGTCCTGGTTAACAAACAAGGGTTACCAGCTTAAAAAAAAAAAAAAAAGCCATACTTGATTGTAATGCATGTAGACGCAACTAAGTGCTGAAAAGTCGTAAATTAACCAGTTTGTTGAACATAGAAAGGACGAAAAACGTGTTCCAACAGGATACGTGTATGATAGCTAATAGATGGCAAAATTTTAAATGGACTCTTTTGTATCATGTGGAATACACATACCATCTACAACATTTCACTGCTAGAATTAACCAATTAAATTCTTATAAGAAAAAAAAAAAAAAAGAGGACTAGAAGACAGAAAAAGAAGTAGCATAGAAAAATCCTTAGTATTTTGCAGGGTCCAAGACATTATTGCCATTTCTGTCTGTAGAGAATCCATGTCGATTCAATCACGTCCCATCTACTAGCTAGGAAGTGCATGAAGATTTTGGGTGTTAACGTACACACAAGAGAAGCATATAAAATTGGAAGGGAAAAGTATGATTAGTTTCATGACCCCACACAAAAGGATGATGCATGCTTATCTAATCCGTACGTATGAGTTTTCTTACCTCTTACTGCGGATAAGATCTTTCCCATTTGTGGGTAACATCATTTTTGTGGGTAACATCATTTTGTTAACGTACACACAATTAAAAAGTGAGACTTTTCTCACACCATTTAATATTGTTGAATAGTTGTAAACCTTGGTGACATTTCAAAGACAAAAAAGGTATTTCAATACTTTGACTCTTGTAGCATGTGAAATTTTCATACCATCTTCATATAAGTTTCTTCACCTCTAAGGATAGGATTTTTCCTTGTGACCACTCAATATCCTTAATTAAGAGTTTTTTAATTTCATGAGATACTTTCAAAACGCGTTAAAATTTTGGAAGGTTTTGTCAAGTTTTCCCGAAATTTTAATTAAAAAAAAAAAAACCCAAGAAGACAGAGTAAAGAAGCCCCTACGAAAGGTCCTTATGTTTTGTAGGGTCCAAGATGTAATTGGCATATCTGTATACAGATAATCCATATCGATTTGACAAACCAAGCACCAAGTGCATGCATTCAGATTTTGGGTGTTCAACGTTCAAACAAGAGAAAGCATACAAAATTGGAAGAATATTAACGTGGTCCCCAAGGTATAATGCTAGGAATTGTGGAGGTGGATTTGAATTGAAGAAGAAAAGTGCTGTTGTATAATATTAACGTGGTCCTCATATTTTTTTCTGGCTTTCAAAATTATCGTTTCATTTGAAATTAATCAAATTTTATTTTAATAGTATTTTTAAAAAGTACGTCAACAAATATGAAAACAAAATTATAAGAATGAGATTGTGTAACATTATTGTTTCCAAAAATACATCATGTAGCTTGAAAGCAACATTGGCATTCAAGAATGAACTTTAGTGTCTTCTTGGGCCGTTACTCAGACAGGCATATTGGGTATGTATTTTCATTGGGATTTGGCAGGTTTTGGCTCTCACCAATAAAGGTTTTTGGCAAGTTTTGGCCTTCAAAAATTTTAATTTGCACAAAACCGTTTCTCATCACCAAAAAAAAAAAAAAAAACATAGCTCAGTCCGTTTTGCTCCCAATCGTCGAACCAGTTGGGCTCGAGCCCACTGGGCCCAAGCCTTACATCCCCCCCCCCCCCCCCCAAACACACACACACACACAAAAAAAAAAAAAATCGTATGTACATGAATATGTCCGAAAAGGAACAGCAAGGTTAATTCGTTTGTTTCAATTTTACAGCCTTTTAATTTGTTGGATTAGGATCACTACAATTTTCAGAGTATTACACTATATCAAATTCCTTAAATTCTAACTCAAAATAAATTCGTCACATTAATATTTATCACTTTTATCAACCCAATACTTATCATCCAATTTAATATATATATATATATAAAAGAAAGTATATATATTGTATAATATTATAGAAATTATAGAAGATCTTAATCATTGATGTAGACAAGTAAGATGTATACCCAAAAAAAAAAAGGAAAAACAAAAGGGTTCCAATAGAGAGGCAAGTCTGTTTGTTAAAATTTTTATTTTCTCTTTTGTTTTTTCTTCTAAAAAAAATATTAACAAACAATTCAAATACAAATACTCAAAAAAAAAAAAAAAAATGGTGGCCCGAGATCACTAGCAAATGTTGGTGTCATGCATGTAGTCCAAATTTTATGTCATGCATCATTATTAACTTTTTCATATTAATAACAATAATTCCAAGATCTTCTAAACATGAATAAATGTTACTTTGCTCCGCATGCAATTAGATCCTAATTTACAGCCATTGAAATTTATCGGATCGGTTGACCAACTCTTTCTCATCCAAAACGTCAGGTCCTAAACATTGTTTTATGTAAAAAATTGGTGTCTTTGGTTGGAATAAAAGAGTCATTTGTGAGGGCATTCTACGAATTCGGGATCCACCACTCTATTAAGAGGTGAAGATTTTCTCAAAAAATGGTGTTTATATTTCATCATGATAATAACTATGTTTATATTTCAAGAAGAAAACAAATTATAAAGGATAGGTATCACTTGTTAGATTTTCTTTACAAAGTTATGTCATATCTTTCTCTATGACGATTTGTGCATTTATTCGGATGGTTTAAACAACTAAAATGATGAGACGAAATGTGCATTTATTCGGATGGTTTAAACAACTAAAATGATGAGACGAAAGGATAAAATAGTTAATTAGAATCAAGCTAAAAAAAAAAAAGAAAAAGAAATAAACATGCATTAAAAATTATGATGTTTTTGCTTTACTATGTGATACGTTCTGTTTCTTCAACCTCGAACTTGCATACCAAGGTGTGGTAGTCTAGCATAATCTCTAATGTCTATCATTATTCCAACGCAAATACTGATATTATTCCAAAACGCTTTAAAGCCTTTCAAGGGGAGGAGCTCCAAACACGCCCCTAAACACGGGCACAACTGCACAAGTCGTATAATTTTGCCCGTCGTGCTAGGCTTCCTTTAGCGAAAGAGAAGAGAGACAGAGAAAGGTAAGGCGATAATGGGTGGAGAAGGGCAGATCTTGAAGAGAATTCCACGCATTAAATTCCCACAAAGACACCCAAAATCCTCAGCTTCAGGTTCTCTCTCTCGCTCTCTCTTTATATTTTCTTTTCATTCTTTCCTTTGCTTCCTGTGAATTTTGTTGTTATGACTTCCATTTGCACATGTGTGATGATTGATTCGTATACTTCCTACTTAAATGGCAGTTTAAGAAAGAAATACTGGGATAGAATGTTTGGTTCAAATTTTAATTAAAGATGCTTTATCTTTGATTGATTCAGGGTTTGTGCGTCTTTATTATGTTGTTTTGCCAAACGGAATACTGGGTCATTCTTGTTTTGTTTCAAACTGTACCATATGGAAACTTTTATAATTATCTAATTCATATTGGCTAATTTATGGTCCAATTATATATTCATGAGCTACTGAGAATTTGAGATGGATGAGCAGTTTTGCCTTCAAGAGTAACAAAGGAGAATGAGTATGTTTTGAGAAGTAAATGATGGCGTATAGATTTGTTCAGAAATATTATGCTATATTGATTGATGTGGCTGCAGCTGTACTTGTTAGGTCTTCTGTAATTCAAGTGGGGCATTGCAAGGACATGGGGACCCAAAGGTCATGGTTTGGGAAGGGAAAAATTGCTGAAGAGCAAAATGATATCATGGAGCCAGAGAGGATTCTGCAGCCATTACAGAACGGTGTGATTCATGAAGGATTTACTAAAGTTAAAATTTAGTAATGAGAAGTTGGAGGAAGTAGTATTCTGGGACAATGTAAAGGAATGTAGGCTTCGGTGGTTCTCTTATGAGTAATGAGGAACAGTGATACCTTAGTGAGTGGTGTGGAGCTCAGATTGTAGAATATGGATGCTGCTGACAAAAAGGGTGGGCCGAACACATAGAGGTTGTAAAAAATAGAAGTGTTAGTGGCTTTACAGAAGTTGTGAGCTTATTTAAGTGATATGAATCTCGCAGAACAAAAAGGTAGCGAAAAAGAAAGCACGGAGCAGAAAAGGCAATGAAACTGATACCAATGAAAGCAATGGGGTCTTTTCACTTGCATTGATCTAGTAAGGTGTTATTCAAGTTGCATCCTAGACTTGTGGGAAATAAATAGGTTAAGATATCTGTGTAAAAGTTCAGTTTCATGTGGTATAGCATGCCATTTATTATGATGCACCATGAATAGATTTGAGTAGTTTACTGTTCAACGTCTTGCCTTTGTGATGACAAGTTAGTCTTGGTACGAATAGAGGATGAGGTGGGGAAAGATGGATAAGATTGTTGGGTTGGTTGTGTGTTTCTTTGTGAAAAATATGACATTAGCATCGACAATATGGCTGCACTTGTATGGACTGGCACGTATATGACTATATGGGTTCCACTGCGTCCTTTTCTCCTTTTTGAGATTGTAGTCTTGATATGTTGCAAAAATAAAATAAAATAAAAAATTAGGAACTCATGTCACTTGACTTGCAGTATCAAGAGTGGGTTCATGCTGGCTCCATGCATTTTGATAAATGATTTAGTTCATGCATTTCTCAGGGAATGGCTTCATGATTAATGCACATATAGCAAATTGGATAGTGTCATGTTCTTGTCTGAACAAGCAAAGCTATATTTGATTGTGTGAAGCTTTGAGCAGTGATTTGAAACTTTTCTACTTATTAACTGATATATGTTAGTAATCCTAGTGAGGAAACACCTTGATCACTTTTTTCTGTTCATTGATGCATTCTTGGTCTCACTCTTTGTTCACATGCCAAGAGAGAGTATTAACCATAAACTTAATCGCGTGGTAAACCATGTCCCAGCACCACCATTCTTTTTGGTTACACTTGTAGAAGCATTATTGCATTTACCTCTATCAGTCTTAACTACAGATTTGCTTTGTAGCTTTGCCAATTTGTTTCTTAGTGTGTGTTTAAAAGATATTTATTTAAAAAGTGCCCTAAGTATCCATGAACAGGTTCTACATCTCAAGCTCAACATGCATCAACTAATAGGGACACTCATAGCATTACCATTTCAAGGTCAGATGTTCCAGCATCACCCGCAAATACTGCTGTAGGGGGCCAAGCTTCTCTTCAGCCAAAACGAACACCAGTCTCAGACAAGGAGATAGAGGCCGTACTGGTGAGCATAAATATTATCTACATTGGCCAAATGTTATCTGCAGGGTATCAAAATTCAGATAGATAATATATGCTGCGAAAAACTTCAACTAGATACCCCCATTGATTTCGTTATCCTCCTATCACCTTTTGCAGTTGGGCGGATGCATCTGATCTGGCCAAGAATTAGTACCATGGAAGCACAAATGTGATCAAGACTTCGACCTGCTGTTTATCATTTTGCTAAATAATCAAACCGCAAGTACTCTGTTGTCGTATTATATATGTCAACGAGTTGGGAGTGTAAAGGACTTTTGAGGGAAGGACAAAGCGACCTGCTGTGATCTGTCGAGATTTATGGAAACATATGATTTCCTTGAAATAAAATGTCTTTGTCTCAGTGCAAGTATCTTGATTTGAAACCTTTCAGATTTTGATAGGTATTTCACCTCTAGTTCTTTGGTTAAGGCCAACTAATCACAATACAGGAATTGTTAGCGACTTTAATTGCACCTTCCCTTTTGCCAAGAAATAAAAAATTCACATTGTATCTCAAATATGAAAATTTTAGTTACTTGGGACTTTGTTTATTTACATACGCAAAATACATGTAAAAGTGTTACATAATTAATTTTTTTCCCTATTTTTTATCCTTTTATTTGGCATTGTGATTCTTAGGCATTCAATCCTCAAAATTAGGGGATATGCATCATCCTTGGTTATATGATCATATCACCCACTCAGATAATAATGGGGAAAAAATTAATTATTGGATCTTAAACAACTCAAGAAAATATCAATTCAAAAGATTTCGTAACTATTGTATAATTCAAGCATGCTTGGCAACCTCGAAAGTTCATTTCAATACAATATAAAAAATTTCCAATATATAATTCTTAAAAAAAAATTATGAAACAAAACTGTACATTATTCCTTAATAAACAACCACATGAGCGAATCCTTTTAAACAATACGGAGTAAAAACTATAAACATTATTAATGAAGAAATTGAACATTATACCCAGCCGAATTCAAGCCACCACTTGCTTCTGCAAAATTATACCACGGAAACCACTTTTTCCTCCTGCAAAACCTTTCAGGAGTCCCTTGGCCTCGAGTTTAGAAAGACCAATTTAGAGTCACCAGTTACTAGCATGCTGGTATTGCCACCCCGGCCCCACCCCAAACCTCCTCACCACCCCCACCAAATGAAAGTAGGGCAAATAAAAGTGGAAATGAGACCGTAAAGATTGATGAAAAGCCAAAAAAATGTAGCAGTGCATTCAACAAATAATGAACTTCTCAAGGTGAACTAGAAAACTAAACCTACCTGAAAAATAAAGTGGTGGAAAAATAAAGCAGAGAAGAAAACTCAAAGTAAGGTGATTTTGAAGTCAGACTCTATGGCCAAGAAATCAATATGGAGAGCTAAGGACTCAACTTCTAATAACATGGAATGGAATTTGATTCACCTATTACTCATATCATCACTACAAACCTCACCCTTCCACAATTTTTGTACCATTAATGCTACATGAGAATTAATAAGTAAGAGAGAGAATGAGGGGGAGGCAGGGAGGCTGCGATATTCCCAGGTAAAAACTAATGCTGATCACAATCAAAATGGAATTACCTGATTGGGTTTCTCATTCAAAGATGCAGCTGCTAACTTCTTAAGCTGTTCAAAAGCATCTTTTTCCACTAGTTCCGCTTCATCTTGTTCCTTAGCAGCATGTTCTGCAGCCTCCTTGGAGGCTTCCTCTACTTTCAAGCTTGCAAGAACCCGTTTATACTCCCAAGGTATAACTTTAATGAATTTAGGCAGAAGATTCTCAAAATTAGCAAGTACTTCTTTGGCTAGCTGGCTGTTTGTGTGACGCTGATGTTGCTGAACCATGATTCTAAGAGTCATCACGTCCTCTTCTTCTTCAACTTTATCAAGATCTACGAGCTCAGGATTGCACCGAGATTGGAATTTTCCGTCCACATCAAGAACATATGCAATACCACCACTCATACCTGCAGCAAAATTCCTGCCAGTTTTTCTAAGCACAACTGCTGTCCCACCAGTCATGTACTTGCATCAATGATCACCAATACCTTCCACAACTGCCTTAGCTCCTGAATTCCGTACGCAGAATCTTTCTGCTGCCATTCCATTGAAGTATGTCTCCCCACTCGTTGCCCCATAGAGAGCCACGTTACCTATTACAATGTTTTCTTTCGGATCAAATTTGCTTTCCTTTGGAGGATAAACTACAATCTTGCCACCCGATAACCCTTTACCAACATAGTCATTGCTGTCACCTTCAAGCTCAAGCGTGATTCCGGGGCAGAGGAATGCTCCGAGGCTCTGACCTGCACTTCCACTGAATTTGATATGGATGGTGTTCGAAGGAAGCCCTGCCATTTGATAGTGCTTAAGTCACTTCATGGCTAAGCATAGTTCCAACAGCACGGTTCTCATTGCAGATTGGCGTTTCAATGTATACGGGAAGACCCTTTTCTAATGCAGCTTTGGAAAGTGGAATAAGTTTTTGGTCCAATGCAATGCCCAAGCCATGATCCTGTTTCTGGACACAGCACTGTGTAGCTTCAGGCCGAAGTTGCAGCAGGTCTAAGTAATAGGGAGAGATCAATATTCTCCAGCTTCTCGTTGTTTCTAGTCACTTCTTTATCCACTTCAAGCATATCCAAACGGCCAACCATCTCATTTACAGTTCGAAATCCAAGCTGTGACATAATTTCCCTCATTTCTTCTGCTACCATGAAGAAAAAGTTTATAACATGTTCCGGTTCCGCAGCAAACTTCTCTCGGAGTACTGGATCTTGAGTAGCAATGCCAACAGGACAGGTGTTTTTGTGGCACTTCCGCATCATGATGCAACCAAGAGTTATGAGAGGTGCTGTGCTGAAGCCAAACTCTTCCGCACCAAGAAGGGCTGCTATGGCCACATCTCTTCCAGTTTTCAGTTGACCATCTGTCTGGAGAACTGTTCGGCCACGAAGGTCATTAGCAACCAATGTTTGGTGAGTCTCTGCTGAACCGAGTTCCCATGGTAGCCCAGCATTCTCAATTCCAGTCCATCTAGAGGCCCCTGTACCTCCATCATGACCAGAGATCAAGACATGGTCAGCATGCCCCTTGACTACTCCACTAGCAACTACTCCCACACCAGCTTCAGATACCAACTTCACACTAATTCGAGCAGCAGGGTTCGAGTTCTATAAATAAATAAATAAGGTATCAGATGGTCTACAACTCAGTTTGTGACTTACGATTAATCAAATGTCAATTCCCATTTGCCCCATACAAAACATAGTCAAACATCACTCACAAAAAAAAAAAAAAAAAAATTGAGATGTATACATACCTTAAGATCATGAATTAATTGGGCGAGGTCTTCGATTGAATATATATCATGATGGGGTGGTGGACTAATAAGTCCCACCCCCGCAGTAGAATTCCTGGTGACCGCAATTTCTCCTACAACTTTGTGGCCAGGAAGTTCACCTCCTTCACCAGGCTTGGCCCCCTGAGCAATGATGAAGACCAGAGTTAAAACAAAATCAGATGCAGATTTAACCTCACCAAATGTCAAATGTAGGTATCAATTAAAGATGCAAAGGCACCCGAAGGTGCTTTGCAGACACAACATCATCTTCCATGAAACAAGAGGAACCTCTGTTCCAATAGGAAGATGGGGCCAAATAGGCATATATGAAAATTAAAAGATGTAATCGAAGGAAGTCCAAATGTAAAATATCAAAAAGATACCTGAGCCATTTTTATCTGTAATTCATCAGCGTTAGTAAGGTAATAACTTGAAACTCCAAATCTCCCACTTGCAACCTGCTTAATTGCGCTTCTTTTGGGTTCATTGAGCCATCTGGTAGAGGCTCCATATGAGATGATTGCTCACCTCCCTCACCTTCAATAAAAATCAAAATAAGAATAAATGACTTGAAAATACTGTTATGATAATCAACAGTTAACCTTTCATGTGTAGTAATTGAACCGAGGGAGAAAAGAAATCCTTCAACGCTGTAGAAATATACTAAAAAAAAAACTAAAAAACTGACCAAAATGCTGTTTAGAAGATATATAAAAGATAACAGCAAAGGATGACAAAAAAGGAACAATTCATTAAGTTAGCTTTAATTTTAAAAAGTAAATCCCCATCATAAGTTGGTATTAACTTTTCTTTTTTAGGACAGAAATTTCCTACAAATTGGGTTGTAGGAGTTCCTACAATCCAGCCTCTAAATAGTAACATCGATCCTTTGCAAGTAAGAAGGACATACTTCTTATTAATGCTATTAAAAAAGTATGTGAGAAGCACATGCTATTAAAAATACATGCTAAAAGACATGTCATTTTTTCAGAGGCTAGATTGAAAGATCTCCTACAACCTAGTTTTGTAGGCTGTAGGAAATTTTTGTAAATTGTATGGTACTAGACAAATAAAACCAAGATGAAGTCTAAAAAGGGAGACAAGCAAACCTGTATTTGATTTTCCTCCAATTTTATTCATAGCAATAGCCAATGTTGTGTGGGCCTCCAACGATATTGATCCATAACTCATGGCCCCAGTACAGAACCGTTTGACAATCTCACTGGCAGGTTCCACTTCATCCAGAGGATCTTTCATGTCTGTCTCTTTAAATTTCAATAGGCCCTGTAAATTGCAGGCTTTATTCAATTGATGAATAAGCTTGGAGTATTCTTTGTAGGCAGCAACACTGTTAGTTCGGGCAGCCTCCTGCAACTTGGATATAGCAAGGGGATCATTCAGGTGAATCTCACCACCTTTCCTCCAATGATAATCACCTGGGTTTGGCAGTGCTACAGCTTCCGTGCTTTTTGGGTGGAAAGGCATGAGAGGGAAACGCCAACTCATGTAGATGAAATGCATCACGAGCAAGCATCTCAAATGTTGCACCCTCAACTCTACTTGGAGTTCTGGCAAAGCACCTCTTAATCACTTCTGAAGAAAGACCCAGAGCTTCAAAAATCTGAGCACCCTTGTAAGAGGCCAAAGTTGATATCCCCATCTTGGCAAGAACCTTCATCATTCTGTAGCTGGTTGCTTTGAAGTACGTTTTGACCAGCTCTTCCTTTGAGTGGAGCTCACCACTCGATTTTGGTGGGATCTTTCCATCAACTTGCTGTCTCCAAATGGCTTCTGTTAAATATATTGTATATAGAGCGGAAGAATGAGAGAGAGAAGAGAGAAAGCGGAAACATACAATGGACTACATTGTATTATATTGAGATATATGATATGAATACAATAGCCTCCTTATATAGGAGGGAGAGAGGAGCCTTGACTCCCAATCTTACCAATGTGGGACAAGCCCCACATATACACTAACATCCCCCCTCAAACTCAATGTGTCTAAACATTGAGGTTGGAAAACAAAAGCAAAGGATAATAAAATAAAATAAAAAAACACATGAAAAAAAAAATACATGATTTTTTTTTTTTGGAAGTCTGCCGGAAAAGTTGCCGGAGGTGGCCGGAGTTGGGCGGCCGGTGGCGGTGGACGGCGGCTGGCAGCGGCAGCTGGTGGCTGGAGATGGCTGCTGGACCCAAATCATTGGGCTTGAAACTTGTATTGAGAGCCTTATAGGCTAATTGGGCCGGTTAAATGGGCCAAAATTTGGTCATAACCCATGGACCATTGAATATGGTTGACCCAACAATGAAATATGAATCGGGTTAAGGATTCGAACCAAAATAAGACCTTATTGGTCGAGTTGACGGATAGAATTGCCAGATTGGTGGATCTAGGTCCAACCCACTAGACCGGATCAATGGTTTTGGATCCTTAAACCGATTTGAATGGGCCTAAAAGACCGAAACCCTTGGACCAATTGAAGGTCTGACCCACTTGAGAAGATCCGGTTCTAACCCGTTGGATCGGGCCGAAAATATTGGATCCGGATCAGTTTTTTTTTTTTGGAAGCTTGACACGTGGCAGAGCTAGGGCTGACGTGGCGGCTCTCGAGAGACACGTGGCAGCAGGATAGTGATGAGGAGCGCCTGGAGCGTGTAGAGCACGCGCCAAAGTATCTGGCTGCAAGCGCGTGCATCTCACGCCGGAGAAGCGCGTGGGGAAGAACGCTGCATGCGTGTGGTGCACGCAGCAAAGCCCGGTCGCAAGAAGCGTGTAACTCACGCGCCGAGCGCAAGGAACGTGAGTCTCATTTGCCAGAGATTGATATGGTGCGTGGATCTCACGCGCCAGAAGGTTCCAGAGCGCGTGGGAGGTGCTACCGGAGAGGCCGGCACGTGGGAAGACCTCCCGGCGCGTGGGAAGACCTTCTGGCGCGTGGAAGCGCATGGATCACCATGGAGGCGCGTGAAGCGCGTTGGCAAATGGGCAGATCCTTCTGGGGGCACGTGTAGGCGCGTGGAAGCTTGGACGGCGGTGATCTCTTCAGATCTGGACTTGGAGCGTTTGATCTGTCGTTTGGTAAGGAGCGTAGTGCGCGTGCAACGCTGGAATAGGTTGAGATTGTACAGATCCACCGATCCGGGGCTTAGACACCACTTTTGGTGGTTCTTTTGGCCGAGAGGGGTGTCGGTGGCAGCGCGATAGGCTCGGGCAGAAGTTGCCGGAGGAACTGACGGCGCGGTCAGCCGGAGATGGGCGGCAACCGGAGGGAGCGCAGGAAAAGGTGCGGGAATACCGCTTGGTGCGCCGACGACTAGAAGGTCGCCGGTAAGAGCACCGAAAAACGTCATTGACGTTAATTGGGGCCACAAGAAAGTGGCTCTGATACCATGTTAAATATATTGTATATAATATATTATAGAGAGCGGAAGGAGAGAGAGAGCGGAAGCTTATGTAGGGACTACATTGTATTGAGTCTGATATATTATAATGAATACAATAGCCTCCTTATATAGGAGGGAGAGAGGAGCCTTGACTCCCAATCTTACCAATGTGAGACAAGCCCCACATATACACTAACAGCTTCTATAGCCAAGTATGGGCATATAGCATATGCACCAAACCCAACAAGCGTACAGAAATGGTGCACTTCACGTGGTTCAGCAGTTTCAACTATCAACCCAACTTGGGTGCGCTCAAGCTTTTTAACGAGATATTGATGAACCGCACCAACAGACAAGAGGGAGCTTACCGCAACACGCTTAGGCGAGAAAGCTACACATCCAGAGAATGAAAAATAAATTAGTCAATAACTTTTTTGATAAATCAGTCAATAACTTAACAAAACATTATATTATATGGTTTTCCATTTCATTTACTGCAATTAAATGTACTCAAATAAAAAAGGGAAATTACGATACCTCTATCAGAAAGCACAAGTAACGTACAACCCTCCTTAATTGCTTCATGTGCTTCAGCACAAAGCCTATCCAAGGTCTCCTCCAATCCCTTGCTACCTGTGTCTTTAGAATAAGTTATGTCTAGAACTTTGCTTCGCCAACCTCTATAATTCATCTTTTTTATTGCTTCTGTTTCTTCGATGGATAAAAGAGGACCTTTCAGTGAAAGACGATGACATTGTTCTTCATAAAATGAATCAAAGGGAAACTGGAGATTTGAGCAATGGCTCTATTTCATTCAATGGATAATAACAATTGTACAAAGAGTACATAAATACTCTTACATAACAGATAAAAGGAAAGTATAAACTATTCTAAGGAAAAATAAATGATAAAATTACAAGGAAAGATCCTATACATTTGAAACTATTTCCTTAGTGAGAGTATTTGGCATATCTTTGGTATCTTCAAGTGGATGTCTTGAATCGCAAGACTTGTGATGCTCATTTGGCTGATTGCCTTGACCTGCAGGACTTGTACACGCCTCTACAATGTGACGATTATGCGCTCGACCTGCGTTCGTTGAGACGGGCTGTATTTTTGTCTATCTCTTCTCTGATGTACTGCGATGATGATGCGAACGATCGCGATCGTTATCGCATCGAAATACTTTTGTCTATCTCTTGATCTTGCGACGATCGGCGTTCGATCTGGCGCACGAACGTACTCGTGCTGTACATCCTGTAACAGCATTGAGGGCTGTATGGAAGGCTGAGGTATGGTGTTTAACATCCCCCTGCAAGCTAACGGGTGTGGAGCACACCCTTAGCTTGTCACGGAGGAAGAGAAATCGGTGAGATGTGAGGCCTTTGGTGAAGATGTCTGCTATTTGATCAATGGTTGGAAGATAACACGTGTGCACATCCTTGTTGACAACTTTCTCACGAATGAAGTGATAATCCACTTCAATGTGCTTAGTACGAGCATGAAAAACTGGGTTAGAAGCTAAGGCCAGTGCTCCAAGATTGTCACACCAAAGGGTAGGAGGAGCATTAAGAAACAATCCTAACTCCTTGAACAGCATACGCAGCCAACACAGCTCAGCCGTGGCAATTGCCAAGGACCTATACTCGACTTGATCTGGACTTAGAGACAACTGGTTGCTTCTTGGCGCACCAACTAATTAAACAAGGACCAAGGAAAAGTGCAAACCCAGTAGTGGATCTCCTATCATCTGGATTCCCAAATCGAGTCACTATATGCATTGAGATGTAGAGTACCTTTACTAAATTGAAGGCCATGATTTATTGAACCTTTGAGATAACGCACTCTCTTGGCGGCAGTCCGGTGAGTTGTAGTGGGAGAGTGCATGAATTGGCATAGTTGATTGACAGCAAAAGCAATATCGAGCTGGTAAGAGTGCAATCTTTGCGTCGCCTACCAAGTGTCTATACTCTGTTGCATTCTCAAGTGGATCGCTTGGAGAATTTGGAGAGTTGAGATCCTGTGGAATGGGGGTCTTTAGCGGGTTTAGCTCATGTGAGCAGTCAAGAAGATCTGAGATATACTTGATGCGAGAGAGATGGAGACCGCCGGACTGTCTGTGAACATGAATTCCCAAGAAAAAATGTAAAGGACCGAGGTCTTTCATAGCAAAGGATTGCTTTAAACAATGGATGAGCTCAGTGATGGCTGCAGCAGAGTTGCCTGTGACAATAATGTCATCAACATAAATTAGTAGAAACAGATGCACATCAGATTTGTGAAGTATAAAGAGGGAGTAGTCCACTTTGGATTCAATAAATCCAAGGCCAAGTAAAGTTGTAGCAAGCTGATTAAACCAGGCCCGTGGTGCCTGCTTGAGTCCATATATGGACTTCTGTAACCTGCACACATGCTGAGGAAAGTGTTTGTCAACAAATCCAGGAGGTTGCTCCATAAAGACCTCCTCTTGCAGCTGTCCATGGAGAAATGCATTGGAGACATCCAACTGCCTTGTGGGCCAATCAAAATGAACAATAATGGCCAGAATAGCTCGAATGGTACTAGACTTAACAACAGGACTAAAGGTGTCTGTGTAATCAATACCATCAAGTTGCTGAAATCCCTTGGCCACAAGACGAGCTTTAAATCTGTCAAGAGTGCCATCGGCCTTCTGTTTCACTTTGTAGACCCATTTATTGGTGATGATGTTCTTGTTAGGTGGTCTGGGGCAAAGGGTCCAGGTATGATTGGCTTGAAGAGCATTAAATTCATCCTGCATAGCTTCTTTGCCGGTGAGGATTGAGCAGCTTGAGAGTATTTTGTGGGAGTGGAGGGTAACTCAGGAATGGTGGCTTTGGAATGAAGAGCCATCATAGGATGTTTAGTGGAAAGATAGAGTTTATAGTGGGGAAATGATTTAGGTTTTGGTGCCACTGGTCGAGTGGTCATAGGATGAAGAGGAGCAAGGGTTGCTGGAGTGGTAGAAGGTGGTGGAGATGAAGATGCAGTACCGACTTGATGGCTGATAGGCATAGTGTGGCTAGGTGATGTGGGAGAAGCATGAGCAGTCTGCGGATGTGGAAGAGTAAGGTTACGGAGGAAGGGAAATAGGTGAAGCGATGAGATGATGATGCGAAGAGAAGTATTCTGAGGAGGATGAGGGTGAAGATGGAGGTTGTATAGAGATTATGGGTGAGCTAAGCTGTGGAGCAGGAGAGTCATTTTGCGGTGATAACGGACTTAGATTCAAAGTAGCAGAAACTCTTGTAGAAGGACTTACCTGAACTGGAGCAACGTCTGTTGCAGTAGGTTGTGGCAGGGATGATATCCAATCTTTGGCTGGAAAGGTATTTTCATCAAAGACAACATGACGGCTGATAATGGTTTTCTTAGATGTAGGATCATAGCATCTATACCCTTTATAATTGGAGCAGTACCCTAGGAAGAGACATTTCTGAGACCTGTATAACAACTTGTGATTGTTGTATGGTCTTAAAAGGGGAAAACATGCACAACCAAAGACTTTGAGAAGGGTATAGTCAGGGTTTTTGTGAAGAAGCTTGACATAAGGGGATTGATGGTTCAAAACAGAAGTTGGAAGTCTGTTTATAAGAAAAACAGCGGTGTTAAAAGCATCAACCCAATAAGAGAGAGGAAGGTGAGATTGTGCTAAAAGTGCAAGGCCTGTTTCAACAATGTGTCTATGCTATCTTTCGGCAAGACCATTTTGGGCAGCAGTATAGGGACAAGAAATTCTGTGTATGATGCCATTGGAGTTCAGGTATTGTTTAAATTGGTTGGAGGTGAATTCTCCACCTCCATCAGATTGGAATGATTTGATTTGTTTAGAGAGTAAATTCTCAGCAAAGCACTTAAACTTAACAAAGCAAGCAAATGTTTCTGATTTATGATGCAGAGGATAAATCCAAGTAAATCTGGAGAAATTATCAATAAAAGAGACATAATAGCGACATCCATTGATAGAAGGAACAGGGGAACTCCATAAGTCAGAGTGTATAATCTCTAAGGGTTCCAAAGTTACATTATTAGAAGCGATAAAGGGAGACACTTGGACTTGGCAAGTTGACATGGTTCACGAGAGACTCAACAGAAGAGGAGCTAGTGATAGGCGACAGCAAGTTGCTTGATTTTATTGAGAATTGGAGGAGATGGATGTCCTAAACGGCTGTGCCAGATTCTGGAGGGAGCAGAAACACCAAGAAATGCTGTAAGTTTCTTGACTTTATTGGTGGACTTGGACAGGTGGATTGGATATAAACCATCCCTACTTGGCCCTTGCAAAAGAGTTTGCCCCGTGAGGTTGTCCTTCACAAAGAAGTTAGAATCTGTTAGAATGAACCAACACTTATTATCAACACAAAATTTATGAATGGACAAAAGGTTAGCTGCAGCAGTGGGACAGTGTAGAACATGATTCAATTTGAAAGGTTTCTGAAATGGGGATTTGGAATTATATAAAACAGAAGAACCTATGTGAGAGATAGACAGACCTGTGCCATTACCTACAGCAACCTCATCATCACCTTGAAATGGTTCTTGAAGTGTCAGATTGTCCAAGGCAGCCGTGACATGATTATTAGCTCCACTATCTGCATACCAAGGATCCTCTTCATTTAATGCAGAGGCAGATGGGTGAGACCTTGCAACTAGAGCAGCCAACTGAGATGGTGGGTTCTTTCCTTGGTAGGAGTAGTCCATTCGGTGAAAGCAATCCAAAGCTTGGTGTCCAGGCTTGCCACAAATTTGGCATGGTGTTCTGTTAAATGGCACATGAGTAGGTGGTCGACCAAACCGGATTTGGAGTGTTGGTAGCCTCCATAGGTCTGATTCCCTTCAGACCTTTTGAAGTTGGACTGATGGCCGTTCCTTGAGTAGTTTCTTGGAGCAGCAGGTTGATAAAATTCTTAGAATATGGTGCGATTTTGCCTCTCTGAAAATTTTCGATGAGGACTTTGGTTTTGAGAATAGAGTGCAAAATTACCCGATTCTGGAAGGTTGCTGCAATTTCTTTGTTGGTTCCCCAAAATTTCATGATTGAGTAACTCGATTGGAATTCTTCAAAAGACATTGGAGTGTTTCGAGTTGTGAAGTTGAAGAGAGTGATGAATGTAGTGTAGGTGGAATTAAGGCCTCCAAGGATGTAAGAGATCATGTCTTCATCTTCAATGCAGGTTATTTCTGCAGCTGACAAGTAGGTCTGAAATCGACTTGGCTTCACTTAAAAACTCAGAACAGGTTTTGGAGCCCTGATTGAGTGTTTGCAGGGATCTCTTCAGATAGCAAATTCTGGCTTTCGATTGATTGGCATATCGAGTAGCCAGTGTGGTCCAAACTTGTCTAGCCGTTTTAAGTCCATAGAGAGAAGAGAGGACACGGTCTGACAAGGTTGTGTTGAACCAACTCAAGCATTGGTCTTTCTTCTGCCAAAGGGAGTAGGCAGGGTTGATCACTGTGGTGGCTTGGCCATTTTCATCAGTGACAAATTTTGGAGGGCAAGGTTCTGTGCCATCAACAAAGCCCATGAGATCATGGGCATTAAGAATGGGATTGAAGTGAGACACCAGTTGAGGTAGTCGGAAGAATTTGATGGAGATGTGTTGAGTAACACTAGGTAAGGGAAGGTAGTCGATTGCAATAGGAAGGGTGGTCATGGAGGAAACAATGGATGAATCAGCGGAGAAGATGATGAGGAAGCGAGGTTGGGGTAGTCATTGTGGAGAAAATAGGATCGAAGGAGTTATCCTTTTCACTGCTCTGATACCATAAAATGAATCAAAGGGAAACTGGAGATTTGAGCAATGGCTCTATTTCATTCAATGGATAATAACAATTGTACAAAGAGTACATAAATACTCTGTTTACATAAACAGTAAAAGGAAAGTATAAACTATTCTAAGGAAAAATAAATGACTGTAAAATTACAAGGAAAGATCCTATACATTTGAAACTATTTCCTTAGTGAGAGTATTTGGCATATCTTTGGTATCTTCAACAGCTGGATGTCTTGAATCGCAAGACTTGTGATGCTCTGCTGGCTGATTGCCTTGGACTGCAGGACTTGTACACGTCTCTGCAACAGCGAACGATTATGCGCTCGACCCTGCGTTCGTTCGCAGACGGGCTGTATTTTTGTCTATCTCTTCTGATGCTGCGACCGATGATGCGAACGATCTGGCGATCGTTCGCATACGAGCTGTACTTTTGTCTATCTCTTCTGATGCTGCGACAGATGCGGCGTTCGATCTGGCGCACGAACGTACTCGTGCTGTACATCCTGTAACAGCATTGAGGGCTGTATGGAAGGCTGAGGTATGGTGTTTAACACTTCAGTGGTTTCTGTCAGGTCACCCTCCGGACCAATCATACATTCCATGGAGGTGACTATCTTCTCCCGAATAGGATCAATTGGAGGTTTTGTTACTTGGGCAAACA
Source organism: Carpinus viminea (assembly GCA_013348765.1). NCBI lineage: Eukaryota > Viridiplantae > Streptophyta > Magnoliopsida > Fagales > Betulaceae > Carpinus > Carpinus viminea. The sequence goes on from CP054673.1 coordinate 1,281,172, forward strand.
TTTGCTTGAAGTACTCAAAAGTGAGCTTTTCTCTGTTAGACATTACAGCCAACGGAGTGTCGTTTCCCATAGAACCAAGAGCCTCCACACCATCTTTTGCCGTAGGAAGCAACAACATTTCCAAGGCTTCAACAGTGTAACTGCATAGGGAAGCGAGACATTGAAGTGATTCCCTGTAAAATGCAAAAATCAAGAAAGCAATAGCAAATGCAGTACAGAGAAATACATACCCAAAAGCTTTGATGCCCGCGCTTTCCATGTTGTCATCATCACCGGATGCCTAAAAGTTGCAAAATAAATTAACCAAAATGAGAATTCCCCACCAAGGAAAGTCAAAGACAACAGTGACCTCGTACTTACTGGAATCACTCCCGCAAGGGGAGGGACCCTTTCCGATTCACGAAGAGTCAACTATGTCCTTTAGTTCAATTTTTTGCCTTTTAAGCCACTCGCCATAAGGCCTAGCCAGTGAGTATTGCTGCTTTAGGGCTTCATCATCGACGACAATATGATTTTCAAAATCAACCAAAAGCATCATGCCAGGGTTTAGTCTTCCTTTCCTATAGTCATCTTCAGGTGGAATGTCTACTACACCAACTTCACTGGCCATTATAACTCATCCACTGTGGGTGATGTAGAAACGACCGGGCTGCAGCCCATTGCGATCCAAAGTTGCTCCCAGATAGCGGCCATCAGTAACTGCAAATGATTTTGCACAAATACAAAGCTAAAAGATTAGATGACGTATAAAGCAAGCCATTGGAGTCGGTAAAAAATTTAGAATTATTACATGATATAAGAGCTGGCCCATCCCATGGCTCCATTAGAGCAGAGAAGTATTCATATAGCGCCTTTCGATTAGGATCCATATTCTTGTCATTTTGCCATGCTTCAGGAATCATCATCATTATAGCTTCAGGGAGGCTTCTACCAGCTTGAACAAGAAGCTCAAGGACACCGTCGAAAGCTCCTGTAGAGGAAAAAATCACATAAAGACAAGTCGGAATATAATAAGATCATGTGCAGAACTTTGTAATGCCTCTCACATTAAACCTTCACAACTTCACATGTAAAAGAAAGTAGATTTTATTTCATGCAATAATTTCTGTATATCTACAGATATATGCAAGATCTAAGTTAAAAGTGACCTGAATCAGATGAACTGGCATCCACAAATGGTAGAAGCTTCTTCAACTCATTCTTTGAGAGGCCAAGCTCGTTACACTTTAATAGACCCTCCTGTGCCTTCATTCTGAGTAAAACGAAAAATGTGTCAGCCTATATGTTCTCGTCATTCTGATAGTAAGCTTTGATGAGACTATTGTTGAAAAATTGGCTCATATTAATTAAACTTTGAAATTGATTTTTTGTCAATTGAAGAAGGCTCTCATTTATTGCTGAAAGAAGCTGGTGGAGGCTAGCACTTGTCGGCAAACTTGGGTGATAAGAAGAAAAGTTGAAATTGTGAGCTGCCACCAGATTTTATTATGTTTGTCCTTATCTCCATTACACCGTATGAAGACCTTTGATGAGCTGCCATCCCTTTGCATTAACTCCTTGGCCTTCCCTTTGTCAACAAAAGAAACTCAACATTAATGCAACCATGCTGGCAGCCGAAAAGGAAGAAAAAAATTGGCAGCAGCTTTCTTGAAGAGAAAGATACTTAACCATGAAGTAACTCTTCCATATATATGGTACAAGGCAAAGGAAGAAGGTGGAGCTGAAGAGAGTTGGAGCTGCAGTGTTGTAGCCCGTGTAGTAGCTCCACTTTGTGAGAAAAAAAAGAAAAAAAAGAAAGAGTGAAGAGAGAAAGGAAAGCTCATTAGAAAATAAGGAGCTTTTGAGTGAGAGGAATTGGGTGTATTTGGGAATTGGGTTGTGAGTGATTATACACTTTTGTATTCTCTCCTTTTGAATTAGTGAAGTCTCTCTTTACCGTTGCACCGTGGACGTAGGCAAATTGCCAAACCACGTAAATCTTGTGTCTTGTTGTCATTTGTTTATTTTTCTTTAAACACTATTATCACATTTGTTCCGCTTGTTTTGTTTGTGTGAGAGATTCGCGACCTTTCGCACAACAACTATGTCCCGACAATTGACCAGAAATGCCATTTTTCACTTCCCTACATTTTAATAAATTTGTGAATTGATAAAATGCACAAGCAGGTGTTTGGCAAGTAAGGTTGTAGACACATCTAGACCAAGGTTGTGGTGTCATAAACAAACTCAATCTCTTTAGCAAGGGGATTCTCAAAGATTATTTATTACTTGTCACCAACAGTGAGTCGCAAAGGCTGTCGTCCTTACATGAAACAGTAAACTGACCTTAAAGACAAAAAATGAATATAAATAACTTTAAAGACTGGAAGTCTGGCCTATGTTCTAGATGTCATTTTTCCTGTTCAAGAAATCACTAACTGAGGAACGTGAACAGAGAATATATCTTATTAACTGTCATTTATCATACCAATTCTTGACAAGTAAGCGCATTGGGATAAAATGTGGCCTTTATCAAAATGACAATCACATTCCACGACATTACCAACCTTCACAAGGTTACCTAGTGCCAAGCATGGTAAACATCAGTTGCTGTGAGATGATATCACCCTTATTAACTTGAGCCATAAATAATCATTCTTGAGAGGAAATCAAGAAATAGTCTTAAGTCAAAGGTACGAAGGTAATATATCAATCACATTAACTTATTTAACAAGGCATGTCCTGTTTTTATGTAAGGACCAATATCAGTTATAGGCTAAAAAATGCAATCCCACTATTTACTTAAGAATACAAAATAACTCTTTTTACTCAATTACAAACCAATTTATATTGCCTCTAAGTGTGTTGATTTCTCCATTGTGGCCCAGGATACGCATAGGTTGAGCACGATCCCCGGTGGGAAACGTATTCGTTGAGAATCTCGAGTGTATCTGCATCAAAAATCAAAGGAACCGAACCTGTCATTGGCAATCCCATTTACCATATTCAAGTATAAGAAATTGATGTGGAAACATTTGAAGTTTTGTTTGGGCACTTATAAGGCAGCGATACTAATTCTTGGAAACCCTAAGCTAGTTTAACCAATGCAATTTCCTTCCCACCACTCAACTGAAATTTTTCATCCCCAACAACTGATCACAGAGTGCCGCACCAAGTTTCTGCAAACATGATTATCTTGATAATGAAGCTTTCTTACCCACTCACCCAATGAATCTAATCCAGCATCCAAATTCAAACAGAAATCAAGGGAGTGGAAGAACTTAAGAGATCATTCAAACCTCAAATGCCTCAGAAGTCATTCCTCAACCTTGCATCTCTTCAGTTAGCGGTTGTTCCCATGCTGTTTGTTGGAGTATAGAGCTAGTGGAGAGAGAAGAAAGGTAATGGATAATATATTTACCAGGGCCATGTAGCTCGTAAACCTTTCATTGCCAATGTCTGCATAATAATAATCCTCCAGCTGATTTGGCTTTAACTGACCTTTGTAAACAAGCATAAATCAGGTACAGAAATGACAAATTGCAAAAGGGCAAAGAACCTAGATTATGGGTGCGTTTGGAATTGCGATTTCACAGGAATAATTTGTATTTTTAAAAGATATCTCGAAACGTAAGGTGTTTGATATTGCGATTTAAAAAGCACTTAATTTAAAATAGGAAAAAAAATTGCGATTTTTATAAGCAGACGAGGGGTGCTTATTTGAAAATGCGCGAATTTAAACCAAAATCACCGTTTCGCATAACAAATATTTGATTAAAAATAAAAACTTTTTAACATATATTACCAAACGCCTTTGCAATTTTAAAAAGTTTCGATTTAAAAAACGCTATTTTTAAAATCTCACTTATAACTACAATCCCAAACGGACCTTATATACTACCTAGCATCTGGAACAGATAATGTGTCTTTTAGAACAGCTCACCTTGAGGAAAGAGAACAGATATAGAAGTCCTTAGCACCACCATATTCAAGGTTTAATGCAGCTTTAATGGCAATCATTGAAACCCTCCTCAGTATGTACATCTGCACAAAAAGCAATAGGATAAGGTTACCAAAATGTTCCAACATTAACTACCAGAATAAACTAAACCACAAATGATCAAATCCGTTGTTACCTCTGTGTCAAAGATTTTTTTATTATTATTTGTTTTGACAATTAGGATATGGATCATGCTAATAGTTTTTTAACCTATTCATTTCTCAAAATTAGTTCCTAGTTGGACACTTGCTTTGTCCAAAAAATTAGTAGTTAGAAAAACAGCACTATCAATGTGATTAAGAAAACCTTATCCTAACAGCATTGCAAAAGAATCGTGCCTTCCCACTTTGAACCTCTATAACCGACTTGTAGAATACGAGAAACTGAATCCTACCTGCCGCTCCAAATCCACTTGTGACTGAGGAGTAGGTGTAAGGAAAACTTGCTCAACCACAGGTTCTGTCTGCAAGGCAGACATGCCCAATACTGTGTTATCTGTAGGCACAGGTCGCCACCCAAGAACAGTATGCCCAAGAGACTCCGCAACCTTTAAACACAAGCAAACATTTTCTCATCAATGATTGGAAAAAAAAAAAAAAAAAACATGGAAGAATCAAATCAGAAGCCGAGAAAGCAAACTGGCCAAAGTGATACACAGGAAAGTATGTAGCAGAAACCACTTCCATTTAAGAAATAAGGGAATCGATCAAGGAGTAGGAAGTGAAGAAGCATTTTTATAGGAATAAGGTCCAAATCCTAATATACACTGTAAGCGATACACACAGCAATGAAATCATATATAGATTTCTGAATTTCAAGTAACACCAGAAAACGACTGGGATAAAATTTCCAACCAAATATGTTTTAGCCCGGTGTCGCCATGCACTTTGAAGTGTTACTTCACTAGTAGAAAGTGCAGTACGCTTCAAGTTGAAGCACTACATTGTAAGTGTAAGGATCAAACAAATGTAGTTTGAGATTCCAACAGAGTAAATGATTGCACATGACTCGTAGCACTCGAATATGAGAAGGGTCCATTTAAAAATGCCTTTGAGCTTTTAAAATAGTCATTTTTTAAAAAGTATCAACTTGCCTGCAATTTGAAATTGCATTTTTTTTTCTACTCTGCAATTTTTAAAAAATGCACTCCCAAATGTAGAAAAGTATAAAATTGCACTATTTTCCTGTGAAATTACACTCTCAAGCGCACTCTTAGTAGAAATGTATAAGTGGAAAATGGTTGCATCCTCCAGGACCATAAAAAAACACAACGGGTAAAACCGAGAACGAAAAGGAAATTTCACGTTTATTTTCACAAAGATCTGTCAAAACAAACAGAAACCAGCAAAGGTAGAAAAAAAATACTAATTCCCTGGAAGGAAACTGTTACTCATTTATATTAAAATTAGAACGACAAAATACAATTAAAAAACAAAAACAAAAACAACAAACCTCCTCATAGAATTCGTGAGGAAGAGCAACAAGACGGCTCCATCACCAGTGTTGGCTTCACACCCACAGGCACCTCTGTGTGACATACGTACCAGCATCTCCAAAGCACCCGAAACCTACCCAAAAAAACCGTAAACATCAGAACACTCACAAACACGCACAGGCCTCAAATCCAAATACCCAATAAACACTCCAACATCAACTTAAAAAACACGTACGTCATACGTGCAAACACAGAAAGACGGCAAGGACGACGCCCAGGAAAACCAAAATTCCAAAAACCCAAACATACAACTCACATGCATAAGATCAAAAGTACACACAGCAAATATACATACGGACGTACGTAGATACATGTAAGTATACATATTGCGCACAAATAACACGCATAAAATTGATTGCTAAAAGCACAATATGCCCATAGATTCAAAAACCCGGAAAGAAAATAGATACACATACACATACACATGCACATCCTTGTGTAAAAAAAAAACTGATAATCTTACCGTTTTACGGCTACTTTCGCCGGATAGCTCTGCAACGAATATGACCCCACACGAGTCCTTATCAAACGACGGGTCGTAGAGTCCGAGTGGCTTCTACGGCACCGTGGAGAACAACGAGCGGACCGCGACCCTGAGCTTCGGCGCCCTCCCAGGCCCGTCCGACCTCCAAAACTGGAATCTTTTCGACCCAGACGCCCGCAATCATTTAAAATTTTAAATGATGTGACAATATATATACTTGTGCTTAAATATGTCGGAGCGAGTGTAGCCGAGTTACTCTTAAGGTGGTTTAACCATTCCTAAAGGCTAAGTTGGAGGTAGCCAAACCGCTCCCAAGAGGATAGTCGAAGTCTTTCCTAACCACAGTTTTTTTTTTTTCTTTCTTTTTCTCCTTTCCTTTTTTATTTTTTTTGTTTCTATCAGACTATATGGTATGTTTTAAATTTTAAATGATGTGGTGAAGTTCAAATAATAAGTGTTGATTCAATGATATTTATATGTGTTATAATTTTATTAGATATGTCGTGGTCATTAACCTACATGTCATTCTTCATCGTTAAAAAACCTAACTTAAGGAGTATGGAGAGAAGTATTTAATAATGAAGCATTATACTATATATAAACATAATTTATAATTTTTTGAGCTGTGCGAGGAGAAAACTTCTTCTTATTTGTTTTTAGGTGGGTATTATATATTCATCTACCGGTCTAATGCTGACTTGTATGCAGTATTCCTTTGAAGAAGTATAAAAGATTGTTTTGGACCGAAGAAAAAAAGGAAAAAAAAAAAGGAAGAAAAGTTATATACATATATTCAGCGGTGAAGTATGGATTGTCAAGATTAATGGATTTCATTCTAGAAGGAATGTGTGCACATTAAACTAGGAGTTGGACGTATCAATTTCTTTGATTATTTTGTAAGGGGTTTGTTGTGGGTTCCTCATTGTTTCTCTGCTTCTTATGATAATATGATTTAATAAAAATAAAATTGTAATACTGTTTTTTTGCTAATGATTAATTTTTATGAGTTAATAGTTAGGTTCTAATGCTTTAAAACTTGTTTTTGGATTCAAAATTAAAACCTAAGGGTGGAAAGTTAACCCTTTAGGGATGATATCATCCAAAATGGATTTGATCATCCTAAATTTGATGCTAATGCCTCACAAAGTTGTTGCTAATGCCTCAAATTTGATGCTAATGCCTAAAAAAAGCGTGGTAATTACAATTTTTTTTTCTTAAATCACGTATTTTATATAAACCTATAACAGCGAGAACCTAGAGAACCCCTGATTTTCCATTTTGTAAGTATGATTATCGTGTGAGCTTAACGATATTATATATATATATATATTTGAACATGCATGGAACTTAAAGGCACGACAAATGGGATATAGACAAAGCTACAATGATATATTCCATTTACTTAAAATAAGGTGAACGTTGCGTTGGGTTTACTTTTTATCTTTTCATTTATTTATTTTACTTTAATTTTTACTTAACCCCCCATGATAAATATATACGTTGCAATTAATGTCGAGATTTTAGTCAAATAACAAATTAATTGCACAAGAAGTTATATATAGTTCTTAAACGTTTGATTTTACTAGGAAGTTGCCTAGCTATTTCCATTTTATTCTGGACTAGATAGCTACCATCGGTGGCCGACTTGACTTTGGATTAATCAATATTGAATTGAATTTTCATTGGTTGCTGAGAAGACTTGAAGGATATGCATGCGTGTCAAAAAAACAAAAAGAAAGACTTGAAGGATGCCGGTCCGACAAAAATAAAAAACAAGAAAAAGAAAGGAAGACAGCACGTACGGATGGTCGTAAAAAAAAAATAACGAATATATATTTATAACCGCGACAGTTGCTGATCTTGTTGATTAGTTGCAGCTGCAGATCGAGTCTCCAATCCTACAACAAATCCAATTTTGCCACTCTTTGCTTTGCCCAGATCCCCATCTCCATTGCTCGCCTAGATCGAGTTAATTATCAGGTTCATTTAACTGTTTATATTATAATCTCTAAGACGACACAAATTTATAACTATTTTTTCTTGTTACATTTCCTAAACAACAGGGCAATTTGTTTTGCGTCTCTTTTAAATACCCATGAAATATGTATCTGATGCCAAGCATTAATGTTTTCTTGGTCTGAGTATTTGCACTGAGTATGCTAGCTCATATGGTGCAGGGTCTTACGTTTCTTCCCTGAAAGAAATCATATATATGGTGCACAACCTGAGAGATTGCACTTAAATTTTGCATTTTCTGAGGTTGCACTTAGATTAATATATATATGGAAAGTGGTGTTTGTCGTCTAATCTGTTTTCCAGTTTTTGAGGAATCTAAACTCATACTTTTGTCGTTGTAATATTTGAAGTTCGTGGTGGTGGCCGGGTGAGGACGTTAATTGTATCGTTTATAAGCTTGAGTTATGAGTTCCCGTGGGCATCGGCATGCGCAAGACAACTGGATGAGGTTAGCATCTTCTACTACTTCTTCTTCTTTTATATGTTCTAACTTATATATCTATATATTCTCTTTACAGAAAGAAAAATAAAATAAAATTAATTCCTTATTTCCTTATAGATATGATTATTATCATTGTAAATATGAGAATAATTAGTATCCTTCATTATTATTATTTTGTTTTAATAACTTCTTTTGGTTCTTAAGGCTTTAACAAGGCAGCTAGTCCAACTTTGAACCAATCTCTTAAATGCTGTTGAAAATAAATCTTTCTTTCTTTCTTCCAGAGACACATTGGGGGAGGAAGGATCCTCTCCATCTCATTTGAAATGGAGAGTATCAAGTTAGTTGCTTTTTGAGGGTATTTTTGTCTAAATGAAAAGCAAAAAACCTTGAAATGACAAAACTGTCATATAAAAACAACTAACTTGATACTCTCCATTTCAAATGAAATGGAGAGGATCCAAGTCCTGGGGGATGGTACTTCCTCAATTCAAAAAAAGAAAAAAAATTAGGCTGTAATATATATTTAAGTCCGGTCCCCCTCCCCCCCATTTTTTTTCTTTGCTTTGGTCCTCCCATTCTTCTACCTGGCTCCATCCCTACTTTCTTCTCGCGAAGAGTACTTGCTTAATTCCCCAGTTCCCTTTCCCTTGATCAGCTAATGTGTTCGACAAGTTGTTGTCCCATGATTTCGATTTTATCCATTCTATCTTAAATAGAAATAATTTATTTTAGGAGAAATGTTAAAAACTCAACTTTTTTGCCTAACAAATATTCAACTTTTGCCTTCTTTTGTAATTAAAAAAATTAAAAAAAAAAATGAAAAAAATTTCTGAAGCAATAATATATATTTTTGGTCTTTTTTTTTTTAATATTTTTTTAAAAATGAAAAATGGTATTTTTCTTCATAATATATAGTAACATTTAAAAAAAAAAGAAGACATTATTATGAAGAAAAATATCATTTTTCATTTAAAAAAAAAACCAAAAAAAAGAAAGACCAAAAATATATATTTGTTGGGCAAAAAAGTTGGATTTGTATCATACCTCTATGAATTAAACCATAAGTGGTGAACTTACATTCTCAATAATTAATAAACTTCCATAATCAATTAGTCATTTATTTTTGTTTTTTTTATAAGTGATGGTTAAAGTATAGGAAAACTTCATTAACCCCCCATGAACTTTTGCGATTTTTGTAGACACCCCCAACGTTCACAATCTCTCACTTTGGTGTATTAAACTTTTATTTTCTTTTATTTTTCTCATTCCATTAGGATTTTCTATTAAATTTAATGAAAATGTGTGAAATTACTAAAATACTCTTAGTCATTTTTCTCATTTTTCCGTTTAATTTAACTGCAATATTTAATGGTAGTGGGGTATTTGAAACAAAACGAAAGTTCGATACATCAAAGTGAGAGTTTTTGAACATTGGGGGATGTCTGCAAAAATTGCGAAAGTTCAGGAAGGGTTAGTGAACTTTCCCCTTAAAGTATTGATTTTGACTGTCACATTATCAACTTATATTGCAGTTATATAATAGTCTACTAAATAACATTACTTGCTAAATTTTATAGTAGGTTGCTATATAGTGAATATATTTTTATATCATCCAAATTTTTTAAATGACGTAATGGTTAGATATATATAATAAAACAATTTTTTTTTTTTTTAAAAAAAACGTAATGCTTTATGAGAATCATACTTTTAGTTTATAAAGTAGAAGTTACGCACTAGTTCACATTCACCTCTTCTCCCTTTGTGTGGACATGTTAAAAAAAAAAAAAAAGGCTTTTTAAGCTCTAAAATAAATAAGGGGCGGAAATGTTACATACAGGCATAGTTCCTCGCCATTAAAATTTAGGAGTGTGTATATATATACCCGTCTTTTTTATGTTTTGTTCAGTGCATGCCTGGATGGGCTGAAATATTAATTGAAGATGATGGTGGTTCGGTGTCTCATCAGTTGTTACTACACATTGAAAATATGAAAAATATTTTACATAAAAGTAAAAAAGAAATATCATTAACTTGATTAGTTCTTTGCTTGTTATATTGTGTACGTTCAGGAATCAGGATATGGAGGGGGGCCAAGTCTCCGAAATTGACGGAGATGATCCCGGACAAAAGAGAAGAAGAATAAAACAATTGTTGCCGATGGTGGAACATGATGATTGCTGTGTCATGTGTGATTGCAGTATCAGTGGACCCTTTGTTCTTTTACCTTCCTGTCATTAACGAACATAAGAAATGCTTGTTGTTTGATAAAAAATTGAAGATCGTAGCCCTTACTTTGCGATCTGTCACGGATTTCATTTACGCTATGAACATAATTTTGCAATTTATTTGTCCTTACATCGACGAGGAATGTCGTAAGCTTGGACGAATTAAGGTGGTTACAGACCCTAGACAAATAGCAAAGCACTACTTCTTCTCCCGGTACTTTGTAATCGACCTTCTCGCTACTCTTCCCCTCCCACAGGTAATTAAGGGACTACGACACTTTTCTTTTATATGCATGCTTATGAATTGTTTTGTTTTTGTTAACGTTATTTCAAGTTTAACCGCAAGGATGATGATTATTATTATTATTATTATTATTATTATTCAAATCATTTTAATTGATTATGTTTTGTCCAGGCTTTATTTCCAATTATTTTTTCAGAAATAAGAGATTCAAATTATTTTAACAAAAGGAAGTCGCTGAATGCTGTTATTTTCTGCCAATACACACCAAGAGTTGCCCGAATCTACATATCATGGATGAATCATGGCAGGATTGTCAGCAAACTTGCTAGAATTGTATGGGTTAAAGCTGCATTCAACTTCTTTCTCTATATTTTTTCCAGTCATGTAAGTTTTATTATTATCAATATCATCATATATTCATTGCTTATTTCAATTTTTCTTCGGTAAAACTGTAAAGGGTCGAATCAACCTCGATAAATCATAAGCATGCATTGCGCACATGCTACATATATATCCACGTGTGATTATAACTTACTCTTATCAAAGCCGTTTAAGACCCCACAAGTTTTTGTGGTTGGCTATACTTTATCAATATATTATATATTACTCTCTTGCAAAACTGATCTCTTTTTTGTATTTTTTGATAGGATATCCACAGAATTGACTGATCTTTATGTGACTTCTTGCCCTTTAGGTACTGGGTGCCTATTAGTACTTTCTTTCAGTGCAACGAGAGATGGCTTGCTGGCACACGGCCTGTAAAAATCATAGTAAATGTATTTCAGTTTCTTTTAAATGTAATCATTCTTTAAGCGATCTCACATTTTTAGAGGATAAGTGCTCTGTAGACACATCGAACACGACGGGCTTTGATTATGGAATATTTCTTGGAGCCATTCAATCTGGTAATTTGGCGTCCACAGATTTTCTACAAAAGCTTGCATACTGTTTTTGGTGGGGCTTACGAAATTTGAGGTTTGGACATGCTACACTCTTTGTCAAGAAGAGTTTCAATTGTCTTGTGCATACCATTGCTAGAATGTTACCATTGTTATAATATTATCATATTTGGCTAAAATATTTTCAAATATTCTCAGCATATATTTCTTAATTATTAACTACCTTTTTAGCCATTGTAAATCAATTAATCATTATTTCTTAAGTTTACATTTAGTGTATTTTTTTTCATAGGTTTAATTAATTAAATAATAAATAAGTCATTCTATTGTAGAGTTTAGACATAAGAAATACAAGCTATTTTTTTTTTGTATGAATATAAAAAAAATATATATATACAAGCTTCTTTTCCATAATTCTTTAGGTTTGTAATCTTGCTGGTTTCTATTTCTTTATCTTGAGCCCTACATTCAGTTTAATTTACTTATACTTTCAACGTAAATCCTTTTAGATTTATTTTTTAATTTTTACTTTGAGCATATTATATTATTATGATATTTCTATCTCATACATGATCCTTCAATTCTCTCCAATTTTTGCAGTTCTTTTGGTCAAAATCTTCAAACAAGTTCATATTTCTGGGAAAACTTCTTCTCAATTTTTGTCTCAATCTTTGCGTTGCTACTGTTTCTGTATTTCATTGGAAATGTGCAGGTAGGCACTCAACATATTTTTTTTTTAAGCTTTAGGGCACTTGATTATATAATTATGTACAGCATTATATATAATTATGTTTCTACATTACATATAGAAGGACAAAGGGGACTTTGAAGAGTTTTTGTACCAATCATAAGCTTTTATTATTGTTAATCATTTTATTTTTTAATAAAAAAAGACAGTAAAGGACAACCAAAAGTTGACACTAGTCTCTATTTGAACGTCATGCAAACACCATAGGTACCAAACAAGAAGGGTACTCTAGACAATCTCTATTAGGATATAACGATCGGAGATGGTCAGAGATGTTATGTATGGAGGATACAAACTATTCTTTAAAGCTGCCGATACTGTTGTTAATCGAGTAATTTTAGAAGTTCTTCTCATGCTTTTCTTAGGTCTTTCTAATAATGATGTGATTATTAAAATTACAATTTGATCAAATTTAATAATGATCAATTACAAGTTCAATGGTGATTTTAATAGCCACATCATTCTTAAAATGACACAAGAGGGACTTGTAACATTACTCGTTGTTTATCTCATACGTAATATTTTGTGATTTCATAATTTATTTAATTAATTAATTTTTTTTTGAGAAATTGGTTTGGCTTCACGTCATATAAATAAAAATTCTAATGCTTATTAGTTAATATATATGTTTAAAAGTATTGAACTTAACTGTTGAATATATATATAAGAGAATGAAAAATATATATCCTTTTTAAAAAATACAGTATGGTAGCAAATTCAATTACTTTATTTTTGGCTGATGAATAAAATTATTTTCTTCCTTTACGTTTTCTTTCTCCATACTTATATATATATATATATATATATATATATATATATATATATTTATGCATGCTTTAAAGATATATAGATGATTTTTTTTTTGGAGGTTAGATTATATTATGTAACTTATGTTGCTTTTGTTTTGTCAAAGGTTGCTGAGAGTTTTAAAATATCTATATACTTAATTTTATGTCCAAGTTTTGTAAATTTATTAATAATTTTGATAGCTACTAATTTTTCTATCTATCTATTATTATTAAGAGAGTTATCTATATATCTAGGTGTTAGAGCATTGATTAAATGATTAAATTCATGATTTTGTATCAACATATATAAGATTGAAGGATAAATTCTAAATATCAATATAATTTGATGATTTGAACTTGTCATGTAACAGACATATTGACAGTTGGCAACTGAAAGGTCGGAAGAAATTATACAAAATATGAAAGTTAAAGAGCGAGAAATAGATTTATGGATAGATAGGAACAAACTCCCTGGTTGTATGAAAAAGGAGATCATGCCTAACGTTCAACGCATGCTGGAAGAAAAGAAAGATGTTGATGTACAAAATCTGCTTTCTCATCTTCCTAGTGAACTTGGACGGAAGATTAAGCGTCATATATGCTTACCCATGCTTAAAAAAGTGAGTCCCCTTTCCTTCTTCCTTTTTGATAAGTGACGACTCTAATTATTATAATACTTATTAAATATTCGTGATAACAAATATTATCAATTCTATCTCGATCTGTGCTTCCTTCACGTAATTACTTCCTTAATCGAAATTACCATTTCTCATTTCTCCTTTTTGGTTTGTGCTAGCTAGGTCCCGCAGCTTGAAGGAAAAAGTGATCAACATTTGCAATTGATTTGCGACTATCTGAAGCCAATGCACTACAAGCAGCACACCTACATTGTCCGGGAGGGAGAACCACTTGATGCGATGCTCTTCATAACCCAAGGTATTATATGGAACTTCACAACCAGTAATGCTGGGAGAAGAAGCGCCAAGTGTATTGAGAAAGGTAGTTTCTACGGAGAAGAACTTCTAGAATGGGGGTTGGATTCCCCCACCTTACCCAACCTATCTGACCTCCCAATATCTCTCAAAACTGCAAAAACGCATACAAAAGTTGAAGCCTTTGCTCTAATGGCCAACGACTTGAGGACTATAGTTTCCAGGCGCACTGAAACAGTTTATGTTGTACAGGCAGCTTTCCGGCGCTTTAATGAATTGAAAAACATTGAAATTTCGTCTGTGTTAGAGTACAGATAGCAATTCATCCAAGGATTAGGCCTGAAGCACATGTGTTGGACAATTTATTTCACTCCTATTCAAACTCTAAAGCTCACACAGGTCCTCTATTTCAGATACTGTCGATATAGCTACCAACCAGGAAGATATTTGATGATGGAAGAGATAGAAAAGATATTCAAACTCGCGTTGATAAAAGATTAGAGATTAGTAACAGCTCTTTCTTTTACTTATTTGTATATATAAGCTATATTATTATCTTTATTCATATTTATTCTTTGGTTCTAGTTGTATTCGGTTTAGCTGCACAAATACAAGTTATCTTCGTATATATAGTTTTACTGCCTAACTATAAATGAAATAGCGCCCAACAGGAGTATTCATAGATTCTGGCCAAATCAATTCCACAACACTTTCTTTCATGGCTTCACCCAAAATTTCTTTTTTCTTTCCTGCATTTTATTCTCAACTCGTTGAATCTAGTACCACCGGTGCTGCTTCTTCTCTTCTCTTTTCTACTCCAAACATTCCACATTATTTTGGATGAATGAGTGAATTTATAAAAGCACGTACACCAGTGAACAAACACCCCAGCAAAAACAGAGCACTACTCAACTCACAAAATAGCAAAACTCAATCTGATGCCAATTATCTGGTGTGGGTGTGTCAATTTCTCCCCATACTCGGAAAAAATGGGCTGTTGAGTATTGTTGATGGGTCGTAGCCCTGCCCACCCAAATTTCATTTCAGAATCTGATGAGAAGGATTCTGTCCCCTTGAATCCTGAATTTGTGATCTGGGAGAAAAAGGATCAATATATCCTTAGTCGGTTCAATGCAACGTTGTCTGGAAAGGTTGTCAGTGCAGTGTATGGTGTCAAACTGTCAATACCTCAAGGCAGGTTTCAGGTATGGACTGCGCTTGCCAATTGATACGCATCTTCTTCCAACTGCAAGCCCTCTTTAGGCTGATCTCCTCCAATCCGATGTCTAAGTCAATCATGCTATTGGAGGAGGAAATATAATGAAGAGATGGAGAGGAGAGTCGAGAGAGTGTGATAATGGAAGGAGAAGATATCCCTGGAATTAATGGGGAGATAAAAAACCAATAATAAAGAAGAGAGAGAGATACGTAAATACTTTTGGGCTTAGGCTTTATGCATTGGACCACTCGGCGGGCTAAGAACCAACCGAAGTGGACCTTTCATTAAACGGGCCTCAAGGCTAAGCAGGAGGGGGCCGGATATTTGGTCAATGTTGGGTTTAGTTTTAACCTTTCATTTTCATTTTATTTTTTAACTCAAGTACCCATATATATATATTGCAACGTCGAGGTTTCATATAGGAAAATGTTAGGGGTTCTTTTTACAGTATTCTTCTGAGTTTTTTTAAACTTATGTAAAATATGATTTAAGAAAAAATAAAATTATAGTGACATCTACCACCGGTTTTTTTAGGTATTAGTACCAAAATTGAGGTATTAGCATTAAATTTAGGATGATCAAATTCATTTTGGGTGATACCATCCCTAAAAGGGTTATCCTTCTATCCTTAGATTTTAGTTTTGAATCCAAAAATAAGTTTTAAAGCATTAGAACCTAAATATTAACTTATAAAAATTAATTTGTTGGCAAAAAAATGGTACTATAATTTTATTTTTTTCTTAAATCATGTTTTACGTAAATCTAAAAAAATTCAGAAGAACACTATAGAGAAAACCTTTAACAAACCCCTTTTATATACTAGCATATTCTTGCCTGGTCAGATGGACCAATGGGCATATATATATCTAGCGCTGTGAGTAATCAATATAACATTATTGAACTCAAAAGTCTATTCCCACATGGAAAATGTCATTGCTACATAAAACTCCTAGAATAGGTGTAGTGGAAGTTTCTTCTCTAACTGTTAGCAATATCTCCTGAAGTTCTGAACATATTCCCAGAACAAGAAGGATCGATGAAGTTTCTTAATTTTTCTCCACACATGTAATAGCTAGCAATCCAACGATGAACAAGAAGGATCGTGCATTAGCCGCCTCATTTGGGAATCTTGAATTTTCCTGCCCTTTTGATCAAGCGCACTCTTGGCAGTCAAGACGCGTTTAAAATATTAATTATTTCACCCACTTTTCTTATATTATTTTTTAATCATTTTATTTTGTTGGAAAGTTCCTACTGTTTAACTATTGAATTAATAACTAATTTTTTTATTAGCTTAAACTTTTAAAATAAATAATTATTTAGCATGGTCCTTACACTACTGTTTAACTATTGAATTAATAACTAATTTTTTTATTAGCTTAAACTTTTAAAATAAATAATTATTTAGCATGCATATTAGAATAGAGGTCCTTAACTATCAAAAAGGACTTGAATATGTGGAATCCATATACATGTGAGTCCCACATATTTACTAAAGAAAAAATAATAATAATACAAGAGCATTTTTATTGATTAAATTATTAAATTATCTCTTTTTATCTATTTAAAATTTTAAAATAAGTAATGATGTAATAATTGTCGTAGGCTTGAATTTTGAATGAATATGAAATTTTTCATCGGTTTCCGAGAAAGACTTGAAGGATGCCTGTGAGCAAAAACACACAAAAAGGAAAGACTTGGGCAGTTGCTCTAGCTTGTTTGTTAGTTGCAGCGCGCTGCAGAGTCTCAAAGGATCTCCGGCCGTCTCCCTTGCTCTCCTCGAGTTGATCAGGTTCATTTTACTGTTTATAATATAATCTCTAAGGAGAAACAAATTTATAACTATTTATTTATTACATTTCCTATTCAACCTGACAATTTTTTTGGGTTCCTTTTACGCATGAAATATGTATCTGATGCGAACTAAGCATTAATGTTTTCTTGGTCTGAGTATTTCCATTGAGTATGCTATAAGCTATGATCACAAAAACCTTTGCTAGCTGCTTCATATCATCATGTCATGTGCAGGATGCAGTAGAGTCTTGCGTTTTTGCCCTGAAATAAATCACGCACAACCTGCGAGGTTGCATGCACTATTTTGTTTTTTTTTTTTTTTTTTGAGGTTGCACTTTGATTAATATACAAAAAGTGTCGTTTGTCGGTATTGTTAGAATTTGAATTATACGATTAAATTCATTATTTCTTATCTATTTCAATTTTTTTAATACTTAGTGATTTAAAATCTATTTTCCTGTTTTTCAGGAGGAATATTCTAAATACTGTTGTCGTTCTTATAGTTGGCAACGGCTATAGATCAAAGGGACGAGGTTATCATCTTACAGTACTTCTTCTTCTTCTTCTTATTTTTTAACTTATATATATATAGTCGTTTCCTTATACTTATACATATGATTATTATCTTTAAAAATTAAACATCTTAATCTCAATTAAAAGGATTTTGTATGTGACTGGAAGGCACTATTTCCGCATCTTGCAAGTATTTTGTTGCTTAGGGGACTTAACTATATTTATCATCAATTTTTTTTTTCTTCATGTAAATGGTAATGTTATCTTAGTTACTATTTTAAAACGCATACCTTAAACAATAATACATATAAGCTGTAGTAGGGTAATTTTGATACGACCTATAAATTTGATGTGAACCCAACACAAAATTAATGGGTCAGGATTGAAGGATCTAACCTGTTTGATTAAATGGATTAGGTTAGGGTTGACCTTATAATCTTATACTCATACCTCAATACAATCCGAATCCAACACAAAATTAATGAGTCAGAGTTGAGGGGTCCAACTTATTTGATTAAATAGATTAGGTTAAGGTTGATCTTAACCCAATATTTATGTTGTGTGTTACGTTCGAGTTGTATCGAGGTATGCCAATTTTTATTCACATGCAGACTATGATCAATTGATCGTTTTGCTTAGTGTTGTATCGATGGATTGTTCTAAAGCAACATTTGATCGTTAGGGGATAATTAGCAACAGTACCATTCGATTGTTCCAAGAAGACGATCAATCGTTAATGTACACGTACAAGAAATTTTTCTAAAGTGTCCAAAATCTCCATTTTCTCCTCCTTTTGGTCTTAGGACTAACCCCAACATACTTAGGTCATGGATTAAAACATCCTTAACTCTAGTCTTAAAGCGGGGAGGGCCTAGGCCCAAGTATAGATGAAGTAAAGGAGGCTGAGATATAATTAATTTCTCAACTACGCTTAGGCCTTTTGGGGGAATGTCCGAAGATTGGGAGATTAATTTTTTTTTTTTTGTAATGTTAGAAATTACATTCTATCCCACAATTATTATTATTTTTTTACTTAACCATTTTAACCAATAATTGAATATATATTAAAAATGATAGAGTTGGAAAATGACAGATCTAATTTCCAATGATTGATTGACACTATCACGTCAACACTGTAGATGATTGTGAGATAAAAAAATGATTCGAGCATTATTCATTATTTTTATGTCAAAAATAATGAAAATTCAAAAGAGATTTATGAAGTTTCTCCATAATTTTTTTTACCGTTAGGGTGGCTCTTTTTAAAATTACAAACCGTGCAATCCAGCCTAAGACTGCAGCCAAATCCAGGTACACGTGTTGAAGAAAGAAAAATATCAATATCTGGTAATTTGTTTCTTATATTCTGTTTTGGTATCAGGATCGACGTACAATGACAAATACAATTCTTCAGCCGAAGGGGCGACTCCGTCGACAATGGAACATGATGTTTCTACTGTCATGTGTGATTGCTTTAACATTGGACCCTTCGTTCTTGTACCTTCCTGTGATCAATAAAAATAACAAGTGCTTGGCATTTGATAAAGGACTAAGGATTATAGCTATTGGTTTCCGATCGCTCACAGATACGATTTATGTTGCGAATATCATTTTGCAATTTATTAGTCCTTACAAAAATGAGAGCTTACACGGAGCTGGAGGAAATGAGTTAGTCACTGATCCTTGGCTAGTAGCAAAGAGGTACCTGTTGTCCTACTTTCTAATGGACATTCTCGCTATTCTTCCCCTCTCACAGGTAAATATCTATATATGCCTAATATTTAATGTTATCTTACACAAGCTATTCAAATTTCAAAATTCGTTAACCGCGCGTGTGTTTGAGTACTATTGTGAATTATGGAGAAGGCAAAGGAAATGGAGAGGAGCTGGTTAGTGTAAAAATAAGGGCAAAAGGATAAAAAAAAATTAATTGAGATGAAGAAAGACAATAATGCCCTTATTTTTACACTAATCGGCTCCTCTCCATTTCAAAGGTTATATGACACTGATCACCATTATTTACAGTCACGGGTGGTTTAGGGTTTAGGGCATAGGGCTTAGGGCTTAGGCTAATTGTTGGTTATATGTTTGATCGGAATTAAAATTACCAATTTTAATTATTTTTTCATGTTTGTGTTTGAAAAGCATATACCTAAATTTGACATGGATAAAATCTAACCAAGTTTAAGCTTCTTGCAACACTTTGGTGATGCGCAAGCCATTTTGATCAAACTTGCTTTGTGGATGACTAACTTAATTATTATTTTTTTCTTTAGAGAATACGAAGAAATTTAATTAGAGAATTAGTTAACCACACAACTTGACAAGGGTGCTTAATTATTGATCAAATTAGTAATTAACATTTCATTCAAGAAAATTTGTTTCACCCATACAAAATCTCATTATTTACTACGTACGAATTGAGATCCATTGCAATATATTGAGCATTTCACTGGCCGGTGCAATACCTTTTTATTTTACATGAAATATAGCCCATACTGTTACAATAAATAATAATAAAAAAAAGGTGGCTTGCAATGCAAAGGGTTGTTGTTAGCTGGGCTGGTCGAACCACGCACCCCCTGGCCTGTTGCCAATTAAGGGGTTCAAACCAGAAGAACCAGAAGTCTGCAATACAGGAGCATGCATGCATCTTAATTTGAAACACGTGACGTGGGTCTAAGCTAACTGAGATAACATACTCAACTGCCTAACTAATTAAGTCAGTCAACTATTTACAACTAAAACATGATCTTAATTGCTTCACTACTTTCTTATAAAGGAGAGGTTTCAATTATTATATTATTAATCATTCGGCTCTAGTTGTGACTGTTGCGATATTTCAGTGGCACAAATCATGAGAATTTCAGCAGCGTCTCAGTGCAATTAGTAGATCTTGTATTACCATAATATCTCACTCTGCATTGGTTGGTTATCACTATGTAAATCATTGTGGGCCGGAACCGGATGTACGTAACATAATATGTTCATGGATAAAAAATATATATGTGGTATTAATAAACAATGACCAACCTAATAGTCTTACGGACACGTGATCATTAATGTATTCTGTGCAGGTGTTAATTCCAAAAAATTTCTCAGAGAGGGCTAGCTTGAATTTTTTTAACACAAAGAACTTCTTGAACGCTGTTGTTCTCTCGAAAAATACTTATCGGGTCGGGCAGCAAACTCATTAGGAATGCATCGGTTGAAGCTCCATATAACTTCTTTTTGTATGTTCTTGCTAGTCATGTAAGTATGATTATTAATTTCATATTCCTTTTCTTTTATTCGTTTTACCTCATCTTGATTTTTTCATTGCTTACTTTAAATTTTGCTTTTGTAAGTGTTTGAATTTTATCAAAGTTCAATTTTTTTTAACAACATTATTTTGGGTGTCAAATATCGACCTTAATGAATTAAACTCATGCATTAATTGTGCAAATAGTTTATATCCATAATCATGTCAATAGCAGCGAAAAACTTTTAGGGGTCGAGCTTCATGATAAACATGGCACCAATTTTTTTTTCAAAACACAAAACAACATGTTTATTCTTAAAAGAGATCGCTATATTGATGGTTTGGACTTCAAGAATGGTTTTGAGTTTGTGTTTGATGGTTAGAGTTTGATCTTAATTAAGACTTCTTTGACCTTCTCCTTAATTCTGAATTGTGGCCAAAGAGTGTAGGCTAGCTTTCATACACGTACAAGACCCTTATAAATAAACATGAAATCATAGTTTAAGACAGGGCTTAGCTAGAAACCAAGTCTTACTACCCTAACGTACACTTAATCACACGCCTAGCTACTAGGATCGAGTTGATCTATTCCTTTATGTAATTAATTAGGCCAAGCTTAATGGGCAATTTTCAATTTGAGAAGAGACTTAAAAGAAAAATAAAACTCTCCCTTTTTTCCCTTCCGCGCTGATTTTTTTTTTTTTAAAATAAAAATAAAACTAGTACTAATCGGCTTAGGACACTTATCATCTATGATAAAATATATAAATATATAAAATATATTATAAATCGGAAGGAGAGAGAGAAGAGAGAGATAAAAGAGAGAGAGCGAAAGTATGTAATAGACTACATTGAATTAAGACTGATTAATTGAAGAGCATTATAGAGCCCTATATTTATAAAGAAGTTATGAGTGATAAGCAAGTAACCTAATAGGCTAAGAAAACCCTAGAATCAATAAGGAAGTAAATAACCTTAGAATAATAAATAACCCTAACATATTATTCTTAACATTAATATACAATCCTATGAAATATGGAGGAGGAAATCATGAGATTGTTACCTAATTGCCTTGTCTAGATATGCTGGATCTAATTAGATTTTGTCTTCTAACAATCTCATGATTTATTTTAGGTTACCATGCATTAATTAGTTCCACTAAAAAGTTGTACTTGCACTCTCATATTTATTTTGATTAAACAAGAGCTACCTTAACTTCTTATAATTGTATTTGAACCCTGCATAAAATAATTGTAGTGAAATGAAAATCAATAAACAAAATATGGCCGTGCATATAAAATTTCCTCTGGCATTTCCACGGAAAGTGTAGGGTCCACTAACCTCGAACTAGACCATTTATATCATGTTCTCAAAATCGATTGTATTACTGTCTGTCCTTGTAAATGGAACTCGTATTTTCTCATATCTGCAGTGTTCTTACCTTCTTTTAATATTTTTCTTTATTTTTTGTTTGGATACGTGTAAAATTCCTGATCTTTAAGAGACTTGCTGGCCTTGTAGGTATTGGGTGCCTTTTGGTACTTTTTTTCTATTGAACAAGAGACAACTTGTTGGCAAGTAGCTTGTGAAAGTCATATTGGATGTACCAGAAGTGCTTTGAGATGCGAACACAGTTTAGGAAATTACACATTTTTAAATTATTATTGTCCAGTAAGTCCACCAAATACTACCCTAGCCTCTTTGATTTTGGAATATTAGCCCTTCAATCTGGTATTGTGTCGTCAACAAATTTTCTACAGAAGTTCTCCTACTGTTTCTGGTGGGGCTTACGAAATTTGAGGTATGCGCATTAGGCTAGCTTTATCATTAATTCCACCACAATTTTTATATGCTTGTCATTCAATAAACATATCATCCAAGGCTAAATTATAAAAATGGAAGAGTTTTGGTTTTCGGTTGTTCTTGCACATTTGCTGAATTAACCATGCAGAGAGCAACATGATATAACAGGAGTTCGTGCAATATCCTGCATTTCCCAATATTGCTTTTTTTTTTTTTACTTCTAAATTAAGACTATATATCATTTATTCAGATGTCTTTGTCGTGATCACAAGAAAATAGGGGGTGGAAGAACGGAAGAAGAGAAGAAATCCCTGATAAGCCAATTAGCTCAATTGCAGCACAAATATGAAATTACGTGAAAAGATATATATATATATATATATATATATACGTACAGCTAGCTCTCATTGTTAATTAGATGATGGTCTTTGTCGGTTTTGTTATTTTGGGGTTGTGATCGACCTTGGCTTCTGTTTGCGTATGTTGAGTCCTACATACAGCTAGCTCTAGTCTTAATTTATATTGATAATTACTAAATACTAAATACATTATTGTTACCCTAATTTTGCAGTTCTTTTGGTCAAAACCTTCAAATTAACAGGTACAGCTTTTTGGGAAAATTGCTTCGCATTTAGTATTGCAATCTCTGGAATGTTATTGTTTTTGTACTTCATCGGAAATTTGCAGGTTGGTGCGCGCTCACCATATATATTTAAAGATTCCTTCCTGTATTTATTTAATTTTGGGTGTGAGCATTAAGGATGCATGGTTTCTATTTTCTATACGCATAAATGTACATGCTAAGTACTTGGATATATAAGTCATCTAAAAGGCCAACCTTGAAGATTAATTAACGAAACAATATGGTTATTCACACTTACTCGTCATCATTTTATCTTCCTTTTGTCTTAATTATTTTGTTTGTTATTTGATTTTTTCTTTTAATTTTTTTAATCTTTATTTTGTTTCTTGAAACAGTGCTTGAGCTATATCAATTCAATAGAATGGCCAAGAAACTTTCATTTAACAAAATCTTTATTAGTTTGTGAGATCCACATTAAAGTTTTTGGGTTGAAAAGGGTATGCAGCGCAGCTAAGGAGATGTTATCTATTGATCACTATATATATATGGACAGACGAAACGGTGCCTTTTGTTGTCCATATATATATAGGGTATGTAGCAGAGTCGAGCTTGCTTATTTAAAAATTTCACGAGCTCGAGCTCGAGCCGAGCTTTTTGCCGAGCTCAAAATTTAAGCTTAGCTCGGCTCATTAAGGAAAATTTCTTGTGCGAGCCGAGCTCGAGCTCGTCTAGTAGATGAGTCAAGTCGGGCGAGTCGAGCCGAGCCGAGCCGACTCGGCTAAAACAATTTATCAATAATAATATCTCATGCTATCAATTCCAAATTTCAAATGACAATGTCAATACTTAGTTTATAATTATATGGCGTTACATGCATTGTTAATTTGTTATTGTCAATTTTAAATTTCTAATTCTAATCATTTCATTTGGGATTATTCTAATCATATTTTCATTATATATGATATGAATTATATGAATCAATATGATTATATGAATAATATGATTAAGTATCAATGTATCATGATTTTTATTTAAGATATAACCATATGATTAACTTTTGTCATTCAATTATATATTATACATTTACTTATAATCATAGATATAATTATATATTGTATACCAATTAATTATTGTTATTCTTTTTTGAGAAATACTTAATAATTAATATACATTGACTATTGTTAAATTGCTATTAAATAATAAGTAATATACTATATAAGTTATTTTTATTAAATTTATAATATGTATATATAATAAATATATACGAGTCGCGCTAATAAGCGAGTCGAGCTCTTATACGAGTATGTTCACGAACTTTAAACGAGCGAGTCGAGTTTTATACGGGTATGTATTGTTTTATAATTGAGTCTGATTTCGTGTCCACGAGTGACTCAAGTAATAATCGAGTCGCGTACGAGCCGAGCTTTGTTGAGCCGAGTCCGGGCAAGTTCACGGGTAGCTTTGTTCGCTTACAACCCTATATATATATATATATATATATATATATTTTTTTTTTGGAATGTCCTTTTTTTTAATTTTTTTTTTAATATGTCCACATAAGAGGGGGAGGGGGATTCGAACTAGTGACCTCCACTTTATTAGGTGTAATCCTAGCCGATTGAACTATCTCTTGGGACATATATATATATATATATACATACGTATCTAGTATTTGGAAGTCACATGCAACCACATCAAAAAGTGGACACATCATACCCGTACTTTTCTATGAAATTCCAATTATACCCTTCAAAATAATAATATTAAAAAAAAAAAAATTAGAAGAACAAACCACCTCCTCAAAAGTCAACCCTCACAGAGGAGGCTTTCTTTTCTAACTTTTATTTTGTAATTTTTATTTTGAAGAGTATAATTGGATTTTCAGAGAAAATAATGAGTATGATGTGTCCACTTAATTACATAGCTAAGCGATTGGCTGAGGTCACATAAACTTCATCAGCAATTTGAACAAATTAAAAAGTTGACACATGAAGTGATTTTTAAAGTAATTAAATAAAACCTAAGGAGTGATTATTTTTTAAAACAAATTAGGGAATAATTTTTTATTTTTCCAAAAAAAGTATTTCCTTAACTATTAAATATAAGAATAAAAAAATATAGTCTTTTTTAAATAAACTATAAGTAGGTAGGGTTGTAATTGAGTAGAGTCGAGTATATTGAATGTTCATTAATTTATTTTTTGAACGATCTTGAGTTTGTAAAAGCTAAATTAATGTTTTAAAATATTTATTAGATAATTAAATTAATTAAAATTTTCATTTTTATCAGATTTAAGTTTTGAAATAAAGTTAAATAATAATTTATCAGTAGAATTTGATAAATTGAAGTGGTCCCATTGCAGATTTTCTTGCAGTTCGAGACATCTACGTGGTTTGAGAAAAAAAAAGGCGAAGGAGACTAAGAAAGCTAAAGAGCGAGACATTGAGTTGTGGATAGAGAGAAACCTGCAGCCATCTCCTAATAGAAAACAGGAGATCATGTCCAATATCCATCGCCTGCTGAAAGAAAAGAAAGATGTTGACGTGTATAATATGCCGCCTTATCTTCCCATGGAACTTGGAACGGACATTAGGCGCGATATCTGCTTACCGTTAATAAGGAAAGTTAGTACCCTTCCCCATTTTTATTTTTATTTTTATTTTTTCTAAGTTGCTGCGTGAATGTTAGATCACACATTTATTCGTTATTAGGTGAGACTATGCTTTGTAAGTACGTACGTAGGGGTGTTCAAGCAGATCGGTTATAACCGTATCGTCAATCGCTAACCACTAACCACTAACCGCTCTAAAAGTTTATTAAAAACTAGTAAACTCTTAAGGTGGTTGTGGTTAGTGATTTTAGGGGGTAGGGTAAGGCGGTTATAACCGCTAACTGCATTTATTTATATATAATTATATAAATATTTATATTAATAAAATATTAAATAAAACATCCAAAACACGCTCATTTGGATTTTTTTTTAAAATTTTTAAATTTGTATTTGGATTAATGGATTTGGGTTATTTAAAACTATGTATGTGAAATATATAATGTGGTATGTGATGTTTTGGGCCAAGCTTTATTCAAAAACATTGGTTGATCCAAAAAATAGTTTTTTTTTTTTTTCCATATTTTTTTGTAAAGGACCAAAACACTTAAAAAGCCCAAAAGCTCATTAAAAAAAAAAAAAAAACCCCCGATTATAACCGCCAGTCATTGAATTGAATAACCGCTAACTGGCGGTTATAAAATAACCGCTAACCACCAACCGCCTAGATGGTTGCGGTTACGGTTATTAAAAATCAATAACTACCCAAGGCGGTTACGGTTAGCGGTTATAGCTAATAACCGCCGGTTATAACTGTTTGAACACCCCTATGTAATGCACATAATAGCATATAGAAATACTACACTTATTTTCATTTTTTTAAATAATTTTTCCACATGTATAAGTGACTTTTAAAACCACAATTGGATCAATCTAATATAAATCTATTTCATATCCAATGGTAGTTTTAAAAGCCACCTATGAGTATAGAAAAATTACATAAAACAGTGGGAGTAAGTGTAGCATTCTTTG
Source organism: Carpinus viminea (assembly GCA_013348765.1). Lineage (NCBI taxonomy): Eukaryota > Viridiplantae > Streptophyta > Magnoliopsida > Fagales > Betulaceae > Carpinus > Carpinus viminea. Next base: position 1,308,160 of record CP054673.1, read on the forward strand.
TTAGTGTAAATATAGTTCGCACTTTTCAAAATTGTAACAAATGGTATAGAGTAATCTAATAATATCATATGCTCCTAGAGCACTGCAATATGATGTAGGCTTGATGAGGACATTTGGGATTTGAGTGGAGGAGATTGATTATGACACCGTAGAAAGTAATTAAGTGACTTAAGTCTCACTCTAAGTAGATGGAAGATGATCGAAGGTGTTGCATCAATGCTAAGTTTTAATAGAGACTAGGTTTTATAAATTACTTAGGGACTCCAATTATAACATTGAACAGTTCTTTTGGTGTAATAGTATAAATGTGACTAGTGCTTGATGTGGTGTGGAATGTGGACGTCTCATTTAGCTAAAACTCATTTACTAGCTAGTTGCATCGAAGGCGTAAAAAAAAAAAAAAAAAAAAAGCTAGTTGCATCGATCTTTGCATGAACCAATCCATTTTAGCATCTATGTTCAAGACCATTCACATTCTTGATTCACTTTAGCATATACATTCAAGACCATTCATATTTTTATATGATTAAATTAATTTTTTGTAAAATATTTAATTGAAATGTGAAATTTAAACTCATATCCATTACTCTAATAACATATATTATTAATTTAATTTTTTTTAAATAATAATAATAAAAATAGTGAATTTAATCATTTAATTATTATTAATAATTAATAATTATTGTAATTCTTAGGATTGGAAGTAGTAAACTAATGTGTTTACTTAAATATTACAAGCCGTTTTAATTTTGACAATGAATTTCTATATATACAGCTTCAGATATATAACTTAATCATTTCCTATTTGACATGTTCAGTACCGTTCTCGTTAATCATTTCCTATTTGACAGCTTCTTCAGATAACATTACTCCTCATTTGCTTGTGCTAGGTGCCACGACTTCAAGGACCAAATGACTCATGGTTACAATTGATGATATGCGACTATCTCACGCCAGTACATTACAACAAGCATAGCTACATTGTCAGGGAGGGAGAACCCCTTGATGCGATGCTCTTCATAACGCAAGGCATCATATGGAGCTTCGCCACCGCCATTAATGGTATGGGAAGTGCTGAGTGTATTGAGGGAGGTAGTTTCTACGGAGAACAACTTCTAGATTTGGGGTTGGAACTCTCCGACGTCGCCAACTTATCCAACCTCCCAATGTCTCCCAAAAGTTTGAAAACCCATACAGAAGTAGAAGCCTTTGCACTATTGGCCAGCGACTTAAGGCCAATAGTTTCCAGCTGGCGGCGTTATAAAGCAGCTTGTGTTATACAAGAAGCCTTCCGTTCTAGAATACGGCGGGTTGAGGAGAATAGATCGATGCTATAGCTCTCATGCTCTTGGTGTTTCAAGACTAGTTCCAAAAAACCTTAATTAAGTTGTCTACCGAAATCTCCACTGGTTTTCCAATGACAGACTTGCTAGTTGTTTGAATTATGGATGCATAACGGTAGAATTAGTTAGGAAATGATGGATTTCTCTAACTCAATAAACTGTCAATACAACAGAATTACAGATTATTCTCTGCTGAAAATATGTTGTATAGCTTTCCAAATTGACTTGATAGTGGTGGTATGCACTTGGTAACCCTGACTAGCTAGGCCTTTCCGAGTGTGATAATAGTTTGTTGAGTTGGGTCATGTCGGCTCTGTTTGCGGGTGGAACGGAACAGCACTGTAGCTGGAACCGCATTGTAGCAGTACTGTAGCTATAGTGCCATTCCGTGCTGTTCAACATGAAAAGTGAAACTGCAATTTTCAAAAAAAAAAAAAAAAAAAAGACCGGCAAAACATGCTTTCCCCTACACTTTTAAGCCAGCCTAACCCCCACCATCACCTTACCTATACTCCTTCCGAAGAATCTGAATGACCAAAAAAATATAAAGAACGAAAATCGGGTTATCCCTACATATTAGCCCATAAAGGTTTTAACAGGCATGGCAATTTTTGGTGGTTGAAGAGTATAATGGAAGAGAGAAGTGTGGGTCAGTTCTGGTACTAAAAGGCAAGAATCGAAAAGGCTATTAAGTTCACCTAGCCTTTGTTATCTGATTCAGACGATTTCGGTGATGCCCAGTAAATTAGAAACAAGTGGCCACAGTCCGGCGATTCAATCATTCTCATTGGCGGCGGAGGTCATTTCGCCGAAGGATCCTTCTTTGGCAATAACTGCTTCGCCGAATGATTTCTCTCTAGATTCGCAGGGGCTAGTCCTCCCCGCCGATAGGAATATCGCTGATAATTGTAGTGTAACGACTGATGGCTTCGAATACGCAAGGTTGAGGGAAACACGGAGAAGCTACCGGCAGAGATTGAGGCCAGTTTTCATTTTTTTTTTTTCGTTTGATTCTTGGAGTATAGGTAAGGTGATGGGGTTAGTGGCTTAAAGTGTAGGGAAAGTGTATTCCGCCTTCTTTTTTTTTTTTTTGAAAATTGCAGTTTTCACTTTTCAGGTTGCACAGTATGAATGGCACTACCGCTACGGTGTGGTTCTAGCTACAGTGCCATTTCATTCCACCCGCAAACAGAGCCGTCATTCTTCAAAATTTGGAGGCTAAAAAGCCAAGGTGATATAATATGGAAATAAAGTGCATTTTTTCCCTCATTGTATTATGGCTTGGCTAGCAAACATTAATTGAACAAGTAAGTGTTTATCAATTCTTCATATTAAATTCCCTTTCATAATCTATAATTGTATAGGGTTTAGGGTTGCAATGACCCTATTGGATATTGGAATTTTTTTTTTTTGACATGTCCACACAAGAGGGGGGAGGGGGGATTCGAACTAGTGACCTTCGCTTTATAAGGCGTGGTCCCCAAGAGGTAGATATTGGAATTTTCTTATTATTCTTTGTATATGTATTTAAATCAGAAACGAAGGTTAAAAAGAAGATTGTATCCCAACCATCTTGTCGGTTATATATATATATATATATATATATATATATATATATATATGTTTCTCGAGAGGGGAGAACTATTGATGCGATGTGGTTCCTCCCACAACACATTCTGTACGTGGATTTATAAAACTGCGTTATACGTGGTAATAGAAGTGGTCACTATGAGTTATCAATGTAACAGTATTAAACTCAAAACTCTATATATTCCCACATGGAAAAGGTCATTTTTACATAGATCAAGCTCCTAGTAACAGGTGTAACGGAAGTTTCGTATCTGACAGTTAGCAATCTCCAGAATATACTCCCAAAACTGATGGAAATTTAGAAAATTATACGTACTCCAGAACAAGAACAAGAAGGATGACGTTTCTTAAATTTTCTCCACACATGTAAGAGATGGCTATCCATCCAACGAGAGCGTAGACGTGCATTAGCCGCCTCATGCATGTTGGGAATCTTGAATTTTCTTGCCCTCTTAATCAAGCTAGCGGACCCTTGGGCATTGGCAGTTAGTACAAGACCTGAGTGAATATCTCACTTACTTTTCTTATAACATTTCTTAATTATTTTATTTGGTTGGAAAGTTCCTGCGACTGCTTTTTTTTTTTTTTACATTACTGTTTAATTATTGAATTAATAATTAATTTTTTATATTAACTTAAACTTTTAAAATAAGTAATGATGCATATACTTAACATTCATATTAGAGACTTAATATATAAAATTCATATGTGAGTCTCACATATTTAAAGATAAATTTATTAAAGAAAAAAAATAATACAAGACAATAAAAACAAATATTTTTATTGATTAAATTATTAAATTATTCTCTTTTTATTTATTTAAAATTTTAAAATAAGTGGTTACCTAATGATTGTTGAATGCTGACTTAATTAGTTTTGAATGAATATGGAATTTTCACCGGATGCCGAGAAAGACCATGTTTTTTTATTATTTTTTCCTACTTCTCTCTCTCACTCTCCCTCACCACGCACAACAATCCCTCCCCTGATTCATTTTCCAGCCCAAATCCCCTTTCCCCTCTTTCACTCTCGCTCACCACAATAAAACCAGCAAAGATTATCCATTTACAACAAATCCATTTATGCTCCACAAACATCTCTCACTGGGCGAACGATTTGGTTTGATGGGTCTCAATTTGGGTGTGATTTTCTGTGGGTGTCGATTTGGTTGGATGGGTAAGGATTTTGAGGTGTGCTTTTCAAATGGTTGGATGGGTGTCGATTTGGTTTGATGGGTAAGGATTTTGGGGTGTGATTTTCGGATTTAATTGAAGGATTTTGGTGGTTGTCCAGGTTTTAGTTCCAATTATTTTTTAAAAAATGAGAAGCTCAAAACTTTTGGACACAAGTAAGATCCTAAAAACTATTGTTCTGTTGCAATATGTGCCAAGAGTTGTCCGAATCTACTTATCATGGACCAAACTTATCAAAAGTTCCAAAACACTTGCTAGAAGCATATGGATTAAAGATGCTTTCAATTTCTTTTGTATATATCCTGACCAGCCATGTAAGTTTGATTATATCCCATCTTTATCTTTAACGCTTATTTCAGTTTTTGTATTAATAAGTCGATTTTTTATTTTTCAACTTTTTTCGAAACTATCAACCATATTCATTCCATACACCAATCATCAATTCCAATTCAGAATTAAATATATATATATAATTTACAATCAAATTCGAAGCCCACTACATTTTCCTTTTAAGTGGAGGTATTATTATTACAAGTGCCTTTTCTTGTTGATATATATAGGAAAAGGGCATCCAACGGACCAACAAGCTCTTCTGTGGACATCTATCTAAAATCATCCCTCGCCAGCTTTTGGAGAACATTATATATACTTTTTTTCTAGATCATGTATTGTTACAACGTTTAACAAAAAATAAAAAACAAAAATATTAACAAATAATTAAAATCACAAAACACTCAAAACTATTTTCATCTTTATATTACATAACAACCATTTGGCAAAAAACAAAAAACAAAAATATTAACAAATAATTAAAATCACAAAACACTCAAAACTATTTTCATCTTTATATTACATAACAACCATTTGGCAAAAAACACTAGCTAAAAAGTTTTGAGAAACCAACACGATATCATCTTAGGAGTATCAAACCAATAGTAGTAACTATAAGGGTCGAGGGAAGTCCAAATTTGAGATGGCTCCAAAAAGATAAGGTGTACCCAAAACGTGGAGCTTTGCGAGCCTGTTCACACACTATTAAGTTGGCAGCTGATCCCAGTAATGAGAGGTTCCCCGCAACCGTGCTAACCCAAGCTAAGATGAGCCATGCCTTCTTCTCATCAGCTGCAGAAATTGCAGCTGCCGATGCTGCCACTCGTCCTCCCAACAACAAAACTACATAGTATATATAAGCATGATTTATATATAAGTGACCCTCAAGTGTGTTGGAGCAAAATCCTCAAAGCTCAAATCCATTATGTGTTGTTAAAATTCGTATAAAGTAATTTAAACCACATCTAAAAGCAGCCTAGATTATTTTTATATGAAAGAAAAAAAAAAAACAAATCTGATCAGAAATGTAGATGGAAATGAACTTTAGATTACAGAAGAAAATGACCCAAGAGGGTGCTAATTTTTGTACAAAGGGAAGTTAAAGATACTTCTCAAACTTAAAGAACTGTTCAGTATATGATGGTGCAATCTCAACTTGATTAAAATTTGACCATGCATGCATGAGAACAATTAATATCAAGTTGTCTCAAGTGCAGAAAGGATGCTTGAGAACAAGAAAAAACCCATACTGTTAATACTTTGACATACCTAAGAGATCATATTCTGCATTCAAAATCCAAACCATACCCAAATAAATAGCATCCAGAAATCCTAAGAAACCATATGCCAAAAAATGTTCAGATCATATGCATTCCAAATCTGCACTGCTAGCAATTCTTCGCATTCTTGCAATTGCTAACATAAAGTTGCATAAACAGACTTTACAACCAATTGTTACTCTAGGAAGCTAATTTCACATGATAGATCCAAAAAAGAAATAGAATGATGACAGATAATAGAAAAAGACATGGAAGAAATACCCCAACATACCAGTTGGTACGTTTGAAGCCAAATTTGACAGGACAAGAATGACAATGGCAAGAACTGCTATCCCGCTAGAATGATCAATCTGTGCATAAGGCGCCATGAAGTCCCATAGAGTACTTGGGATTCCAGTTTTGTTAAAGCCATCTACTGTGATAAACATTCCGCAAAAGAAAATCAAAAGCGAATAGGAGACCTGGCAAAGAAGAGAAACCAACTTAAGATATTTTAAACTCTCCAACAAGCCATCCGTGTAATTCATAATCTCCTACAAGGTATGCTTTAGAGTTTTCAAGTCCCACTGATAGACAAAGGGGAAAACTAATTGAAAAAGGAGAAGAAGAGCATCATGCTTGCAAATTATACCTTTTCAAGGCAAGGTCTAGCGTCCTTGAAATCAAGAACCACAAGAGCAAGTGCAGCAGTGATTGTAGTCCATGACATATTCAGCCCCATGAGCAAAGCAATCAACATTCCTATAGTAATAAGGAAAACACACGACTTCCACAACATCCTTAGCCATCTAATGGTCAAATCTTCCTTTCCTTCTGAAGACTCTACAGAAAGTGCGTCTCTTAGTCTGTCCATTGATCTAACAACAGTCTTTGAAGGAATGATCTCCTCCTTTTTGGTAGAAGATACAATATCTTCCAGCTGTTTTGATGCATTAGAATTCCTTGCAGAATCCAACGTGCCACTAGGGACCCTGTGGATTTCATTCTCATTTGAACTTAACCGGTTTCTAATCATCTCAACATGACACATGTTCCCATTCACGTTGGGAGAGCCATGCACATTTATAGTTTCCAATCTAGAGTTCCACTCCTGGGAATTCAAGGATGTGATATGTGACATCATTGCTGGTGAAAAGCGATGAGAATCCACATCCTCCTCTTCAACAGCATCTACAGCTGCATCTGTTTCATCCTTTTGAATTGATAACAGCCTCCAATACATGGATAGAAGAATTAGAGCATTGACAACCACTCCCACTAGCATTGCAGGGAGAATTCCACTTAGAAAACTCCCAAAAGATATCTTACTCTGAACAGCTATAACCAAATTTTGGGGGTTGCCAATTGGAGTCGCTGAAGACCCAATATTTGCACTAGAGGCCAGGGCAAGAAGGAAAGGTTGAGGCGGGAGATTATGTTGCCTTGCAATTTTTAAGACAAATTCAGTTAATACCACACAAGAGGTATCATTAGTAAAAAGAGCACTTGAAATGGCGGAAATCAGGCAGATTCGACAAAGCAAGTCCTTTGCTCCTTTACTCTTCCATGAGAGAAGATTTCCCAAGTACTTGAACATGTCTGCTTTTTCTAGATAGACACTGGCAACCATTGTCCCAAAGAGAAGACCAAGGATTGGTAGATCAATTGCAGCATATGCTTGATCTGGAGTTAGGACTTGGAATATTACCATTAGCATAGCACCCAGGAGGGACCCAGCAGTCCTCCCAATTGGTAGAAAAGGAACGGCTGGGAAGACCGCCAATACCCAGAAGATTGCGAAAGCAAGTGATCCCAGAACCACTTTTACAGGAGAAGCCAAGGCCATCTTTTCAACTTAGTATGCCGTAGTCTTATTGTATACAGTCCTTAGGGCTCAACGTATTAATGAAATTCCAGAGCTGATGCCATATTATCCTAAATCTACATGAGAGAAAAGTACCCTGGTCAGGAAAAACCAATTAAACATTATAATTGTGTGGATATTCAATCTTCTGAATCTATCATAGATTCGACGCAAAATTGTGATACTTGAGCAACATGAAAGCAAAATTCATTGAAGCACAGTGTCCAACTGCGCGTTGGAGGGCAAATAGTTAGCATATAGCAAGTGCTAGGAAGATACCATGCAGAGAGTTGTTGCAGCTTCTGATTTATTATAAGGCATAATATAGGAACTGACGAGCTCAGCTAACACTAACAATTAATCTAGTTTTTCTTCTTCTCCTTTTTCTTCTCTTATCTAGTACTCCTTAAGAGAAGAACCGATTAAGATTGACATTAAAAGCAAAATCCAGCAAATATGAATTTGTTATTTTTATATTTGCAATACCCATTAATACTGACATTAACAGAATGAATTAAATGATCAACTATTTTCAAGAAATTAATGTCACTTTCACAACAATCTCAGTATTCCAAACTAAATCTTAAAAAACCGAAAACCCAGATACTAAAATTCTCTGTATACACAACAGATGTGAAAACATACATAAGAACTGAATATCAACTTCAGAGAAGGTGTAAGACATACTGCATGACCCCACAATCTTTATGAAGGTGCATGTGACTTCAATAGATACGATACAAACCCAGATTTCCAAAAATTGGATTTGGCTTAGATATAGTAAAATAAAAATTGGTAACTTTTTAATGATCTAGATATATTTCTAAATTTTTTGGAATTAAATCTAAACCATTAAAAACGAGGCACAAAAGAAATGATAAGAACAAACAATTTCTAATATGAAAAGAGGTACTACGACGTCAGGTCCAGCCTCTGAAGTGAGAGTAAGTGTGATAATCAGCAACTATCAAAATTAGTTGCATGTAAAAGCTAAAATCTTTTCTCGTTTTGGATTGGATGAGTTTAGATTGAGTTGACTTTTTGTCATTTGTAATTGGAAGAAATTAGATCAAACAGAGTGACATGAATGGAGTAACCTCTTTTACCATGAAAGGGCTCCTCTCAATTTCAAACAGAGTGACATGAATGGAGTACCCTCTTACACGGAAAGGGATCCTCTCCATTTCATTTGAAATGGAGAGAAGCCATTTAGGTTAAATGGTGGGATGGAAAGGGATCCTCTCCATTTACGGTCTTGCTGATACTTGAAATTATGCAATATTTAAATTTATGACGTTTCCCTTCAATATCACAAAATCTCAATAAGGTTAAACTCTTTAATAGACTCGCAAATTAAACTCTCTCTGATTTTATTAATGAAATCAATGAAATTCGGTACCATTTATTAAAAGAAAGGATAGTCAAAATGATAACAACGTTGAACTAGATTTGGATCCTCTGAAATTCTTAGGAAAATTCTAGATTCTGACTATTTAATTTCATTCACGTGCTAGTATTGCACCACATATCCTACTAATAATAAAATAATATTTATTTTTTTAAAAAAAATATATTAAAAAAATCATTTAAAATTTAAATATTATTTATTATTTTATGATTAATGAGACACGTGACATAACACTAGTCTTTAGATGAAATTAAAGGGCCAAGATTTGAAATTCTAGAATATAGAATTCCCTCCGGAATTCCAAGGAATCCGAATCCCGTGGGAGTCGTGGGACTATGCATGATTTGTCAAAATCATATATTGTGCAATAAGAGCATTCATATTTTATTGAACTTAATAAATAAAATTCAGTCACGATATTTTTCTATTCTAATTAAGTGGTGAAAACGTGGGATATATATATATATATATATATATATTCGAAATTCATCTCTCGATTCCCGTTCCATTTTAACATTAAAGCAAAGACAGGATGTAAGCTTCAACATGTATTAATTAATTAAATATTGTGAAACATTATGCAAATGATGACAATTGTATACATCATACTTGAAAATATATGGAGTCTCTTATATTGAGTAGCCAAAGGTTAGTTTAATTTCGTTACACTTGAAGCAATTAATGTTTGAGTGAAAAATAATAATAATAATAATAATAAAATGAAACACCTATACATCCCGCTACTGCATGCAATGCTTTCAACAATGATAGTCAAACTGCTTAATTATAATTATTCTAACAAGATTAATTAACCAATATTTAAGAAAGAAGCTGTGAAAAGATCGAGCAGGTACCTTGTATGCATGCGCGCAGATGCAGATGGTGTTTATTAGGGGTTGGTGAGGGAATTAGGTCGTGAGGAGATGCATGTTAACGTTGGGGGGGCCGGGAAGAGATGGCCATGGATGTTCACTGGGCACCCATTTTGAAATTGGATAGGAAGCGAAGAGTTATTTATATAGACTGATCAGTGGGCGAATTGCAGAAGACGTTGCCCACTTAATTGCCCTATATATTAATTTTGATAATGACAATATTGGTGGAAGACTAGCTAGTATTTGGTGAAGTCTGTAGTTCGTAGAGAAGAAGTGCAGATGACTAGGATTTCACTACCATATATATATATATATCGTGTAATGACTAGGATTTCAATATTGATGGATCTTGTATCGAGAAAAAGACAAACTGAAAAATGTGGCTCATAATCTTGGCGGCGGGAAAGCTGTTAACTTACTAATCTGAATACACTAAATTACAAAGAAAAGAAGACTTAATTTATTAATCCAAAGACGACTAAGAATTTTTTAAACCCTCCATTACCATCTAATCGATTGTGTAGTTTGTAAAATAAGAAATGAGTGTGGGCGGCAGTATACTACTATATATATTTTGTAAATTAGGGAAAAATAAGTAAGAAAACGACCTCACCTATTTGCAAGGCAATTGGTATCATTGGAAAGCACTTTTAACTTTTTAGAGCCAAATGCACTCACCAGTTTCTTTATTTTAAAAGAAAGAATTATAAAAGTAATTTAAAAAAGAATATTGACCAAGTAATGTATCACCTTGCTTGCCCAACTATATATACTAGCACGTAACTCGAGCACGCATAGTGCGAGATTCTTTATTATAATTTAATTTTAAAATTTACACAGTAATCAAATAAATTTTTGTTTTCTTTTGCTTGAAAATTTGAGTATAACACAAACGAAAAAAAAAAAAAATCTCATAAAACATTCAAATGAATTACAACATATTTGAAAAAATGTTAAAATATTTGTTCTCATGTGAGTAGTTTAAAATGAAAATAATAGCAAGAAGAAAACATTTGGATTTTGATTATCAAAGCATTAGTTTTTAATATTATTGGTCTAATATCTATTATATTTCAATGAAAATTAAAATTCATATAATTCTAAACATTTAAAAAAAAATACAAAGCAAACTAAACAAAATATTTTTTTTATGAATACAAAATAAAACAAAATCTTTCTCTAAACCTTTTACACAATCAAATGATCAATCCTCACATAAGGTGCAACGATATATATATATATATATATATATATATATATATATCAAGAGCTATATATACTATGATTTTTTAATAAAAAATAGCAAGAAGAATGTATGGATTATAATGTAGAAAGTTAACATGAATATTTGATATTTTTAGTGTGGTATCTATAATATTTTTTTTTTACATGTCTGCATAAGAAGGGGAGGGGGATTCGAACTAGTGACATGCACTTTATTAGGTGGGGTCCCAGCCGATTGAGCTACCTCTTGGGGACGCATATATAATATTTTGATACAAATCAAACACATAATTTTGAACATTTGAAAAAAAGTATGGAGGAAAGTAAACAAATTAATGAATATAGTTAAGAAAAATCGGTCATTAATTAGGGATAGAGTTTTTCTCCAAACTGGGTTGGAGGAATTTTCTTCAATCTATTTTACAAAAGTAACATGTGTTCCTTTTTTTAATAACATGTGAGATGCACATGAGTTTTTAATAAAATTTATTTCAACTTTGTCCCTGTTATTGAAAAAACATGTGCATTTCATATGTTTAAAGGACACGTGTCACTTTTATAGACTAGGTTGAAGGAAATTCCTTCAACCTAGTATGGAGGAAAACATTGTCCATTAATTAGCGTCTTAAAACAACAGATTTATATATATGTCGTCTTTTTTTTAAAAGATTTTTGTTTACATGTCCACACAAGAGGGGGAATTTGAACTAATGACCTCCACTTCATTAAGCGTGGTCCTAACCAATTGAGCTACCTTTTGGGGACTTTTAAGAATATTAATATACATATTAAATTGACTAAACTTATTAATATATAATAATTTGATTTATATTATTTGTTTTCTTATTTAATTCAGACATTAATAATACTAAATTTATTGAGTAATATATATATATATGAAAAACTCTAGAAATAAAATTTACACAATTAATGCTACTAATTAATGACCAATTTTTAAGAAAAAATCGGTTCATTCTTAAAATACTGGTTCACAAATAATCCTTTAAAAAATCGGTTTAGCATTATAATAAAAGGGGTTAACGACATATGTCGCAATATTAAGGTACTTCTGAGAATCATTCGGCTTATATATATATATATATATATATATAGAGAGAGAGAGAGAGAGAGAGAGAGAGAGAAACGATATGGGTTCTCCCCCTAGTGTTCTCTCAGTTTTATGTAGAACATGATTTAAGAAAAAAAATAAAATTGTAGTGGCTCCCACCACTGGTTTTTTTAGGCATTAGTACTAAATTTGAGACATTAGCACAAAAATTGAGGCATTAACACTAAATTTAGAATGATCAAATCTATTTTAGGTGATATCATCCCTAAAGAGTTAACCTTTCACCTCTAGATTTTAGTTTGAATCAAAAAACAAGTTTTAAAGAATTAGAACCTAAATATTAACTCATAAAGGCCACTACAATTTTATTTTTTCTTAAATCATGTTTTATGTAGAACTGAGAGAATGCTAGAAAAACACAAGGGAAAAACCCCTTAACAAACCCCATATATATATGATTATTATTATTGCTTGCATATCTGCAAAATTTACTCATCTTTATGAGTTATGATGGTCTTTTAAGGTACTTGGAGCCTTTTGGTACTTTCTCTCTATTGAAAGACAGACAACTTGCTGGTACAAAGCTTGTAAAGATGATTCGTCATGTATCCCAAGTTCTTTTAAATGTGGTCACAAATTACAAAATAACACATTTTTAGATGATTTTTGTTGTGTACAAACAATATCAAGTACAATGCAGTTTGATTTTGGAATATTCCATGAAGCCCTTGAATCTGGTATTGTGTCTTCTACAAATATTCCACAAAAGATCATGTACCATTTTTTGTGGAGCCTCCAAAATTTGAGGTTTGCATATATTAGACTCTTTGTTGCTCTATAATAGTTTTTCTTTTAAAACTTTACTTAATCCCCCGAATTTTTTATTACTTTTATAATCTTCTTCTCATATTTAAAAACTTTTAATTTGGTGTATCAAATTTTACAAAATTTGCAATTTCACCCCTAAAGTGATGGAAAATTACCAAAATACCCCTTTATTTTCCCCAGTTTTTTAATGTTTCAATTTTTTTAAAAAAAATAATTTTAATTTAAATGTAATTTTTAATTTCATAAAGTTTACAAGGGTATAATTGTAAAAAAAAAAAGTATACAGATTTTTTTAAGTTAGATACAATAAATTGAAAGTTTTTAAACTTTAAGGGATGGAAATTGAGATTGTAAAAGCGATGAAAGTTTAGAAGGGATAAATGTAGTTTTTTTTTTTTAAATAAAAATTTCATATTAGTTTAGAGGGGATACTAAACAGATGAAATGAAACACACATTTTAACTAAAAAAATTGAAACTTTCATTTGTTAAACCACACTCTAAAAAATAATTAAAAAAAAATCATTCAGAAACATGAGAATGGTAAAGACTCATAACCGAATTGTCTTCCTATAACCAAAAAAAGAAAAAAATAAATATAAATAAATAAATAACAAAAGTTTTGTCTCCCATGCATAGTCCCATGTGCAAGCTTCACATTTTTTAAGAAAACCAAAATTTTCTCTCTCTCACAACTGTCTCCAAGTTCCTCCATCCTACCTACCATTTCCTTCCACATAGATAAAATAAGCTTAGTTTTAAAAATAAAAAATAATATTTGTTATGAATTCAAAGCAAGTTGATTTCCTATATATATTAGGACTTCGAATTTTAATATTTTTAAAAAATATTGCTTAAATTTTTTTACCCATGCAGGAGTCTTTCTGAATCGAGTAAAACGATATGGACTATAACCAAGAACGAAAAAAACAAAAAACAGCAGATTTGTCTCCTATGTGCAAATCTGCAAGCTTCACGTTTTTTTTAAGAAAAAACAAAAGTCAGTCGTTAATTTTTATTTTTTAATATTTAAAAAAAAAAAAACTTAAACAATTTTAAGTTATAAAAAAAAAAAATAATAAAAAAAATAAAAAAAAAAAAACTCTCTCCCACGACTGTCTCCGAGTCCTGCCTCCTAGTACTCTTCCTCTCTCACACAGATAAAATAAGCTTGGTAAATCAGCACAATAAGAAAGCTAGAGAGATAGTTGCAGAGATTGAGGAAGTGAGATTTGCATTCATTGAGAAAATGAGATGGAGTCTGAGAAAGAAAAATAAGAAAGAGAAGTAGAAAGTGCTATCACTGGTAATCGAACTCAACAATACATAAATCTTTGTATAGTATATTTTGTTTAAGAATTTGTCTTCTGATTTAATTTACGGTCTGAGATCAGACGGAGTTGAACCTCTCTTCATATCACTGCTGCAGTGCACATAGGGTCCCTTATGTTAATTTTATGTTTTTAGTTGTTAAACCGTCTTTATTTCCTTATTTTAGTAGTATTAGGGTTTTATGAGTCTTTATTTCGTTATTTTATTATATTTAGGGTTATGAGGGTATTTATGTAATATTTTAAATAGGTTTAGGGTTTTGTGGCTATAAATATATGCTTATAACCTCCAAACAATTCAGTTGTTGTTTATTATCAATTTTATTGAATAAGAATCAGAGTTGAGTTTTCTTCTTTCTTTTCCTTAAATCGTAGATAGACTCTAGATTTTGAGAAGAGTTCTTAGATCGTCGATAGACTCCGATCTAGAATTATCTATCCGCTGCTTGTTTGTTGATCTTCGCTGCAGCCCACTAAGCCGGTCTGCATCAGTTGGTATCAGAGCTCAGTCACGTTCCATGAATGGGGAGGAGCAACCGCTTTGCAGACATGTACGAGGTGTACGCACACATGGAGACAAAGACGTAAGGAGCAACCGCAATTCGTTTATGGCACATGGGTCGTGGCGAACGATTGTCGTCGCCAACCAAGACCGCAATTCAGCGGTGGCGGAAGGCAAAACTAAAGCTGAAACCCGGCAATACAAGGAGGATCAATTTCGGGCATTGGAGGATCGATGTGAAGCCTCGCCTACCCAAATATCCAACTTGTATCGTCACAATGAGTATGGATCGAAACCCTTGCGAGCGGACGTCAACACCATGCGCAAGCTCATGCCACTCGGTGGGTGGACGTTCAAACTCGATTTTCGAATTCCTGTGGATGTTACAACCTTCAATTTTGGTATTGGGCGGCTATGGAAGAGTTTTTAAGGTCAGAGTGGGCGATCCACAACGAGTCCCTTTGGTGGCACTCACATTCCGGGGAGTAGTTGCTTCATGGTGGCGACATCTGAAGCAACAGAGGATGCGGCAAGGCAAGAGGAAAATCCGTAGTTGGGCACAACTATTAAAAAATTGCTAGACTATTTAGGCCCAAATTTTATACCATGGACCGACATCAACGAAATTGGAGTCAAGGGTCAACGGTTATGACAAAAAAAATAGAAAACTCCTACAAAAAAGAGGTATCACGGGAGACATGGAGTGATGCAAAGAGTCTACGACAGGGCAATTGGGTGCGTACTTGCCAACCACAAATCTATACACCGAATCCATATTCGTGGAGGGAGGAAAAGAATCAGGATGAAGAGTTTGTGAGTTCAAGTCGCGATGAGGAGTTCGAACGTGAATGTGTTGAAGATGTAAAACCTTCACAAGGAGATGGTCAACCTATTGTAGCCAAGCAAGAGTTAACGAGCAAGGAAGGCGACATCAATGGGGTGGTGCCGGGGTCTAAACTTCCTACTCATCCACTCCACACCAAAAGTCTTAAAAAGCATGATGAATTAGAAAAAGAAGTGGAAGAGGTAAGTCTCTCAGAAAGTATTGCACTTTTTCACGAAGCGGAACCGTTGGAAGAGGTAAATCTTTCTGATAGTCTTGCAATTCTTTATGGCAATCCTATACACTATGTGATTGATAAGACCCCCGAGGATAAAGTCCGTGATTTTAGGGTTGATTCTGATACTCTTGCAATTTCTTGTGACAATTATGTACACTATGTGGTTGATAAGAGCTCCGAGGATAAAATTCATGATTTTAATGTTGAGACAATTAATTATGTTGATTTCATCGGGGTAGATGCTATTTTATCAAATTCTTCTAACCAAGTTTGTGATGAGATCTATATGGCGGAGGGAAGCGTTCTATCAAAAAGTGATGGAGTCGTTGCTAGTTATTCAAAGATCTTCATGGCATATAGGAAAGACAAGGCACGAGAAAGGCATGGCAAATCTACACAGCAATGTAAGGTGCGGGGCCTTCAATATTATCGTAGTCTGTTGATGATTAGAGCCGTCATGTTTCTTATGAGGTGTGGCCTTGTTGTAGAGTTAAGCGGAGGAGAGTGGAATGAGTTAACCGGACATCCAAAGGACCGTGGAAAGGACCGGCCGAATTTGAGGACGAATTCTCTCCAACATGGGGAGAATGATGCAGATCAGACAGAGTTCGAAGCCTCTCATCATCTGCTTGAGTGCACATAGGGTCCCTTATGTTAATTTTATGTTTTTAGTTGTTAAACCGCCTTTATTTCCTTATTTTAGTAGTATTAGGGTTTTATGAGTCTTTATTTCGTTATTTTATTATATTTAGGGTTATGGGGGTATTTATGTAATATTTTAAATAGGTTTAGGGTTTTGTGGCTATAAATATATGCTTATAGCCTCCAAACAATTCAGTTGTTGTTTATTATCAGTTTTATTGAATAAGAATCTCAGAGTTGAGTTTTCTTCTTTCTTTTCCTTAAAATCGTAGATAGACTCTAGATTTTGAGAAGAGTTCTAGATCGTCAATAGACTCCGATATAGAATTACCTATCCGCTGCTTGTTTGTTGATCTTCGCTGCAGCCCACTAAGCCGGTCTGCATCAGAAACTAAATCACAGTTTTTTATTTTCGTCAAGAGCTTTAACATTGTCGTTTGTTTTAAGGATTTAACTTTTAAATTTAACTGCGATCAAGAATTTTAAAATTAAATCCCTGTCACAAAATTATTGAAACATAAAACTAAGAAATAAAACTTAAACGAAGGAGATCAATGACTTACTTGCTGTCATGTATGATAGAGCGATGCTGATTCAAATTTCTCTCTACTGTGTTAGTAGTCTCTATTAGTACATGTTAGTAAACTATTACTTCTATATTTTATTTCTTATTTCTTATTGATAGGTTAGTGGTCCACTTCTCTATTAATGCTCTCAATCTCTGAAAATCTTAGCTCAAATCTCGCCTATGGACTCTATGAACGTGCTACTCTCAATCTCTGCTAATCTCTCCAATGAACTCTATTATCTGTTATTGCTTTCTATTAGTGCATGTTGGCAAATTATTAGTGTTATGTACGTATTTTATTTCTATTAGATCTCTCCTACGAACTCTACAAATCTCTCCTATGAACTCTATGCACTTTGGAGCATTTTAAAACGCCCACTTCGTTCTTCACCATTTTGTTATGCCACTTTTGGATTGTGGGACAAAAATGGAAAAAACCTGCTTTTTGGGCAGAAATTCTGCACTGTCGGGCAAAAATCCAAATGGCCTAGTAATTATCATCTGCATTCCGTCAAAATGACGAAAATACACAAATGATCTTTTATCTGACCATTGTAAACAGGGACAAAAGGACAAAAGGGTAACATGGTACCATCAAAGTAAAACTAACTATTCAACCATTATTAATGCATGAAAAAGACAAAATAACCCCAAATCAAATTCATTATTTCTTTACCATTTAAACTGGATCAGCATAATATCAAAGGGAAAAATCGTAACTTGACGCTATTAAAAAAAATCTACTATTTCAATATTTCTTTACCAATTAATCTGGGTTAGCTATAGGAAATGGTAAAATCGTAACTTAGCTTTATTAAAGAAAATCTACTATACAGTTGGCGTGGAAAAGACATAATAACCCCAAATCAAATTTATTATTTCCTTACCCTTGGAGAAGGATCCTCTCCGGGATCCAGGTCCCTGCGTCAAAAAGACAAAATAACCCGAAATCAATTTCATTTTTTCCTTATCAATTAAATCGGGTCAGCATAATAAAAAAGGGTAAAATCGTAAATTGGTGCTATCAAATAAAAATCATTGTTATAGTCATTGCCTCTTTTGTATATTACTCTAAGTATATATATTTTTTGGGGATATTCTCTTTTTTATTCTCCCAAACCCATCTTCTCACCATCTCCTCTCTCATGTAGGAAGATGGGTCCCACTTTAAGTCTATGTTGGAAGTAAAATTTAAAGAAAAAGATGGTAAGGAGATGGGTTGCAGAATGAAGTGTAGCATTCCCCTATTTTTTGGGACCACCGGCTTTGGTGGTTCCACCTCAGCTTTTGTAGCTGCCAGCTGTTTTGATCGAGTGGACCCTTGGCAGTATACTAGTCACTCACGAGTCACGTACTTTTCTTGTATTCTTGGTGGTTCCACCTCAGCTTTTGCAGCTGCCAGCTGTTTCGATCGAGTGGACCCTTGGCAGTATACCAGTCACTCACGAGTCACATACTTTTCTTGTATTCTTTAATCTCATTATTCATCATTCATTCTTCGCCAATCTTCTCTCTCTCTCTCTCTCATTTCTTTTACTATTATTTTAAGGGTTAAATATCCAGTACCTTTGGTCTTACAATTTTATTTTTTCGCTTTTAAGATTTAATTTTTATCATAGAAGGTTTATGTAGTTTTGATAAAAGGTGTGATATAGGCACAACTTAAGTCCAATTTTGACCCAACTTCTAAGTTAAATTTCTCATTCTCTCTCTAATTTAAGGCTCTCTCTCTCCTCCATATTAGTTTATTTTTTAAAACTTAATAGAAAAATTGGACTTAAGTTGTGCCTATATCATTTTTCATATATATATAAAATAGACCTTAAAGGCCATGTCATCAGGGTTGATGCGGTCACTGATATCAAATGTTAAATTTTCATTCATCCAAGTGTTAATCTGTTAAGTCAACTAACATAATGAACAATTTAGTCCTTTATCAAAAGGAAAATGATGCAGGAAACTTAAGTCCAACTTTAATCAAACTTTTCTATTAAGTTTTAAATTTATATATATATATATTTGGGACCACCGGCTAAGGTGGTTCCACCTCTGGTTTTGCAGCCGCCAGCTGTTTTGATCAAGTGGACGCTTGGCAGTATACTAGAACAAGACCGGAGGGAATGTCTAGTATATCACTTACGTACTTTTCTTGTATTCCTTAATCATATTATTTTTCTGGGAAGTTGCCGAGTTCCTTTTGATCAAGTTTGGCTGACTTGACTTTGTCATGAACTCGAATTTTCATCAGTTGCCGAGAAAGACTTGGAGGACGCCTGTGAAAAAAAAAAAAAAACAACGAAGAAAGACTTGAAGGGCGCTTGTGAAAAAAAAAATGAAGAAAGACTTGAAGATAAACGAATAAATATCTATAAAAGCGGCAGTTGCTTTTGTTTATTAGTTGCAGCTGCAGAGTACGTAGTCTTAAATGCTACAACAAATCCAATTTCTGCCACTCTTTGCTTTGTCCAGATCCCCGTCTCCCTTAGTCTCCTCGATCTAGCTAGTTTATCAGGTTCATTTCACTATTTTTATAATCTCTTAGTGGCCACAAATTTAGAACTACTATATATTATTTTTTCTTCTTATTACGTACATATTCTACACAACCGGACTTGTTTGGTCCCTTTTGACCCATGAAGTATCTATCTGACTATCTGATTTATTTCCATTGGGTATGCTAGAAGTGGTTTTACAAAAACCTTTGTTGCTTCGATCTGTGCTTCATATAATCATGTACAGAAGCTTTTAATATAATTGAAAGTGGTGTTTGAATTGTCTAATCTGTTTTCCAGTTTTTCAGTAATCTAAACTCATACTTTTGTCGTTCTAATAGCAGTTGGTGGGTTTGGGCGTTGTATCGTACGTTTATAAGCTTCAGTTATGAATAGTTGGCATCGGCTGAAGAAAGAGTCGAGGTTAGCATCTTCTGCTTCTTTTTCTTATTTTCTAATAAATTTAATTACTTAATCAATATTATAACGATATAGATTTTTTGTATGAATCAGTATTATGGATAGTGAGAAACAATTAGGTTTTCAGGCCGATGATGGAGGAGATTCAGGAGAGAAGAGGACAAATGTTGACACTACGTGGGAGCTCATTTTGAAGTACTGGCCTGCGATATTTGTAATGTTTGGTGTGATTGGAGTACTATGTGTGGACCCGTTGTTCCTCTACCTTCCTGTTAGCAACAAAAATGGCCAGTGTATTAAGTTGGATAATAGATTACAGATCGTTGCTATTTGTTTGCGGTCGGCCTTCGATGTGATTTATCTTGCCAATATGATTTTCGGATTTCTTGTTCCCCATAAAAGTAATTTGGACATGGACCACGCTACTCCTGAGTTTAAAAAGAAGTGTTTCAAGTACTTGGACTTCGTAATTGACATCCTTGCTCTTCTCCCAATCCCACAGGCAAGGAAGAGTACTTTTTCTGCTTCTAATTTACTTTTTTTTTTTCTTCAGTAATTCATTTCTCTGACATATATACTAAGTAGATCTTACACATGCATGCTGCTCGGTGTAATTTGTCCAGGTTTTAGTTCCAAATATTTTTAAAAAAATGAGAAGCTCAAAAGTTTTGGACACAAGTAAGATCCTAAAAACCATTGTTCTATCGCAATATGTGCCAAGAGTTGTCCGAATCTACTTATCATGGACCAAACTTATCAAAAGTTCCGAAACACTTGCTAGAAGCATGTGGATTAAAGCTGCTTTCAATTTTTTTGTATATATCCTGACCAGCCATGTAAGTTTGATTATATCCCATCTTTATCTTTAATTCTTATTACAGTTTTTGCATTAATAAGTCGATTTTTTTTTTCCTTCTCTCAAATTAACTCTATATTTCAAATGAAAATACCTTGATAATCACAAGCATACATTGTTATTTTATTTTATTTTTAACTTTTTTCGAAACTGTCAACCATATATATTCATTCCATACACCAATCATCAATTCCAATTCAGAATTAAATATAAAATTTACAATCAAATTCGAAGCCCACCAATTCAGAATTAAATACAAAATTTACAATTAAATTCAAAGCCCACTACATTTTCCTTTTAAGTAGAGGTATTATTATTATTTGCTAGCATATCTGCAAAATTTTCTCATCTTTATGAGTTTTGATGGTCTTTTAAGGTACTTGGAGCCTCTTGGTACTTTCTCTCTATCGAAAGACAGACAACTTGCTGGTACAAAGCCTGTAAAGTTGATCTTGCATGTATCCCAAGTTCTTTTAAATGTGGTCGTAAATTACAAAATAACACATTTTTAGATGATTTCTGTCATATACAAACATCAAATACGACGCTGTTTGATTTTGGAATATACCGTGAAGCCCATGAATCTGGTATTGTGTCTTCCACAAGTATTTCACAAAAGATCTTGTACTGTTTTTGGTGGGGCCTCCGAAATTTAAGGTTTGCATATTTTGAACTCTTTGCCGCTCTATAATAGTTTTTATGTTTGAACTTTTTTACTTAATCCCCTTAACTTTCCATCACTTTTATAGTCTTATTCTTAAAGTTCAAAAACTTTCAATTTTTTTTATCAAACTTTACAAAATTTGAAATCTCACTCCTAGAAGGATGAAAAAAAAAAAAAAAAAAAAACCAAAATACCCCTTTATTTTTCTCAATTTTTTTTAATGTTTGAAATTTTTTAAAAATTAATTTTAATTTTAAATGTAATTTTTAATTTCATAAAGTTTACAAGGGTATAGTTGTAAAAACAAAGCTTGCAAATTTTTTAAAGTTTAATACAGTAAATTTTTTTTGAATTCTGGAGGACCAAGAGATGGTAAAAGTAAAGAAAGTTTAGAGGGGTTAGATGAAGGGTTTTTTTTTTTTCCTTTCTTTTTTGGTGTTTGTTATCTATATATAAGCATGTCATGTTGCATTTATGTAGTGAAAAGTGATTGAAAAAAAAAAAAAACCTTTTATTGACTCTTTAATTGAAAAAGATTTTCTCTCAACTGGGTTGGATAAATTTCTTTTAACTTTTTGTATAAATATGTCTCTTTGCATGTGAGAATATAATCACATAAATTTTTAATTGCGAGAACAGAGTTTGAAGAAATTTTATTAAAAAAAAAAAATGCATTTCTTCACATACAAAGGGACACATAAAATTTTAATTTTTTATAGACCAAGTTGGAGAAACTTCCTCCAACTCAGTTTAAAGAAAAATTGTGTGCATCTTAAACACATAATGGAGTAGAACAACTTAAAAACCACTAGTTACTAAGATGAATGATCTCAAGGATTAAAATATGGTTCATTACAAATTTAATCCTAAAGTTACTGAAAATTCCTTAAAAAAATAATTTAAAATTTAGAGTTACTAGAAAACTCCAAAAAGGAAATAATATAAATTTTAAATTTTTTTTTTTGAATAAACCCCCAAAAAATATAAAAGTACTTCCTCATATCACTAAGATAACCCCCAAACAAAATCCTGACATTACGGGGGAAAAAAGCCATCAAATTGTCCTACTTCTTCTTTGTGATGAAAATTAAGTTATTATTAATTAAATCTGTTATTATTATCTCATACATTAATACAGTTCTCCAATTGTGCAGTTCTCTTGGTCAAAACCTTGAAACAAGTAACTATCTCTGGGAAAACTTCTTCTCCATCTGTATTTTGATCTTTGGTTTACTACTGGTTTTGTATTTCATCGGTAATGTGCAGGTTGGTGCTCTCCTACAATTTGATAGTTCTTTTTTTTTCATTCATCCTTTACATTTTTTATTTCTTCTTTCTCTTTCAAATTCTCTCTATACTATACCTTGCTACAGTACTTGGTTCAAGTTTTTTCTAACGTAGATTGTACCATGAGATCAACTATATCTTCAATATTGGTTACTTGTGCAAACTGTTACTTACCAGCTAGCTAGGGAGGAAAAGGCATTAAAATTTTCTCTTTCAAGTTTAGGCTATGTATATGTAATTTGTGTTATTTCTATTTTTTGAAAGCTTAATAAGAGTTGAAAGTTTTCTACATAGACTAATTATTGTGTAGAAGTCTTATAGATTCAAAAATTTCTGAAATTCGACAACAGATTTTACTAATTAACCAGTATTTTTTATAGTTAAAAAGTTTTTCATTGACAGCAATATTAGTTATGAGAAGGTCAACTGTATATATAATTAGCATTAAAATGTTAGTATAAAGGATTAAGTTCATTATTTTTCAGTAATTTGATAAACCGAACTTCTTGTGTTGTAGACATACATACAGATGATAACTGAGAATGCAACTAAGAAGGCGCAGATGGAAGCTGAGAAGTCAGAGGAGATTGATCGTCAAATGACAATTAAAAAATTAACCATACAGTTGTGGATATCTAGAAACCAGATTCCTGATTCTATGAAAGAGCAGATCTTCTCCTGCATAAAGCAAACACCGGAAGGAAACAAAGATTTTGATATGAAAAAACCGATCTATCATCTTTCTGACAAAGATCTCTTAAAGACGATTAAACTCCATCTTTGCTTACCCCTACTAAGAAAAGTGAGTTTTTTTTTTTTTTTTTTTTTTAAGCTTTCGGACAGAGTAAAAATAGCCATTCAATTGAAAACTATATAATTAAATATTTCTGTTTGGAAGAAAGAATATAAAAAAAATAAAAATAAAAATGACTGGACAATATTATTTTATTTCAAATGAATTGAATATATACTTAAGGTGGAGTTGTTGATGATCTAAGAACCCCATTTTAGCATTCATGTTGAAAACTGTTGGCATTATTTTCTTTGAAGAGGGTAAACTAATGTCATGATAGAAGTGGCCGCACTTGCCATTGCAAGTTGTTTTAGTGCTTGACATGCATTTGAATATTTATACATTGTGAGGTCCCATATTATTTGGGTATAAAGACGTTGATGTGCTTATATGTATAATTTTATTTTTCATGACAACAACGGGTTTTAAAGCTGTGATAGTCATGAACCTATCAAAATTGTTTCTGTGATAATAGTACCAGGATAGGTGATTTTCTGAGAAGTTTAATTCAGGGGAGCAAAAAACGGACAATATTGTGTGTTTAATAGAGTGGGGTGTTTACACCGGACCCACGTATAATTATTTTAATATCAGACTTCTTTCTTGCTATTATTCTTGTTGTTAATTTGAAAAATATATATAGGTGCAATGCCTTAAAAATGAAAAGGAATATTTGCTTCAATTGATCTGTGAATTTCTCAAGCCATTGTACTACAACGAGGACAGCTACATTATCCGGGAGGGAGAGCCACTGAATGCGATGCTCTTTATCACACAAGGCAGTGTATGGTGCTTCAAAACCAGTAATGGTGAGAATGGTGAGGGTCCTCAATGTGTTGAAAAAGGTGATTTCTACGGAGAAGAACTTCTAGAGTGGGGGTTCAACCGCTCCCCCTCACCCAAACTATCAGACTTCCCAATCTCCACCAAAACTGTAAAAACCTTTACAAAAGTTGAAGCCTTTGCGCTTACCGCCAATGACTTGAAAATATTAGTTGCCAGGCATTCCGATGCACTTTCTAATGCAAAAACGAAATTTACACAAGCAGCTCGGCGGTGCCTTAAGGAAAAGAGGAATGAAAATTCCACAACAGAACAGAAGTAGCTAGTAGTCATGCTCTAATTGGCGCTTCAAGACCACCTGTGCCACACAATATTGTTGTTGAAAAAATGTAGTTATTAATTAATTAATAAAATTGTTGCTTTGAATTTCTGAATAGTGAAGGTAGAATTAGGAAGTGAATTAAGTATTAAACTGTTGATTTGCAACAAATTTTTGCTACGGTTTGAATTTTTTATTTTCCTTTTTGCTTTGACTTTAATTTTTATCTCTTGGCTTTCCCCACGTATTACGATGGGGCTTTGAGGTTTGTTAAATACGACAATACTAATATATATATATATATATATATATATATAATGAAAAACATCTGTCTATTATATTGAAAAATATGGCAAGAATCCATATTGTAGTTGACTTCATTTCTCTTATTTCCCACTTGCAATTGCAATATCGAGGTCTTCGTCAATTAGCAAATTGCATTTTCTGTAATATTATTATCTTTATGGGAAGCCACCAATTAAGTTTTATTTGTTCAATAAATGTTTCTAGTACTGGCTAATTGATAAAAAAAGTTTATAATATTCTTCAAATAACCCAAACATAATCCCAAGTCTTTTTCTCTTCGATATTTGCGATTTTGAATTAAGTTAAGTAAAATAAAAAAAAAATCGCAAACCAAAAAAAAAAATAGTGAATTTAATCATTTAATTATTATTGGTGTTGATATATATATAGGCTTTGATACCATGATATATATATATATATATATATATTAAAGAAAGGGAAAGAAAAGAGAGAGTTGAGCCCACACGTACATGAAGGGGAGTGTTAAAGTAATGATTAAGTAATTAAATTTAAGGGTAATTACCTTTTGCTCTCAATAACTATAGTACATTGGCACTTTCCCCTATAAACTACTAACTATAACACTTGATCTCATCAAACTATTATCTTGAAACACTTTTCCCCATTTTCGATCAAATGAGTTAAAATTAACGATTAACGATATGCTAACTTAAATGTGCCTTTTAAATTTTTTGCCCTTACTTGATTTTTTTGATTAGGTTTAAGAGGGTATAAACGTCATTTTATTTATCTGAAGTGAGGGCAAAAATGAAAAGGAAAAAGATTTTAAATGGCACATGTAAGTCAAATAACTGTTGATCGTTAGATTTAACCCATTTGACTGATAAAATTGAGAAAAATATTATAAGATGGTAGTTTGATGAGATCAAGTATCATAGTTGGTAATTCATGGGGAAAAAGTGCCAAGATACTATAATTTATGGGGGCAAAATATTATTACCCCCTTAAATTTACCTTTTCTTATTAGTTTAAGTTTTTTAAATAACTGGTAATTTAAGGTCCCTCAAAAAAAAATTATTATTATTGTAATCTTAGGATTGGAAGTAGTAAACTAATGTGTTTCCTTAAATATTACAAGCTGTTTTAATTATTGACAATGAATTCCTATATGGACAAAAATTTTCTTTAAATTAGTTTGGAGGAAATATCCTCCTATCAATACAAAATAGTGTCAAGTGTCTATTAATATTTTTTAAAAAAAATTTAAATTCTTAAGTTCATTAATTGCAACTTACTATTATATTGAAAAATATGGCAAGAAATCCCTTCTAATATTTAAAACGAAGAGAAATTGATATTTGTTCCTGAATTAAGGTGAACCGTCAATATGATCTGATTACCTAGTAGTAAAAAAATGAAGAAAGTGGTCAACTTGTCACATGCAATCTAAATCCACTTACTATTGCAATATTACTATTGTCTTGGTCAATTAGCGAATTGCATTTTTCTGTCATATTATTTTAATGGGAAGCCTCAAGTTTGACGTGTCAATACATGTTTTCAAGACTACCTAACTTTTCATATAAAAAAAACTACTAACTAATTTAAAAATAAAAAAAAACTGATATTTTATATGAAAAGCTGATCATTTCTTCAAAAAAAAAAAAGTACTACCTAACTAATAAAACTACTTGTTTACAAAACTGCCAATTTTAGCTTAATTAATTACCACGTGATTTTACAGTAAAAAAAAATGAAGAAAGTGGTCAACTTGTCACATGCAATCTAAATCCACTTACTATTGCAATATTGAGGGTCAATTAGCGAATTGCATTTTCTGTCCTATTATTTTAATGGGAAGCCACCAAGTTTGACGTGAATACATGTTTACAGTACATTAACAAAAGCCACTTGTTTACAAAACTGCCAATTTTAGCTTAATTAATTACCATGATTTTACACCATACGTCTTAGTTAATAAAGACAAGATGTAAACTCGTCTTTTGCGCGGCATGCATGCACTCCTCCGTGCTTTTCTCGGATCCGGATCCCCTCTTATTATAGAGTGTGAGATTCTCATATTACAATTCTGATTATTCAATTTAATTCAACAACTCATATTATGTTACGTGTTTCACTTAAAATTAAATATTAAAATATTAATAAATTTTTTAAAAAAAGAATTAAAATAAAAGAAAGAAAACTTGGGGTGGCCGGCCACCCATAGAGTCAAAAAAAAATTTGAAATTTTTTTAGGTTTGGCCCTAGTGGTT
The DNA here is from genome assembly GCA_013348765.1 of Carpinus viminea. Taxonomy (NCBI): domain Eukaryota; kingdom Viridiplantae; phylum Streptophyta; class Magnoliopsida; order Fagales; family Betulaceae; genus Carpinus; species Carpinus viminea. The sequence goes on from CP054673.1 coordinate 1,335,400, forward strand.
GGTGAAGCCACCATGGCTAGTTGGGTGGACAAACCACCCCCTATGGCCATGGGGGTGGCTCCCATTGGTTGAGGCCAAACCCAAAAAAATTCAAATTTTATTTTTGCCCTAAGGGGGTGGCTCGGCCACCCCCTGAGGCCATAAAGCCACCCTAGACCAGCGGTTTGGGGTGGCTTCTAAGCTCAAATGGTGGCTAGCCACCACAAGTTTTTCCTTTTTTATTTTAATTTTAATTTTTTTAAAAAAATTATTAATATTTTAATATTTAATTTATGTGGGATACATAGTGTAATATGAACTGTTGGATTAAATTAAATTGCTAGAATTAGAGGAATATGAAACTCTCATATTTCTCTATAATACAGAGATTTAAAGAGCTTGATTGTCTATGAAGATGCTTATTTATTGCTGTGAAAAATATTAATGTGACAGCTGTTTATTGGAACGATAAAATGACAGCTCCCTATTTTAGGGGCTAAAAGACCGGGTTTAGTCCATGTCCTTTGGGATAAATAAAACTCTGAAAAGAAATTGAAGAAAGACTCTAGGGATAGACTATAGTTAATGGTTGACTAAACTAGTAAGTATCTAGTACAGTGTAGATATATATGTAACCCCAATCCCACAACGGGTATATAAAACATATTTTTCTCCTTATATAATACTTTTCACAAGTATTCGTCTTTAATAATTCTCATAGGTTAACCAAGACATCTATATTCTTTAATTAGTATAGTGAAACCAATACCGCAACAAAATTGAAAATCCCCATTTTCAATACTACAGCACCCTATGAGCCCAGCTTCTTCTCATAGCTAGCATCACTATTTTTTCCATTTTCCTTTTTAAGTGGAAGTAGTGTTTTCACCTTCTCTTGTTTCTAGCATATCTGCAGAATTTACTCACCCTTAAAGAGTCTTGTTGGTCTTTTAGGTACTTGGTGTCCTTTGATACTTTTTCTCTATCCAACTAGAGACGGCTTGCTGGCACTTAGCCTGTGAAAATCATATTGAATGTATTCAAATTTCTTTTAAATGTGGTCATAATTTAGGAAATTATACATTTTTAGATGATGCTTGCCCAGTACAAATACCAAATAAAACGCTCATTGATTTTCGAATATTCCTTGATGCCATTCAATCTGGTACAGTGTCGTTCACAAATATTCCACAAAAAATCATGTATTGTTTTTTGTGGGGCCTACGAAATTTGAGATTTGCACATATTGGACTCTTTGTCGCCCTATAATAGTTTTTATTAAACATGAATTAGTTACAAACTAGTTCGTAACTAATTCATACAACCAATCTAAAATAACATGCTTTTTTAATAGCATTAAGAACACTTGTCGTTTTAGTAAATTGATTTGTATGAATGAATTGAAATCCAGGTTGTAGCTAATTAATTTCTATTTGTTTTTATGGATGTTTGTTATTGATAAGCATGTCATGTTACACATTGATTAATTAGGTTATTATCTCACACATTATGCTTCTTCAATTTTTGTAGTTCTCTTGGTCAAAACCTTCAAACAAGTACTTATTTATGGGAATACTGCTTCGCAGTTTTTATTTCGATCTATAGTTTGTTATTATTTTTGTACTTTATCGGTAATGCGCAGGTTAGTGTTAGACATCTTTATTTTTTATTTTTTAAGATTCAGGACCGTAATTCATATAATTAATTAGCTAGGTGTGTGATCAAATAGTTTCTGTGTACATGTGCATAGGAAACAACATGCTCTTATGTACTGGGACAAATTAAGAATATTCTAAAAGGCCAACTTAAAAGTTTATGATGCCCAAAAGTTTCGATATATAGTTCTTACAATTAATAATATGTTGAAATATTCAAATTCGTCCTATATATGGTACTGTATAATTAAAAGTTCTACTACTTAGTTATTAGTGTTTTTAAAAATTAGAGGAACAATTAAATATAAAAATGTTTTTTAGTGATTTGATAAACCAAATTTGTGTAATAGACATACATACAAATAGAAACTGAGAAGGCAGCTAATAAGGCTAAAAAGTTGGAGGAGATTGAATGTGAAATATTGGTACTTACAAGAACAAAAATAGAGTCTTGGATGGCTAGAAACCGTCTCCCTCACAAAATGAAAGAGCCGATCATCAGCTGCATACGACAGAGACTGAAAGAAAACAAAGATTTTGATATGGACAAACTCATATCTCATCTTTCTAAAGATCTCGTAATAGAGATTAAGCATCATCTTTGTTTACCCTTACTACACATGCAGAGTGAGTCTTTTTTTTTTTCTTCCTTTTTTTTATTTTTAAACACTAGTTGAATATCCATACACCTTTCATATATATAATCATTTCTATAATATTGGGCTTGTTTGCAAGCTAGGTGGTTCCAAATCTTGAAAATCAAGGTGATCAAAATCTCTTTGGAGCGGATCTGAATCTCTCAAGCCAAAGAACTACAATGAGGACATCGACATTCTCCGGGTGGGAGAACCACTTACAGCGATGGTCTTCACCACACAAGGCAGTGTATGGTGCTTCAAAACCAATAATGATGAGAATGGTGACAGCGCTGATCATCAGTCTATTGATACATTTGAGCTTTATGGAGAAGAACTTCTATGGTGGTTGAACCACTCCCCTTCGCACAAAAAAATGCTCCCAATTACCTCCACCAAAACTATCAGAACCCACTCAAAAGTTGAAACCTTTGCTCTAACAGCCAATGACTTGAAACATCTAGTTCCCAGGCACAACCGAGCAGCAGAAGCTACAAAAGGGTTTGTACAAGGAGTTTTCCGGCACCTTAATTAAGGAAAACAAGGATATAAATTTCTCCCAAAATGGAGCATAACAGTACTAGCTGTCTGTTGGAAAATTCAAGACCAACTATGTCACACACATCTTTAGTTTTTCATTGTTGATGTTAACGGTCGCCACTTTCAACATCTTGATCATGTTTTTGCTTTTCTAGTCATCTTAATTTGTACCTCCTATTCCCTATGTTTTTCTATACACAATAAATTAATCAAGCTAGTTTTATTTTTGATGTCTTTATTAGTTTTCATATTAAATTCCCTTTCATAATCTTTATTTGTGTGAGGTTTAGAGTTTAGGGTTTAGGCATTGACTCTCATATAATTATTGGATATTAAAAATGAAAAGGAAAGGAAAAGGAAAAGGAAATGGTTAAGTCTGAGGTGAGACCCAGATGCGCAACACGTACGGAATAATGAAGTGCAGAAAAAGTGGGAATAACAAATTAATCAACGGTAGTTTTTTTCTTAAAAATTTACGAAGACAAGTCAAAAGGATGAATGGGGTTTGAGGTCGGTTAAACAAGACAATACTTAATATGAATAATATCTATCCATTATATTGAAAAATAATAAAATATGGCAATAAATCCATTCTAATATTTAAAAGGCAGAGAAATTGATATTTATTCCTGAAAAATGGTGAACCGCGCGTCAACATGATCAGATTAATTACCTAGCTACTAGTAAAAAAAATGAAGAAACTGATCAACTTGTCACCTACAACCTAAAGTAATATTGAGGTCTTTTTCAATTGAGAAGTGCTAGAGAATTAAACAAATGAATTAAAAAAAAATTAAAATTGATGTGTCAATGGTTTTTAAATTTTTTAAAAAAATGCAATTCTCTTTTTATTGTTTGACATTCACAGTCCGCCACATTAGTTTGAAACCTTTTCTTTTTTTTTTATTCTTTTTTTTTTTTTTGACATGTCCACATAAGGAAAGGAGAAGGGGGGTTTCGAACTTGTGACCTCCACTTTGTTAAACAGGGTTTACAGCCGATTGAACTACCCTTTGAGGACAATTTAAAATCTTTTCTGAGTAAATTTGTTTGGCTTCCTAGCACTTCTCTCGTCAATTACCAAATTGCATTTTCTGTCATATTACTTTTATGGGAAGCCGGCCACCAAGTTTGATTTGTCCAATTAATACATGTTTACATGCAGTACTACCTAGCTACTAAAAAACTACATGTATGTATATATACAAAACTGCCAATTTTAGCTTACCAACGTGATTAGGAAATATATTAAAATTTCATCGGTTGCTAAGAAAGACAAAAAATGAATTAAAAAGAAATCCTTAATTGCTTCGTCCAAAATCGCAATCTTGCTAGCTTGCTCGCTCGACTTTCTCCTAACATGTAACACCCTGCGTCTTAATTAGTTAATAAAGACAAGAAGTAAACGCGGCATGCGTGCACTCCTCCGTGTCTCTCTCACAACAGAGATTTAAAGATGCTTATAGTAATTAATTGCATGGGGGGAAGTACAGAGATAAAAAGTCAAAGCAAAAAGAAGAACAAAAAATCGAACCTTGGTAAAACTTGCACGTTGATCAAAACCTTGATATTAAGGTTCCACAAGATAAGGCAATTACTCTCCTCCTTTTTTTTCTTTTTCTTTTTTTTTTCTTTATTATTATTTAGTGTGATTGAAGTGGCTAATGCTGGTCAGAGTTGCTATACGTGGTCACCCTGATGTGGTCATTCTAGCTATGCAACCACCCCGACGTGGTTAAGGCAATCATGTGGCCACATTGGTTGGAATTATTGTTGTCACTTCGATGTAGTAGGGTGGCTGCGTCGCCAACTTAATGTGGTTGTGGTTGATGTTATAAATATTGTTAGCAATATTAAATAAAAGGTTCAACTAGTATAGTGATTATGTTGTACTTAATAGAGAAAGGGGGAAAGGGTTCAAATTTGAAAACGTTTGTTTTGGACGGACAGTTTTCGAAAAGTGAAAAAACATAACCACATTTGAGCAATTGTGGAGAATCAAACTAGTGTAATTTTTACCATCAAGCTAACGTAGTGCATATGATATTCAACTCGCGAACGCATATATTAATATATTAACGGCTGTCAATTATATAAATTTGTGCCCCTTCATTTTTTATTAATAAGACTTCTCCACCGATTTATTCACAGATATCACGTTTGCAATTAAAAACTTTTTGGTATAGTAGTTTTTGGTCGGCAATTGAAAGCTTGGCCCTATTACATGCAATCATATTAGAGAAATGTTACACTTATAAAAAAAATCTAAAAATTAATTCTCAAATAATTTATCACTATTTTAAAGGATAATATAATGACACATTTTTAAAAATAATTAATTTTATAAAATGGTAACACAACATTTAAAAACAGGCCTTTAGGTAGAAAAATTAGAAAGTGTATCATTTTCCATCGTAATAAAGCGTACAATATTGCACGCCAAGTCCCAAAACCCGGTCCATTTTGACACGTGAGAGAGGCCCAGCATCTCATTTCGTACAATAATGCCGGAGCTGTTTCTAATTTTCATCCTTACTGCTGTGTAAAATATTGATGTGACAGCTGTTTATTGGAGGGATAAAATGACAGCTCCCTATTTTAGGGGCTAAAAGACTGGTTTTAGTCCATGACCTTTGGGATAAACAGAACTCTGAAAATAAATTAAAGAAAGACTCGAGGGATAGACTATAGTTAATGGTGGACTAAACTATTAAGTATCTAGTACTTAGTAAATAAATAACTAGTATAAGTATCTATAAGAAGAGCGAAAGAAATGTTGATTACTTGGATCCGCAGTTTCACAGGTTAATCTAAAACCCTACAACAATTAAGTACACTCTCCGCCGGCCACTCTTTACCTATTCCAAAACCGGGTCTCGCTCTCTCTCGCTCGGTCCCTCGACTTTAAAAGGTTCAATTCATTCTTATATATATATACACATTCTCTTTCTCTCTTATGCTGTGCATGCAGTTTATTCACAATGATATATATATTTTTGCATCTGCACTGAAAAAGTTTATATTTTTTTCTAGGAATTTTGTGGTATAAATAGTTTGGAGGTTGATTCCTCAATTTGGACGTTTGTGTCTTTGATAAACTTTAGTAATTATGAGTTAACGTCGACATTACTGGGCATGCCACCCATTTTCTCTATATCAGTGGCAATGACGGAGGGAGGGGGGGACCGGGGTGGGCCCTCGGGCTGGGCCATCCCCCCCAAAATAAGGAAAAAAAATAGAAAGTAAAAAAAATAAAAAAAAATGTAAAGTTTGGTAATAATTTTAGTCATTTGGCTTCCTCCCAAAAAAAAATTTTGGCCCTATTTTTAGATTTTATAGCTATATCCAATAAATTTTTTTGGCTCTATTCTTAATTTTTTGGGCTATATCCATTAAGTTTTTATTTTTATTTTTAGCTCATACTTTCAAATGCTTACTTTTTTGGTCTATAGGTAGTCTTTAGTTTAAAAAACAACAAAAATAATTTTTTATTAATAAAAAAATTCTAAAAAACTGAAATTTTTTTTTGCTGGCCCCCTCCCATAAAATTTTTTGGCTCTGTCCTTGATTCAGTGGCCTCAACAGAATACGGGAAGGGAAGAGTCGAGCCAGTATTATATATCTTTGGCCAAGTGTGTGCTAAAATCTTGAGGGGGTTATATTCTTTGGCCAAGTGAACTCGAAAAGATGTTATCTACTTCATTAATTTTACAGAAGAGAATATGAACCAGATCTAGAAGAAATACTGCTGAAACAAAATAAAATATTCTATTTGTGGGCTCTGTAGTTTTCTATCTAATACGTACAATATTAGTCTATTTGAATATGAATTAATTGATGAAAAATGGGGTACATTGTCGTCTTCGTGTAATCAATTTTCCATTTTTTCAGGAACCAAAATTCAGCGTTTTGTGGCAGGCAGTACTAAAAGAAGTTCGAGAGGGTACTCTATTAATAATTTTGAGGCCGGTTGATTCTTCATTTTGGACATTATATCACCGTTATGATCGATAAAGCTAACGCTGGCGTCAGCAAGAGAATGGGGAGCGAAGCTTAATTATGAGTGAACGCGAGCATCAGCAAGAGAACGAGTATGTTCTAACTATCTGTGTATTACCTATACATTGATATGATAATTATCATTGTCACTCATTCTGTACGGCCGAAAGGCACCATTATGCTGTGCATGCAGTTTCTTCTCGAGAATGCTCGAAATAGTCTTGTTCATAATGGAAATGTGGAAGCGAGTAAAATAGAAAGCAAATGATATAAAAAATATTAACTCGATTATTTGGTTGTTATAATCTGCTCGATCAGGAATACGGATTTTGAGAAGCAATCTAGAGGGCAGGATGACCCAAAGGGAGCTTCCATGTTTAAGTGGCATTGGAAGTTTCTAGTGTTGTGTGGGATTACAATACTATGTGTGGACCCTTTGTTCTTGTACGTTCCAGTGATCAACCAAGATGATAAGTGTCTTGTGTTAGATAGAAGATTAATGATCACAGCCCTTGGTTTTCGACCAGTCTTCGATATGATTTATGTTGGGAATATCATTTTTGGATACTTTAGTCGTAGACATTGACGAACTAGGTTAGCTAGATCCATATGATCGGCAGCCTCGGCAGATAATAAAGAGGTACTTGAGGTCCTAGTACTTTGCAATTGACATCCTCGCTATTTTTCCAATCCCACATGTAATTAAGGGAGACCTTTCTGCTTGTAAACTGTTTTTTTATTTTATTATTTTTTTTTATTTATATAATTTTTTTTCCAGCAATTTCTTTCCTTGTATTAAGTAGATGTTACGCATGCTGGTTGTAATTTGTCCAGGTATTAGTTTCATTTATTTTCTCAAAAGTGACAAGATTGAAATTTTTGGACTTAAAAGGAAGATCTTAAACCTCTTTGTTCCATTGCAATATGTGCCAAGAGTTCTTCGAATCTACCTATCATGCATTCAATATTTTTCTATATATATATCCTTGCCAGCCATGTAAGTTTGACTAATATCCCATCTTAATTTTTCTTAACGCTTATTTCAGTTTTGCCTCATGAAGTTAAAGTTATTAATTTGAATATTTCTTTTTATGCAAACATGTTAAAAAAAAAAAAAAAAAAAAAAAAAAAAAATCAAATTTTACATTTTTTTTTTTTGACATGTCCAAAAAAAAAAAAAAATCAAAAAAAAGAATTTGTAACCTCCGATTATAGTAAAGGCTTATGTTGAGTCTCCAAGAGGTAGCTCAATCGGCTGTGAACCACGAAAATCATATTAAATACTAAATAACGAAAATGTCCCTATCGGGTCTTGGGTGGGTCCTGCCAAGGTCTTGGATTGATCTTGACGGGGTCCCGATAGGGTCTAAGTGGGTGTCCCGAGTGAGTCGCAACGGGTAATTTTTAGTTGTGAATAAAAATTACATTTTATAGGTTAATATGATTAAATGAAAATATAAAAAATATTTGTGACTTTCCGTGCGCACGTCAAATGCATGAAAATGTTTTAATCCTAAAACATTTTCCTGTAAAATGATTTACCTAAAAATATTTTACGACGGAAAATATTTAACACCCATACAGACAGAGCTTAAAATATAAAATCTTTTAGAGAGTGTATATAGCTAGAAAAACATAACTAATTTTTTTTAGTACTTTTTAACAAAATATTTTAGCTGCTCTTTCTGAGAAGCTCATGGGTGAAAATCTCATTGTTTTGCACATGGGCGGAACTAGAAGTCTTAGTTTAGGGGGCAAAATTTGTTAAGAAAAATATTTGGGGGGGTGGTTGGGAAATAATTTTTAAGATCTATTATATATATATATATATTTGGAACCATCGGCTAAGGTGGTTCCACCTCTGGTTTTGCAGCCGCGGGGGGGGGGTGGTTGGGAAATAATTTTTAAGATCTATTATATATATATATATTTGGAACCATCGGCTAAGGTGGTTCCACCTCTGGTTTTGCAGCCGCCAGCCGTTTTGACCAAGTGGACGCTTGGCAGTATACTAGAACGAGACCGGAGCAATGACGGAGGGAGGGGGGGACCGGGGTGGGCCATGGTCCCCCCCACCCCCAAATAAGGAAAAAAAAAGAAGTAAAAAACAATAGAAAAATGTAAAATTTGGTTCTAATTTTAATTATTTGGTCCCCTCCCAATAATTTTTTTGCCCTATTTTTAGATTTTTTTGGCCCTATTCTTAATTTTTTGGGCTGTATCCTTAAGTTTTTATTTTTATTTTTGGCCCATACTTTTAAATGCTCACTTTTTTTGTCCATAAGTAGTTTTAGTTTAAAAAACAACAAAAATAATTTTTTTTTTTTAATAAAAAAATTTTAAAGAACCGAAATTTTTTTTTGATTGGCCCCTCCCATAAAATTTTCTGGCTCCGTCCCTGGACCGGAGGGAATGTCTAGTATAATATATATATATATATATATATATATTTGGGACCACCGGCTAAGGTGGTTCCACCTCTGGTTTTGCAGCCGCCAGCCATTTTGATCAAGTGGACGCTTGGCAGTATACTAGAACGAGACCGGAGGGAATGTCTAGTATAATATATATATATATATATATGGGGCCACCGGCTAAGGTGGTTCCACCTCTGGTTGTGCAGCCGCCAGCCATTTTGATCAAGTGGACGCTTGGCAGTATACTAGAACAAGACCGGAGGGAATGTCTGGTATATCACTCACGTGCTTTTCTTGTATTCTTTAATCGTACTATTTTGCTGGGAAGTTGCCAAGTTTTGATCAAGTCTGGCTGACTTGACTTTGTAATGAACATCGAATTTTCATCAGCCGCCGAGAAAGACCTGAAGGAGGCCTGTGAAAAAAAAAAACAATTAAGAGAGACTTGAAGATAAGCGAATAAATATCTATAAAAGCGGCAGTTGCTCTTGTTTATTAGTTGCAGCTGCAGAGCACGTACTCTTAAATGCTACAACAAATCCAATTTCTGCCACTCTTTGCTTTGTCCAGATCGATCCCCGTCTCCCTTGCTCTCCTCTAGCTAGTTTATAAGGTTCATTTCACTATTTTTATAATCTCTTTGTGTCTCTCTTTTTTGGCTAGTTCCTTGAACTATTCGCTCTTTTGACAGAGTTTTTCTTTTATTTGCCAACTATTGATGGTTGGTTTTGGTTGTTTCTTTTGACCACTTATGGTCATAATGGTTACCCTTTGGGGTTTTGTTCCGTTTACGGAACGCCATTTAGTACGGCTTTTGTAAGCTATTTTGGTTCACTTGATGGGCCAGGTCATTCATTTGACCCATTTCCAACGGTTCTTCGAAAGGCTTTGTCGCCTTTGTATTTTATTTTCTTATAAGTCCCTTTTCTCTCCCCCACATAGAAAAAAAAAAAAAAAAAAATCAACTAGTAAAGTATACACCCAGGGTTGGATTTTTTTTTTTTTTACTATTTATATTAATTTTTATTTCTTAACTTCCCACGTGCTATATATTATATTGCAATGTTTGATAATTATTTCTTTAAATATATATATATATATTGGGGTGTTCCTTTTACTAATTAAATATCTACCTCTGGCATTGTTTTCTTGGTCTTACCATTTCTAATGAAATTGGTAAAAGTAATTTTTTTATTTTTTTTTTAAAAAAAAATGTTATTTCATTAACATGTCTAATGCTGGAAGTTTTAGAGTGAAAATTATTTTCGCTTCTGCCCTGAAGAAATTCCTATGGTGCACAATATGGGGAGATTGCTCTTAGAATTGATGAATAATGGTGCTAATCAATTTTCCAATTTTTTAGATTGATTCTTCATTTTGGACATTATGAGCGATCAACGCTATCGTCAACCAGTGATTGAAGAGATAAGCTTAACTACAATGAGTCAACGCGAGCATCAACCAGAGATTGGGGAGACAAGCTCAACTATGAGTGAACGCGAGCATCAGCAAGAAAATGGGTATGTGTGCTAATTAACTAACTATATATATATATATAGTTACCTAGCCTCTAGATTTATATGATAATTATCATTGTAAACATGTTTCACTGATTCTGTATGGCTGTATATTTTTACGGAAACACTAAGAAAATAATAGCAAAATAATAATAATAATAATAATAAAGAATTAAAAAAAAAAAACCAAAGAAAAAAATGTTACAAATGAATTCATTAAATTCAAACAAAGTTGATTTTTGACCTATACTAGTGACGGTTGGATGGATCAAAATTAAACAAATATCAAACAACAAAAACCAGTCTTAATTAAAATGCCACTTGTGACAGATTTAGATATCCTAAAACTTTTTTTTTTTTTTAAACCTTGTTATTGGAATTTGTTCATGGCTATTGAACTTATATAGGACCCTAGGTCCCAAGTATGATAGAAATTTTTAGCCTATTTAACAATTTTGCCACCCTAAAATTATTTAAAATGTTAACTTTTGATGATTGGAAGATAATATTGCTATTTTTATACACGGGGTTTGCTATGGGGTTTTCCTTGTATAGTGTTCTTCTGGTATTCTCACAGTTTTACGTAAAGCATAATTTAAGAAAAATATAATTGTAGTACCGTTTTTTTACCAATAGATTAATTTTTATGAGTTAATATTTAGGTTCTAATGTTTTAAAACTTGTTTTTGAATTCAAATCTACGGGTGGAAGGTTAACCCTTTAGGGATAGTATCACTCAAAATGGATTTGATCATCCTAAATTTAGTGCTAAGGCATCAATTTTGGTGTTAATAACTCAAATTTAATGTTAATGCCTCAAATTTAGTGCTAATCCCTAAAAAAATCAGTGATGGAGGCCACTACAATTTTATTTTTTCTTAAATCATATTTTATGTAAGTTTGAGAAAACACTAGGAGAACACTATAAAGAGAACACTTAAATCATGTTTTACGTAAAACATGATTTAAGAAAAAAATAAAATTATAGTATCATTTTTTTACCAACAGATTAATTTTTATGAGTTAATATTTATGTTTTAATACTTTAAAACTTGTTTTTGGATTCAAATATAAGGGTAGAAGGTTAATCCTTTAGGGATAGTATCACTCAAAATAGATTTGATCATCCTAAATTTAGTGCTAATGCCTCAATTTTGATGTTAATGCCTCAAATTTAATATTAATGCCTTAAATTTAATGCTAATGCCTAAAAAAATCAGTGGTGGAAGCCACTACAATTTTATTTTTTCTTAAATCATATTTTACGTAAGTCTGAAAGAATGTCAGAAGAACACTATAAGAAGAACCTCTAACGGTTTTCTTTTATACACTGTTTAACAATTTGAAAAACTATAAAGATATTGTCTTTTTATTTTTTATTTTTTGGGCTCTTTGTGAATTGTGCTAGTCCCAACTATTGATGAAGAAAACGAGGCCGAAAACCCCAATACAATTGGTAGTGGAATAATTCCCATGGGCCATGGGACTATTAAAAAAAGTGAGTGATGCTAAAGAGCGCCACTTTTTCCGAAATATCCGGGAAAAAGTTATACTAATTGCTACGTGACACAATTGTAATTAAAAAAAAAAAGTATTGTCCCATAGAAAAGTATTGACATAAGTCAGTAAATAGAAGAAATAGAAAGCAAAATGCATGTCGCGCGGCATTACTATAGCGCCTATCTGTTGAAATAAAAATAGAAAAATACTAAGGGTTAATTTATATATTATTTGGCACATTTTATTTTATAAATCAATTATTAAATTTGTGAATTTATATGAACCCTATAAATTTAATAAAAAATATAGACTAAATATGAAGAATTTATTAACGGCTAATATTTCTCATAAAAATATGAGCTTATTCTTTGTTTGTTATATTTTGCTCAATCAGGAATTGGGATACTGAGAAACAATCTAGTGGCCAGGATGACCCAAAGGGAGCTTCCATAGTTAAGTATCATGCGATATTTATAGTGTTGTTTGGATTTGCAATACTATATGTGGACCCTTTATTCTTCTACATTCCTGTGATCAACCAAGATGACAAGTGTCTTAGATTAGATAGAAAATTAATGATCAGAGCTATCTGTTTCCGATTTGTGTTCGATATGATTTATGGTGGGAATATCATTTTCGGATACATTAGTCGTATAAATGGACAAACTGGGTTAGATCAAAATGGTCGGCAGCCTCGGCAAATAATAAAGAGGTATTTGAGGACGTACTTCCTAATTGACGTTCTCGCTATTCTTCCAATCCCACAGGTAAGGGAGGCCTTTCTACTTCTAAACTTCTTTTTTTTGTGAAATTTTTTTTTATTTATTTTTCAAGTGCTTTAACGATGCAAATTAAGAGGATTCTATCATTAGATATATATGTGGATTCATTCCCACTCCAAATGGGCTTTGGGCTATTGTATTCATGATGTTCACTTCATTTGGCTCCTCTCTAAAGCTCTTTGAAGTAACAGAGAATATCTTCTTAATTCCACACTGGCATTCTGCCTAGTGCTTGAATAGGTGAGTCATGATGCATGCGGAGAATTGAATGTTGTTTGAATATGCCAACCTTAATCGGTGATTCCAATTTTGGGTCTCTTGCTTATTATTTGTATGCACTTAATTAAGGGCGCGGCTTGCATTGCATGAAGTAAAGATAATTCAGCAATTGGTTTGTGGGTTTTTTTTCCAGCAATTTCTTTCCCTGTATTAAGTAGATCTTATGCATGCTGCTCGTAATTTTTCCAGGTCTCAGTTCCAGTTACTTTTACACAAATGGGGACAGGATGGAACTTTTCGAACATAATGACGGTCATAAACATCTTTGTTCTGCTGCAATATGTGCCAAGAGTTCTTCGAATCTACCTATCATGGAAAAAACATATCAAAAGTTCCAGTAAACTCTATAAAGGAGTATGGATTAAAGTTGCATTCAATATTTTTTTCTATATCCTTGCCGGCCATGTAAGTTTGATTATCCCATCTTATTTATTTATTTTTTTTAAAATTCTTATTTCAGTTTTGCTTTAATAAGTCTCGTTTTTCTCAAATTTTAAGGATTTTTCTAATTTAGAGTTATACAATATACATGATTTCATTTTTTTTTTTTTTTGAAAGATTTGTTAATATTGGTGTATATACACAGTTAGAAAAACAAATTTTAAATCATGACCATGGATACTATATATGCATTTCATTTCAATTAATGGATAAAATCCTATTCCATTTTTGATGAATTGTACGTGAGGCTTTGGTAAGCATTCAAACATTTATAAATATCCTTGGATTGCGGCAGGTATATATAGATCGATGATCATGGAAGGCCAAACTACTGTGTGCGTTTAATTAATAATTCAAATAATTAGAAAAAATCACACAAGCAATCAATTAAGTATCAAGATAACGACACACAATTAGTAAACGCCAAATTTTCATGCATGAAAAACTTCTAAGTGTAGATTAAAAAATATTATATAACAAATCCGATCCATCCAGTATAATAAAATAGAGATTACAACACTCATGTTTATGCCTTAAAACTTGAGTTCAAAGCAAATTAAGAAATACAAAAACATCAATTTTCTAGAAAACTATGACATTCTCATTACAAACTACATCAGTACTCTAGCAAACCAATACCGTGCACAACAAAATCCCCATATTTAAATACTACAAATTACTACTTTTTCCATTTTCCTTTTTAGTGTGGAAGTAGTGTATTTTTTTTTTTTAATAGCATAGCATATATGCAGAGTTTACTTATCTTTAAGAGTCTTGCATGGTGTTTTAGGTACTTGGTGGCCTTTGGTACTTTTTCTCTGTCCAACGAGAAATGACTTGTTGGCACAAAGCTTGTACAAATGGTACCTTCACATGTATCCCCGAATCTTTTAACTGTGCTCGCAATTCAACAGGAAATTACACATCGTTAGGAAATTACACATTGTTAGATGGTGCTTGCCCTATAAAACCACCAGATGCAACGCACTTTGATTTTGGAATATTTCAGAATGCCCTTGAATCTGGTATTGTGTCGTCCACAGATTTTCCACAAAAGTTCATGCATTGTTTTTGGTGGGGCCTCCGAAATTTAAGGTTTGCACATATTCTACTCTTTGTCACTCAAGTGTTTTGCTTTTTCCTATCAATAAGCACATCATCATGCATGGCATCCAACATCATCAGGATATAAGGATTGAGATGTGTTTATATGTATATTCATACCATTTTTGATAACGTGATTTAAAGTCGTGATAACTATGAACATATCAAACTACGTAGCTAAGTGTGCTTTTGCAAGAATAATACCAGGATTGGTGACCTCCTAAGAAGTTTGGTTTGATAGAACTAAAAGCAAACAATATTGTACGTGTGTCATTGGGGTGGAGCATTATATCATGCTACAAATTCTTTTTTAAAAAAGAAAAGAAAATAAATCTGAGAGTTAAAAAAGGAAATAATATAAATTTGAAATTTTTTTAAGAACACCTAAAAAAATACAGAAGTCCTCATCTCACTTAGACACCCCCCCACCCCAAAAAAAAAAAAAACTAGGCATCCCTGCATGCATGGTCTATACGTCAAACATTCTTTGAGATGAAAAGTTTCGGGTGTTCTTGCACATTTTTTGAACCATATATGCAAAGAACTTGACAAAAACAGAATTTGTGCAATGTCGACTGCCACACATTGATTAATTAATTATGTTATTATTTCCTCGTTTCTCTAATTTTTGCAGTTCTCTTGGTCAAAACCTTGAAACAAGCAGCTATTTTTGGGAAAACTGCTTTGCAGTTTTTATTTCAATATATGGTTTGCTAATGCTTTTGTTCTTCATCGGTAATGCTCAGGTTAGTGCTTGACATTTTTATTATTATTATTTAAGATTCCGGACCCTTATACGTATAATTAGGTGTCTTATTAGAATCAGATAAGATGGTTTATGCATGCACAGAATAAAAGGACATGCACTTGCTATACGTAGCCGTGGGACGAAGAATCTAAAAAAGGCCAACTTAAAAAAATAAAATAAAATAAAATTTCTCTAATTTATCATCTTTTATCTTTGTTAAGGCCATTATTATCATTAAGCTGCATTTACTGTCACACTTAATTACCCACCAAAATATCCAGGAGGAAACCTTTTATCAGTACCATCTTAATAACACTTATTTTACGGCCCCAATCAATAACTAACATATAAGCAAAAACATAAAAATGCATAAAAATAACTTGGACCAAAATACACTAAATTTTAGGGTGATAAAATTCTTAAAGGGTTAACCTTTCACCTCTATGTTTTAGTTTTGAATCCGAAAATGAGTTTTGAGGTATTAAAAACAGGTTTTGAGACATTAAAAACGGGTTTTGGGGGATTGCAAATAGGTTTTGAGGCTTGGGTCTTGTCGGCTACGGTTTTTTTTTTTCTTCACTAATTTGGTGTGATTGTTCCCACTTTTATTTTTTGCATTTTTCTTAAATTGATGATGTGTTACATGATAATTGGAGGATGCAAAAGGGGTATTATCATGATGAACCTGATAATAGGGGCTCTCAATATCAAGAACTACCTTTTGTTTTGTTGTTCTTTTTTTTTCTTTTCTTTTCTTTTTTTTTCCATGACTAATATTGGTGCCCTCCTAATCTTGATTTTGTCATTCTTGAACAACAAATCTATAATGATTTTTCAAATGGTCAAGAAACATCCATTTAACAAGATCTGCTGGTTTAGATTGTGGTATCAATCTAAGGCTATTTAAATTTAGATACCTGAATTGCCTACTACTCTATTAAATCTCCGACCAAAGTCCGACCAGAAATTGGAGTAGAATGGTCGGAATTTTGAGCAATTCAACCAATCCCTATATCTTAAATTTGTTTGTCAGTATGGCTAGCTGCAAGATCCATGGCGATCACTGTGTGGCTCCCAAATCTGTCTATGGTAACCGACTTTCAAGCCGACATCATTGGTTTCAACTTAGCTTAGCATCCCCTATGTATATATGGGTGAAAGTAAGCTCGGAAGACTATTAATTTTGATTTCTAAAATCACTACTGAGTACTCGGATCTGGCCTCCTCCCCTTCACAATGTTAAAAAAATAGTCTTTCATTTTTTTACTTTGGCTCCTAAAAAAAATTGCTCTACAATCTGGCCTCACAAGTTAAATTCTTATTTCTGTCCCTATGCCACCCCTTGACAATCTAAGTTTAATGCTTAAGAATTAAAGTTATGCCTATGAATGCTTATGCAAGAGATGCTATGTACTATGGACACAAATTCATTGATGATCGATGCACACAACGTTAGTTCTTAGAATTAATAATATGTTGAGAAATCAATTTCGTTCTATGGTGTGTGGTTAATAGTTCTAGTGCTTAGTTGTTAGTGTTTATAAAAATTAATAGTGAAACAATTAAATATAAAAAATAAAACAATTTTTAAATATATATAGTATATATTTATAAAATTATACCCTTTATTTCTTGACAAAGAAGATCATGTTGTTCAAGATATATTAGTCCTGACGTGAACATTTGTTTACAATTAATTTGATAAATGTGGTGGCATCCCCATTGCCCATGAGCGTCTAATTAGTATAAATAATTAAATTCATCATTTTTCTGTAATTTGATAAACCAATCTTGTGCAATAGACATTAATTCAAATGGCAACTGAGAAGGCAGTTAATAAGGCTAAAAGGTTGGACGAGATTGAAGGTGAAATGAGACATATAAAACCAAAAGTAGAGTCCTGGATGGCTAGAAACGATCTCCCTCCCACTATGAAAGAGCCGATCATCAGCTGCATACGACATGAACTGGAAGAAAACAAAGATTTCGATATGGACAAACTCATCTCTTATCATCTTTCCAAAGATATTGTAACAAAGATTAAGCATCATCTTTGTTTACCCTTGCTACAAAAAGTGAGTTTTTTTTTTTGACAATTGAATATCCATACAGTACCCTCGTGCATAAATAATCATTTCTATAATATTGGACTTGTTCTCGATTGTTTGCAAGCTAGGCGGTTCAAAATCTTGGAAATCAAGGTGATCAAAAGCTGCTGGCCGAACGGATCTGCGAGTCTCTCAAGCCAAAGTACTACAATGAGGGATTCGAAATTATCCGGGAGGGAGAACCAATTACTACAATGGTCTGCACCACGCGAGGCAGTGTATTGTGCTTCAAAAAGAGTAATGATGGGAATGGTGACGGGGCTGATCATCTGTCTAATATTGATAAATTTGAGCTCTACGGAGAAGAACTTCTACAGTGGTTCAACCACTCCCCCCCACACAAAAAACCCGCGCCCCCAAGCTCCACCAAAACTGTCAAAACCCTCTCAAAAGTTGAACTCTTTGCTCTGACAGCCCATGACTTGAAAAATCTAGTTCCCATGCATACCCGAGCGGCAGAGTTTGTAAAAGGAGTTTTCTATCTGCCTGATTTTTTTCGGCCGCATACTAAGGAAAATAAGAATGAAAATTCTCCAAAGATGTCTGAGCAGAACGGTACTATCCTTCTTTTGGAAAATGCTCCCAGAAGTTGCTGAAAAGCAGTAGAAGGTGTTTGCTAGTTGTTTGAATTCTGAATGGTGAAGGTAGAATAAGGAAATGAACAAACAGATTTTTATTTGCTGAATGTATGATGCCTTTAGTTTTTCAAATGTTGTACCTTGTCCTCTATAATGGATTGGTCGCCACTTTCAACATGTTTTTCTAGTCGTCTTAATTTGTATCTCCTCTTCCCCATGTTTTTCTTTACAAAATAAATCAAGCTGGTTTCATTTTGATGTCTTTATTACTTCTTCATATTAAATTTCCTTTCATAATCTTTAATTGTACGTATAGGGTTTAGGCATTGAGCCTCATATAATTATTGGATATTGGAATTTTCTCATTATTCTTCCTAGATGTATTTAAACGAGAAACAAAGGTTCCAACAAGAAGATTGTATTAAAGCATACAAGGCAAGGAGACAAAACAAAGCATAAAAAGGAAAATCAAGACATACAAGGAAATGAGACAAAGCAAGACAAGAAAATAAAACATCAAAAGGAAAGTCAATTAGACAAAGCAACAAAGAAAACAATGTAACGGCTATATTGTAACAGTTATATTATAACGGCTAATAAATCTATTGTATAAATAAACCTATCTATGAAATGAAATGTATCAAAAGGGAAACAATGTAGCCCTAATATTCTCTGAGTGTCTCTTCCCTCTGTCCCTCTTTACATTTTCAATGTTTAATAAACTTCCATATGGTATCAGAGCTCGCGGCATTTTTTTTAGTGATCCTGGTTTTCAAATTTTTTTTTCCTCTTCATTTGGTTGCAGCACAGCCCGTATGGGCAGATTTTTTGCTTCTTTTCAGCACTTCAATAAACAGCACCCACCAACACAAATCACTTTCTTTTAGGCATTTCTTCGAACACCACAACCACATATCTCATTTCTCCAGCAAAATGCCCACAATCCAGCATGCCCCGCCTCCATCAAGATCCAGCATCAGACAAGAAAAAATAAAAATATAAAAATCAATCTCAGTTCTGGATCGTGTTGTCGAGAAAAAGAAAATTGATCTCTCTGTTTGCCTCGCTCTCCCACTTCATTCTCAGGATGAAGTGAAGGGAAGAAGGAAATAACAGAAAAGAGAAAAGAAGAAAAAAAATGGAAGAAGCAAGGCTACCTTCTACGCGTCCGGATCTTCCACTGCTGCCTGCCTCACTCTCCCACGAAGGGGAGAAGGTAAGAACAGAAAAGAAAGAAACAAATGGGGAAGAAACCCAAACGGCTGCGTGGGGAAGAAAAAAAAAAGGAGTGGGAGAAGGAGAAAGCAAAGAAAAAAAAAAGAGATGTGGCGTGGGAAAAGAAAAGAAAAAAATTGAGTGGGAATGTGTGCGATGTGTGTCGGCAGCATAAATAAAATAAAATAAAATAAAATAAAACAAAGAACTGTCGTGTAGTAGCTGTTGACATTGTGTCACTTTTATTAGCTTGCTATTTTTACTATGTTTGATATTTGCAAAGAAACTCCCTTAACAGATTTACATTGTGGGCTGTCGGTTAAATTGGTTAAATTTGTTGGAGTTTAAATTGTCAAATTTTTTGAAAGTTAAAAAAATTCAAATTACGGGCTATTGACTAAAATTGTCGAAGTCAAATTAAATTTGAAGGCTACACTTGTTTTTTTTTTAAGGCCAAAATTCAAATTACGGGTTATCGGCTCAAAATTGTCGAAGTCAAGTAAATTCGAAGGCCACAATTATCAAGCCCCGAGATTCAAGCATAACATTTAGTTGTTCAAGAGGTCTAAGATCAACACTCATATCGGACTGTTTATCTTGAAGGAAAGTATTAAGGCATACAAGGCAAAGAGACAAAGCAAAGCATTAAAAAGAAAGTCAAGGCATACAAAGAAATGAGACAAAGCAAGACAAGGAAATAAAACATCAAAAGGAAAGTCAATGAGACAAAGCAACAAAGGAAACAATGTAATGGCTATATTATAACAACTAATAAATCTATTGTATAAATAAACCTATCTATGAAATAAAATGTATCAAAAGGGAAACAATGTAGCCCTAATATTCTCTCGGTGTCTCTTCCCTCTCTCCCTCTTTACATTTTCAATGTTTAATAAACTTCCATATGATACCAGTGCCTTCTGGCTCACGCCATTTTTTTCTACTGATCCTGGTTTTTTTCATTTTCTCCTCATTTGCTTGCAACACTGTCCGTGAGGGGAGTGTTCTTAATATTTGCTTCTATTTTTCAGCACTGCAATAATCACCACCCATCAACACAAATCACTCTCTTCAAACAACACTGCCACACCATAGATTCTCAATCCTTATGTTTATTCCGTTGCATACCTCACGCTGCTCATAGGTCCGGCCTTTTGCCGCTGCTTGCCTCACTCCCCCACTTCATTCTCAGTTCAAAATGAAGTGAAGGGGAGAAGGAAATAATAGAAAGAAAGAACAAACTCACCAACTTGTAAAATCTAAGAGAAAGCCATTAATGTCGCACAAAGGCATCAACTTTTATAAACGCTAGGTCTATGCCTAATTGGATTCAAATTTATCGTTGGATTCGTAGGTTTCAAGCTTCCTAGACTTTCTCTATATGCATGTAAAAAGAACAAGAGATGAACAATTTTTGGAAAATTAATTGTGATTAATTATTAGATGAAAAAGAAAACGTTGGCAGCTAAGGTCATTTTAGAAAATTAATTGTGATTAATTAGGGTGAGGAAATTGGGGAGAATTGTAATTAGACCTTTTTTTTAATTAATTGCTTGCTTAGATGGCTGCTAATTGCCTGCACATGGAGGTAAATATTATTGACCCTTCTCTTTTCTTATCTTTTTGGCTCACTATTAATTTCACAAATGGGAAAGAGCTTCAACTTGCATGTAGATGGGTCGACATTTTAGAATTCAAAAAGGTAATTTAGCTCTAAGCAATGACGGTTTATTTTGGTATTTTCAAGCTTTTTAAAGTGCATGTCCATAGATCACAAGGGCCATCTATATAAAGCGGAAAATAATGGTACAAACTACATTTTTATTTCACCATTTTCTCCTACCATGATAATGTTAATTAATCTTTGGACAAGCTCTTGTTAAAAATTTTAAAAAAAATGAAAAGCTAATGGATACTCACGTGACAAGCAAGATGCATAGAATTTTAAATATCGTTCATTGATTCAAAAAAGTAACAAGAATATCACTGCAAAAAATTTATTTATTCTTTGGGCTTGAAATAATAAAAAATAAATATAGGAGCTCCTATGCATCATGCACTCATGGTAACATAGGAGCTCTCTTTCTTTTTCTTCTAATAATTAATACCTCCATTTTTTTTTTAATTCGTGCCATTGATTTATCAAAACCACCCTCTAAATTGCCTTGAAAAAGGGTCATACTTGTCTTTTCAACATAATGGCGCCAAAAGAATCAATAATTTGTAATTTTTTTGTTCTTTTTTTAATAAAACATGCAATTAAATTAACAATGATTGTGGGTTTAATATCAAACCCACTAATCTCTCCTTTTACTCTTTTTGCTTTTGTCTGAGAGAGAAAGCTTAGGAGTTACACCCATTTCTGATTCTTAGTCGTTGGATGTGCCCCATGATCAACTGCTGTCATGCCATGTGGCTAATTACAAGGCTTGGTATAAGCTTCTTTGTCCAGCTCTTGTCATGGGGGTTGTCTCACAAGCTTAGCGAAAAAAAAAAAATCCCAAATATCAAGCCCCTCTCTATTCTGGGTTTTTCAAGCTCCTCTTATGGAAGAAGGTAGTGGGAGAGGTGTTTTTGGGAATGAAAATTCCCAAAATAACCCTTGATCTATATACCGTCCATGTCCACCATTAACAACCATAAACAGGGTCTTATACGCGTGCTGGATGGAGAAACGAATAGAGAGAGAAATTTTAATTGAAAAATAATTTAAATTAATAAATTTTTTAATTGAAAAAAAAAATTCCAAATTAAAAAAAAAATAATAATAATTTTTTAAAATTTATTAACGTGTCAAAATTGACACGTCAGTAAATTTATTGACGTGTTATATTTTATTGACATGTTATATTTTAACACACTAAGAAATTTCCTGACGTGTCACAAAAAATCTTTATTGATGTTGCACTTTTGCATAGTCAGAAAATTCTGATGTGCCACACAATAACATGTTAGTAAAAAAAAAAAAAAAATTATGATTACTATGTTTTCCACCTTCCACACACGTTGGAAAATTTTTCTGACGGGTCAGACACCCAAACACGTCAGAAATTGCTGGTGAGGAAAAAATAATGTTTTTGTAGTGTATGGGCTTAAGAATGTATTAACTTTGCATTTACTATTTTCATGACAAAGTTTTTTTTTTTTTTTTTCTCCAAATTATATGGAAGAAAATTTATCTAATTCGGTTTACAAAACTGACGAAAGGCATCATTTTATAAAATTGCTCTCAAGGTTTAAATTTTATTAATTTACTCCTTAAGGCTAGAGCTGTAATCAAATAGATCATCCGGTTATCAATTTCTAGCAATGGTTGTCATCTTATTAGAAGGCAACACATGTCCCTTTTAATAAAATAAAATATTAATTAGAAATAGAAAAACATAAAAATAAATTTATAAATATAAAAGAAGAAAATAAAGAAAAAATGGGGGCCGGGGGTGGTTCCAACCACCCCCTAGGCTTTTAATTTTTTTGTCTTTATTTTTTTTAATTATTATTAAAGGAGACTCATGCATGTTGCCTTTTTTTTTTTTTTTTGACATGACCACATAAAAGGGGAATGTGAATTCGAACTAGTGACCTTTATTTCATTAGACTTAATCCCAATCGATTGAACTACTTCTTTAAAATCATGCATGTTGCCTTCTAATTGGATGTGACATGACAATATCCTTAAAAATTTAACCGAAAGTTTATGAAAAGATTTATTAGAGAATACTTCTAATCTTAGGGAGTAAATTGATAAAATTCCTATAAATTTTTTTCCAAATAATAATTGATTAATTTGAAGGAAAGTGAGTTGAGAATGCTTAAAGTTAATCCCGATGGACAATTAACCAAAACAAATTGGAGGGCCCAGCTAGATCATACCGTTGTCCAAGAAGAATCCTTAATTTGTTCTTGAATTTCTGTTCCTAGGAACTCTTTAGGCGTGGGGAAATTTGTTCTGACATTCACATTAACTGAATTTTTTTTTTTTTCTTTCATTCTGAGTTCTATTTATGTTCTCTGCAGCTTTCCACTTAATTTTCATAATGACCACAAATTACATCGAGTTGTTAAAGAAATTCAAACATATATCACATTGAGATTTGAGAACATACTTCAATTTCCCCACTTTGTGCTGAGGAATCTGAGGCTTGTCTGAAGACAAAAAAAGTTTATTGATCAAAATTCAAACATTGAGTATGCTTAGGCTGATTGATTGTGACAGAGAAATTTACAAATTTTTAATTCCGAGTAAGAAAAGTGTATGCGTCTCGGATGAAGATGGTTAATGCACAGCAATTTATTAGACATTGGAAACTCTTCATGTTTAATGCTTGGCGGTTTTTCATTACCTTCTGCCTTTGTTTACCTTTACTCTTTCAAACTCTTTCCATTTTTTTATTTTTTATTTTTTATTTATACATGATAATGGATTGACATTTAGTGCAATACCTCTTATTTGAGCTGTTTATTTCAAATGAACGGTCCAAATCATGACAGCAAATAAAAGAAGAAAAAAAGAACGGTCCAAATCGTGACAGCAAATAAAAGAAGAAAAAAAAAAAAGAGGGTGTGTTATAGTGCAAGGGGGATAGCCAAACTAAGCCCTATGGCCAAAGGGGTGGCCGGCTGCCAGCCCCTTCTTTCTTTTTATTGCGTCGGCTCTCAATCCGTTTAAAACGGTAACGATAGTTTTGAATTCAAATGAGTCTTCTTCATTTAAGAAGTTCATTTTGTTTTCCCATTCCCAGGTTTGTGACATGTCAGCCGAAATCAAGTTAGATGTGGTTAATAGCCATGACATTGAGGAATTCGAATTAAGCTCTATAAATGGAGAAGTGACATTAAATGATAGGGTTAATGCAACGTATAAAGTTTTCAACGATATCCGTAAGCAAGGAAATGGATCAATTACCAATCTTGTGACAAATGCAGAGACGTGACACACAAGGGCAGATGGAGGAGGTTGAGAGGGGTGTTAGGTCTATTAATGGTCCAACATTGCTAATTTTTAGTAATGTGCCATTTTGACACGTCACCCTGTAATGATGTGGCAAAATCAACACATTACTACTATTTTAATAACTTGTTGGTTTTCATCACATCACCACATATGATGATGCGTCAACATTAACACATTACTAAACTAATAGTAACGTATTAATTTATCTAAAAGGTACCCTAATCAACTGTAATTCTTTTTTAAAATTTACGAAGGCAAGTCAAAAGAAAGGAAATTGCAAACAGCTTTGGCATTATTGTACGAAATGAGACGCCGAGCCTCTCACTTGTCAAAATGGACCGGGGGTGGGGGATTTGGCGTGCAATGTACGCTTCACCTTCTCAAGCTCTAATTAATAAGATCGCATGTAATAGGGGCTAGTCGGCTAGGGCAAAGTTTTCATTTGCCAACTAAAACTACTACCCCAAAGTTTTTAATTGCAACGTGAATCACGTGATGTCTGCCGATGTGGAGGGAGGGGGGACCCGGGTTGGTCCCCCAAATAAGGGAAAAAAAAGAAGAAGTAAAAAACAATAAAAAAAATGTAAAATTTGGTTATAATTTTAGTAATTTGGCCTCCTCCCAAAAAATTTTTTGCCCTATTTTTAGATTTTTTTGGTTCTATTCTTAATTTTTTGAGTTATACCCATTAAGTTTTTATTTTTATTTTTGGTCCATACTTTTAAATGTTCACTTTTTTGGTCCATAAGTAGTCTTTAGTTTAAAAAATAACAAAAATATTTTTTTTTTTGATAAAAAAATTCTAAAAAACGGAAATTTTTTTTTGGCTGACCCCCTCCCATAAAATTTTATGGCTCTGTCCCTGTCTGTCAGTCTCTGGTAATTTTGTTAATTCACGGATTGTTTTCCAAGTTAGAGTAAGGAGGGAAAGGAGAAGATGAATTCGTAAGAAACTGAGATATTATTGCAACTTTGGAAGTTAGGTTGCACTCATTTATAGAAAAGTGCCTAGAAGTACATAAAAGACAAAAAAAAAAAAAGATTACATATGCTTTTACATCATTTACACGCATTTTTTTAACACTTTACTTACACCGGTTAGGCAAAAAGATTTAAAACTTTGTTATCATAATAAAAATTAATCAATGTAAAAATATATATATATATATATATTTGGTATAGAAAAAAAAATTGTTTTATAATAATTTTTTTATTTAAATAGTAGTACAAAATGATTCATGTAATATATAAAGTAAAAATATTATAAGTTGAATTTTTTGAAGAACTTTTGTCAAACATACCCTTAATGTCTCTTCTAGCCTTTATGCTAAAGAGATAAGTACGAGAATGCTAATGTCTTTTAATATTGATCACAAGCGATAGATTCATTTTAAAAGTTCCTAATCATGCAGTATTCTACAATAATATGTAAATATTTTAATGATGAAAGAACCCTTCCAAATCAGCGTGTTTTTTTGTGTATTCAACCCTAAAGTTGAACTCTAAATTCATGCAATACAACCTTATTACACGGATAACGTAAGTTAAGACTTCGCTGCCTGACGTAGCTTTAAAGAATTATTTGCACTCAAAAACATTTAAACCTTAAACCTAATAAAATTAGTCACTAAATTTCAAAGCCCACTACAAAAAAAATTACTTTTAGTAACGCACATTTACTAACGTTTTAAGGCATTAAAAACGTTAGTAAAATTCCTAACGTTCCATTCCTAACGTTTTTGACACGTTAGGAAAGTGGACGTTAGAAATGGTCATTTCCTAACGTGTCACCAATGTACCACGTTACCATTTTCTAACGTGTTACTATTCACACGTTAGTAAATGGAAAAAAATAAATATATAAATAAAATACAATTACTAACGCGTTAGTGTATGATACGTCAGTAAATGTTTCTCATTTACTAACGTGCTAACTACGAGCACGTTAGTAAAATATTTTTCCCAAAAAAAAAAAAATCTATTTACTAACGTGTCGATAATTGACACGTTAGTAATTGTTTTACATTTACTAACGTTCCATATATGGACACGTTAGTAAATGAAAACATTACTAACGTATCATACACTAACACGTTAGGAATTGTTTTACATTACTAACGTGCCAATTATGGACACGTTAGGAATTGTGTTACATTTACTAACGTGCCAATTATCCACGTTAGTAATTGTTTTCGGAAAAAAATAAAATTCCATTTACTAACGTGCCAATTATGGACACGTTAGGAATTGTGTTACATTTACTAACGTACCAATTATCCACACGTTAGTAATTGTTTTTCCGGAAAAAAAATAAAATTCCATTTACTAACCTTTTATTATAGATACGTTAGCTAATGTGATTAATTTACTAACGTGCAAGTTATGGCCACGTTAGTAACTGTTTAACGTTTACTAACGTCCCAGTTATGGACACGTTAGTAGTGGTTTTTAGGAAAATTAAAAAAAAACCCATTTACTAACGTGGCAACCCATGCACACGTTAGTAAATGTAATTTTTTTTTTCCCCTTTTTTTTCTTTTTTTGTTTTGTTCATTTTTTTGTTGAAACCAAAATCAATCCAACCTGATAAATCAATAATCATATATTTCTATAATCAATAATCACATTTACATAAAAAACTACTACATCCATTACTTTCATATTACCAAAATATCATCTCTAACTATTCTCCACACATAACAATTAACCACTAAATCCAACTATACACAACTATATATTATCCATCCATAAAAAACAACTATTATCCATCCACAACTATTATCCATCCACAACTATTATACATAAAAAACAACTATTATCCATCCACAACTATTATACATAAAAAACTACTCCATCCATAACTATTATCCAACTATACACACATAACAACTAACCAATTAACAAACAACTTAAGTAAAAATGTCTCTATACATCAACAATGACCACTAAATATTAGAATGAAAAAGAAAAGGAAAAATAGTAACAAAATTAGTCCACCTAGGGCGACATCTTCAAAATCATTCCTCTACCTTAATGAGTCCCTTGGATGAGCAAGCGGCATTATCATTCATTAAGCGGCTGGGCCCGAGGTTGATGCTTTGGATTCTTCAAGCACGATAATTACAAGGTACCCGGTAGAAACATTATAATATACAAATAAAGCCCTAAAGGTGTAAGCATGTCCAAGTATTAACAAGCGTCACGATAGCTATGCAAGCTGTAAATAGCAGAACAATGGTGTAACTTAATTTAACATAATGAAATTCACATCTTTGGGTCCTTCTTTGTTACCTTCGTCTCAAATCCTACTCAATCATATCTCAATCTTGTCATAACTAATGAAGACCTATGTGTATACATTACATGCAAAAACAGAACTTTACAATGAATTATATTTCTTTAGGCTTCTCAAGGGTATACATCGGACATGAGAGTTACATTAAGTTAGCACCCTTATATGAAGAAGGAATAGCATAATAAAAGGAGGGAGGTGATCGGTGGATGTGATGGAGATGAAAGTAAGGATTTTTGGTGTGGAATAAAATGTTAAATCGGTGGATGCCTTATTGCCGATCAATAAGTTGTCGAGCATTTCTTACAAGCATGTCAAGTAAACAATAAGTGACTAGTATAGGGCATATCACAATGATAGCGTATACATTAGACATGCGAAGCTTGCTCGGACATGTTCTATTCCCAATGGAAGTGTTATTATCAACAATGCGATTGCGAGGATAGTGCAAGTTCTACCTAATCGGATGAAGCATCAACAATGTAAACTTCCAAATAAGATTCAGATGTTTGGGAATAACTTGATCATTGTGATCTTCACCCCATGCATGGGTATAAAAAGGTGCAATATCAAAATACAGCACATAGTGAAGATGCCACATCATATTAGTATAAATGCGTCTTATGCTAAAAATTCAAAATCCAGCCATATTGGTTGGTATGCATGACAAAAGCTGTTTAATACACGAATAACAACTTTCAGCAGAACAAGATGGCGGTGGAGGGTAGTTTTGGGGTTGGTTGTGAAAGTAGCCGTTATTGGGTAAGAACAACAGTCGTTCGCAGCTAGCCACCGTTGACTTTCTGCTGCGGAAAAAGGGAGCTGGGTCCTCTGCTATCCTTGCGCAACGTTGCTCTAACAAGCATGGGTGCTTCTTTGTCACGAATGATGACGGAGGAGGACGAGCAGAGGGTCAAACCCTTGTGCAACAATGAAGAAATAGCGGATTATAATACTAAAGGCTCCAGCATCATCTACATTGTTGAATGCGCTCATGGGAAGGAGTGTTTGGGTGCCCTAAAGGGATTGCAAACAACTGGGCATCTACTGTGTGCAGGTGTTGAGAATTCCACCTTATACGCTAGTAGTAGTATGCACGAGGCCGGAAGGAAAATTTGGTGAAAGGTCTCTGAACCTTTAGAAAGATGATGGAGAGTATCTGCACGAGGTGGCTTGATGCTTAGAATGGTTGGACCAATGTATTATGGGATGTATTCTTCATTCAATTTGGCTTATCATGGGTTATGCCTAGACAAATAGTCAACTTATATGCGTGTTGGTTGACGGGGATCACTCAAGAGCTGCTGTGTGGAATATGGTTCCTTCATGTCTTACATGGTGTCTATGGAGGAAATGAATGATCAAAGTTTGAGGACCGTTAGATGACTTTGGAGAAGTTTAAGTCATTATTTTCTATACTTTGTATCTTTGGACCGAGGCGGACCCAAGTTTTTGACTTGGGGGGACTGGACAACCCTAATTTTCATCTTCTTCAACCTAGTGAAGTTTTATGTAAAGGTCTGCAAGTTTTGTATTTGGCAAGCCCAAGGTTTGGTCTTGGCCCACCAAAAGTTTTTGACTTGTGGCCCCTCTTGTTGGATAGGCCTTTGTCTTTTGTTTGAAAGTGTCCTTAAAAAGATAAGGGTAAGAAACTTAAGGGTTAAAGACTAAGAGAAAGTGGTCCTTCACCATGCACCATCCAAGCTTAAGCGAGGGTTGTGTTTTTGCCCTTATTTCACTAAGGTTTGTGTTTTGCCCTTATTCTCAGCGGATGAACCCCAAAAGTAAGTTTGCTAAGCGTGCACAGGGTGTTTGGTGCCAACAATGTCAACAAAATGTTAAAGGTTCCTATTATTTCATACCATGAACTCTTCTTCAAGATCCCATATTACTATAGCATGCAACTTCACTAGAAATAAATTATTGTCTTCATTTCTGGCCACCCTAAACAATAATTTCTAGTCCCACCCTGCTTTGAACAACAGTTTTTGTTTCACCTTTGGCGATTAGTTATCATGGCTTCTTTGTTCTCTTTTCTCATTTTCATTTAGATGTTTTCTCATGTATACTTCTTGTGTACCGGGAGGTGCCTCAGGCTTTTCATGATATCTCATTTACTTATAAATTAAAAACCTTACCTATGAAAAAACATAGAAAATCAACTCCGAAAGCCATTTTGCTTTTGGAAACTACGAAGAACAAGTATAAATTACAAAACCCTATTTGACTTTAATGTTGGTCTTACCAATTGATAACATTTTTCTTCGAATGCATCATACATGACAATTCCCAATTACAATCTTTTGATGCTTTGTCTAGAAATTCATGCTCCAAATTAGATGGTGAAGATAGTCAATGATTAATTTGCCTTCATCAATTAAAGATGAAAGCGTAGTATAACAGGAAATCTTTCAAAATTTTGAATAAAATATAGATGTTGTAGGAATATAAATTTCAAATATTTGTTGTCCAATACATGTATGGTTACTTTCTCCTTTTCTTGAATGCTCAAATAGTTTCAACCATATAGAAATGATCTGACGGTTAAGCGACATACTTACGAAATAGGTTAACCTTCATCACTCTCCCGATAAAATCATTCTTGTTGCACCAAAATCATCCACGTCACGATGGCGTGAAGCGCATAAAGCAAGATAATTGAAGGAAATCCATCAAGGAGTTGTACATTGAAAGCAACATGGAAGAAAGCAGTATTGTCACTCTTTTGGTGAAATTGCGAAAGCCAATAAGAAGCAAATAAAAACATTCCACGGAAAAAATAATAATCATAGTCATGCCATTATGGTCAATGAATGCATAGATAAGAGGTTTTGCATCTAATTATGCCGAAATGAAAATGGTAACAGCAGTGAACACACTTACGGTAATCACAATAACAATAGTAACAAAAGTAAAGAGACATTTTGTATACCCAAACGCTACAAGCTTCATCAGAAAGACATACATTCTAGTGCTGCACGCCTAAAATGTATGAAAACATCATGAGCATCCCTTAAAGCGTTATTAACTATATCAATGAAATATTCCTTTTCGACCCCTCCATAGCTTAAATGTGCGATCAAATACCTTGACAAAATATTCTCTTGGGCTTAATTATTCAGATTATAACAACTCACAAATATCGATCAAGTACAAAAATTTGAATATCCCTTTTTTCTGAATAATTATGATTTTCCTTTTCTCCATTTCTAACCTTGAGCACATTTCATAGTTCACAAAATAGGCATATTGTTCAACGTTTTAATATAGATTAAATGATAGCTTATTAACAACATTATAACGGAAATAACTACCATGTCAACTATAGAGGACATATAAATTGTAAAATCATGTAAAAGTAGGGGTCAAATGATAAATACCTGGTTCCTACTATCTCAAATGAATTCGCCGTTCTAATAGTTGAAAGATTTGGATCTGTCCAAACTTTAACCATTGAACGTCGAACTTGGACTGTGCGAGGAGGAAGCTACAAAATTTGAATACAAAAAACCAAAAAGGGTACACAACATAAGAAGAAGAAAAAAGAAACTATATCAACACAATACATAAATAAAAACAGAGCTAAGAGCCTCGGCAGCCAATTACTATTTGTCATTTAGGATCTTCAACAAACACAACATATTAGAAATCAAAAGGTAACATTAGTACCATTTACCTTGCACTGACAATTAACAAAAATTGTCAAGTAAATACAATTTTCTAAAAATAATGATGTCAACGTACCGCATTATACATAAAGAAGTGGGGGTCATTTTGTCGCCTTCGAAAGGCGCGCCTTTTTTGTGATCGAGGTCACATTTCGATCGTCACTCTGATCTTTATCTATGCACAAAACAATTGTACTGTGTTATATACGTTCAACTTGGCTTTCAAATATATGCACGACATATTAGTATTGAACGAAATTTAAACTTATACTTTAAGTTATTTGTTGTATGCTACATGTTCTTATTAATTGTTAATAAATTGCAATATATTGTTACCTTGTGTTCTGTCTGCTGATGATCGGGTGATGATATGTGCAGGTGACCCTGCATCCTGTAAAGCCTTCCCAGTGGTCACCTCCGGCTCAGACATCCCTACTCGATCCCCCTCAAGCGAGCGAAATCGCTCCTCATAATGCGCCGCCTGTTTAGCCATCTGCACCTCCATCCGCTGAGTAAACTTCTCTGTAAGAGCAGCAGTCAACGCATTCATCTGCTGGTTCATGTCCTCCTCGTGAGTCCATCTCTTGCTTATGTTCTTGCTCCTTCAATTCAATGTGTGAATCATGGGCGAAACTTCTGGCGGGGTAGCGATACAGCGCGGTATGTATCTGAGTGGATGTGTCCCGCAGGTAGAATGCCCTTGCTCACGGGACACGACCTGCATACTCCGGCTTATTTGCGTGAGCACAATGCATATGCATCGTCTGGTGCCCACCGAATCGTCCCCTCTAGCCCGTCTACAAGTGCAGCGATGTCGGACTCCTCAAGCCTCCTCATCTCGGCTGGCGTTACATACACAGTCATCACATACGGCCGAAATAGTAATCATAAATATAAAAATTTACACGTGTTTCAAGCGCATACCACTCTCTCCATAACCAGGTCATTTGAAATCTACCGTCTTTCTTCGTGTGGGTCTTGATATAGTTCTTTGCTCGTGTTGGTGCTTAGCCCGTTATCATGACCAAATTTAATGAATATAAACACACTTAAAGTTATAGTATTGAAATATTTAATTTAATAATTTGGATGTATTGAGTTTGACAAACATACCGTCTCATGCGAGTGTTGTGCGTAACTCTTTGAGCCGGCGCAATGTGGTGTGCTATCTGATGCTCGGATTTGTTTCATATCTTGTGCAAATTCTGCACAAATAAATTACTTTATTAATTTATATGAATAATGATAAATAATTATTTTCTTATAATGCTACATAACTACTACGCAAACAATTGACCAACTGATTCTTCTTCTCACACCATTTACGCAGCAATATGTCCACATCATACGCTCATAACTCTTGATAATTGTGCGCTCTTGCCTTCACCGAGTCGGGTGTGTCATCAGCTCAATGGCTAATGGCTTCTTCAATTCAGCCAATACTTGACTTCTAGCCCATGTCCGCCATAGGTCCTTTTTATTTTAGCAATGTCGAGCGGGCACTATGTAAAAATATTTACGCATTATAGAACAATTGATTAATTAGCAAACCAAATAATGATATATTATACATTCAGAAATAAGTTTTACATAGAACTGTCAATTTACATCAAAAACATTAAATTCATAACAATTTAATTACCCTTACCATCAAAGCATCAAAAATAGCTCCTTCGATGTAGCGGTACTTTCTTCCAATCGTCGATATATGAATGAATGTACCACGCTTTGATCATCTTGCCCGTCATCCGCGCCATTTTACCCCACTTCTCCCCAGCAGGTTGCCACATGCCATTGAACTCCACTATTACCCGTTTCCCTTCGGTATTGAATATAACTTGGGGGTCCTTCACGTTAAGCACTTCAATATTTTGATTTGTATCTACATTTGGTCAAGAGAACATAAATTTACAATCAATATTTAATGAAAATAAATATATATACATATTTAATAACATATACATACATATATATATACATACACATAGTTATATAGGCGGGGAATGAGCTAGAAAATTAATCATGAGAGGGACCGACAAAAAAAAAAACAATTTTCAGTTGTATAGATTTTTAGGGTAAAAGAATTATTTTGTTGTTTTGTTAAACTAAAGACTACCTAAGGGCAAAAAATTTAATGTTTGATATATTTGAACAACAATAACTAATAAAAATTCAATTGGTATAACTCAAAAAATCAAGAATAGTAACAAAAAATCAACTAGATATGAAACTCAAAACCTAAAAATAAGGCCGAATTTTTTTTTGGGAAGAAGGCGAAATGACTAAAATTATAACTAAACTTTGCTTTTTTCTTTTTATTTGATCTTTTTACATCTATTTCTTTCCCTTTTTTATTGGAGACCATGGCCCACCGGTCCCTCTCCCTCCGTCATTGGTTATAGGTGCAAACATACCTATCGTCCAGACCTCGTGCTCCCTCACTCAGGAAAGCGGGGCCTCGGTGCTCGTCCTCATCCGGATCTGTGTATATCATCATCCGACTCGCTGGTATATCATGTCCATCATCACGCTGGTCCACATCGTCTGAGGATGGGGATACACCGCTCTCAAATGGGAATCATCATCCACGGTAGTACGCTGCAAGTACTCCACAGGTGGACCATATGGATTGCCCACTGCGCTCTCCGGCGGTGTCGTGTCCCGGAGGAAAGTATACCCTAGCGATGGCACGGCGAACCTTTGGGGTCTCGAACTCTGTAAAACCCGGCACATGCGAGTCTTGGGCCTTGCCAGCGAGTCAAATGTGGTAGGCGAGTCGAGGCCGGTGTCATCGTCAATAGTCTCCCTGATCTTCGCGGGATGTGGGCGCCTAAGGATCCTCGTCTTTCCACCCCGAGCACTCATGTTTCACTGCAACATTAGTGACATCCAAAATTAATTAATACGACCGATGAAAAATTATAATCCAAAGCAATAAGAAAAAAGAAACGTAATCAATATTTTAAATCAAACATAGATAAAATCAAGAATTGAACAATCACATTAACTAAAAACGAACTAAATGAAAACATATATATTAATGCCAACTTAATTTATATTAAATCACATACGCCTCAATAGGTGGTACGTCGGTCCTGGTGTAATCTATGTCATCCGGATGTGGATCATAGTGATGATTATGTTCCAAATGGGGAGGCTCGGTCTCGTGGTAGCTTGGTTCGTTGTCATCAGCCACTTGACCCAAACCAACGTCATACACATTCCTAGGTTTGATCCTCCAGGCAAGCCAATCGAGTCCCTATAAATGTTGACGTAATAAACTTGTGAGACTTGAGAAGTTAGCACATAGGGCTCATCAGTAATTCTATCCCCCCTATGTACAAGGTTTCTGAAGTTTACTAGCGTTAAACCATACTTGTCCACCTTGTACCCCCTGCCTCTTGTGTTGTCCGCCCAATCACACTTAAACAATCGTACTTAGTCCGATCGTAGTATTCCACCTCAATAATTTTAGTTAACTTCCCATAGTACGTTTAGCCATCAATGCCGGCACACAAACGCCCTTGTTTTGAGACCTCCTTCTCACATCGTATAATGTCTGAATAATTTCCCATTGACCACATATCTTATACTCGATTCTTTGAGACCATTGGCCCTCTACAATGCATGACAAGTTTTTCCCCAGTTCCATCCTCATCGATCGTCCGAATGATCGACCAGCATAACATAAGCGTATATACTTTGTTAACTCAGTGCAAAAGAATAAGGAGTTCGAAAGAAATTTGAGTTTGAATTAATTTTCTAATTGACATTTGTCTTACGTAGTCACGGTACCAATTACCAAGCTGTTGATAATGTTGAGTCTCAAGCGAGTGTCATCATTTGCCCCATATTTGAACCTACTCGCCTAAGCGTTTCCATGTCGCCCTACAATTGAGTTTGTCCGTTCATTTTAGTGCGCTACTAAAAGTGCATGTCATTAAGTTACAATAGCATAACCTAAATATATTATGACTTACATCCAGTTGGTGAAACTCGAGTTGAACATAATATACCGTGAATTTGTATCAACGTACTCGATCTAGGTTCACTCGTGTTCGCCCCCTACACCCATCTGCATTTCTTTGCGGCCTATTGTGGACTCGGTGCAAGTACCTAAATATGCCGAGCGAACGTCACTAACTTTCGGTAGCTATGTATCCCTCTGCAATGCAACCCTCGAGAGCGCTTTGTTTTGAACATTGGATTTGAATCTCCCAAGGCTCCTACACATCGACATTCAATCAATCGTTGCAGTTTTCACATATTAAATAAATAAGTTTACTATGAATTACGTATGTTTTACCTCTCTCGGTACATCCACATCTGTGCCGGTCCACCCAATCGACATTCACGGACAAGGTGAGCGACAACGTGGACCATGCTTGTAAAGAAGCGGGAGGAATATCTGTTCCATCAAACACAAAGTCATGCAGACGTGTTCTTGAAGTCTATCCAAAGCCTCGTGTGTCGTTGTCGTTGCATATGCCCTCGAAGAATGTGCTCATATCGACCAGTACCTTGATCACGTTACTTGGCAATTTGATCCCTCAATGCAATAGGAGAAGTTGTTGCATGATAACATGGTTGTCATGGCTCTTGAGCCACGACAACGTCGCGTCACCATTTTAACACATCGGGATATATTCGAGGCATACCCGTCCGGCACCCTTACATCCTGAAGCACTTGTAAGAAAGCGGTTTTATCTTGATGCGACATCGTGTGGGAGCAGGAGGCAAATAAGTTCTCCGTCGCCATGTAATGTCACGGATGCAGTTTAGGTCTCAAACCCATATCTTGCAAGTCTTGACGGGCTTGAAGGTTATCTTTGGATTTATCTTTCATGTCTAAAAGTGTCGAAGTATGTTGTCCATCACATTTTTTCGATGTGCATGACATCAAGATTGTGCCTCAACGAGTTATCTTTCAATCGGCCTGAAAAAATACTTTTCTTTTCCACAATACTTGAGGCCACCGGTTCTTGAGTTCTTATTATTATTCCTCTTCCTCTTCCTC
Organism: Carpinus viminea; assembly: GCA_013348765.1. NCBI lineage: Eukaryota > Viridiplantae > Streptophyta > Magnoliopsida > Fagales > Betulaceae > Carpinus > Carpinus viminea. Next base: position 1,371,828 of record CP054673.1, read on the forward strand.
TTCTTCTTTGGCTTCTTCTTGGTGCTTTTCTTTTTTTCTTGCGGCCCTTTTTGGGTCGGTGGAGGGGTTTAGGTGTCTTACGGCACTCGTCTCCAAACACCATCCCTTCTAAGCGTCAATATTTCTTCTCCACTCGGCACTTGAGGCACATTAATTCTGTTTACCATCAAGCGTTGTCTTATTCCTTGAAATGATGATCCATAGGCAAGTATCGCCTATGACCCATAAAACAATATTTTTTTCCGTGTTTTAGCCATGTAGACCTCGTCGAATACATACAACAAGGACATGCCTTGACACCCCTCGTAGGCCACCCTGACAAATCTGCGTACGCCGGGAAGTCATTAATCGTCCACATCAACTGCGCTCGCATCATGAAATGTTTTCGGTTTGATCGTCGAACGTCACGAACCCCTACATTCCATAGTTCCTGTAATTCGTCAATTAGGGGTTGAAGGTACACATCTATATCCATTCCAGGTGATTTTGGGCCTGAGATTACCAGGGATAAGATGAATGATGGTTGTTTCATGCACATCCAAGGCGGCAAGTTGTAGGGACAAGCATTACTGAGCCAAATCTTGTGTGGCGTGCTCATATCGCCGTATGGGTTAAACCCATCCGACATGAGACCAAGCCTTACATTCCTCTTGTCCGATGAGAAGTCCGGATGTAAATTATCAAACGACTTCCATGCTTCGCCGTCGGCGGATGCCTCAATACGCCGTCTTTGTGCGACCCTGCATGCCATCTCATATTACATGCGGTGACATAAACAACCTCTGCAATCTTGGAATTAATGGAAACCACCGCAATACCTTCGCCGGACGTTTCTTACTCGCCGATATAATTTCACCATAATTATCCAACTGAACTTCATCCTTCCACTTAGATTGTCCACATTTAAGACATGAGTCTAAGTCCTGATTGTCCTTCCAAAACAGCATACAGTCGTTACGACATGCCGGTATTTTCTCATACCCTAGCCCCATGTCCTTTAGGAATTTTTTTGCTTGATATGTGTTGTCCGGCAAAGCCTCACCGTCATCAGGCAACAACTGATTGACGAAGTCAAGGAGAGCAGAGAAAATCGTGTTAGTAACCCCACCCAAACACTTCAAATTGTATAGGTGTACAGTGGCACTTAGTTTGCTGTGTCTGGTCTTCCCATGGAGTGGCTTGTCTGAATTTTTAAGCAATTCTTCGTACTTGTGAACGTCACTAATGTCGGGTGCATCATCCGGAATCTGTTCTTCACCACCTTGTGCCCTGGGTTGAGGCTCATTGCTGTCCTCCCTGACATCATGCACGCCGAACAAATCGCGCAACATTGCTTGCATATTGCCACCCACACCCTCTGTGCTTGGACCTACCTCTGCACCCGATCTCGGCAAGTTAGTTCCTTGAACCTGAGTTCGTACAGGAGGCTCGCCGTGATAAATCCAGTCTTTGTATTGGGGCGACATTCCTTTACCTCCTGTCAAGTGGTCGAATACCAAGGCTGGATTGTGCCGCTTGTTGAGGCGACACGCCTTACACGGACAGACAATGAGCCCATCTGGAGTCCTACAATTGAGTCTCAAAATCTCTGAGCGATCTACAACCGTCAATGTATTCCTTGGATATCCTAGGCGTCATCCAACTCTTATCCATATCGTTACTACATAAATTTAAAAACCCGATGAAAAGGAGGAGAAGGAAGATCAAGAGAATATTTTAGATTGAATATGATTCATAGGGCACCAACCCTAACATTAATCCTAACAACATCATGCATACTCAAGATCATCCTTATTGGTCACTAAATGTTGTTGAAAAAAATAGGAAAAAAATGGATGAGAAAATTAACATATATAATATGTTAAGTTGAGATTAAAAATATTTAGAAGTTAGCACAAGTGCTTACAAGATGAAAATGATAACAATAAAGTTCAATGAAATAAGATAACAACACCGAGAATATACTACTTAAATATTTAGAAGTTAGCACAAATTTGACTATTACGGTGCTTTTTCATCTCAATGAATATACTACTTAACTTTTTCATCTATAATGAACAATAAATAGGTTGATCACCCTATTTACTATTCACATTATAAACTTGGTTTATTATTTTTGCTCTCTCACTTTTCTTTCTGTTACTCTCTCTCTCCTCCTCTTTCTTTCACGCTCTTTCCCACATAAAATAATTTTAAAGAAAATAATGAGTAGAATAGAAAATCTATCAGAGTGTGAATGAAAAAAATAAGTAGCTAAAGCAAAAATTTGTACTTTTATAATACTTGTTTTGTCTACTTCTACTAAAGATGCTCTTAAAGACCGATGTGATCAATGCCCCAATTCAAATGGTAAATGAAAGGGAACTTTCAAATGTCTCTCTGATTCAAGTTTTGATATGATTTTTGAAATGAAATTCACAATAATTATCTCTAAATTACTTATAATTTGAGTAAGTAGCATGAAAGACTAATCTACCTATCTAGATAGATAGTCAAGTATAGCTCAAAATTTATTTGACGGATAAGTCACATATGGATTAATGTCTCACATTCTCCGTGTCCAAATTATTAACAATTTGAGCAGATAATCACGGTGAAGCCATACTAATGATATTTGAGGAGTGATATATAAGGATTTCCTAATCATTCAACAATTTTCAGTACTAGTGGAAAAGCAATAAGGTCGGATTGTGTGTGTTTGTCAAAGACAACTCACATGTCTTGAGTAGTGTATTTGGCGAGCATGGCCATCCAATCACTACCTTCTTTAATCCTCATTTTCCACAAGGCCAAGATCAGTTGGTTTCTTGCCTAGTCAAAGACACTCAAAAAGTGGAAGTTAAGGCATTCCCAAGGAAGATTGATGTATCCATCCCAACTACATGTTAATCCCCCCATGATTGATTTAGTTTAATCATCGGATCAAGCGGCCATGGTTTGTCTAGATTTTAATGATCTAAATCAGCATGCACGTGGATCCATGCGGTGCCCAAGCGCCAATGTATGTAAATCCAGCGGATCTGACGAAACAAACACATTAGTCCTCATGACGAATGCTTATGCCATCCCGAAGTCATGTCATGACTCATGAGCTAGATCTATTACCCACTTGGCCTAGCTAGTTTTTAATTTTTTTTTACGTCCAAATGTAATTTTCAATTTTATAAAAGAAAAAAACTAAAATTAAATCTAGTTGTTGAAAAAACTAAATCTTGTATTCTAAAATGTTTTTTAAAAAAAGAAAAGAAAAAATAAATCTACATTAATATATATGAATAGTGCATGAGCAAAATGTGGAATGTTTGATCTATTTGGTCATTCTTTGGAATGGTAGATGCTTATACGTATAGTGACATGCAAGTGTACTTTTCCGGATTTTTTTTCAGATTGTTTATCGATATGCATGTTTAATCTACAAAGTATTTGAAACATGAGATTTTATTGATTGTGAGATGGTAGCTAGGGTTGCAAGCTGTGGCTCGTTTGCCTTTAGGTTTCCAAAAACAACTCATTTATTTTCTACATGCATGCATTGAATTTTAGCCAAAACCCTATTTACCTTTAGAAAATTGAAAATGTATGTTTTGAAATAGATTAAAAAGTAGAAGTCACATGCATATATGCTTCTAGACTTGGGAAAGCTAATGAAGGGCTACTTAGTTAAAATTTGCACTAAAATTACTGAGATTACTATGCAATGAAAGAGGATTAAATCAATAGAGACCGGTGACAAAGCGGTGAATTTTGGAAGTGTGAGCGATCGTCTCCTTGTGGTGACCTTTCTTCCTAGCCCTTAATCATAATCTAATGGTGTTCTTGCTTTCTAAGTTTGTTTAGTATAATCCTGACCCTCCTAAAACACAACCTTACTTATCAAAAAAAGTTTGTTTAGTATATAATCTTTGGATTTTCTTTGTTGAACTTTGGTGTCTCGAATAGTCTCTCCTTCTCCAACACTCTCCAAAAGCTTCAACTTTCAAGGCCTTGTAAGATTCTTATAACCCCCACCTTTCTCTCTCTCTCTCTCTCTCTGTGGGAGGTAATTAAAAACTATATTATAAAACAATTTGTCTAAGAGACCATATGCATTTGAAATAGAAGGGTTTCGGGAAAAGCAAAGTGTTGTCAACAAGGGTATACAATGGACAAGAGATACTCTTCATTTCAAATGAAATGGAGATGAGCAATGAGTTAGATAGAAGTGTGGGATAAATTTGTCTCAATTTTAAACGATGGGAATAATTTTATCCCAATTTGTACACTTTTTTCCCTAAATGACTCAAGGATCCATTTGTATTTCTAATTTTCTAGGGTGGCCGTGTGTGAGGGAAGCAAAGAGGATGGAATGAGAGTGTTGGTTTTGATAGGAGAGTTTGGCTAGCTAGCTCAATAAATGGCATGCGCTAAGTATAAAGAGTTGGGGTGTCTTACTTGTGAGGGTGTGATCCAAACCCGGACCTCATTTTCTCATAATTACATAGAAAAGAAAAGGTGATAGGTTGAGTAGTCTTGAGGGTGCAAGAAAAGTCGAAAGTGGAAGAGAAATTTCGAAATTTTTGATGCAATTGGAGGATCGATCGAGAAAAAGTATATCTATCAAGCCAAAGGTCATATGAAAACCAAAATAGAAGTGGTTTCTTAAGATGCGTAGCTAGTGTTTGGAGTGGGTACTTTTAGATAGGTGCTTGTAAACTAACTAGTTGTTGAGTACTACTTAATGCAAGTAGCCTATATGATTAGATTGTTAATTTTTATTTTATATAAATAAGGTTTAAAAGAAGTAACAAATAAATAAATAAATAAAAGACACATGCAGGAGGGCACATTCTTGAAGGAAGAAAAAACAAGAGTAAAGCACAAAAGATACGCCAATAATTAATGGGGTAGTTTCAATACGCCTTTTTTGAGAGAGTCTATTAGTAAAAAAATAAACCCAAGCAAAACACTCTACCCCGACAAGTTTCCTCAATTAGATGTCCACGACGACATGACAAATAATGATTCTTCAATTCACAAGAATAAAAATGTTCCCCATCATCAATAAATAAAATCCAATATAAGTCTAAAGCCCGGAAATATCTGTTCAACAGTTCACCACCGGCCAGTCAAGAACTTTCATTCATTATCTAAATAATAAATTCAAAAATCAATCAAAATAATAAATATACTCTGCATGTTAATTTTATATATATCATAACAATTCATGTTAATTTTATATATATCATAACAATTCATGTAGCTAGGTATGCATACCGGAGATGGAGAGAGACTGGCTCAGAGAGGAGAGTGAGTCTGCGGTGGAGAAGGAGGAGCACGCCGGAGGAGATGGCCGGGGGTGGGGAGCGGGGAGGCAGGGAGATCGATCGAGGCTGCTGCTGGATGATGGCCAGCCGGTGGGGAAAAAAAGAAAAATTTAACAAAAAAAAAAAGGGAATATTGTACTATGTTGGAAGAAGGGAAGCGGGAGAAGGAGATACAGGGTGGGATGATGGGAGAGCAGGGAGGCGGGGAGATGGAAGATGCGGGGAGAGGCGTAGCGAGAGGGGAAAAAATAAGTGGGGAAGAAGAAGAAAGAAGAATGGGGTGCGGGCGGTGGGGCCGCGTCAACCCCATTCGGCGTCTGCTGCCCTCCGAACGTCACCATCTGGTGACGCGTGGCACGGTGCCACGTTAGCAATTGCTGACGTGGCAGAATGCCACGTCACAACATGGGAAAAAAAAAAAATTTTAAAACCCAACTGCATGCAACACTTTAACCATACGTGTAAAACTTATGCATGGCCTGCATGCAGGGACAGATCATTATCTCCTGTAAGAGCAATTGCTGCAGGCTATTTAAACTCATTTTTTTGTTAGTTTGAAGAGCCAATTTAATAAAAAGGGCTAAAAACCCAACATTTCAGCCTCTTCCTGTTAAGAAAAAAATTAACATTATGAACAGTACTTTTTCAAACTTAACAATTACTATTCCCTCACTATTCTTTAAACAATTATATTTTATCTCTCCTCATTTTTCCTTTTCCACTTCTCTCTCCTCTTTTCAACTTATTTAATAAAGTAGAGAAGGAAAGTGAAAAATAATATTTTAATAAAATAGTGGTAAAGAATTGTTAAAGTAGAGAGGTTGAAAAGTGTGCTATAAAAGGTGTGTTAAAATAACTAACGATACTTTTGGTTATTTTGAAGAGATAAATAGTGTAAAAAGGCAGGTTTACCCCTACGCTCCGGCGAAGCGAAGGTCGAAAAGGGTAAAGCCATGCAAACCCTTCAAAGCCGTAAAGTGGGTGACGTAACATCTTCTGATGTAGACTAGGTCGGCGATCGGCATGTAGTAGGTCGAAATGATTGACTTATTTTTTATTTTCTTTTTAAAATAATATTTTCTTGTTCTCCAATGTGTAATTGTAGGTTATATGTAGTTTAATCCCTACACCTAAAGCGCTTTAATTCGATAGTCTTGTTTGGCGATTCTTCTCACGGTCTTGGCGTGTTTTGAGATATTATTAATTAATTAGGTGGCGTAATTAAGTATACATCAACCCATTTAATTATATAACCTAAATAAAAATGAACTGAATTAAGTAATTAGTCTAATAAAATATAATATATGAAAAAAAAACAAAATAAATAAAAAAACAAAACATGAACTAACGTTGCATGCAATGGCACGTTAGCAATTACTCACGTGTTGCATGGCCACACGTTAGCAATTGCTAACGTCGTATTCGCACGTTAGTAAAAGTGTGGTATTTTTTTTTTTTTATATTTTCGTTTTTCTTTGTTCTTAAACTATAGAAGAAAGGCCAAATTTAAAAACCCTAAAACCGTGATTAATGAGGTAAAAATAGTTAATTGACCAATCATGTTAATTAATGAACTAAAACCCTAGTTAATTAATATACTCCCTAATTGACCAACTAACATAATTAACAAAATATTGAACCAGCAAAAGAATAATAATAAAATGCCCCAAAAAAAATTAATCACATTTCCTAACGTGTGGTTGAGACACACGTTGGCAATTACTAACGTGGCAGTAGATGACACGTTAGCAATTGCTATAACGTGTTACTTAGTCCCACGTTAGAAATCTGAAATTTTGTGTTCCTTTTTTAATTTCGTTTGTCCTAATAAATAAAAATAAGAACCCCAGAAAACGAACCTAACAGTAAATAATGATCCAACCTCCTCAATTAACTAAGCTAAGCAAGCATACGGCGCACAATTAATGATTAATCTAACGTAATTATCAATCCAACGTGATTAACTAATTTTCGAGTTATATATGTAACAACAACGGGTAACAAATAAAAAGGGACCCTAGACGCCTTATCCAGTTCTGCATGCACTAGTCGACTGCGAATTCTTGATTGGAATGTGTGCAATGCAAATAATTTGAGGTCCATTCTCATGCGAGAGATTGAAGAAGAACCGTGAGTCACCTAAAATATAACACGGAATATTGAAGGAAAATCACAGTGTAATTAACAAATTATGGCTTTTCTATATTTGACGGAGTGGATGAGTAATTAATATAGTAATATGACTACATAAGATAAGTAATATCTATAGATAAAGGGCTGGAAAAAAAGAAAACATGTACTAACGTTGCATGGCATTAGCAGCGATTACTCACGTGTTGCATGGCCACACGTTAGCAATTGCTAACGTGTTGTATACAGCACGTTAGTAAAAGTGTGGTATTTTTTTTTTTTATATTTTCGTTTTTCTTTGTTCTTAAACTATAGAAGAAAGGCCAAATTTAAAAAACCCTAAAACCGTGATTAATGAGGTAAAAAATAGTTAATTGACCAATCATGTTAATTAATGAACTAAAACCCTAGTTAATTAATATACTCCCTAATTGACCAACTAACATAATTAACAAAATATTGAACCAGCAAAAGAATAATAATAAAATGCCCCAAAAAAAATTAATCACATTTCCTAACGTGTGGTTGAGACACACGTTGGCAATTACTAACGTGGCAGTAGATGACACGTTAGCAATTGCTAACGTGTTACTTAGTCCCACGTTAGGAAATCTAAATTTTGTTCCTTTTTAATTTCGTTTGTCCTAATAAATAAAAATAAGAACCCGGAAAACGAACCTAATGATAAATAATGATCCAACCTCCTCAATTAACTAAGCTAAGCAAGCATACGGGCACAATTAATGATTAATCTAACGTAATTATCAATCCAACGTGATTAACTAATTTTGAGTTATATATATGTAACCGAACAACGGTAACAAATAAAAAGGGACCCTAGGGCGATACAGTTACGCATGCCTTGTAGTCGACGAAATTGCACTGATTGGAATGTGTGCAATGCAAATAATTTGAGGTCCATTCTCATGCAGAGATTGAAGAAGAACCGGTGAGTCACCTAAAATATAACCGGAATATTGAAGGAAAATCACGAGTGTAATTAACAAATTATGGCTTTTCTATATTTGACGGAGTGGATGAGTAATTAATATAGTAATATGACTACATAAGATAAGTAATATCTATAGATAAAGGGCTGGAAAAAAAAAACATGTACTAACGTTGCATGCAATAGCGTTAGCGATTACTCACGTGTTGCATGGCCACACGTTAGCAATTGCTAACGTGTTGTATTCAACACGTTAGTAAAAGTGTGTATTTTTTTTTTTATATTTTCGTTTTTCTTTGTTCTTAAACTATAGAAGAAAGGCCAAATTTAAAAACCCTAAAACCGTGATTAATGAGGTAAAAATAGTTAATTGACCAATCATGTTAATTAATGAACTAAAACCCTAGTTAATTAATATACTCCCTAATTGACCAACTAACATAATTAACAAAATATTGAACCAGCAAAAGAATAATAATAAAATGCCCCAAAAAAAATTAATCACATTTCCTAACGTGTGGTTGAGACACACGTTGGCAATTACTAACGTGGCAGTAGATGACACGTTAGCAATTGCTAACGTGTTACTTAGTCCCACGTTAGGAAATGCAAAATTTTTGTGTTCCTTTTTTTTAATTTCGTTTGTCCTAATAAATAAAAATAAGAACCCCAGAAAACGAACCTAACAGTAAATAATGATCCAACCTCCTCAATTAACTAAGCTAAGCAAGCATACGGCGCACAATTAATGATTAATCTAACGTAATTATCAATCCAACGTGATTAACTAATTTTCGAGTTATATATGTAACCGAACAACCAGGTAACAAATAAAAAGGGACCCTAGGACGCTTACAGTTACGCATGCCTTTGTAGTCGCAAAATTCTTGATTGGAATGTGTGCAATGCAAATAATTTGAGGTCCATTCTCATGCAAGATTGAAGAAGAACCAAAGGAGTCACCTAAAATATAACACGGAATATTGAAGGAAAATCACAGTGTAATTAACAAATTATGGCTTTTCTATATTTGACGGAGTGGATGAGTAATTAATATAGTAATATGACTACATAAGATAAGTAATATCTATAGATAAAGGGCTGGAAAAAAAAAAACATGTACTAACGTTGCATGCAATGGCACGTTAGCGATTACTCACGTGTTGCATGGCCACATCGTTAGCAATTGCTAACGTGTTGTATTCAACACGTTAGTAAAAGTGTGGTATTTTTTTTTTTATATTTTCGTTTTTCTTTGTTCTTAAACTATAGAAGAAAGGCCAAATTTAAAAACCCTAAAACCGTGATTAATGAGGTAAAAATAGTTAATTGACCAATCATGTTAATTAATGAACTAAAACCCTAGTTAATTAATATACTCCCTAATTGACCAACTAACATAATTAACAAAATATTGAACCAGCAAAAGAATAATAATAAAATGCCCCAAAAAATTAATCACATTTCCTAACGTGTGGTTGAGACACACGTTGGCAATTACTAACGTGGCGATAGATGACACGTTAGCAATTGCTACTAACGTGTTACTTAGTCCCACGTTAGGAAATGAAATTTTGTGTTCCTTTTTTAATTTCGTTTGTCCTAATAAATAAAAATAAGAACCCCGGAAAAACGAACCTAATAAAGAAATAATGATCCAACCTCCTCAATTAACTAAGCTAAGCAAGCATCGGCGACAATTAATGATTAATCTAACGTAATTATCAATCCAACGTGATTAACTAATTTTCGAGTTATATATGTAACCGAACAACCAGGTAACAAATAAAAAGGGACCCTAGGGCGTATACAGTTACGCATGCGTAGTCGACCAGAATTACTGATTGGAATGTGTGCAATGCAAATAATTTGAGGTCCATTCTCATGCAGAGATTGAAGAAGAACCAGTGAGTCACCTAAAATATAACACGGAATATTGAAGGAAAATCACGAGTGTAATTAACAAATTATGGCTTTTCTATATTTGACGGAGTGGATGAGTAATTAATATAGTAATATGACTACATAAGATAAGTAATATCTATAGATAAAGGGCTGGAAAAAAAAAACATGTACTAACGTTGCATGCAATGGCACGTTAGCGATTACTCACGTGTTGCATGGCCACGTTAGCAATTGCTAACGTGTTGTATTCAACACGTTAGTAAAAGTGTGGTATTTTTTTTTTTTATATTTTCGTTTTTCTTTGTTCTTAAACTATAGAAGAAAGGCCAAATTTAAAAACCCTAAAACCGTGATTAATGAGGTAAAAATAGTTAATTGACCAATCATGTTAATTAATGAACTAAAACCCTAGTTAATTAATATACTCCCTAATTGACCAACTAACATAATTAACAAAATATTGAACCAGCAAAAGAATAATAATAAAATGCCCCAAAAAAAATTAATCACATTTCCTAACGTGTGGTTGAGACACACGTTGGCAATTACTAACGTGGCGAGATGACACGTTAGCAATTGCTAACGTGTTATAGTCCCACGTTAGGAAATCTGAAAATTTTGTGTTCCTTTTTTAATTTCGTTTGTCCTAATAAATAAAAATAAGAACTAAGAACCCCGAGCGAACCTAATAGAATAATGATCCAACCTCCTCAATTAACTAAGCTAAGCAAGCATACGGCGCACAATTAATGATTAATCTAACGTAATTATCAATCCAACGTGATTAACTAATTTTCGAGTTATATATGTAACCGAACAACCAGGTAACAAATAAAAAGGGACCCTAGGGCGTATACAGTTCTCGCATGCCTTTGTAGTCGACGAATTGCGATTGGAATGTGTGCAATGCAAATAATTTGAGGTCCATTCTCATGCGAGATTGAAGAAGAACGTGAGTCACCTAAAATATAACACGGAATATTGAAGGAAAATCACGAGTGTAATTAACAAATTATGGCTTTTCTATATTTGTGAGTGGATGAGTAATTAATATAGTAATATGACTACATAAGATAAGTAATATCTATAGATAAAGGGCTGGAAAAAAGAAAAACATGTACTAACGTTGCATGCAATGGCACGTTAGCGATTACTCACGTGTTGCATGGCCACGTTAGCAATTGCTAACGTGTTGTATTCAACACGTTAGTAAAAGTGTGTATTTTTTTTTTTATATTTTCGTTTTTCTTTGTTCTTAAACTATAGAAGAAAGGCCAAATTTAAAAACCCTAAAACCGTGATTAATGAGGTAAAAATAGTTAATTGACCAATCATGTTAATTAATGAACTAAAACCCTAGTTAATTAATATACTCCCTAATTGACCAACTAACATAATTAACAAAATATTGAACCAGCAAAAGAATAATAATAAAATGCCCCAAAAAATTAATCACATTTCCTAACGTGTGGTTGAGACACACGTTGGCAATTACTAACGTGGCGATAGATGACACGTTAGCAATTGCTAACGTGTTACTTAGTCCCACGTTAGGAAATCAATGTTCCTTTTTTAATTTCGTTTGTCCTAATAAATAAAAATAAGAACCCGGAAAGCGAACCTAACGATAAATAATGATCCAACCTCCTCAATTAACTAAGCTAAGCAAGCATACGGCACAATTAATGATTAATCTAACGTAATTATCAATCCAACGTTGATTAACTAATTTTGAGTTATATATGTAACGAACAACGGGTAACAAATAAAAAGGGACCTAGGGGCTATACAGTTACGCATGCCTTTGTAGTCGACCGAATTCTTGATTGGAATATGTGCAATGCAAATAATTTGAGGTCCATTCTCATGCGAGATTGAAGAAGAACCGGTGAGTCACCTAAAATATAACACGGAATATTGAAGGAAAATCACGAGTGTAATTAACAAATTATGGCTTTTCTATATTTGAGAGTGGATGAGTAATTAATATAGTAATATGACTACATAAGATAAGTAATATCTATAGATAAAGGGCTGGAAAAAAAAAACATGTACTAACGTTGCATGCAATGGCACGTTAGCGATTACTCACGTGTTGCATGGCCACACGTTAGCAATTACTAACGTGTTGTATTCTAACACGTTAGTAAAAAGTGGTATTTTTTTTTTTTATATTCGTTTTCTTTGTTCTTAAACTATAGAAGAAAGGCCAAATTTAAAAACCCTAAAAACCGTGATTAATGAGGTAAAAATAGTTAATTGACCAATCATGTTAATTAATGAACTAAAACCCTAGTTAATTAATATACTCCCTAATTGACCAACTAACATAATTAACAAAATATTGAACCAAAAAGAATAATAATAAAATGCCCCAAAAAAATTAATCACATTTCCTAACGTGGTTGAGACACACGTTGGCAATTACTAACGTGGCATTAGATGGCACGTTAGCAATTGCTAACGTGTTATAGTCCCACGTTAGAAATGCTAAATTTTTGTGTTCCTTTTAATTTCGTTTGTCCTAATAAATAAAAATAAGAACCCCGAAAACGAACCTAACGGTAAATAATGATCCAACCTCCTCAATTAACTAAGCTAAGCAAGCATCGGTAGCACAATTAATGATTAATCTAACGTAATTATCAATCCAACGTGATTAACTAATTTTCGAGTTATATATGTAAGAACTACCGGTAACAAATAAAAAATGGACCCTAGGGCGTATACAGTTACGCATGCCTTTGAGTGCGACCAGAATTCGATTGGAATGTAATCCAAATAATTTGAGGTCCATTCTCATGCGAGATTGAAGAAGAACCGTGAGTCACCTAAATAATTAACTAAACCGTTGATAATCTAAGATAATTATCAATCTAATGCATGGTAATTAACCTAATTCATTAATTACCATGCGGAAAAACTTAGTAACATAATCTATGCATGCTCGGAAAAATTATCTAATTATATATCTACCTATAAGTATATAGCTCATATATATATACGTACACCATTTCTAATTTTTGCCTATACATATATATATCAATTAGAAATTTAACATATGCACAATTTCTAAATATCTACCAATATATAGTATATACACCATTTATAATTATCTACCTTTATATAACATATCAATTATATCTAAAATAAGTCCCAAAAAAATAGAAATAAAAAGTCAAAAAATTTTGAAAACCCATTTACTAACGTGCCAAATATGACACGTTAGTGTTTTGTAATACATTTACCAACGTGTTGTAATTTACGTTAGTAAAATCTTAATATTTTCTTTTAATAAAATTAATAAAAAATTATTTTCCATTACTAACGTGGGATGAACTACACGTTACTAATTGCTAACGTTTCTTTCATACCACGTTAGTAATTGGTAACGTGTTTAAGATGGCACGTTAGAATATTTTTATTTTTCCCCTTTTTTTTTTTGCATCCCATTTACTAACGTTTTAATATTTAACACGTTGGTAAATGGTAACGTGGCAAAAAAAATGAACAGTAGACACGTTAGTAAATGGCGCCTTTTTTGTAGTGGCCTTCACAAATTGATCCAATCCTTTGAGATTATTCTAAGATGATATTGTATTTGAAATGGGTTGAACCCCACGAGTTGATTGCTTCTGTTATAGAGATAAATAGTACTGCCATTTTGGTTGAATTAGGGCGTTACGCATTTTGTCCTCCATCGCTCACGCATGTTCTAGCAATGACTTCAGCCACAAACACGTCAATTAGCAAATTAATTGCACAACTACATATATATCTCAATCATGTCAGTCGTTGTTTTTTGTCAATTAGCAAATTTATTGCACTAACAGCTTATTTTTTGAGGTTGTTAAAAATTTTGGCAGACACTTTTGCCCCTGCTTGTTTGGCTCATTCCTGACTATATTCCAAAGTAGCGGTTGTAACCCTCCTAAAATTAATTTAATTAATTAATTTGGAGTGTTATTCGTTCACATTAAATTAATATCATTGATACAATCACAAAACTTTCAAAGAGAAATATTACAACTCTCAACACCTTCTAAGTACTACTCAACACTAACTTGACAACAAGAGCCCTTCTTCACTCGGCATCTTCAACCCACAAAATTAATGTTTAATCCAACAGTACATTAAATCTGCTACTTTGAAAAACACTGAAGATCGATGTTTCACATGTAACAAAATAACTGTATAAGTCAATGACTTGGTAAATTATCATAAAACTTATTATGCAATGAGCCTTAATTATCAAAACTCATAGACTTTGATAATTGAGAATGTCAAGAATTTTGCAACACGTACCAATAGAAAAAAAAAATTTATTTATTTCAAAATAGGAGAAGCATAATTTTTTTTATATATAGATATATATTTAAGCTTGCCCTATGGGTTTTTTTTTTTTTTTTCCAGCTTGCATATATGTCCTTTGAGTTTAAATTTGGATATGGTGTCCTTTGAGTTTAAGCTTGCCCTAGGCCAACCTAAAAGGAACAATTCCTTAGAAAGAAAAAAAAATTGTCATTTTACGAAAGTTTTGGACAATTTCAATTCATGCAACCTTGTTCAATTGTTTGACCGCACTAGGAATCAAAATCAAAAGTTTTACGAACAGTCGTACGTTGCGATAAGAAAAGCTAGTGTGGACTTTGCAGAATTCGATTGCATCCTCCAATTACCCATATACCATTATATATATATATATATATATATATATATATATATATATAATTTTCTTTTAGCTGAAAATGATTTTTCAATTACCCATCTACCGTCCGTAACCAAATAGTATTTTTTGCTCTCAATTTCGTAGATTTACACAATCTCTAATAATAATAATAATAAGCAAAAGAAAGAAAAACTCTTAACCTTTTTTTTTTTTTATCAAGTATAGGTTGATTTGGCTCTTGTAATGTCCAGAACAATTTTATCACGAGTCTGTTTTGGCTTCAGAACAATATTTAGATCTAATTACATGTATGCAAACACTGGATTTATCATGTTGACCTCTAATTTCTTCTAATAACGAATATCAGAAGCTCTTTTTTTGGTATTATTGTTTCATCTTTTTGTTAGTATTGAAATCAAGAATTAAAGACACTGGAAGCTATCTTTTTTTCCATTGTCATTGATAATTTATTTTCCATCTTTTATATGTGTTCTTAATACGTTTCGCCTATATATATATTACCTTGAAAAAAAGTTGAAACTGTTCAGCGTCAAATTGAATTGTTAAAAGAAAGTGAAGGGAGTGGAAATGAAAAAGATAAGGAAAAGGAAGGGTTGGCTTAGTTGTCGAGGTTTGTGATCTCATAGAATTATCACTTTTTAGATATCAAGTTTGAGACTTACGAAGTGTAAACTCTTTGTTGGAGTCGCATCTCATTTTTGTAAAGAGTCAATGATTTATTTTGGAGGGATAAGTCACTACAAAAATTTTATTTTTTAGTAACTAACCATTAGTAACGTTTTAGGGACAATTAAAATGTTACTAATGGAAGGTAACGTTTTAAAAACATTACTAATGGTCAATTACTAAAGTAACAGTTGCTAATGGACCATTGGTAACGTTTCACTTTTTGAAACGTTACCAATGGTAATTTGTTTTTTTTTTTTAATTTCTGAAGACCGTTAGTAACGTTTCAAATTTGAAACGTTACCATTGGAAATCTTTTTTTTTAATTTTCGGCTCCATTAGTAACGTTTCAAATTTGAAACGTTACCACTGGAATTTTTTTTTTTTAATTTTCAGCTCCATTAGTAACGTTTCAAATTTGAAACATTACCATTGGAATTTTTTTAAAAAAAAAAATTCAGCTCCGTTAGTAACGTTTCAAATTTGAAACGTTACCATTGGAATTTTATTTTTTTTTATTTTCGACTCCATTAGTAACGTTTCAAATTTGAAACGTTACCATTGAAATTTTTTATTTTTTATTTTGATGCTCCATAGGTAACGTTTCAAACATGAAACGTTACCATTGGATATATATATATTTTTTTTCCTCCCTCTTTTCTTTCTCCCACCCAGCAGCAGACCCTTTTTTCTCTCTTTCTCTCTCCAGCCACGTGCAGCATGCTTTTTTTCTTTTCTTTTTCCTCCCTCTCTCTCCAGCCACGTGCAGCAGGCTTTTTTTCTTTTCTTTTTCCTCTCTCTCTCTTCTTCTTTCTCCCCACCCAACCACGCCGGCCAGCTTTTCTCTCCTCTGTTTTCTTTCTCCCACCCAGGCACACAGCCGGCCTTTCTTTTCTTTTTTTTTTCTCTCTCTTTTCTTTGTCTCTCTCTCTTCTTTCTCCCCACCCAACCACGTACGCATGCAGCTTTTTATTTTTTTCTCTGTCTCTCAGTTCTTTCCCCACCCAACCACCAGCCAGCATTTTCTCTCCTCTGTTTTCTTTCTCCCACCCAGGCACACAGCCGGCCTTTTTTCCTCTCCTCTCTTTTGTTTCTCCCATGCGCATGCAGCTCCCTACTGAAATTAAGAAGACAAACAATTAATAAAAACTTGAAAACAAGAGACAAAACCAGAGACAGGAAAGCAAAACCAGAGACAGGAAAATCAGCGGTGAACAGCAGGACAGATCAGCGTGCCTGGAGCTCCGGTGGTGTTGGGTCGCGCGTTTGGATCTCCGGCGAGAGTGGGTAACGCCGGCTAAGAAGAAAAAACTGGGGAGAAAAAACAGAGAAGAAAAAAAGCTGAGAAGGAAAAAAGCTGTGTGTGTGGCTGGTGGCTGAGAAGAACAAAAGCTGGGAGATAAAAAAAAAAAAAGAAGAAAAGAAAGCTGGGAAGAAAAAACTCTGCGTGTGGCTGATCAGAGAAAAAAATGAAATAAATAGAGGAGGGAAAAGCTGCGTCTGGCGGGATTTTTTGAAAAAGGAGGGAAAAGCTGGGAGAAATAAACACCCAAAGGTAACGTTTGAAGTTTCAAACGTTACAATTTTAATAACGTTTGAAACTTCAAACGTTACCTTTGAGTGTTTATTAAAATTTTCAAAAAAAAACAAATAAAAACATAACAAAAATATCATATAACTTCAATAAAATTTTCAAAAGTAAACACAAATAAAAACATAAAAATAATATCAAATAAAAACATAAAAAATAATTTCATAAAAACAAATAATTATATTTTAATTATAGTATTAATTAACTGTATATATTACGTATACTACTACTTAATATATATGTATATTTATATATGTAAATATACTAAAATAAAAATAATAAAAAATAAATATATAATAATTTTTTATTTTTGAATGGTAACGTTTGAAGAATTCAAACGTTACCTTTTTGGTAACGTTTGAATATTTCAAACGTTACTAGTTGAAAATTTTATAAAAAATTAATATAAATAATAAATAATAAATAATAAATATATAAAATATATAATAAATTCTGGAAAAAAATATACCAAAGTTTAATAATTATAGTAGTTAATTACTATACTTAATTACTACTATAATTGGTATATAATTAATTGGAACTATATTTAATATGTAATTAAGTACTACTACAAATAGTATATAATTAATTAGTTGTATAATAATTATATAATTATATTAATTAGTAATTAATACTTAATATATATAGTTAATTAGTAGTATAAATAAAATGTAGTTAATTATAGTACTAATGTCCAAGTAATAGAAATAAAGTGGAGCAAACAAAAAAAAAAAAAAAATACAAACCAAATGAAGAAAAAAATGAAAGCAAAATAATGGAAAAAAATTTGTTCCATTAGTAACGTTGGAAAAGTCCAACGTTACCAATGGAGGTAACGTTGGACTTTTCCAACGTTACTAATGGAACAAATTTTTTTTTTCCATTATTTTGTTCTATTTTCGTTTTTTTTTTTTTTTTTTTACCTATAATTAATATGCACTTCATTACTACTATAATTAATAAATACTATACTTAATTATTACTATAATTAGTATATAATTAATTAGAACTATATTTAATATGTAATTAAGTACTACTAAAAGTAGTATATAATTAATTAGTTGTATAATAATTATATAATTATATTAATTAGTACTTAATACTAAATATATATAGTTAATTAGTAGTATAAATAAAAGAGGTTTGCTAGGGGTTCTCCTTGTAGTGTTCTTCTGGTGTTCTCCTAGCCTTATGAAGAACATGATTTAATAAAAAATAAAATTGTAGCACCGTTTTTTTGCTAACAGATTAATTTTTATGAGTTAATAGTTAGGTTCTAATGCTTTAAAACTTGTTTTTTTATTCAAAATTAAACCTAAGGGTGGAAAGTTAACCCTTTAGGGATGATATCACCCAAAATGGATTTGATCATCCTAAATTTGATGCTAATGCCTCAATTTTGTTGCTAATGCCTCACAAATTTGTTGCTAATGCCTCAAATTTGATGCTAATGCCTAAAAAAACCGGTAGTGGAGGCAACTACAATTTTATTTTTTCTTAAATCATGTATTATGTAAAACTGAGAGAACACCAGGAGAACCTACGGGGAGAATCCCTAGCATTTTCCATAAAAATGTAGTTAATTATAGTACTAATGTCCAACTAATAGAAATAAAGTGGAGCCAAAAAAAAAAAAAAAATACAAACCAAATGAAGAAAAAAATGAAAGCAAAATAATGAAAAAAAAAATTGTTCCATTAGTAACGTTGAAAAAGTCCAGCGTTACCAATGGAGTTCCATTTAACGTTGGACTTTTCAGCGTTACTAATGGAACAATTTTTCCATTATTGTTTTATTCGTTTTATTTTGTTTTTTACTTATAATTAATAAATACTATACTTAATTACTACTAATTAGTATATAATTAATTAGAACTATATTTAATATGTAATTAAGTACTACTACTAAAATAGTATATAATTAATTAGTTGTATAATAATTATATAATTATATTAATTAGTACTTAATACTTAATATATATAGTTAATTAGTAGTATAAATAAAATGTAGATAATTATAGTACTATGTCCAAGTAATAGAAATAAAGTGGAGCAAACCAAAAAAAAAAAAAAACAAACCAAATGAAGGAAAAAATGAAAGCAAAATAATGGGAAAAAAAAAAAAATTGTTCCATTAGTAACGTTGGAAAAGTCCAATGTTACCAATAACGTTGGACTTTTCCAACGTTACTAATGGAACAATTTTTTTTTTCCATTATTTTGTTTTATTTTCGTTTTATTTTTGTTTTTTTACCTATAATTAATATACACTTTATTACTACTATAATTAATAAATACTATACTTAATTACTACTATAATTAGTATATAATTAATTAGAACTATATTTAATATGTAATTAAGTACTACTAAAAATAGTATATAATTAATTAGTTGTATAATAATTATATAATTATATTAATTAGTACTTAATACTTAATATATATAGTTAATTAGTAGTATAAATAAAATGTAGTTAATTATAATGCTAATGTCCAAGTAATAGAAATAAAGTGGAGCAAAAAAAAAAAAAAAAAAGACAAACCAAATGAAGGAAAAAATGAAAGTTAAAAAAATAAAAAAAAAGTGTTCCATTAGTAAGCGTTGCGATTTAGCGTTACCAATAAAACTCCATTGGTAGCGTTGCACATCGCAGCGTTACTAATGAATTTTTTTTTTCATTATTTTGTTTGATTTCCGTTTTTTTTTTTTGTTTGATTTCCATTAGTAATGTTTTGAAAATTCAAACGTTACTAAATTAGTAACGTTTGAATTTTCAAACGTTACTAATCTTCCATTTTTTTGTAGTGAGTTGGAAAGACCTTTCCAGCTTTCCTTATGAAAATTTCCAGTCATAAATAAATAAAAAAATTGTGGGGCCATGCGAGCATGAATTCCGATTGGGGTTACTTCATTTGGCCTTTTCCGCAGATTTCTCTTCCAAAAACAGCCCAACTTCACCTGTTTTTTCTGTTGATGGTCCGGCATTGCTAATTCTTCATACATCCGGTATTTATTAAGACTACTACATGGCACACAAGGGGCAGAAGGAGGGGGTCGAGAGAGATAAATGCATGTGGATTTTCTCCGGTCCGTTTGGACGGGAGGTGGGATCCAGTCCTTATTGCAGGGCCCCTAAAAATGGTTAAATGACCCCAGCAGGCCCCAGCTGCACGTTTCTAGACAAAAAATAATAATGTCTCATGTGGTCCAATTTTTCTATAAAATTGTCATGTCCATTCTTAGACAAACCAAAAAATGTCTCATGGACTTGACTTGTGAATTGAGCCACTTAAATGCTTTAAGCCTTCGAACCTCAAGCTATACAAAATAAAAGTTATTTATTTTTTTTTTTAGAAAGTTCACGAGCTTCTCAAATTATTACTCTATCACTCGATTAATAATATTTTCTCAAATTATAAATTATGACAATATTTTTCTCAAATTATCAAAAAATTGTCAATGTCAACAAAAAAAAACAAAAAATAACTATAAATTTTTGTCAATAATACAAAAATACTCATATAAATTTGAAAAACAAAAAAACAAAAGAAAAATTCTTTAAAAAAACAAATTTTCCATTTTCATTTTTTTTAGTTTACAAAAAAATATTATTTTTAATTTTATCAAGGGTATTTTCATCATTAGTATGAACATTGGCATTTTTTGGTAGTTTAGAGGAATATTGTTAATTGAGTGCTTGTTTGAGAGGATATGAGAATATTCTTTCACAATTTTTAATAAAAATATATTAAAAAAATATTTAAATGATATAAATAAAAATATAGCTAATATGATGTAGAAGGCATTTAAAAATTTATTAGATAAACTTGATAAAGTATCTAATAAATTTTGAGGAGCTATTTTTCATAAAAGTTCGGCTCCTTCTTTAGCATGTTTGAATTTGAACATGCTAAAGGAGGAGCCAAACTTTTAAAAGAGATGAAATTGATTAGTCAACTGAGGAGTGTGCAAACGATGTGTTTAGTGTGATGGACAAAGATTTTTATACAAATTAAGTAGATGTACCTTTCTGGTGGGAACATGCTCAATTGTCGTGCTATTTATTTATTTTTTAGTCGTGGTACGTATGTGATATCTTGATGGTCTGAAGAATTATAAAGGGTCCTCCTCATCCTGATGGTCTAAAAAGACCATTTGAAATAGTGTTGATTTTATTCCAACGAAAATCAACATAATTGCTTCTATATGTTGAGTTGGATTAATTTGTCAGACGATGTCAAATGGTCTTTGTTTCGTTCTGTTCCTTTTCCCTATATGGAATAGAAAAGAAAAAAAAAAAAAAAAAAGGTCTTTTAGGACTGCTCACCGGCTTTGTTATTAGAAAAATACTAGACATATAATATTTTTATAAATTTTTTTTTTTTGCAACTTCTCACATGAACTATTAAAAATAATGTATTTTTCACATAAGACACTTGACAGTTTTCTAAATTAAGTTTGAAATATTTTCTTCAATCCAATTAAAAACAAAAGATTCTATCCATTACTTTCCGTAATGTAGATCTTAGCACTAATCATACTCATGATGGTCTATTGGTCTTGACTCTTGGCTGAAACCCCCACCAGAACAAGAACAAAACGTCTGAACCTAGTGTGCAAAGCTCCAAGCCGGCACCCGAAACAACGGTAATTCTTTCATAAAATTTACGACAAGCCAAAAGAATGGAAATTGGAAACTTGATAAAACTGTAGCATTCAGGCCGGCATTATTGAACGAGCAGAGATGCCGGGCCACTTGTCAGAACGGAACGGGGCTTCCCATTGACGTGAAACACGTATCTTGGTGTCAAAAGTTTCTAATCATGCGGTATTTCTTCAATAAATATTGTACCTGAAATGGGTCGATCAGAGAGCCATCAAATTACTTCTTTTATAAAGGTAAATGGGCTCGTTTGGCATTGATACGTTACTGTTTAATGATAGGAGTATGTTAGTGTAATAAAAACTGATTGGGATTTTACTTCAATACGGATGGGCGGGAAAAGTTGGCTTTTGCAGCAACTAATAAAAAAGGTACACTTATGCTATATGCATGTAATAGAATAGGAAAACAAACATGGGGACAAATACACTTAATCCAACCTTTTTCTAAAGACACGCATGCCCTAAAGATTATTCAAGTCCCTGCCCAGCGCAAGAAAACAAACACAAACAATTTTAGCTGCCCCTACCCAACGCCAAATCGATGCCGCCCCTGCCCAACACTTGTTCAAGCGCCCCTGCTCAACACTTATTCAAACCTATTTGCTGTCACCCCTGCCATTTAAGCTTATTGTTTTGGGTATATTTTTTAGTTTTTTCTGATGGGTTTGCTTCGGTTTGGATCTAGTTTTTTGGTTTTTTCTTTGGTTTTTCACATGGCTTTGGTGACTTTTAAAGTGATAAAATGGCTCTGATTTTATGATGATAAAATCTCTAAAGAGTTAACCTTTCCCTCTAGGTTTTAGATTTGAATAAAAAAAATAAGTTTTGAGGCATTATAATCGATTTTCAAGGTTGGGTTTGCGTTTTTCGATGTTTTCTAGTTGGGTTTGGCCAGAAATGAAGAAAGTCGCAGGAGATGGTTTGGCCGGACCCAGCCACTGGGTTTGCCGTGACCCACAGCTGGGTTTGGTCGTGATCCAACCGTGGCCGGCGAGTTCGCCAATGGGTCACTCGTCACCGATGGTTTCGTCGTCGCTGGAGTAGGTGGTTTGGTTATTTGTTTGGGATTATTTGGTGTTTTGGGTTTATTTTGTCAAAATAAGCTTGGTGATGTGTCACCATGTGGTTAGATGCTGCAAAAGACCCCTTTTGCAGATCGACCGCTTGATAGGTGCTCTCAATTGATTGATGTGAAAAAAAAAATAATGATAAAATAAAAATTTTTATTTATAATTATTTTTTTATTTAAATAGTACTAAAAAGTGATTGATATTATGTTATGTAAAATATATATATTAAGAGTTTTAAGGCATGAATAGTAAGGCTTGTTTGGAATTGCGTTTGAGATGTCTAAAAGCGTTTTTAACACTCAAAAAGCCTGTTTGAAGAAAAAAAAAATACTCGTTTAGTAAAAAGATTAAAAGCACTTTTAAGAGTCCAAAAAGCTTAAAAATAGCCAAAAAACATTTTTGGCAAAAGCTTAAAAATGAAGCTTTTATCTAAAAGCTTTTTTTTTTTTTGGACTAAAAACTCTATTTCTCAAACGCAATTCCAAATAAGTTCTAAGTGTCCATGGCAGCTGCCAAGCAGGGATCAAGATCCCCTCCCATTAGTGGGAGAATATGTGATTCTCCAATTGTGTATCTTGGCCATCCATTTTTATCCAACAACCCACACCATGCCACATGTCCCACTCAATTAAATATAAAATATTAATTAACTTTTAAAAAGAAAATAAAATAGAAATAATAAATAAAATTAAAAAGTTAAATTAAAATAATTAAAAATTTAGGGGTGGCCGACCACCCCATTTGAGCCATGGGAGTGGTCCTGCCACTCCTAAGGCCAAACCTATAAAATATCATTTATGGGTTTGGCCCTAGCTAGGGGGTGGCTTTGGGGCCATGGGAGTAGCTTCGGCTACCCCAACAAGTCTTGGGGGGTGGCAGAACCACCCCCTAAGGCAACGGGGGTGGCTTCAACCCCCAATCGATCTTTGAGGGTGGTTTTGGCCACCCTTGAAGCCACCCCTCCTAAGGCCCCAGAGGCCTTATGGCCAAACCCATAAATGATATTTTTTGGGTTTGGCCTTAGGAGTGGCTGGACAACACCCTAGAGCCATGGCCACCCCCCACCGGCCCTTGGGGGTGGCTGGCAACCCCCTATGGAGCAAGCCACTTATTATTATTTTTTTTAATTTTAATTTTAATTTTTTTTAAAAAAATTAAATAATATTTTAATATTTAATTTATAGTGAGACACGTGACATTCTGTAAACTTTGGGATCAAATTGGACAACTAAAATTGAGAATGTGAGATTTTCATACCCTTTCTGAGGGACAAGGATCCTCTCTAGTCCAAAATGGACTGGATAGCATCCAGTTGATGGCTAGGATCTCTCTTTAGAGATCCTAAGGCCATCAATCTCCCACGTGGCCAATTAAAAAAAAAAATTATTATTTTACTTTTAAAAATAAATTAAAAAAAAACCAAAAAAATTAAAAATTAAAAACAAATCTTAAAAAAAGAAGGGTGGCTGGCAACCCCCATCTTGGCCATAGGGGGTGGTCGGCCACCACATTTTAGGTTATTATTGCTTGTTTTGAAAATCCATGGCTGTCTATTGTTTCGCTTTGGAGTCGATTTTCAGGGCATCCGCTGGTTCGACGGTCGAGATTTCCCGAAGGCTCCATCGATTGTTGAAGTCTTGCTGTACAGACTCGGGGATTACGAACCGTTCGATTCCGTGGACCACCTGTCCGGCTGGTTCATGGCGTGCGGGCGAGTCACCCTCGCCGAGCCCACAAACATCTCCCCGGAAGCCTGGCTTGCCATCTTGAGCCGGTTGTGAGCGAGAGAGTCATACACCGACAGTGTTGGCCAAGCATTGAGGGAAACGTGTTTGGGGACAATTTGGGGGAGCAGGAGGGTTTGTAAGGAGCGGAGGTTTCGGGGCTCAAGGAGGAAGAGCTTGAACTCGCGTTGGAGCGCGTGGTTGACGGGGGTGAAGATGGTGAGCTTTTGGTGGCTCACCAACTCCTTCAGGGTTTTTTTTTAAAAAAATTAAATAATATTTTAATATTTAATTTATAATGAGACACGTGACATTCTGTAAACTCTGGGATCAAATTGGACAACTAAAATTGAGAATGTGAGATTTTCATACCCTTTCTGTGGGGATTCCGATCCGAACAGAGGCAATAATACTGCCATTTTAGTTGAGGATATTAATGAGGCATCTTGTTCTTCAACTATTACGAAAGTTGTATGACTTCAGCCACAATGACGTCAATCAGCTTACGCACACACATCAAGGGTTGTCTATGGTAAATAGTTTGAAAAGGGGGAAAAAAATCCTTTATCTCAATCAAGGAGTGTGAATACATAGTTTGAAAGGGAAAAAAAAAATGATTGGTATGATATATGAAGCACAAAAAATTTTAAAAAATAATAAAAAATTGTTTGATAATGTTAAAAAATAAAATTAGACTCTTTTTTTAAGCCTTACACTACCGCTTTCAGTTGGCCGAGTTGACGTTGTAAAAGAAGAAAAAAAATTATCAAACTTTAATAAATTAAAGTTTCTTAGATAGGTAATAAAAGAAGAAAAAAAAAAAATTAAAGAAAGACTTGAGGGATAAGGATATAAAATGCATGGAGGCTATTGCATATCCTTCTGCACGTACGGTCCTAAATCCTACTATAAATACACTCTCCGCCAGTACTCTTTGCTTGTCCAAAGCTGGTCTCGCTCGCTCGGTCGCTGGACTTTATCAGGTTCAATTCACTCTTATATTAGTACACATTTTCTCCTTCTCTTTTTTTGGATTAATGAGTAAAATTTATTTTTATCAAGTAGCCAAATATACTTGTGTATGAAAAAGCTCCGGCAGCGTCTCTCTCCTAGCCAAAGAGAAAACCAGACTCCCAACCTAGCTTGCTTCCTCCTGGGAGGAGCTCCGTTTTTCCCTCCTCCCCTCTCTCTTGATGTTGCTTCATTTTGTTGCTATTTGGCTAGAGTTTTCTCTTGTCTTTTTCACCTACGATGAGGTCTTATTTGTCGCTTTAGACCATTTATCCCTATTCCTTCAAAATCGCAACTTCAACCTTTCCACTGCCGGCATGTAGCCTGCTACAACCTAGGGCAGGCAATCTATCCTCAACTTATGAAACCAATACAAATAAGACATGTAGTTTTAAGATTTGAGTTTAGGTTAAACGAATTCATGTTGTCAGAGTATATCATGGAGTTCAAGAGTAATAGTTACAATTAAAAACTATTATTGAGTCACAGTTAAAGAATGTTAATTTAATTTTCTAGTCATCATGTGTGAGGACGAGGCTTGTTGGCCTTAGCTACAGTATTATAGTAAAGAATTTACGGGAAGGAAGAACAGGGGACACACTTAAGAGTTTTTCAGACCAGAAGAAAAATCCCCCTTTTCATTAAGTGTGGGTGCACAATTTATAGGGGTGCACTAATAGATAAGTGGTAATGGCAGTACTAGTGATAAGCGTATATAGGGGCACATATCTTGCAGGATATGGTTGACATCTCCAGTTTGACATTGTACGAGAGGGAGTTATCCACTTTTGCTCCTTTGCTGTGTACAAATGGTCATAAGGCCATACGGATGGGACCTGATCCTGTTGCGGACATGCCTTAGAATTGTGGAATATGGTGACCCATATATATATATATATATATATATATATATATATATATATTTGTTATTTCATTATCATGTCTTATGCAGTTATGCTGCACAATTTTATAGTGAAAATTATTTTTGCTTCTGCCCTGAAGAAATTCCTATGGGGCGCCACAATATAATGGGGAGATTGCACTTAGAATTGATGAATAATGGTGCTAACCAATTTTCAAATTTTTTAGATTGATTCTTCATTTTGGACAATATGAGTCAACACCATCAGCAAGAGATTGGGGAGATAACTATGGTGAGTGAACCCAACCGTCAGCAAGGGACTGGGGAGACACGCTCAGCTAGGAGTGAAACCGAGCACCAGCAAGAGAATGGGTATGTAAACATGTTTCACTGATTCTGTATGGCAGTATATTTTTACGAAAACACTCCTAGAAATAATAGCAAAAAAGGAATAAAAATTGAAAAATCGCTTTGCGGGTAAATATCACACAATATGCGGAATTAACAGATATTTAATAATAAGCATACAACAAAATAAGTAAAATCAAACAGAAGAATTTTGGTGAAAAAGAAAAAATTTTGAACAATAAAAAAGTTCGATATATCAAAGTGAAAAATTTTGAAACAGAAGTTTGATACATCAAAGTAAAAGATTTTGAACAATAAATTCAAAAAAAAAAAAAAAGGTGTATGTAAAAAGCACATAAGTTCGGGAGAATAAGTAAAGTCCCCCCCCCCCCTTTTTTTTTGGGGGCCTAGGCCCAACTATAAATGCCAAAAAGAAGGCCAAGAAACCCCAATACAATCATTTGTACTTGTGCTACTCGTGTCCTACATGTAGTCTGCTCAAAGCAAATTTGTAATTGTACATGAGTTAGAGAAAACTTAAAGTCATAAATATATACTTGATTGTAAGATTTTTATTATTGTATTTATTACTTTGTAATCTTATAACATTTGTCTATGATTTTTCAAAACTTTATACCTTGTGTTGTAAGAGTTGTAAAAGCTTTATGCTGTTGATATTTTCATCAATGATTTTTATTTTTTTAACTTTTTAAGAAACTGTCAACCAAATTCATTCCATACGCTAATCATCAATTCCAATTCGGAATTAAATATAAAATTTACAATCAAATTTGAAGACCACTACGTTTTCCTTCTAAGCGGAGGTATTATTATTATTATTATTGCTAGCATATCTACAAAATTTACTCATCTTTATGAGTTTTGATGGTCTTTTAAGGTACTTGGGGCCTTTTAGTACTTTTCCTCTATTGAAAGATAAATGACTTGCTGGTACAAAGCCTATAAAGTTGATCTTGTATGTATCCCAAGTTCTTTTAAATGTGGTCGTAAATTACAAAATAACGCATTTTTAGATGATTTTTGTTGTGCACAAAGATCGAATACGATGCTGTTTGATTTTGGAATATTCCATGAAGCCCTCGAATATGGTATTGTGTCTTCCACAAAAGATCATGTACTGTTTTTGGTGGTGCCTCCAAAATTTGAGGCTTGCTTTGTCGCGCTATAATAGTTTTTCTAACTTTATTTAATTTCCTAAACTTTCTATCACTTTTATAATCTTTTTCTCAAAGTTTAAAAACTCTAAATTTAGTATATCAAACTTCACAAAATTCGCAATCTCACCCCTAGAGGGATTAAAAAAAAAAAAAAATACCCCTTTATTTTCCATACTTTTTTTAATGTTTCAATTTTTTTAAAAAATTAATTTAATTTAATTTAATTTTTAATTTCACAAAGTTTACAAGGGTATAATTGTAAAAAAAAAAAGTTTGTAAATTTTTTAAAGTTCGATATAGTAAATTGAGAGTTTTTTTTAACATTGGAGGGATGGGGAAAATGCGAAAGCGATGAAAGTTTAGAGAGGTTAAATGAAGTTTTTTTTTTGTTATCAATAAGCATCTCATGTTGTAGGGGTATGCATCCGGGTCGGTTATAACCGACACCCCAACCGATAACCAACAACTAATAACTGATAACCGATTTTGTAATCGGTTATTAAAAACCGCTAACCGATTAGATTGGTTGTGATTAGCGGTTTTAGGGGTTTGAGAAATGTCGTTATAACCGATAACCGACTATATATATAATAATATAAATTTAACTAAATATATAATAATATTAATATGTATTAAATATTAATATGAATAAAGTATAAAAATAAAAAATAAACAGAAAACAAAACAAAATGGCATCGTTTTGGTGTGCTCATTTCTCCCTAGTCCCTCCTCTCAAACTCAGTCGCTCATCTCCTTGCCTCTCAAGACTAAGGACTCGTTATTCTCCAATTTCTCCCTGCCCCTCAAGCGGCGATCGCTCAATCTTAGTATCTTTCACCATCTCACACCGCCCTCGGTCTCTATTCTCAAGCGTCTCTGTCTTGTTGCGCAGCCCCTCCCTTGGCCATTGCTTTCTTAGTTTCTCTCGCACCCTGTTTGACTCGCACCGTCTTCTACCAGGTACTAATTACCACCTTGCTTTTGCAGATTTAAGCATTTATTATTATTATTATTTTCCAGATTTTGTAATATCCAAATTTGAGCATTTATGTTTTTATTGTGTTTATAATTTTTTTTTCCAGACTTTTGTTGGTCGTTTACTGCCCTGCTTTTGTAGGTTTGAGCATTTATTTTTTTTTCTAGATTTTGTAATATCGAGATTTGACCATTTATGTTTTGTTGTTTTTTAAATTTTGTCCTTGGATTTCGGCTTGAAAGCCACGTGTATGGAATGTATTCATCTTTTGGCCCAAAACCATTAAAATTAGACCAAAAAGATTTATTAAAAGCTCCAAAAGCCCATTTTAAATTAAAGCAGTTATAACCGATCGGTTATTGGGTTGAATAATTGATAACTGTCAGTTATAAAATAATTGATAACCGATTAGTCGGTTGCGGTTACAGTTATAGCGAATAACTGACGGTTATAACCAATTGAACACCACTATCATATTGTATTTACGTAGTGAAAGTGATTGAAAAGAGAGGGAAAAAAGAAGAAGAAGTTATTGTAAATTAACTCTATTATTATTATCTCATACATTAATATAGTTCTCAAATTGTACAGTTTTCTTGGTCAAAACCTTGAAACAAGTACCTATATCTGGGAAAACTTCTTCTCCATTTTTATTTTGATCTTTGGTTTACTACTGGTTTTGTATTTCATCGGTAGTGTGCAGGTCGGTGCTCTCCTACAATTTGATACTTATTTTTTTCATTCTTCCTATACCTTTTTTTTTTTTTAATTTCTTCTTTCTCTTATAAATTCTCTCTCTATAGTACTATACCTTGCTACAGTCTTTGGTTCAAGTTTTTTCTAACGTAGATTGTACCATGAGATCAACTATATCTTCAATATTGGTTACTTGTGCAAACTGTTACAACTCACAAGCTAGCTAGGGAGGAAAAGGCATTAGAATTTTCTCTTTCAAGTTTTGGCTATGTATATGTAATTTGTGTTATTTATATTTTTTTGAAAGCTTTATAAGAGTTGAAAGTTTTCTACATAGACTAATTATTGTGTAGGAGTCTTATAGATTCAAAAATTTCTGAAATTCGACAACAGATTTTACTAACCAGTATTTTTTATAGTTAAAAAGTTTTTCATTGACAGCAATATTAGTTATGAGAAGGTCAACTGTATATATAATTAGTATTAAAATGTTAGTATAAATGATTAAGTTCATTATTTTTCAGTAATTTGATAAACCGAACTTGTTGTGTTGTAGACATACATACAGATGATAACTGAGAAGGAAACTAAGAAGGCACAGATGGAAGCTGAGAAGTCAGAGGAGATTGATCGTCAAATGACAATTAAAAAATTAACCATATGGTTGTGGATATCTAGAAACCAGATTCCTGATTCTATGAAAGAGTAGATCTTCTACTGCATAAAGCAAACACTGGAAGGAAACAAAGATTTTGATACGGAAAAACCGATCCATCATCTTTCCGAAAAAGATCTCTTAAAGGAGATTAAGTTCCATCTTTGCTTACTCCTACTAAGAAAAGTGAGGGGTTTTATTTATTTATTTATTTTTTAAGTTTTTGGACAGAGTAAAATAGCCATTCAATTGAAAACTATATAATTATTTCTGTTTGGAAGAAAGAATGTAAAAAAATAAAAATAAAAATGACTAGACAATATTATTTTATTTCAAATGAATTGAATATATATTTGAGGTGGAGTCGTTGATGATCTAAGAACCCCATTAATATTTTAGCATTCACGTTTGAAGACCGTTGACATTATTTTCTTTGAAGAGGGTAAACTAATGTTATGATAGAAGTGGCCGCACTTGCCATTGCAAGTTGTTTTAGCGCTTGACATGCATTTGAATATTTATACATTGTGAGGTCTCATATCACTTGGGTATAGAGACATTGATGTGCTTATATGTATAATTTTATTTTCCATGATAACACTACGATTTAAAGCCGTGATAGCCATAAACCTATCATAATTGCTTTTGTGAGAGTAGTACCAAGATAGGTGACTTCCTGAGAAGTTTAATTCAGAGGAGCAAAAAAGGGGACAATATTGTTTGTTTAATAAAGTGGGGTGTTACATACACCGGACCCTCGTATAATTATTTTTATATCGGACTTCTTTCTTGCTATTATTCTTGTTGTTAATTTGAAATATATATATATAGGTGCAAGGCCTTAAAAATGTAAAGGAATATTTACTTCAATTGATCTGCGAATTTCTCAAGCCATTGTACTACAACGAGGACAGCTACATTATCCGGGAGGAAGAGCCACTAAATGCGATGCTCTTCATCACACAAGGCAGTGTATGGTGCTTCAAAACCAGTAATGGTGAGAATGGTGAGGGCCCTCAATGTGTTGAAAAAGATGATTTCTGCAAAGAAGAACTTCTAGAGTGGGGGTTCAACAGCTCCCCCTCACCCAAACTATCAGACTTCCCAATCTCCACCAAAACTGTAAAAACCTTTACAAAAGTTGAAGCCTTTGCACTTACTGCCAATGACTTGAAAATATTAGTTGCCAGGCATTCCGATGCACTTTCTAATGCAAAAACGAAATTTACACAAGCAGCTCGGCGACTCCTTAAGGAAAAGAGGAATGAAAATTCCACAGCATAACAATATTAGCTAGCAGTTATGCTCTAATTGGTGCTTCAACACCACCTGTGCCACACAATATTGTTGTTGAAAAAATGTAGTTGTTAATGAATTAATAAAATTGTTGCTTTGAATTTCTGAATGGTGAAGGTCGAATTAGGAAGTGAATTAAGAATTAAACTGTTGAATTGCAACAAATTTTTGCTATGGTTTGAATTTTTTATTTTCCTTTTTGCTTTGACTTTAATTTTTATCTCTTGGCTTTCCCCATGTATTACGATGGGGGTTTGAGGTTTGTTAAATAAGACAATACTAATATATATATATATATATATATATATATATATATATATATATGAAAAACATCTGTCTATTATATTGAAAAATATGGCAAGAAATCCATATTGTAGTTGACTTCATTTCTCTTATTTCCCACTTGCAATTGCAATATCGAGGTCTTCGTCAATTAGCAAATTGCATTTTCTGTCATATTATTATTTTTATGGGAAGCCACCAATTAAGTTTTATTTGTTCAATAAATGTTTATAGTACTAGCTAATTAATAAAAAAGTTTAGAATATTCTTCAAATAACTCAAACATAATCTCAAGCCTTTTTTTTCTCTTCAATATTCGCAATTTTGAATTAAGTTAAGTAAAATAGAAAAAAATCACAAATAAAAAAAAAAACAAAAAAAAAGTGAATTTAATCATTTAATTATTATTATTGTTGTTGATATATATATATATATATATATATATAGGCTTTGATACCATGATATATATAAATATATTAAAGGAAGAGAAAGAAAAGAGAGAGTTGAGCCCACACGTACATGAAGGGGAGTATGAAAGTAATGATTAAGTAATTAAATTTAAGGGTAATTATCTTTTGTTCCCATGAAGTATAGTACCTTGACATTTTTCCCAGAACTACTAACTATGACACTTGACCTCATCAAACTACTATCTTGGGACATTTTCCCCATTTCGTCAGTCAAATGAGTTAAAACTAACGATTAACGATCATGTAACTTACATGTGCCTTTTAAATTTTTTTCGCCCTTACTTCAGATTTTTTGATTAGGGTTTAGGACTTAGGAGGATATAAACGTCATTTTATTTATCTGAAGTGAGGGCAAAAATGGAAGGAAAAAAGTTTTAAATGGCACATGTAAGTCACATGACCGTTGATCATTAGATTTAACCTATTTGACTAACAAAATGAAAAAAAGTGTTATAAGATGGTAGTTTAATGGGATCAAGTCTAATTCGTGGGGAGAAAGTGCTAACTATAATTTATAGGGGCAAAAGGTTATTACCCCCTTAAATTTACCTTTTCTTATTAGTTTAAGTTTTTTAGATAACTGGTAATTTAACAATTATTATCGTAATTCTTAGGATTGGTCCCTCTAAAAAAAAAAAAAAAAAAGTACAAGCTGTTTTAATTATTGACAATGAATTCCTATATGGACAAAAATTTTCTTCAAATTAGTTTGAAGGAAATATCCTCCGATCAATACAAAAGAGTGTCAAGTGTCTATTAATATTTTTTTAAGAAAAAATTAAATTCTTAAGTTCATTAATTGCAATTTACTATTATATTGAAAAATATGGCAAGAAATCCCTTCTAATATTTAAAATGAAGAGAAATTGATATTTGTTCCTGAATTAAGGTGAACCGTCAAGATGATCTGATTACCTAGTAGTAAAAAAATGAAGAAAGTGGTCAACTTGTCACATGCAATCTAAATCCACTTACTATTGCAATATTGAGGTCTTGGTCAATTAGCGAATTGCATTTTTCTGTCATATTATTTTAATGGGAAGCCACCAAGTTTGACGTGTCCAATACATGTTTACAGTACTACCTAACTTTTCATATATAAAAAAAAAAAAACTACTAACTAATTAAAAAAAAAAAAAAACTGATATTAAAGTACTACCTATAACTAATAAAAACTACTTGTTTATGCAAAACTGCCAATTTTAGCTTAATTAATTACCACGTGATTTTACACAGTAAAAAAAATGAAGAAAGTGGTCAACTTGTCACATGCAATCCAAAGGGGTTTGTTAGGGGTTCTTTCTGTAGTCTCAGTCTTACGTAAAATATGATTTAAGAAAAAATAAAATTACAGTACCATTTTTTTTGCTAATAAATTAATTTTTACGAGTTAATAGTTAGATTCTAATGTTTTAAAACTTGTTTTTGGATTCAAAACTAAAACCTAAGTTAACCCTTTAGGATTGGTATCACCCAAAATTGATTTGATCATCCTAAATTTAATGTTAATGCTTCAGTTTTGATGCTAATACCTACAAATTTGGTACTAATGCCTCAAATTTGGTGTTAATGCCTAAAAAAACTGGTGGTGGAGGCCATTATAATTTTATTTTTTCTTAAATCATATTTTATGTAAGACTGAAAAAACACCAAAAGAACCTACAAAGAGAATCCTTAACATTTTCCCAATCTAAATCCACTTACTATTGTCTTGGTCAATTAGCGAATTGCATTTTTCTGTCATATTATTTTAATGGGAAGCCTCCAAGTTTGACGTGTCCAATACATGTTTACAGTACTACCTAACTTTTCATATAAAAAAAAAAAAACTACTAACTAATTTAAAAAATAAAAAAAAAAACTGATATTTTATATGAAAAGCTGATCATTTCTTTCAAAAAAAAAAAAAAAAAGTACTACCTAACTAATAAAAACTACTTGTTTACAAAACTGCCAATTTTAGCTTAATTAATTACCACGTGATTTTACACAGTAAAAAAAAATGAAGAAAGTGGTCAACTTGTCACATGCAATCTAAATCCACTTACTATTGCAATATTGAGGTCTTGGTCAATTAGCGAATTGCATTTTTCTGTCCTATTATTTTAATGGGAAGCCACCAAGTTTGACGTGTCCAATACATGTTTACAGTACTACCGAACTAACAAAAGCCACTTGTTTACAAAACTGCCAATTTTAGCTTAATTAATTACCACGTGATTTTACACCACCCTACGTCTTAGTTAATAAAGACAAGATGTAAACTCGTCTTTTGCGCGGCATGCATGCACTCCTCCGTGCTTTTCTCGGATCCGGATCCCCTCTTATTATAGGGGGAGTGTGAGATTCTCATATTACAATTCTGATTATTCAATTTAATTCAATAATTCATATTATGTTAGGTGTCTCACTTAAAATTAAATATTAAAATATTAATACATTAAAAAAAATTAAAATAAAAGAAGGAAAACTTGGGATGGCCGACCACCCCATAGCCCCAGGGGGTGGTTCGGCCACCCCTTAGGGTTAAAAAAAAATTTGAAAATTTTTTGGGTTTGGCCCTAGTGGTTGGCTGAAGCCACCCTATGGCTAGTTGGAGGTGGACAAACCACCCCCTATGGCCATGGGGGTGGCTCGGCCATGGGGGTGGTTGAGGCCAAACCCAAAAAAAATTCAAAATTTATTTTTGCCCTAAGGGGGTGGCTTGGCCACCCCCTGAGGCCATGAAGCCACCCTAGACCGGTGGTTTGGGGTGGCCGAAGCCACCCTAGGCTCAAATGGTGGCTAGCCACCCCCTATGAGGTGGTCGGCCACCCCAAGTATTTCCTTCTTTTATTTTTATTTTTTTAATTTTAATTTTTTTAAAAGTTTATTAATATTTTAATATTTAATTTAAGTGGGATACATGACGTAACATGGATTGTTAGATTAAATTAAATGGCTAGAATTAGAAGAATATGAGACTCTCATATTTCTCTATAATACATAAATTTAAAGAGCTTGATTATCTATGGAGACGCTTATTTATTGTTGTGTAAAATATTGATGTGACAGCTGTTTATTGGAGCGATAAAATGACAGTTCCCTATTTTAGGGGCTAAAAGAACGGGCTTAGTCCGTGTCCTTTGGGATAAATAAAACTCTGAAAAGAAATCAAGGAAAGACTCGAGGGATAGACTATAGTTAATGGCTGACTAAACTAGTAAGTATCTAGTACAGTGTAGATATGTAACCCCAATCCCACAACGGGTATATAAAACATATTTTTCTCCTTATAATACTTTTCACAAGTATTCGTCTTTAATAATTCTCATAGGTTAACCAAGACATCTATATTCTTTAATTAGTATAGTGAAACCAATACCGCAACAAAATTGAAAATCCCCATTTTCAATACTACATCACCCTATGAGCCCAGCTTCTTCTCATAGCTAGCATCATTATTTTTTCCATTTTCCTTTTTAAGTGGAAGTAGTGTTTTCTCATTCTCTTGTTTCTAGCATATCTGCAGAATTTACTCACCCTTAAGGAGTCTCGCGGGTGTTTTAGGTACTTGGTGGCCTTAGCTTTGATACTTTTTCTCTATCCAACTAAAGATGGCTTGCTGGCACTTAGCCTGTGAAAATCATATTGAATGTATTCGAAGTTCTTTTAAATGTGGTCATAATTTAGGAAATTATACATTTTTAGATGATGCTTGCCTGGTACAAATACCAAATAAAACGCTCATTGATTTTGGAATATTCCTTGATGCCATTCAATATGGTACTGTGTCGTTCACAAATATTCCACAAAAAATCATGTATTGTTTTTGGTGGGACCTACGAAATTTGAGGTTTGCACATATTGGACTCTTTGTTACCCTATAATAGTTTTTATCAAACATGAATTAGCTACAAACTAGTTTGTAACTAATTCATACAACCAATCTAAAATGACATGTTTTTTTAATAGCATTAAGAACACATGTCGTTTTAGTAAACTGATTTGTATGAATGAACTGAAATCCAGGTTGTAGCTAATTAATTTCTATTTGTTTTTATGGATGTTTGTTATCGATAAGCATGTCATGTTACACGTTGATTAATTAGGTTATTATCTCACACATTATACTTCTTCAATTTTTGTAGTTTTTTTGGTCAAAACTTTCAAACAAGTACTTATATATGGGAAGACTGCTTCGCAGTTTTTATTTTGATCTATGGTTTGCTACTATTTTTGTACTTCATCGGTAATGTGCAAGTTAGTACTCGACATCTTTATTTTTTATTTTTTAAGATTCAGGACCGTAATTCATATAATTAATTAGCTAGGTGTGTGATCAAATAGTTTCTGTGTGCATAGGACACAGCATGCTCTTATGTACGGGGACAAATTAAGAATATTCCAAAAGGCCAACTTAAAAGTTTATGATGCCCAAAAGTTTCGATATATAGCTCTTACAATTAATAATATGTTGAAATATTCAAATTCGTCCTATATATGGTACTGGATAATTAATAGTTCTACTACTTAGTTAATAGTGTTTATAAAAATCAGAGGAACAATTAAATATAAAAATGTTTTTTAGTGATTTGATAAACCAAATTTGTGTAACAGACATACATACAAATAGAAACCGAGAAGGCAGCTAATAAGGCTAAAAAGTTGAAGGAGATTGAACGTGAAATGGGACTTATAAGAACAAAAGTAGAGTCTTGGATGGCTAGAAACTGTCTCCCTCACAAAATGAAAGAGTCGACCATTAGCTGCATACGACAGAGACTGAAAGAAAACAAAGATTTTGATATGGACAAACTCATCTCTCATCTTTCTAAAGATCTCGTAATAGAGATTAAGCATCATCTTTGTTTACCCTTACTACAAAGAGTGAGTCTTTTTTTTTCTTCCATTTTTTTTTAACACTAGTTGAATATCCCATACACCCTTCATATATATAATCATTTCTATAATATTGGGCTTGTTTGCAAGCTAGGTGGTTCCAAATCTTGAAAATCAAGGTGATCAAAATCTGCTGGAACGGATCTGTGAATCTCTCAAGCCAAAGTACTACAATGAGGACATCGACATTCTCCGGGTGGGAGAACCACTTACAGCGATGGTCTTCCCCACACAAGACAGTGTATGGTGCTTCAAAACCAGTAATAATGAGAATGGTGACAGCGCTGATCATTAGTCTATTGATACATTTAAGCTCTACAGAGAAGATCTTCTATGGTGGTTGAACTACTCCCCTTCGCACAAAAAAAATACTCTCAATTACCTCCACCAAAACTGTTAGAACCCACTCAAAAGTTGAAACCTTTGCTCTAACATCCAATGAGTTGAAACATCTAGTTCCCAAGCATACCCGAGTAGTAGAAGCTACAAAAGGGTTTGTACAAGGAGTTTTCTGGCACCTTAATTAAGGAAAACAAGAAAATAAATTTCTCCCAAAATGGTTAAGCATAACAGTACTAGCTATCTGTTGGAAAATTCAAGACTAGCTGTGCCACACACATTTTTAGCTTTTCATTGTTGATGTTAACGGTCGCCACTTTCAACATCTTGATCATGTTTTTGTTTTTCTAGTCATCTTAACTTGTACCTCCTATTCCCCATGTTTTTTTATACACAATAAATTAATTAAGCTAGTTTTACGGTTGAATTTTGATTTTTATGTAAGTATTTATGACTTGTAGTTTCGTAGTTTCGGCTATGATTTTTTTAGAGTTTTTTGCTCTGTAATGTAAGTGTGTTTACGCTCGTGATCATTCTTCAATAAGACTGGAATAATTCCCTTTCAAAAAAAAATGTATTGAATCATTTATATACGGAAAACTCTTCAAATATAATTAAATGCTATTAATTATGCTAATTTAATGGCTTTTTCTTTTTTTCTTTTTTTTTTTTTGGATAAAATCGTGTAGCATTTTATTCATACTCATCAATTGGACAGAGTAGTTTGCTTTGATACAATAGTTTCAGCAATACATTCAGGTGGTAAAGAAGTCCACAGCCTATCTATCATCTGTGTCGTGGCCATCCGTGCCAACATATGCGATGCATGGTTGGCCTCCCTTCTAATGTAAACCACTGTCCAGCAAGTTAAAGTCTGTATTTCCATCCGAATATCATCCACTAAGTGTCCTTTTCGGCTCCAATCTGGCTCAGTCGAATTCACTGCATTCACTAAATAACCGATTTTTTAAGTAAAAATTGATTCACTCTTAAAAAATTAGTTTAAAAATATATCTTAAAAAATTGGTTTAGTATTAAAATAAAAATGGTTCATGTCACATGTCGTAATATTAATGCACTTTTAAGAGTAATTCGACTTATATATATATAAGGAATTTATATCTAAACACCTTGAATAAGCACGCCAAAATTTTAAAATTCCTAAGTTTTTTTTTTTTTTTTGACAATATACTTATTGGGCCAATCGAAATGACAATAAAATCTCTGCAGTCAAAATTTTTTAACAGCCTTTAATCTATGTCAAAACGTACTGTTTTATCTTATTAAAATATTAATTTTTTTATTTAATTTTAAAATTTAAATCTTAAAAAAAAAAAAAACAAGGGATGGCCGAACCACTCAATAGGGGTTGGCCAGCCACCTCATTTTGCCTAGGAACTGACCTAAGGGGGTGGCTGAACCACCCCCAGGCAAAATGGGGTGGTCAACCACCCTTGTTCTTTTTTTATTATTTATTTTTAGATTTAAATTTTAAAATTAAATTAAAAAATATATTTTTTAATAAAGTAAAACAGTGTATTTTGACCCAGACTAACCGCAGTTAAAAACAATTGAAGGCATCAATTTTATTATAATTTCAATTAACCTAGAGAATAAATTGTAAAAAATCAAAAAAAATTAAAAATTTTAAAATTTTAACCTGCTTTACTTAAAATATTTAGATATAAATTCTCATATATATATATATATATATATATGTGTGTGTGCGCGCGCGCGATACTTACCCGTTCTCTAATTTTGTGTGTGTGTGTGATACTTACCCATTCTCTTATTTCCCACTTGTAATTGCAATATTGAGGTATTCGTCAATTAGCCAATTGTATTTTCTGTCATTATTATTTTTATGGGAAGCCACCACCAATTAAGTTTGATTGCATAATCTTACTCCCCACTTGCAATTGCAATATCGAGGTATTCGTCAATTAGTCAATTTTATTTTCTGTCATTATTATTTTTATGGGAAGCCACCAATTAAGTTTGATTTAAGTTTGAAATCTATTAAATTTTCATCGGGTACTGAGAAAGACAAAAAAAAAAAAAAAGACTCGAGAGATAGACTACTGTTGATTAGACTTTAAAAGAAGTAAATTTGATTACAATAATTACAATTAATACTGAAATGAAATCTTATAATATAAAATCGAATATCTCGTAATAAGGTGAAATCCCTGGTTTGCAAGAAGATGTTTATTTACTGCTTTGTAAAATATTAACGTGACAGCTGTTTATTGGAGAGATAATGACAGATCCCTATTTGAGCAGCTAAAAGACCTCTAGTCAGAAAAGATGAGAAATTAAAAAAGAGTGACGATAAATATTCAATTTTTTATTTAATTTTTTTTATTTTAAAAATAAAGTAAAATTTAAAAAAAAATGTCTAAAATAATAATATATATTTTTTTGTTTTACTTTTTATTGATTTTTTAATAAATAAAAATTACATTTTTTTAAGAAAAAATGGTCATTTTTAACAAAAAATGACCATTTTTATGTTAAAAAAATGGAATTTTTATTTTTTAGAAATCATGGTGTTTAGGGTTTTTCTCATCTTTTTGGGATGCTAAAAAAATTTACAAAAGTGCTAATTTTTACGATCATTATGTGATATATTGGGCCGACCAGATTTGACGCCGACTGTATTTTCATCTTTTCTCTTACCCCTCCTCCCCTTGTAGCGGCTTTGTTCCGCCTCTCCCAAGATTATTTTATTTACTTTGTTGCTTTTGTTTTGCACGTTGATCAATAAAAATAAAATAAAAAAAGACTTGACTTTGGAATGAGTATTGACTTTTCATCGGTTGCCGAGAAAGACTTGAGGGATGCCTGTGAAAAAAACAAAAAAGAAAGACTTGAAGATAACGAATCTATATATAAATGCTGCAGTACTTGCTCTTGCTTATTCGTTGCAGCTGCAGAGTCTCAAATCCTACAACAAATCCAATTGCTACCCCTCTTTGCTCTGTCCAGATCCCCAATCTCCACTGATCTCCTCGAGTTTATCAGGTTCATTTTACTGTTCATATAACTTCTAAGGGGACACAAATTATGTACTAATTTTTTATTACTTATTAGTTGCAGCTGCATGCAGAGTACTAATCTTATATCCTACAACAAATCCAATTGCTGCGACTCTTTGCTTTGTCCAGCTCCCCAATCTCCATTGCTCTCCTAGAGTTTATCAGGTTCATTTCACTGTTCATATAATCTCTAAGGGTACACAAATTACGTACTAATTTTTTATTACATTTCCTAAACAACCGAACAATTTTTTTTTGGGCTCCTTTTATATACCCATGAAATATGTATCTAATGCCAAGCATTAATGTTTTCTTGGTCTGAGTATTTGCATCGAGTATGCTATATATAAGCGATTTTACAAAAACCTTTGCTGCTTCATATCATCATGTCTTTTATATATATATATGGTGCAAGGTTGCACCCCTTTTTTATTTTTTTTGTGGGAATTTTTTTTTTTTTTTTGAAATTGGATTCCCATCTTTCATTACTCAAAAAATACTTAATCGTCACTTACAATACCGTGAAGATAAACAGGAATATCATCTACCCACATGTGGTCCCCCCTATGGATAATGTCATTCGTGCTAGTCTATGAGCAACTGTGTTAGCTGATCTCTTTAGATGACTAAATTCCCAGTTTGGCTCCCCATGTAGTACAGTTTTGGCGTCTTTTATCAGATGCCCATACCTTGTCCAACACCTACCTTCCTGCCTGAGTGCTTGGATGATTTCTAGAGAATCCCCCTCCAACTTGACATGCGTAAGCTCCAGTTGGCGCCCTATATCAATAGCACACCACGCACCTTATGGGTCACACTTTCGAAGTTTTTTCCATTTTTGTAATTACTCTTTAAAGTTTAAAAATGGTCAATTAAATGGAAAAAATCTTCTTCATTTCAAATCCCTTCTATTTTTTCCGGTTAATGTAATTACGCCACACATGCACGATCTCTCTCTCTGGTGTCCCTGGTTCATGCTTGTTTCGTCCATCACCATATTAAGCTCAGCCACTTTTGTTTTCGCCATCTGTACCAGCACATCAGGATGAGTGAATCTCCCTTCATGTATCATAGTATTCCTGCGCAGCCACAACATCCTTCAAATCCCAGCAAATAATTGGACCTCCTCCTCATTCCCACGAAGCATGACATCCTCCAATAAATTAATAAAACCCAGTCCATCCATGGTACTTTTCTGAAAAAATTTGCAGCTAACACTCCACGCATCCATAGCTGAAGAGCGCTTTCATAAAATGTGAATCGGCGACTCCACCTCCCTCTCGCAAACCGGGCACTTTGGGTCATCTATTATTCCCCTCCTTTGGGTCATCTATTATTGAATGTCTTGTCCTACGTATTTACCCTACCAATTAATGAAAGACTTGAGGGATAGACTATGTATGGAAGATATCGCATCGTACAGTAGTCCTAAAATCCTACGTACTATAAACCCACTCTCCGCCACTCTTTGCTTTGTGCAAAACCTGGTCTCGCTCGTTCAGTCGCTCAACTTTATTAGCTAGGTTCGATTCACTCTCATATAAGTACAGTACACATTCTCTTTCTCTCTAAAGAAATGCATATTTAGATCTATTTATTGTTATGTTTAGTATATGTAATTCTGATCATCCTTATGATGTACGTAGTGCAGTTTCACAGTGAAATTGTTTTTGCTTCTGCACTGAAAAAATTATTATTATTATTATTTAGGAATTTTGTAGGCTAGGCTACATATTTTGGAGGTTGAGGCCAGTCATATTTTGGATCCCTTTTATTAATTAAATATCTATCTAATGCCTGGAATTGTTTTCTCGGTCTTACCATTTCTATTGAAATTGTTAGAAGTGTTTTTTTTTTT
The DNA here is from genome assembly GCA_013348765.1 of Carpinus viminea. Classification (NCBI taxonomy): domain Eukaryota; kingdom Viridiplantae; phylum Streptophyta; class Magnoliopsida; order Fagales; family Betulaceae; genus Carpinus; species Carpinus viminea. The sequence goes on from CP054673.1 coordinate 1,414,411, forward strand.
AAAACTTTATTTTTCATTATCATTCATGTCTTTAATTATGCTGCCCAGTTTGCAGTGAAAATGATTTATGCTTCTGCCCTGAAAAAATACCTATGTTGCACAATATGGGGAGGTTGCACTTAGAAAATAGATGAAAAATAGTACTGTGTCTCATCAATTTTCCATTTTTTTAGGAATTACCAAAATTCAGCTTTTTAATTGTGACAGCACTAATAGAAGTTCGTGGGGTCTATGGACGTTGATTCTTCATCTTGGAGGTCAAATATGAGTCAAGGAGACCATACGCTAGAGAGTCAGCAGAGGTTAGCATGCATCTTCGTAATTCTTTTAATCTTCTTCCTATGAGCTAATTAACTATCTACGTATTTTATTTTATTTTTCCTAGTCAATATAGAGGGAGGGGGAGGGGACCAGGGGCAATGGGAGATTACACACAATTTAGGGAGGGCAACCTAACAAAAGAACGAAAACAATCCAAATAATGGCACAATAAGCAAAGAACGAAGAATGTGAAATGGGTAAAATAAATGACCCAAATCATAAAATCAAAAATCAAAAAATCAAAACGGCCATTAAGGCCGCAAATAGAGACAAAGCAAAGGGATCTGAAAAAGAGCCCTCACTAGAAACGAAGTAGCAAAGCATACACCGAACAAGATTGAATGGAGCTATAAATAGTCTCCACCGAGAAATAATAAACACAAGAGGATGGACAGAATTAGAATTGCGATTTTGTATAAATAATTTATATTTTTAAAAAAATATTGTAAATTGTAAAGTATTTAGTATTACAATTTAAATCAAAATTAATATTTTGCATTATAATAATTTGATAAAAAAATTACTTTTTAGCATATTTTATCAGATTTTAAAAAATAACAATTTTAAAATTTCAAACGAACCCTAAAGCTAATGCCCACACAAAACGACAACCAAAAAATAAAGGCAAATACTAAAAAAAACAACAAAAAAGACCGGCGGATGGAGACAGAGTAGGGCGAGACGAAGGCAAGCGCAGTGGAGGCGCTGGCTGGCGCGTGTTGTCCACGCACAAGTGCGTGGGGGGTCACACAGTGGCATGTGAAAGAACAACATGGTCGCGGGGAACAGCGAGAGATAGATGATGGACCGAGGAATCTTGTGGGGCGCGTTGGAGGCTGAGATAGACGGAAGAGACGAGATCGGGCTTCGGAGAACCACAATTTAGGCACCAACATAGACCCATGCGAAGAACACCAGAGGACGGCTGATGGCAGCAGAGATGGCCAGAGAACAAGGAAGAATAATTTGAAAGGGAGCAAAACATGCACCCGAACGCTGCTGGTAATGGAGGAAAGCCATCAAAGGCAATGAAAACCCAAAGAAAAAAGAAAAATAGAAAAAGGAAGAAGCAAGGGAGGAACAAAGGCGTGGAAAGAAAAGGAAAGGGAGGAGTATGGAGACAAATAATCTAGAATATTAAAAAAAAAATAATAAAATAAAAAATTTCGCTGCTGAACTACCACCCCTTTTTGACATTTCCCATCAACTTCAAAACTCCTCATTTCAAAACTCTTAAACTTTAATTTTTATCAAACTTTAGAACCTTCCATTAAATTTTAAAGATTAAAAGTTAAACAATAACGTTTATATCTCTAATTTTTTTCTTTTATTTTTATAAATTTAAATTTATTTTAATTTTAAAAAAAATCACAATGTAACCTACGATTGGGCCACCTTATAATATATTGTTTTTTTTTTAATAAAAAAAAAATTGAAGGGTAATTTGATCTTTTTAAGAGTTTTAATAGCAAAAATTAATGAAGGGGTCCAAAGTGATAGAAATTGAAAGTTCAGATGTCCAAATGGGTGGTAGTTTAAGGGTCCAAAATAAAGTTTTCTTTAAAAAAAATATAACTAACAGAATAAAGAAATAATTCAACAAAATTTTATTACGTATTTTAAAACATATAAATATAACTTACAATTAATTTTGTCACAACTAACGTTAATTCAATTGTCATCTCAAACTAGAGAACTTCGAAGTCTCTAAGAAGAAAATGATGAACAAACTCAAAGCAAGGGAACATGGTATGTTTGGCAAAGGAGTGGACTCAACCGTATCAAAAATTTCAAAAAATTCTTCTCAAAATCAATCCAACATTTTTACTTTTTATATCACATCAATAATTTTTTTATTACTATTCAAATAAAAAAAAATCATTACAAAACAAATTTTTTTACTTTTTTTCACATCAATCAAACCTCTTTCAATTCCAGTTCACTCCTTTGCCAAACATAGGGGAGATTTTATTACAGTTGACCAATTTTTTAAAAGAAAGAAAATAATATAAAATAGAAAAATGTGGCAGATTTCATATATATATATATATTATATTATATTATATTATATTATATGTGGCAGATTTCATTTTATAAATCAACTCTTATATTTGTGAATTTATGTGAACTCCATAAATTTAATAAAATATATATATCAAATATAAGGAACTTATTAAATATTAACTCCTAATATTTATCATAAAAATATGAACTCATTCTTTCTTTGTTGTATTTATCTCGATCAGGAATTCAGATGAAGGAGCTTCCATACTTAAGTGGCAAGCGATATTTCTAGTGTTGTGCGGGATTGGAGTACTATGTGTGGACCCTTTGTTCTTGTACCTTCCTGTGATCAACCAAGATGACAAGTGTCTTACGTTAGATAGAAAATTAATGATCACTGCTCTTTGTTTGCGGTCGGTCTCCGATATGATTTATGTTGGGAATATCATTTTGGGATATTATAATCGTAGACATGGAAGAACCGGGTCAAGTCCATCTAAACCTCGGGAAATAGTAGAGATGTATTTGAGGACGTACATCGCAATTGACATCCTTGCTCTTCTTCCAATCCCACAGGTAATTAATTAGGGAAACATTTTTGCTAATTCCAAATTGTACGTTTTTTGTGAAAATTTCTTGTTCTTTTTGAAGTGCATGCTTTAAGGACACAAAGAGGATTCTATCATAGTGATATTACGCTTTATATGTTAAGCATAAGATATGTGGATTCACTCCCACTCCAAAAGGGTTTTGGGTTATTGATGTTCACTTCATTTGGCTCCTCTCCAAAGCCTGTGTCACTTTTAGAACTTAAATTATAAGGTGGTCATGCACAATCGACACATTGATTTCATGAGAGTTTAGATTGTCCATAATAGTTGCAAAGAAAAGATAATTATTGAGTTGGAAGGTTTAATGGTTGTGTGGCTTTGGTTTTTTTGAACATGTATAAGGGTCATTTTCAGCAATTTCGTTTGGGTTTTTTTTTTTTTTTTTTCAGCAATTTCTTTCCCTGTATTAATTAGTTGATCTTACACACACTGGTTGTAATTTGTCCAGGTTTTAGTTCCAATTATTGTTTCAAAAATGACAAGTTCGGAGTTTTTTCAAGTAAGGAAGTTCTTAAACGCCTGTCTTCTGCTGCAATATGTGCCAAGGGTTCTTCGAATCTACCTATCATGGACGACACATATCGACAGTTCCAAAGAACAGATCTCTACACATATCAAAGAACAGATCTCTTCACGTATCAAAAGTACCAAAGGACAGATCGCTAAAAGAATATGGATTATTAAAGCTGCATTCTATATTTTTCTATATATCCATGCCAGCAATGTAAGTTTCATTATCTCATCTTAATTAATTTTTTTTTTTTTTAAAAAAAAAAATTCTTATTTCAGTTTCGCTTTAATAAGTCTGGTTTTTCTCAAAGTTTCCTTGGATTTCTTTATAAAACTTTACATTTCATATGAAAATACCTTGATAATTAATTAATCACAAGCATGCATTGTGCTCATTCATTTTTTCAATAGTGTTATTTAGTAAATTGTTATATTATTGTCATACAATTTGATAGTGTATGTGATAGTCATTGAATCAACACTTCAAAAAAAAAAATTTAAAAAAAAATTAAAAGCTAATTTTTACTACCACTTCATCACACTAATATATTAAGAAATATTACATAACAAATCCAATCAATCCAGCATAATAAAATAGAGATTACAACACTCATGTATATGCCTTAAAACTTGAGTTCAAAGCAAATTAAGAAATACAAAAATATCTATTTTCTAAAAAAACTTTAACATTCTCATTACAATCTACGTACAGCAGTCTAACAAAACCAATACCGCAACAAAATCCCCATTTTTAAATACTATAACTCCCTAGCTATGAGCTCAGCTCCTTCTCAAAATCATCTAGTACGTACTATATTACTATTTTTTCCATTTTCCTTTTAAATGGATTTTTATTTTTTTTTATTTTTTAGCATATTCTTTAAGAGTCTTGCTGGTGCATGTTTTAGGTAATTGGTGGCCTTTGGTACATTTTCTCTATCCAAAGAGAGACAGCTTGCTGGCACAAAGCTTGTGAAAAGCATAACGGATGTACCCATAGTTCTATTAAATGTGGTCGCAATTCAGGAAATTACACATTTTTAGATAATGCTTGTCCGGTGCAAACACCAAATACAACGCTCTTTGATTTTGGAATATTTCTTGAAGCCCTTCAATCTGGTACTGTGTCATCTACAGATATTCCACAAAAGCTCATGCACTGTTTTTGGTGGGGCTTTCGAAATTTGAGGTTTGCACATATTAGACTCTTTGTTGCTCCAATATAGTTTTTCTCTTTTTTTTTTTAATTTTTTTTTTTAAAAAAAAAAAATTCAAGAAACATGTCATGTTACATTTACTTAGTGAAAAGCGATTGAAAAGAGAAAAACCCGTCTTCTTATTGAGTCTTTATACACATAAAGGAGTATACCCCAAAAAAAAAATTAAAAATTAAAATTAAAATTAAAAATTACTTTTACAATTATTTTATAAAGTTGACATGGTAGTTCCATCCAATCATTCAATCAATTATTGTTATGAAAAATAATTGATTAAGACTATCACGTCAATCTTTTAAGATAAAAAGATATTTTATAGTATTTCTTGGTTTTTTTTTTTTTTTTCCTTCTTATTAAAAACCACTAGTTAATAAATTTGGATGATCTCAATAATTAAAATAAGGTCCAGTACAAATTTAATCCTCAAGTTACTGAAAATTGATTTTTTTTTTAAAAAAAAAAACTAAATCTGAGAGTTAATAGAAAACTCTAAAAGGGAAATAATATAAATTTAAAAGTGTTTTAAGAAAACCCAAAAAAGTACAGAAGTCCTCAAATCATTAAGAAAACCCTAAAAAAAGTCCAGATATTAAAAATAAAATTAAAAAAAAAAAAAAAAAACACACCACCTAGGCATCACATGGTCCCACGTCAAACGTTATTTGTAATGAAAAGTCTCGGGTGTTGTAGGACATTTGTTGAACCATATATGCAATGAACATGACAATAAAATAGGAATTCGTATACTGTCCACTCCCACGCATTGATTAATTAATTATGTTATTATCTTCTCATACATTAATATAATCTCCAATTTTTGCAGTTCTTTTGGTTCGAACCTTCAAACAAGCACCTACTTTTGGGAAAACTGTTTCGCAGTTTTCATTTCGATTTATGGTTTGTTAATGTTTTTGTTCTTCATCGGTAATGCCCAGGTTGGTGCTCAACTTTGTTTTTTTCTTAATTACATAGTTTAAGTGTGTGATCAGAATCAGATCAGCTGATTTTTGTATGCATAGAATAGAAAGGACATGCACCAGCTGTAAGTACTGGGACAATCTAAGGCTATATATATATTGCAACTAAGGCTAATTTAGATACATAAATTGCCTAGCTACTTGACCCACTCATTTCGGACCCAACCAGCTAGTTGGCTTCTGCTAAGGGTAGACTCAATGGTCAATAACTCTATTAAATTCTCTCCTACCAAAGTCAGACCATAAATTGGAATAGAATAGTTGGAATTTCGAGCATGAAAGTAAGCTCGGAAGACTTCTTTGATTTCTAACCACTATTGACCCCCCCGAATTAATTACGTTCATTTTTCATTTTGAAAAATATTCAATTAGTTATAGTGAATGAGCATTTTCTTTCCCTAAAAAAATGAAAAGACAAAATACCCATCCATTATAAATAATTTCATATTATCTAGTTCATTTGAACTGGGAAGAATCTTGTTCCCCCTTCACACAATGTTAAAAAAATATTTTGTCTTACATTTTTTTACTTTGGCACCTCAAAAAATATTGTTATATATACAATCTATGCCACCCCTAGACAATCTAAGTCAAATGGTTAAGAATTAAAGTTATGCCTATGAATGCAAGAGATGCTATGTTCTATGGACGTCCTATGGACACAAATTCCTTTATGATGCCCACAAAGTTGACACTTGACACTCTCCTACAACTTGATAGTTCGTTCTATTTTTGTATGGTTAATAGTTCTAGTACTGACATGAACCTTTTTAATCCCTCCACCTCCTCTCTTTTCCACTCACCCCTTTACCTTTTTTCTTTTTCTTTTCCTCTCTATACCTTGCTACAGTACATGGTTTAAGTTTTTCTCCCGTGTATAGGATATTGTACCAAGATCAATTATTGTTTTAAGGAAGACACTGCCACAAGTATAACTTCAATTGTTAGTTGTGCAAGCTATTACAAGGGAGGATTAAGGCACGAACTAGCAAAAAATGTTCGGCCTTCTCTCTATGGGGAAAAGGCATTAAAAGTTTCCTTCTTAAGTTTAGACTTGGTAATTTGTATTTTTTCTATTTTTCGAAAGGTTAATAAGAGTTTAAAATTTTCTACATATACTAAATTTTGTATAGAAGTCTTGTGGATTCAAAAATATCTGAAATTTGACAACATATTTTATTAAATAGTATTTTTGATAGTTAAAAGTTTTTAATATACTACGATATTAGTTATGAGAAGGTCAATAGTATATATTAGTATTAATGATTAAATTCATCATTTTTTTGTAATTTGATAAACCAAACTTGTGCAATAGACATACATGCAAATGGCAGCTGAGAAGAAGAAGAAGATTAGACGCAAAATGAAGCCTATCAGATCAAAAATAGAGTCTTGGATGACTAGAAACAACCTCCCTTGCAATATGAAAGAGCGGATCATCAACTGCATACAACACAGATTGGAAGAAAATAAAGATTTTGATACCGAGAATGTGATCTCTCATCTTTCCGAAGATCTTATAACAGATATTAAACGCCATCTTTGTTTACCCCTGCTAAAAAAAGTGAGTCTTTTTTTTTTAATTTCCTTTTAAGCAATATATATATATATATATAGTTGTTTGTTTTGAAAACTATAATCATTTTTCTTGGGAAGAAATGTAAAAATTAAAAAAAAATAAAAATAAAAATCATAAAAGTTGGAAATATGTAAACTTGTATATATAAAAATGGATAGCAATATATATGATTTTATTTTAAATGAGTTGAATTGATATTTAAGGTGCAGTTGTTCATGATCCAAGAAACCAATTTTAGCATTGATGTTGAAGACCGTTAATTGACATGCATTTTTTTCTTTGAAGAGAGTAAACTAACGTCGATGATAAAAGTGGCTTGTATATGATTTTGTGTTTGGTGTATTTACTGCCTACTGAATTACAATTGCTGTATTTATAATCTCATAAGATATACAAGTGGTTTAGATATCTACATCTAATACATACACGTAGTCTTAGTCATAGTGTTCTATTGCTACAAGGATATTATGATAAGATTGTTTGACTATCTTGATCTGTAGCTTCTAAGACTTTATTTTCATCTTGAACTTCAATTTCATGCTTATCTTTATATGATCTAATAGCTTGGTCATTGCAAGTTGGTTTAGTACTTGACAGTTGAATATCCATATATACACCCTCATACAATCATTCTATATTGGACTTCTCATTATTCTTCTCGATTGTTTGCAAGCTAGGTGGTTTCGACTCTTGAAATTCAAGGTGATCAAAACCTGTTGGAACGGATCTGCGATTCTCTCAAGCCAGAGTACTATGAAGAGAAAATCTGCATTCTCAAGAAGGGAGACCCAGTTACTGCGATGGTCTTCACCATGCAAGGCAGTGTATGTTGCTCCAAAACTAGTAATAATGAGAATTGTGACGGTGCTGATGATCATGAGTCTATTGATACATTTGAGCTCTACGGAGAAGAACTTCTACAGTGGTTGAAGCACTACCCCTCAGACAAACAATGGCTCCCAAACTCCACCAAAACTGTCAAAACCCACTCAAAAGTTGAAGCCTTTGCTCTAACGGCCAAGGACTTGAAACATTTGGTTCCCAGGCATACCCGAGTAGCAGAAGCTACAAAAGGGTTTGTACAAGGAATTTTCCCGCACAATTTAACTAAGGAAAAGAATGACGAAAATTTCTCCCAAAATGGCTAAGCAGAACCGTACTATCGTTCTTTTGGAAAATTCAAGACCAGCTGTACCACTTACTGTTGTTCAAAAGCAGTAACTTGTTCTGTTGTTCAGAAGGTATTTGTGTTAAGTTGTATACTCCACTGGTTTGTCCGTGATAGAGTTTGCTAGTTGTTTGAATTCTTAATGGTGAAGGTAGAATTAGGAAATGAATAACAGATTGTTATCTACGTACTGAATGTATGTCTTTGGTTTTTCAATGTTAATGTTAACGGTCGCCACTTTCAACATCTTGATCATGTTTTTGTTTTTCTAGTCATCTTCATTTCTAGTTTTATTTTTGCATGATATCTTTATTAGTTCTTCATATGAAATTCCCTTTCATAATCTTTAATTGCATAGGGTATAGGGTTTAGGGGTTTATGCATTGACCCTCTCATATAATTATTGGATATTAGAATTTTATCATTATTCTTCCTATATGTATTTAAACCAGTAAAGAAGGTTGAAAAGAAGATTGTTGAGCAACTTTTGCAATGTTTTGCTAGAAACGCCCAACACTTCACACTTTTTATCAATTGTAGGCTAGCTAGATGGATAATCTCCCCAACTAAAACCCCAAAAACTATGCTAATAATTAATAATGATCAATCCAAGCAAAGAAATTGATCCTCATGGTTTTCACATGCTAAATGCAGGCGCAAATTAACTAAGGGCCTATTTGAGATTGTGTTTAAAAGGTTTAAAAATGATTTTAACACTTAAAAAGTTCGTTTAAAAAAAAATTATTCATTTGATAAAAAATTAAAAACGCTTTTAAGGGTCTAAAAATCCTATAAATGATCAAAAAGCATTTTTGGTAAAAGCAAAAAATGAAGCTTTTACCTAAAAGCTCTTTTTGACTTAAAAGCTCTATTTCTCAAACATAATCCCAAACAAATTCTAAGATTACACATAAAAAAATGAGCAATTTTTTTTTAAACGATTTTGATGCAACAAAGGAATATTATTTAGTTTGGCTACAATGAATATAGATCGAGCTCTTTACCTTAATATTTTATTTTCTTGTTTTAATAAAATTTTCAAAAAAAATAAAAAACAGGGGAGAGTGATTGGCTGGTCATATGCAACCTCAATTATCAAGGTTTTGATCAACGTGCAAGTTTTACTACGGTTTTATTTTTTATTTTTCTTTTTGCTTTGACTTTTTATTTCTTGACTTACCCCATGTGGCTCGGATTTTGTCAAATAGCTTATTAACTTCTAAAAAGTGATTAAACATTATATGAAGTAAGCAAATAAATATATGTCTTTATCTTTAAAAATGTTGACTAATTTGTTAATGGGTTATATCAGCACTAGGATATTACATATGACACTTAGGATTAAAAAATAAAAATTATTATAAAAATATTAAAAACCTTCATGACTTCCTATGTGCTATTGCGATATCAATGTCTTCGTCAATATATTAGAAAATTGCTTTTTTAAAAAAAAAAAAAAAAAAAAAATAGGAATCCATCAAGTTTGCACTACCAATATTTGAAATAGATTAAATTTTTAAAGAAAGACTCGATAGGGAGACTGTAGTGATCGATATAGCTAGCTAGTAACCTATGAGAATATAGCTAGACTACTTTCTTTTTTCTTTTTCTTTTTTTTTTTTTTTTAAAGCAGCTAGAGTATTATTAATTGTTCATTACTTGTTTTTATTTTTTCTAAGTGAAGAAGGCAGGTGAGAATAAACCTTCTACGAGGGCATGACCATTGTAATACTTATATATGTTGAAAGTCGAATATATATAAGGGGCATAAATAGTAGGAATTGGAGGCACTTTTTCAAGTTAGACTCAAACTCAGTACATCAATAAAACTAAATACAACTAATACTAATAGGATTAAGCATTTCATTTTTTAGAGTTAAAACTTTCATCCTAATACATGTCTACTGACTTTAATGATTTTCTTAAAAGCCACTAAATCACCACCATTTATGGTTAATTGGTTCAATACTTATACATGCGTCTACACTTCTAAAATTCTGCAACAAAGCCACTCTCTCCCATTCTACGCACTTATAAAATCCTACAACAAACAATTAATGAGGCTGCATTTGTTGTCTTTACAAAAGAGTTAATGAGTAAGCTTAGCTAGCGAATATATATATATATATATATATATGTATGTATGAAAGGGCACGAGTCTCATAGACAACTCTCTAATATTGAAGGGTAAAAGATTGGGTTTACACCTTGTCCTTATTGGATTTAAACTTTTTTTCAAGGTATTTACAGTACAATTTTAGCTGGCGGAGTTGACTTAAGAATAAATTAAACTTTGTTCAGTGGGTAAGAAAAGAAACTAAATTAAAGAAAAGTAATGGTATTCTCCACAGTTCACACTCATTGTAGAATATAGTCAATGGTTGAGTAAACTAGTAAGTATCTATAAGAACAGCAAAAGTGATTCATTACTTGCATCTGCCGTTTCTCACGTTCTAAAATCCTACAACAAATCCACTCTCCGCCATTACTCTTTGCTTTGTCCAAAACCTACTCTCCCTCCCTCGGTTACTCGACTTTATAAGGTTCAATTCGATCTCTTATATATATATATATATATTATACACATTCTCTCTTTTTCCCTAAAGAAATACATTTTTATAACTATTTATTGTTTGCTCTTATTACATTTGGTGTATGCAATTCCGATGATCTCTTATAATGTGCAGTATTTTTTTTTTTTTTTGGCCATTAATTTTCTAGGAATTTTGTAGTAATGATAAACTTTCTCTGCGTAACGATTAATAAAAGAAAAAAGAAGCGATATTGTTTAATTGTCTTAATTAGTTTGGACGTGTCACATGATCAGTGGCATCGATCAATGGAACATGCACGGGAATAAGGGAAGAGGTCGAGCCAATAACATCAGTTTCCTCAAGTTTTATCTTTGGCGCCGGTCAAGTGTGCCAAATCACCCTAAAGGTTTTTTTTTTTTTTTTTTTTTTCTGGAAAAGGACAACATACCATACTCATTTATTGATAAAACATTGTGAGCAAAAGCTCTTACAAACAGAACAAAAAAACTCTGAAAGCAAATCATAACCGAAGCTAAAGTTATATACGTCAACATCAAACCAATCAGCCATAACCAAAAGTATCCGCTAACCCATGACTATACATCAAGTTTAATATCAGATCTACACCAAACAAATACAATCCAATACATAGGTATCGCTTATTCCTCAGCCTTAAGAGCAAAATTCTCATGCTGAAACTCATCATCCTCAACATGAAAGCCAAGAAATTGTTCACATCTACAACCCAAGGTTTGGATCAAAGCAAAAATGAGCAAATCAAAGAGAAATGATAGAGCCTTATTACAAGCAGAACATGAATGAAAATGTACAAGAAAATAAAGGGATAAAACGAAAACACAAGCAACATCGAGGAAAAAACAGAAATACAAGAAAGGAAATTACCAACAATACAAGGAAAAAAAACACACAGACATACACTATGCGGATAACAGTAGTCGAAAGGAAGCCGATCGCGTGCAAGCCTGAAACCAACGCAAAAGGTGGCGTTGAAAGCTCATTGTGGTGGGGACGCGAGAAAAGACCCAGCAACGGACGATGAGCAGTAGAGCGAACTCAAAGGAGATCACCGGCACACACAAAATAATATGGAGGGAGAGAGTTAGAGTGAGTTCCCCAAGGGAAGTATCCGCAAAGTGTGTCAAACAAACAAAAGCAACAGGATAACAACACACCAATGAAACGGTAATCAAAAAAAGAGGTAACGGAGATAGGGGCATCAAGTAAACTACTAGCACCCGGTGCGAAGAGGACAAGGGGAGAAGAGAAGCAGCCAACGGTCATCCCTCCTCCCCTAGCCTAGAGTTACCTTGTACGACTGCTTAAGGTTATTTTCTTTCCTCTATTATTTACTTCATTTTCTAGAAGAGAATATGAACCAGATGAAATGCTCATGCTCAAATAAACAAAATCATAATTAATGTTGATCAGAATTTCACAAGAATTGGTACTGATCTCGTTCAGGTCGGAGGCCAGTGGAGAAAAGGGTTAAAATAATATCGTGGACAAATGCTATGAGAGAATTATAGTTATTATTGCCCAACAGCATTTGATGAGGAGTAGGTGACTCATATAAACGGGTATTGAAAATGAAAGTTTGACATAGCAATATAGGCTCTGGGACCAACAAAAGTGAATTTCATCACCAAAACCAAAGCAATGGACTTGAAGAACAGTAGTAATCTTTAGGAAGTTATCAATGTCATCTAAAGGCTAACATGGAAATTCAAAGTTAAGCTGTGTATGTGACAAATAACAATATCTACAAGCACCTATCAATCACAAAGAAGAAATTAATAATACTCATGCAACTTTAGAGTAAATCGACTGGTATATGATATAGTAAGTCACCCTTACCTCCTTCCACTGGCCACATCGGTTATCTCAGCTCTGGCAGGCACAACAGACTTGACAAATGACTCCAGGACTTGACTTGCCCAAATAACCGGAATGTGCGCAGCGCCACAAACAGATAGAATTTCCTCTTGCATATCAGCCAACTTTTCCCACCCACACTCAACCGCAAGATCTCCTCTAGCAATCATCACCCACAGAGGAATGGGAGACTTCATTGCTTCCAACAGCATGAGAGGCAATTTCTCATAAAATTGCCTCTTGGATCCGCATGAGTGATTGATACAAGAATCACGGAGATACTAGTTCCCTGGATTACTCCCCAAATCTTTCCATCATCAAAAGCAATGGGATCTCCAATTTTGACAGAATCAAATAGAAAGCCAGAAGAACAACCTATTCTATGAGCACCACATGTTGGCCCAGGCAATTCATTCTGTTCACATAAGCTATCTCTGGATATTACTAGTAAGTCTCCAACTCTCAATCTTATAAACGGCTCTATGGCAGGGACATCCAACTCGTCCAATATGGAACTCCCCATTTTTTTTCTCTTAACATGCAATTTAGTTCCAGATTCAACATAAGCAGTCCTAGTACACTCAGCAACATACCCAGTGCCAGAAAAGACATCAAACCTCTTAGAAATCTTAAGCATCCATTTCCTTCCCCTAGCATCATGGAATCCCACACTATCACCTACCTGGAGCATGCTCGGAAATTTTTGGTTATCTATGAATAGAACTGCATCAGGAGTTAAATGAGCAGGAGGAGGACCAGTGCCTTTATGACACAGCCACACTTGACCAGGGAAGCTCACATTTCCGGTAGCATTTTTCTTGGGAGATATCTTCACCATACATGGACCAGGCATCAGTTTGCCTGTTCGGAGCTCAGGTCCAGCTAAATCCATGAGAATTTGACATGGTTTCTCCAGCTTTTGAGAGCTTCTTTTCACTCTTCTGATTATCTCTCTCCAAACACTTGGGCTTCCATGTGCGCAATTAATCCGTATAATAGAGGTCCCCATCTTGATAAGGTTGGTTATAACTTATAAGTGTATCAATCTCAATAGCTTCTTGGCCAACTGTTACCATTATATGAGTAGTTATGTCATCTTGTAGGGGGCCCAATAATAACTCACTATTAGACGATGCCTTCTTCTTCATTGTATGTACTGTGAACTTCTCGTTCTTTTGTTGGTCTTGTGTTTTTTGAAAGTCAATCCCTGGAGCAGTATTCTCTTTGATCTTCTCGGAGTTAGATTTCAAATCTTCTAGCAATTGGATGCCTGAAGTAAGACTTCCAAGAACATTAGAATCGATTGTCTCCAAATTGAAAAGACCAACAGGAGAGATCTTCTTGGAGCTTCTCTAGATCAAGACATTTCAGTGCCAGGTAATGTATTAAATTTGTTGCACTGACCAAGTAATTTCTGCGAGGTAAAAAAAATATATTGCATATTTAGAATGTGCTTACAAAACAAGAAACTTGAAGTATACAGGAAATATATATGTCAAGAAAGAGTAAACAGGAGCTGATTTTTAAAAGAAAAAGATATTAGCCTATTTGCTCTGTGAATATTTTCCCCTGTTCTGCAATGTATTGCCTCACACAGTAAATTAATTTGACCAAATTGCAAAAACAGATGCTGAAAGTTATTAGGATGATCAAGAAATTAACGAACCTCTTGTTCAGACCGATATAAAACATTCAAACCATCAATGTAGTCGCTTAAATTATTTAGTTACCGGAGTGATAAATGGTACAGGATGAGGATACTAGTAGTCCACAAATGGTTGAATTTGGGCCACAGCACATCCATGTAAAGGACCATTAGTCTAATAATACAGATGCAGATGCCTGTAATATACAACTAGATTAAAAAGACGAAAAGTAGAAAATCTTGAGTCACCCTGAAAAATATTTGAAAAAAATAATAATAAAAAAGAAGAAACTTTCTCGTATTAGATATTCCAATGAAAAGTTCCTGTAAAGTACATCTTCAATGGTTTACGACATTATCGAGTGGAGGCATATTGTAGGGTCAGCTATTTAGGTGTCCCCAGACAACATTTTACTCCAGACGTTTTTTACTAAAAGAAAAAATGCTAGATGTACCTATGGCATAGTTCAAGCCGTGAAGCATTGCATTGTTCTGATGCTAATACATGTAAGCGAACTGCCTTTAGCTTGTCAAGAAGGGATCCTCGGTTTCTTGGGTGTTCAGAACTTGGATAAAAGTAGGCTTGTGAACTTGAACTAGATGCAAGAGCTTCCACATCTGGATCCTTGGAATGCTCATTGTGATCATCAGCGAGAGCATGTGAACTGCCTCTTTCTGCTTTATTCTTTTCATTTGGAACAGAGCAAAACCTAAAGTCCCTGGCCTTTGATTCCTCCCATGTGTGGCTAGTATTTGAACATTATGAGTTGGCTGTTTCACATGTAGTCCACATGGTAGATGTTTGAGCTCCCCCCTTACGATGGAGGGTGTAGATTGTATGAGATTAGCTGTTTGAATGGCCTGCAAAGCAGAAGATTCACCGAGAACTTCACTGGTTTTGAAATCCATAAAATTCAAATGACACATAAATGTTACACTGCCTGAACACATTGAAGGGAGGAAACAAGTTCACAAAAAGGTACAGGCTAAAGCATGCAATAGCACCATTTACATCACTTCCAGAAAGGTGACAATTGGCTAAAGGTACAAGTAATACTGAAATATCCATCCTCTAATACCACTTGATTTTGCTGATAAACATATCACCATCCAGTAATCACCAATTCCTAATATCTAACCTCTCAATGGTTCAAGTTGCCATTTTTTCATGAACGCGTTATCAATGACTGGAAGAAAAATAAATAGCCTTCATATAGGTGGTCGGGTTGAAATCTAACAAAATTTACTACTACCTTCTAAAATTGACAAGTGGTAAATTCATTTAAAAGTTCCTAATCATGCAGTACTACTCTACAATAATATATAAATTAATAAGCGTTATTATGTGTATCCATCCTTAAGGTTAAACTTTAGACTTGTGCAACACGGCCTTACCATACAAATCAAGTAAGTCAAGACTTCGCTGCAGAACATAACTTTAAAGAATTATTCGTAAAAAAAATTAAAAATTAAAAAAAAAAAATAAAACTTTAAACTTCATAAAGTTAACCACCAAATTTCAAAGCTTTTGCCCTTGAGCCAACCTGTTGAGATTTTTTTACAACTTCTTTCCTTTCTCATAGGTGTTAAAAATTAAAAAAAAAAAGGTTGATCCCCACGAGTTGATTACTTTTATTATAGAGATAAACAGTACTGCCATTTTGGTTGAGGGCAATACGCATTTTGTCCTCCATATGTTCTATGACTTCAGCCACAACGACGTCAATTGGCAAATTGTACAAAGACTTGGATACATATCTCAATCATCTTTAACTCCATCCCCATAGATGAGATATAAGTAATTCTAGAAGATGAATAGAAAAAGAAAAAAAGAAAAGAGAAAGAGTAATTCTAAAAGTCTTTTTGTGATTAGTCTCATGTAATTAATGAACCTTTTTATATTAGCTGGCCTTAATCCTAACCTCCATGCAGAGGGGCGAATATTTGGGTTGCTGAGTCCAATGAGATACCTCAAAAGTCTATGAGGTATGCTAAAAAAAAACAATTTAATTCATTCAGCCTAATTTTGTTTATTAATTTAACAATTTTGATAACCTGAAATATTAAAGTTAATAAAATTGTGACATATATCCTATTTAAATAAGTTTCACACTAACAAAATTTGTTAAATTAGTAAACGAAATTTGACTGTAAAAACTAAACCGTTTATTTGGCATACTACATGAATCTTTGAATTTATTTTAATACTATAAGAAGTTAATTGTAAATCAAGTAAACCACACAGACTAATTTTGTATTTTTATACATTAGTTTTTATCTTTTCATTTTATTTATTTTTTTACTTTTCGCTTAACTAGCCACGCCAGATACATATTGCAATGTCGAGGTTTTATCTATGAGCATATTCTTGCTTGGTCGGACGAACCAATGGGGCACCGGTGTGCAAAATAAGCTAAGGAAAAGATCACCGGAGTGATGTCAGCGGGAAGCATCCAGCTGACATGCCTTTTTTGGCTAATTTATGTCCGTCATGCCTTTTCGAGAAGTTCTGATGCAAGATTTTTTTTTGGAGGATGACTTTTCTTGCCACGTAATAAGCACGTAATCTCGGACGAGTTACATAATGAGATGGAAGCTGTGAAGTCGCCGCCAGTGTATATCCAACAGAACATGTAGTTAAATAGTTTATAATCAAAATATTGTTTGTGCATCTCACTCACTCTGTCATCTTGTAGGAAATCTCATATCCCCTACGCATATATATCTCAATCACCTTCAACTCGATCCCCATCATGTCAGTCGTCGTTTTTGTCAATGAGCAAATTTATTGCACTAACAACTTATTTTTAGGTTGTTAAAAATTTTGGCGGACACTTTTGCCCCTGCTTGTTTGGCCCATTCTTGACCATATTCCAAAGTAGTGGTTCTAACCCTCTTAAAGTCGAGGACAATGTTTTTCTCTAATTTGGTTAGACGAATTTTCTTTAACGTAAAGTACAGAAATGGAGGCCTGTTGTGCGGCTACCAAAGTGAGGCAGCCATGTGTAGGCCTTTTTTTTTTTTTTTTCGAAGACTAGCGTCAATCTTTTTTTTTTTTTTTTAATGTTTTTTGCATTCTATATGTTTGATGAAATGTTTTGAATTGTATTTTGAGATATTTGAGTAATATTAGTTAAATTTTCATGAACTAATATTTGGGTTCTAATGCCTCAAAACTCATTTCTGGATTCAAAACTAAAACCTAAGGGTGAAAGGTCAACCATTTAGGGATGGTATAACCCTAAAATAATTCGGTCATCCTAAATTTGGTACTAATGCTTCAAAACTCATTTTTTGATTTAAAATTAAAAAGTATGGGTGGAAAGTTAACATTTTAGAGATGGTATGACCCTAATGGGATTTGATCATCCTAAATTTGGTGCTGATACCCCAAAACACTATCTCAGTTTTATATAATTTTGATGATACCAATTTCTAATCAGTGATTCATGAAGGCCAATGAATTTGATATATAATTTAATCAATTTTTGATAAATGATTCTCAATTTTAAATTTGGCAGGCATTTTCCCCTTTAACCTCTTTCCTATTCAATTTTTAAAAAAAAAAAAAAAACATTAAAAAAAAAACCAAAAAACCAAAAAAAACCAAAAACCAAAAACAAAACATGGCAGACGCTAGAGGCAACCAAAAAGCTTTGTTCATAAAAATGATATGTGTCCCTTAAACGTGTGAAATGCATATGCTTTTTTAGTAGCAGTGACAAAGTTTGAATAAATTTTATTAAAAACTTATTTGCATTTCACATGTTATTAAAAGAAAAGACACAAATTATTTTTATAGACTAGGTTGAAAAAAATTCCTCCAACCCAATTTAGATGAAAACTTTATTCTTAATTAATTTGGAGTATTATTTGTAGTGCGTTCATGTTAAATATCATTGATACAATCACAAAACTTTCTAAGAGAAATATTACAACTTTCAAGACCCCTTCTAACTACTCAACACAAACTTGACAACAAGAGCCCTTCACTCGGCATCTTCAACCCATGAAATTAATATTTAAGTGTCTATAAACATTTAAAATGTACATTAAATTCTTAAGATCATTAATTGCAGTTTATTAACTTAGACTAACATTTTAAATGTTTATATAAACACTTGGTACTATTTTAAATGGATTATAATATATTTTCTCTAGAGTGGTTTGGAGGAAATTTTTATCCTTTAAACTTGCCCGATGAGTATTTTTTTTTTTCTCAGCTTGCATGTCCTTTGAGTTAAAATTTTCTCTACTTGCCAAGCATTAATGTTTTCTTGGTCTGAGTATTTGCATTGAGTGTGCTAGCTCATACGGTGCAGAGTCTTACGTTTCATCCCTGAAAGAAATCATATATATATATATGGTGCACAACCTGAGAGATTGCACTTAAGTTTATCAATGTAACAGTATTGAACTCAAAACTCTATATATTCCCACGTAGAAAAGGTTATTTCTACATAGATCGATCGAACAGGTGTAACGGAAGTTTCTTATCTGACGGTTAGCAATCTCCAGAATATACTCTCAAAACTGGTGAAAATTTAGAAATTATACGCACTCCAGAACAAGAACAAGAAGGATGACGTTTCTTAATTTTTCTCCACACATATCCAACGAGAACGTAGACGGGCATTAGCCGCCTCATGTTGGGAATCTTGAATTTTCCTGCCCTTTTGATCAAGCGGACCCTTGGGCCTTGGCAGTTAGTACAAGACCTGAGTGAATATCTCACTTACTTTTCTTATATTATTTCTAGGGCTATTTAAGGCTATTTAAATTTAGATACTTGAATTGCCATGCATTTTGGTCTGAGCTAGGGCGTTACGCATTTTGTCCTCCATCGCTCACGCATGTTCTAGCTATGACTTCAGCCACAATGACGTCAATTAGCAAATTAATTGCACAACTACATACGGATATATATCTCAATCATGTCAGTCGTCATTTTTTAGCAAATTTATTGCACAACCACATACGGATATATATCTCAATTATGTCGGTCGTCATTTTTTTGTCAATTAACAAATGTATTTGCTAATTTTATTGCACAACTACATACGGATATATATCTCAATCATGTTAGTCATCGTTTTTTGTCAATTAGCAAATTTATTGAACTAACAACTTATTTTG
The DNA here is from genome assembly GCA_013348765.1 of Carpinus viminea. NCBI lineage: Eukaryota > Viridiplantae > Streptophyta > Magnoliopsida > Fagales > Betulaceae > Carpinus > Carpinus viminea. Next base: position 1,434,006 of record CP054673.1, read on the forward strand.
AGGTTGTTAAAAAATTTTGGCGGACACTTTGCCCCTGCTTGTTTGGCTCATTCCTGGTATATATCTCAATCATGTCAGTCGTCGTTTTTTGTCAATTAGCAAATTTATTGCACTAACAGCTTATATTGAGGTTGTTAAAAATTTTGGCGGACACTTTTGCCCCTGCTTGTTTGGCTCATTCCTGACCATATTCTGTACGTAGTAGTGGTTGTAAGCCTTGTAACCCTCCTAGTTTAAAAATTTAAAAAAAAAAAAAAAAAAAATACACCCTTCCCAGGAAGGATGACGTTTCTTAAATTTTCTCCACACATGTAAGAGATGGCTATCCGACGAGAGCGTAGACGTGCATTAGCCGCCTCATGTTGGGAATCTTTAATTTTCCTGCCCTTTTCATCAAGCGGACCCTCGGCAGTTAGTACGAGACCTGAGTGAATATCGATCACTTACTTTTCTTATATTATTTCTTAATTATTTTATTTTGTTGGAAAGTTCCTACTGCTTTTTATTTTTTATTTTTTTATTACAATTTAACTATTGAATTAATAACTAATTTTTTTTTTATTAACTTATTAAACTTTTAAAATAAGTAATCATTTAGCATGCATATTAGAACAGAAGTTGTTAATTATCAAAAGGCTAAGACTTGAATTTGTAAAATTCATATGTATCTCACATGTTTAAAGATAAATTTATTAAAAAATAATAATAATACATGCAAGACAATAAAAACATGTATTTTTATTGATTAAATTATTCTCTTTTTATTAATTTAAAATTTTAAACTAAGTGGTGACCTAATAATTGTCGAATGCTGACTTAGTTTTGAATGAATATGTGGAATTTTCATCGATCGGATGCGCGCCAAGAAAGACTTAAAGGATGACTACTGTCTATCGGAAAAAATAAAATAAAAGGAAGACCACACGGTAACGGTTGGTTGTCAAAAATAAAATAAAAAGGGAAGATTTTATCGAAGGATAACGAAAAGATATCTTTAACAGTGACAGTCTCTTAAATCCACTAAATATTTGCTTAATTTGTCCAGATCCCCGTCTCCCTTGCTCTTCTCGATTGAGTTTATCAGGTTCTTTGTACTGTTTATAACATAACCTCGATCTTTGGGTCCCTTTTATTTTGGGTCTCTGCCAAACATTATTATTAATAGTGTTTTCTTGGTCCGAGTATTTCCATTGAGTATAGTATGCTACAAACGATTTTACAAATTAAAACCTTGGCTGCTTCATATATATATATATATATACATGTCTTGTCTTATATAAATAAATATATATATTGCAGAGTCTTACGTAGGTACATTTCTATCCCGTAAGACAGCCTGCACTTAAATGAAAGATACTTCAATCGATTGGAGATCGTGTATACCGTATTGAAGAGGCGCTATTCAATCCTCCTCTTTTCTCGTGTGAGCGTATGAAAAAAGAAAAAAAAAAAAGAATTAATGTATGAAAAGTGGTGTTTGTCTAATCTGCTTTCCAGTTTTTCAAGAGAAATCAAATTTTGTTTTGTAATGAATTTTTTATTTGAATAGTAGTACAAAATGATTGATGTAATATAAAAAGTAAAAATATTAAAAGTTAAATTTTTTGAAGAATAATACTGGACCATTAAGATCTTTCGTCAAACATGCCCTTATATCTCTTTTAGCCTTTGTGACTAAAGATTGCTAAAGAGATAAGTCTTTTAATATTGATCACAAGCGGTAGATTCATTTTAAAAGTTCCTAATCATGCGGTATTCTACAATAATATATAAATATTTTAATGATGAACCCTTCCTAATCAGCATCATTTTGTGTAGTCAACCCTAAAATTGAACTCTAGACTTATGCAACACGACCCTACCACACGGATAATGTAAGTCAAGATTTCGCCACCTAATGTATAGCTTTAAAGAATTATTTGCACCCAAAAATATTTGAACCTTAAACCTAATAAAATTAATCACTAAATTTCAAAGCCTTCACCAATTGATCCAATCCTTTGAGATTATTCTAAGATAATATTGTACTTGAAATGGGTTGAATCCCACGAGTTGATTACTTCTGTTATAGAGATAAATTGAACTGCCATTTTGGTCGAGATTGTTACGCATTTTGTCCTCCATTGCTCACGCATGTTCTAGCTATGACTTCAGCCACAATGACGTCAATTAGCAAATTGCACAACTGCATCTCAATCACCTTTTTAACTCGATCCCCATGTGAGTCGTCGTTTTTGTCAATTAGCAAATTTATTGCGCTAACAACTTATTTCAAGGTTGTTAAAAATTTTGGCTGGCAATTTTGCCCCTGTTTGTTTGGCTCATTCCTGACCATATTCCAAAGTAGTGGTTGTAACCCTCCTAAAATTAATTTAATTAATTAATTTGGTGTATTATTGGTAGTACGTTCACATTAAATATCATTGACACAATCACAAAACTTTCAAAGGAAATTTTACAACTTTCACCACCTTCCAACTACTCAAGACAAACTAGACAACAAGAGCCCTTCACTTGGCATCTTCAACCCACGAAATTAATGTTTAATCCAACAGTACATCAAATCTGCTAATTTGTAAAACCCTGAGATGTTTCACATGTAACAAAATAACTGCATAAGACAACGACTTAGTAAATTATCATGAAACTTGTTATGCAATGAGTCTTAATTATCATAACATATTCCGTAAACTTTGATAATTGAGGTAAACTTTGATAAATGAGAATGTCAAGAATTTTGCAATATGTACCAATAGAAAAAATATATATATTTATTTCAAAATAGGAGAAGCATAATTATATATATTTAAGCTTGCCGTATGAGTTTTTTTTTTTTTTTTTTCAGCTTGCATATCCTTTGAGTTTAAGCTTGCCCTAGGCCAATCTAAAGGGAACAATTCCTTAGAAAAAAAAATAAATAAAAAAAAAATTGTCATTTTACGAAAGTTTTGGACAATTGTTAATTTGACCGCACTAGGAATCAAAATCAAAAGTTTTACAAACAGTCGTTGCGATAAGAAAAGTGTGGACTTTGCAGAATTCGATTGAATCCTCCAGTTACCCATAAACCATTATATTATACTATTATTTTTCTTTTAGCTGAAAATGATTTTTCAATTAAACCTCTGAAAATAATTCTCTCTTTCTTGAAAATTTTCAGGTAAGTAATCAAATTTTTATATGGATTGTTTTTAAATTTTCTTGAAAATATAAACTTTTATATTTAGACTGCAAACTTTTCGATCAAAATATAAAACGTTGTCAATGACAACTGAATCAATTAGCAATAGGAGTAAAAAAAATAAGGGGTTTGCTAGGAGTTCTTCTCAGTGTTCTCTTGGCATTCTCTCAATCTTACATAGAACATGATTTAAGAAAAAATAAAATTGTAATACCATTTTTTTGCCAACAGATTAATTTTTTTGAGTTAATAATTAAGTTCTAATGTTTTAAAACTTGTTTTTGGATTCAAAATTAAAACCTAAGGGTGAAAAGTTAATCCTTTAGGGATGGTATCATCCAAAATGGATTTGATCATCTTAAATTTAATACTAATGCCTCAAATTTGATATTAATGCCTAAAAAAACAGGTGGTAGAGACCACTACAATTTTATTTTTTTCTTAAATCGTGTTTTACGTAAGACTGGGAGAACATCAGGAGAACATTATAAAGAGAACCCCTAACATTTTTCAAAAAGTAAATTGTAAGTTTATTTATATGTTTTAAATTAGAATGAAATTTTGTTTAAACTGTTACTTGTAGTTTTTAATATTTTAAATCTATTTTTTTCATCCTATCTTATCCCTGGTGAACCGAAATTCTAGCTCCCCCACTTATTACTTACGAGCATATAACCCACGCAATGCGTGAGATTTTTAGAATTATATTATAATTGTACTTTTTATAAGTATTATGAAATTTACTTTTCATAATTATAAGAAGAAAACTTGAATTTTGCTTAATCAAAACATTAATATAAAATTAGAAAGAATACTATTGTTAATATAATACTTATTAGATTTCAATATAAATAAAACTTAAATTATGAACATTCGAAAAATTACTTTGGTTGTAGAAAAAAGTATATGCTAGATTTTTTGTTATAGTTTAATTTCAAAATTTAAACATATTTTTATCGAACTTTTCATTATAAGTTGTAAAAAAATAAAAAATAAAAAATAAAATCATGCATTTTTAAATAAAAAGGACATACTAAAGGTTATACACCAATATATTACTCAACATATAAATTTGGGTAAATCATACAAATATAGTGAATGAAGAATCCTACATATACGCAGGTTATGAGAGTTAATGACTTAGAAAAAAAAAATGTTGAATGAGAGTGAATGACTTAGATTTAAAAAAGAAAAAAAAAATTGAATGAGAGTGAATGACTTAGATTTAAAAAAAAAAAAAAAAAAAAAAAAAAAGAAGAAGAAGAAGAAGAAAGACGGACAAACATTGAGAGAGAGGATAAATGAGAGATAAAGAGAGAACAAAAATATGAACCGGTTAATGTTTAAATGTTCAATTTTTAAAATAATGAATTAAAAAATAGGTTTAGTTTTTTTTTTTTAAAAAAAAAAAAAAAGAAAAAAGTTTACGCCACATATCGCAATTTGAAGGCACTTCAAAAGAAGGTTTCGGCTATTATATATGATATATATGTATTATTTGTTTCCTTATTTGATTTGAACATTGATAATGCTTAATTTATGAAATAATTTATATATAGAAAACTTTTGAAATATAATTAAACGCCATTAATTATGCTAATTTAATGATTGATTTTAACTTTAATTTTAAAATTTAAACACATAATTTTCATTATAAGTTAAAAGGAACTCTTAAAATAAAAAAAATTAAATCCTTATTCCTATAAGTATATATGATTTAAAATGAATAGTATAACGGAAAAAAATTAGCAAGAATAATACATGAATTATAATATAGTTAATACAGTTAATGACGCTAATTAATGACATGCGGATTATATTGAAATATACTTAACGCAATTAATGACTGTTTCTTAAGAAAAAACCGGTTATATATATAAAGTTTTTTTTTTCCTTTTTCGAATCTTAACCATATTAATAAACATATTAAATTGATTAAATGTATTAATACATAATAATCTTATTTATATTATTTGTTTCCTTATTAAATAATTTATATATGAAAAAATCTTAAAATATAATTAATGCCAATTAATGAGGAGCGTGCAAACGATGCGTTTAGCATGATGGACACAGATTTTTATACAAATTAAGTAGATGTTCCTTTCGGTCTGGTGGGAACATGCGACATTAATTCTCGTGCTATTTATTTATTTTTTATTTGTGGTACGTATGTGATAATATCTTGATGGTCTAAGAATTATAATGTGTCCTCCTCATCCTGATGGTCTAAAAAGACCATTTGAATAGTTTAGATTTTAATTTATTCCAATGAAAATCAAAATAATTGCTTATATATGTTGCGGTGGATTAATAAGTACGATTTTAAAAATTGTGTTTGTGAAATTGTCACATTTTTAAAATCGCACAGCTTGGTAAAACATATTAAATTTTTTTTTTTTATCAATCTCGGTTTAGGTAAAATTAGTATATAATTACAATTTCATACTAAATAGGTAAATATTGCCTAAAATATTTTTTAAAGCAAAATTGTGATTTTGGTTTAAATTCGTATTTTTTTTTTTAAATAAGCATTACCTAGTCAGTTTATTAAAATCGAAGATTTTTCGACAATTTTAAAATTTATATTTTTTCACAATTTTAAAATTTACGTTTTTAAAATCGTAATCTTAAATACTCTAAATTTGTGAATTGATTTAAAAACGCATATTATTTTTTAAAAAACACACTCTTAAATGAACCCTAATTTGTCAGATGATGTCAAACGGTCGTTGTTTCGTTCTGCTCCTCTTCCCTATATGGAATAGAAAAAAAAAATGGAAATTGGAAACTTGATAAACTGTAGCATGCAGGCATTATTGAACGAAAAGAGATGCTGTAGCATGCAGGCATTATTGACGTCAGCCACAATGACGTCAATCAGCTTACGCATACATATATCAATCGAGGGGTGTCCATGGTAAATAGCTTGAAAAGGGGGGGAAAAAAAAAACAAAAAATCCTTTATCTCAATCCACTGGCCACTGAGGGATAAGGATATAATCCCTTTACCCTCTCTCCCGCTTTGAATAAAAATAAATAAAATAAATAAGGATATAAAATGCATGGAGGATATTAATTGCATCTCCTTCTGCATGTACGGCCCTAAATCCTACTATAAATCCACTATCCGCGACTCTTTGCTTGTCCAAAGCTGGTCTCGCTCGCTTGATCGCTCTCAACTTTATCAGCAGGTTCAATTCACTCTTATATAACTAGAGATTTTCTCCTTATCTTTTTTTGGATTAATGAGTAAAATTTATTGTTATCAAGTAGCCTATACTTCTACCTCGTCAAGTGAATCGTTATCAATCTTGTGTCTAAAAGCATTCACAATTTTTTCTCTTATCTTATCTTTTATTAGAATTAATAGTGGGAATATATAACCATTGATTGTATTTGCCAATATATATATATAACCATTGATTGTATTTGCCAAAAAAAAAAAAAAAAAGTAGCTAAATATGCTTGTGTATGAAAAAGCTCCTGCAGCGTCCATCTCCTAGCCTAAGAGAAAACCAGTCTCCCAACCCCAACCTCATTTTTATTTATTTATTTATTATTATTATTTTAATGTACAGATTCCCAACCTTGCTTCCACCTGGGAGGAGCCCCGTTTTTCCCTCCTCCCCTCTCTCTTGATGTTGCTTCATTTTGTTGCTATTTGGCTAGCTAGAGTTTTCTCTAGTCTTTTTCACCTATGATGAGGTCTTATTTGTCGCTTTAGACCATTTATCCCTAATCCCTCAAAATCGCAACTTCAACCTTTCCACTGCCAGCACGTAGCCTCCTACAACTAGGCCGGCAATCTATCTTCAACTTATGAACTCAATATGAATATGATATGAAATTTTAAAATTAGAGTTTAGGTTAGACATATTCATATTGTTAGAGTATATCATGGAGTTTAAGAGTAATAGTTACAATTAGAAATTATTACTGAATCACAGTTGAAGAATAATATTACTGAGTTATAATTAAAGACTATTATTTAGCTAATCTAGCTAGAGTAAAAATTTATTTGTATTCAACATGATTTTCTTATAAATATGAATATATTATATTGTAAATATTATTCAAAAAAAATAAGAACTTAATGCTGCCTTTTATGACTTTATAGTAGGGATATAGGTCGTAGACTTAATCACCTAAATCTGTGTCATTATCTTATTATTATTTTTGCATTGTTAGTTTCTTTCACATGCCAAAATCCATTTATGAACTGTTTGATAAATTTGTCATGGCAGGTTGACCTGTTTATATAATTTTTTTAATATATTTTTATTTTTTAAAAGTAAACTAATCAACTAGCAGTAAAGTATACACTCAGGGACAGGGTTGGATTTTTTTTACTTTTTATATTAATTTTCATTTTTTTAATCAATTTTCCATTTTTTAGGAATTACCAAAATTCAGCTTTTTGTGACAGCACTAAAAGAAGTTCGTGGGGTCTATTAATATTTGGAGGTTGATTCTTCGTCTTGGAGGTCAAATATGAGTCAAGGCGGCCTTACGCGGTTAGCATGCATCTTCCTAATTCTTCTAATCTTCTTCCTATGAGCTAATTAACTATCTACGTAGGTTTTTTTTTTTTCTTTTTCTTTTATTCAATATGGAGGGAGGGCGAGGGGGAATGGGAGATTACACACATTGGATGGGCAACCTAACAAAAGACCGAAAACAATCCAAATAATGGCGCAACAAGCAAAGAACGAAGAATGTCATAAATAAGTAAAATAAATGGCCCAAACCATTAATATATATATTTATATATATAAACTTATATATTTAAATAGTTTATTTTATAAAAAAAAATATTATAAAATATAAAGTATTTAAAATTACAATTTAAAACAAAATTATAACTTTACATAATAAATATTTGATAAAAAATCTTTTTTTAGTATATTTAATATTTTATTAAACATTTTATAATTTTAAAAAATATAATTTTAAAATCGTTCTAATTGAAATCGCAATTTTCACACGAAACCTTAAGCTAAAGCCCACACGGGCCACACAAAACAACCAAAAAACAAAGGCAAATACTCAAAAAACAACACCGGCGGATGGCGAGACAGAGTAGGGCGAGACGAAGGAACGCGCAGTGGGGGCACTGTCTGGCGCGTGATGTCCACGAACCAGTGCGTGGGGGTCACACAGTGGTGGCATGTGAAAGGACAACATGGTCGCGGAGAACAGCGGGAGATAGATGATGGACCAAGGAAGACGCCGGTGGGGCGCGTGGGAGGCTGAAATAGACGGAAGAGACCAGATCGGGCTTGGGAGAACCACAATTTAGGCACCAACATAGACCCATACGAATACCAACGGAGGACGGCTGATGGCAGCAGAGATGGCCAGAGAACAAGGAAGAAGAATTGGAAAGGGATCCGGAGCAAAACATGCACCCGAAAGCTGCTGGTAATGGAGGAAAGCCAACAAAAGCAATGAAAACCCAAAGAAAAAAGAAAAATAGAAAAAGAAAGAAACAAGGGAGGAACAAAGGCGTGGAAAAAAAAGGGAAGGGAGGAGTATGGAGACAAGCTCGATAACTCCTCCCTCGGAGCCGGTCCATTCAGAGCATCTCCAACAATACCTTTCATTTTAACTACTCAAAATACCATTTTTTTCATTTTACCTACTAATTTTTCAATACACATTTCAGTAGAACATCTATTTTAACCATCCATTTTAATTAAATATTATTTTTTAATATTATTTTTTTTCTTTTCTTTTTCTCTCTCACCTGCATATCCTCTTTTCTGGAAACTTCACCCCACAGAATGGGTTTCCTCACCCACCCATTTTCTTCTCAATCTCTCTCTCGTGTTCTGCTCTGCAGAATGGGTTTCGTAGAGGTGTGGGTCTTCGCCGGAATGGGTTTCGTGGAGGTGCGGGTCTTCACCGGTCTTCACCAGAATGGGTTTCATGGAGGCGGGGGTCTTCACCGGAATGGGTTTCATGGAGCGCTGGTCTTCACCGGGTGAGAGAGAAAAAGAAACATGGGAAAAGGTTTCGTGCAGGCGCGAAAATGAAATGGGTTTCGTGGTCTGCTCTGCGTTGTGTGAGAGGGTTGAGGAGGTCTGCTCTGCGTTGAGGAGGAGGAGTGGTCTCCAACAGGTATGAATTTGTGGTCTTCTCTGCGTTGAGGAGGAGGAGTGGTCTCCAACATGTATGAATTTGTAGTCTGCTCTGCGTTGTGTGAGAAGGTTGAGGAGGAGGAGTTCACTGTCGGGGAAGGAGACGACCGATAGAGAGAGAGGGGGAGAGAGAAAAAACAATAAAAAATGGTTAACAAGGTCTACAGTAAACTTCAAATATGAAAGTTCATTGTAGCATATTTAGAGAAAGTTGTTAATTTGAAGGTCTGTTGGAGGAAGAAAGTTGTTAAATTTAACCAAAAAGCTAATTTGAAAGGTCTGTTAGAGATGCTCTCATGGGACAATTTTTTGTTTTTTGTTTTTTTGATGAATACAAAAATAAAGCTGAAAACAAATAATTAAGAGTATTAAAAAAAAAAACTTTACTTTTGGACCTTTAAATTTTTAATTTCTATTATTTTGATCACTCTGTTAGATTTCAAATGTTAAAAATTAGACAATAATTTTTATACTCTTAACTTTTTTTATAAAATTTTAAATTTATCTTTAATTTCAAATTAAAAATTCAAAAAGAAAATTGAAAAACAAATCACAAGGTAACTCACGATTGGGTTACCTTATAATTTGTTTTTTTTTCATTATTTTCCTATTTTAATAAAAAGAAAATTAAATGTTAATTTTGTATTTTTAAGAGTTTCAAAGGCAAAAATTGACGAAGAGGTTCAAAGTGATACAAATTGAAAATTTAGAAATCCAAATTAAAAAATTTTAAAGTTTGAAAGTCGCATGTCCAAAGGAACAGTAATTCAACAAAATAGTGGCATTTGCCTCCGTGGGACTATAAAAAAGTAGTGTCCAGCTAATAGGCACAGTGATTGAATTCTCTATCTAGACGCGTGGCTCTCTGTTGAAGAAAGAAAATGATCTTAAAAAATATTAACTCTATATATTATTTGCTTGTTATATCTAATATTATTCTGCTCGATCCAACAGGTATCTGGATTTTGAGATGCAATCTGGTGGCCGAGATGACACAAAGCGAGCTTCCATGTTTACGTGGCATGCGGTATTTCTAGTGTTGTGTGGGATTGCAGTACTATGTGTGGACCCTTTGTTCTTGTACCTTCCTGTGATCAACCAAGAAGACAAGTGTCTTACGTTAGATAGAAGATTAATGATCACAGCTCTTTGTTTGCGATCGGTCGCCGATGTGGTTTATGTTGGGAATATCATTTTCGGATACTTTAATCGTAAACATGCTGGTGAGAAGCCTCAGGAAATAGTAAGCATGTATTTGAGGAAGTACTTAGCAATTGACATCCTCGCTCTTCTTCCAATCCCACAGGTAATTAATTAGGGAAACATTTCTGCTAATTCTAAACTGTACGTTTTTTGTGAAAATTTCTTTTTTCTTTTTCAAGTGCATGCTTTAAGGACGCAAAGAGGATTCTATCATAGCGATATTACGCTATATATGTTGAGCATAAGATATGTGGATTCACTCCCACTCCAAAAGGGCTTTTGGGCTATTGATGCATGTTCACTTCATTTGGCTCCTCTCTAAAGCCTGGGTCACTTTTAGAGCATAAATTATAAGGTGGCCCACATTCAACACATTGATTTCATGAGTTTAGATTGTCTATCATAGTTGCAAAGAAAAGATAATTATTGAGTTGGAAGGCTTAATGATTGCGTGGCTTTGGTTTTTCAAACATATATAAGAGTCATTTTCAGGACCTGGATTCTCTCCACTTCATTTGGATCCATTTAGTTGCTTTAAGAAGATAATTTTATCATCTCAGAGTTCACTGTTTTTCATTTGGACAAAAATACTCTCTAAAAGCAACTAAATGGATCTCCTCTATTTCATTTGAAATAGAGAGGATCCTCCTCCCATTTTTAGCAATTTCGTTTGTGGTTTTTTTTTTTTTTCCCCCCAGCTATTTCTTTCCCTGTATTAATTAATAGATCTTACACACACTAGTTGTAATTTGTCCAGGTTTTAGTTCCAATTATTGTTTCAAAAATGAGAAGCTCGGAGATTTTTCAAATAAGGAAGTTCCTTAATGCCTGTCTTCTGCTGCAATATGTGCCAAGGGTTCTTCGAATCTACCTATCATGGGCGACACATATCGAAAGTTCCAAAGAACAAATCTCTACACATATCGAAGAACAGATCTCTACACATACCAAAAGTTCCAAAGAACTGGTCGCTAAAAAAAAATGGATTTTTAAAGCTGCATTCTATATTTATCTATATATCCAAGCCAGCCATGTAAGTTTCATTATCTCATCTTAATATATATATATATTTTAATTCTCATTTCAGTTTTGCTTTAATAAGTCTGGTTTTTCTCAAAGTTTCGTTGGATTTCTTTATAAAATAAACTTTACATTTCATATGAAAATACCTTGATAATTAATCACAAGCGTGCATTGTGCTCATTCATTTTTTCAATAGTGTTATTCAGTAAATTATTATATTATTGTCATACAATTTGATAATGTGACAGTAAAAATTAGTCATTAATTAGCACTTAAAAAAAAAAAAAAAAACTAAAGACTAATTTTTACTACCACTTATATAACAATTTACTTAATAACATTACTGTTATTTTTATACCTGCATAATTGTAACTTATGCTTAGAAGCCCTACAAGTTTGGGTTAGATACTGGTATATACGTACATTATACCATGTAACCTCTCTCCTCTTATCTAAAGCCTAAATACAAAAAGCCAAAAAGGAGGTGACATGCGACTATGCGAGCGAGAGTGTATAGGAACTAAACCCTATTTAGGGTACATTAATTTGGATATGCGATTTTGCAATAATAATGTGTTTTTTAAAAATATCATAAAACGTAAGGCGTTTAGCATTATGATTTAAAAAACACATAATTTAAAATAGGAAAACAAATATGTGATTTCTATAAGCATTTTAGGGGTGCTTATTTGAAAAATGTGTGAATTTAAATCACAATCACGATTTTGCATAAAGTATTTGATAATAAAAAAAATTTAAAAAAATTAACATGTTTCACCAAGCACAAACAGAGCCTTAAAAATCCTATTGTAAGTCCATCCCTTTCATAAATTATTGAAATTTGGTCAACATAATATATAGAAGTCATATTCAAATTTTAAGGATTTTTTCAATCATAACGGTGAACATGATTCTATTTTATTTTATTTTTATTTTTTAAAAAAAATTGTTAATATTGACTTTATATATATCATTAAAAGTATAAACTTTAAATTGTGATTAGGGGTGGACATGGGTTGGATTGGGCCCGATATTGGATATTTTGATACCCGCACCACAGGTTGCAAGTATTAAAAATTAGACTCGCAACCCAACTATAATAAACAATATCCACCAGGTTTTAGGTTTTGCGAGGCAGAGTGGGTGATGCAGGTGTGCAAGCCTTAATGTGGGAGCTATGAGGATTATGCCATCGAGAGGTGCTTGAGAAGCAAGGAGAGGGCGTTCAATTTTGGCCGCAAATAAGAGAGAGAGATGCGCAGAGGAGAGAGAGAGAGAGGCGCAAAGGAGAGAAAGAGGAAAGAAGAAGAAGCGGCATATGGATGGGTTATTGTGGGTCAAGTATCCAAGGTTTTTAAAAAATTCAACCCACAACCTGCTCCGCCTCATACATATATTTGAAAAAATAACTCGGATTCGCTTTTTTATTAGGAAAAGTGGGCGGGGTGGATTTTGCGGGCATTTGCCCAGTCTTAATTTTGATTATGAAATAAATATTATCTATTTCATTTCAAATTAAAAGTATCAAATTCCATTTTTTTTTTTATACCAATTGTGAGGATTTCGTAAGCATTCAAGCATTTAAAATCCTTGGATTGTGGTAGGTATATTAGTATATATAGAGATGATCATGGAAGGCCAAATTACTGTGTGCATGCATTGAATTAATAATTCAAGTAATAAGTTGAAAAAATACGCAAGGAATTAATTAAGTATCAAGAGAGCAACACACAAGAAAACGTCAAATTTACATGAAAAGTACCTCTAAGTGTAGATTAACAAATATTACATAACAAATCCGATCAATCCAGTATAATATATAAATTAGAGATTACAACACTCATGTATATGCCTTAAAACTTGAGTTCAAATTAAGCAATTTGAGAAATACAAAAATATCAATTTTCTAAAAAAAAACTATAACATTCTCATTATAAACTACGTACAGCAGTCTAACAAAACCAATACCGCAACAAAATCCCCATTTTTAAATACTACAACTCCCTATGAGCCCAGCTCCTAATTCTCAAAATCATCTAGTACTGTATTACTATTTTTTCCATTTAATTTCCTTTAAGTGTGAAGTAGTAATATATATATATATATATATATATATATATATTGTTTAGCATATATGTAGAATTTACTTATCTTTAAGAATCTTGCTGGTGTTTTAGGTAATTGGTGGCCTTTGGTACTTTTTCTCCATCCAACGAGAGACAGCTTGCTGGCACAAAGCTTGTGAAAATCATATCGGATGTACCCTAAGTTCTTTTAAATGTGGTCGCAATTCAGAAAATTACACATTTTTAGATAATGCTTGTCCTGTGCAAACACCGAATACAACACTCATTGATTTTGGAATATTTCTTGAAGCCCTTCAATCTGGTACTGTGTCGTCCACAAATATTCTACAAAAGCTCATGCACTGCTTTTGGTGGGGTTTTCGAAATTTGAGGTTTGCATATATTGAACTATTTGTCGCTCCAGTATAGTTTTTCTCAATTTTTTTTTTCAAGAAGCATGTCATGTTACATTTACATAGTGAAAAACAATTGAAAAGAGAGAAAAAAAAAAGAGTCTTTTTATTGAGTCTTTATACACAAAGGAGTAGAACCCAAAAAAAGATGGAACTAAAAATTACATTCACAATTATTTCATAAAGTTGACATGGTAGTTCCATCCAATCATTTGATTAATTATTGTTAAGAAAAATGATTGATTGAGATTGTCATATCAACCTTGTAAGATAAAAATATAGTTTATAGCAATTCTTGGATTTTTTTTTTTTCTTATTAAAAACCACTAGTTACTAAATTTGGATGATCTCAATAATTAAAATAAGGTTCAGTACAAATTTAATCCTCAAGTTACTGAAAATTGTTTTAAAAAAAACAAAAAACAAAATTTGAGAGTTAATAGAAAACTCTAAAAAGGAAATAATATAAATTTGAAAGTGTTTTAAGAAAACCCAAAAAAATACAGAAGACCTCAAATCACAAAGAAAACCCCAAAAAAGTCCAGATATTACCACCCCCCCCCCCCCAAAAAAAAAAACACTAGGCATCGCATGGTCCCACGTCAAACATTATTTGTGATGAAAAGTTTAATTTCGGGTGTTCTAGCACATTTGTTGAACCATATATGGAATGAACATGACAATAAAACAGGAATTCGTGCTGTCCACTCCCACATATTGATTAATTAATTATGTTATTATCTTCTCATACATTAATATAGTCTTCAATTTTTGCAGTTCTTTTGGTTCAAACCTTCAAACAAGTACCTACTTTTGGGAAAACTGTTTCGCAGTTTTCATTTCGATTTATGGTTTGCTAATGTTTTTGTTCTTCATCGGTAATGCCCAGGTTGGTGCTCAAATTTGTTTTTTTTTTCTTAATCACATAGTTTAGGTATGTGATCAGAATTAGATTAGATTGTTTTTTTATGCATATAATAGAAATGACATATAATTCTCCAATCTTGTAGTTCTCTTGGTCAAAACCTTCAACGAGTACCTATTTCTGGGAAAACTGCATGTCAGTTTTTATTTCGATTTTTGGTTTGCTATTGTTTTTGTACTTCATAGATTAGATTTATGGGAAAACTGCATGTCAGTTTTTATGTCAGTTTAGTGCTAGACTTTTTGTTTTTGTTTTTGTATTTTTTAAGATTCAATCCCCTTATTTATATAATTAGGCATGTGAGCGTTAGATCAGATGCATGGTCTCTGTATGCAAGATCTGTAGTGACCACTGTGTGGCTCCCAGATCTGTCTCTATGGTCATTGACTTTCAAGCCATATCACTAGTGTCAGCTCAGCTTAGCATTCCTTAGGGGAGGTGCAATTAATTAGTTATAGTGTATATTTATTAAATTATTTCCCCTTATTTCTGAACCAAGAAGATTCTTTTCTTCAAGATAGATCATTCCTGACATAGACTCCACCCCCCCCCCCCCACACCCCCTTTCTTTTCCACTCATTCTTTACGTTTTTTTTTCTTTTCTTACATAGATTTACCACGATCAATTGTTGTCTTCAGAACACTTACAATATATATATTGTCTTCCCCCACCCCTTTCTTTTCCACTCATTCTTTACGTTTTTTTTTTTCTTTTTCTTACATAGATTTACCACGATCAATTGTTGTCTTCAGAACACTTACAATATATATATTGTCTTAAGAAAGACACTGCTACGACTATAACTTCATTGCTTACCATGTACAAGTTGTTACAAGGGAAATGAGATCCTCTCCATTTCCTTTAAAATGGAGAGGAAGTGAAAAGACTATTTTGCCTCTCAAAATAGCCTAACCGGATCTTCTCCATTTCCTTTGATATGGAGCGGATCCTTCTCAGTTACAAGGAGGCCATAACGCATGAACTAGCAAAAAATGTTCGGCCTTCTCGAATATTGGGAAAGTGTATTAGCTTTTTTTTTTAATTTTTTTTTTTTTTAAGTTTAGACCATGTAATTTGTGTTATTTCTATTTTTCCAAAGGCTAATAAGAGTTTAAAGTTTTCTACATAGATTAATTTTTGTGCAGAAATATTGTAGATTAAAAAATTTCTGAAATTCAACAAAATAGTTATTAATTACTAATTTTGATAGTTAATTTTTTTTATACATTACAATCTTAATTATGAGAAGGTCAATGATTAAATTCATCATTTTTTTTAACTATTTGATAAATCGAACTTCTTGTGTGATAGACATACATGCAGATAGCAACTGAGAAGTCAAAGGAGATTGCACAAAATGTTAAACGTAAAAAATTAGACATAAAGTTATGGATGTCTAGAAACAAGCTCCCTAATGAAATGAAAAAGCGGATACAGCACAAACTGAAAGAAAAGGAAGATTTTGATACGGAGAAACCGATCGCTCATCTGTTCGATATAAATCTTGCAAAGGAGATTAAGCGCCATCTTTGCTTACCCCTGCTAAAAAATGTGAGTTTTCTTTTTTCTTTTCTTTTAAGCTTTTGAAAAATATAATTATTTTTTTTTTGGGAGAATGAAAAAAAAAAAAAAAAGTTGGAAATGTGTAAATATAGTATAAAAATGGATAAACAATACGACTTTATTCCAAAGAATTGAATTGATATTTAAGGTGGTGTTGTTCTTGATCCAAAAACCCCATTTTAGCATTCATGTTGAAGACCGTTTGACAATACTCTTTGCTTTGAAGAGAGTAAACTAATGTCGATGATGGAAGTGGCTTAGTTGGCCATTGCAAGTTGTTTTTGTTAAATTATCAATTATCTCAAAAGCTGAAGTTGATAGGAAGAGATAAATTTAATCACTTAATTATTAGTTTAACACTCCCCCTCACATGTGGACCTCAAACTCTTTTTTAATAGGTGATGTCTAACACGTGAAATATTTAATTTAAATGATGGGTGAATTGAAGAAGAAACCGATCCCTTAGCTTCCAACATTTCTTACAAAGGAGATTAAGCATCATCTTTGCTTACCCCTACTAAGAAAAGTGAGTCTTTTAATTTTATTTTTCTTATTATAAGCTTTTGGAAGAAATGTAAAAATAATAAAATAAAATAAAATAAAATTTGGAAATATGTAAACTAGTATAAAATGGATAGACAATAAGATTAATTTATTTTAAATGAATTGAATTTGTTGAAGTTTGTGATTGAATCTAAAATATAGGAATAATAGCGGAAGTAAGAGAGATTAAAGACGGTACGTTGACATGCATGCATTCTTTTCTTTGAAGAGAGTAAACTGGTACGGTGTGTATGGTAGAAGCGGCTTGGCATTGCAAGTTGTTTTAGTGCTTGATGTTGATTATCTATACACCCTCATCATTTCTATATTGGACTTCTTCTCATTATTATAATTCTAGTTTGCTAATTTAATTTGCAATCTAGGTGAAAATTCTTGAAAATAAAGGCGAATATCTGAGAAGATTGATATGCGAATCTCTCAAGCCATTATATTACAATGAAGACAGCTACATTATCCAGGAGGGAGAACCACTTAATGCGATGCTCTTCATCACGCAAGGCATTGTATGCTGCTTCAAAACCAGTAATGGTGAGAATGATAATGGAAATGTCTCTGGCCCTCATTGTATTGAAAAAGGACTCTACGGAGAAGAACTTCTAGAGTGGGGGTTCAACAGCTCCCCTACACCCAAACTAGCGGGCCTCCCAATCTCCACCAAAACGGTCAAAACCCTTACAAAAGTTGAAGCCTATGCTCTTACGGCCAATGACTTGAAAATTGTACTTCTCAGGCATTCCCAAGCGCCAAAACACTTTGCACAAGCCGTTCGCAGGTGCCTTAAGAAGAAAGAAAATTCTTCCAAAATTTTGAAAACTACTAGCTGTCATTGTTTGTGCTTCAAAACCGACCGTAGTGTCACACGTGTTGCTGAAGACAAGAGTTTGTTCTGAAGGTTTGCACGTGATAGAGTTGCTGGTTTGAATTATGAATGGAGAAGGTAGACTTAGGAAATGAATAAAACTGTTGAATTGCATGCAACTGATTGTTATTTGCTGAATGCACACGTGCGTATGTCTTTAGTTTTTCAATGTTGTACCTTGATGTAGAATGCAGACCTTTTGTTAATAATATTTCTTCTTAATCTTTATTCATCTCATCAAAATTCATCATATTGTTCTAATAAAACAATATTAATTATAAATATATCAAACAACTTCTTCCATTCAAACCTAATCTGAAACTTGTTTAAATGCTGCCGTTTTGACTAATTCGATCATGAGCAATAGAGTTTGCTTCCCTTTTGATATGAAAAATCAATCACACAACCTATTAAGCACCCTTTGGTATCTTCCACAAGTTTTCCACACTTGATTGCTCCAATTAAAATGTATATCTCTTTTATGAACGTAGAATCAAATGAATGGGCCTGTTGACTTTTCATTTCTTTAATTTAGGTTAGTCTTGCATTTAAGGAATTAAAAATTAAAATAAAAGCATGATGAAAAACCAAAGTGGCGTGAAGTTTTAGGTTTCATTTAATGTCTTAATCGTTATTTAATTATTTTTATTTATTTATTTTTGGCATGTCCACAATAGGGAAGGAGATTTGAATCAATGACCTGCTTTATAAGACGCATTCTCGCCAATTGAGCTACCTCTTAAGGACCGTTATTTAATTATTATTATGCTATTAGGTGGTCAATCGATCGAACGATGTGGTAAAGTTCTCTTATTAATTAAATCTTAACCTTAGTGCTTTTTTTTTTTTTTTTTTTTTTTTTTCTTTTTACATATCCACATAAGGAGAGGAAGAAAGAAATTCAAACTAGTAAATTTCACTTCATGAGGTATCACTACAAGAAATCAGCTTATTAGCGTCGACAAAAAGTCGACGCTAATACTCCAAAACTGGACGCTAAAGGTATTAGCGTCGACACTTGGACACTGATAGAGTCGATGCTAAAAGTCTGACTCTAATGGTATTATCAGCGTCAACAACTAGTGGACGCTAATAATCGTCTTTATCATCGACAATGTCGACGCTAAAAGCCCTTATGTTTTATCGCTGATGCTTGAATGAACAGAACCCAACGTCAACGCTATTGAGCCTACTATCAGCGTTGACCCAACGTCGACGCTATTGATCCACTATTAGCGTCGACCTTGTGTCGACGCTAATGGTGTTAAAAAATAAATAAATATTACTATCAGCGTCAACTTTGGGTCAACGCTGATAGTGTTAAAAAAAAAAAAAAAAGAAAGATTGCTTCTGCCCTGAAATTGAAGCTCCACCTAGTCATTTAAAACACAAACTAAATTCACGTCATTCAAAACCTATTTTCTTATTATATGCCTTTTTCTTACAATAAAAGATCAATTTGTCTAAAATATTCTTCTAGGTTTTTAGCCAGGTTTTGTTTTTCCCAAACCACAATGAGCTTGGCTCAAGTTCAGATAATTTTCCACATATATAAACAAAGACTCCCTCAAGTTTTGTTTTTCCCAAACCACAATGAGCTTGACTCAAGTTCAGATAATTTTCCACATATATAAACAAAGACTCCCTCAAGTTTTGTTTTTCCCAAACCACAATGAGCTTGGCTCAAGTTCAGATAATTTTCCACATATATAAACAAAGACTCCCTCAAGCTACTTATGGATATGGATACAAGATTTGCTAAGTTAAATTCAAATATTTTTAGGCACTTGGTAATTAAGATTCTCATAAAGGAAAAGAAAAGAAAAAAGTTAACGGCATTGTGTCCATGCACTTGGCCAGCATAAACGTATAACATCTGGAGAACCACTGGAAACAACATCGAGCAGCTCCACATCTGTGTATGAAAACATGGAACTGATCAGGAGACAAAGTTTTGCAATCTAAAATAGTTTCTAGATGTTTGATACACACAAATACAAGAGAATCAAGAAAATACAAAAGTAAATAAACAGCTAAAGCTTGATGAATTAATGCATTAGCATAAAAATCCTGCATATTCATAAAAAATTGTTTTTTATCTGTTATGTTTGTTGGATAGACAAATAAAGGCATTATAAAGTGATAAATTCAAGCTCATAATCCAGAGAAGTCAACATGTTCATGTGAAGCAAGTAGTCAAGTGACTCAATCCTACAAAAACAAAGACTATGAAATTTGGTAAAAGGAAACTGGTTGAACAAAGAATCAAAAAGAAACAATGAAAACAATTTGTAATAAAAATTGATGTAGATGCTTCCGTTTATTCGAGAAAGGTTTGGCACTAATATATATGAATGCAAATTGATAATATCTAAAACTGCAGATAAAAGAGAAACTCTCCATGAATTCAGTACCAGAAGATGTGAAGAACAGATTGGTGGATGAAATAGCTAGGCAGTGCTGCCTGGAACCAGAGGTTTTAGCACTTGAATACTACCCTGGATGGCAAAACCAGCAGGTGATTATTTATACTTGAATCAACATGTCCCCATTTAGCACATCAATTAGAACATCCAGAGACTAAAATCCTTCACAAACACAACCAATGCTAAATTTAAAAGTGTAAGCCACTCTTAGTCTATACTGTGTACTTTTATTTGCTCCATCTCCAGCCACAATAACTCAAAAAGTGAACCATTACAAAATTGTATTAACTCCTGGCATTAAAGACCCCTCAGTTTAGGAAGCACTTACTGGCAAATATATTGGCATGCCTCTCATGACAAATTTTCTCTTCTCCATGAAGTGCTTCATATTCGACATTGTCAAGAGACTCGGCTTGCATCATAATGTAGCCCGGATAAGGATCCAGCTTAGGAACATAAGCAACAAGAAGAATTCCAAATAACACCTACATCAGAACAACACAGACAAATCAAAATGCATTGACATGCTTTGAAATGAGTTAAAAAAATAATAAATAAATAAATAAAAATAAACAAAACTGAGATTCAAAATACAATTAAAAATAAAAATAAACAAAACAGTGCTGATAATATGTCTCCTATCTACAATAGCCATAAAGTTCACTTAATTAACCTCTTTATTCTCACTGCAAACCATTTGTACAACACTAGCATTTGTGACAAGAATTGTAAACCTATAATAATGATTATCAAGTAATGATACCTGATAATTGATAAAGGTGCAAGATTAAAATCCTTTTGGTTTATATGTAATATAAATATGTGCACTTGCATGTATAAAATTCTGCTATCAAATCTTATGTACATTTCATTTTTCCCATACATGCTAAGATTTCAGACTACCATTTTCTTGACAAAGATAGAAAGCAAATAATCAAGAAAATACGAAAAAAAAAAAGCTAACCCCGAAAGGAGCAAACCTGATCTGTCCATCCAGGTTAAAGATTGAAAAACCCATCACCAACGTTAATAATGGCCCAGCAGTGCAATAAACAGACAACAGCCCCAACATATAATTATAGTAATTCGACCTCAAGCGAAACCGGTTGGTGATGGGTTCAGCAATTAACTTTTTTTTTTGGCTAAAGTATTCATTCCTAAACCCACCACATTTTGCAGAAATTATGCTCCACGTTGAATAAGAAGAAGAAAAATCAAAGGCAACGCCACTAGCAAACATTACATATAAATCCAGCAATTTCATGCAATATTCTTGATCCATCATTGTACTCAAAATTACAAGATTAACTTCAACGGAAGCAGTGAATAGGTACTTTTGGAAGCCAAAGAATGACAAATTCAGGGTATTAGTCAATGTCACAATCAATAGCACAGCTTATTAAATGACATACTAACAAGTCTCTATTCAACAAGCAGCAGTATAAATGCTTGCTATCAGGGACAAGTCTTCAACAGAGGAAAATCTAAGCACATTCTTTACCTGTATATATCTCCAACAATAGATACTCTTGCTATCACCAACATTTGCTATCATTCTTTCCGACTATTATTATCCTGCATAAAATTAAAAAGAAAATTTAAAAATATATTATTACTCCCTTGCATTGTTTACTCAAAGTTCTTTAACCTTGATAAACATGTCAAGGGAGATTTACTAACTCAAGAGTTCTTAAACCAAAAATTTTGCGAATATCTTAAAGTTAAGCTCACTACCAATCAATCCTAATAAGTTTCACTGGCAGTTGATCACCACTGTCTTTTGATAAGGTATATATGATATGCATGCTTGTTTTGTGATAAGGTATATGGCCAGACTCTGAGAGTTTCAAGGAAGAGCGAGGCATGAAGCCGATTCCATCAACCTGGAAGGGAAAATGTGTGAAAGGTGAAAAGTTTAACCCAGCAACAGCATGCAACCGGTCAGTCTCGCCGCAAACCACTAGTGGAACGGTCAAATTTCACCTTAAACTACCAAAAACTGCCAAATATATGGCACCTACATTTTTTTTATGAAATGCACATTGATGGAGGTTTTGACAGAAGAAATGCCATGGTTGATAAAATGCTTCAAAGAGCAGTTTAGAATATGAGTAGCTCTTTTAGAGCTTTCACAAGGCACTGCCCATGTGAGCATAGCCCACACATGTTGTGCTGCAATCAAAGAAGAAAAGGAAGAAAAGGAAAACCAAGATCGAAAAGCGTTAGCTAGAAGGCTCTATACCATATTAGATTGAAGACACCAAGAGAATTTTTGGTTGTAATGTCTTACTTAGCATTCAGACTTAGTTCAATATATATAGGAGAACATGAGATAGAAATACACTACAACACAACAACTAAAGACAAATAAAGTGCAGCTACATGCAGGAAAACAACATTGAATTAAGAAAGAGATTTAGGCCCCATGTTTTTCGGGTGTCAGCCGTGACTTTCCCTTGAATTCCAGATGTCTTTCATAGCCGTAATTCTCCTTAGAATCTGGCTGTTGGCATATATTCTATTATCACCTTTAACATTTACTACCTTAAAGGGTTTGAAGAAGAAACTCTGGTTAAAGGTTTGGTTAATGCATGGCAGCCATAAAATAACTTATAACATAATGCACTTTTGTACATATATATACATGCTTCTATATTCTCATGAAGCAGGGATAGAGTTGCCCAAGAAAACCAGCTTTTATTTTCCTATCTAAACATGAAAATAAAAGATGGCAGCATGATAAGATGATAACACACAATAAGAAGTAAAGAATTTCTCAACTAAACAGTAACAATCTACGCAAAGCAGACAATAGAAAAATACATATGAACAGGTAATGAAATACTATACCTTCAGCATAAAACATTGTGAGTAGAAAAGCGGTTATACAACTCAACACAGATGTACATTAGAATCCATAGAAAAAAAATCCGCCAAATATAATTTTATCTAAGTACCTTAACTTCTCCGCTGTCGTCTACAGCAGCAAGAAAAGAGGACTTAGAGTTGCATACAAGCTGCATAAATAGAAACAAGCCTTTATTGGAAGAACTTAGAATGACAATTGAAGAATACTGTCTGACACAGAAAGGCACATCTAGTGGTCTACAGATACAAAAGGAGTCTAGCAAACCAATAAGCTCCCATAAAGATATGATAAGTCAATGATTCTTTAAGAACAGAAGAGAATGACAAACATAAGCCAACAAATTGGAAAGATGCTCCACACAAAGAATAGTACCATAGACAATACAACATTTAGCATCATCTGAACAGCAAGAGGGACATATTAATGTGTTTAAAGAGGCCCAAAAATAATTATAACACTAAATACTTAAATAGACCGAAGAGAGACTAAATTAAAGAAAAGAAAAAGGCATAAGGTATATGTTGCAGCTGCAGATACTGAAAGAGAAAGTTCTGATCTATTCATATAAATTATGGGAAGATATGATGCCAAGTCACAATATTTCCCACCCCAGGCCCCAGGTAACAAAATCAACAATCAATATTAGAAAACACAGGTAATCGGACTCTCGGACATACAACTATATATACATCAAATTACAAACATTGTACCTCATCTAGCAAATAACAGACAACATCAATAACTCCTTTTTTTCAAATGGGTGGCATAAAAAGATTGAAAGATCAAAACTTGTTAAAATTTGAAGCGTGAGAAAATGAGCAAACCCAGATGTTGCACAAGCAGCAGAAGCGGCCTATGCAAACCCCAAACTCCACAATTTTCTCCCACCATTTGTACACAAACCCCAGTAGGAAAAA
The DNA here is from genome assembly GCA_013348765.1 of Carpinus viminea. Taxonomy (NCBI): domain Eukaryota; kingdom Viridiplantae; phylum Streptophyta; class Magnoliopsida; order Fagales; family Betulaceae; genus Carpinus; species Carpinus viminea. Next base: position 1,458,159 of record CP054673.1, read on the forward strand.
AATAACCCCAAACCTCAAATTGATTACCAACAAGCTAAAACCCTAACCCCCAGCATGAAAAATAAATGTACATACGTGATAGTTGATGAGGAGGCCAACTGGTGGAGTGAGGTCGATGGAGAAAGAGTGAGGATTTTAGTTTCGGGGGATCGTAGCTGAGAGAGAGAGCGAGTGGAGAGAGATTGAGTCTGAGATAGAGGGACAGTCTGAGAGAGGGGTGAGAGGGAGAAAGGGATTGAGAGAGAGTCTGAGATGGAGGCCGAGAGGGAGAAAGGGTGAGAGGGTTTCGGAGAGTGAGAATTTGAGAGATGACGGGGGAGTGAGAATCAGACATAGGAGAGAGGGGGCGGGTTAGGTTTTTGAGTTTAATTTTGGGGAGAAATTCAGATGGGCGCGGGGAACGAAATAATTCAGAAACGCGCGCGCGGCGCTAGTGAAAATTATGTTTGACCATTAGCGTCCACATTCAGTGGACGCTGATAGTCTTAACTTTTTTTAATTATTTTCGATGACTATTAGCGTCCACTCTTTGTGGACGCTGATAGTCTTAATTTTTTTTTTTTGTAATTTCTTTGAATGACTAATAGCGTCCACAAAGAGTCGACGCTGATAGAATACTATCAGAGTCGATCATAAGTGGACGCTAATACGCATATAAGTCAACCCTAATAATTTTTCCTCCTTTGAAGTAGTTCGCGCCAGTGTATTTGCATCGGCTTATTAGCGTCGACTATGGAGTCGACGCTAGTACTCATATTTGGGTTCCACTATCAGCGTCGACCTCTGAGTCGACGCTAATAATCGAGCATTAGCGTCGACTTTCAGATGTCGACGCTTATAGTCTGGTATCAACATCGACTCTAATGTCGACGCTGAAGACACTTTTTCTTGTAGTGTATGATCACTAGTCAATTAAGTTACCCCTTATAACTTAACCCTTAGTTATATAGTGTAAAGAAAAAAGGATACTAAGATTTTAAATTAGAATTCTAATGGTGTTGGCCGGCCACTTTAAGCCCTAATTTTTGAAATTTGATACTGTCTATAGGATATAATTGTATAAAATATAATTAACTATGCTTCAATTCTGCATGTACGTACGTGCAGATTCAATCCTATGCCCTATAATAATAATGTTGTTAATCACTAGTCCATTAATTTAATCCTATCATTCAATATAAAGTCTTCAAATTAATATATTCTTTTTATTTATAAGTTATAATGTAATCCATGCCTTCTATAGTACATTTATTATTATTTTTAAAACGGACCTGCACTTGCTCTTATCCTATCTATCTAGGCCATCTATAAAATCTACCTCATAAAAAAATTAGGGTTGCTACGCAACTCAACCGTTGACTTGATATGTCGGGTTTTTGCTTCAAAAGCGGTTCGGATTTTGTCAAATAGCTTATTAAGTTGTTGTGATTAAACATTATATGAAGTAAACAAATAAATAAATGCCTTTATCTTTAGAAAAATTGACCGAAGTTGTTAATGTGTTATATCAGCACCAATTACAATATCACATATGTCATTTAGGATAAAAATATTTATTATAAAAATATTAAAAGCAATGTGTATATATATATATCTCAAGGTTTTCATCAACGTGCAAGTTTTTTTACTGAAATAATTAAGGTGAACCGACAGCATGTTCCGACTACCTATAGTACCTACCAGTAAAAAATGAAGAGAGTCGTTAGCTTGTCACATGCAATCTAAATATTACTACTAAAAAAGAAGAAGAGTAGTAGTAGTAATTAGCTTGTCACGTGACTCACATGCAATCTCAATATCGGGGTTTTAGTCGAGTAGCACGCCATAGTTGCGTTGGGGTCTGAATTATTATTATTATTTTTTTTTATCGTTTCAGTTCTATTGTTTTTTACTTCATGACTTCCCACGTGCAATTGCGATATCGAGGTCTTCGTCAATTAGAAAATTGCTTTTATTTTATTTTTTTTAGGAAGCCATCAAGTTTGATTTGTCCAATACATGTTTACAGTACTACCAATTGAAATAGAATAAATTTTCATCGGTTGCAAAGAAAGACAGTAAACATTAAAGAAAGACTTGATAGAAAGACTGTAGTGATCTAGTAACCAATGAGAATATAGCTTGAGTACCCTTTTTTTTTTTTCTAAGCAGCTAGAATGCTATTAATTGTTCATTGCTTCTTTTTTTTGTTTTTCCTAAGTGAAAGGGACAGGTGAGGAAATCTTCTACGGGGCATGACCATTATAATACCTATATATATGTGTTGAAAGCCGAATATATAAAAGGGGCATAAATGGTAAGAATTGAAGGCACTCCTTCAAGCTTGACTCAACTTAATCAAGACATTAGTATAACTCAATATGACTAATACGAATAGGATTAAATATTTCCTTTTTTTAGAGTCAAACTTTCATCTTAATTAGTACATGCCCATCGACTTTAGTGACTCCCTTAAAGCTACTGAATTACTACCGTTTATGGTTAATTGTTTCGATACTTATATATGCAACTACACTTCTAAAATCCTACAACAAAGCCACTCCCTCCCATTCTACACACATCTAAAATCCTACAACAAACCATTAACAAGGCTCCATTTGTTGTCTTTACAAATGAGTTATGAGTAAGCTTAGCTAGCCAAAAAAAAAGGAAGGGTACGAGCCCCAAAGACAACTCTCTAATATTGAAGGGGTAAAAGAATGGGTTTACACCATATCCTAATTAACGGATTTAAACTTTTTTCCAAGGTATTTACAGTACCAATTTTAGCTGGCGGAGTTGACTTTGGAATAAATTAAACTTCCTTCAGTAGGTAATTAAAGAAAATTACATACTAAAGAAATGGAAGGGCACGAGTCCCATAGACAACATACACTGCTCTTTATCACGTAAGACAGTGTATGTTGCTTCAAAACCAGTAATGTTGAGAATTCTAATAGTATGGGAACAAAATTAGGCGGCCCTCAATATATTGGAAAAGATGAGCTCTGGGGAGGAGAACCTCTAGAGTGGGGGTTCAATAACCGCTCCTCCTCAAACAAAAAATCAGTCCCAACCTCCACCAAAACTGTCAAAACCCACTAAAAAGTTGAAGCCTTCGCTTTGACGGCCAATGACTTAAAAAATCTAGTTCCCATGCCTGCCCGAGCAGCTTCTGCTGCAAAAGGTTTTGCACGGGCTTTCTGGCACCTTAATGAAAAGATCAATAAAGGTTCTCCCAAAATGGCTGAGCAGAACAGTACAAGCAGTCCTTGGGAAAATTCAAGACTAGCTGAACCACGCATTGATGTTGAAAAGCAGTAGTTTGTTCAGAAGGTCCTCCACTGGTTTGTCCGTGATAGAGTGTGCTAGTTGTTTGAATTCTGGATGGTGAAGGTAGGATTAGGAAATGAACAAACAGATTGTTATTTGCTGAATGTATGATGTCTTTTAGTTTTTCAATGTTGTACCTTGTCCTCTATAATGGTCGCCACTTTCAACATCTTGACCAAGTTTTTTTCTAGTCATCTTAATTTGTACTTCTTCCCCACGTTTTTCTTTACACAACAAATTAATCAAGCTAGTTTTATTTTTATGATTTCTTCATATTAAATTCCCTTTCATAATCTTTAATTGCATAGGGTTTAGTGTTTAGGGTTTAGGCATTGACCCTCGTATAATTATTGGATATTGATTTTTTTTTTTTCTCTTTATTCTTCCTAGCTAGATGTATTTAAACCAGAAAATAAGGATCAAAAGAAGATTGTTGAGCAACTTTTGCATTGTTTTGCTTACCATCTCAAGCCAGTTCACCACACACAGCACAACTATGTTTTTTTTTTTTTTTTTTTTTTGTTCTTTTCGTATGTTGTTTTCTGTATTAATTTTGGGGCTTCAAATATGGCCTCAATGAATAGAACAAACCTGCGGTAGATGTCTTCTTAGGTCTACAAATGAGATAGGGCGGCACATCAGTTGAGCAACATGCCCTAAGAACCGATGTAATTCGGATGGCTCAACAACAGGTTCTATTTTCTTAAGCACCGTAGATGGGTACAAAAATAAACCATTCAAAGATCAAACAGGTACAGACCACTCGAGTCAAGGTCAAATATAGTTCAATTTTCAAATTTATGCTCAACTTCTACTAGATGTCACAAGTCCGTTATTGGTCAAAATATAGAACGCCTCCGTTTCCGTTATCTGTCACAAGTCCAACAATAGCTAGAAGCACCCAACACTTCACACACTATTTATCAATTGTAGCCCAGATGGATAATCTCCCCAGCTAAAACCCCAAAAACTATAATCAATCCATGCAAATAATTGATCCTCATGGTTTCCACACGCTAAATGCAGGTGCAAATTAACTACTACTGCACATAAAAAATTTTTTAAAAAAATATTAAAAAAAAAACCCGATTTTGACGTAAGCAAGGAATATGTATGGATTGAGACCCTCTAATGTTGCTGCATATAATACAAGGAGAATTATCTACTGAATATGAGCAGATGGGCTTACACTAAAACAGGTGGCTGGACAGTACAAGAGGCTTCAATTCTTTTTCCTTCATCTTTATCGAGCTTCTGTGTAAGATCCCATTCAAGAATGAAACAGCCTCCACAATATGTTTTCCTTTGTTCAACATGATGCAACTTGCCCTGCATACCAAATCCTAAACCCTTTAATCCCACTCAGAACTTATAATTCATGTGCATTTTTACCCTGCAAAAAGGAGGGGGGGAAACAAAACAACACACACATGCATGCACACGCCAGACACGCACACAAAATAGATAAAAGAATATCGTGGACAAATGCTATGAGATTGTTATAGTAATTATTACCCAGATTGGATAAGGAACAGGTGATTCATATAGGGTATTGAAAATGAAAGTTTGACATAGCAATATAGGCTCTGAGACCAACAAAAATGAATTTCATCAGCAAAACCAAAGCAATGGACTTGAAGAACAGTAGTAATCTCTAGGAAGTTATCAATGTTGTCATCTAAAGGCTAATATGGAAATTCAAAGCTTAGCTGTATATGTGGGAAATAACAATATCTACAAGCACTTAGCAATCACAAAGAAGAAATTAATAATACTCATACAAGTTTAGAGTAAATTGACCGGTAAATGAAATAGTAAGTCATCCTTACCTCCTTCCATTGGCCACATCGGTTATCTCAGCTCTGGCAGGCACACCAGACTTGACAAATGACTCCAGGACTTGAGTTGCCCAAATAACCGGGATGTGCGCAGCGCCACAAACAGAGAGAATTTCCTCTTGCATATCAGCCAACTTTTCCCATCCACACTCAACCGCAAGATCTCCTCTAGCAATCATCACTCCCAAAGGAATGGGAGACTTCATTGCCTCCAACAGCATGAGAGGCAATTTCTCAAATGCACTCTTTGTCTCAATCTTGAGAACAATTCCTAGGCTCCGAAGCTTCCGCCTCTCCAATTCTTGGCGGAGAATGACAATATCATGAACATCTCGGACAAATGAAACCCCAACCATGTCAGCATGAGCGGCAACAAAATCAAGATCCATAAGATCCTTGGAAGTGAGGCATTCAGCCCATACGTTGCTCTCTGGAAAGTTGATGGATTTCTCAGATCCAAGCTTAGCACCTCTTGGACCAGCATGAGTGATTGAGACAAGAATCTCGGAGATACTAGTTCCATGGATTACTCCCCAAATCTTTCCATCATCAATAGCAATGGGATCTCCAATTTTGACGGAATCAAATAGAAAGCCAGAAGAACAACCTATTCTATGAGCACCACATGTTGGCCCAGGCAATTCATCCTGTTCACATAAGCTATCTCTGGATATTACTAGTAAGTCTCCAACTCTCAATCTTATAAACGGCTCTATGGCAGGGACATCCACTACTCGTCCAATATGGAACTTCCCATTTTTTCTCTTAACATGCACTTTAGTTCCAGATTCAACATAAGCAGTCTTAGTACACTCAGCAACATACCCAGTGCCAGAAAAGACATTAAACCTCTTAGAAATCTCAAGCATCCGTTTCCTTCCCCTGACATCATGGAATCCCACAGTATCACCTACCTGGAGCATGCTTGGAAGTTTTTGGTTATCTATGAATAGAACTGCATCAGGAGTTAAATGAGCAGGAGGAGGACCAGTGCCTTTATGACACAGCCACACTTGAGCAGGGAAGCTCGCATTTCCGGAAGCATTTTTCTTGGGAGATATCTTCACCGTACATGGACCAGGCATCGGTTTGCCTGTTCGGAGCTTAGGTCCAGCTAAATCCATGAGAATTCGGCATGGTTTCTCCAGCTTTTGAGAGCTTCTTTTCACTCTTCTGATTATCTCTCTCCAAACACTAGGGTTTCCATGTGCGCAATTAATCCGTATAATAGAGGCCCCCGTCTTGATAAGGTTGGTTATAAGTGTACCACTCTCAGTAGCTTCTTGGCCAACTGTTACCATTATATGAGTATTTATGTCATCTTGTAGTGGACCCAATAATAACTCAATATTAGACAATGCCTTCTTCTTCATTGTACGTATTGTGAACTCCTCGTTCTTTTGTTGGTCCAGTCTTTTTTGAGAGTCAATCCCTGGAGCAGTATTCTCTTTGATCTTCTCGGTGTTAGATTTCAAATTTTCTAGCAATTGGATGCCTGCAGTAAGACTTTCAAGAACATTACAATTGATAGTCTCCAAATTGAAAAGACCAACAGAAGAGAGATCTTCTTGGAGCTTCTCTAGATCAAGACATTTCAGTGCCAGATAATGTATTAAATTTGTTGCACTGACCAAGTAATTTCTGCAAGGTCAAAAAAAATTGCGTATTTAGAATGTACTTACAAAAAGAAGAAACTTGAAGTATACAGGAAATATATATGTCAAGAAAGAGTAAACAGGAGCTGATTTTTAAAAGAAAAAGATGTAGCCTATTTGCTCTGTGAATATTTTCCCCTGTTCTGCAATGTATTGCCTCACACAGTAAGTTAATTTGACCAAATTGCAAAAGTTGATGCTGAAAGTTACTAGGATAATCAACGAACCACTTGCTCAGACCGATAAATAACATTTAAACCATCAATGTAGTTGCTTAAATTATTTAGTTACAGGAGTGATAAATGGTATGGGATGAGGATACTTGTAGTCCACAAATGGTTGAATTTGGGCCACAGCACATCCATGTAAAGGACCATTAGTTTAATAATACAGATGCAAATGCATGTAATATACAACTAGAGTAGAAAATCTTGAGTCACCCTGAAAAAAAAAAAAAAAATCCTTTCAAGTATTAAATTCCAATGAAAAGTTCCTGTAAGATACATCTTCAATGGTTTATGACATTATCAAGTGGGGACATATTGTAGGGTCAGCTGTTTTGGTGTCCCCAAACAACATTTTACTTGAGACTTTTTTTGATAAAAAAAAAAATGCAAGAAGTACCTATGGCATAGTTCAAGCCGAGAAGCATTGCATTGTTCTGATGCTAGTACATGTAAGAGAATTGCCTTTAGCTTGTCAAGAAGGGATCCTCGGTTTCCTGGATGCTCAGAACTTGGATAAAAGTAAGCTTGTGAGCTTAAACTAGAGGCAAGAGCTACCACATCTGGATCCTTGGAATGCTCATTGTGATGATCAGCGAGAGCATGTGAACTTCCCCTTTCTGCTTTATTCTTTTCATTTGGAACAGCGAAACCTAAAGTCCTTGGCCTTTGATTCCTCCCATGTGTGGCTAGTGTTTGAACATTATGAGCTGGCTGTTTCACATGAAGTCCACATGGTAGATGTTTGAGCTCCCCCCTTACGATGGAGGGTGTAGATTGTATGAGATTAGCTGTTTGAATGGCCTGCAAAGCAGAAGATTCACTGAGAACTTCACTGGTTTTGAAATCCATAAAATTCAAATGACACAAATATGTTACACTGCCTGAACACATTGAAGGGAGGAAACAAGTTCACATAAAGGTGCAGGCTAAAGCATGCAATAACACCATTTACATCACTTCCAGAAACGTGACAATTGGCTAAAGGTACAAGTAATACTGAAATATCCATCAAAAGCATCAACGCCTCTAATACCACTTGATTTTGCTGATAAACATATCACCATCCAGTAATCACCAATTCCACCATTACCATCTAATATCTAACCTCTTGATGGTTCAAGTTGCCATTTTTTTCATGAATGCGTTATCATAGACTGGAAGAAAAATAAATAGCCTTCACATATATAGGTGGTCGGGTTGAAATCTAACAACAAACTTATATTCATAATTCATGGTTCACTTAAATCATCCTGTCTGCAATATTTTGTGTCCAACTATATATATGAACATAGTTATGAAAACAAATACGTCAACAGATTATGAACATATACAGCAATAAATTATGCATGTTGAATTGCATTGAGGGCAAAGGGGCAAATTACATGGTTTGGGATAGTCACCTGGTTAGCAACCACACAAACTGAAAGTGCACCCTGCGTCATCATTATTGGCTAAAATCAGCGAACATGCAGATTATGGACCTGCCAAGACCACCTAACACAAACAAATTAACCCGCTTTCATAACCTTGAGAATTGAACAAAAAAATTTCGGAATTTGGAGCCAGAATGACATGTGAGATTGAAAGGAACTGTTAGAATATATATTCCATATTAAGTTGGTTTACTTTCCATTAAAAAAAATTGGTTTATTTTCCTTATAAGAATATTTCTAATTAAGGTTTGATTGTAAGTATTCTCTAAATTAAAGTTTTATTCTATTTCCTCATAAGTTTATTCTCTTCCTTATTTAGTCTAGGTTTTCTTGTTCACCACTCTGAGTGTTACAGTTTAACATACTTTCTGACATATTACAGTCTAACATTCTTTAATGATCATGATGTAGCGTTACTTGTTCTTCTCTCTTTCTCTATAATTCTCATTTTGTATACTTCAAACAAGTGCCAGACCAAAAAAAAAAAAAAGGGGGAGGAAAGGAAAGGAAAGAATAATTTTATATGTTTCTTATCGAACATATTTTCTCAAGCAAACACCTGAAAAATCTAGATTACACTTCTTTACAATGCGATAATTGGATTTATTTCCTTACGATGGCAGACACAATGAACGAATTTAAAAAAGAAAAAAGACAAAGCAAAATGCAATATATTTCCAGAGTTTCAGAGAAATCAAGAGAGAATTCGCAATACATTCCTCGAAATCAATAGAAAATTATTCTTTTTTTTTAGATAGAAAGAAATAGAAAATGGAGACTTTGGAGCATTCCAACCGGGAACCAGAAAGTCAGCGGAGCTGCGCTTGTTTCTCGAGAAAGTGCAATACAAGGAAAATGATACGAGGCAGTACGTGGGCCGTATGGAGAGGGGAAGTGTTGAGAGAGCGTGCTAGTCTGCCAGATTTGGTCAAGATTCAATACGTGGCAGAATCTTCAAATTTTTTTTTTGGTTGATTCAACCCTTTGGTAAAAAAAAAACCCTTTGGTAACCTGTTACAAAAAAAAAAAAAAAAAAAAAAAAAACACCCTTTCATAACCAAAAACTGGAGGTACAATTACCCATGCGACGGTCTATTCTGTTTCAACACGGCATTAACCCTTACAATCGTAGGAAATAAATCCATGGAGAACACACTATTTTGAGTAGTTAATCATCGATTTCATGTTAGTTTTCAGGGCCGAAGGTAAACCAAAACATTACTGTCTCCGTCCGCATTTGCCACAGCCTGCCAAAAAGGCATTGCTAGGCATCGCCATTTAGAGGTATTTGCCGAGGTAAAATGGTAAAACATATCTATGCATGCATACACCAACATAGTCGTGAAGAGATTATTGCACCGGAAATTATTGAACTTCTTCTGTTTTTGTAAACTGGAAATTGATATATATTTGCTGGAGATACATGGGAATCATAATAAGAGGGGTTCGAGTTCTAACATTTCACTGTGAGGCCTTGGAACCCATAATCGAATTAAAGACATCCAGCCACAACATTACGAAGAAATTCAGCACCCACAGAAGATGACAAATGTCACAAAGCTACTATATTAATGAAAGTAGGTATCCACAAATTGATTGTTGGAAGTGATAATATTACAGGCATGCATAAACATCCTCAACTAAAACATCGAATAGAGCTTGATGCCCCACCTGCACTTGTGCAATAATCACCCAGTGTATACTTTCCAATGTGGGACTAATTCCATATATCTTAAAAATCAAACTAGGCCTGCCAATGATAAACTATGAAACACAGATTCCTTTTCCTTGTGCCGGGGTCGGAGAATTACGAAGCGAGCTCACCTCCCTTTTCAGAAAGGATGGCAAGGCAAAGGCAGCAGAATGCATCTGTCACAAAAAATAATGCCATTTAGTTTCAAGTCAATATAGTGTGTGCATGTGTTTGTGTGCACAAATACGGGTGTTTTTTCTTCATTCACAAGCAAATGTACTCTAAGTTAGCAATTCTAAAATGAAGGGCTAAGTGTTTCAGTTTATGATGATAACAGATTAGAATCGAACAAAGATGACAACGCTTCACCAAGACCTACAACCATAAAAGGTTAAGAAAGTCTCATTTAATAACTCATGGTATGCCTAGTTTACCTCCAAAACCTGATCTAGAGTGTATCAAAGAAATTTAGCTTTTGCAAAAGCTATATTATGTAAATATTTTTAATCTTGCTCATCAATGAAAAAGAATAAGTTGCAGCGTAGGCTGTATGGCAAATATCAATTGAAGCTGAATTTAAAATAGCAGCAACAACAACAGCAATAATAATAATAATGGTAATCACAAACAAATCTTACCTCTGAATTGTAGAACCTTAGTTCTCTTTTATGCTTGAGAGCTCCTTCTAATTTCTCAATAGGATTGACAGGATTTACAAAATCAACAGGTGGCCCCTCAGTTGAGCATATAAGAAATCCTATCACACCACTGCATGGCACAGAAGCAGTCCACAAGGAAGAATAAGATGAGATCTAACTACAGTAATTCAAACATGAATATTTAGTTGATAGGATACATAACATAAAGGGTGCAAACCTAACAATAGTAGACTACTTATTTACATGTCAAAAGGTCCAACTGAATCACAATATATAATAAATTTGCCACAGACAACTCCAATATTTGTTGAGAAAACCAACAAACAGTAAAGCCAAGATGGTGCAAACTCAATAAACAGACAACCTATTTTCAGTAATTCTTTACCATTTCAAACACATACAAAGCATCTTACAAAAAAAAAAAAAAAACACATACAAAGCAGAAAAGGCAATAAGCTAAAACAAAGTGCAAAATGTTAATCAATAATGTTGGAACATGAAGTATGAGAAAAATAGGGAACACCAATACCTTGGATATGTTGGGACACTGGCCCATGCATAATGAACAGAACCCTTGAACGTTTCACGGCAAACAGAGATCATATCTTGAATAAGATGTGTATGAAGCCACATGCTTTCTGCCATGTTACAGAGAACACCACCAGCCCTTAATGCTCTAGCTGCTGTCTCAAAAAAAGGCTTCTCCACAAGCTCCTGAGCAGGACCTGTATCAGAAAAAGGAACCCCATGAGTGAGGCTTTGGTTAATATCGAACCTGATAAGCAACAGATTTTTCAAAAAATAAAAAAGAATTAAAGAAAAGGAGGGAAAAGGAAATCAAAGCTTTCAGTATTTCCTAAACAACGTGACTGCAAATTTCAGATTTCAGGCAAACCGTGTCTTTTTTTAAAGAAATTTCATGAATAAATAAATGCTTATAAATCCACCTCAGAAACTAATTTGCAGCAGCACTCCATTCTGAATATGTGGAATGAATCATAACAAATCAAAAAACAACATACCCACAGGATCTGATGAATCAACAATGATAGCGTCATACTTCCCTTTGGGTGCATGCCGAAGAAAATCAGCGGCTGTCAAAAAGAAAAAGTATGATTAACCACAGGCACATAGCCTTACACCCAGGCCAATTCAACAGAAACCAATGAGGAAAAAAAAAAAAAAAAAACCAATCACACTGTTTTGAACATACCATCACCAATATGAAGGTGGACGCGAGGATCCTCAAAGCCAACAGCTAACTCAGGAAAAAACCTTTTAGAGACCTAAAATAAAAGAAACCAAGCCAATCAATTGATTAACTCACCTAAAAAAGAACAACTCAACAGGAAATCACATGAAGAGGGCACGCTACATCATCTACTTACATCAATGACCATCTTATCTATCTCACATATATCAATTTGCTCCACAGAGGTATGGCGAGAAATTTCTCTAAGAACTCCACCATCACCACCACCAACAACCAAAACCTATAAAATTAATTTTAGAAACACTAAGCATTATGCCAACACTGAAAAAGGAGAAAACCAAAAGGCAAAGTCATGTAGAAGTAAAAGGTGCCCCACTCCACCTGCAAATTCATCAGTAACATCACACTGATGCATATTATATTACTTAATCAATAATAAAAAATAAAAAGGAAGTACGTTGTTTGGTCTTTTCTTTTATGTATTTTAAGGCTGCAATAACAGAAGGAATTAGCTCAAAGAACTACTTTTCCAATTGACAGCAACAATTGATTATGAGAAAAAACGGTAAACATAAAACTGGTGGCCACAGATGCAGCACCAAAACCATACATATCATACTCTTATCAAACCACATGTCCTTCTTGGTATTATAGTTGAATAATCCTATAGAAGATTCTCCATTAAGTATGTCCTCTCCATATAATTTAGAACTGTAATTTGTAACCAATCTTGTTCATAGAACAACGTCTACAATAAATTCAGTGAAATGCATACATCTAATAAATTTCAAAGTTCTGTTCCATCCTATTCTTATAGAGGCTGTTTACTTCTTGTTCATAGAACAACGTCCACAATTAATTCACTGAAATGCATCTATCTAATAAATTTCAAAGTTCTGTTCCATCCTATTCTTATAGAGGCTGTTTACTTCTCTCTAATTTCAAAAGGAACCCCCATGATCAACATGCTAGAAACCATAATCAATTAGCTAAGTAGCAGAAACCAATCATCTTTATTATTAGCATTCCCTTTAAAGTTTCAGGAAGCAGTACGGTATTATCTTTCTAAATGACACAGAAGCTGAAGTACAAACTTCAATTATCACAAAGTATAAATGCCCCTTTTTTTTCTTCTTAATAATGGTATACTTTTGTTAGATATAAAAGACAGTTAAGGTTAGCAGTGTCACGCAATACTATCAAACTTGGTTGACCATTATTTTCAAACTTACAAATACATACAAATTTTATAGACCCATCTCATCAATAAATAAAACATAGAATATGCAACAACAAAAAATGCCACAAGTGAGCTGAAATCCACAGCAAACTTATTCTAATTAACAGCAGTGACTTCAAAACCATGATTTTCAGATGAAATTACAGTTTTGGGGGACGGAATTGAACAAAGAGGAAGATGAACAATCATCTCCTGGTAGGCACATTCATCTTTCTCCGTCAGTTGAACAATGCCATCCAGTACAAGGACTTTCCCATATGTTGAGGACTGCAAACAAAAGAATAGGCATTTACCAACTGATAGGGAACAATTATAAAGAATGCAAAGGATAAGTAGACAAAGAAAGTAACTCGGCAAGGTAAGAATGCTAAACCTCAAAAACCAGGACCTCTTGGAAGTCTGACTTTCCCTTGTACAAAACCTTGTCCACTTTTAGCGAATGGGCTTCTCCTAAATACGATCAAAAGATGCATATTCACTAAATTAAGTTAGTGGTTAAAGCATTACGAAAAAAATTAATAATTTCCTAGTATAAGGAGGAGTGACTAACATCACTACCAAAAAGCTCCAGCATTCCTTGTTCTCAAAGCCAAAAAGGGTGTATATTTTTCATCAGGTTTTCTCTAATGTGATAATCTTTCTAAATATATCAAAACAATAAGAAAGGTCACATAATGAAGAGGGATTTCAGAGTTTCTCATGCTATATCCAGCAGCTATTTCCATCAGAAGAATTTGATTGGTTAAGGTTTTAACATTTCAAAAATGCATATTTACAAAGGGGGCAAGTGCTTTTATCCATCTGTAAGAATACAATATCAAGATGTATGAATTTTTTTAATTTTTTATGAGTAAGATGTATGAAAACTATTCATGACAATGAGAATATGTAATGCATAAGTATGCAAGTAATGCCTACCAGGCCACATTGGGTTGTTAAAATAAACCTTTTTGCTAGCTTTCCCTGTAACAGAAAGATAAGAAAACAGGTGAGTGTTATGAAACTATTTAGTCCAACTAATGTGCTGATATAAGGGTAGGCACCATGTACAACAAGCACAAACGAAAATTTAGGATAATCGTAGATAATGACCAGAGCAATGAGTTTCTGAAAACCACCCAGAAACAACAGTAGAATGGCATTTCGCCTCGAGCTCAGGGACTGAAGCCATAGCCTTCAAGCAACAGGATGGTATAACCTTCTCCGAGCCATTCCCGTTACTCGCCTTCCCATCCATAATCTTCGGGCATTCCAAACCTCTTCCTGCGCCGCCCTCCATATATTATCTTTTTCTTCTCTGGCTCCAGCCTCTACAAACCAAAAGATATTGAAAAATTTTAAATTATAACTGCGCTTAATCTTTCCATACACACACAAAGACAGCAGAGGGGCACATATCCCTTGACGTTTCAAGCATTCATCTCCAGTATTACAGTTCATAAATCCAATAGGCATTAACATAAACAATGAAATTAAAACTTCTAAAGAAAAAAAAATATCAAAGAAAAAGATATAAAGAAAATAAAAGAGCACAGCAGAGAAGAATACCAAGCAAAATCTCAAATTTACAATTCCAAGCAAAAGGGGCAGAATTTATAACCAAGCCCATCGCTGAAATGGAAATTTTTTTTCCTTCAAAAGTTAAGTTGGGAAAGAAATCTTTACTGATCATAAGGAAATATATAGCTTGTGATAAAAGTTAAAAGATAAAAATAAACCATCAATTTAACCCAATTTTATGTATACATTTTGATTTGTAATTATAGGTGTTTACCAATTATTTCATTAAATAAAGAACCAAAAATCGTAATCAAATCATGCAATCGTGGATAGTAATTCAAGACAGGGAAGGGCCAGCTATTTATTGCCTAAAAACACCAACCCCGACTTTAGCAATAGCTGCTGGAGAAAGAAGCGACTCACCCAGAGGGAAGAGAAAACTAGGCACTTACGCAATTAGTAGGGAACAGAGGAGTAACCTACTCTTACCTTTAGGACCGACCAATAACAACCCATTTTCTTACACAATCGGTTGGTGTCTAACTTAAAGAAAGAGTCAATTTCCACAAAGGCCCAGCCTACACTGCCACTTTGTGTAAGCCCGGGCATCTAGAGAGAAGAGCCTTCCCCTGCATGAGTGAGCAAGAATAGTGAAGTCGGTGCTGCCCCATGCCAGCATTCGACCGACCCGCCTATTCATGCATCCGTAGAGAGTACAAAGTAACTAAATATCACAAGCTCCGTTCAAAGGAAAAAAAAAAAAAAAAATCACCTTCACCTTATAAAAAAACCCAGATGATTTTACTCGGCTTCTACTTTTCGCGTGGTCACAGACTCCCAAACAATTACCAAGAAAAGAAAAATAACAAAATGAAAATTCTTTTTCTTTCCATTCCCAGCACATTTTAGCTACCATAGGAATCTACTTTTGCGCAGAAAAGAATGAACACAATTTCCTTTTCGGTCAAATGCTGAAAAGTGAAGTGCTAAACTATATCAAACCACGTATCAACTAAGAAAACAAAATTCCGCACGGAAAGAATCAAACTCAAGAATATCAAGCTCAAATTCCATTTGCCTGTTGCATTAAACTAGCACAAAAATATCTGAAAATCCGTTTGGTTTCCGAGAAACTGTAGAAAGAGAAACAAAAATAAGGAAATTTAAGTGGCATCGACAATAATATCAAACTATTATCTCAGACCATCCCACATAAAACAAACGGCATCGAGTGCAAAAATCAAACTTTCCCTCAAAAATTTCCTCGGAACCAAACAGAGTCGCTAGGGTTTGACAAAAAATGGTCCAATTAACAATACCCAAAAGCTACAACACAATCTCTGCCTCGCCAAATTCGGAAATTAAATTAAATTAAAAAAAAACAAATTTAAAATCAAATCAAATCAAATTAAAAAAAATATATCACATTTCAGTCAAAACCTGTAGCAGATCAAGAGAGAGATTATATTACAAAAGCAAAGTGGGGGTAGAGAGAGTAGAAAGCTTTAGATATAGAGAGAGAAAGAGAAGAAACCTACAGAATATAGATAGACGTTGCCTGGCGTCAATGGCAGTGAGATTGTATTCCTCTACAGATTTTGCTCTTCCTGCTTTCTTTGTTCTACGATGTCCTTTTCCTGGAGGCCAAAGAGCGAGCGGGAAAGAGATACAATGGCCTGCTTCTCTGTCTCACTCTCTCTCCTTGCCTTGTTGCCTGTGAATGTAAAAATGTTTGTTTGGACGGAACCAGTTGTGGAAGCCTATTTATATAACGAATTGACTAAACTATCTTTTGTTTATATTTATTTAAACTTATTGCATTTTATTTATTTTTTTATATCTTGTAGAATACCTTTTTTTTTTTTTTTAATCTATTAAGTTTGGGACTTGAAATTGTGCCTTGATTCCTTAAATGATAGCTTAATCAACTATAAATCCCACCTTATAAAAAGAAAGCCAATAATTCAAATTCCACTTTTCCTTTTTTTTTCCTTGTATGAATATATAAAAAAATATTTGTGCCCCAAAAAATCAAATGACAAGACAAGCGTCACCACTCCCAACTACCAAGACATATGAAAAAATGTCAAAATTAGTGGGTACAATGTCATCTCCTTCTGAACTTTTGCCTATCTTCTTCTTATCATTTCTCTACGGTAACAATGGTAATCTAATGGTGTGATCTTCGTCCTTTTTTTTTTTTTTTTTTTTTTTTTTTAATCTTTCATATTCATTCCTTAAAAAAATATCAAGAGTATAAAAATCTTACACCATATAACACAAAGCTCTGCAAATCATAGTTAAAAATTATGAGGTTACAACGTCACAATCTCACAATGACAAACATAAAAAGTTTATAATCAAATTCTATCTATAACTTCAACATTCGCTAACTTAAGTCCAAACTTTAGATTTAGAACAGATCTATTCCAAATAGATTCAATCTTATATATAGGTTGTTCATATTCCAAACTTTTATTTTCTCTACCATGGGAGTAAAATCATTACACCAATACCAATCATTTTCTACCCAAGGCCAAATAAAAACATTCGCCCCAAAGATCGCTCATGAAAATATATATAAAGAGAAGTCAAACCCTTACTAAAAAAATGAAACAAAAACACAATTAAAAAGTCAGCAAACAGCTACAATAGTTGAGGCAAGCAAGGGAGGCGAAGCACACTAGCCAATGCATGGTGGACGAGATGGAGCCATTTTGCGCCAATGGCTAGCTGAGAAGCCGAGGAGCACAGTGGGCCGTCACATGGTTGAGTGAAACCATTTGAGGAGACTAGATGTAGATTTGAAAAACTATATTTAAAGTCCAGCCAATTTTGGGGAGCTAAAGAGCGGACGGAGGTAATCCAACATAAGTAAAAAGAATGGACAAATCAATTGGACTGGTCGAAAAAACCAAAAAATAAACTAAAAAACAAAAAGGGGGGAAGAAGAAAGAAGAGAAGAGCAGGGGGAGGGGGAGGGAAAAATAGGAGGGAGCTCTCCCCCGACAAGTTTTTTCTCTAAAAGATCTTTGTCATTCATTACAGTAATTTGATCAAAGATTGAAAGATGATTTTAGAGTGCTCACTTTCTCTAGGATTTGATCACCTTTTAAGGCACGTAAGAATGCTATTTTGGGCATTTATAATTTAACACGATAGGTTTTACTTTTATATATTTTTAAGTAATTAAAAAGTCACTTAAAATATGCTATGTAAATCAATCGATATGAATTCCATAGACATTGGTAAGGCTGCTCAAACGGAGCGGTTATAAATACCCCGCTAACCGCTTATAACCGTTAACCGTTAACCACTAACAACTAACCGTTTTAGTGGGCGGTTATTAAAAAGCGCTAACCGCCTTCGTTTATATATAATAATATAAATATATATTAAATATTGTATATTAATAAAATATATATTAATTTTTTTTTCATTGGTATTTGAATTAATGGATTTGGGCTATTTATGATTATGTATATGAAATATATAATGTAGTGGAAAATGCTAGGGGTTCTCCCCGTAGGTTCTCCTGGTGTTCTCCCAGTTTTACATAATACATGATTTAAGAAAAAATAAAATTGTAGTTGCCTCCACTACCGATTTTTTTAGGCATTAGCATCAAATTTGAGGCATTAGCAACAAATTTATGAGGCATTAGCAACAAAATTGAGGCATTAGCATCAAATTTAGGATGATCAAATCCATTTTTAGTGATATCATCCCTAAAGGGTTAACCTTCCACCCTTAAGTTTAATTTTGAATCAAAAAAGAAGTTTTAAAGCATTAGAACCTAACTATTAACTCATAAAAATTAATCTGTTAACAAAAAAACGCTGCTACAATTTTATTTTTTATTAAATCATGTTCTACATAAGATTAGGAGAACACCAGGAGAACACTATGAGGAGAACCCCTAGCAAACCTCTAATGTAGTATATGATGTTTTGGACTAAGCCTTATTCAAAGTATGTTTTTTTCCTCTATCTTTTTTTGGAACATTTTGGCCTTAAACCTTTAAAATAAGCCCAAAAATAGGTTAATCCCACAAAATAAGCCCAAAAAATAGGCCATTAAAGGCTGAAAACACTTTTAAAAAAAAATTCAAAAGCCCATAAAAAAAACGGTTATAAAACCATCGGTTATTGGATTAAATAACCGCTAACCGCCTAAGCTGTTGCGGTTATAGTTATTAAAAATCGATAACCGTTCAAGGCAGCCGCGGTTACAGTTATTGCTAATAACCGTTAGTTATAGCCGTTTGAGCACCCCTAGACATTGGTACTCTACAAAACCGTATTACAGTTAATAGTAATAGCCCATATACAAAATGACACTTTCATGTTTGTGGTTTGTGCCTTTTGTGTTTTTGTTTCACCATAATAAATACATTATCAAGCAACTAAAAACACAAAATATATTTTTAAGGGAAAAATATAAAAAGGCCTCCCAAACTATTAGCCGTTTATAATTTAGCCCCCTAATGTTCAAAAAGTGATAAAGTAACCCCCCAAACTACCAAAATGTAACAAAAAGACCACTTATTTTTTTATATTCCTATAATAACCCTGTTCTTTTGACAAATAAAATAATTGTAAAAAAAAAAAAAAACTAAACAATTTTTAAAAAAATACAAAAAATCAATGGGCTTTTAAATTAAAAAAAAAAAAGTTTTTTGGAATAAATAAATATTCGCCCATTATTTTTTTTGTTAGGTTTTTAACAATTATTTTAATATTTTACTTGTGAAAAGAATAGGAGTATTATAGGAATATAAAAAAATAAGTGGCCTTTTTATTACATTTTGGTAGTTTGGGGGCTACTTTATTATTTTTTGAACATTAAGAGGCTAAATTGTAAATGACTGGTAGTTTGGGGGGCTTTTTTATATTTTTCCCTATTTTTAATTAGGCTAAAATAAATTCCTAGAATCTTATCAAATCCACAGAAGCACAACGTGCGACACGCTTTTGGCCTCATGCCCATTGTGGATTATGGCCTGGACTTCAATTTGACACCTCAAACACATGAGAACCACTTTATGTTCGCCACAAACAACCACATTGTCCCATTACATAATAAAATACGTAAAGAAAAGTTTATGTTAATGGTTTTTGCTTCTTGAACCTATCATTTTACTTTTAGCACTTTTTTCCTATGATTGGTGATTATCATACCTTGGAGATTTTTCAGATCACATCACATCACATCATCGTTGTGTTAATTGATAATATGATGCTAATTGTCTTATAATAAAAATTTAGAAATCACACTTTTCTATTACTATTTTACTATAATAACATGTCAATGCTAATTCCTTATTGTTAAAAGAAAAATGTGACATTGCTACATCAACATAATGAAATAATAATAAGATAAAAAGTATAGTTTTTAGCATTATTTATTATCTGATTAAGATTAGTTTGTCTCAATGAGCTGATCACTTTAATTGGTTGTGCGTCTTCATTTTCAAAAAAAAAAAAAAAGGGGCAAGTTTTTTCAAAATCAGTACAGCTTGGTGCAAGATGGGTGTTTTTTTTTTTTTTTTTTTTTTTGTGTGTGTGTATATAAGTGTACCAATGTGACTTAAAAATAAAATGACTTCGGCGTGTTTTGCATTTTGGCTTTTTATAATATATATATATATATATATATATATATGTTTACAAACATAAAAGGGAGGGACATCTAGCAAAGAAACTACAGCTTAAAGTCTCTAATGAAAGGGATTAAGGTTAATATATATATATATAATGATAGTGGTGGTAGTTGCCCTGCTTTAAATTTGCGGGTATATTTTGTTTTCAAAAGCCCCCAGTCCCACTCCAAATTAGCCACGTTCTTCCCATTTGAAAAAAGGTCAGGGTCATCTGGGTTTGGTAGTCCAATAAAATATGAGGCCACACGTCCTGAGAATCATAGAGTAATACCCTAAAAGATTACAGTGAAACAATAAACAAAGTTAATTGGCACATATATATTCTTTTTCTACCAACGTGCGTGGGTCGTGACCCATGCAGATTCTGAAAAGAGGGCTGCTTTGATTGGCAAAGCAAAAGCAAAGAGCCTCTCCGATAATCAAAGAAGCTGTCGATCATTGCAGGAAAGAAAAAGCATCCATGGCAAGCATGTCATGATCATCATCATCAGCATCATGCGTCGAAATCTTTTGGACCAGCGATCATTGCTTAATGTTAACTAAAGGGAGTGGAGGGAGATCGAAGGGATCAAATAAAGAAAAAAGCACAAAATAATTCAAGCATGATGCACCATCCATGAAGACAAATCGAGGAGGGTGCTGGCCTGGTGCCTCTCATCTCATCTTATCATCTATGCCTTTCATTTGCTCCAATGCTTTTTTGGCCATGTCTTTAACTTTTGTTTTTTTTTTTTTTTTTTGCAGGCTCTTTTTCTCTAAAAACAAATGATTGTCTCATACTATTTTTATCACTTACCAACTTTTTTGGGGCCTAGAAAGCGATTTCTCCCATATGCAATTCACGGTTCCTGTCACAAGCTAGAGAGTACATGAATTGACTTGACTGCAATATATATATATGTGGAACATGTGCTGAATTTTTTTGCTATTTTAATATATAATTATTATCTATTTAGACTATTAGGTCTCTTAATGTAACTTGATTATATTAAAATATTAATTAAATAAATTTAATATTATATTAGAGCTTATTGAGTGAAAATTTGAGCTAATGTAAGGGAGAAATAGTAAAGCGTTTGGAAGAAGCAATAATTGAACACGTCATTAGTTCAATAGCTCAAACCTAATAGATAAAACATGTGGTGGATAATTCTTGAAACAATTAAAACGTGCTGGCACTCTAGATGCCCTATAAAGAAGAGCATGTGGATTCTAAGATTTATGGATTGTTTGGTATAGACTAAAATATTGAATAAATATGCAAGAGAAGTACAGGTTTAAACCATAAAATATAAAGAGAATCATATTCCTTGATATCAAAATCTGTCTCTTTTCAGAAAGTTAAGGAACTCAAACCACATGCTGTGGTTGGTCCTTAAAGAGAGATGCTAGAAGTTACTTATAAATATTATTATTGGAATAGCTAGAGCATTCACATCTTTCTTTTTTGGCTATTTTGTTAAGCCATGTATCTAAAAAATCACTCCACCCGACTCAACAAAATACCCAATCATCTCCTAAGGAGCTAGCAAATTTGTTGAGCACCGTACATAGCTCAACAATGTATATCATATATAATAAAAAAAATCATCGATTATCTCTCCTATAATTAAAAAATAATTTTTTTAATGCTTGATGTTGAAGAAAGAATAAAAAAATAATATTTAAATAATAGAAAAAGAATATTTAAATAAAATAGTAAAAATTAAAAATTAAAATGATGAGCCCAATATGGGTTTATTGGTGCTTTAGAGACTTCGGATCCAATGCTCGATGGTCCATGAGCACCAACCGCCAACTGCCGGTCATCGGAATATATAGTACCCTTTTATTGGCATGTGAGCCAATAAGCCATTGGACCAACTCCACCTTTTTCGACCGTTCACCTTTTTTTTTAAAAAGCACTGAGCTGATTATTGAGACCCCACGACGTCCCTCTCTCTGCTTCTTTGTTTGATGATATCTTATCTCACAAATTTATTTTATTTTAAAATAAAAATTGCCCACAAAAGACGTAATTAAAATCTTAAATGACGTAATTAAATATTCATATACACTAATAGATTTTTAAAATTTCAGGCAAGGAGTCTCCCAAAATTGGGTTCACCTTACAAAGCAAATAGGCTACATGACTCCTGGTTCAGCCTGAGAAGCAGCCCAACAAAAAGAACACACTTGAAAAAGAGAAGCTGAGCCCATTGAAATAGTCATTGTGCTTCACTTGCCCAATAAAATATAATCCCCAACAACATTAACAAGCGGAGCCCATCACAACGTCACAAATACTCACCACAATCTAGCATGCTTTGTTTTTATTTTTTGCCACACCAAACCAAAAAAGAACAAAAAAGAAAAAAAAAATCCCCATCTCGTAATGCTTGTAATACCATGGTGTTGTGATGATTTCAAGGAAGGTGCATGGTCCGGTTATCAAACATCACCGCAAATGAATTTATACAAGTTAAATTACGCACATACCCATGTTTTCATGAAACTCTCTGAGGCTGCTATGAAACAAGATCATTTCCAGTTCAGGATAATATCTATTTAGTTACAGTTGAAGGGTATTTTTGTCTTTTCATTTTTTAGTGGAATAAAATATCCTTCCACTATAACTAACAAAATATTATCCAGTTCAATCGAACTGGAGAAGATCCTAATTCGGCTAGCACATTTGACATTTCATTGTCGGGGATTCATCAAGCTTTCTTGCAAGTACGTGCGTTCAATCGAAGCTTGGCAGGACCAAGTGAAGATAACGAGAGAGCTATTGAGTGAGAAAGCCTATGGGTTTCCTTAAATCAACAACAATCACGCTGGTGTTATCTTTGCTCCCCCGAGCCATTGCTAGCTCAGCCAACACTGCCGCTGCCCGAGCAGCACGGCTTTCATTCTCAGCCTCGAGGGAATTCCGCCTCATTCGTCCATCAAGACATCTCTTCACAACCTGGCACGCAACTTCATTTGAGATAACGTCCCACAAACCATCGCTAGCAAGTATGAGGAATTCATCCTTGTCGGATCGCTT
Organism: Carpinus viminea; assembly: GCA_013348765.1. Classification (NCBI taxonomy): domain Eukaryota; kingdom Viridiplantae; phylum Streptophyta; class Magnoliopsida; order Fagales; family Betulaceae; genus Carpinus; species Carpinus viminea. Next base: position 1,481,619 of record CP054673.1, read on the forward strand.
GGTCACCGTCACTTCTGGTTTGGAAATAACATATGGTCTGAGGTAGTGATCACCTGCATCCAAAGTTCAGAAACTAAGTAAAGAGAATGTTGATCGTATCGATATTTCATGTACTATACTATATATACGTGCAATTTGGAGAAAAAAAAAAATTACTTCATTCAACATCATTCTTAACATCCCAATTATAAACCACCACTTTCTTTCCTACATTAATTAGACTAAATTTGAGTAGTAACAAGCACACCAAGCCATCTTTGTTCTGTTTAAAAACCAGTAGATCCCAATATTATGGGCATTTATAGCATGTAGGAACTTAATACATACCTATTGATCTAGAAGTGGAAAGAACTCCTAGAACCCGTTGTCCATTCCAGTTTATGACCTTTCCACCAGCGGCTTCAATTCTATTCAACTCATCTAGTCTGTCAGGCTATGCACAGAAATGATTTCACTAGTAAGATATATAAATTGCTGCATAAATCTCAATTCTTACAATTGAAGGAACTATATCATAACCATAAGGAAACTGAATGATAATACAAGTAAAGGCCAGGGGACCCCGAAAATATCAGTTTTATTGACAATGTACAAATCTCTTACCATGAACCTTCCCCCAATTAGTAACAAGCTGATAGTTAAGAACAAAACTAGACAATAAAAAAGATGATACTAAAATACGTGGAGAATGCATGCTGGGAAAACTAGTAGTTCTCCCCCTCGTTTCCGAGTAAATCTTTCCTCCTCAAGAATGTAGGGCAAATTAAAATGCCACTTTTGTTATGCACATTAAATACGTCAATACATTATACCATAGCTCAGAATCAGGAATGTTGTGACAGTTTACAAAGTTTTTCAAGTAGCCACAGTACTGGATGAGAGTTGCACAGTGACTTGATGGGTCAGGGAAACGATTATCTCGGAATTCATAGGGGATTTTGTTGACAGATGCTAGATTTGAAAAAATTCAGTTCATTCCCCTACAAAATAGTCGATCTAACCAAAGCACACATCAAATCGAAAATAAGCACTCCCTATATATATGTGCAGCAAAAGTTGATCACCTTCTAATTTCCTGGCAATGGCCCAAAATGATCCGTTATAATGGGAAAGTTACCGATAATATTAATAATAACATAGAAAAATGTTCCAATAGTCCTCATGAACTATGACATTTTTAAATAAATAAATAAAACTTTCTTTTTGTTTTCTATATTTATATGTATAAATTTATATATTTTTTGTTTTTATGTCAGTTTTGATTGGGTATGAGATAACAATACTATTAAATAATGGTTGTATGAGTATCCTTGGACAGTAAATTAAGGAGCGATTTGACGAAAGCCCATACTTCACCATTCAAGCATTTTTCCCTAGTAATAATAACAAACAAACAACAACCCATATTATTTATTAAGTAAATAAAAACTTCTAATTCAATAATCTACGTTCTATCACCTTTTTCCAGTTTCAATCTCAAGCCTTAAACCGCTGCTTTTAGTAGCGTTTTTCGTTTTGGGGAAATTAAACCAATAAAAGGAAAAAGTACATAAAACCCGTACCTTATGATCCTTAGACAAGGCCAAAGCCACGCCACCACTGCACATCACCGCCCTAGAGTCCCCACAGTTGGCCACCACCACCTCCTCCTCCCCCACCACCGCCACCACCGCCGTGGACCCCACCGTCTTCCCGACCCCATTCCCCCTCACCTCCTCGTCCATTTTACCAAAACACCCCTCCATCACTCTCTCCCAGTACTCCACCCCCTCATCATTATCTCTACCCTGATCACCTCCCACCTCCTCCACCATAACCCCATGAAACCTCTCCTCGCACGCCCTCGCCACGTGCGGCCCTCCGTGCCCATCGTACACCCCAAAGAAGTCGTACACCGTGTCGTTTCCCTTTGTCATGAACCCTATTTCCACTCTCACCGTGTCTTCCATCTCTCTCCTCCTCCCTATCACCGACACCGACCCGTGCGCAGTGAAACTCTCCGAGCTGTCTCTCTTGCACGATAAAACTGCATCTTTTTCTGCAGACGAGGACAACGACAACGATATCTCCTCCTTGTTCTCGTCCAATTGTTTCTCTTCCTCCACGTGGGTCTTCGTTCGACACGTGTACTTCAGTCTCCGGACCTTCAGCCTTTTCCGGCGAGCGTTATTGGTTTTGGTCACCGTGAGTTGGCTCATCTCGCCGGAATCTAACGTCAACCGCCGGAGATCCATTGCCACCGTAAACTCAGGCTTCTGCTTCATTCTCATTTGCGTGAATGAAACTGCGAATGAAAGCTAAAGCGACTTCCAAACGTACTACTATAGAGAAAAAAACATGGAATCTTGGCCGTTGTTTTTCCTTGCCCGTTGGATCTGGGACAGTTGTGCTTCCGTGGACCACTGACTTGGGTTTTTCAAACAGAGACGTGGGCGGTGAAGATGAGGTCATGGGACACGTGGAGAACCGATCCTGCGGTTAGTGATTCAGTTTTGGTGAAAAAAAGATTTTATTAGAGTTGGTCACTAGAAAGGACATTACGTGGCGTCTCGGTGTGCTGAGTGCCGCTTTTGCTTTTAGGCGGTCTGATCTTTCGCTCTCGTAGGGACAATATTGAATGTTCGACGAAGTCACATGTCGTGGTGGGGAGGAGGACGCGTGTCGCGTGATGCGGGGTCGCGTGCCGAACTTGGACCTCGTACGTTGTGTCCCTGCTGATATTTCGTGTCAGGTCTGCTAGGGTTTTTTCTTTCCTTTATTAATTTATTCTTGTTATATTATACGATTTTGGATGAAAATATCAAGGGGTATGATTGGGTCAACTGTGCAGGACGTGACCTATCATGAATGTTGATGGGTGCCACAGTGTTCTTTAACGAAGTCCATAGGAACGAGATTTGTTCATAATTGATGGAAGCCACGGTATGAGGATCATCCTTTCACGGAAATGGCATGAATTGTTACCAATGGGTCGTTTGAAATGTTAAATTAATCATTAGAAGAGGAATAAATTGAGATTTAACAGTGACATATGGGAATTTTTAATTTAAGAACACATGAATTAGCTTTTCGGTTCAGATTTGAGTAAATACATCTCCTGTAGTTAAACAAGCAAGCAAACAGAGAACTTTTGAAGCTATTAGCGGCAGGAATGGTGAGAATGCCGAGTTGGGACTGAGCATTTCTCCTTTTTACCTGCATACCCAAGTGCCAACTGACCTTGGCTATTGAAGAAAAAATAACAATCAAAATATCTAAGGAACAAGATCAACATGATTTACATGTGATCCATCATCCATCTCAACTATTAGATGGTTTTTGTTGATGCATATTTTTGCATGATTGGGCTTGACTAGACTGCAGCTGCTTGCAAAATAAGAAGAGAAAGAGAATCACTAGTATAATAGCTCTGGGCCTAAGGTGAGCGGAAGAGCATCTGATGATGGTGTATCTAAGGCTCCCTGTGGTTTTTAACTTTTTGTGTAAGTGGGCCTTTGTATCGATTGGACCTCTATCTTTTTGCCCTAGGCTTATTTTTATCAACATCAATGGACCCTCATTCCATGCCTGACCTGCTGACCAATCTATTTGGTCAATTATCTGGACTATGATTTATGCTTGCAGTTGGAGTTGTCTTTCAAAATCAGTAAAGCTTTTCGAGTGTTGTACTTGTACCCAGGTCGCTCCCCTCTCCGTGTCATTCCGACGGCCCTTTTCGGGTTGCCCCCCGCTCCCTTAAGGTGTTGGTTATTTCATCGACGCCAAGCCTGAGTTCCTCTGTGGATCATGGTGATGCCAAACATGTGCATCTCGCAGCACCACAAACATTGAAATGCTAAAACATTAACACATTTTTTTATTCATCATGAACATTCTTCTAAAACCAGAAAATGCGACCGTTACCAGGTCTATACAGGAGGGGAAAGTAAAGGATAATAGTGAAGATGGCTTCAAGAACATTGAAGAGTAGGAAATATGAGCAGTGGGAGAAAATGAATATAGTGGCAATAAATTAACTGATCAAATGAGGGTCCAAATTTGCAGTTGTACAAGGAGTCGCAAATTTGAAGTTTACAGATATACAGATCACACAAAGCAGGTACACGTATGATTTATACAGTTTACAGCTAGTAGAACAAGACAAAGGTTAACAATGAGATGACAAATATACATGCCAACCGCCAACGTAAGATTAATTATACCTGGCACTCATGCGTCCGGAATCTTTTCCACTTTTAGGCTCTGTAGGCCACTTTCATCCTCCCTAAGAAGCAGCTCTTGAAGAGTTTTAAAGGGAAGTGACCAGAATAAGAATAATCAATCAACAAACAAATTAGGAAGATATGAGCCCAGAAAAGAAGCTCATATAAGCTGTTCGATAAGCACAGAACTGTCATAAAGAAGATTTCACTGTTCTCACTCCCACTTAACAAAATCACCAGTAATCATTGCATGAACAGGTCCCATCTTTGAAGTGGTGAAAACGGTTAGAGTCTCTTACCACTATTTCCCTACCCGTGGCCATTGAGATAAATTTGATTGCAGCATGACAATCTCCACAAATCCGAAGATTCTTAAATACCCTGATGGGTTTTGATTTGGATATGCTTATGAGACCAAATGCCACAGCTATTTTCTCACTGTGTTGAAACAAGTATTGCTCCTTCAGTTCATCCTCCACATCATAAAGAACAAATTCTGTATCGGGTACATAGCCCAGTTCCTTTATTTTCAAAGCCAACTGGTTCAGTTGATCATAAATCCCTCGTGCTAGGGAGTGTGAAGTGTCCCCAACATGGAACTTGTGCACCGTATTTTCAACCTCTATCCAGCTACAACCCGCCTCTTTAATCAAGTTTCTCTCTTTCATATTTTTTCTAATTATTGCCACATCCTCCCATTGACCTGAGGAAGCATACAAGTTCGATAGTAAGATATATGCTGCTGGATCATGTGGGTCTTGCTCAAGAATCATCTTAGCAGCATGTTTCCCAAGTTCTTTATTTCCATGAACTCGACAAGCAGCAAGAAATGTACGCCAGACTAGCGTATCAGCCTTGAAAGGCATTGAGTTAACTAATTCAAGGGCTTCTAAAAGGGATCCTGACCTGCCCAACAAATCGACCATACATGCATAATGCTCCATTCTCGGAACAATGCCATGTTCTTTGTACATCGCATTGAAGTGTTTCCAGCCCTCAGAAATCAGCCCCACATGCTACAAGCTGATAAGACAGCAATATAGGTGATCTCATTCGGTCTAACACCAACCTCAAGCATTTTGTGGAAAAATTCCATAGCTCTAGAGGCAAATCCATGTTTTGCGAAACCAGTGATCATAGAAGTCCAAGAAATAACATTCCGATCTTCCATATCATTAAAAACATGAAGAGCAGATTCTATGTTTCCACACCTAGAATACATTGAGATCAAAGCGTTAGAAATGCATTGGTTTGACTCAAACCCTGATTTCAGGACATTGGCATGAATTTGCTCGCCCTTACCAATTGCACCAATACTTGCAGCTCCACTCAGGAGACTAGCATATGTGAAAGCGCTAGCCCCAAGTCCTGCATCCTCGATTTCATGGAAAAGTTGAAAGGCTTCTTCAGAATTCAGATTTTTGGCATAACCATCAACAACCGTGTTGTAAGAAACCAAATTCTTCTCAAACAGCATATCAAAAGCTTTCTGGGCATCTTCGATCATGCCAGACCATGCATACATGCTAATAAGAGAATTTTCCACACAATTAACCGAAGCAAGACCTAGTTTCACTGCGAGGGAATAAACTTGCTCACCCAGTCGTAGATCAGATAGATTTGCACATGCCTTCAGGACACTACAAAAGATGAAATGATTTGGCGTAACATGAGCCTTAATCATTTCATGAAAAAGTTCGACAGCTTCCATATCAAGCCCTCTGCATTGCACATATCCTGTGATAATTGTTGTCCAAGACATGACATTATGATCTATCATCCGATCGAAAATTTTCCTTGAATTATCCAAAGATCCATTTGACGCACACTTTGCACACATGTCCACCAAACAACAACCGATACAAACATGTAAAGGCAATCCCACCTGGATAACCCAAGAATGCAATTGCTGCCCAAGCGACAACAATTTTAACTCTGCACAAGCCGATAAAACTCCACTTAGTGTAAACTGATCCAGAACATTCCCACTTAAAACCATATCCAAGAACAAATCTATGGCCTCTCTTGAGTACCCCAATTGCATAAATCATCAAAGTCCAAGTAACTGCATTTTTCTCAGGCATTTTCTCAAACACCTTATACACTTAATCCACATCACCACTACCCTTTACAAGCTTATCAATCAATGCACACCCAACAGACAAATCGGACTCAAAATATCCACTCTTTATGACAAACCCAAAAATCATCTTCCCGATCGAAATATTGTCCGCATTCGAACATGCCCGAATGACAGCCGCGAAGCAATACTCATTTGGGTAAAAACCATTCTCAAGCATTTCAAGGAATGTCCCAATGGCTTCAAATTCCATATCATTATTTGCAAAACACGAAACCATAGCACTCCAAGAAACGAAGTCTCTCTTATCTCCCATACTACGAAAAATGGCGTTTGCTTTAGCCCAATCCCCACACTTTGAGTACAAGCTGATGAGAGAGTTGAGAACGACCGAGATGGGCTCGAGTTGGGACTGAGCCAAGCGAGTGTGAACGACTTTGCCGAGTTGGAAATTCCGGGACCTGATGCAGGACTTGAGGAGAAGGGAGTAGGTGGTGAGGTCTGGGTGGGTACCCTTTTGGGCCATGCCATCCAGGGTGGAGATTGCTTTGTGGAGGGGACCCACATTGAGGTGCTGGATCAGACGGTGGTTAAAGAGTTCAAAGTCTTGCTTATATGGTGATGATGATGATGAAATATTTTGGCGGGAAGGGTTTGAGGGTTTGAGAGAAGGTAAGGAGAGTTTGGAGGGAGACGAAAGCGAGTGGCTAAGCATATTTCTTCTTGTCAAACCCGATTCAGTACAAACACGCTCCGAGCCAAGCTATATCCAAAAGCAAATAAATATAAGGCCTTTATGGAGCGGCCCATTGCCTTTAGAATTAACTTTGTCTTGGCAGTTGGGGCTTACTGCTTACTGCTTCAGTCTGTAGAATAAAATTGGGTGGAAGACCAAAATAAAATTGTGGAAATTGCTGCTTAAGATGAAGAGTCGATGCTCACTCTGTCTTGGTTTGATGTGAACATTGAACCTCTCGGATTAGATTTTAATCTCTCTATAAAGTCAGTTTTTATCAAAGTTTGAGTCTGATTGTCAATGGCCTTTCGAACACTATGAAATTTCAATGAAATGTTAGTGAAATTATGTACTCACAAAATTTCTACAAAGGGGTGAAAAAAATCAGATTATTTCATGCATTAAGATGCAAATATAAAATCGTATTGCACACCACAAAGGAAACAAGGAAGAATTCATAAATAAATTTAGAACAATTAGTATAGGATCTATCATATAATTGTGATTTTTCTGTTTGACTTCTGCTTTGAAAGATTTGGACGAACTCTAGTGTATAAATTGTTATCATATAATTCACTAGAGATATTCGTATCTTTCACCCATGGTTAATCATTTCTTAGCCGGTTAAGGCATGATGCATGATATTACTATTGGCCGCAAACATAGTTCATCCATATACTTGTTCTGGAGAGTATGACACGGTTAATTATTATTAAAAATAATAATAATATAAAAATGACCTTGTCAAGACCTAGTCAACTCGTGTTTAAATTAATCGATTATAGAGCCCCATAAGACAAAGTTAAGGAACTGACCTCATAATTTTTACAGAGCTCTTACAAAGAAATTGGGCTTTTAGGTTGTCTTCAAACCCATCCTTATCGTCTGAATTCAAACTTTTAGCATGACCATGAAAAATTGTGTTATAAGAAATACAATTCTTCTCGAGCAGAATAACCTTGAAATAGAAAGAAATCTTATTTACCACACATAAATATCAAGCATCTTTGTGCTATCCAGTATAGATAAGAAAACTAATTACCCCCTTCAATGGGGATTAAATCAACATCCTCACATTAATTAATTTGCAATTGAAATAAAGATGATTGATTTGACACATTTGATCGATCAACTGATGAAAACGTTTGACTTGAAGTCCCTTCAACTTCTGATATGTGTCTCTCTTGTGATGATAGAAAAGGCTTAGAAGGCATTTGTAGGCATTCAACTTCTCCTTCAAGCATTTCTATGACTTTGTTCATTGAAGGACGATCACTAGGCTTCATTTGTATACACCATAATGCGACAATGATCATCTTTGCAACTATTTTCTTTTCCTCCTCTGTAACACCTTCCATTTCTATGTCATTTCCGTTGTTGAATTGTTCATATACCCAAGTAGGGAAGTATATTTGGCTGGAATGTTCTGCAAATGCATTCAAGTTCTTTCTTCTACCCGCCATTTCCATTAATAACATTCCAAAACTATAAACATCAGCTTTGTATGAGACACCCCCAATATTTTTGTAAAACAACTCAGGAGCCATGTATCCTAATGTCCCTCTTGCAGCAGTCAAAGAAACAATATTGTTATCTGCTGGATATAACTTTGCCAAGCCAAAGTCAGAAACTTTGGGAGTAAAATTCTCACCAAGAAGAATGTTGTGAGGCTTTATATCAAAATGCAAAATCTGCATGTCACATCCTTGATGTAGATATTCAATTCCACTAGCAACTCCTATAGCTATTTCATACATTTTCTCACAACTTAGGAGGGTGCTTACTTCTGATGAAAATATGTATTTATTCAATGAGCCATTAGACATGAACTCATATACAAGAGCCCGCTTTGATCTTTCAACACAAAAACCAATGAGTTGTACTACATTAACATGGTGAATCCTTCCAATGGTCGCAACTTCATTTATAAAGTCTTGTCCATTAGCTTTGGACTTGCCTAACATCTTTATAGCCACAATTCGGCCACTTCGAAGTGTTCCTTTAAATACGGTGCCATAGCCTCCTTCACCCAATTTGTCATTGAAATTTTTTGTCATATTCCTAATTTCTGTGTAAGAGTACCTTATTGGCATGAGGTTATTGTGGCTTTGCAAAAATTCTTCAACAGCATCATACATGGATAAATGCCTCCTAAACCATTTATATATCAAAATCGCAATCACAAAGGGAGTCCCAAACGCAACTTTTGCTGCAAGTTGGTATAGTCCTATGCAAGAACATCACAAAAATGAATTATAGGCGAACACATATTGTTGCATGCATTGTTGTAAATCTTTTTTTAGTATATTTTCAGCTCAATTAATTGCCTACTTGATCCTAGTAATTAAGTACAATACTTGTTATCTTTTTTGGATAATAATTTTCACTTTCTTTTTGGCTGGATGTTTAATTCATGTTTTACGGTGTAAAGAATGATCTACTAAAAAGGAAAAAAATAAAATAAAAATTAAAGAAGATCGAAGGAGAGAAGGTTCTAACCGTAGTACATGGTCATGAGAATCAATACGAAGAGTGCAGGAGCTGCAAGAAATAAGAAAAAAAATAATAATCAATAAAATTGCATAAACAAATCTCACCTAGGGCCATCCTTGAAAAGAAATAAAAGCAATACTATTAACCTCTTAATTAACTTCCCTTTTCCCCATTTAATCAGAAAAAAACCTCTTAATCAGGTTGATTATCGATCTCGATTGTATACCTTCACTACTAGCTTGAGCTAAAGTTGCAGTAGTGGATAAATTATTTACTTACCGAGGCTTGTAAACAAGGTTTCAATGCTTAAACTTTCTAGCTAGCTATCTAATCGAGGAAACAGTGGGGGAAGGCAAATGAAGATTTTTATTCAAGATAGGAAGCTAATTTCTTAAGAAGTTTAAAGGCTATTTTTCATTTCCCTCGTTGTTTCAGAAATCTAAACAAAATCTAAAAGTTTATTATCAACCATTCCAAGCAATGGTTAATATACTCTACTTGTTTCATCATCAAGGACAAACATGTTAAATTACCATTTATCCCAAAAGCTTAAACTTATAGGAAGCAATAAATTTAATTACTTGGGATAACTAGTAATTTAACATGGTATCAAAGCCAAAGGTCATGAGATCGAACATTGACTCCGTCAATTCACCTCTCATTTAAATTAAGTATTTTACGTGTTGGGCATCACCTATTAAAATAGAGTTTGAACCCACATGTGAAGGAAAGTGATAAAGTAATGGTTAAATGATTAAATTTACATCTTCCTATAAGCTTAAACTTTTGAGATAAATGGTAATTTAACAAAGCAATCCATTTCTATCATGTCATTGTGTCATTCTATACTATCCTGCAAATTACTTTTGAGATTGAAACCTCACCTTTTTCATATAGATAATTTAGCTGATGAAATAGCCGAACTAGCTCATATCGTTGTTGGACTGGTACTGTTTTGACAAATAAAAGAATAACATTAGTGTTTGGAAACATAGAATTGAAACTCGATCAGCATATTTTTTAAAGTTGAAAATATAGTATTTGTCAAAATTTTCATGTAAACATCAGTAATAGCAAGGAATTTTCTATTTATATTAAAAAAAAAATAAAAGGAAGAAAAAAGATAATCAAAATCAAAAGAGAGATATAGGTTCTTACGCATAAGTACTGGTCTTCCTAGTATGTCCGCGATATCTACAACATAAAAAAAATTAAAAAATTAAAAAATTAAAAAAAAAAACATTAATTAATTAATCAAAAAGGTGACTTGAATAATTTTAAAAGTTAATAACGTAATAAAATTGCAAAAACAACTTTCGGCTTGGGCCATGCTTAACAATAAATATTAATAACTCCATACTTCACGTATCTAGGCTTTAAATTGGGTTGAATTCGATTCAATGCCTTTTCAGTGGATTTTTTTTTTTAAAGCAATGTGCAGACTTGCATAGAGTACTAATGGCCTTTGTTGTCAGGAAAGCAATATTGGAGGGGCACGGAATTACGGACAGGAAAATTTGTGCCATTATGCATTTTCCTCATTGTTTATGAGATCCAAACAAAGCCTTAGAAGTTTGAGATGAACCAATGCCCAAGCACACCGTACGTTATTTCTGTATTTGTGTCATCATCGATCAGACAAAACTCATCCAAATCTATTCCAGTAATGTGTTATTCTATCATATATATGTCCTTCAAACAACTTTTTGAGATATAGAAACCTTACTTCTGAGGATTCCTGCATTGACAAAGAAAGGAATAACATCAGAGTTGGAAAATTAGAATTAAAAATCAAGTCATTAATCACAACGTTAAACTTCAATGAATATCTTATTATCAGAGTGAGAAATCCAAGACTTAAGAAAAGAAAGAAACCGGCAAAAGCAAAATAATGGTCAACATGTCAGATATTTCATTAGAAATTGCAAGTGTTCTGTCTCTTTTCTCGCATGCATCAATCTTTTACGCACCTCCATTAGGAAAGCAGCTAACATGTTTCTTGGCGTCATCCAGGTAGCAATAGTCATATCCTCCGCAGCTTCCACAATGAGCTCGGTACCATGAAAGCTCAAAACCCCGTAGCAATTCGTTGTGGATGTTTGTACAGGACATATTTGTTAAGTCATCACCATATTGATGAGACCACGATGTGGGAGATATTTGCTCTACTTGGCACAAGTCCTCCAAATCCCATATCGCGCCAAGTAAAACATATGTATACCTCTTGGAATGGGATAAAGAAGAGTTAAAGCAAGTAGAAATGTCCAAATACCCCCGAGAATTCACTGGCTTTTCACAGTTCACGAGCACCACAGACGGTATTGAATAGTAGTCGGTATACACATATGGATCCCCTAAATTGACATTAGTGAAGTCCAGAGAAGAACGAGGGATGGTAGAGCGATCGGTATCGTTTAGAATACCTGGGTATACAATTCGGATTGTGTAGCTATAATTGTAATTAATTTCCTGTACGTAGTATCTTCCATCATATAAGTATAACACCGTCTGGTTGTTCTCGCAAGACAGGATATACCTTGGGTCGCCGCAGTGTTGTGGATCGCTATTTAATCGAAATGGATAACTTATGTTACGGATATTGCCGCAGGAAGAAGGAGGACAACGATGACTATCCTCAGCACTGCAAATTTGATGGACTAGGACAACAATAATAAGGGCGGAGAGAGAGAGAGAGAGCATTCCTCTTGCCATGGATACAGAGAGAGGCAGAGAGATTCCACAATCCACAGCCAAGGCTATAGACAAAGTAAATAAGGTACATTTATATATTGAAAAATAGGCCTTTTATGAAGTTGATGGGAAAGAAATCATTGGCCCCTCAATACACGTACTGCTGTACTGTCACCATCACCGCATAGTCCAAGTCCATGAGAAGTTCACCCGAAATTTACTTGTCAGAGGTAATCACCGAACACAGCCGAACTATTTAAGAGGCCGAGACCCATTACCCTTCATGAGCACAGAGATGGATATTTGCTTAGAAATGGTAATCTCATACTGGTTCTTGTTTCTGGCTTTCATCATAGACCAAAATGTTTCTGCTGAAGAATCACGGTGTGGTGCCCATGGCCCAACCATCCGATTTCCCTTCCGACTTAACAGCCAGCCGGAGAACGATGGGTATCCTGGGTTTACCCTATCATGCACTCATACAAATCAAACGATGCTCGAGCTGCCGATTTCAGTTAAGCTCTTTGTGAAAGAGATTGATTACAAATCTCAGGTAATTCAATTATATGATCCACATCATTGCTTTCCAAGGGGACTTCGGGGACTTGATTTATCTTCCTCGCATTTCCAATTCAAATTAGACTCCCCTTATTTCCTTTACGACTATGCCTTATTCAATTGTTCCCCAAGAGAAAGACAGGTTTATTACTATGATATCTCTTGTCTTAGTGGCCCTACCTACAAAGTTTTCGCCCACATTCCTGATGGGAACGGTATGTCACTGGGCCTCCTACATTGTACAAAGATGTATACTCTTCGATCGATTCCATATGTTTTAATAGAACTCAATCCTGAAAAATTTCTTCAATTGAATTGGTCCACTCCGGCGTGCAAACACTGTGAAGCAAAAGGCATGAGATGTATGAAGAGTAATAGCAGTGATTCAGGAACTCGGTGCATTTCTATTTCTAAACATACTAAAGGTATTCTACCAATCCAATTAATTTCCACCTTTCTATGTGTTGCTAAAGCATAACATAAGGAAAATGGATGAGGGATTTGAACTAATTATCTTCGTTTCATGAGACATGGTATTAAAAAAAAAAAAGTGATCTAAAACATAACATTCAAACATGTCTGCGTCATGTTTCTAATTTTTCTACCCCCTTATCTACTCTGAAATCTGAATAGTGAATAATGCATTTGGTCCGAGTCATATAGACTGACTCAATTATGTCATCAAGTCATTCGAAACCTTGATTGACGACAATGAAATGAGAGAAAGCGCTTCCCACAACTCATACGCGTTGGTGGATGGCAAAAATCCTAATCAAAAGAAAAGAACACAAGCAACTAATTGACATTATATGGTCTTGGAGGCTTTTTTTTGCTTTTTGTAATTTCTTGTTTTTTGAAAAACGTTTACATTTGATAATGCACAAAAAGGTAAGGAGTATTAATTCTGATTTTTTTTTTTAACAGAGTTAAAAATCACATTTTTATTTTATAAATATTTTATAATGCTAACATGACAGTCTAAGCTGACCTTTAAATAAGTCAAAATAAATAAATAATTAATTAAGACGGTCACCTCAGCCATTGTAAAATAGTTTTTAATCTCTCTTAAAGTCCTAAGACTCCTATGGATGAACTTCAAAGAAAGGAGCAAGTGGTCCAATGGGGCTGATTTTTCTAGTCAATACGTGTGAATATCACTACTTGACCTACTAATGTGATGTTGAGACTTCTCCATTACGGTCTACATTATCTAATCCACCATTATCTCTTTCTTCGTGATTAACCTATCAAATATAGATGAGAAAAATAATAATTGTCTCCTTTAATGGGAACGTAATTAAGCAAACTCATAACAATTAATTTGCAATTAAATTATGGTGATTGACTTAATTCATTTCATTGAATTAATGAAAAAGTTTGATTTGAAGTATCTCTGCCATTTGTTATGGGACTCTCCAATGATAAGAGAGTCTTGAAGATCATTTATAAGCATTTAACTTTTGAATTTAACTTTGGTCAGGAGCATCCTTAAAATACTATTTTTACAGCATCCAATCTCTAATTAACACATTAGAAAAAACTAAAAAAATGCACCAAAATAATATAAATCCTTTTACACTAGATTGCTTTGAGGAAGAAAAAAAAAAGATTAAATAACTGGTGAAGGCAGAGACCTTTTCGTGCCAGACCCACGAGACCCACGCCATTGTTGGGTTCCCCTTCGTGCTAGACCCACAAGACCCACGCCGTGGTTGGGTTCCTCTTCGTGCCAGACACGCCGTGGGTAGGTTTTTCCGTGGGTTTCACCGTGAGTTTCGCCGTGGGTTGGTTTCGACGTGGGTTTCGCTGTGGCCTGTGGGTGGTTTTCGCCGTGGGTTGGTTTCGACGTGGGTTTTGCTGTGGCCTGTGGGTTTTGCCATGGGTGGGTTTCGCCGTGGGTGGGTTTTGCTGTGGGTGAGTTTCGGCGGGTAACACGGGTTTTGAATCGAGTTTCGGTGGGTTTTGAAGCGGATTTCGGTGGGTCACGTGGGTTTTGAATTGGGTCGCGAAGGTTCACGGCCGGCGATACCCAGGCCAGTCGGCCAGCGTGCTCGCCTGACCCGTGGCTGGAGTGGGTCTGGCCAGACCCACGACCGGCAATACCCAGGCCAGTCTGCCAGCGTGCTCGCCTGACCCGAGGCCGGAGTGGGTCTGGCCAGACCCACGGCCGACGTGGGTTTGCTGGGTTTGCTTCCTTTTCGTTTTTTTTTTTTTCTTTTTTTTGAGTTTGTTGGGTCTGCTTGCAAGGGTATTTTTGGTATTATATTTATTTTGATTTGGTGTGTTTGTGTTCATTTTTATTTTTTGCATTTCTCTTAAAGTGATGATGTGGCACTTAGTAAGTGGGTGCTGTAAAATGGGTGATTTGCAGTGCATCCTGACCATAGGAGCTCTCTTAACTTTTTCTTTAAGCATTTTTACAATTTTATCAATAGACAAGTATTTCACCCATACATGGAAAGGGTGATGGTTGCTTATTCAATCCATGGAAGGGTGCCATTAATCTATGGGCCACTCTAGATTAACCAATTAAATTCTAATAAAAAAAAGACTATAAGAAAAAGAAAAGAAGCAGCTGAGAAAAGTCATGCATATGTTTTGAAAACTTTGGTAATTTGCTGAATATGTAAAACCTTGCCGACAAAAAACGTGTTGAAACACAGGATACATGATAAGTACTGATGGTGATAACTGATTGATGGCAAAACTTTTAACAGAACTCTTTCGGTGAAACTTTCACATCATTTTTCCGTCCCAATATATTTGGGACGACTCAAAAAAGATTTTAATCTTTCTTTTAGTATTATTTATTTGATAATTTTCAAGATTACAATATTTGAGTTTATTTCGTAGTGTCTTCAAAAAATAAGTTTTAAAAAGAATTTTTAATGAATAAAAAAACCAAAATCAGGATATTTTCAATTATTTTATTTTAAATAAATTAAAAATATAAAACAGTTCGAGGAAGGACATAATATTTAATATTCTATAAAAAATGTTCTCAAAAACAACTAATTGAAAATAGTCTTTTTTATAGATATTTTTCATTTGAAAATAGGTTTTAAAACATATATAGATAGTTCAGTTTTGCACAAATTTTTAATTTTTAATTTAAAACGAAAAAAGTGCTCATACAAAAAATAGTATTCATCTTTTTAATTTTTCTAACCCCTTATCTACTCTAAAATCCTAATTGGTTGTAGGGTGACTAAGGTCAACTAATCGTCGAGTCGTTGGAAACCTTGATGACAAGATATACGCGTGCTCGTTGGTAGATGGCAAAAGTCCTCGTCAAAATGGAAAGGAAAAGAAAAAAAAAAAAAGAAAACAAGTAGGTCCCAATTTGCAAAACGTTTAATTTTTAATTTGAAATTAAGAAATAGCATTCAAACATGTCAGTGTCGTCTTTTTAATTTTTCTAACTCCTTATCTACACTGAAATTCTAATCGGTCATAGTTGATTAGAGTCAATTAAGGGTTGTTTTGAAATTATGATTTCTCAAAAATGATTTATATTTTTAAAATATATCATAAAATATAAGGTGTTTGATATTATGATTTAAAAAACAATTAATTTAAAATATGTAAAAAAATATTACAATTTTTATAAACAAGCTAAGATGTGCTTATTTGAAAAAACGTAAATTTAAGCCAAAATTACTATTTTAAATAGCAAATATTTTATAAAAAAAAAACTTTTTAATATGGACACAAATTTCTTTCAAAATGGTTTGGAGGAAATTTCTTTCAACCTACTCTAACAAGTGACAAATGTCATTCAATATTTTTTTTATTTCTAAACAATTAATGTTTGAGTTCCTAAATTAGTGGAATAACAATAAATAATTATTAAAATATTAAATAAAATATGTAAGAGATGACACTTACTACTTATTAGAGTAGGTTGAAAGAAATTTATTTCAATCTATTATTTAAATATATTTTACTAAATGTTTTTATGATTTTAAAAAAAAATAATTTCAAAAATACAAATCTCAAACTAACCCTAAATCGTTAAGTCATTAGAAACCTTGACAACAAGGAAAAGAGAGAAAGAGAGAGAGAGAGAGAGAGAGAGCGCTTTCCAACAAGAAAAAAAAAATATTTTAATAATTTTAAATAATACATCACATTTAAAAATACTTTAATAAAATTCTAATCCTACTTAAAACATTACTCATCAAACATATCTGACTCGTCTTTTTACTTTTTCTAACCCCTTATCAACTTGGAAATCCTAATTGGTTGTAGGGTAACTAGGGTCAAGTAAGTCGTCGAGTCGTTGGAAACCTTGGCAACAAGGAAAAGAGAGAGCGCGCTTTCTGACAAGGTGTACGCATAATCGTTGGTTAATGGCAAAAGTCCTGGTCAAAAAGATAATAAAAAGAAAAAGTAAAAAAAAAAAGAGTCATCCCATGGACTGCATACGTCTCAATTTGCACAATGTTTAATTTTTAATTTAAAATTAAGAAATGGCTTTCAGACATGTCTATGATGAGCTAATTTTTCATATGCAGGCCTTCTTTCTAATTTTTTTTATCCCCTTATCTACTCTGAAATCTGATAATTAATTTGGTCCGAGTCATCAGTAATGATGAGTTGTAGTCGACTCCATTGAGTCATTTGAAAACCCCAATGACTAGGAAAAGAGAGAAAGCGGTTCCAATAAGGTATACGAGTGGTCCAAGCCACCAAAGCATCATGAAATATCTACAAGTGGGAACGATCGAGTGGGATTACCGAATTATGAGAAATGGGGCGGATGAAGTTTTTGCATCCAAGAAATTTCTTTTAATTTAATTTATAAAAATTACGTATGTTTTTTAAATGTGTGATATGCATTTATTTTTTAATAATATGAATAAATTTGAAATAAATTTTATTAGAAACTCATGTATATCTCACATATTATTAAAAAAAAAAAAGACATTATTTTTATAGACTAAATTTTGCGCCAAAAAAAAAAAAAAAAAAAAAAACAAAATCTGTTACACACAAATGGCCTTTATTTGGTTATGTTGATCTAATTAAAGAAAGTTGTCGATTTTAACTCTCTGTAGCAAAATATATATTTTATGAAAAATGCTAGAATATAATACATTTGTGAATATAATCTTATAATTAAGCCAGAATATATATTTATGATATATTCTTTAAAATGGAAACTACATATATGGATTTAAACGTACGTGCATAATGCATCATGAGAGATCTAACCAATGATATATATGCGCCAAAGCGCAAGAGTGATTTTGATCTTTTCCATTTTAAAAAATAGGAAAAAATATAAAATTAGTCCATGTGGTTTACTTGATTTACAATTTACTCTTTGTGGTATTAAAACCAACTCAAAAGTCCCTGTAGTATGCAAACAAAACAATTTAGTCCCTACAGTTAAATTTCATCCATTGACTTAACGGATTCCGTTAGTGTGCCATGTCACATCCAATTAAATTATGACACGTGTCATCTTTTATTTATAACTTTTAAAAATCATACTTAGACTTTCTACGTCATATTATTATGCCAACTAATAATCTCACCTCAGCTTTTTTCTTTTTTTTTTTTCTTTTTTTTTTACATTAAACACATCAGGTAAAATATTTTTAAAAACCATAATTTTACCAAATTATTGATCTGAAAACCTAATTCAAAAGAAAACAAATTCTTCTTCTTCTTCCCTCATCTTCTTCTTCATCTCTTTTTCTCAGTCTTCTTCTTCTTCTCCTTCTCTTTTTCTCCCTTTTTTCTTCTTCTCCTTCTCCTTCTCTTTTTCTCTGTTTTTTTTCTTGTCGTGGTTTTTTTTTCTCCGTCTCTTCCTATCTATTTATAACAATTAAATCTCAAAATAAGAATTTTTCTAATCCAAGCTCCATTGAAAAGAATTCACTAATTCCGTAAAAAATAAAAAAATAAAAAGAAGAAGAAAAAGAAGACAAACAAATTGAATAAATCAAAACAGCAATTTGAAGTTTTTGTTGGTTTTCCAATGCCAACTATGAAAAAGAAGAAGAGGAGAAGAAGACAGAGAAAAAAGAGATGAAGAAGAATAATTTGTTTTCTTTTGAATTAGGTTTTCAGATCAATAATTTGGTAGAATTATGGTTTTTAAAAATATTTTACTTAATGTGTTTAACGTTAAAATAAAAAATAAAAAAACTGAGGTGAGAATATTAGTTTGCATAATAATATGACATGAAAAATCTAAGTGTGATTTTTAAAAGTCATAAATAAAACATGACATGTGTCATAATTTAATTGGATGTGACATGGCACGCTAACGGAATCCGTTAAGTTAATGGATGGAATTTAATTGTAGGGACTGAATTATTTTTTTTGCATACTATAGGGACTTTTAAGTTTGTTTTGATACCATAAGGAGTAAATTGTAAATTAAATAAACCACAGGGACTAATTTTATATTTTTTCCTAAAAAATATAATACATTTGTTATCTATCATGATGCATTAGGCACGTTTACATTTGAGAGTTTTTTTTTTTTTTTTAAGCAAATCAGAGATTATGTTATATGCAAAGAAGTTGTTCACGAAGTCCATTTCACACAAAAAATAAAAAAATAAAATCAAAGAACTCTCCTGAACTTTCACCTTTTTTGAAATACCTCCTTTGAACTTTAAAAACTCTCAATTTACCCCATAAACTTTCAATTGCTCTCAATTTGGACCCATCCGTACATTTTAGGGTTTAAAATTTTTTTAAAAGACCAAAATACTCATGATTTTCATTTTTAAAAAAAATAAAAAACAAAAACATTTTAGAAGTTGAAATTTTAAACGGTGACTTTTGTATAAAATTCAATGGTGAAGATGGAGTTTAAGTACAAATTTTGCGCAAAAAAAAAATCTATGTATAACACAAATGGCGCCTTTATTTGGTTATATTGATCTAATTAAAGAAAGTTGTCGATTTTAACTCTATGTAGTTAAAGTTTATTTTTAATTAATTATAACGAAATTAAGGAATCATGGAATGAGCAAATGGTGAAAATTTAATAATTAATTTTGTAAGAAGAAAGAGAGTGCACGTCTCTACAAGATCAAACCAACAACGGAATTTTCTTGAAGCACAACTCTTGACTTGCTTTTATGAATCTGCAGTAGTCAAAAGTCGCTTTCTCGTAGCATTCCATTTGCTGCTGATTTTTCTAGTCATAAATGAGGATTGGATTACTCTTAATGAAGGGATTTGATTGGGATTAAATGAGGATTGGATTATTTTATATGAAGTGATTTGATTAGGATTAAATTGAATTTGAATAAATTCAAATCATTTGTAAGATTTATAAATAGAGTCTTATATACAATCATATTAATAGATTCTAGCTACCTAACAGTGGAGGTAGCATCTAACACAAAACTACTTGTAAATCCTTTGTGTTATTTTCTCTTTTCTTCCACAATTTACATTTAATTATAAGTTTATTCATAGTTTTAGAGCTTTTGGCTAAGGCTTTGATCCCTAAGAGCATGTGAACTCTTGTTTTCTTCCTTTTTTTGGGGTAGTATTTCCATTTTGGGATTCTTCACCATCACCAAATTACCCTAGTAATGGACATAAGTGTGTAACTCAGCAAAACCACACATAAATCATTTGTGTCATTTTCTCTTCTCTTTTTTCTTCCCTTTTCTTCCACAATTTACATTTACATATAAGAGTTTTATTTTATTTTGTTTTTTTTTTTTATTATTCTTTTTCAGTTGTTACATATATATGAAGTTTAAATTTTTCCCATTTTGGTTTACATAATCTAAAGATTGTCAGCCATCATTGTTGGTGGTAGTCCTTCTTCAATCAACTAGCATGTGAGACTTTTGAGACCATTCATATGAACCTCAAAGCATAGTTATTTTGAGAATTCAATGTCGATTTCCTTTTCATTTTTCATTTGTTCGAAACTTTACTAGTTACCTCCTTATGTTTTATCATTTTTTTTTTAAAAAAAGTTTAAAAACTCTCAATGTTAAATATTTAAATTTAAAAAAATTACAATGTAACCCAAATAAAAATTTCCTAAATACTCTTACCAAAAAAAAAAAAAAAAAAAAAAAGATTGTAATGTAGACGCAACTAAGTGCTGAAAAGTTGTAAACCAGCTTGCTGGACATAGAAAGGACAAAAAACGTGTTCCAACAGGATACGTACGTACGTGTATGATAGCTGATTTTAGATGGCAAAATTTTAAATGGACTCGTTCGTATTATGTGGAGTACACATACCATCTGCAACATTTCACCGCTAGAATTAACCAATTAAATTCTTATAAAAAAGAAAAGAAAAAGAGGACTAGAAGACTTAAAAAAGAAGTAACATAGAATAATCTTTAGTATTTTGCAGGTCCAAGACGTTATTGCCATTTCTGTTTGTAGAGATTAATCCATGTCGATTCAATCACATACCATCTACTAGGAAGTGCATGAAAATTTTGGGTGTTAACGTTTAAACAAGAGAAGCATACAAAATTGGAAGGGAAAAGTATTATTAGTTTCGTGACCCCACACAAAAGGATGATGCATGCTTATCTAATCCGTATGAGTTTCCTTATCTCTTACTATGAGGATAAGATCTTTTCCATACCTGGCTAATATCATTTTGGTGGTAGTCCTCCACAACATTTTTTTCAATCAACTAAAAAGTGAGACCTCTCTCCCACCATTCAATACTGTTGAATAATTGTAAACCTTGTTGACATTTCAAAGACAAAAGGCGTGTTTTAACATTATGACTCTTTTGTAGCATATGAAATTTTCATACCATCTTCATATAAGTTTCCTCATCTTCAAGGATAAGAATTTTCCATAGCTAGCATCATTCTGGTGGTAGTCTTCCACAACATTTTCTTCAATCAACTAAAAAATGAGACTTCTCTCACACCATTCAATATTGTTGAATAGTTGTAAACATTGCTGACATTTCAAAGACAAAAAGCATGTTTCAACACTTTGAATCTTTTGTAACATGTGAAATTTTCATACCATTTCCGTATAAGTTTCCTCACCTCTGAGGATAAGATTTTCCCATACTTGGCTAACTTTTAGAAGATAAAATCTAATCAAGTCAAACATATACAAGCAAGGTAACAATCCCATGATTTCCTATCATAGGATTGCATATTACTCTCCATCTATAACAGCCCATTAACCTATGATTCACTCCATGATCTATGGGATGTGTTCCCTTCATATACATATATATTATTTTCTTTTGCAATATTCAAATTACTGAATAAAATGTAGTCTTATATTTTATATTAGTATTCTTCTTCTTCTTCTTCCCTTTCTTCTTCTTTCATTACAAACTTTCTTCCCTTATTTTATCTTTTCTCATTCCTTGTGTAGACATATCAAAATAAAAAAATAAATTTAAGAAAATTTTGGGTGCCCCCAAGCCTATCTGGCTTGGTTCAAGAAAATGAACTTTACACAACCTCAGGCACTCAAAGCCCCATATATCAGGCCTTCAAAAAATTTGATTTGCACAAAACGGTATCGCATCATCAAAGCAAAATAAATAAATAAATAAAAATAATAAAAAAATCATAGCACTATCCGTTTCCTCCCAATCGTCAAATCCATTGGGCTTGGGCCCACGGTGCCCAGGCCTTACCTTAAATTGTGTTTTGTTAAACTACTATTTTTCTTAAAAGTTTAAACTTTTGAAGTAATTGATAATTTAATATGATATCAGAGCCAAAAGTTCTATAATCGAACTTTGACTTCATCAATTTACTCTTATTTTAATTAAATATTCCACGTATTGGGCCTTACCTATTAGAAAATGAGTTTAAGCCTACATGTGAGGAGAAATGTTAAACTAATAATTAAGTGATAAAATTGACCTATTCTTCTTATCAGCTTAAACTTTTAAGACAATTGATGATTTAACATGTTCAATGTCCAAACAAGAGAACAAGAAAAAAAAACGTGTAATCATAGATGTTTATGTGCAAATTGCAATTACTAAATTGGAAGGGAAAAGTAATATTAGCGTGGTCCTCAAATTAAAGCGTCATGAAACAGAAACACCCATAAAATAATTTTTATGCTTATGGTATCCATAAAATGCGAGTTTGTAAATCTTCTTTTGATATTTGATAATTGATAATCTTCAAGATTAATTACAACATCTGAGTTTATTTTGTGGTGTCTTCAGAAAATCATTTTTAGTGAAAAAAAAAAAAAAATCAAGACCTGGATATCTTCAGTTATTTTGTTTGATCTAAATTGAAATTTTAAAACAGTATCAGGAGCTAATAATTTAATATTCTATAAAAATATTTTTTTTCAAAAATAATTAATTGAATATACATATTTGAAAGTAGTTTTTGAAGTTTAAACCATATAAAAATGAGTAATGTTATAAAGCTTCCTAGAGTTTTCTTAGAGTCATTCTAAATGTAATGTATCATTTAAAATTAGAAATAAATCACATCTTAAATTCAATGATAATTTTAAAAGTCACATCACATTTAGAATTACTTTAGAAATAGTCAAAGAAACCTTAAAACATTACTTTATAAAATAGTTCAATTTTGTACAATGTTTAATTTTTAATTAAATTTTTTTTAAAAAAGTGATCTTAAAAATAGTATTCGAACATGTCCGCGTCATCTTTCTAATATTTCTACCCCCTTATCTACTCTTAAATCTAAATAATGGATTTGGTCCGAGTCATCTAATTGGTTGTTGACTCAACTATGTTGTCAACGACGTCAAGTCATTGGAAACCTTGAGGCAAGGGCAACGAAAAGAGAGAGAGAGAGCTTTCAACAAGTCATATACGCGTGGTCGTTGGTAGATGGCAAAAATCGTAGTTAAAAGAAAAGAACACAACACAAGCAACTAGTAATTGACTTATATGGTCTTGGTCCTTCGAGTGTGTTTTTATCTTTGTTTTTGTAATTTCTTGTTTTCTTAAAAACACTTTACAAGCATTTTTTATTATAAAAAAATAAAAATAAAAATTGGCATGCATGAACGGAATGAACTTTTTTAATAATGATTCTATAATCGCAGTAGTTTATTTGAAATGAATTATATCACATGGCGATCATAAGTTGTAACTAGAGTAATGTTTATTTCTGAAGGAGATTTTTTATGCACCATATAATACCATCAAACTAATTTTAAAGATTTCAAACACTTAAAACCTTATATATGTTGAAAAGCTTAAAAAAACTATATAATCAGTCATACGTGAACAAACATAACAATTAATTCACTATAGGCCTACGGTTTGCTACCGGGCCAGTTTTTCCTTTTCTCTTTTTTTTTTTTTTTTTTTTTTTGACATGTCCATATAAGAGGGGGGAGGATAGATTTGAACTAGTAACCAATACTTGTAATGTTTAGAAAATTCGAAGTTATCATTTTATTTTTTGCAAATTTGATCATCTTCAAATAATACTATAACTTGTTTGGATGTGTGTCAATTAGTCTAAAAGAATGGACCACAAAAATGAATCGGTTGTGAAGTTTGTCTTGTCATAAATTTTTGTAGGTTCCATGGCGTGATGGGCATTTATTCAAATTGACACCAAGTCAATGCTGATTGAAATTTGAGGCACAGCATAACGAAGGAAAGAGATATTAACAATTTTTTCAACTATCCCGCATTTCCTTGAAATACTACTTTCCATGTGACCAGTCAAATACGTACCTATCATAATAATTTATGGATTCAGTCTTCATTATCTTCGATCTTCCAACTTCCACATGCATTTATCTGGAAGCGAGTATTATGGTTATAAATTCATTAATTTTGGTTGAAAAGGCGTAGTCAATTATTAAATGGTTCATTTATTTATACACCTACTTCAAGCGTATGGTTGAGATTTATTCAGTTCATGGTTGAGATTTTTTTAAAGAAATCTTAGAGCCACAAATGTAACAGTCCTCTTAATAAAAAAATATATATTAATTGATATTTAAAAAATAAAATAATAAAAGATTTTAAAATATTTTAAAAAAACTAAGGGGTGGTCCGGCCACCCCCAAGGCCCAAACTACAAAAATTCAAAAAACAAAATCCGTTGGCCAACTAGGGTGGCCGGACTACCCCTGTTGGCCTAGGGGTGGCTTTGGCTGCCCCAGACCAGCTAGGGGTAGCCGGACACCCATTTTTGTTTTATTATTTTAGTTCTTATTTATTTTTTAAATATTAACTAATTAATTAATTAATTTTTATTAAGATGACAGATGGCACATTTGTGGCGGTAGGATTTCTGTAAAGAAATCACAACCATAAACTGGATACCCTCCAGTCCATAATGGACTGAAGAAGATCCAAATCCCTACACTTCAAACTCAAAATAAAAATAAAAAATAAAAAACATGACACTCAAAAATTCAGGTACCATGCTACATGATGCTCACATGTAAGGATAACGCAATGGGAATTTACTCAAATTGACACCAAGTTAATGGTAATTGAAATTTGAGGCACAGCGTAACGAAGGAAAGGGATATTAACATTTTTTTCAACTCCAGCATTTCCTTGTGACCCTTCAAATACGTTAAGTACTTCTACATACGGATAAGATCTTGTCCAGTCCATTATGAACAAATTCATAACTATAATATTCGATTTCAAATAAATGTGGTAGTTGGGAGATCGAAGATAATGAAGGTTGAATCCATAAATTACCACATTTATTTGAAATATTAATTTCGTAATTTATTGATTCAACCATATCATTATTGAATGCGTTGAAAATTATTGAATCGGATAAGATCCTGTCCAGTTCATAATGGACTGACAAGATCAGTTAAATGAGATTTTCTATGTAAATCAAAGTTGTGAAAAAGAACATCGTTTTGTAAACTTTTTAAAAGGTTCTTGGTTTACAGTGTTCTTGCTTATGAGAAGAGGTTTTGGTCTTTACACATTTATGAGGAGGGTTATTTTATTAAAAAATGATGTGTTTTTCTCAGATTTGCATAGAAAAATCACAGTCTTTAATTAGATCTTGTCCAATCCATTATGAACTGGACAGGATCCTTATCCCTGCACTTTTGACTCTCTCCTATTTACTACAATACAGAAGAAAAAAAAATCGACGAAATTAATTTTCCTTGAAGCTTCAGTGTCGTACAAATATATATTGATATTAAGAATTGCATGTTGCCGACAAGAAAACTGTATATAAGTACACAAATACAAACAAGTGCTGTCGTTGTTATCGGTACAAGATTACAAGCAACAAACTTAGCTGATAAATAACTCAATTCACATGCCAAGCATTTACATGTTAAAAAAAAAAACCATGCTTTAATGCATTATCAAAAAAACCCATAGATTTTCGATTTTGTCAAATAGATTCACGCGGTTTGAGTCATTATTAAATGAAAAATGTTGAAAAGCTAAAAAATATGCCGATTCGGTAAAAATACTATACATAATATATAATTTATCCACTAATAAACTATCAATTAAACTAACAGTAAATAAAAAGAAAAGGTAAGGAGGATAAAAACACTCTCAACTAGCCATTGATTATTATTGAACAAGAAAAAAATGCTAAAAACAACAAAATTGGCAATTGCCTAGGTGGGCATGGAGGATCATAGAGGTTGCCTCCTTGCATCCGTAGCCCCTCCATGACTCTGAGGCTTATGAAGGTCCCTTCATGGCTATAGAAGGCCCAAGTACGTGGAGCTATGGAGGTTGGACCTCCATGGCCGTTGAGGGCTCCTCTCTGGCGTTGGAGGTCCCTTTATTGTCATGGAGGCATATTTTTTTGTTTTTGGAAAATAATTGACATTTTCGGCAGGACTAGCTCTATCCCGAGTTCATTTAAAAAACAGTGCATGTCTTTTTTCCCTCTGGGCTTTGGCTTTAATCAATGCTTCAAAAATATGTGAATGGGCCTGGTTGAAGAAAATGAATCCACATAGCCTCTAACAGTCAAATCCCCATATCAAGTTCTAAAGCCCAACTATAGCCGGAACTGTACATGCCAAGCCCACTGACCATTGGTGCCAAACATTCTATTTTAGGATCATCCACTGCGTCCTAGTCATGTCTAGGTAGGCTTTGCCGCTTCATCAAACTATTAAAATTGCCCAACCCACAGGACACACGGCTGATCGAACATATCACACACGCATTACACCAAACATCTATTTCAACGTACACTATACTTCCAAAGCTTTGAGAAAATAGCTACTCGATTATCTAATATGCCAAATTTAGAAAGCAGTGGATGACTAATGGAGAACCAAAAATAGCATCCTACTATACCTTCTTAAACTAAAACTAAATTCATTGGTGAAACATGAGTAAATAGAGTTCAAACAAAACAAAGAATGTAATAAAGCAAGTTATCATAAATCAAAGGAACTCCAATTTACCACACATAAATATAAATATGAAGCATCTTTGTCCTATCAAATATAGATGAGAAAAAGAAAATTTTGTCCCCTCTAATGGGAATGTAATTAAGCAAACTCATAACAATTAATTTGCAATTAAATTATGGTGATTGACTTAATTTATTTAATTGAATTGATGAGAAAGTTTGATTTGAAGTATCTCTGGCATTTGTTATGGGACTCTCCGATGATAAGAAAGTCTTGAAAATCATTTGCAAGCATTCAACTTCTACTCTAAGCATTTTTACAATTTCATCAATAGACATGTACTACTCCACCCCCCACATGGAAGGGTGATGCTTGCTTATTCAATCCGTATGAGTTTCCTAACCTCTGATGATATGATTTTCCCATATTTGGCTAACATTATCTCAACCATCATTATTGGTGGTTGTCCACGACAACCTTTTCTTCAAGAAACTAACAAGTGCATAAGACTTCTCAAACTGTTCATGAATGTTACTGAACATAGATGTTGATATACATGCATGTCAATTTCACATTTGTTTCGATTCTTATAGTATCAAAGTATTATTATTATTTTTTTTTTATCTACTTTGAAAGTTGAAACCTTATCGAAGACGCAACAAAATTGCTGAATAGTTGTAAATCTTGTTGAAAAAGAAATGAATTTGTGTCTCACATTGTCCTAGGAGTGGCAGATGGATGAGTTTATATGTATCACGGGTCCTCTTTGACATAATAATAAAATGATGGTGAAATTATATACTCACAAAAAATTTCTATTATAAAATTCACTCATAAATGGTGTGTTTGTGTTAAATGCATCTACATTTAAATCATTGTGTGTGCGTTTCATGATAAGGTTAGGATTTATCAATTTTGCGTTACATTACCTCAACTAGTAAGTGGGATATTTTCACAAAACAACTATTTTCAAATTTCAATTGTTTTATTTGTATGAAATTGAATTAGGAAACAACGTTTCGATATTTTCTGAAAATAAATTATCTTTAAAAGTAATTATCTGTAAACAGTTTCTCCTACCCAATGTAAGTTTCTGAATTGTTGTGAACGATGGTGACGGTGAATGGCAAAATTCGTGCTTCAAACAAGCCAGATACATGCACTGATGCACTGAAGGCTGAAGCTGATAAATGACAAAAATATGTGAATGGGCCTGGGCCAAGAAAGTGAATCCACACAACCATATTAAGTTTTAAAGCCCAGCTGTAGCTGGATCTGTACATGCCAAACCCACCAAAACATTCTATTTCCATCCATCCACCGCATTTTAATCATGTTTGGGTGGGCTTGGCTCTTGATCCATTAGATATTGAACTGTCGCATGCGTCACAAGCATAATTTTTATGGATTAGAGTAGCACAAAAATTTGAAGCCCACAAAATACTCTCATGAGTCACTCACGCTAATATAAAAAAGGATTGCGGATTAATTTATTGAGAAGTTAGGCCGAAGAGTTTATGGAACACTATTTAAAGGAAAGTTTTTTATTTTTTATTTTTTATTTTTAAATGAAATTCATATTACACACTACAAGGAAACAAGGAAGAATTCACAAATAAATTTGGAACAATGGGTATGATCTACCATATAATAATAATCTATACGACACAACTATAAATCATGTTGGAAAGAATTATATATGGTTCAAAAACAAAAATTCTTCATAATCCAATTATAAGTGGATTTCAAATCATGGCCAGACAGCAGATTTTACAAGGGTGTTTGTTAAACACCAAGAAAACATTATACGGTACTATTCACCCCAGGACACTGTTTACCTTTAAAAAAAATTTAAAAAGAAAATAATAATTTATATGAGAAAATAAAAAAGTGGTATTGAAAAGTGAAAAAAATTTGTTTGTAGTGAGTTTTTTATTTGAATAGTAATAAAGACTAAATGATGTGATATAAAAAATGAATGATTTGATATGTTTTTTTGTTTTTTTTTTTTAAAAAAAGAAGTGAATAATGTAATAAATTGCCAAGTGAGAACTCACATAATTCATACCATTTGATTTATTATATATGTCTAGACCAAACCACACAATTAGCTTTGTGAATTGCCGTGTGCTTTCGTTTAGGATTTGGATTCTCCGAAATTAAAGTTGTTCAAATTTTACAATGGTCCAAAAGAGGGGCTAGGCTCTAGAGAGCTCACCTATCAAATTAAATAGCATGATTTTTATTTTTTTTTGTTAAGTAAATAGCATGAATTTTACTGTTGCTTTCTTTTTCTATTTTTTCTATTTTTGGTCGGTTGACAACGACAATAGACATAATATTAAAAATAAAATAAGAAAAATCCTAACCTCTTTGGATAAATGCACACCACACGCACCTCGACCAAGCGAGAGTCATTGATTATTATAATTTTAAATTATTTGGCCAAATTACTAAAAATTCACACAAGTAATAGTTGTGATTGAATTCTTATTCATTTTATGTCGGTCAAGACCAATCATAAACTTGAGTATTATAATCTCTATTTTATTGAAACATAGAAAGTATCATGAAACATCATCAAGTGACGGTAACGGTTGAGGACTTTCAGAAATGATTTGACTTACATGCAATGAAAAACTGCTTAACATATGTTGTATTTTTTTCAACGATTCAAACTAAATTTTAAGTTTTTTTTTTATGAGAAAGAGAGAAAAATAAATTTAAATCTAAACCATTAAAAACAATACAATACATGGTGTAATCTTGTTTACACAGCTAATCCTAATCAAGAATGCAAGCAATGCATGGGGCGTGTCGCATTCAACCTAATTAAGCCATTCATATGTGCATTCAGCATGCAAGCAATGGTGGCAAAACGTGCTATACAAATACAATTGCTGATTTATGTATCTAACCAAAAAATCACACCTGCTTTGTCAATGCGCGTGGGTGCATGAGTTTATGATTTTTTTTAATTTTGTTTTACATTGTCTGGGGTTTATCCTCAGGGACCTTATTACATTGGTTGATACAAGGAAAAGGTTGTGGGAAAATTAGTAAAAGTAGAAGAAGAAAAAACAAAAAACACTACAGAAATCAATTTTTTTAGTAGTAAGTGGGAACTCGCATAATTCATGCCATTTGATTTATGTCAAGACCAATCCACACGACTAGCTTTGTGAATTGCTGTGTGATTTCGTTTAAGAATCAAGACTCTCTAAAATTAAAGCTATTCAAATCTGACAGCCATTTTAAGCGTTGGCGTCATTGATTGAATAAATAAGCAACTATACGTGCACCACGTTTTACTTTTATTCTCTAAAAATTTCAAATCACCTGTTTATCTTTATATTATATTAATCACTTTTAATATTATTTAGAGAAAAGAAAATTACAACAAAATCCTTTACCAACAGCGTAGCTTAGAATGAAACAAAAGTCATTAGAGCTTTTTTTTACTTTGACTTGAAGAATAAGGATTTTTTTTTTTCCTTTCTTTTTCTAAAGTAAATTGGAACGTGATTCACATGAAACTTCTCGGAGGGTCAGGGTAGTTATTATTTTTTAGTTGAAAATACATTCTGACGTGATATAAGATTATAGTTATTTAGAGTGTATTATGAGTATTTTGTGTTTGAAATAGTCTATTAATGCTTTTAATTTTTTTTTTGGTTAAAAATCAAAAAGCAAACTCAAAATGGGTTAACAAACAAACAATATTTATAGTTATTTAGAGTGTATTATGAGTATTTTGTGTTTGAAATAGTCTATTAATGCTTTTAATTTTTTTTTGGTTAAAAATCAAAAAGCAAACTCAAAATGGGTTAACAAACAAACAATATTTATAGTTATTTAGAGTGTATTATGAGTATTTTGTGTTTGAAATAGTCTATTAATGCTTTTAATTTTTTTTTGGTTAAAAATCAAAAAGCAAACTCAAAATGGGTTAACAAACGAACAATATTTAATGTGGGGTTCTTGCTTCTACGGTATTAATTTCTCCAAATTATGGTAGTATGTGGTGATCATGTTTATATTTTTCCTAGATGATTGATATAATTGTGTTTCTGAAATTGTTGTAAACTCGAGTATTTGAGCATAAACTTTTTTTCTTTTTTTTTTCATGTCCACAAAAAGGGGAAGGGGGATTCGACCCTAATGACCTCTGCTTCATTAGGTGTGGTATTCAACCGATTGAGCTACTCCTTGTAGACATAAACTTGAGTGTTGTACTTGTAATCTCTATTTTATCACACTGCATTGATTGAATTTGCTCTTGATTTTTCTTTCTACACTAGAGGGTTTTTTCAAAAAAGAAAAAATCTTTTTCAAATACGTACTATATTAATGTTTTCTTCAAGTATTGTATTAGGAAAGAAATAATTTCCCTTCCAAAAAAAAAAATTAAAAAAAATAATAATTTAAGAAAAAATTGAGTACTGCACCAAGATGCAGTGAATCATAACCTTTGAATGGGCCTGATTCCAGAAAGTGAATTCACACGGCCTCAAGCAATTAAAGCCCCTTGGCAGGTTTAAAGGTGTAGGCTGAATCACCGAGGCCAGCTGTAGCTGGAACTCCACATGCGAAGCCCACCGACCATCGACTTGTTATTTAATGGAGGATAATGGAGGTTGCCTCCATGCATGCGTAGCCCCTCCATGGCTGTGAGGCTTATGAAGGTCCCTTCATGGCCATAGAAGGCCCCAATTGTACATGGAGCTATGGAGGTTGGACCTCTATGGCCGTTGAGGGCTCCTCTCTGGCGTTGGAGTTCCCTTTATTGTGATGGAGGCATATTTTTTTGTTTTTGGAAAATAATTGACATTTTCGGCAGGACTAGCTCTATCATGAGTTCATTTTAAAAACAATGCATGTCTTCTTCTTCTTTTTTCCCTCTCGGCTCTGTGCCCTGGCTTTAGTCAATGCTTAAAAAATATGAGAATGGGCCAGGTTGAAGAAAATGAATTCACACAACCTCAAGCAGTCAAATCCCCGTATCAAGTTTTAAAGCCCATCTGTAGCTGGAGATGTACATGCCACCCACTGACCATTAGTGCCAAACATTCTATTTCAGGATCATCCACTGCGTCCTACTCGTGTTTGGGTAGGCTTCCCCGCTTCATCAAACTATTAAAATTGTCAAACCCACAAGACACACAGCTGAACATCTCACACACACATTACACAAAACATCTATTTCCAACACTATGCTTCCAAAGCTTTGAGAATAGCTGCGCGATTAACTTGGTTTCTCTTCAACGTTTAAAATAAAAACTTACGAATCGTGACCAAAAGTATTTGTAAATTAAGGACAAGAATGGTCCTATCTCTAATATGCCAAATTTAGAAAGCAGTGGATGACTAATGGAAAACCAAAAATAGCATCCTACCTTCTTAAACTGAAACTGAATTCATTGCTTAAATATGAGCAAATAGGGTTTCAAACAAAAGAAATGATGTAATAAGGCAAGTTATCATAAATCAAAGGAACTCTTATTTACCACACATAAATATCTAGCATCTTTGCCCTATCAAATATAGATGAGAAAATATAATTGTCCCCTTTAATGGAAATGTAATTAAGCAAACTCATAAAAATTAATTTGTAATTAAATTATGGTGATCGACTTAATTCATTTGATTAGAAAGTTCGACTTGAAGTATCTTCGGCATTTGTTATGGGACTCTCCGATGATAGTAAAGTCTTAAAAATCATTTGTAAGTATTCAACTTCTCCTTTAAGCATTTCTACAATTTCATCAATAGACAAGTACTCCACCCCAACACAGAAGGGTGATGCTTGCTTATTCAATTGGTATGAGTTTCCTAACCTCTGAAGGTATGATTTTCCCATATTTGGCTAACATTATCTCAACCATCAATATTGGTGGTTGTCCTCAACAACCTTTTCTTCAATAAATTAACAAGTGCACGAGACTTCTGCATGTTATTTAACATAGACTTTGAGATACATGCATGTCAATTTCACATTTGTTTCAATTCTTATAGTATCAAAGTATTTTTTTTCTATCTATTTTGAAAGTCGAAACCTTATTGTAGACATAACTAAGTCTCTAAATAGTTGTAAACCTTGTTGAAAAAAAAAATGAGCTTGTGTCTCACATGGATTAGGGAGCGGAAAATGGATGAGTTTATAAGTATCACGGGTCTTTTTGACAAAATAAAAAGATGATGGTGAAATTATATACTCACAAAAATTTCCATTATAAAATTCACTCATTAAGTGGTGTGTTGTTTTAAAATGGATCTACATTTAAATCAATGTGTGCGCATTTCATGATAAGGTTAAAATTTATTACTTTTGCGTTACATTATTTTAAATTCAATGGTCATTAATTGAATTAGGAAACAACATTTTGATATTTTCTGAAAATAAATTATCTAAAAGAATAATTATCTGTACTAAAGAATTTTTTGGAACAAAATTTTGTATCCAAAAAACAGTAAACCCAACCTGTCCAAATCTTTTCTTTCCCATTTTTCCTACCCATATATCTACTTGAAAATTGAAATCTCAATGTAAGTTTCTGAATTGTTCTGAACGATGGTGACGGTGTATGGCAAAATTCGTGCTTCCAACAGGCCAGATATATGCACTAATGCACTGAAGCTGATAAATAGCAAAAATATGTGAATGGGCCTGGGCCAAGAAAAT
This sequence comes from Carpinus viminea, assembly GCA_013348765.1. Taxonomy (NCBI): domain Eukaryota; kingdom Viridiplantae; phylum Streptophyta; class Magnoliopsida; order Fagales; family Betulaceae; genus Carpinus; species Carpinus viminea. The sequence goes on from CP054673.1 coordinate 1,515,379, forward strand.
GAATCCACTTAGCCTCAAGCATTCAAATACCAATATCAAGTTTTAAAGCCCATCTGTAGCTGCATCTGCACATGCTGAGTAATGTTACAAATCCTTTTTGTGAAAAATAATTAATTGAAAATTTTTTATATAGATATTTGAAAATAGTTTTTAAACCAGTTTTGCACAATGTTTAATTTTTAATTTAAAATTAATAAAAAAAGGTGATTTATAAAATAGTATACAAACATGTCCGCATCATGTTTCTAATTTTTCTAGCTACCCCTTATCTACTCGAGAAATCTGAATAATGCATTTGGTTCAAGTCGTATAGAAGGATTCAATTATGTCGTCAACGTCAAGTCGTTGGAAACCTTGATTGACGGCAACGAAATGAGGGAAAGCGCTATACACGTGGTCGTTGGTGGATGGCAAAAATCCTAGTCAAAAGAAAAGAACACAAGCAACTAATTGACATTATACGGTATTGGAGGCATTTTTTTTGCTTTTTGTAATTTCTTGTTTTTTGAAAAACATTTACATTTGATAATACACAAAAAGGTAAGGAGTATTAATTCTGATTTTTTTTTTTTTTTGAAAAAAAAAGTAAAGTTAAAAATCATATTTTTATCTTACAACTATTTTATAATACTACGTGCGAGTCTCTACCAACCTTTAAATAAGTCATTGTTTAAAAATAAATAATTAATTAGTTAGGATGGTCACCTTATGATTGTAGAATAATTTTTAATTTCTCTCTTAATGTGTTAAGATTCCTATTGATGAACTTCGAAGAAAGGAGCAAGTGGTCCATTATTGGGGCTGATTTTTCTAGTCAATACGTGTGAATATCCTGATTATTGACTATACTGATTTACGACATTAATTACAAATGCATTCAAAAACACGTCTATTTGTATCTCTTCTTCTCTTGAATTTCAAACTCAAATGTTATATTAACTAGCTTAGAACCCGCTCGTTGCGCGGGATTATTTATTATAATTTAATTTTAAAACTTAAAACACATTTTTATTTTATTTTTTTTATAGGTCAAAAAAGTTGTGTAAAAAAAATATATCATGCCTATTTCAATAATAATAATAACATATTAAAAGTTATACAACAATATATTACTAAACATAATAGCACAATTACACATAAGATTGTATGAATATATAAATTGCACAAACATATACAATCATAAGAACCATATATAATTTTAATTTTAATGCATATAAATTAAAAAATATTAAAAAATTCTCATATGTGTAATTTAAAATGGAAAAAAGTGTAAAGAAAAAAGAAAATAGCAAAAAGAAAACCTAAAATGAGTTAAAACATAAGACCCATAAAAAATATTAAAATATTTATTCCCATAGGAGTAGTCTTATCTCTTTCACAAAAGAAAGATAAATACCGTGGAAGGAATATTGGAACATAATAATAATAATAATAACAAATTCAATTAAATTTACAAAGGAAAAATAAGAAATTTCAATGAAAAATAATATATAAATTAGAATTGTATTTGTCATAATTTTAGAGGTATAGGAAATTGTATTACAAATATTTTTCTTTTCTTTTTTATTTCAACTATCCTTCACGTATATAACCAAAATTGAGCTAATTTTAGTACCAAAAAAAAGAAAAAAAAATCAATGAACATTAACATAATCCCAAAATTCATACCTCGTATCTCATTTTCACTATAATTTTCTTGAATTCAACGTAAAATTTACAAAACAAAAATATGTGCTATCAATTTGAATATATATATATATATATATATATTAGAACAAAATATAAGGGAAAAAAAAAAAGAAGATGAAACAACATAACAACATATATAATGTAAAATGAACTACTTTTAAGACACATACGAAGAAAAAAAATCTACTCAAAAAAATCAATGTAATAAAAAAAGCCATATCTCGTACTAAAAATAATTATAAGAAACACTCTCTCACTATCATTTCCCTAAATTCAATGTAAAATTTATCAAAGAAAAATAATCAATTTGAATAAAAAAATACTATATATATAAATTAGCATAAAATTTAAGGGGAAAAAACAAAAAGAAAAACAAAAATGGAAGAACATAACCACATGAAATATAGATAAAAAACTAAAATTAAAATTTTTAATATAATTGAAAGAATTGTCTACTTCTGCAGTATATCTTAATAATAATAACAAAGTCAATTAAATTTACAAAAAAAAAAAAGAAAAAAGAAAATTGAATGAAAAATAATATATAAATTAGAACTATATTTGTCATAGTTTTAGAGGTATAGGAAATTGTATTACAAATATTTTTCTTTTCTTTTTTATTTCAACTATCATTCACGTATATAACCAAAATGGAGCTAATTTTAGTACAAACCAAATAAAAAGAAAAGGCAAATCAATGTAATCTAAAAATTCATACCTCGTACCTCATTTTTACTATAATTTTCTTGAATTCAACATAAAATTTACAAAAGAAAAATATGTGCTATCAATTTTAATATATATATATATATTAGGACAAAATATAAGGGAAAAAAAAAGAATGAAATAACATAACAACATATATAATGTAAAATGAACTACTTTTAAAACACATAGAAAGACAAAAAAAAAAAAACAAAAACAAAACAAAATCTACTCACAAAACATCAATGTAATAAAAAAAGTCATACCTTGTACCAAAAATAATGAAAAGAAACTCTCTCTTACTATCATTTCTCTAAATTCAATGTAAAATTTACCAAAGAAAAATAATCAATTTGAATAAAAAATAATATATATATATAAATTAGTATAAAATTTAAGGGGGGAAAAAAATGGAAGAACATAACCACATGAAATAAAAATAAAAAACTAAAATTAAAATTTTTAATATAATTGAAAGAATTGTCTACTTCTACATTATATCTTTCCCGATTCCAATGAAACCTTAAAAATCAATGTCATCCATTAATTAAGAATGTAAACAAAAAAATGGATTAATTACTCAATGGAAAACACAAACTAAAAAATTGTCAGTTAGAAATAAGCGAACTATCTCTCACTATTATTTCCTGAATTCAATCTAAAATTTACAAAAGAAAAGTAATCAATTTGAATAAAATAATGTATACATTAGAATATATATATATATATATATATATGCTTCCCCAGTTCCATATATATATATATATATATATATAGAAAAAAAACAAAAATGGAAGAATATAACCACAGAATAAAGAAAAAAGAAAAAGAAAATACTAATATAATTGAAAAGAACTATTCTACAAAAACAAAAAACAAAAACCAAAAGAAAGAAAATAACTGAAATATATTTTTTCATTCATAAACAAAAATTTAAAAAATCTCTCTCCCTCTCCCTCCCTCCTTTTTTTTTCTTCCCTAAATTGAGTGTAAAATTTTAAAAAAATAACATTGAGCTATAAATAGAAAGCAAGAGAATAAAAGAAAAAAGAAAGAGAGAATTTGGGAATCTTTTGTTTTCTTCACTAAAACATCACTTAAATGCATCATAAATAAAACTTATACGTTTTAGTTGTAGAATATAAACAGAAAGCAAGAGATCAGATATAAAGAAAAATAGAGACGAAAAGACAAATTTTAGGAACCTTTGTTTTCTTCATTAAGACAATTAAATATGTTACAAATAAAACCCATACGTTTTAATTGTAAAATTTACGAATTAAATGTAAAATTTACAAAAAAGTAATCAATTTGAAAAAATATATATATATAAATTTTTAAAAAATATAAGGGACATAAGCGAAAAATGGAAGAACATAACCATATGATAATAATATTTTATTATTATTTTCATTAAAACATCAATTGAATGCATTTCAAATAAAACCCTTACATTTTAATTGTCTTAAATTGAGGATATAAACGGAAAGCAATAGAAGATAAAAAGAAAATAGAGATAAAGATAAAATTTGGAAACCTTTTGTTTTATTCATTAAGACAATTAAATGCATTGATATATAAACGAAACTAAGAGAATATAAAAGAAAATTAAATAGAGAGAGTTAACACAATTAAATATTTTACAAATAAAACCCTACGTTTTAATTGTAAAATTTATTGAATTAAATGTAAAATTTACAAAAAAGTAGTATATTTGAAAAAGAAATATATATATATTTACATACAAATTTGAAAAAAATATAAGGGACACAAACAAAAAATGGAAGAAAGATAAAAATGAAAATACTAATATAGTTGAAAAAGACTTATAGCAACAACAAAAAAAACTGTAGCATATTTTTTCATCTAAGAAAACATTGAGTCTCTCTTGTCATTTTCCTAAATTGAGTGTAAAATTTGCAAAATAACATTGGAATATAAATAGAAAGAAAGAGAAGAAAAGAAAATAAACAAAAGATAAAGGCAGAATTTGAAGCTTTTTTTTCATTAAGACATCAATTGAATGCATTCCAAATAAACCCCCTACTTTTAATTGTTTTAAATTGAGGATATAAATGGAAAGCAAAAGAAGATAAAAAGAAAAATAGAGAGAAAAATAAAATTTGGAAACCTTTTGTTTTCTTCATTAAAACAATTAAATGCATTTATATATAAATAGGAACTAAGAGAAGATAAAAAGAAAATAAAATAGAAAGAGTTAACACAATTAATTTATAAAAAAAGGGTTCAAACATAAATTATGGAAGAGAGAGTTTTAAGACATTTAAGTGGAAATAAAGGAAGAGAGAGTTAAGACCGAAAAGAAAAAAAAAAGTTTAGATATTAGAAAACTTGGACACATGTCGCAATTCTAAGTAGTTTCTACATCAAAACTTGGAATAAAACCCCTACATTTTAATTGTCTTAAATTGAGGATATAAACGGAAAGTAATAGTAGATAAAAAGAAAACTAAAGAGAAAGATAAAATTTGAAAACTTTTTGTTTTATTCATTAAGACAATTAAATACATTGGTATATAAACAGAAAATAAGAGAATATAAAAATAAAATTAAATAGAGAGAGTTAACACAATTAAATATTTTACAAATAAAACCCTACGTTTTAATTGTAAAATTTACAAATTAAATGTAAAATTTACAAAAGAGAAGTAATCAATTTAAAAGATATATATAAATTTGAAAAAAAATATAAGGACACAAACAAAAATGGAAGAAAGAAAAAAATAAAATACTAATATTGTTGAAAAGAACTTATATAGCAAAAAAACTATTGGAATCTCTCTCATCTTTTTCTTAAATTTAGTGTAAAATTTACAAAATAACATTGAAATATAAATATAAAGTAAGAGAAGAAAAAGGAAAAATAAACAAAAAGATAAAATGGAGAATTTGGAAAGCTTTTGTTTTTTTTTTTTTTTCATTAAGACATCAATTGAATTCATTCCAAATAAAACCCCTACTTTTAATTATCTTAAATTGAGGATATAAACGGAAAGCAATAGAAGATAAAAAGAAAAATAGAGATAAAGATAAAATTTGGAAATTTTTGTTTTTTTTATTAAGACAATTAAATGCATTGATATATAAATAGAAACTAAGAGAAGATGAAAAGAAAATCAAATAGAGAGAGTTAACACAATTAATTTATAAAAAAAACCGGTTCAAAAATAAATTATGAGAGAGAGAAAGATTTAAGACATTGAAGTGGAAATAAAGGAAGAGAGAGTTAAGACCCCAAAAAAAAAAAAGTTTAGATATTAGAAAACATGGACACGTGTCGCAATTCTAAGTAGTCTCTACGTCAAAACTCGGCTTTTATATATATATAAAAACCCCTACGTTTTAATTGTAAAATTTACCGAAATTAAATGTAAAATTTACAAAAGAGAAGTAATCAATTTAAAAAGATATATATGTATAAATTTGAAAAAAAATATAAGGGACACAAACGAAAAATGGAAGAAAGATAAAAAATGAAAATACTAATCTTGTTGAAAAGAACTGTTATAGCAAAAAAAACTATTGGAATCTCTCTCATCTTTTTCTTAAATTTAGTGTAAAATTTACAAAATAACATTGAAATATAAATATAAAGTAAGAGAAGAAAAGGAAAATAAACAAAAGATAAAATGGAGAATTTGGAAAGCTTTTTTTTTTTTTTCATTAAGACATCAATTGAATTCATTCCAAATAAAACCCCTACTTTTAATTATCTTAAATTGAGGATATAAACGGAAAGCAATAGAAGATAAAAAGAAAAATAGAGATAAAGATAAAATTTGGAAATTTTTGTTTTCTTCATTAAGACAATTAAATGCATTGATATATAAATAGAAACTAAGAGAAGATGAAAAGAAAATCAAATAAAGAGAGTTAACACAATTAATTTATAAAAAAAACCGGTTCAAAAATAAATTATGAGAGAGAGAAAGATTTAAGACATTGAAGTGGAAATAAAGGAAGAGAGAGTTAAGACCCAAAAAAAAAAAAAAAAAAAGTTTAGATATTAGAAAACATGGACACGTGTCACAATTCTAAACAGTCTCTACATCAAAACTCGGCTTTTATATATATATATGATTATATGTTGCTGAAGATAAAGTTGTAGCTAGACTTGAAATGTCAGACGTGCTATGTTGAAGAAGTTCCTAGATCATTATCTGTAACAAACATTATGGTCTACCAACCGATTGGGCATTTTGTCACAAGCATCCAAACCCAATGCCACCCAAGCAACTTAAGAATGCAATTGTTGCCCAAGGGGAAATTCTAACTACGAGCAAGGTGACAAAACTCCGATTAGAGTAAACCAAAATGGCACATACCCACTCAGAATCATATCTAATTACAAATCCATTACCTTTCTTAGGTTACCTAATTGCTTGAACTAAATTATCATAGAATTCCAAGCAGCCACATTCTTCTCTAGTGTTTTCTCAAATATCTTATATGCTAAAATTTACATCACGTCACAAGCATCTCAATCAATTCCCACTCGACATACACATTGGACCCAAAAGCTTTTTAGGGTGACTATAAACATGTAGCCAATGTTTTAACATTCTATATTTCCATAGCTTTCGAAAAAAGACTTAACATTGTTTTTTGTTTTCCACCTTAATTGAAAAGTAAAAATTTATGAATGTCACCAACATTATCTCCAAATGACAGGATATTGGTCCAATCCAATATGACAAAGAAGATGATTACTAGTAGAGAATGAAGTATAGCAACATATTTTCTCAAACTTTAAACTCAATTCATTGGTCAAGTATAAGAAAATAGAATCGAAGATAGAAAAGTTATGTAATAAAGAGAGTTATCTAAAATCAAACAAACTCTTATTTGTTACACAGAAATATTAAGCATATTTGTGTTATCAAATATATATGAAAACAAATTTCCTCCTTCAGTGGAGATGTAGTAGATAAAAAGACTCACAAATAAATTTGTATTTAAGATTGAGATGATTTACTCGATTCATTTGATTGATTCGAATTATCTCCACCACTTGTTATGATTGTCTCTGATGATGATAGGAAAGGCTTGGAAGGCATTTTTAAGTATTCAACTTCTCCTTCAAGCATTTGTACGACCTTGTTCATTGAAGGGCGGTCACTTGGCTTCATCTGTATACACCATAATGCGACAATAATCATCTTCATGCCTATTTTCTTTTCCTCTTCAGTAACATCTTTCATTTCTATGTCATTTCCATCGTGCAATTGCTCATAAACCCAAGTAGGAAAGTAAATTTGGCTTAAATGGTCTGTAAATGCATTCAAGTTCTTTCTTCTACTTGCCATTTCCATCAATAACATTCCATAACTATAAACATCAGCTTTATATGAGACACCTCCAATGTTTTTGTAGAACAACTCAGGAGCCATGTATCCTAATGTCCCTCTTGCAGCAGTTAAAGAGACAATGCTGTCATCTACTGAATATAGCTTTGCCAAGCCAAAGTCAGAAACTTTGGGAGCAAAATTCTCGTCAAGAAGAATGTTGTGAGGCTTGATATCAAAATGCAAAATTTGCATGTCACATCCATGATGTAGATATTCAATTCCACGAGCTACTCCTAGAGCTATATCATACATTTTATCATAGCTTAGGAGGGTACTTACTTCTGGGGAAAATATGAATGTATTTAAGGAGCCATTAGGCATGAACTCATATACTAAGGCCCGCTTTGATCCTTCAACACAAAAACCAATGAGTTGTACTACATTAACATGATGAATCCTTCCAATGGTTGCAACTTCGCTAATAAAATCTTGTCCGTTAGCTTTGGACTTGCCTAACATTTTTATAGCCACAAGACGACCACTTCGAAGCGTTCCTTTAAATACAGTGCCAAAACCTCCTTCACCTAATTTGTCTTTAAAACTTTTGGTCATCTTCTTAACTTCTGAGTAAGAATATCTTACTGGCATGAGATTATTGTGGTTTTGCAAAAATTCTTCAACATCATCATACATTGATAAATGCCTCCTACGCCATTTATATATCAGAAATGCAATCACACAAGGAGTTCCCAGTACAACCTTTGGTATAAGGTATGGTCCTGTACAGAAATATCACCAAAATAAATATAATAAAAACAAATATGTAGTTGCCCGGTTGTCAGCATTTCTCTTTAGGCAAAAGTACATTTACCTTTTTTTCTACCAATAAATTTTCAATGTCCTTACAATCTTTCAAGTTTTGTTGGGAGTGCAATGTCCCCTCGTGCCAAAGATGACCAAAAAAAAACATTGATAAAAACTTTTAAATTTTTTTTGCTATTTTTTTATGATTTTTTAACTTATTTATTTATTAGTTTTTTTTAAAAAAAAAGACTTTTATCAATGGATATTTTTGTCATTCTGGATTACGAAATGAGGACATTATAACCTCAATGCATGAATGGTAGACTGGGCAAAATTGCAAAAATTAAAACATCATAAGGAAATTACAAATTTTTTGATAGTTAGAAGGGGCAGTAGTAGTTTTCCCTTCTTTTTATTGCAACTCAACTATTTGCCTTTCAAATTCCTAGTCGTTAAGCACAATATTTATTATAATTTTGATGTAAATTTTATTAACATTTTCATCTTATCTGCATTCTAAATAATTTTTATGCTTCACAATATCAAATTATCTACCAAAAAGGAAAAACAATTCAGGGGAAAGTCTACATATCCCTCTCAAACTATTACCACCCACTCAATTGCCAATGTCCTCCCAAAAATTTTAAAAAAAAAATAATAATTAAACTAAAAAATAAAAGAATTTTAAAAAAAAAATGTGAAAATTTTTCATTTTTTTTTCTTAAAGAACAATATATATTTCAAATTTGTTAGAGTATTTTTGGAGTAATGTTGGAAGTTCCTTTTGTATCTATGTTGTGTCACTCCATAAATGAGTTGGTATTTTAAAATCATCATTTGATTAAAATTCAATTGTAATTAATCACAAGTTCAATGATGATTTTAAAAGTCATATCATTTTTAGAATGACACAAAAAGGATACCATATGGACTTTTAGCATTACTGGTATTTTTGTCTTACTGAAGGAAAAAAAAAATGGTCATTTTTATCTTTTTAGTGGCCTTAAAGTAGACATTGTTAATGTTTTTGTAGTTTAGGAGGGACATTGTCCCAATTAAAAGTTTGGGAAAACATTGTCAATTGAGTGATAGTTTGAAATGGGTATGTGATTTTTTTCTTCTTTTTTTTTTTTTCAAAAATTAAAGAAGATTGAGAGAGAGAGAGAGAGAGGGAGGGGGGGTTCTGACCGAAGACGTAGAGCATGTTCGCCGGTAGGCCGGTGTTTAAAATTTCTGCAAGAAATATAAAAATATGTAAATTACTTAATTAATCAGGAAAGTGACTTAAAATAATTGGAAAAGTGGAAGACCAACGTGCTGGATTGAGGTAACATGTAGTCATATAGATGAGGCGAATAATTTTCCAAGGCTGGAAAACGAGTTTTTAGTTAGGTCATAAAAAGAAAATTAAAAAAATAAAAAAGATTTGCGGAGAGATGCATAGATACAAACTCTTTGTTAGAGCACTCCAAAGTCATTTTCCCTGTTAACTATATATGGTTGAAGCTGTGGCGAGCGAAAGGGGAGGCAGGGGAGGAGTTACTTGTGGTTGATAGGCTAGATTTTGTTGCTAGCTGCTATAATTTTTGGTGTTAATTTTGTTTAGTTGTTGCCAGTAAGTAAGAGTGTTTGGGGTTTTAAAATGTTGTACGTTGCGAGAGATTTGATGGTAGCTGGAGATAGGTTTTTTGAAATAAAAAGTTCTAAAACGATTATTTTAATAAAATAGAGAGAAGAAATTTAGATAAATGGTTGGATGAACGTATTGAAAAATGGTCGATAAAATGAGTTTTGGTTAGTTATTCTGAATAAAATTTTAGATAAACGTTTGAAAATGCTCTTATGAAGGAAAACAAATGGTGTAAGGGAAGGAAAACTTCTAATAAAGAGAGGAAGCTAATTTCGTAAGAATTTATATTTTTCCTTTCATTTTTGACATCCAAACAAAACCTAAAAATTTGAGATCAACTATTGCCATCATCGGCCAAAACTCATCCAATTAATTGTTCTTTATTGTACTATTTTTTCTTATTCTTTAAACAAACTTTTGAGACAAAAACATCAAAACAAGATGTTCATTTGAATTGGATAATATACAGTTAGTTATATTTGAAGGTTATTTGTGTCTTTTCTTTTCTTGATGGAACAAAAATACTCTTTCAATATAATTAATTGAATATTATCCAGTTCAAATGAATTAAATAATATCCTAATTCAAAAACCTCACCTGGAACAACGGATATGTCATTATTATTTTTGTAAGGAATGCCAAATTTTTGTCCTGCTTTCACAAAGAAAAGAATAACATCAGTGCTTGGAACTTTTGAGTTGAAACTAATTAGACCTAATTGCCTTCCTAAAAATATGAAAAATAAATCAACGGAGATAGAGATAGGTTCTTACTTATTTTCCTCGGCACTAGTAATTTGATAACAGCTGCAAGAACTACGTACAAAAAAAGATAAACTTATTAATTAATAGAAAAAGATGACTTATATAATTTTAAAAGTGTATGGCTTGCATATACAGCTTCCCCCTGGGCCATGCTTAAAGGAATACAAACAACTCTATAAACCTCTAGACGATTTCACATGTTGGGCTATAAATTTGGTTGATTAGTTCAATATTATGCCTTGTCAATGTGCTTTAGCTTACTATGGATAGGGTTGTGTATATAATTTTTCCTTGCCTCATTGTTTCTGAGATCTGAAACAAAACATGTAAGTTTGAGACTAGCCATTGGCCAATTAAGCACATGGTTATTCCTCTACTTGTGCCATCATCATTCATCAGCCATAAGCTACAACTCATCCTATTCGATGTCATTCCGATCCATATTATTCTTCAAACAACTTTTTGAGATAGAAACCTCACCTTTGGCACATTTCCAAAGTAGTGTAATATAGAATCCTGCACCTACAAAGAAAAGAAAATAAATAGAAATTAGAGTTTGAAAACTTAGAATGAAAAAGCAAGTCATTTGTAAGTCTAAACCACGAAAGATATTCGCCAGTACTATTTGGTATGCACCAGCACCAAGAAGTACTTCCGGTTCAATAATCCTAGGAATATTAATGGTATTGATCAAAATGTGGCAAAAGAAAGAAAGAAAGAAATGTGCAAAATGAAAATAATGGTCAACATGCATGTAAGATATTTCATTAGAAACTCTCAAGTGTTTTATCTTTTTTCTTGCATTCCTTAACAGGGTAGTCATTGATGCTGCAAAAATAATCTCTAGGTGTGGAATTATGACAAGCAACTTGGAACCATGAAAGCATAAAGCCGGAGACCAGTGCATCATAAAAGTCAGTACATCGAAAATATCCAACATTATCATTTTCCGAATATGGTACCAACGATGTTTCCAGATACATTTGCTCTATTTGGCACGACTCCTCCAAATCCCATACGCCAATTATCCCGCCGTCTTCTGGAAAATATGCTGGGGCTGTGGAAGCAATAACATATGTATACCTCTTGGAATGGGATAAAAAAGAGTTGGAAGAATACACTTCTTCTCCATTCTTAAAGCAAGTAGAAATGTCCAAATATAATGGAGACTTCACTTGTTTTTCGCAGTTCACGAAAACCATATATTTCTGATACAGATTGGGCAAGCTCAAATCGCAAGTACTGTCACCTTCACACGAATTTCCACACCTGACCCATAGCCATGGATGATCTGGAGCATATGGGCGTTGAAAATAGGGAAAATTCTCTGAGTTTGGATTAAAAAATGGATCCCCTGAACTGAAATTAGTTGGGCCTAGAGAATAATGAGGGATGAAGGAGTTGTTACCCTTCTGAATACCTGAGTCTACAACTCGAATTGTGTAGTTGTGGTAATCGATTTCCTGTACGTAGTACCTTCCATCATACAAGTATAACACTGTTTGGTTATTCTCACATGACAGATTATACCTTTGATCACCGCAGTTTGGTGGATCAGTACCATTCAACCAAAAGGGGTATCTTATGTTGTGGATATTGCCGCAGGAAGAAGCAGGACAGTAGTAATGACTATCGTTGGCACTGCAAGCTTGATGGACTAGGACAAGAACAACAACAATTAGGACCATGAGTCCGGCAGGGAAGAGCATTTGTCTTGCCATTGATCAGTGAGAGAGAGAGAAGATAGTGAGAGAGGGTATGGCTTCCACAATCCACAGCCATAGACAAAGTAAATAATGTAGAATTGTAAGGCGTAAGCTCTTACGTCATATATTGAAAAATCAATGATGACTGATTTTTACTAGTCGCCAGTCGCCATCACCACATTGTCCAAGTCCATGAAGTTCACCCGAAATTTACTTCTCTTTGAACAAAGTGATGAGAGGCAATCAGTACTGGAGAAAGCCGAACTATTTAAGAGGCTGAGAACCATTAATATCCCTTAAGAGCACATAGATGGATATTTGCTTCAAAATGCTAATCTCATACTTGTTCTTGTTTCTGGCTTTCACCGTAGACCTTAGAGAAGCCCAAAATGGGTGTGATGATCAATTACGGTACTGTGGAGCCCATGGCCCTGCCATCCGATTTCCTTTCCGACTTAGCAGCGAGCCAGAGCACTGCGGGTATCCTGGGTTTAATCTCTCCTGCACTGATGCAAATCAAACGGTGCTCGAGCTGCCGATTTCAGTTAAGCTCTTTGTGAAAGAGATTAACTACACATCTCAGGTAATTCAATTATATGTTCCTCCGCATCTTTGCTTCCCAATGCAGTTTCGGAGACTCAATTTATCTTCATCGCCTTTCGATGCATACGACGATGACTATGCCTTATTCAATTGTTCCCCAAGAGCAATAAAGAATTATTCCTATACCTATCCGATCTCTTGTCTTAGTGGCCCTACCTACCAAGTTTATGCAATCGATCGTTATTTTACTAGCATCGCTGAGTTGCCCTTATATTGTACAAAGATGTATAATCTTCAATCAATTCTAATTACTCTATTAAGAGACGACAGTGATCATTACAAAGTTTTTCAATTGAGCTGGTCCATCCCAAAATGTGGACTCTGTGAAGCGAAAGGCAAGAAATGCAGAATGAAGAAGAATAGCTCTAAATTACAAACCGAATGCTTCTCCAAAGATAAAGGTATTTTCTTCTCTCCAATTTCCACGTCCTTTGTAGTCAATTTATTCAGTTTTCAAGCCAACATGCATTGATATTTGGTTCCTCCTCAGCAACGGCGAATAATTCCCTGCATTCATTTCCACCCAAAAATAAAATAAAATAAAGGGAAAAGTATAAAATATTTTTTATTCTGTCGTTTGTAAAATAACAAAGTTTGATTGGTATAAAGTAGCATAAAATTTCTTTATAAAATAAAAATGGATGAAAAATATATAATTACTAAAATGCCCTTATTAAATTAAAAATTAAAAAAAAAAACCAACAAAACGGGTTTGTTTTGCTCCTCAACAAAAACCTTTCTTCCTTCTTCCCTCCCCGTGTTCTTTCCCATTGCAAGTCTGCATCCCTACATCCCCTTCTCATGTTTTAGCTGCGATTGTCTGCTTCAAGAAACCACAGCTGCCATGTGTTCCACAAAATGGTACCCAAGTAACTCATCATATATATATAATATATATATATAGCTGGGCTGCATTGAAAGGGGCGAGGGGCCAACTAAAAAACCTTGTATTCATAGTACTCCATGATTCCTAAAACTCTAATGGAAGACTGAGACTAGTTTTTCTGGTCACTGAATGGCAGCCAACCACGCATGTAAGCCTGAATCCAATGAGAATGAATTATCAGTGGATTTTTTTTTCCTGTGAATTCAAGAATTTCAAGAAAGAAAAAAGACTGCTTTTCTCTTCTCCCATGCACCATCCACTACGGTACCTTACTTTCCTTGTTATTTCTCAACAAACACAGACAATCGCAACATAAAGGAATCTTCGAATGGAAGCATAAGCAAATATATGAGCAAAACGAGATACTGATAGCCCAGGACGTTGAATTTGAGTTCACTGGCTTTAGCTAAAACATGAGAAGGGGATGTAGTGGGATGCAGACCTGCAATGGGAAAGAACACGAAGGAGGGGAAGAAGGAAGAAGGGTTTTTTTGAGGAGCAAAATGATGCCGTTTTGTTGGGTTTTTTTTATTTATTTATATATATATATATATAATTTTAACAAGGACATTTTAGTAATTATGCATCCCAAAACGACGTCGTTTTGGGTTTTCTATCCATTTTAACAGTTTCATCTAACGGATGGGGCCATTTTATAAGGGGTTGGTAGTTTAGGAGGCTACTTTATACTAATTGAAACTTTATGGGGCTATTTTACAAATGACTGGTAGTTTAAGGGGCTATTTTATACTTTTCCCTAAAATAAAATGTTTGCTCACGAATGGTTACTCTTGGCTTAATTTACTTGACTAAGCGAATTAGTTTAGACTGCAAGGGAACATCATTTTAGAGCCAGGCGTGTGTCGTTGCTAAAGCATTTTATTAATTAGGCCATATAATTGTAGCTATTCACAAGAGATCAAAATGCGCATACTTGCACATGTTAACTGAGGAATAATCACTGCACAACACGTTTTAGTCCTCTTAGACACCTACAACTTGAACTCAAGGTCTGAATTCAATCTAACTTAAGCTATTAGCAAGAAAATTTTAGGCCAACAATGTTTTTGTTTTTATTTATTTTGGAAATGTACAATGAGAAACTAATTATGTTAATTCTTCAACAGATGCATTACCAAAGTCAGCAATCGCTGGTGAGTTGTCTTGCCCATTTGAAATTCTTTTTATTGGGAACATGTAAATCATATATTAACTCCAAAATATATGTCTATTTTGCAGGTGTCATCTTAGGCTCATTTCTATTACCACTAGCTATCTTTGCTTTGCACCGTCTCTATACTTATGATAAAGTAGAAAAAGAACATCAAGCAAAGATCGAAAAGTTTTTGGAAGATTACAGAAATTTCAAACCCACGAGATACTTATATGCTGATATTAAACGGATTACAAATCAGTTTACTGAGAAACTAGGTGAAGGAGCATATGGAACAGTATTCAAAGGAAAGCTTTCCAATGAAATTCATGTTGCAGTGAAGATCCTCAACACTTCCAATGGAAATGGGGAAGAATTCATAAATGAAGTAGAAACAATGGGTATGATACATCATGTTAACGTGGTCCGCTTGGTTGGATTTTGCGCTGATGGATTTAGACGAGCTCTAGTTTATGAGTTCTTACCAAATGATTCACTAGAGAAGTTCATATCTTCAACGGATACCAAGAAATGTATCCTTAATTGGGATAAGCTACATGATATTGCTCTTGGCATAGCAAAAGGAATTGAGTATCTTCACCAAGGATGTGGCCAACGAATCCTCCATTTCGATATCAAACCTCACAATGTTTTGCTAGACCAAAACTTTAATCCAAAAATTTCTGATTTTGGTCTTGCCAAGTTGTGTTCAAAGGATCAAAGTGCAGTGTTCATGACAAAAGCCAGGGGAACTGTGGGTTACATTGCACCTGAAGTGTTCTCTAGAAATTTTGGGAACGTGTCTTCTAAAGCAGATGTTTATAGCTTTGGAATATTGTTACTTGAAATAGTCGGAGGAAGGAAAAATGTTGACGTTACAGTTGAGAACACTAGTCAAGTCTACTTTCCAGAGTGGATCTACAATATTTTAGAACAAAAAGAAGACATGCGGATCTTTATTGATGATGATGGAGATGCTAAAATTGCAAAGAAGCTTGCAATTATTGGACTCTGGTGCATCCAATGGCACCCAGTGGATCGTCCTTCTATGAAAGATGTGGTTCAAATGTTAGAAGGAGAAGAAGATAAATTAACTATGCCTCCCAATCCTTTTGCCGCTGCTAGTTCCGTACAAATTAATGCAAATATGCCTATAAAACGTTTAAACCATGAGTTAGAGCTCATCCCAGAATGAGAATAATTGTATATAAATTGGGTGTTTGTGATAACAAATGAGGTTCTAATGATCTTGTACTCTTAATTAGAAGTTATTAATCTTGTAGAGTACTTGTAGTCAATGTAGCGACTTCAAGTTTTCTCTTGTATCAATGTAACACTAATTTGGAGATTATAAAATTGTACGTACCTTGGTAAATCTTTTTTTTTTTTTTCTTTTTTCTTTTTTCCTTTTCAATTGTAAATTCCATGGGCTGTTGTATGATCTAAAACTAAAAGTGAACTTGTTTTTAGTCGCACCGTAGGCGTCATACATGTTTGATGGCCAACGTATAGTTCTTGCAAATTAAAAGGAGCATGCATGTTTTATAAAAGAGGTTTGTTAGGGGTTCTCCCCGTAGTGTTCTCCCAGTCTTATATAGAACATGATTTAATAAAAAATAAAATTGTAGTACCATTTTTTTGCCAACAGATTAATTTTTATGAGTTAATAGTTAGGTTCTAATATTTTAAAACTTGTTTTTGGATTCAAAATTAAACCTAAGGGTGGAAGGTTAACCCTTTAGGGATGATATCACTCAAAATGGATTTGATCATCCTAAATTTGATGCTAATGCCTCAATTTTGTTGCTAATGCCTCACAAATTTGTTGCTAATGCCTCAAATTTGATCTTAATCTAAAAAAGCGGGTAGTGGAAAGAATTCACAATTTTATTTTTTCTTAAATAATGTTTTATATAAAACTGAGAGAACATCAGAAAAACCTACGGGGAGAACCCCTAACATTTTCCTTTATAAAACACAAATGGATTTGTGGCAAAATATATATTTATGAGAAATGCCAGAATATAATACATTTGTGAATATAATCTTATAAGCCAGAATATATTTATGATATATTTTTTAAAATGGAAACTACATATATGGATTTAAACGTACTTGCATAATGCATCATGACAGATCTAACCAATGATATGCGTCAAAGCCCAAGAGTGATTTTGATCTTTTCGATTTTAAAAAATATAATCAATTTGTTATATATCATGATTCATTATGCACGTACGTTTAAATTTGAGGTTATGTGTTTTTTTTTTTTTTAAAGTAAATCAGAGATTATGTTATATGCAAAGAAGTTGTTCACGAAGTCCATTTCACAAAATAAAATAATTAAAATTAAAAAATCAATGGTTAAGATGGAGTTTGAGATCAAATTTTGAGCCAAAAAAAAAAAAAAAAATCTGTGTATAACACAAGTGGCCTTTATTTGGTTATATTGATCTGATTAAAGAAAGTTGTCGATTTTAACTCTCTGTAGTTAAAGTTTATTTTTAATTAATTATAACGAAATTAAGGAATCATGGAATGAGCAAATGGTGAAAATTTAATAATTTTGTAAGAAGAAAGAGAGTGCACGTCTCTACAAGATCAAACCAACAATGGAATTTTCTTGAAGCACAGCTCTTGACTTGCTTTTATGAAGCTACAGTTGTCAAAGGTCGCTTATAGCATTCCATTTGCTTCTGATTTTTCTAGTCATAATTAAATGAGGATCGGATTACTCTTAATGAAGGGATTTGATTGGGATTAAATGAGGATTGGATTATCTTATATGAAGTGATTGATTACGATTAAATTGAATTTGAAAAAATTCAAATCATTTGTAAGTTTTATAAATATAGTCTTATATACAATCATATAATTAATAGATTCTAGCTACCCTAGTAGTGGAGGTAGTATCTAACACAAAACTACTCGCAGTCAACTAGCATGTCTTCAATCAACTAGCATGTGAGACTTTTCAGACCATTCATATGAACCTCAAAGCATAATTACTTTGAGAATTCAATGTCAATTTCCTTTCCCTTTTTTTTTTTTTGGGAAACTTTACCTCCTTATGTTTTATCATTTTTTTTTTTAGTTTAAAAACTCTCAATGTTAAATAGTTAAATTTAAAAAATTTGCAATGTAACCCAAATAAAAATTTCCTAAATACTCTTTAAAAAAAAAAAAAAAAGCCATACCTTTTTTTTTGTTTTGTTTTGTTTTTTTTTTTTTTTGGTCTAAAAAAAGGCCATACCTAATTGTAATGTAGACGCAACTAAGTGCTGAAAAGTCGTAAACCAGCTTGCTAGACATAGAAATGACGAAAAACGTGTTCCAACAGGATACATGTATGATAGCCGATACAGAGACGGAGGGAAGGGGGGACCGGGGGGAGCCCTGGTCCCCCCCCAATCCTTAAAAAAAAAAAAAAAATAGCTGGGGAAAAAAGAAAAAAACTATATTTGCCTTATTTGGTCCCCCTCCCATAGAAGAAGAAGAAGGCTGGTCCCCCCTCATGGCTAACTCTGGATCCGTCCCTGAGCCGATAGATGGCAAAATTTTAAATGGACTCTTTTGTATCATGTGGAATACACATACCATCTACAATATTTCACTGCTAGAATTAACCAATTAAATTCTTATAAGAAAAAAGAAAAAGAGGACTAGAATACAAAAAAAGAAGCAACACAGAAAAGTTCTTAGTATTTTGCAAGGTCCAGACGTTATTGCCATTTTTGTCTGCAAAGAATCCATGTCGATTCAATCATATACCATCTACTAGGAATTGCATGAAGATTTTGGGTGTTAACGCTCAAACAAGAGAAGCATACAAAATTGGAAGGAAAAAGTATGATTACTTTCATGACCCCACACAAAAGGATGATGCATGCTTATCTAATCCGTATGAGTTTCCTTACCTTACTCTGAGGACAAGATCTTTCTCATACTTGGCTAACATCATTCTGGCGGTAGTCCTCCACACCTTTTTCTTCAATCAACTAACAAGTGAGACTTCTCTCACACCATTCAATTTTCTTGGTATCTTCATAAAATCATTTTTAGCAAATAAAAAAAAATTCAAACCTGGATATCTTCAATTATTTTATTTGATCTAAATTGAAATTTTAAAATAGTTTTAGGAACTAATAATTTAATATTCTATATATAATTTTTTTTTTTTCAAAAATTATTAATTGAAATTTTTTTTATATAGATATTTGAAAATTAATTTTTAAACCATATATATAAAAATAGTTCAGTTTTGCACAATGTTTAATTTTTAATTTAAAATTAATAAAAAAAGGTGATCTAAAAAATAGTAATCAAACATGTCCGCGTCATGTTTCTAATTTTTCTACCCGCTAATCCACTCTGAAATCTGAATAATGCATTTAGTCCAAGTCATATATATAATTGGTTGTAGACTCAATTATGTCGTCAAGTCGTTGGAAACCTTGATTGATGGCAACGAAAAAATTGTACAATAGAATTTTCTTGGAATTTTGTAAGATGAAAGAGACTCAAGAGCACGTCTCTAAAAGAAAACACCAATGGAGTTTTCTTGAAGCCTTCCTACAACAACTCTTGAATTGATATTATGAATCTGCAGTAGTTAAGGTCGCTTTCTGGTAGCATTATTCCGTTGAACTTCAATAGAGGGCGGGAAACAGTACTATGTACTCTGCATTTGCAGTTTATTTTTCTAGTTAATAGACAAGTACTTCACCCCCACATGGAAGGGTGATGCTTTCATATTCAATCCGTAAGAGTTTCCTGACTATAGATTACTTGAGCGCTAGCTCTAGGGATTGGATTTTCCCATTTTGGCCACCATTATTGGTGGTGGTCCACTAGTCCTTGACAACCTTTTCTTTAATCAACTAACAAATTAGACTTCTCAAACTGTTCATGCATGATACTAACATAGACTTTGAGATATACATGAATGTAAGAGTATTCTTTTCTATCTACTCTAAAAGTCGAAACCTTATTGTAGACGCAACTAAGTTATTGAATAGTTGTTAACCTTGGTAAAAAAGATATGAGCTTGTGTCTCACAAGTCACATGGACCAAAGAGTGGAAAATGGATGAGTTTGTAAGTATCACGGTTCCTCTTTGACATAATAATAAGATGATGGTGAAATTATTTACGCACAAAAATTTCTATTGTAAAAAAATTGACAAGCATTATTATGTTGGAAGTCCCACATTACTTGGGTATTGAGGAGATGGGTTATTTATAAGGGTGAAGGAAAACCTCAACTCTTGAGCTAGCTTTTGGATTGATTTAGGCCCAAGACTCATTTCTAACATGGTATCAGAGCCATGCCCAATTGGTTGTGGCTCACCATCATTCATTTGTTGCACATGTTGGCTTGAATATCCTCCCGCCACACTTAAGGGGGCATGTTGGAAGTCCTACATTGCTTGAAGAGATGGGCTATTTATAAAAGTGAGGAAAAACCTCAACTCTTGAGCTAGCTTTTGAGTTGACTTAAGCCCAATATCCATTTCTAACACATTATTGATGGTAGTCCTCGAGACCCATTTCTTCGATCAACGAACAAGGGAGATTCCTCACACCATACATGCATGTTGCAGAGGCCTCAACATAAACTTTGAGATCCATGTAAATTAATTTCACAAGTTTTTTCATATATTTGTGTTCCTTCTGTTTTTCACTTTTGCTCAATAAACAAGTAAACGTCCCAACTTTTAGAGCAAAAATGTTTCTAAAGTTTTTTTTATAAAGGAGGTTGCCATCAGAACACAAAGATCCCCAGTATTCCCGGGAATGTAATGTCCCTTTGCTTTATTTGAACAATAATTCTTCTGCGGCCGTACGTCATACGCGGCTTTAAATTGATTGCGTTCCGTCTATTATATATGATGCATCAAACAACGTACCCCACCTCCGACGTGATACGCCAACTTCTGCCAATTATATGTATTAATATATATAAGAGATATGATAAGATCGAATCAATCTGAGCCCACCGTCCTTCCCACCCCATGTGCTGCCATATGGCGGCGCCTTATGTTTTGTATAGAAACTTCCTGCCCTATAATACCATACCATCATGTAGTAATCTACAAGTCGTCCATACTTTGTAAAATAATGTAAGAACTTCCCATGCCAATGCATAAATAATTATTAGTCAGTACTGGCCGCCTGAGGTTGTTTGAATTAGAAATAGAAACAGACAATGCTCTTGGTTTTCTCACGACGTACCGGCAGAGACGGATCCAGGGTGAAGAGTGGGAAGGGACCAAAGCAAAGAAAAAAAAAATGGGAGGGGACCGAAATTAAAAAATATATATATATATATATACAGCCTATATTTTTTTATTTTTTATTTTTTGGGAACTGGGGGGACCATGGCCACCACCGGTTCCCCCCAAATCCGTCACTGCGTACCGATATATATATAAGACTAAATTATTATAGTGTCAATCAAATGAGAAGTTTTAAATCATTTTTCTACCTCTATATCTACTCTGAAAGTCTACACCTGATTGTACGTACACGCAACTAAGTTGCTGAATAAATTAGAAAAAATAAAAATAAAAAAAGTTGCTGAGTAGAATTTGTAAACCTTGCTGACATTGCAAAGGGAATATTGTCAGATGAGTATTATTAATTAAGAAGAATTAATAGTTAGAAGAATAATTAGATTTTCTTAAGTTAGTTTACAAGGAAATTAATGTTTTAAGAATTTTCCTTTATGACGATCAGTTAAATGTTTTCAATAAAAGTTTTTAAAGGAAAATGAATTTAACTCAACCATTTTTTTGGTTGGAGATTTTACTTATTGAACTTTTTCTCTCACCCTTTCGTATTTAATTTTGCAGGTTATGAGTACATTGAGTAGCAATACTAAAACTAAATTAATTAATTGTCTCTAAGTTGTAGCTCAATCGGCTGTGAACCACGCCTTATAAAGCGAAGGTCACAAGATCGAATCCCCCCTCCCCCTACCCTTGTATGGACATGTCAAAAAATAATAATAATAAAACTAAATTAATTAATTAAACACAAATGGCGTTTTCATTTGGTTATTGATCTAAAGAAATTTGTTGATTATGACTCCCTGCAGTTAAAATTATTTTGCAATGTATTCTTCTAATTTATAAATGTTATTCCTAATTTATTATAAAATCCAGAAAGGAATCGTGGTGTTTTATGTTTTTTTTGTTTGAAAAAAATAATAATAATAAGTTTCAAGTTTTTTTAAATTTCAAGTTATTTGTTAATGTTTTTTTTTTTTTATAAAAAATACATAATAAATAAAAAGGAGAGAGAATGAAAATGATTTAAAAACACAGCACCTCAGATGTTAGAAGTTTTCCTTTTTCTTACATTATCTCAACCAACATTATTTTTGATAGTTGTAAGAACCTTTTCTTCAGTCAACTATATATATATTTAACAAAAGAGACTTGTCACATCATCATGATATATTGTTGAACATAGACTTTGAGATACATGTAAATTTCGCATTTGTTTCGTTCTTATCGTGTTTATAAAATATTAAAACGAGAAGTTTTAAAATCATTTTTTCTATCTCTGTTGACTATAAGTCCATTGTTGATGCAACTAATTAAATTTCTGAATAGAATAATTATAACCTTTGATGACATTGAAAAGACTGAAAGTGTGTTTTCAACTCTGGATACCTGATAATTAACTCATAGTGATAGATGACAACAAATATTTTAATTGACTCTTTTGTATTATGAAGAGTTTTCATGGGTTTGATTGGTAAATTAGCTTTGTTGTGAATTTTTTGTTTAAATAGTATAAAGATGAAATAAGATTTGAATTTATTGTGAGAGAAAAATAAAGAAAGTTGTTTGATAATAAGAAAAAAAGAAGTTGGAAAAATGAAAAAAGAAGAAGAAAAAAAGAAGCATGTTGGTTTTGTTTGGCTTTTGTATTCATGTGTTTTTTTTCTTTTGAAAATATTTTATGTTCTGTGTAGAGTATATTTATGTAGTTAAAATGTTCACTAGAAATCAAATACTCTTGCCTTAAAAAGTTTCATAGTTGACTCATTTTTTATATTATGATCAAAGGTTGCTTGGTTTACTAGAAGATAAGGACAAATTTTGAATGAATGGCAGATTTAGGAAATTAGAATCAATATTTGACGTTGTCAATTTGAAAGACTGGTTCAAATTAAGTAGCATATAAAAGAAATTGAGGGTGGGAAAATCAACTCTATTTAGTAGCATATAAAAACTAGATGAGTTGATTAAACTACGGAAGAGTTGATTAACTTAATTATAGTCCAATAGGCAGTTGATTAAACATAGAGAAAGGAACGAATGATTCGCTTGCGTGCAAACACGCAATGCATTTATGTCTGCAGATATTCAAATGTCAGTCTAACATGCCAACTACCAAATTTCCAAGTGCATGACGATTAATTTGTGTTCAATGTTTAAATAAGACAAGATAAAAAAAGGAAAAACATTCAAGTATGGGCTTTAGCGTCTTATTGGGCCTGAAGTCAGACAGGCATTATCATCAGGCTCGGGCTCCCGCCCCTATATGCAATTATTGTTGCGTGTTATGTGTTAATTTTAAGAAGATGATAATTTTGGGCAGGACCAGCTCAATGTATTTTGGGACTTTAGGCGAAACTTTGAAATTGAGCTTTTTTTTTGTTCTTTTTTTTTTTAAGTAAAAAATATAAAATCAAAATCAAAATTAATATTATATTTTTATTTAAAAATTATTCTTCTCGCTTTTGCACTGATAAAATTTTTATATTCAAGATTTTCTAACATCCTTTTTTTTTTTTCAATTGATAATATAGCTGATCCATTTAATCTCTCACATTATTGATCTTACGTAAGATTTTATCACTTTTAATTTTGAAAACCTTCTTTCTGTCGAAGCAACTGTAACAAGTATTGTCAATAAAATTTTATAAGCGATACATGTATTTGAAAAATAATCAATTCTTTTTTATACAATTTAATATGTCAATTGAAGTACTTTCTTCTATTTTGTAAAATTTCTTTTAAAACTTTTAGTTCTAAAAATAAATCTAAACCATCAAGATCATGTTTTAGGAAATCTTTGAAATTAAGACATTTATTTTGCAAATCATCATCATTATCTAGTGATTTTAATTTCTTAAAATTTGATTAAAAAAAAAAACCAAAAATATTGTTGACTTGTTGTATATTCAAAATTGTTCAAACCTACTTTGAATTGAAGAAATAGTTTGATTTATTATATGTAAGAAGTAATCAATTCTAAAATATTCTTCAGCAGATTATGTTATCTGGTCATTAGTATTCTCATCAAACTGTTTCTTTCTACGAATTACACGTTTTTTCATTAAAAACATGTTCTATTTCTATTATGGTTACAATCTCTTTAGATGAAATTATAACCGATGCAAATCCTGTTTCTCTATAAGTTTTGAAATAGGAAATAAAACCTTCTAATTGATCTATAGCAACATCAATATGCCTATCTTTCGATTGTAAATTTAAATTTTTATTCATTTTTTAATGTTTAATTCCATCGATAAGAGACAATAAAGTTGGTGATCGTTTTCTAATAATATTCCATTATCAAAATTCCACTAAAGAGACAAAGACATTGGTTAAAGAATTTTTTTTTCTTTTTGAATTATTTATTTTTATGTTGGTCCTTATTAAATTGGGCCTTATGACTTATTTGCTATTATTAGAGGCCTTAATTTAAAAATAAAAATAAAAAAATTGGGCCTTATTAAAAAAAATTTTACTCTTTTTTTTTTGCCTTAATTATTAAAAATTTTTAGGGCCTTATTAAATTTTTTTTGGGCTTTATAATTTTTTTTTTTGGGCCTTATTATTTGGGGGACCCTAGGCGACGGCCTAAGTCGCCTACCCCATTGAGCCAGCCCTGATTTTGGGTGCCCCCAGCACGCAGTCTCTGGCTATAATCGATGCTTCAATAATATCTCAATGGGCCAGGTTAAAGAAAATGAATTAACACAACCTCATGCAGTTAAAGCCCCATATATCAACCCTAGCAAAGGCCACAAAGGAAAGATGCATGGTAGGCCTTGCAAGCACAAGTTTCCCGGTTCTAAAACCTACAGAAATGGCATAGCGTGCGCCTTTCGGAATTCCTGAGAATAGCAAATTAAGCCCAGGTTGAGGTATCAAGTTTGAAGTTACAATTTAAGTATCAAAATATATGGAGAATATTCATGGCCTCCTCCTTGGCTTATCTCCTCTCAATGCTCTCATGCTTTTCATGAGTTCAGAATTCAAAGGCTTTCAATGGATTCAGTATTCTATTCGAATATAAGGATGGGCTTGTTCATGGCTTTCATAGAAGAGGTTTAGTCTCTTCGCAGCACTTCGTTGGAGGGACATCCCTATTTAGTGTAAACCGATCCAAAACATTCCCACTCAAAACCATATCTAAAAACAAAATCTATGGCCTCCCTTGGGTACCCCAATTGCGTAAACCTAGTTATTGTCGAAGTGCAAATAACAGTAATTTTCTTACGCATTTTCTCAAACATCTTATACACTACATCCATCGCCACTACTTTTTACAAGCATATCAATCAATGCATACCCAGCACACAAATCATACTCAAAATATCCACTTTTTATGAAGAAAAAAACCCAAAAGTTGTCTTCCCCATCAAAATATTGTCTGCATTCAATCATGCCCAAATCACAACTGCTAAGCGATACTCATTTGGGTAAATCCCATTTTCAAGCATTTCAAGGAATGTCCCAACTAGAATAAAAATGACGCATATATTTACATTATAGTACCAGTCATTCTTGGTGGTGGCTCCAATGACACATGGAGTCCCTAGTACAATCTTTAGTACGAGGTACAGTCCTACACAAGAAAATCACCAAAATAAATATAAGAAAACAAATATGTAGCTTTCTTTTTAGGCAAAAGTACCTTTATCTTCTTTTTAACTACCAATAAATTTGTAATGTCCTCTCATTCTTTCAATTTTTGCAATGTACCCCCAATCTATTATTAGGATTGCAGTGTCTCCTTCCGTGCATAGGATGACAAAAATAACCCTAATAAAAAATTTAGAAAAAAATGAAAAAATCAATTTTCCCAAATTTTGTAATTGTTTTTCTTGTATTCTTTTAATTTTTTTCATTTTCTATTTCTATTCTTTTTTCTAAACTTTTATATTGGAATGTATTTTTTTCATTTTGAGTTGCGAAAGATTGACATTGTGACCCTAATCGTAGGCTGGGGGGACATTGCAAAATTTAAAACATTGAGATTATCAAATTCCTAGTAATTAAGCCCAAGATGAACATTGTGACCTCAATGGTAGGTTGGAGAACATTGCAAGATTTAAAACGTTGAGATTATCAACATCCTAGTAATTAAGCACAAGACAAACATTGTGACCTCAATGGTTATGTGATAAATGATAATGATAGTTGACATCTTTAAACGACTCCAGTTTGTCCTACAACAATCTTTTTCCCTGCTTCAAAAAAATAAAAAATATAAACTGGTCCTCAAGTTATAAATTGAATAAGGTGGCTTATCCATCTAGAGAAATGTATCATGAGGAATTTTCATACCATCTAGAGAAATAAATCAAAAATGACAAAAACTCTAGCTGGGCTCTTTTGTATCATGTGGAATTTTCATACTATCTAGAGAAATGTCACTTTATGAGCAGCTAGAATCATGAGCCAGCCAATTTTAATTTTAGGGGAAATTTTTGAAAACTTCTATGAACTTTCACTCGTTTGACACTACTTCTCCAAAGTTTAAAAACACTCAATTAAGGATATTAACTTTCAATTTCTTTCAATTACCCAATTCTATTAAACATTTTCGTTAATTTTTGTTAAAATGCCCAAAATACAAATTTTATAAAATTAAAAAAAAAAATGCAAAGATGTCGCAAATATATTGCAAAAATGGTTTTTTATAAAAAAAAATAAATAAACCCCTTAATATTTACAATTTATTATATTTTTTATAATAAACAAACAGGACTATATTGAAAATTTTCATAATATTTAACAAAAAATTATAAGGGAATGAGATAATTGATAGAAATTGAAAGTTTAATATCTTTAATTAAGAGCTTTTTAATTTCTTGAGATACTTTCAAAACGTGTTGAAATTTCGGAAGGTTTTGTCAAGTTTTCCCTAAATTTTAATTAAAAAAAAAAAAACCCAAGACGACAAAGCATACAAAATTGGAAGAATATTAACGTGGTCCCTAAAGTATAATGCTGGGAATTGTGGAGGTGGATTCGAAGAAGAAAAGTGCCGTTGTATAATATTAACGTGGTCCTCATATTTTTACTGGCTTATAAAATTATCCTTTAATTTGTAATTAATTAAATTGTATTTTAATAGTATTTTTAAAAAGTACATCAACAAACATGAAAACAAAATTATAAAAATGAGATTATATAACATTATTCTTCCGAAAAATACGGCATGTAGCATGAAAGCAACGTTGGCATTTAGGAATAAACTTTAGCGTCTTCTTGGGCTGTTACTCAGATAGGCATTATCATTGGGCCTGGGCAAGTTCTGGCTCTCACCAATAACGGTTTTTGGCAGGACTCAATCACGGGCAATCTAGCCGACAATGACTATTATGTATTCATTTTAAAAATATGACTCAATTAGCTGTGAACCATGCATTAAGGTCACTACTTTAAATTTTCTTTTCCCTTCATTTATGTAGACATAAAAAAAAAGTAATAAATGAACTTGTGACCACACCTTATGAAGCTGGTTAAGTTCAATCCTCCTCCTACTTTCAAGTGAGTACGCCAAAAAAAAAAAAAAAAGTAATAAATAAAGAAAATTTTGGGTGCCCCCAAACCTCTCTGGCCTGGTTCAAGAAAATGAACTTACACAACCTGCACTCAAAGCCCCATATATCAGGCCTTCAAAAATTTTGATTTGCACAAAACCGTAACGCATCACCAAGCCAAAAAAATAAATAAAAAATAAAATCTCAGAAATCACAGCAATGGCTCGGGCCCACTGGGCCCAGGCCTTACCTTAAACTTGCCCAATAACAAGAAACCCCACACCACACACACCAAAATAATGAAAAAAAAAAAACAAACAAATAAACAAACAAAAACAAAAACAAAAAAAAACAAAAACAAAAATGAAATTCGTATGTACATGAATATGTCCGAAATACAGGTTTAGTTTCGTTTCAAATTTACAGGATGTCCTCGAACAGCCTTTTAATTTGTTGGATTAGGATCACTATAATTTTCAGAGTGTTACACTATATCAAATTCTTTAATTCTAACAATTGTGTTTTCAAAATAAATTCGTCACATTAATATTTATCATTTTTATCAACACAGTTTTTATCATCCAATTTATATATATATTCTATTTAAGAAAGTATATATTGTATAATATTTTAGAAATTAAAGAAGATCTTAATCATTGATGTAGATAAGTAAGATGTATACCCAACAAAAAAAATGAAAAGGGTTCCAATAGAGAGGCAAGCCTGTTTGTTAAAATTTTTATTTTGTCTTCTTTTTTTTTTTTCTTCTAAAAACAATATTAATAAACAATCCAAATACAAATACTCAAAAAAAAATACAAAAACAATTTTCACATTTATGTCACACTAAACATTTAAAAAAAAAAATCCCCAAAATACATTTACAAAAAGAGTTTGAGACATGAAAAAAATGGTGGTCCAAGATCACTGGCAAATGTTGGTGTCATGTAGTCCAAAATTTATGTCATGCATCATTATTAACTTTTTTCATATTAATAACAATAATTCCAAGATCTTGTAAACAGGAATAAATGTTACTTTGCTCCGCATGCAATTAGATCCTAATTCATAGCCATTGAAATATATCGGATCGGTTGACCAACACCTTCTCATCCGAAACGTCACGTCCCAAACACTGTTTTATGTAGAAAGTCAAACGCCTTTGGTTGGAATGAAAGAGTCATTTGTGAGGGCATTTCACAAATTGGGATCCACCACTCTACCAAGAGGTGAAGATTTTCTCAAAAAATAGTGTTTATATTTCATCATGATTATAACTGTGTTTATATTTCTAGAAGAAAACATATTATAAAGGATAGGTATCACTTGTTAGATTTTCTTTACAAAATTGTGTCATATCTTTCTCTATGACGATTTGTGCATTTATTCGGATGGTTTAAACAACTAAAATGGCGAGACGAAAGGATAAAATAGTTAATCAAAAACAAGCTTTAAAAAAAAAAAAACAATAGAAATAAACATGCATTAAAAATTATGACGTTTTTGCTGTACGATGTGATAATTCATTCTGTTTCTTCAACCACGAACTTGCATACCAACGCGTGGTAGTCTAGCGTAATCTCTAATGTCTATCATTATTCCAACGCAAATACTGATATTATTCCAAAACGCTTTAAAGCCTTTCAAGGGGAGGAGCTCCAAACACGCCCCTAAACACGGGCACAAGTCGTATAATTTTACCTTGTCGTGCTGCGCTTCCTTTAGCGAAAGAGAAGAGAGACAGAGAAAGGTAAGGCGATAATGGGTGGAGAAGGGCAGATCTTGAAGAGAATTCCACGCATTAAATTCCCACAAAGACACCCAAAATCCTCAGCTTCAGGTTCTCTCTCTCGCTCTCTCTTTATATTTTCTTCATTCTTTCCTTTGCTTTTGTGAATTTTGTTGTTATGACTTCCATTTGCACATATATGATGATTAATCCGTATACTTCCTACTTAAATGGCAGTTTAAGAAAGAAATTCTGGGATAGAAAGTTTGGTTCAAATTTTAATTAAAGATGCTTTATCTTTGATTGATTCAGGGTTTGTGCGTCTTATTATGTTGTTTTGCCAAACGGAATACTGGGTCATTCTTGTTTTGTTTCAAACTGTACCATATGGAAACTTTTATAATTATCTAATTCATATTGGCTAATTTATGGTCCAATTATATATTCATGAGCTATTGAGAATTTGAGATGGATGAGCAGTTTTGCCTTCAAGAGTAACAAAGGAGCATGAGTATGTTTTGAGAAGTAAATGATGGTGTATAGCTTTGTTCAGAAATGTTATGCTATATTGATTGATGGGGCTGCAGCTGTACTTGTTAGGTCTTCTGTAATTCAAGTGGGGCATTGCAAGGACATGGGGACCCAAAGGTCATGGTTTGGGAAGGGAAAAATTGCGGAAGAGCAAAATGATATCATGGAGAAGAGAGGATTCTGCAGCCATCAGCCATTACCGAACAGTATGATTCATGAAGGATTTACTCAAGTTAAAATATAGTAATGAGAAGTTGGAGGAAGTAGTATTTTGGGACAATGTAAAGGAATGTAGGTTTCGGTGCTTCTCTTATGTGTAATGAGGAACAGCGATACCTTAGTGAGTGGTGTGGAGCTCAGATTGTAGAATATGGATGCTGCTGACAAAACGGGTGGGCTGAACAACACACAGGAGTTTGTAAAAAATAGAAGTGTTAGTGGCTTTACAGACGTTGTGAGCTTATTCAAGTGATATGAATCTCTTCAAAACAAAAAGGTAGCAAAAAAGAAAGCATAAAACGGAGCAGAAAAGGCATTGAAGCTGATACCAATGAAAGCAGTGGGGCTTTTCACTTGCATTGATCTAGCAAGGTGTTATTCAAGTTGCATCATTCTAGACTTATGGGAAATAAATAGGTTAAGATATCTGTGCAAAAGTTCAGTTTCATGTGGTATAGCATGCCATTTATTATGATGCACCATGATCAAGTAGATTTGAGTAGTCTACTAATAACGTCTTGCCTTTGTGATGACAAGTTAGTCTTGGTACGAATAGAGGATGAGGTGGGGAAAGATCGATAAGATTGTTGTCTTGGTTGTGTTTCTTTATGAAAAATATGGCTGCACTTGTATGGACTGGCACGTATATGACTATGTGGGCTCCACTGCATCCTTTTCTCGTTTTTCAGATTGTAGTCTTGATATTTTGCAAAAAAAAAAAAAAAAGAAGGAACTAATGTCACTTGACTTGCAGTATCAAGAGTGGGTTCATGCTGGCTCCATACATTTTGATAAATGATATAATTTATGCATTTCTCAGGGAATGGCTTCATGATTAATGCACATATAGCAAATTGGATAGTGTGATGTTCTTGTCTGAACAAGCAAAGCTATATTTGATTGTGTGAAGCTTTGAGCAGTGATTTGAAACTTTTCTACTTATTAACTGATATATAATAGTAATCCGAGTGAGGAAACACCTTGGTCACTTTCTTCTGTTCATTGATGTATTCTTGGTCTCACTCTTTGTTCACATGCCGAGAGAGAGTAACTAACCACAAACTTAATTGCGTGGTAAACCATGTCCCTGCACCACCATTCTTTTTGGTTACACTTGTAGAAGCATTATTGCATTTACTTCTATCAATCTTAAGTACAGATTTGCTTTGTAGCTTTGCCAATTTGTTTCTTAGTGTGTGTTTAAAAGATATTTATTTAAAGAGTGCCCTAAGTTTCCATGAACAGATTCTACATCTCAAGCTCAACATGCATCAACAAATAGGGACACTAGTAACATTACCATTTCAAGGTCAGATGTTCCAGCGTCACCCGCAAATACTGCTGTGGGGGGCCAAGCTACTCTTCAGCCAAAACGAACACCAGTCTCAGACAAGGAGATAGAGGCCGTACTGGTAAGCATAAATATTATCTGCAGTGGCCAAATGTTATCTGCAGGGTATCAAAATTCAGATGGATAATATATGCTGCGAAAAACTTCAACTAGATACGCCCATCGATTTTATTATCCTCCTATCACCTTTTGCAGTTGGGCGGATGCATCTGATCCGGCCAAGAATTAGTACCATGGAAGCACAAATGTGATCAAGACTTCGACCTGCTGTTTATCATTTTGCTAAATAATCAAACTGCAAGTACTCTGTTGTCGTTTAATTTTATATGTCAACGAGTTGAAGTGTAAAGGACTTTTGAGGGAAGGACAAAACGACCTGCTGTGATCCGTTGAGATTTATGGATACATATGATTTCCTTGAAATAAAATGTCTGTCTCAGTGCAAGTATCTTGTTTACATGATCCCTCTCATGAAACCTTTCAGATTTTGATAGGTATTTCACCTCTAGTTCTTTGGTTAAGGCCAACTAATCACGATACAGGAATTGTTGGCGACTTTAATTGCACCTTCCCTTTTGCCAAGAAATAAAAAATGTGCACCTTCCCTTCTGCCAAGAAATAAAAAATTCACGTTGTATCTCAAATATGAAAATTTTAGCTACTTGGGACTCTGTTTATTTACATACGCAAAATACATTAAAAGTGTTACATAATTATTTTTTTTTCCCTGTTTTTTATCCTTTTCTTTGGCATTGTGATTCTTAGGCATTCAATCCTCAAAATTAGGGGATATGCACCATCCTTGGTTATATGATCATATCACCCTCTCAGATAATAATAGGGAAAAAATTAATTGCTGGATCTTAAACAACTCAGGAAAATATCAATTCAAAAGATTTCGTAACTATTGTATAATTCAAGCATGCTTGGCAATCGCGAAAGTTCATTCCAATACAATATCAAAAATTTCCAATATATAATTCTTAAAAAAATAAATTATGAAACAAAACTGTACATTATTCCTTAATAAACAACCACATGAGCGAATCCTTTTAAACAATACGAGGAGTAAAAACTATAAACATTATTAATGAAGAAATTGAACACTATACCCAGCCCAATTCAAGCTACCACTTGCTTCTGCAAAATCATACCAGGAAAACCACTTTTTCCTCCTGCAAAACCTTTCAAGAGTCCCTTGGCCTCGAGTCTAGAAAGACCAATTTAGAGTCCCTTGGCATCGCTTGTTTGGTTTGTACTTGCGAAAGACCAATTTAGGAATAGTTTTTCTGTACTTCTTTTCTTTTGAATACTGTATGGGAAAGAAAATTGGAGGTCAACTAAGTCATTACTGTGTGTTTGTTGCTGTCCTGGTGCCTCTTTGTAAGGTCATGATGCCTCTTGATAAGGTTTTCCTTGATTCCAGGGCTAACAGCAAGGTCTTTTTCTTCTCTTATAAGATACTTGTCAACCTGTGCAGCAGCTTGCCTGCCTTCAGATATTGCCCATACCACCAGCGACTGGCCACGCCGGCAATCCCCAGCTGCAAAGACCCCGTCCACACTGGTTGAGAAACGACCATACTCTGCCTTGAAGTTTGATCGGTTGTCTCGTTCCACTCCCAACTTCTCTGCCACCGTCTGGAAAACAAAGAGCGGAATACTAGTTAGCAACTCTCTTTTAACAAACCATGTAATGTAATTCCAGTTTTAAATGGAACCCAAGATAACTTGGAACAACATTTGATTAGTCGAAGTGTTTTTTCTAATTAAAGTTCGCCAATACATGCTTTCAACTTGGTCATTGGTTTCATTCTAAAAGGGAACCATAAGGGAACAAAAAAGTAAAGAAACTAACCGACTCAGGGCCAAGGAAACCCATGGCTAGTAGGACAAGGTCAGCCTCAATGATCTCCTTAGAGCCCTCAACTTCCTTGTACTGAAACTTTCCACTAGCATCCTTCTCCCAGCGGACACGTATAACTTCCAGTCCTTTCAATGCTCCATTCTCATCTCCCACAAAGCGCTTAGTCAATACCTCATAAGATCTTGGGTCTTTTCCAAACTTGGAAGCAGCTTCCTGATGCCCATAGTCTACACGGAATACACGAGGCCACTGCAATCCCAAAATAAAGGAACTAATTACATAAGCATCTACAAGTACAACTGACAAACTCCTTTTCTGCTCTTTTATCTCTAAAATAACAACCAAACTCAAATTACTCAGAAGTAGTCATTAATCTCTTTTTCAGATAATTCATTCAACATAAACTCATATTACTCAGAAGTAGTCACTAACTTCTTGCAAATTTTGTTTACTGCACATAAAAGAGATGGTTGAGCAAATATTGCATGGAAAAAGGAAAATCAAACAAATTTGACTATCGAAGGCAAACCAAGAAACAAGCAGTTCTCAATTAATGGGAAACTAGAGGAACTATGTTCTACATTAACGTGCATCACAAAAGAGACATTGGGAAGAAAGAAAGTCAAAACTTGTGGCCAAGGGTTGCCTGGGGCCCTAGTTTGACTACCGAAGGCAAACCAAGAAACAAGCAATTCTCAATTGATGGGAAACTAGAGGAACAATGTTCTACATTTACGTGCATCACAAAGGAGACATTGGGAAGAAAGAAAGTCAAAACCTGTGGCCAAGGGTTGCCTGGGGCCCTAGTTTGCGGTGGTTGGGGGAGAAGCTCCAAATTTACGACACTACTACAGCCATGCCGAATAGATGTCCCTATGCAGTCAGTGCCAGTGTCACCTCCACCAATGACCACAACCTTCTTGCCCTTGGCAGAAATGTAGTTACCATCCTGGAGATCGCTATCAAGCAAGCTTTTAGTGTTTGCGTGAAGAAACTCCATAGCAAAATGGACTCCTGCTAGCTCCCGACCAGGTACAGGAAGGTCCCTGCACCAAAAAAATACTAGCAACTTTAAACATGCTCTACAACAAGTTGTTTAGCAAAACAAATTTCTGGTGGATACGCAAGATCAGAAGACAAATCGATAATCTCTATCTTCCCTATCTTTCCACCTGGCTATGAATTACCTTGGTTTTGTGGCTCCTACAGCCAAAACAACAGCATCATTCTCCTCTCGGAGCCGATCAAGAGAGTATATGGGATCAGTTCCAACACTAGCATTAACCACAAAATTGACACCTTCTTGGGCCATAAGGTTCACCCTCCGTAGAACTACATCCACTTTGTCAGTCTTCATGTTTGGAACACCATACATCATAAGCCCTCCAATTCTGTCAGCACGCTCATACACGGTCACTATGTGTCCTATTCTGTTTAGCTGATCAGCAGCAGCCAATCCAGCTGGTCCACTTCCAACAATCGCTACTCTTTTCCTGCAACCATACACATTATATTATATTCATGTTATGGAAGTAAGGCACTTATCCCTATAAAATCTTGCTTCAAAAAGTAGGATTATTTTGACTGGGTAATACAACAGAAAGCAATTGTCTCAGCCAACAATTTAACAAAGGAAAACCATATCAAACAGAGCACCAGTCAAGGAAAACTATAAACACCAAAAAAAAAAAAAGGAAGCTTGAAAGGCAATACCCCGTTCTCTTGAGGGGAGGTCGCGGTACCATCCATCCCTCCTCAAACGCCTTGTCTATAATGGCACACTCAATGCTCTTGATGGATACAGGATTCTCAATAATGCCCAGAACACAAGAACCTTCACAAGGTGCAGGACACACTCTGCCAGTGAACTCCGGGAAGTTATTTGTCTCGAGGAGCCGGTCTAATGCCTCGCGCCACCTATTTTGGTACACCAACTCATTAAATTCAGGTATTTTGTTTCCAAGAGGACATCCAGAATTCTCCTGCAAATGTAAAAACAGAGATTTAAATGAGTAAAAAATTTAGTGAACATTCAAGCTACAAATGGTTTTTAAAAAGGTGAAATCAAAGACCAACTCTTACCTGATGGCAGAAAGGAGTACCACAGTCCATGCAACGTGCGGACTGAGTCTTTAAAAGTGGGCCAGGTTTTGATTCCTCCATAACTTCCTCCCAGTCATTCATCCGAACACTAGGGTCCCTGTATTGAACACCTTCACGCTCATAAGAAACGAAACCTCGATGTTTAACAGCATCAGTAACCTGAGTAGGCCTCTTCAATGATTTAGCCTCTTCTACCTTCTGCAAATATCAAAAACTCACAGCAGTCACAATTTATACAACTATCCGAATCACCAGTTACCAGCATGCTGGTATTGCCACCCCAAACCTCCTCACCACCCCCACCAAACGAAAGTAGGGCAAATAAAAGTGGAAATGAGATCGTAAAGATTGATGAAAAGCCAAAAAAATGTAGCAGTGCATTCAACAAATAATGAACTTCTCAAGGTGAACTAGAAAACTAAACCTACCTGAAAAATAAAGTGGTTGAAAATTAAAGCAGAGAAGAAAACTCAAAGTTAGGTGATTTTGAAGTCAAACTCTATGGCCAAGAAATCAATATGGAGAGCTAAGGACTCAACCTCTAATAACATGGAATGGAATTTGATTCATCTATTACTCATATCATCACTACAAACCTCACCCTTCCTCAATTTTTGTACCATTAATACTACATGAGAATTAATAAGTAAGAGAGAGAATGAGGGGGGAGGCAGGGAGGCTGCGATATTCCCAGGTAAAAACTAATGCTGATTACAATCAAAATGGAATTACCTGATTGGATTTCTCATTCAAAGATGCAGCTGCTAACTTCTTAAGCTGTTCAAAAGCATCTTTTTCCACTAGTTCCACCTCATCTTGTTCCTTAGCAGCATGTTCCGCAGCCTCCTTGGAGGCTTCCTCTACTTTCAAGCTTGCAAGAACCTGTTTATACTCCCAAGGTATAACTTTAATGAATTTAGGTAGAAGATTCTCAAAATTAGCAAGTACTTCTTTGGCTAGCTGGCTGTTTGTGTGACGCTGATGTTGCTGAACCATGATTCTAAGAGTCATCACGTCCTCTTCTTCTTCAACTTTATCAAGATCTACAAGCTCAGGATTGCACCGAGATTGGAATTTTCCATCCACATCAAGAACATATGCAATACCACCACTCATACCTGCAGCAAAATTCCTGCCAGTTTTTCCAAGCACAACAACAGTCCCACCAGTCATGTACTCGCATCCATGATCACCAACACCTTCCACAACTGCCTTAGCTCCTGAATTCCGTACGCAGAATCTTTCTGCTGCCATCCCATTGAAGTATGCCTCCCCACTCGTT
Organism: Carpinus viminea; assembly: GCA_013348765.1. Lineage (NCBI taxonomy): Eukaryota > Viridiplantae > Streptophyta > Magnoliopsida > Fagales > Betulaceae > Carpinus > Carpinus viminea. The sequence continues at coordinate 1,552,504 of CP054673.1, forward strand.
GCCCCATAGAGAGCCACGTTACCTATTACAATGTTTTCTTTCGGATCAAATTTGCTTTCCTTTGGAGGATAAACTACAATCTTGCCACCCGATAACCCTTTACCAACATAGTCATTGCTGTCACCTTCAAGCTCAAGTGTGATTCCAGGGCAGAGGAACGCTCCGAGGCTCTGACCTGCACTTCCACTGAATTTGATATGGATGGTGTCCGAAGGAAGCCCTGCCATTTGATAGTGCTTTGTCACTTCATGGCTAAGCATAGTTCCAACAGCACGGTTCTCATTGCAGATTGACGTTTCAATGTATACAGGAAGACCCTTTTCTAATGCAGCTTTGGAAAGTGGAATAAGTTTTTGGTCCAATGCAATGTCCAAGCCATGATCCTGTTTCTGGACACAGTACTGCGCAGCTTCAGGCCGAAGTTCAGCAGCAGGTCTAAGTAATAGGGAGAGATCAATATTCTCTAGCTTCTCGTTGTTTCTAGTCACTTCTTTATCCACTTCAAGCATATCCGAACGGCCAACCATCTCATTTACAGTTCGAAATCCAAGCTGTGACATAATTTCCCTCATTTCTTCTGCTACCATGAAGAAAAAGTTTATAACATGTTCTGGTTCCCCAGCAAACTTCTCTCGGAGTACTGGATCTTGAGTAGCAATGCCAACAGGACAGGTATTTTTGTGGCACTTCCGCATCATGATGCAACCAAGAGTTATGAGAGGTGCTGTGCTGAAGCCAAACTCTTCCGCACCAAGAAGGGCTGCTATGGCCACATCTCTTCCAGTTTTCAGTTGACCATCGGTCTGAAGAACTGTTCGGCCACGAAGGTCGTTAGCAACCAACGTTTGGTGAGTCTCTGCTAAACCGAGTTCCCATGGTAGCCCAGCATTCTTAATTCCAGTCCATCTAGAGGCCCCTGTACCTCCATCATGACCAGAGATCAAGACATGGTCAGCATGCCCCTTGACTACTCCACTAGCAACTACTCCCACACCAGCTTCAGATACCAACTTCACACTAATTCGAGCAGCAGGGTTCGAGTTCTATAAATAAATAAATAAGGTATCAGATGGTCTACAACTCAGTTTGTGACTTACGACTAATCAAATTTCAATTCCCATCTGCCCCATACAAAGCATAGTCAAACATCACTCACAAAAAATAAAAATAAAAAATTGAGATGTATACATACCTTAAGATCATAAATTAACTGGGCGAGGTCTTCGATTGAATATATATCATGATGGGGTGGTGGACTAATAAGTCCCACCCCTGCAGTAGAATTCCTGGTGACCGCAATTTCTCCTACAACTTTGTGGCCAGGAAGTTCACCTCCTTCACCAGGCTTGGCCCCCTGAGCGATGATGAAGACCAGAGTTAAAACAAAATCAGATGCAGATTTAACCTCACCAAATGTCAAATGTAGGTATCAATTAAAGATGCAAAGGCACCCGAAGGTGCTTTGCAGACACAACATCATCTTCCATGAAACAAGAGGAACCTCTGTTCCAATAGGAAGATAGGGCCAAATAGGAATATATGAAAATTAAAAGATGTAAACGAAGGAAGTCCAAATGTAAAATATAAAAAAGATACCTGAGCCATTTTTATCTGTAATTCATCGGCGTTAGTAAGGTAATAACTTGAAACTCCAAATCTCCCACTTGCAACCTGCTTAATTGCGCTTCTTTTTGGGTTCATTGAACCATCTGGAAGAGGCTCCATACGAGATGGTTGCTCACCTCCCTCGCCTTCAATAGAAATCAAAATAAGAATAAATGACTTGAAAATATTGTTATGATAATCAACAGTTAACCTTTCATGTGTAGTAATTGAACCAAGGGAGAAAAGAAATCCTTCAACGCTGTAGAAATATACTAAAAAAAAAACTAAAAAACTGACCAAAAAGCTGTTTAGAAGATATATAAAAGATAACAGCAAAGGATGACAAAAAAGGACCAATTCATTAAGTTAGCTTTAATTTTAAAAAGTAAATCCCCATCATAAGTTGGTATTAACTTTTCTATTTTAGGACAAAAATTTCCTACAAATTGGGTTGTAGGAGTTCCTACAATCCAGCCTCTAAATAGTAACATCGATCCTTTGCACGTGAGAAGGACATACTTCTTATTAATGCTATTAAAAAAGTATGTGAGAAGCACATGCTATTAAAAAAACATGTGTTTCTCACATGCTAAAAGACACATATCATTTTTTCAGAGGCTAGATTGAAAGATCTCCTACAACCTAGTTTGTAGGCTGTAGGAATTTTTTGTAGATTGTTTGGTACTAGACAAATAAAACCAAGATGAAGTCTAAAAAGGGAGACAAGCAAACCTGTATTTGATTTTCCTCCAATTTTATTCATAGCAATAGCCAATGTTGTGTGGGCCTCCAACGATATCGATCCATAACTCATTGCCCCAGTACAGAACCGTTTGACAATCTCACTGGCAGGTTCCACTTCATCCAAAGGAACTTTCATGTCTGCCTCTTTAAATTTCAATAGGCCACGTAAATTGCAGGCTTTATTCAATTGATGAATGAGCTTGGAGTATTCTTTGTAGGCAGCAACACTGTTAGTTCGGGCAGCCTCCTGCAGCTTGGATATAGCAAGGGGATCATTCAGGTGAATCTCACCACCTTTCCTCCAATGATAGTCACCTGGGTTTGGCAGGGCTACAGCTTCCGCGCTTTTGGGGGGAAAAGCACGAGAGGGAAACGCCAACTCATGTAGATGAAATGCATCATGAGCAAGCATCTCAAATGTTGCACCCTCAACTCTACTTGGAGTTCCGGCAAAGCACCTCTCAATCACTTCTGAAGAAAGACCCAGAGCTTCAAAAATCTGAGCACCCTTGTAAGAGGCCAAAGTTGATATCCCCATCTTGGCAAGAACCTTCATCATTCCGTAGCTGGTTGCTTTGAAGTACGTTTTGACCAGCTCTTCCTTTGAGTGGAACTCACCACTCAATTTTGGTGGGATCTTTCCATCAACTTGCAGTCTCCAAATGGCTTCTATAGCCAAGTATGGGCATATAGCATCTGCACCAAACCCAACAAGCGTACAGAAATGGTGCACTTCACGTGGTTCAGCAGTTTCAACTATCAACCCAACTTGGGTGCGCTCAAGCTTTTTAACGAGATATTGATGAACTGCACCAACAGACAAGAGGGAGCTTACCGCAACACGCTTAGGCGAGAAAGCTACACATCCAAAGAATGAAAAATAAATCAGTCAATAACTCAACAGAACATTATATTATATGGTTTTCCATTCCATTTACTGCAATTAAATGTACCCAAATAAAAAAGAGAAATTACGATACCTCTATCAGAAAGCACAAGTAACGTACAACCCTCCTTAATTGCTTCATGTGCTTCAGCACAAAGCCTATCCAAGGTCTCCTCCAATCCCTTGCTACCTCTGTCTTTAGAATAAGTTATGTCTAGAACTTTGCTTCGCCAACCTCTATAATTCATCTTTTTTATTGCTTCTGTTTCTTCGATGGATAAAAGAGGACCTTTCAGTGAAAGACGATGACATTGTTCTTCAGTGGTTTCTGTCAGGTCACCCTCCGGACCAATCATACATTCCATGGAGGTGACTATCTTCTCCCGAATAGGATCAATTGGAGGGTTTGTTACTTGGGCAAACATTTGCTTGAAGTACTCAAAAGTGAGCTTTTCTCTGTTAGACATTACAGCCAACGGAGTGTCGTTTCCCATAGAACCAAGAGCCTCCACACCGTCTTTTGCCATAGGAAGCAACAACATTTCCAAGGCTTCAACAGTGTAACTGCATAGGGAAGCCAGACATTGAAAATGATTCCCTGTAAAATGCAAAAATCGAGAAAGCAATAGCAAATGCAGTACAGAGAAATACATACCCAAAAGCTTTCAATGGAGCCAATAAACCATGAATGCCTGCATTTTCCATGTTGTCATCATCACTGGATGCCTAAAAGTTGCAAAATAAAACCAAAATGAGAATTCCCCACCAAGGAAAGTCAAAGACAACAGTGACCTCGTACTTACTGGAATCACGCCCGCAAGGGAAGGAGGGACCCTTTCCGATTCACGAACAGAGTCAACTATGTCCTTGAGTTCAATTTTTTGCCTTTTAAGCCACTCGCCATAAGGCCTAGCCAGTGAGTATTGCTGCTTTAGGGCTTCATCATCGACCACAATATGATTTTCAAAATCAACCAAAAGCATCATGCCAGGGTTTAGTCTTCCTTTCCTATACACATCTTCAGGTGGAATGTCTACTACACCAACTTCACTGGCCATTATAACTCGTCCACTGTGGGTGATGTAGAAACGACCGGGCCGCAGCCCATTGCGATCCAAAGTTGCTCCCAGATAGCGGCCATCAGTAACTGCAAATGATTTTGCACAAATACAAAGCTAAAAGATTAGATGACGTATAAAGCAAGCCATTGGAGTCAGTAAAAAATTTAGAATTATTACATGATATAAGAGCTGGCCCATCCCATGGCTCCATTAGAGAAGAGAAGTATTCATATAGTGCCTTTCGATTAGGATCCATATTCTTGTCATTTTGCCATGCTTCAGGAATCATCATCATCATAGCTTCAGGGAGGCTTCTACCAGCTTGAACAAGAAGCTCAAGGACACCGTCGAAAGCTCCTGTAGAGGAAAAAAACACATATAGACAAGTCAGAATATAATAAGATAATGTGCAGAACTTTGTAATGCATCTCACATTAAACCTTCACAACTTCACATGTAAAAGAAGGTAGATTTTATTTCATGCAATAATTTCTGTATACCTACAGATATATGCAAGATCTAAGTTAAAAGTGACCTGAATCAGATGAACTGGCATCCACAAATGGTAGAAGCTTCTTCAACTCATTCTTTGAGAGGCCAAGCTCGTTACACTTTAATAGACCCTCCCGTGCCTTCATCCTGAGAAAAACAAAAAATGTGTCAGCCTATACGTTCTCGTCATTCTGATAGTAAGCTTTGATGAGACTATGTCCCGACAATTGACCAGAAATGCCATTTTTCACTTCCCTACATTTTAATAAATTTGTGAATTGATAAAATGCACAAGCAGGTGTTTGGCAAGTAAGGTTGTAGACACATCTAGACCAGGGTTGTGGTGTCATAAACAAACTCAATCTCTTTAGCAAGGGGATTCTCAAAGATTATTTATTCCTCGTCGCCAACAGTGAGTCACAAATGCTGTCTTCCTTACATGAAACAGTAAACTGACCTTAAAAGACAAAAAATCAATATAAATAACTTTAAAGACCGGAAGTCTGGCCTATGTTCTAGATGTCATTTTTCCTGTTCAAGAAATCACTAACTGAGGAGCGTGAACAGAGAATATATCTTATTAACTGTCATTTATCATACCAATTCTTGACAAGCAAGCACAATGGGATAAAAAGTGGCCTTTATCAAAATGACAATCACATTCCATGACATTACCAACCTTCACAAGGTTACCTAGTGCCAAGCATGGTAAACATCAGTTGCTGTGAGATGATATCATCCTTACTAACTTGAGCCATAAACAATCATTCTTGAGAGCAAATCAAGAAATAGTCTTAAGTCAAAGGTACGAAGGTAATATATCAATCACATTAACTTATTTAACAAGGCATGTCCTGTTTTTATGTAAGGACCAATATCAGTTATAAGCTAAAAAATGCAATCCCACTATTTACTTAAGAATACAAAATAACTCTTTTTACTCAATTGCATACCAGTTTATATTGCCTCTAAGTGTGTTGATTTCTCCATTGTGGCCCAAGATACGCATAGGTTGAGCACGATCCCAGCTGGGAAACGTATTCGTTGAGAATCTCGAGTGTATCTGCATCAAAAATCAAAGGAACCGAACCTGTCATTGGCAATCCCATTTACCATATTCAAGTATAATAAATTGATGTGGAAACATGTGAAGTTTTGTTTGGGCACTTATATGGCAGCGATACTAATTCTTGGAAACCCTAAGCTAGTTTAACCAATGCAATTTCCTTCCCACCACTCAACTGAAATTTTTCATCCCCAACAACTGATCACAGAGTGCCGCACCAAGTTTCTGCAAACATGATTATCTTGATAATGAAGCTTTCTTACCAACTCACCCAATGAATCTAATCCAGCATCCAAATTCAAACAGAAATCAAGGGAGTGGAAGAACTTAAGAGATCATTCAAACCTCAAATGCCTCAGAAGTCATTCCTCAACCTTGCATCTCTTCAGTTACCGGTTGTTCCCATGCTGTTTGTTGGAGTATAGAGTTAGTGGAGAGAGAAGAAAGGTAATGGATAATATATTTACCAGGGCCATGTAGCTCGTAAACCTTTCATTGCCAATGTCTGCATAATAATAATCCTTCAGTTGATTTGGCTTTAACTGACCTTTGTAAACAACAGTCCTGCACAAATCAGGTAAAGAAATGACAAATTGCAAAAGGGCAAAGAACCTAGATTATGGGTGCGTTTGGGATTGCGATTTCGCAAGACTAATCTACATTTTTAAAACATATCTCGAAATGTAAGGTATTTGACATTGCAATTTAAAAAGCACTTAATTTAAAATAGGAAAAAAAAAATTGCGATTTCTATAAGCATACTAGGGAGTATTTAAACCAAAATCACAATTTCGCATAACAAATATTTGATTAAAAAAAATCTTTTTAACATGTTTTACCAAACGTCTTTGCAATTTTAAAAAGTTGCGATTTAAAAAACGCAATTTTTAAAATCGCACTCATAACCGCAATCCTAAATGGACCTCATATACCACCTAGCATCTAGAACAGATAATGTGTCTTTTAGAACAGCTCACCTGGAGGAAAGAGAACAGATATAGAAGTCCTTAGCACCACCATATTCAAGGTTTAAAGCAGCTCTAATGGCAATCATTGAAACCCTCCTCAGTATGTACATCTGCACAAAAAGCAATAGGATAAGGTTATCAAAATGTTCCAACATTAACTACCAGAATAAACTAAACCACAAATGATCAAATCCGTTGTTACCTCTGTGTCAAAGATTTTTTTTTTTTTATTTGTTTTGACAATTAGGATATGGATCATGCTAATAGTTTTTTAACCTAGTCATTTCTCAAAATTAGTTCCTAGTTGGACACTTGCTTTGTCCAAAAAATTAATAGTTCGAAAAACAGCACTATCAATGTGATTAAGAAAACCTTATCCTAACAGCATTGCAAAAGAATCATGCCTTCCCACTTTGAACCTCTATAACCGACCTGTAGAATACCAGAAACTGAATCCTACCTGCCGCTCCAAATCCACTTGTGACTGAGGAGTAGGTGTAAGGAAAACTTGCTCAACCACAGGTTCTGTCTGCAAGGCTGATATGCCCAATCCTGTGTTATCTGTAGGCACAGGTCGCCACCCAAGAACAGTATGCCCAAGAGACTCCGCAACCTTTAAACACAAGCAAACATTTTCTCATCAATGATTGAAAAAAAAAATGGAAGAATCAAATCAGAAGCCGAGAAAGCAAATTGGCCAAAGTGATACACAGGAAAGTATGTAGCAGAAACCACTTCCATTTAAGAAATAAGGGAATCGATCAAGGAGTAGGAAGTGAAGAAGCATATTTATAGGAATAAGTTCCAAATCCTAATATACACTGTAAGCGATACACACAGCAATGAAATCATATATGGATTTCTGAATTTCAAGTAACACCAGAAAACGACTGAGATAAAATTTCCAACCAAATATGTTTTAGCCTGGAGTCGCCATGCACTTAGAAGTGTTACTTCACTATTAGAAAGTGCAGTACGCTTCAAGATGAAGCACTAAATTGTAAGTGTAAGGATCAAACAAATGTAGTTTGAGATTCCAACAAAGTAAATGATTGCATATGATTCATAGCACTCAAATATGAGAAGGGTCCATTTAAAATTGCCTTTGAGCTTTTAAAATAGTCATTTTTTAAAAAAGTATCAACTTGCCTGCAATTTGAAAATACATTTTTTCTACTCTGCAATTTTTTAAAAATGCACTCCCAAATGTAGAAAAGTATAAAATCACACTCTTTTCCTGTGAAATTACACTCTCGAACGCACTCTTAGTATAAATGTTTAAGAAAACACTAGGGCAATCCTAAACCACAAAAAAATGCAAACCGAGCAAAACTTTCATTCTCAAAATTACCTTTGTGAACACATTTTTGCTTTCTTTCCTTCTACTCTCAGATTTGGGCAAAAAGAACATGCCAACAGCATACTCCCCTGCTGGTGGAAGCTCAAACCCAAGATCCTTAGCAACCTGAGAAATGGCATGCCAAAAACAATGAATAGCCGGTTTTATATTGCAAATAAAAATGGAAGTAGAAGTGTTTTAAAAAAATAAATAAATAAACAAAAAGAAAGAGAGAAAAACCAACTAATGCAGAACAGTTACTCCAAATGTTAAATCTTAAAAATTAGAGGTTCTTCAATTTGATTGTCCACAGGACCACAACCATAAGATACTCAGGACTAATTTCAACCTCGAGCTCCGTCTGAGGGATTATTTTCCCTCAAAGAAATAGAAAATGTAAGAAAAAATATTATTGCACTTTTAGGAAGATACAGAAATATTTCCAGAATTTCCAACAACAAAAAAAATGAGACTTTTCAAAGTGGAAAATGGTTGCATCCTCCAGGACCATAAAAAAATAAAAAATAAAAACACAACGTGTAAAACCGAGAACGAAAAGGAAATTTCACGTTTATTTTCACAAAGATCTGTCAAAACAAACAGAAACTAACAAAGGTAGAAAAAAAATACTAATTCCCTGGAAGGAAACTGTTACTCGTTTATATAAAAATTAGAACGACAAAGTACAATTAAAAACAAAAAAAGAAACCTCCTCATAGAATTCGTGAGGAAGAGCAACAAGAATTCCGGCTCCATCACCGGTGTTGGCTTCACACCCACAGGCACCTCTGTGTGACATACGTAACAGCATCTCCAAAGCATCCGAAACCTACCAAAAAAAACCGTAAACATCAGAACACTCACAAACACGCACAGGCCTCAAATCCAAATACACAATAAACACACCAACATCAACTTAAAAAACACATACGTCATACGTGCAAACACAGAAAGACGGCAAGGACGCCCAGAAAAATCAAAATTCCAAAAACCCAAACTCACAACCCACATGCATAAGATCAAAGTACACACAGCAAATATACATACGGACGTACATAGATAAATGTAAGTATATATATTGCGCACAAATAACACACATAAAATTGATTGCTAAAAGCTCAATATGCCCATAGATTCAAAGACCCGGAGAGAAAATAGATACACATACACATGCACATCCTTGTGTAAAAAAAAAATTGATAATCTTACCGTTTTACGGCTACTTTCGCCGGATAGCTCTGCAACGAATCCGACCCCACACGAGTCCTTATCAAACGACGGGTCGTAGAGTCCAAGTGGCTTCTCCGGCACCGCGGAGAACGACGAGCGGACCGCGACCCTGAGCTTCGGCGCCCTCCCAGGCCCGTCCGACCTCCAGAACTGGAATCTTTCCGACCCGGACGCCCGCAATCGGGTCCCCAGAAACCTCTTCTCTATTACATTCACCGACTTCTTCGCCCCCGCCGAGCATCGCGCATTAAACCGGGTTATCGGAGCTCTCGGAGCCGCATTGAGTTTCGACTGCTGGTTCGAGGGCTTGTCAAACGAAGGCAGAGCGCCGGACGCACCGGTTCGGAGCTGGAGAATCGAACCCGAGCTCGCTAACATTTTTGAGAATTCACCGAAAATTCAGCAATAGCTAGGTTTCCGAGAATACAGAACAGAGGACAAATTTGAACCTATTACTTATAAGGAAATTTGAGCTCTTATAGGTCTCTGGCTCGGATCTAGTATTTGACTCCAAATAGGATACCAAATCTCAAATTACAAACACACTGAGGATGATCCAGATAAACATAAATCTCAGAAGATTTGTTTTTTTCACCACTTTTTTCCAATTTTTACGTGATAATTTACAGATCCAAACCGTTCGCCTTCGTCCGTCTTCTTCAGCTCAGAGTGTTTTTCTGGCTCAAAGAATGAAATGAAAATCTGATTGATTTGGAGTAAACACAATACGTATTGTTTAGGCAGGGAAAAAGAAAAAAAAAATAATAATAATTACAACGATTGTCTTTATGAATTAAACCAACGAGAATCTGATCGTCACGTGCCACAAATCTTGAGGCTGGAGAAAGAGCACAGCAAAACCAAGGCAACCAACCACCAGCTTTCCCGGAAAATTACCAAGAAAGCACAAGAAGAGAGAGGAGAAAAAAAAACAGAGAGAGCGAGCTATTTTTGGGTTCTCTTTGAACAGACACAGAGGTGGTTATATAGAGGAAAAAGAACCAGGGAATGGCTTTAGAGAGGTTCAGAGGGGGTGGGCCCACGAGTGGCGCTATGCAATCTACAATTACAGTTTTACCCACAGCCCGACCTCTCGAGGAGTACAATTTTGGTGACGTGACAGATCGGAATCTGCGTGAATGCCACGTGTGAGTTCACCTATGCGGCACGCGACAGCCGCTCATGGCGGGTCCCGCTTCTGGGGCTTCGGAGATAGAGTAGATTTATTTTAGATAAAGGAGTCCTAAACAGTAAAACACTGCCTCCCCCACCCCTTTGCATCATATAAAATTTTTTTTTTTTTATGAGACAGCCTCTGTATTTTGTTCGTATTGTTAGTTAGGAGTAGTTTCCGAACCGTGCAGGCTCGGTTCGGTACCAACCCTCTGCAAATAACCGACAGTAAACGTTGAAATTATCGAGTCTTGTTAATCTAATCAGATTCCCAAAATCTTTTTTTAAAAAATTTGCAATACAAAGTATTTGTTTATTAAGAATAATATTCTTAATATTTATCCAATTTGAATTTTGTCCTTGGTTTTTAAATTTCAAGAATATGATCTTTAGGTTTGCCCAAATTTTAAATAAGCTTGTGTATTATTTTTCTATTAAAATGAATAATTTGGTATTTGTCATTTATGTTTCAATTGACACTTCAATATTCATATTGGCATCTAATATTCTTCATAATTCTAATTTTTTAGATTTGTAGTGTTAGAAAAAAAAAAATTGATTAACTTTGACAATAAAATGAACTCTGGAGTGTTAAATAAGATATGCGTAACATGTAGAAAATTGTTAGATAACCAAATTAAAATTTGGGCAAAACCAAATAATCTTATTCTTAAAATTAAAAATTTTAAAAACTAAATTCAAATAGGATAAAAACTTAGAATTATAGACCGACCATTTTAAGAAATAGATAAAGAATTTAGATTTCAGTTATAAGTAATATATAATAATAGTTCCTCAATACGGTCCTCAAGAGATTGCTCAATCGGTTGAAACCACGGCTAATAAAGTGAAAATCACTACTTCGAATCTCTCCTCCTCCTCTTGTGTGGACATGTAAAATATATATATGAATAATGTTTTAAGGCTTCCTAGAGTCTTCCTAGAGTCACCCAAAATTTGATGTGACATTTAAAATAACCGTTAAATTTAAGATTTGATTTATTGACTTTTAATCTATTGATTATTTTAAATACCACATCACATTTTCGATGACTCTAAGAAGACTCTAGGAAACCTTATAGCATTGCTCTATATATATATCACTACAAAAAAATGGAAGAATAGTGACGGTTTTTTAGTGTCATTTTAAGAAACCGACACCAAAATGTGTCCAATAATGTCGGTTTTGGAGAAACCGACGCCCCTTAAAAATAGGTGTCGGTTTTGTTAAAACCGACACTATTTAATAGTGTCGGTTTTAACAAAACCGACACCTCTTAAAAAAGAGGTGTCGGTTTAGCAAAACCGACACCATTAAATAAAAAAGAGGTGTTGGTTTTGCTAAAACCGACACCATTAAGTAAAAAAGAGGTGTCGGTTTAGCAAAACCGACACCATTAAATAAAAAAGAGGTGTCGGTTACTGTTGAACCGACACCTCTTTTAAAAAAATTTAAATCTCCCGCTCTCTCTCATCCGGCCAGCTAGCTCCCGCGTGGGTTTTTTTTTTCTGTCAAACTGAAACAAAGCTTTAAAGCTTTGTCTCATCCGGCCAGCTATAGCTCCCTTTTGTCCTTTTATATATAGTTGGGCTTCTTGAAATGAGTAAAAAGTTGAAGAGAAAGAGTATGACAAACATTACTGTTCATCTTCAGCTTCCTCCGTCTTCTTCTACTTCAGACAAAATCTCGCTTTTTGTTCGTCAAATCCTTCTGGGTTCATCTTCGATCATCCTCATTTTCGTCTTCTTTGATGGTCCATGCAGCTAACCGAGCTCAGCTTGTTGGTGGAAGATGCATCCACGAGGCCGGATCCTCCCCATAGTTCATCAAAGAGAAGCAGAGGTGCGAAAGTTCATAACTTGTCTCTGAAAAGGTTGGCATCTGCTTCTGAATATCTGATCTGTTAGTTTTAAGTCTTGTTTATTTCCCTTATGTTATGTTTATGGGTTTTGATGTGTGGGTATGTTGGGCAAAGGAAGAGGAGCAGGATTAACGTGAAAGTGAAAGCACTGCAGAATTTGATTCCAAATTCTGACAAGGTACAGAATCACACATGCAACCAACTTTGGCCTTTATAAAAGCTTCATTGGTTTCAATTCATTATAGCCATTTCAGCTATTAATTCAATTCAGCCATTTCAGCTATCTAGCTTTTTTCTTCCCCCTGGTATGTGCAGTGGGATACTGCTAGACGAGCGTTTCAGGACAATTACTAGCACCAGGAAGAAGCTACAAGCGGTTTGAAGAAAAAATCCAAGCAATTTCTGCCTTTCTGGCCATATATATCCCAGCTTCTTGCACAAATCCCAGCTTCTTGCATTGTGCAAGAAGCTGGGAAAAAAATTATTAAAAAAAAAACTAAAGGTGACGGTTTTAGGCAAAACCGACACCTTAGGAAAGGTGTCGGTTTGGCCAAAACCGTCACTAATTAGTGACGGTTTGGCCAAAACCGTCACCTTTCTAGTTTTCCCTACCCATGATTCTCTACCCTTTAAAACCGACACTATTAAACCGTCACCTTTCGCATGGTGACGGTTTTTAGCCTTAAACAGACACTAAAAAACCATCACTAATCTTCTATTTTTTTGTAGTGTATATATAGTCCCTCAATACGTGGGTAGGTTAGTTAATTAGGATAATATCTTTCCGTTGGAGAAATATAGTTTGATCCCCACAACAATATTATGCCGCAGATAATTTATTTTTAGTAATTAATTTGGATTTAATCACAGAACAAGTTGTGAATTCATCATTATCAACAAAAAAAAAAATGCAATATTTTTTTTTTACTTTTTATTATTATAAATGAGATGTAACATAATATATTATAAGAGCAAGAAGGTATATATTAGGATCAAGATTCCCAGCAATTTTTTTAAAATTGCTAGTCAGTTTTTTTGAAAATCTCAACCATTGAATCCTTCAAAAAAAAAAAAAAAAGGAAGGTATATATTAGCGCATATTCTTCATAAACTATAACAAAATTGTGTTTATATATATATATATATATATATATATTTTTTCCTTTTAAAATTGATGTCAATCAGTTTCAAGTTAAAATGCTGAAACTGAACGGAGACTTTAGAAAGAAATTAACGTCGGACGTGAGTCACCTGAAAATGCCATTTGTTGTATGACAACCGTCTTTTGATAAGAGGGTATTTAGGTAAAACTAAAGCGTGGGATTGGGTGGGCTATTGACCACGTGGCGTGACGTTACGGATGACGAAAATTGCGTTGCTTAAATTAAATATGGCATATTATACGCGGCCAATAGTAAAAGTAATTAGACTGCCCGCTGATTTATGCGGCCAGCGGATTGTGAACTGTGAATGTTTTTAATATTTTTACCAAATAAGAATTAAATTGCCAAAATGAGGTTATTAATTATTATATGATTTATTTTACCAATTAGAAGCAGCTCCAACCGATTGCTGCCAGCACATTTTAAGTGGCAAACAGTAAAACTTACTAAATAAATTTAGTTATATTTTTTAGAATAACTTCAGGTTTTTAATTTTTTTTAATTATTATTTTTAAATAAATTATTCAGATTTTGCTTTTCAGTATTTATCATCCTTGTTATTTATATTTTATTATATCTCTTTCTTTTTATTTTATTATATCTCTTTCAGTTATATATTGAAATGACAAAGATATTAATCTCTGATTAAAAAAATCATTGTTAAGATTTTAACGATTTTTTTTTTTTTTTTGGGTAAGATTTGAATTTTTTTTTTTTTAATATGATAAAACTCTCACGTCACATAGAATAAAGTTCTTAAAAATGGATTGAGATCCCAAATTCTTAGTAAACATGACTTAGGACCTTTTTTTTTTTTTTTTTTTTTTTTAAAGATACTGATCTCGTTAAGGTAAAAGTTAAAAATACGAAACTTATACAACGCAGAACAATAAAACTCTGACAAATTTTAACCATAGCCAAGACAAAACCATAGCAAAAACTACGACTTCACCAACCGGCTAACCTATGTGTGACTTCTAATACTATAACAAATCTGCAACAAGTAGAAACCAACAATACATAGGTGTAGCACTTAACGGAATCCCTACAACCCAAGATGAGGGGACTAAACTATCCACAACCAAAAGGTCAGGATACCTTATTACAAGAAAAACAATTAAAACTAACTCATGTACCAAATATGCAAACAGCCAAGATCTAGAACATGAATAGCCTAAACATAACAACAAAAAACTAAACTAAAAAAACTAAAAAACTCCACAAGCAGCAGTGGAGGAACCCAGCATCGAAGAGATTCCCAGGAAGACGCAACACTCGCCTGAAACGGAGACCAGAGGAAACACCGATCATTGCTGCCATAGAGGGGGGAGGAGTGAAAATCTATATCTAAATTTAGATTTTCCCTCCTCATGGCTTTTTGCTAGTTTTGTTGCATGGAGGAAGAGGGAAAAAGTGGTTTCTAAAGATAAGGTAGAGCCTCTCTCTCTCTATAAATGGTTTTGACTTGAGACCTGTTTGGTATTGTGTTTGAGATGTCTAAAAATACTTTTAACAGTAAAAAAACTCATTTGAAGAAAACAGTACCCATTTGGTAGAAAAAAATAAAAAGCACTTTTAAGAGGTCTAAAAAGCCTAAAAATTGTCAAAATGCACTTTTAACAAAAGCTTAAAAACGAAGTTTTTGCCCAAAAACTCTTTTCGACTTAAAAGCTTTATTTATCAATCGCAATACCAAACAGACTCTTATTCTTGATCCCTTAAAAACATAAACAAAAACTATATCAAAAAACCTAACAATCAAATTGTATCTATAACCTCCAATCTCACTAATGCACAAACTTCACTTATGAAAGATTTGAATGAATTGATCACATACTTATATTGGGAAATTCAAACAATTCTAATACTCCTCTTAGCATTCAATATTGCCTAAATAGCGGCTACATTAAAAATAAGTTTATGCATTTTTTATGTAAAAAATAATAATAAGGGAAAAGTTCACATACACTTCAAACTACCACCTAATTGACAATATCCCCCAAATTTTCAATTATGACAATATGCCACCAAACTACCAAAACATGTCAATGTCCCCCAATAACAAAACTACCCTTATTAAAATAAAATAAAAACAAAAGATACAAAAAGTTCTAAAAAAGAAAATTCCCAGTAGTGGCCAAATTTTAAAATTTTAAAAGTTCCGGTTTTTTTTTTTTTTTTTTGTAAAAAATTGAAAAAAAAAGTTAGTTTTTTTTTTAATTTTATAAATCTATTCATTTATGGATTATAAATCAACATTTTTCATAAGGATTTATATCCTTAATGGATATTAATTCCATTTACTTTAAAAAGCGTGCTCGCAATTTTAGAATTGCAATTGAAATATGAATAGATCAAATAACCTTTTAAAAAAATTTATTCATTTATTAATTTTAGGGTTATTACCTTTTACCCTCATGAATTACTGCACCTTGACATTTTTTTTCTCTATAAACTACCAAGTATAACACTTAATCTTATCAAACTAACATCTTGTGACACTTTTTCTCCCTCGGTCAGTTAAAGATGTTAAAATTAACGGTCAATGATCATGTGACTTGCATGTGTCATTTTAAATTTATTTTTTTTCACTTTTGCCCTCATTTCTCATGTGTTGGATTAAGGTTTAAGAGGGTATATGCGTTATTTTACTAATTTGAAGTAAGGACAAAAGTGAAAAAGAAAAATTAAAATGACACATGCAAGTTACATAACTATTGACCGTTAATTTTAACCCACTTGATTAATAGAATGGGGGAAAAGTGTCATAAATAATAATTTGATGGGGTTAAATGTTATAGTTGGTAGTTTATAGAAGAAAATGCCAAAGCGATATAGTTCATGAGGGCAAAAATAATTGCCCCTTAATTTCAATTTTTTTTAAAAATAATAATAATAATAATTATAGTATAGATATTACATTAACACCTAAAAGGATTGCTTTTCATAAAACGAAATTTTATCATATAAATAAGATGCAAAAAAGACATTTTCGAAGAAGATGAAATTACATTTGCTAGCTAAAATTCTTACCTACTCCAATGTCTCAATCGGCCACCTACCCCTATAGGTGGCCCTATCAAACCTACAATTCAGGGAAAATCAAACAAGAGTTGAGGGCACTTTTTGTAAACAAATTTTATAAGGACCCCTTATTATCAAATATGTCGAGAAGTACGGTGGCTCACTTTCCTCGTTAAGTTTTCGGAGATCGGGGTTGATGTCGAATTTACACAAAACCAAGTCCGGCTTTCATTTCGGAGCCCCCACAAACCTATACTAAAACTACATCGTATCTCCACTCGAAATAGTTGTTGGGTGTTTTTTTTATGCTTTAAATTATTTGTTAATTTCTCTGTTTTAAGAAAATAAAACAAAATTTCATAAGCATTAGAAACTCAGTTGGACAAAAACTAATAATAATTTGGAGAAATAAATGAAAGACATAAAGATTAAAATGATTCGGCGTACAACTTAGCCTTATAGGCTACATTTTTTTCTATATTTAATTTGAGTACAACATTCTATTAGTAGAGTTTTACACTTAAATAATTTCAAATAAAAATATATCCCTAAAATTAAGATTAATAAATATTATCTAAAATTCTTAATTTAAGGGATATAAATTAAAATATATCCCAGGGATTTATTTCCTTTGACAAGTTGAAGGTGCTCTCACCAACTTTAATTGTGTTGTTAGTTGAAAAAAAAAAATGTAAGGTGTTAGGTAAAGAAATAAAGAAACAGGGAAAACTTAAAAGTCAAGGTCAAAAGTGGAATTTCCACCTGTCCCTACTTTCTGTCAAGGGCATTGAAAATTAATTATAAGGGGGTGTTTTATTGAGAAAAATAACGACAAGGTGTGTTTTTCTTTGTACGTAGTTGTCCCTACCAACAGTCAATGGCCCTATAATGATGCTGAAGGCATGCTTTCTTTCATGGCAGCTTAATCAGAACAAAATTCAATAATTATTTTAGGACATCAAGACCCATGACCACCTTTAATAATCTACTCACATTGACAAAGCCATTGCAATGTGTCAAATTTGTGTGGTTGAAAGATGTTTTTAAGTCACGTCCAAAAATCAAGTAATATTAATTAACTTATTTTGTAGTAATGATATTTTCGGTAGGTCGGATGTAACATGAGAAGCGTTCAAAATTATTGTCATACTGCTCGCCAAATTCATTTATTAGTGTTGCTATAGACCTCAGATTAAGTTATGATTCAATTAGCTTGAGAGAGAGCCTATGGACGATGAGTAATGTTAAAAGTAGCATTATGTTCCTTCAATAATGATGTAATTCTTTAAATTAACACTGAACTTATAATCGATTATTATTGAATATTGATAGAATAACAATTTTAAAAATTACATCATTATTATTAGATGTACACAAAAATAATATATTAAAAAAAAAAAAAAACTTATGAAATTACTCGTGATTATACAAACCCATCCAGCCCCTCTTATCATTTGTTACTATATTTATGACACCCATGTGGCCGAAAGCCACTTCCGACAACTCCTCCTACCCTTTTACTCAAGAGAAAAAAAAAAAAAAAAAAAAAAATTCAGTCTCAACAACCATAGCTTATGATTTGATTTGCTCTTTTTTTTTATATATATATAAAAATGATAAAAGATAAATTTGACTACTAGGTTATTTGGATTTTTATTTTTATGGGTAAAGGTGTCAATCTCCGACAGTACTATATTTTGAAATAAGTTTGATGTGGAGGGGATTATTTATGGATTGACTTTTTGCTGCATAATCCCAATAATTGAAGTTGATCAATCAAGGGTAATTAAGACAATGACTGTGATGTGTAGCCATTTCCTCCCCCCCAACCTTTAAAGTCTAGTAAGAGCTTTCACGATAGAAGAATCCAATTTTTTTTTTATGCGAAATGGCTTTTTAAAATTTATTTTTATTTAATTTAGTTAATAAATTTTTAAATGCCTCTACATCTAGTTAACTATATTTTTATCTATTTTATTAAAATATATATTTTTTATTCTTTATTGGGAAAAGGTGGAAATTATTTTGGAAAAAAAAAATAGTCAAGAGAAACAATAACAAATAAAATGACTCCTTTTAAAACATGACCAAAAAAAAAAGACATGTACGCATGGTGCATTTGATCGGTGCATTGCTAACTATTTTCATGGTTAATGAGCTAACAATTATAGTGGAATTGAAGTCTTGAAGATACATTTAACTAATAATATTGAAGTTTTATTTTAAGATTAGTATATTTTTTCACAAGTCAGATTAACATCAGCATGCACAAAACTTGGAAAACATTGACAATTATATCTTTTTCTTCTTTTGGTTTTTTCCCTTTGCTAGCTCGGATATAGATAAGGATTAAAAAGTCTCATATATATCTAATAGATGAAGACATAAAGCAAATTGAGAGAGGGACAAATCTCATCTAAAGAATTTTCCCCACAATTTGAAAATAGAGCCAAACAATCCCTTGTTCGTATATATGAATGACAAAAATATCGTTTATCCATCACTCTCATTTGAAAAAAGCGATAACTCGTTTGTTATTGGATCAACTTTCTGTTTACATATCCTTATAGCTCATGAAATAAATAAACAGTTTATTTTGAAAAGTCCATAAAATGAAAAGATAGAAAGAAAAAAAAAATCACTGCAAATTATTGCTGAAAATGAGAGGATTTAAAATTCAATCTGAAGTTAGATTTTACAGTATAAGTTTAAATATTTTGCCTAGCTACGTAGAGATTGCCTCAGAGGCATATATGGGACCCAGAGCCGACATTTATCATCTGCAGCGACCAGCGAGGCATTTAATGGGGCATGTGCGTTGTATATTAAATTGAAATTACCATTTCTCAAAAAAAAAAAAAAAAAAAAAGAAAGAAATTACCAAAAGCTATAAGAGCGTTGTTTTATCACTGCAAACGTGGTGGGAAGGTTTGGCTGCTAAAATTACCCGTAGTCAGAGAAGAAAAGGAAGGATCATTTTTAAATGGTCCCAAAAGAACGACGACAATTGACAAACATGCACGAATGAGTGCATCGGTGACAGCTATACTGATCAGTTGAAAGAGACCTTTGAGCTCTTCACCAAATTCAGAAAATAAAATCTTCCCCTTCCGGCGCCTGTCCTTTACAGAAGCACGCAAAACGACACCTCGTTTAGTGTTAAGTGGTCCTCCACCTCCACGCATCCACAGATCCACTCCTGCCCCCTCCCCTCCCCTCCCGTCCACCGCATGTCTGGATTGACCCCAAATTGAACTTGAACTGCCGTGACCACATAACATTCCGGTTATGCTGATCTCCTTTACAAAAGAATGTTCTGATTTGACATTATTTATTTATCCATTAAAAAAGATGGTAAAATTATTCTTCTAGTACTGTTAATAATATTATCAAGCTGTCACTACTAATTGTGATAGCACACGTATTCTATACATCATTCTTTTTAACATTTTTTTTATTACAAATTTACTATATTTATCATAAAATTTGTGGACTCATGCATTTCTTAGTAAGTGAGAAGCGCATAATTTTTTAATATTTCTCACATACTTAAATAATACATAACGTGAGATAAAAAATAAGATTTAGGGTGATTCGACTGAGATACTTGGACCTCTCCAGAAACAAATTGAGTTTGCTGATATAATTCTTTGACTACTTTCATTAATCAAATAAAAGGTTTTATATATATAGACTTACAAAACCAAAAAGAAACATAATTGAAAGACAACTCTTAAAACTTCTAATACTATTCCCACGGTTAAAATAACTAGAAAATTGGAGAATAAACTAAATATTGTATTTTTGTGTGTTTTGAATTGTATATAAAAGGGTTTATTTATAATTGAATAAGGTTAGATGAACTAGAAAATACAATTACACAATTAATGTATAATATTACATAATAATATTAACATACATACATAAAAATAAGATCAAATTAATAATTATGGTGAATATCAAAATATATTTGAATATATTCTGAATATATTCAAACACCAGCGCTTGGGAAGTAAGTGAGACACCTGTTCCTATCCTCTACTCTGCTCGTATATCGCAGGCACCAATTTGATTACAAATTTATTATAATATTACATGATAAGTACTGTTGTTAAACACTAGAGGATACCCGTGGTTACCCACTTTATACTGTTCTCTGTCGAATCATATTATTGCTTCCCAAAGTTTCTTCCTAGAAAACGAGAAAGCTATATGGCCCCCATCGGGAAAGATTCCATTTAAACTTTTTTATGATATTCACAGTGAGTCAATGACTTTATAGACAAAGAAAAGCAAAAGCTAATTCTCCCACAACCACGCTCTTATTCGTTCACACTTCCACAGTGACTTTCTACCATAAAAGCATGCCACGTGCGCGGGAAAAAAAAAAAAAAAACTGCCACCTGTAGTAACCAATTATGTCAATGTTCAAATTTTTTTAAGTAAAAAAAAAATTATATTAGTTTTCTTTGTATTAAAATATAATTATACGATTAATTTATTTTTTTAAAAAAAATTATTTTAGTACCATTAATTAATAAAAAATTACAAACATGAAACTTTTATATTATAGAGTAAAACCTTTAAAAAAATTATAATCGAAATTAAAAAATTATAAATTATAGATACATAAATAATAATCTGACATTCAAAACTTATTTATAATATCAAAATTCATTTAACTCATCTGAGTTGTAATACAAGAAAAACAAAAAAAAAAAAGAAAAAAACAAACAAACAAAAGAGCAAAAAAGTCGACAAAACATCAACAGAGAAAAGCTGCTGCCAAATGATTTTAGCCATGAAGTAAAAAAGCCACGCGCAGGCAAGCAGGTTGCCGGAACCAGAAGCGACAACAAATAAAGCAAACGTATTTTTATTAAGATAAACGTATAAAATTAATGATTAATTCAACAGCAAATAAAGCTAAGTATAAAAAGCTGATAGGGCCCCGTGAAATGACTGGTAAAATCGTTCATTCAGATTCGGTCTCTTCATGGTCCACTCTCCGCACGTGGTTTTAACTCTTATATAATCATTATTTTTTTAGGGTCCATAACTCCATGTTGCCACCTAACACCTCGAAATCGTTGCACATTGAAGTTCAAGGGACTCAATTGGAAAATCAATGGCTATGGGATTGACACGTCTAGTTGTTTTTTACTTTTTTTCCACCACGTAGGCTAAATGCTTTAAAAAAGTACGAGCTAAAGAAAAGTGTTTTTTTTTTTTAAAAAAAAAAGTTAAAATTTAGATACAAAAAGTCAAATTTGGCCCTCCAGCTTTTGCAAGTGGAGGGCTCCGATTCCTGTTGGCCGTTGCAGTTAGTATTGTCGTTACAGTCACGTTTTGGTCACGTGGTGTTTTGGTCGATGTTTACTTCTTGTACTACCATTGAGGGCCCGATCGAGTGGTTTGGCAGTCGGCACCCAAGTAACCTAAATACTTCACATGGCCAGGCCACCAACGCCTCCCCCACCACCTACCTTTGACGATCGAGATATGTTTATATATCAATCTTTTATTTTATTTTTTATTTTGTTATGTTAATGTGATAATATATCTAAAAATGATAAAATAAATTAAAAATTGGTGGGTTAGTGTTTCATTAAAACCTTCTATTCTAACTCTAATGGAATTTTTTTTTTTTTTAGATGTTTAGGATAATTATAGTGTTTCTAATATGACAAACAATAATTAGGCTTCATTTACTTCAACGTAAAATAGTTTCCAAAAAATAATTTTCGTATTTTTTGGTGTTTAGTTCAACGTAAAATAGTGGTCAAACGTAAAATGATTTTGGTTTGACCAAAAAACCTTTACATTTTTAGGAAAATTGTTTACATTCTCTAATTTCGTAAACCATTTTCCCAAGCTAAACTTGACACTTTCTAACTAGAAACCCCGAAGAGTTTCACTCTTCAAACCTTCATGCACAGGAGCTTCACCCATTCACCTTCACGCACAAGAGCTTCACTCCTTCACCTTCGCGCTCAACACGCACAAGTTGAATAACTCGTCTCTCTCTCGGCCAAGCTTCACTCTTTATACCTGACACGGGTACTTTCATCTTTCTCTTTTTTTGTTGAATCATATGTACGGAGTGATTCAAATCTACGAATTTCTATTGATAATTTTCGTTTGATTTTAGTTTATTTCTCTGTTGGACAACTAGAAATCATGGAACGATTTTGATTTTGGTTTCTTTTCTTATTATTTATGGTTGGGACGGATTGGGTTTTAGGTATAGGGTGTGGATTTTGAAAAATGAGAACTTATATTGTTTTGGTGTTTAATTTTTGGGGTTTTTGTTTCCTTTTGTTTTTCTAGTTGTGTAATGGCTGATTGGGGTGGATTTTTGGTAGATGATGTATTCGCTCTTTGCTTGGTAAAATCCAACCAATATAAAGAAAAATAGACTCTTTAACTCATGTTGAGTTTGTAAATTTTTTACTTAATTATTTTACCAATTATAAATTGCTATTTTTATAGTAAAAATTACAACAATCTTGACAGGTTTTTTTTTTTTTTTGGACATGGGAAATACTTGATATATTCTTTAATTGATTAAAGCAAAATGCAGATGCTCCATGAATGAGGCCAATTAGGGGATGTGCTAGCTAGTGGGGTTCTTATTTGCATTATTAATAAGTGGTTTGAACTCACTTATTGACGGAATTTCGAATTTTCCCAACAATCATGGAGTCAATTTAACTGGTGGAGCATCAAAATCATAAGAATTTGTTTTATTTTTCCCTTTTAAAACTGAACTAGAAATATTCTTTCAAACAATGACCGTGGGAAATTATACGGGCACAAGCCTTCCCTTTTTTCCTGAACTAGAAATATTCTTTTAAACAATGACCGTGGGAAATTATACGGGCACAAGCATATGTTTAGGCAAATTCTTTGTTTTTTTTTTCTGCTTAGGAATAATTTTGTCCATGGCCACTTTATTCCACTGCAATAATTCAGATTTTCCCCCAATAATTTATCCTTTCTATCTAGATTCGTAAATCAGTTAACCTCCCTATCAGATTTTAGTAGTGTACTTGCCAAATTGGAAGACCAAACCAATTAAAAAAAAAAAAAAATCTGTTTTCAATTTATATTCATAAAAGTATCTCACTAGTTTTTGTATTTTTTTATTTAAAAATAAAAATAAAAAATCCAAGGCCATCTTGTTTAGAGTCGGTCCAAATTAAATTGATTCCCTACATATAAGGCGACAATGATGTCTTACCTATTTTTTAATTTTTGCTGGCATTATTAACTTTATTTTAATAAGCTTTTAAAATAAGATGAAGATGGCATGTACTGAATACAAGACTTACTTTTTTCCCCTCCGACCTCAGTGTAAGGGATAGAAATTTTCTGCTAAACCATTTTGTAGGTAATTTTATAAACTAGTTTTCTAAATAGATTCTCTTAATCAATACTCAATCCCATTGGCTAGTCAGCCCAAGCGTAGCCGCACAATACTATACCAAATCTCCTTTCTTAACACGTTAGTAATGGTCACCATGATCGTGATTACTTATAGGAGTCACTAAGTAAATGGTTGATAGCTGCAGCAAGTTTGCTCGGATATGTAAGCCTAAAAATTATCTTACACTTGTTAGAAACTAATCTATAACTTTTACGAGGCTCATGTGTCTAAGTAAAGGTGAATCATTTAAAATTTGTTCAGACAACTGAACCTTATAAAGACTCTTACATTTATTATTGGAATTACTTATGATCCGTCAATAAAAAGTTGAAAATCTGTATCTTAAAAGTCATTTTGGCAACCCGAACCTAGGTAAAGGTCTGAGGTCTGGGAAAATAGCATATCCGAACCAGAACTTGGGTTTTGGCTCCACCCTCAAAGCAAATTCCTCCCATATATTTCATCGACAAATAAATAATAAAAAGGAAGATCGATGAGAGGAAAAAAGAAAGAGAAAGTTGCTTCTTGGAAACTCCGCTTTTGTTTATTAAACTCATCATCTTCAAGGAGCAATCAGAACAAGAGAAAAGTTGGCAAATTGACCGTAGCTTAAATTAATACTAAACCAATATTTTAATTCACTAAGCCCAATAAATCATAGCTAGACGCAAGTGAAACTAATAAACAAACAAAAGGAGATTAATTAATATTATTTAAATGGAACATGAGCAACATTTTTTTGCATTAGATTATGTTTCAAACTCTGCACTTGGGCTGCTTCACATGATGACGCTACTACTTTCGTGCTTCATGCCACAAGTACAAGCACTGCAATTAATTAATTAAATAAATACGCAGCACGTAAACAAGGTTTTTTTTTCCTTTTTTTTTTTTTTTTTTGGTAAAGTTCATATTCCCTCTTCAAACTACCACATCTCTTCAAACTACCACACAATTGACAATGTCCTCCCCAAACTTTTAATTGTGACAATGTCCCCTCAAACGACCAAAAAATTGTCAATGTCCCCCCTAAAGCAAACAAAAAGATTAAAATACCCCTATAAACTAAAAAAAAATTAAAATTAAAAAACCAAAAATTTTAATTTAAAAAGAAAGATTTTAAAAAAAAATTTTAAAACAATTTTTTTTAAATGATTATTTTATAGAAAACGAAAATTGTTATTTTTTTAAAAACATAAATTTTTATTTTAAAAAGTTATAAAAAAAATCAATTTTTATAAAAAAAAATTAAAAAATTTTCATTTTTTTCTCATACAAAGGATTTGTTTTTTTAATTTTTAATTTTCCACAATTTAGATTTTTTTTTAATTTTATGTTTTTTTAGAAGTTTTAATATTTTTTTTTACTGGGAATAGTTTCGTCATTGGGGGGAACATTGACAATGTTTTGGTAGTTTGGAGGAACATTGTCACAATTGAAAGTTTGAAAGAAACATTGTCAATTTGATGGTAGTTAAAAGGGGGTTTGTGAACTTTCCCCTTTTTGTTTTGTTTTGTTTCTAAGCAATTGAACAAGTTTATTTGTGTTGCTTGTCCACTAGCAAAACAGACCTAACCAAAAAAGGAAAAATTAAAATAATGTCCCTTCTTTGTCGTTTTAGCCTTTCCATTGCAACTCGAAATCATAAGTATTGCCAAAATTTGTTACACCTATCAATTTTTCTTTGCCTTGGTTTTGGTGGATGCATTTCTACTAAATGTTGGGGGTTATATTGCAAACGGATAGTAGTTTGGAGGACTTATATATATATATATATGTCTTAATTTTTTGGTCTTTAAAGTATGAGAAATGCTAAAAAATTTATACTTTTGTTTCAAAAGTTGGTTCTTAAATGATATGTTATCATTCCATGAGTTTGTGATATATTTTTCAAAATAATAAATCTCATAAAATAATAATACATCATTTAGAAATCAACTTTTTATAATAAAATTTAAAGTGTATTTTTATGGAATAACTTCATAAAATTAATTTTTATATTTAAACTTAAACTATGGGGAAAGTTAAAAAGAAGGGCAAATTTTGGTGGCATACATCTCTCAACTAATTTGTTTTATTTGTGAAGTCTAAACGACCTATCATTAATGGGATTGAGGCCCCTTTAATTCATTGATTGGAGAGAAATGAATACGACAATGACTACGCAGCCTCCGAAGCAGAGATTTTCCATTCTGAAAACCGACCCACTTGCATAAATGAATTTCATTTGAAGATTAAATGCTTTCCATTATTGGTGGTCCCACCATTTCTTCGTAAATCCAAGGCCAAGGTTACAAAACTCAAAATCAAATTTAAACTAGGGAAATTGGAGGAGAATTTAAACCGGTTATTTCCACTCTCTTTTTTTTTTTTTTTTTTTTTGTTTATTTGTTTATTGACATGTTTACACAAAAGAAAATGAATATTTGAACTAGTAATCTCCGCTTTATTAGACATGATTTTAACCAATTAAACTATTTTTTTAAGACAACTAATTATTTCTAATTGACAAGACGAAATTTACAATTGATTAACTTATTCGTTAGAGACAATATAATATATATATATTAACAAAAATAACATTTCCCTCTTTGACTCTATTTTTGTTTGACTATTTTTGTTTTTCTTCAGAATTAGGATTAGGATTACACATCGTCCAGTCGGCAACATGGACAATGGACATAAAATATATTAAAAGACTAAGTTGAAAACTATGAACAAATGCACGCGGCTTATCGAAGCAGTCGTATATATGCAAGTGTTGGAGACAAAACAATTTGACAACGTATGCTGTCTGGGCGGTGGTGATCATGATCACATGGGCATTGCGTCACATACTCATCGGTCGGCAAAATGGAAGGCTTAGATCTTCAGAAAATACGTTATCATGTGCTGTTTTACATTTTTTAAACTAACAAAAAATCATTAAAATAATAAAATAAAACAAAAGAATGAGATTTTGACCGTTTAAGTAGTTGAGGAGTTGATGCTCCTTCAGAGATTGCAAGGGTCAGGTCCAAAAGGGCCACTTACTCACCGTAAGGCTCTTTAAGAAGTCTTCAAGAGATAGTTTAATTAATTGAGACCATATTTAATAAAACGAATATTATTAGTTAAAATCCTTTTATTTTTTTTTAGACATATAAACAAAAAAAAAAGGCTCACTTTAAGACGGTGTGTATTTTTAGGACGGCTTCACGCGACAATGAATCAATTGAAAATGTACGCGCCAATAATTTGAAGCAGGGTGAAAGTATTTCTCAAGGAGTCACGAGGTTTCAATTCAAGTGAGTGCAGGGCAGGACATCTAGTGCGCGTGGGTGTTATATTGTTTTTTTTTGGAGAGGATAGTCAACGAGGGTAGTGCTTACCGAATAGCGTACGTGGCGGTAAAGAATTTTCGTAACTAATTTATAATAAATGATGGGTGAGTATAGGGATGTTTAATTGGAGCGGTTATAATTGCATCGTCAACCGTTAATTGTTTATAATCGTTTTTTAATAACTATTAACTGCTAACCATTTTGTAAAGTGGTTATTAAAAATTACTAATTGTCTAGGACGGTTGCGATTAACGATTTTAGGGGTATGAAAAAACAATTATAACCGCTAACCGCCTTTATTTATATATAATTATATAAAAATATATATTAATTAAATATTAAAAAAAAAACTCAAAACGGCGTCATTTTGATTGAAGAATAAGGGTTTCATCGTATTCTCCCGAAGCTGCAGCCTCTCATATAGACATTCACAAAATGAATTTAGGCATTATGATTATGTACATGAAATAAGCCCAAAAAATAGCATATTTATCAGCCAATATGACAAAATAAGCCCAAAAAATATGAAAAAATAAGCCCAAAATATATGAAAAATGAATGCCAAAAATATTAAAAAAAAAAGCCCAAAAACCCATTTAAAAAAACCGGTTATAACCGCTTGTTAGTGGTTTGAATAACCGCTAATCGTCGGTTATAAAATAACTACTAATCGCTTAGGCAGGGGCGATTGCGGTTATTAAAAATCCAATAATCGTCTAAGGCAGAGGCGATTGCGGTTATTGCAAATAACCGCTGGTTATAACCACTTGAACACTCCTAGGTGAGTATACATATAAAAGACATCATGTGTGTGTGTGTATATATATATATATATAAACATATAAATGATTTAACTTAATCATATGCCTATAAAAGATACCATATAAATACTTATTTAAAGGTAAAGTTATCGATAAAAAATGTTTAAAACCATTATAAAATTTGGAAGGACGCACAGTCTAGTCATCAATTCATTATTCCTACAAGACAGCCAAAACTTAGAGTGGCACACCGCAATTCACGAATAAGGAAGGAGAGTGATATGATGACACCACCTCCGATGCTTAAATCAGGAAAGATATGGGATGAAAAATGGGAGAGATAATTAAAAATAACAAAATAATT
The DNA here is from genome assembly GCA_013348765.1 of Carpinus viminea. Taxonomy (NCBI): domain Eukaryota; kingdom Viridiplantae; phylum Streptophyta; class Magnoliopsida; order Fagales; family Betulaceae; genus Carpinus; species Carpinus viminea. The sequence continues at coordinate 1,580,994 of CP054673.1, forward strand.
AACAATGAGCTATTTCACAAGAATTAAAAAAGAAAAATGAGAGTGCTATATGAGAAGTGTTGAAGCATATGAAGACAGGAAATAATTGGAAGCTTGATGTACCTAATCGGCTAAGGTGGTAGGCCCCGGAGGTCATGATCGTCATTATCATTATATTAGGTGTTTTCTTAATGTTTTTATAATGTTCTCCTAGTCCTAAGTGAATACTATTTTCTAAAAAAAAAAAAAAATTACACTTATCTCTTACTTGGTATTTGTAAAATAATATCCACATCTGGTAAACCCTTCTAATCCTTTTCCTTTCTTACAGAGTTTTTAAAGGTCACTAGCGATGCTCGCACTTAATAATATTGTAATAACTATCTAATTTTATTATCATTATTACCAAGAAATTTCATGAAATTCTATAAAAAAAATGGTAAAGGAAGAAAAAAGATAACCAGTTTCTGCAGAAATTTTGCTTCTATGCTGCGCTAGAATTTTTGTGTGACAGATTAGCTGATGGGGAGGAAGAGGTTCTCTAGGGCTTGCTTGACAAGGCACATCACTCTTTCCAATTATTTCCCATCCTCGTATACTCTTCCCTCATATGCCGTATACTAAAAGTAATATTATACATTACACTTTTAGTTTGCTGAGTTGACGTGGTAATGTAAATTTATCATTTATTTTTATTGATCCAATGATCAATAAAAACTATCACATCAACTCAATTAAATAAAAGTATAATATGTAACATTAATTGTGGACAAAATAGCTAGTTGCTTGTTCATAGACAATAGGCCAAGAAAAGGTGTTTTTCTGTACATAAGTGAGGGAAAAACGAGAAGAAGACTTAAGGAGATAGTGCTCAAATTTGGGGGTAGAGACTCAGAGAGCATGGGTGGTCGGATTTATATAGACTTGAATAGTGTGATTCTCTTCATATTAAATTTGAGTGGATTGTAAATTTGTACATTCCCTGACTTTTGTGGCATTCTTTTCCATTGCTCGGTTCATATTTTTCCTCCAAGGGTGCCCACTTGGGTGATTGATTTGAGTGGGTTGCTGGTTCCATGCATTCAAAAGTAATGGACTGCTTTTACCGAATCTTATGGTTCTCTTTTCCTTTTTATTATTATTATTATTATTTTCATATTTTTTCTTTATGATACTATTTAACCATGATGAATATATGAAATGTGTCAATGCCATTTTTTTTTTAATAGCAAAAAGGGTAGGTCAAAAATATCAATTATGGTTATTTTATCTAAGCATGATTAACAATATTTATCTGTTAAAAGTCGTATAAGAAAAACTTAAACAATAAAAATTACAAATACTCATTTAAATTCGACTTAAGTATAACTCAATCCGACGTCAAAATTGGTGACAAATGCATCTTTCTTTGTGTAGTACAGATGTGTCACATTCGGAAAATGTGCAGATTAAAAAGGGTGCCATTTTTTTAATTAAAAAAAAAAAAAAAGAGTAAAGGGTAAAAGCATCCTAAAAGCATGGGGGCGTTAAAAAGTAAAGTAGGCGGCTATGCCCTATCGCTGTGGCAGCCTCAACAGAGAATTGGTGAAAAGACGCATTTAATGTTTCTTTATTAGTTACTTTTATGTTTTACTTTGCCTTACAGTTTAATTTTTGTTGGGTGGTGCAAAATTATTTTGAGCATAGTAATTATTATGAAAAGTACTTTTTATAAAAAATAAAAAAATTCAGAGGAGGAAAAGGAAAAAGGGAAATGAAAAGTACATGTTTGATAATGATTTGATAATGGTTTGTCATAGTCTATGATTTGACAACAATTTAAAAGAAGTTATTATTATATAAAGATAAGAAATCATTTTTATAGGATTTTGTTTTTATATTACGAATTATTTTGATGTGATATAAAAATAATAATAATTTTTTGATGACAAATGTTTTATATTTTAAATTATTTGTTAATAATTTTAGAAAAAGTAATCATAAAAGTGTTTTTGAACGGTTAAAAATACTACCAGCAGATGCTTATGTTTAAGAAATTTTTTTAAAAAATTATAAAAATTTATTCGCATCAAATTTTTATACTTAACCAACCTCCCAAAGGAAATAAAAGTTGTTTCCTATATATTATTTTAATATAAATATTTATTTTTATTGTTTATTCTTTTATCTTTAATTAAAAATTATGTTAAAATTTTATAAAAAAATAAGATAAGTAAAGAATTTGTACTTTATAAATAAATAAAATTTTAATAATATAGAAAAAAATTTTAAAAAAATTATTATGAAATATATTTTTTATAAGTAGCAAAAAATAATTTTATCTTCTAAACTCAGAAAAAATTAAAGAAAAACTGCTTAATGCTCCAAGCATTGAAATCTTAGAGCACCCACTACCTCAAAAAGAAACGGATTCTCGATGGCTCCTAATATTTTATTTGAATTTTAACAGAACACGTGGCTATATGAAGATAGTCAAAAAGTAATTAAAGATTTTTTTCTCTTTTCTTTTTGCCATTATTAGGTAAGAAAGCTTCAGTAATGATGAGAGACTACGCACGCTTTGAGAGAGAAAAATCCGATAGAATCACATTTACAGTCTAAAGTTTTGTTTTGGACGCAAAGGAATCTTCATTGTTATTTCCTAATTCCACACTTTTTCTTCTGATAAATTGACCAAATTCTACCTTGTTTGACTCCAAAACTAACTCATCTGTTTAGTACTAATCATATTCAAAGATCCTTTTTTTTTTTAATTTTTTTTATAAGCATATTCAAAGATCCTTTTGTTAGGTTATATGTTCTACATTGCATTATATTGAATGTGTTTTGTATCTATTCCTAGGTTAGATAAGCACAAAGTATAAAGCTTTAGACCTAATTAATATAAATACCTACTCACTAAAAACGGAAAATAAGCGTAGAAGTCTTTTGCCTACATATTATTATTCTATAATCATAGATTCACATACGTCAGTTAAATCTCAAATAAGATAAGAGCATCTTTTATCTCAAAACTTCTCTTATTATGTTTTTTTTTCGACATTATAGTCTCTCCGTTGGTTGTCCGTTGATACCACTTTGATAGTTTTATTCTTGTCTTGCAAGTGACCTGTCGTTTGATTCAACTGTCCAAAAATCTATTTTTACATATATAATCTTACTGTGAACATGGTATCAAAACCAACAACATGTTGCTGCTCCAAGTTGTTGTAACTATTGTTGAATGTGCTTTGTTGTTGACTCATTCCTCACAAATTGGTAGATAGTGGTAGGTTGATAATTTGTAGTTGATGCAATGATGGGCCATCCGCTCTAACTCGGTGGGTAGCTGAAAAGTGTTGAATAAGAATGATGAAGCGTATAATGTTTACCATTTTCATTTGAATATAAAAATTAATTTGATTAGCTAACAATAATAATTAAGGCTCTAATCATGAAGAGTTGGGTTATTAGATTGCTTTCACCAACCCAATAAACATTGCTTTTGAGCTTATAATTTAGCAGGAAGTTTCGCCGGCGTGGTTGATCTCCTAAGTTGATGATTCTGAAAATCTTGGAAAAGGGGGATTCATGTGTTATCAATGATGTGACCAAGTGCTTGGATTTTCCTACCACCAACCATGCGTTTTGAGTATTATATACTAATTTGTTTGCTACAGAAGTGGGTTTCTTAAGCTTTTATTAATTGATTAAAGTGGCTTATGCTTTTATAGTGCACTTATAATTGAATTCTAGAGCACAGTAGCTTTCGGGTGCCTTTATTATACATTAAATTTTGTTTTTTTATTTTTTATTTACCAAGTTATAAGTATCTTTATTGGGTGCATGGTTTCTTGATGGATTTTTCCCTATACAGCATGTGATTCACGAAACAACCAAATGCCACCTTTTTGTAACTTTTAAAGGTTCCTACTTTTGTAGAATATGACCCATTCTGTTGAAGTTACAGGCTAAGGCTGCTTCCCTTGTGCATAAGAAGATTTAAATTCAATCATTTAATATTTTAAAATCTTTCTTAAAAAAAAGTATGTGTTTTTCACTGCAGAGGACATCTATTATTTTCTGCTAAAATAGGTTGAAAATTTTTTCTCCAATCTAATTTGGAGAAAAACTTTGTCCGTTAATTAATACCTTAACATAATTTTCAAATAGTACAAAACTTCTCTACACTCGGTTTATAAAAATGTCATGTATTGTTTAGCATGTGAGAAAATTTTAACTTCCAAAATGTATATATATATATTATTTCTCACTTTTAAGGGACAAATAATACTTTTAGAAACTGAATTAAAAGATGCATATGACCCATTAAAAGCCATGCATTCTCAAGGCTTTAGTCAATACTTGCAGACTTTATGTTTTTCCCGTAGACAAGAATCGTAGTGAGAAAGATGTTGCATTCTGCTACAACCTAGTAATACACGGAATCAAGGATGTTATTGGTTTTTTTTTTCTTCTTCTTTTGGGGGTAAATAAGAAAAGGATGTCATGTTACTAGCATGAGCAGGACTATGGTCCATATGCGACAGAGACAGCAGACAGTGATTGGATTTGCTAGGCCGAGTACGAGTAGTAGATGGTTGGTTATATTTATGAGACTGTTTCATCAACTTTCTATTAAAGTTTTGGTAGCTAAAGACACATTCTTGTGTGGTAGACAGCCAAGATTAAGGTGGTTGAATATGGACTTCTCACATGCGTTTTGGTGTTAAGTTTATACCATCGAGGGTTGTTGAAGTTGACGAAAACATGTCTCGTCGTTTTCATTGGCTAAGCACCAACTAGAAAAACACAAAAACACAGAAAACAAAAAATTATTTGTTCCCCGTTGGCCATTTACAACTGTCAACAGATGAGGGATTCCTGTCTACCTGCCACAGGCAGCCTATAATACAAGATTCACATACATATTACGACAAAAGTCTCTAGGGCTAGTTTGGCTTGGAAAATGATAAGAAAACTGGGTCAACATTGGGCTTTCGTCTCCTCTTGTTGGGCTAGGGTCATAGGAGAGCTCAATCTGGTCTGGGCTTAGTGTATGGGCGGACCTCATGAGCTTTCTTCTGGACAATGCCAATCCCACAAGGCCTTTTATCTTTTGAGTAAATAAACTTCTGAAGAGGAATGAGCAGATGAAATACATTGCTTAATGAGCCTTTTGAGTAAGATCAGGTGTAGCATCAAAATAAGCTCCAGGAAAAAGAAATGCAAGAGAATAAGTTTTATCCTCCTGCAGAATAAAATATAACAATGTGAATGGGAATAAGTAGCCAAAAAAAAACATACAATCATCTTTTACCATAACAATCACAAGCCTAAAAGGACCAGCACAAAACCTGTTCCGCCAACTCAAACATCAATAACAATAGAACAAAGAAAGAATGCATCCGAAAATTTCAAGTCTCTCAGTTAATCAAGTTGTTTGAATTGCGTCATCTAAAGCTCGGTGTCGCATATTCGTACCATCAGTTCAGAAACCATTCTCCGAGCAAAAGGGATATAACTCAGACTGTACCTGAAGCAGCTCATCACTAATTCGTTAAGTCGTGAATATAAATCATTCCAAATGCATAACTAGGTATTTTCAAAGTCAAAAGTGGAAAAACTATACTAAAGATCTTGATCTATGTAATTGGTAAAACAAAATATAAATATAAAACACCGGTTGATCAAAACTGTTAGAAATGAACTAAAGTAGAGAGGAAGGTGCTGATCTCCTCCCCTGGGCCACAAAACTTAGGTAGAGAGAGGGGAATTTGGTGGAAGGCAAACTCACCAGACAAGGGCGCAGAACTCAATTATGATTGCAATTATTGTTAAAATCTTGTTGTGGATCTGCAAGATGAAAAGAAACAATAACAGGAAAAATGAATTCTGCTTGTAGCATAACAAATCATATCATGAATATGAAGATCATGCCAATCTGGCTTTCCCACTTAAGACCTTGAAAATTCTTGCATCGTAGCAGGGAAGAAAAAAAACAAGTGAGGAGAGAGTACAAAACTAGGGCAATTATTTTCACAACTTTATTCAAAATCTGAGACTATTCAATCCTTTACAGTATCCCAATGAATTTGAATATATATATATTGATGCATGATCAAAATTCATGTGGCGTACAGAGAAAGGGACTAACTGCTGAACCAAGTGAGGCAAAGCAATCCGGCCATTAATGCAAAGAAAATACAGGTTTCACTTTTCACCAATTTGTTCCTCCCCCCTTACGGCATTTAATTCCTAATCCATAAGGTTTAAAAGCCTGCAGATTTTAATTGATTTACCTCCACTAGATCTTCATAGGATCAAGATAGGAAACTTACCCAGAGAGCACAAATGAGAGCAATAACAACACATCCAAGGTAAATAGCAGTTGCATAGACACGAGTAGAGTCAAACATCATCCTCATTTGTTGCCCAGGTCCAATGAGAAATGCTGTGCTGCCAAACAAGACCACAAATTTAGAATCTGAAAAATCTCTGGAGAATGAAAAAAAATAAAATAAAAAATAGTTTATGTGAGTCAGGACTGCAACTTATTACAAATATATATTTGTAAATTGAAGTTCATCCGAATATTGTAACCGCACTTAGTAGGTTGCAAATTTCGAACATGGACTGACACTAACATGTACTGAAAGCTGGTTAATAAGAAAAAAAAGATCAATAAATATAAAATGGAGGCAGACTATAAAACTGCAAGTCCATTCTTTGGTGTTGGGGAAGGGGGGATGGAGTGACGATAGGATATAAATAGCAAATATAAAACAAAATGCAATCTTAAGTCTTGTTGAAGTCTACTAATATTTTTCTGCCCAATTATATATAGTGTTAAAAACTCATTGCTTGAGTCCACCACCAATTAACCTACCTTCCAACAGCCAACACATTGCCAAAGGTGAATAGTACTGCAAATTTGATGGGTTTGGCAAAAACAATCAACGACTGCAAAAGAAGCAGACTAATAAGAAAGTGCTGTAAGGATGTTAAGAGTTACGATTTACTGTTGTCATTCAGTACTGAGCTATAAATTTTTCTGTATGCATAAGAAATTTTTGTATTTAAAAAATACGAAATCCCCAAAATTATGTTTCGTAATTTTTGCCCTCAACTAACTGAACTTGATATTTCTTGTAATGAAAGAAAAAAACAAAGTTAAGCAGTTACGACAAGAAGTTTCATCTTGCTTAGAAGGGGGAAAAGGCATACAAACTATCTATGACTCCCATGAACCACTATATTTTTCTGTTTTGTGCTTCTTTTTATTCCCTCCCTTTTGGCATTTCCAAGGATGCTAAATGGATTTTCTCAAATATATACAAATACAAGACAACATTATTGTTATACTCTGATATATACAAGTTTTATGCTGGCTTTGCAATGTGAATACCACATTAACCTAGCCACCAGAATCATTTGATGACAGGTTGTGTGCAATTCTTACCATGAACAAGTAAGAGAAGACAAGAAAATAAAGAGTAGGCACAATGCTTGACACAAAGCAACCAAAGGAAGGTAAAATAGAGGACTCATCAAAGTTCTGGTACACTTGAGAGCCTGCTATGGGCAGTCTGGGCCTTATTGTAGATGGTCCATTAAGTATGCAGCTGTCCTGGGTGGTGCAACAAGAAGTGCCAACCTTCTCAGGGATGGGGGGAAGTTCTAAATCTTCTAAAGGCATGCTGACGGTGTCTGTCCTATCACTGCCAATAAGAAGGTTTGTCGCCTCCATTTCCGCTATCAACTCATGATTCTCAAACAACCCCAAGAAGTGTTGAGGTTGACTGAGGCCACGGATTTGTTAATGGAATTCTATTTTCAGGATATGAGAAAGTAACTGCGGTCGAATTTGGCGTTTGCAGCTTCAAAGGCTCATGACAGTGTTGTTAACACTCAGCAAGTGGCTAAGCTACCTCTCTTGGACGCAAAAGCAGAAGAGATCTAGGACCAGCTACTACGTGACAATGTGGCAACAGTGAAGGAGTAATATATAGATGATTGCCAATACAGGAGGAATATGACAATATGACCAGTCCTTTGGACAAGATAAACACACAATAAGAATTCAACAACATGCTTTTAAGCAAACAAAGTAGAACATTAATGGCCAGAAAGCTAACATATCAATGTTTGAAGCTCAATGTAAACCTCAAATTCTGACTTCTAGACTCAAAAATGATATCAAATAACCAATCACAAAATTTCCCGTCGTAAAAAATTTGTATATTACTAGCAGAATTGTTAATAACCATCACTATAAGGGGCACAAAAGCGACTTTGCCACCAGTGTAAGTACCTCGTTATAGGGACTGATTAACTAACATTGCACAACTTTTATCTCCATTTAATTTGGTTCCCTTTGGTAAGCATACCATAATTACTTTTTGAGCTTTTACATCCTAAGGTCACTGCGGTTATTGTTTGCAAAAGCAAGAAAATTCAACAAAGCCTTAATCCAAACTACTTTAGATTCAGCTTCATACTTCTGAAAAGACTAACCTGACACCATCTTACAGTCCAATGCATATTAGTCACATCTGGAACCATAACAAATCCAAAAAACCCATGAAAATTCTAAACACGAAAATGCAAATACACGCATTTATTCAACACAACAATTTTATCAAAAACAGGGAAAAAAAAAGAAAAAGAAAAAGAAAAAGTGAGCAAATTCTCATACCAGGAACATACAAACCAGACCAGCGATCAAGCACCCGGCGAACCCATAAATTCTCTGTACAAATCAAAACCCAAAACCAGTACAGTTTCATCAAAACCCAAACGAAACAAAACCCACATGCTTGAAATTAAAATTTGTGTGAATAACACAGTACCTGCATGGGAGAGAGAGAACAAAAGGCGTCTGATTCGTCATCCAAGAGGCCCTCCTCTCCTTGGTCTTCATCGCCTCCCAACATAGACTCCTTAAACTTCCACATTGTCGCAAAATCAAGCTCTTTTCCAGCTCTTCAATGAGTTCGGAGAAAAAGATAAACCAAAATGAGAAAGTGAACCAGAGATCAGAACAAGTGGCGCGTGTGCGTAAAAAAAAAAACATATGACCCCGCTAATTCGGTTTTGTGGCAATTGGACCAGTGCGCGTGCGCGTGCGCGTGAAGCCTAGACTAAGTAAAACCGCTGTAACAGTTTACACTTTCGTCATAACAAACGATTAAAAAAAGGATTGGGAGCCTACAACCGTTTCAATCTTGATTCTTGACTGTTCCTTGTTAACTAATGTTTAAGATAATAAATCATCTTAAGGAGTGATCAGCAACCTCTAACATAGCTGATGGTTAGACCGGTCTAAAGAGTTGCTAATAACTTCCAAAATGGGATTGAGATTCAATGCATTTGTATGTTCAAATTGCTAGTAATTCAAGTAAAGTGTAAAACGACTTTTATAAAGTCTATTTGTTCACGCGCGTGTTTGATAGTTAATTGTAAGATGACTTTTATGAGATCCACCCATGAGCCAGGAGTTTGAGTAGCTTATCACATGTTATAGATGAGCCAAATAAGGAGTCATCTCACTAAATTACTACTAATTCAAGTCCTCCAAAATAATTCATGGAATGGTCGACCATTTTCTTTTAAGGTCAGACTTATGACAATCTTGTAAGAAGGGATGTTCGACCACTCCTGAAACAAATTAGAATTTTCTCTATTTTATTTAAGCTAAATAATATCCGGTTGAACCTGTGTTTTATGAGTTTTCAATCGAATTCAAATTTCCTTATTCTCTACTCAAAGAGATTCAAAGAGGAGCAACTTAAACACTAACAAGAGAATAGTGAGAACGGCTGTCCACTTGAGCTATAAATAATTTATTATTACTAGTGATAGATTAAGATTATGTCAAATTTTCTAACAGCAGCAATTTATTTGTTATTTTCTCTTATTTTAAAAGTAGTTAATTATTTTTTAAAGAGAAATGTTAAAATATAATAAATTATCCATATTTGGCCCATAAAAATCTATGTGGCATCATAAAAAAAACATTTTAAAATATCTTTTCAGTGAAAAAACAATCCACAATACAATAAATGAAGAATGTCACATAGACTTTTATGGACCAAATGTGAACAATTTATTACATTCTAGCATTTTCTTTTTTTAAAACCCAATCGGTTATTATTTTTATTTTTTTTAAAAAAAAAACTAATTTTACATTTATCTCCTCACTTAATAATACGATAATAATACGAAAAACACGTGGAGTATATACAGGAGTTACTCTTCTTCTTCTTTCTTCTCCATCTAAAGCCCACACAGACACATAGAGAGAAACCCTAAGTGCAAGTTGATTGAAAGAGGAGAAGAAGATGTCGTCGACGTTGCTGGAGGTGACGCGCTCGGCGCACGAGGATGTGGAGAGGCTGGAGAGGCTGATAGTGAAGGACTTGCAGAACGAGCCGCCAAGCAACAAGGACCGCCTCTTCCAGAGCCACCGCGTCCGCCAAATGATCGACACCATCATATCCACTACCGAAAAGCTCGTAATCATTCTTCCATTTATATTGCACTTTTACATTTTCTTCTCCTATTCAAAATACTGAAATTTTGAAGGTGACTGAACAATTTCAGGTTGAGATTTACGAAGATAAAGATAATGCCAGGAAGGATGAGATTGCGGCTCTCGGAGGCCAAACTGCAACTGGAACCAATGTGTTTAGTGCGTTTTATGATAGATTGAAAGAGGTAATTGTTAATTAATATGAGTTTAAGAAGTTTCTCGCAATTTGTAGTTGAATTTGGAGGAAAAATATTATGTTCTCCGGATACATACATTGAACTCAATTCCCAGCAAATATGTTATATATTTGAGTTACTCTCGTTAACTTTGTGTTTGAAGTGCATATTTTATCTCTAATCAAGAGTTTGAATTATTTATTTTTCGTTTCTGTATCTTTATGGTAACAAAGAAAAGTAATGTAGCATTTGTATGCCTTTTTTGTGCGCGTATGCGTCTTGAAACCGTGCTTTCAGAACTGATTGGTTGGGAGGCGAATTTAGTAAGATTTTCATTGTTTACAATGTGTGCAGATTCGTGAATACCATAGAAGGCATCCGGCTGCTCGCATTGTTGATGCTAGTGAGGAGTACGAGACATTACTTAAAGAGGAACCGCAAATTGAGTTCAGTGGAGAGGTTGGTGTCTCTATTTGTTTCTCTCTGCACACAGCATGTTTAATCAAATGTTTAATTTTAGTCGAGAACATTGTTGCCCTATCACAGTTATGCAATCAATTCACTTCTACTTCTGTTTTCCACCTCTTAAAACTGTACACTTGGACTCAAACATGAGACCAGAGATATGTTAGAAATATAGTGCTATTCAAAGAAGTGTTTTTCCTAGGGGTACAACTTGGGCAAGCTAGCACAGCTCAACTCAAGCCCAATTTGGGCTTTGGGCAAACTGGTGTACTTCATTTTGGCAGACTCTTAAGTATTTTCTGTTCAAGGAATTTGTTTTCTTATTATTTTTATTTTATTACAAATTGAAATCTTTAAGTTTAAAAAATAAATGGTATTTGAATGGTTAGAAAATTATGATATTAGCTGTTTCATAGTCAAAATATTGATGTTTAGATGGTGCTCTAATATTTATTGTATGTTTAGCTTAATCACAGTTGGTGGTCACTGCTGCAAATCTGATTGTATTCTAATTTAGTACAGTTTGTGGTTTTTCCGTGTCGTTTTCTAATAATTTGAGTTTTTAATTTCAGGAAGCTCTTGGGCGATACCTAGACATGCATGAATTATTCAATCAGTACATTAATTCAAAATTTGGAGACCCTTCTACTGAATACTCTGCTTACCTTGATATTTTTTCGCAACCACACAAGATTCCCCGCAAACTGAAGTTAACAAGGTACACTACTTTCTGATTATATCTATATTATGTGGGGGTTTACCATCCTCCCCACAAAAATCAAAGAGAAGTCTGGTTGGGTATGTTTACGCATTAGGATTTAATGTTCAGTGAGAGGCAGCCTTGGGAGAGATCAGATCATAAAAGACTGAAAAATAGAAACGTATGGCCTCGATTAATCTTTAGATCTGGGCAAGTGGGCTGAAAGGCATTGCTTGCAGCAATACCCAAAGTGCTAGGGCTGTCACCAGTGATGACATATTTTAAATTGGGCAACATAAAAAAGAAGAATGCCTATGAATGTTAAGCAGATCGTTGAGAGAGTAAATCTAAGAAGTTATGGAAAGATGGGGCCTAGCAACATCAGAAGTTGAGGAGGCTCCTGAATAAGGATCTATTATGACAGCTTAGAGTTGCAGATTGTGGAATAGAGAGCAAATGGGGGGGCAAAACTGGACTGGGAGAAATGGTAGGACCTGGTTAGACGTGGTGTGAGGATGGTTTTGATAATTATGGGCAAAAATGCCCGTCTTATATGGCAAAAGAGGGGAAATTTTGGTTCAATAAAAAATGGTATGGTTGCTATCCTTCACTTGAAGGTGGGAAAGATGGCAAACACCTATATATATTATATATAGGCTTTGAGTGAGGACCGTGAGAGGACCTTAGTGGAATTAAAACTTTATTCTTAAAGACTATTTTTCATTGGGCAGTTGCTTCAGATTTTAATATTTCGAGCTGTCATGTTTGTTTAGATTTTTTTTTTTTACTTCTAGCTAGGTGCCTATCTTGTATTCTCCCTAGGTCGCGCCTTTTAATGAATCTGCGATTACTTATCAATATATATATGTGTGTGTGTGTGGATATCTATGTAAATAGTTTAACAACGATTGTATATATCTATGGATTTGCACTTGAAAATTTGTTGGAATTTTTATTTTTTGTAGGCAATACAGGGAATATATGGAGAATCTATTGGAGTATCTAATATATTTTTTTCATCGGACGGAGCCCTTGCAAGATCTTGATAGGATATTCTCAAAGGTATTCACACACTTCATATGATCTATTTCTCACACAATAGTGAGATGCAGTTTTAAAGTTTTAATTTAAGCACCTGTAGTAAATTAATGATTTATTAGTGTAGGCTCCAAGTACTCAAGTGGAATTATTTTGCATTGATATGATCTACTAGTGCTAATGGTCTTAAGACTGAATGGCATTGCCTGGTGCCATAACTAGAGGTGGACAGGGACTTCATGCATTCAGTCCTGTAGGGGTGCATGATTTATATTTCCCTTTCACAAGCCTTTTTTTAATAGCATTTTTATGCTGTGCAATTACAGGTGCTTTGGTATATTTGTGATGGTTGGAAGGCCTATAACATATTTGTCCATATTAGAAATTAATAACCTAGTACTTATCAAAAAAAAAAAAAAAATTAATAACCTAGTAGGCTTTAAAAGTGCTATGTAAATTATGTGTCAGAAAGCATTTAATTCCAAAATCGAATTTATCAGTTCACTTAAGTGTTTTTCGAACTTTATGTTTTGAGTTACTTTCTATTGTAAATTCTTGTATAAATGGAATGTGAACTAGGTTCGATCATAATTAATGTAGACCCTTTTCTTATAGACTTGGAACCTTCTATATGTGTTTCTTTTTTGAATGAAAATAATTGATTATCGTCTGTGGCAGGTTGTGACTGAATTTGAAGAGCAATGGTCAAACCAAAAGGTACAAGGATGGGACAGCGAGGTTCAAGAAAATGGACATGCTCCTGCTCAGCATACTGTAATTGATCTTGATTATTACAGCACAGTTGAAGAGCTGATGGAAGTGGGTCCTGAAAAGTTGAAAGAGGTAATAGGTCCTTTGTAGTAATATCATAATTTTCAGCAACATTTTTTGCCACAGGACTTTTTTTTTTTTACCATTTTCCTAATTTGTAGTTGTAAAGTCTTAATTCCTGAATATATGTTTAAGTTGCTCTAAAGATCCAAACTTTAGAATCCAGCAGTGTTGTATGAGCAGCTAAGCTATGCTGGTTCTAACAATTGTCAATTTGCATATTCTTTTAGAAGTTCATTACATGCTTCCTGCTGTATGTTTTAGCTCTATTTTCCTTGATTGGTCTCTGTTTTGTTGCCTGGCAGGCACTGGCTGCATTAGGACTAAAGGCTGGTGGCACTATTCAGCAGCGTGCTGAAAGGCTTTTCCTTACAAAGGTAATCGTGAGCCGGTTTTTTTACCTAGTAACAGATATAAGGTGTAAGTTAGATTCTAAAATGTGAATGTATGCTCTGTCTGTGCTTTACTTTCTAATTAATTTTCTTGTCAAATAACCAATCTGTTCTTGTATTATTTTTGGAGTTTGCTCTGTTCAATGTAATTTTAGTGATTACTACTTAATTTGGATCTGCTGATTAGGGATGAAACTTGCTCTTTTTCTTTAGGTTATTGTTAATGGTAAACATGCTTTAGATTGGAATATGCTCTTGTGTGTTGGAACTACAAGATTTCCTGTAATTGTATGTTCTTTCTGATAGGAATGATATTGAGTGAAACCGTCTAGAAGGTTAGGGTGACTGCTCACTTATCCCATGATTTGAGAGGCCTTGAAGGTAATAAAATAATCTTCATGTTCACCGATTAAAGTTTCAACAAGTGATCATTAATCTTTAACCCCCACAGATGCTATATCATTTACATATTCTCCTTCTATCTTCACATGCATTCTTGTTTGGTTGGAGTGGCCTTAGTTGATGAACTCCTATTTTATATCTGTTCAGCTCTCTTTCTTCGGAAGTTTCTTTATCTATATGTTAGGAATTTAATTTTACTTATTTTTCCATTGCTGTCATCTCTTTTATGCAGGACACGCCTCTTGAGAAGTTGGACAAGAAACATTTTGCCAAAGGTGCACGTGTTTCAGAAGAAAACCGGGCCGCTGCAACTCTGGAGCTAGATCACAATTCAAAAGAAGTAGCCCTAATTGAGGCCAAAATGAAAAAACTGTGTGAATTACTGGATGAGGTTAGCCTATGTTCCATAATCACCAAGTCTTATCACATGTTTGTGTTGTAGTGTGTATTTGAATTACTTTTTCCTGTTTGGATCGATATGCGATCATGCATTCTTGTATATATATTAATATTTGGTATATACCCTTTCGGAAACAACTGCATGTGTGAATTTTGTGTAACCTTGTACAGCCAATTGCTCGAACAAGAGACAATATTGTGAAGAAGCAGGCTTTGACATATGAGGAAATTGAGGCAGAACGTGAGGAGGTGAGTAAATAGACCTTTATTACAATCTTTCGAGTGTTGTAAGGTGCAACTCTACATCCTGATTTTCATGGAACTTTGTTAAAACCTTTTTAAGTGTCTGTTCTATGGTATTATGTATGCATAATGCCACACATTTAGTTTATGGCAAGCTTGCCAAGCAAGGGTTAACCATCCATTACGGGTGGTAAGTTTGAGGGGTGCAGATGGGGCAGCTTTATTTTGAAACCAGGAACATTTCTGCCTGCTTGTTGTGTTATGCGTGCAGATTTAATTGTTTAATGCATGAGTTGCTGGCCCACAAATGCATTTTTATAGTTTTCTGTCTATCAAATTAGGCTTTCCTAGATTTATATCTCCATACTTCATGCAGAAATATGCTGGGAGTTGGTTAGAATATACTTCGTTATGACTTGAATCTTCTGTTTGTGCTGGTTTCTTTGATAAATGGTCACTTAGATTTGATCATTCATGCAGGAGGAAACACAAGCTGATACTGAAAGTGACGATGAAGAGCAGCAGATTTATAATCCTCTTAAGTTACCGATGGGTTGGGATGGGAAGCCTATACCATACTGGCTGTATAAGCTACATGGTCTTGGTCAGGTACTTTTCCCCTTTTAATTGTAGGAGCTGTTTGTACTATATTTCATATTTTAATTAAATTCTATGCATTGTAAATTTGTATTTGCTGTTCCAATGGTCAGATGTAAATTCTATTGCCCCTCCCACTGGGTACAGAAAACTACTTATAAAAAAAAAGATGTATAGATCATATGGACTGTATTTTCAAGTGCTCTTCTATTTTATCTTTAATCAACTGGGAAGATTCTGTTTTTGCATTTGAGTCAACTGTATGACAAAAGCAATTTTGTCCTTTATTATTGATAGTCAAACCACGAAGGAAGGGAAAAAAAGAGATTAGTACTGCTTTCATTTACTTTTTTAACCAGCATCGTGGTGCATATGATAATAAATTTGTGATACACTTGTGCACACTGAGAAGCAGTTCCTTTTCAATCAGGAACTGGTGTCTATCATGGGCGACATATTTTAGAGGGTTCTTTATGGCTTACAAAGTTGCATTTTTTTTTAATGCATTTCAGGAATTTAAGTGTGAGATATGTGGGAACTACAGTTACTGGGGCCGTAGGGCTTTTGAACGGCATTTCAAGGAATGGCGCCATCAGCATGGGATGCGCTGCCTTGGTATTCCAAACACCAAGAACTTCAATGAAATCACATCAATTGAGGTATGCTTTGCATAGCTTTTTTGTCCAATGAATCTTTCTTTGTCATTGATGAGTTCATCGGCTCAACAAAGTCTTCCAACTGTTGTTCTCATAATGGTATCTGTGTGTTGATCTGGTTGGATCTTTCTTGAACCGTTGGACTAAACCCAGCTGAGACAAGGATAACAGCCAAAGTGATTGCATGTTGCTAATCTTTGATTTGTAATCAGTCTGATAATGATGATCTTAAATCAAGCTTATCATTGGCATCCGTAGAATTTGGGTTCATTTGTTCTTGTGGTACTGCCATAGAATAAAGAAAATGCTAGTGGATTGGTAAATTAGTCCCGCCTTTTGTTTTTCTTGCCTGATCCCAATTTCTGGAGACCATGGTATAAAATGAAATTTGTTTCCCATTAGTTTCTAGTAGTTTTCAGTTTTTCTATCGTGATACTCATCAGTATGTCTAAACATTTTTATTCAGGAAGCAAAAGATCTGTGGAGGAAAATACAAGAAAGGCAAGGAGTGAACAAGTGGCGCCCAGATCTTGAAGAAGAATATGAAGACAGAGAGGGTAACATCTACAATAAGAAGACGTATACTGATCTGCAGCGCCAGGGATTGATATGAGCACCGCAGTTAGAAAAATTTTCATGTATTGAGTTTTCAGCGATTGATATGAGCACCGCAGTCCGCAGTTAGAAAATTTTCATGTATTGAGTTTTCAGCACAAAGTGAACCCTAGGGAATTAATTGCAAATTGGTGAAACCAAAACGACTAACTTTTGTATTCTTTCCAAAATAGAAAGTCCCGAAAATGTACCTTACCGAAGTAGTGGCTCTTTACTTGTACCTAATCACTTGTGTTTTTCCAGCTGGATTTAGTTTAAGTCACCCTTACTCTAGCCTTGGTTTAGGTCGGCTGGGTTAGACTTAGCCCGTCAGTGTTGAATGGGTTATCACTCTGATCTTCTCGTGAGAAAGTTTTTATATTAACTCGAGATATTTGCGTTGGTCTCATTTTAAAATTAATTACATATTTTAATAAAATCAAATAATACAATAGATATTCACACTACACTAACACTTGCGTTGTTATCTACTGTTTTCATCGACACAAGACCTTGTGAATAGCAAGGCTGATCCATTCACCCCGCGAAGAACTAGTAGCCTGGAATCGACATATGTTCCACATACAAACTTTGACAGATCAAACATTTCAGGCGGGAGTTGTGTCCGAACTTCCTGAACTACGTTTCTTGCAGCATCGACGTCTTGAGTCAATGGATTACCGAGACTCATTGTCACCTCTATGTCACCTGAAGCAAGTTTGGCCACCGGAAGGCTTGATGGGAACTCCTTAAAAGGGATTGCTTTCCTCCATTTTGTACCCGATAATTTCTTAGCTAGAGAATCTTGGATATTTGATGGAGCCGGAATGAACCTTCCTGTGGTATTTTCTTCCTTGAGATACAGCCGTCTCCCGGCTGTTAATCTGAATAACGAATCTACTTGCAAATTCCCATTTGTACCAGCCTTCGCATGGGGCCAATCCCTACCATTCATGACTGTGAATCCAATGTTTGAGGTGAAAGACAGGTTGGTATTTAACTTCGATGCTCTTGACACAATAAGGTGCACGTCACCGATGAGGACTCGGGCAGGTGGCTGGCGAAGGGTCAACCCTATGTGCCTCCCTGTGCAGTACAATAAACGCCATTTTCCAGGCAACAACTCCAGCCAATTCTGCATGTTAAGAAGAGTAGCATAAGCTCCAACAAGCTAAGACTAAATGAACCTAGCCCCAGTGCATGTGTGGGGTGGGGGTGGGCATATGTGCGTGTGAAGAATATTTATCATTACCTTTGGCTTTGAGTGAGGATTCAGCATTTCCATCAACTCGATGAAGTGGGCAAGCCTACTTCGCTAAAACATTAAAGATAAGAAATTCAGTGCAACTTCTACATTCTCTAACTTCTGAATTTATAAAATGTACATTTTTGGTTGCCAGATATTTAATAGCCTGAACTGGCGAAAATTGAACTCAAAATACAGATGGAAACACAGTATGCACATAAATTGCATACACTAACTATAATAAATGTACATAGAGATGATTCTTGAAAATATGGGACTTGAAGAAATAAGCAACTTTTCATCTAATTTACTTCAGCTTTCGGAAAATCAAACAAGAAATTCCTTTTTGAAAATTCTAATCTCTTAAGCCCAAACAAGATTATATTTTAGTCATGCAGCTTCATATGGGCATATTTGCACAAAAGAGATGCTAGCATTTGTAATGAGAGCCGATGTTCTCAATATTTCAAGTGACTAACAGGACAATCTATTAGATTGTCATTCATATTCTTTTCAATGATTTAAAATAAATTGCTAAAAAACATGATTATTATTCAACAGTTGTAATACTCAGGCTGGGTTGGTGCAACAAGAAGATTAAAAATCAGTAGCAGTTAGAAGCAAACTTGATGAAATGGACTCCATAAAACTCGATTTAGACTGTTCAAAGAAGGAACTATACCCTAGTGTGTCTAAATATGTATCATTGACTGGGTTTCCATGCAACAAACAAAATAAAACAATGCTGATCTATTCAGTATGGAGGTACCAATAAGAATAAAATTAAGAAATTTGATTCAGAAGTAGTCATAACCTGAGGTTGGCCATAAATGTATTCCTCAGTAATTCGTACTGCAGTAGAACCAAGACCCCACCTAATGATATCCATGGATGGGACTACCCGCCATCTTGGACCACAAAGAAATGGGTGTCTAAGAGCATCTAAACAACTGCAAACCAGTACAGAAGGATCATCTCAAATGGCATTATTTCTCTCAATAAAGATGAAATATCTAAACAAATGTTTTTTGTTTTTTTTTTAAAGGCACATAATAGTGTCGGCCATTGCATTTTCAACCTAGATTTTCATATCTTACTTTTGTGGTTGCTGTAGCTAGATATGCCTCCTTTTTTTTTTACACATAATAGTGTCGGCCATTGTATTTTCACCCTAGATTTTCATATCTTACTTTTGTAGTTGATGGAACTAGATATGCCTCCCTTTTTTTTTCACCAAAAAAAAAAAGAAGAAAAGCAAAACCTATGCCTACACCTCCCAGCATTTATCAAAGTATTTCTTAATTTAGATTTCGGTTCACTTATTATTCACAAAAAAATGTAGATTAATTTCATATTACATGCTTCAATGCATTGCTTTTGAACTTCTCTGCTTCTCATGTTCAAGAGATTTCTGTATGTATCAAGTAAACATAGTTACCTGAATTTGTCCATTTTAGGCACAAAACAGGATATCAGCTGAAAAGATCATAATTTCTATTTGTTTGCTTTTAATCTAATTGTTCATGTAGCTGAACACACCCAGATTATAATTTTCATGTGTGAGATATCAATAGTTCAATCATACGACATAACATGCATATCATGATTAGCCAATTTTCAATTAAGAAAACATGAAACAAGGAAATTCTGACCCTTCACTCCAAACAATATATATATATATATATATATATATATATTTTATCTCATATATGGTACCTTATTCTTTTGGAAGGTTTGGTTGCAAGCAATAAGGATAAAAGGTTCCAACCTGCACCCCAATTCCTATCCAGTATCTGCAAGAAAGATAACAAATCAAAAGATCTTCATATAAACAAGTGAAAGGAACACAAAGTGAATTAGATTTGCATCGATGAAACAAATACTTGGAACCCAGTATTTCCTGATGGGGAATTCCTACTGAGGATTTTTAGAAGAAATTCACGCAAGCATGAAGGATCCTTTCCCTGCAATTGCATATAAATGAGAAATTTGGTATATATGATAAAGATAATATTCATTTACAGAAATTTAAACCATTGCACATGATCCAAAAGCATATTTTTTATGGTCCAACTGGCCTCTATGGTGTAAGTCTAAGAAACAATATAAAATTCTACAATTGATTGATTGATGATGTTATATGAATGTGTTTTGAAACTATGATATAGGTAAATTGACTAACCCAAAAAATTTCAGGAGCAGAAATGTAGGGGGGGAAATAGAAATGTGTTTTTACAGGATCGACGTATATATACATATCCCTAAGATTCAGTTCTCTTTGGAATTATGTGAATAGAAGATTGAATTAAATTAAAAAAATTGCATGTTATACCTTTGTGAGAAACGATTTGAACTTTGTAAATATTAAGGGATCCATGAGTTCCCGCAACACCATTTTTGCCATCATGAATCCAACACATCTTTGCATCACATACAAA
The DNA here is from genome assembly GCA_013348765.1 of Carpinus viminea. Classification (NCBI taxonomy): domain Eukaryota; kingdom Viridiplantae; phylum Streptophyta; class Magnoliopsida; order Fagales; family Betulaceae; genus Carpinus; species Carpinus viminea. Next base: position 1,601,663 of record CP054673.1, read on the forward strand.
ACAAAATAAGCATTAGGAAGATCTTATGGGTACATGAAACATATTTTACATCTTAGTTCACTCATTCCACACCATACCTCATGTCAAATGCAATCATCATTAGTCGCCTATCCAAGTTGTTGTCCAGAGCACTACTATTAGGATCTTTCTCATAGAAGTCAGCAGCATTTCCTAGTATCCCTACCTGACAACATAAAAATTTAAAAGCTAAATACAGAAGAGTAGGACATAAATGGAAGAAGGAAACTGAACTCGCTAATCCTAATTAAGTAACACCAGAATTCCTCCTATCCTCAGTAATCCAGATTGCAATATCTCATGCATTAAATAAATCCCTCAAAATCTGCAAGCTCATTTCATCCTCAACCACCACCTCCTTCAGAAGGCAGTCACTCAATGAAGGTTTATTCCAGTATATATTTGAAACAGTTGAGCACACATATGGCTGAACAAACTACTATCTAACTAATCCATAAATAAGCTTTAAATTGCTGCAACACAAGAATTTCCCACCATTAAATGAGTGATAAATTTTTATTTATCATATATTTGTAATGTCCCCATGATACATTTGATGAGCTAGCAGATTTTTTACAGGGAAATATGTGATAACTTCAGATTATCTGTATGAATTGTTATTTCAGTAACCCTTTTAATCGTCTTTAATGGTGCTGCAGGAAAAAAAAAACCAAACAAACAAAAAACCAGGTATAGCCCTATTCCTGAGGGATTTATGAGGATGGAGATGTAATTCATCTATTTTTGGTAATCACGTTATCCATACATGTTTTTAACAAAATCGCAAAGACAATATTGACAGCTAAAAAAATTCCTCATATTCTGACATCATACGTGAAAAATCTGGAGCTTACCTTAATATGTCTATCCACTGGGCTTATGTGCACATTCTCCAGCCTCAACTCCGTATGGGCAAGTCCATGGCTGTGCAAGTAATTTACCTGAACATAATATACAACAGAAACATAATCAAAATACTCCAATTGTCAAATTCAAATACTATGTGTTAATGACTACAAAAATAAAACATACTCCAATCAAAAGATCCCTCATCAATAATCGAATAAGGCGCAATTGCCGAGTAACTGCAGGCCCTCCAACTGTATCATCTCCCACCCTCCTGACAGACTCTTCATCCAACACAAGAGTAGCTTCTAGGGTTGGAAGCCAATCTGATTGTTGAAGCCAATGTCTTAAGGAGAAACTGCCATGATACTGCAGTAAAATTTATAGTTAAAAAATAAAATATAAATATAAATAAATAAGAAGTCAATTTTCTTTTCTTATTGCTAAATCTTCGTATAGTTGTCAGCAGCCTCCAGGAGTAAATGAATTTTAACAAGGAACTTCAAAGTAATAATGGTAAAATGGCAAAATTTATAGTTAAAAAAATCAATTTTCTTTTCTTATTGCTAAATCTTTGTATAGTTGTCAGCAGCCTCCAGGGGTAAATGAATTTTAACAAGGAACTTCAAAGTAATAATGGTAAAATGGCAGAGGACAATCTGTCTATAGCATGCAGAGTAACATAACTTGTCATGTGGGGAAATATCCAACAAAAGTATCTTCAAGACAAACTATCAGCTATTGTCCTCAGAACAGAGTATTTGATAATTCAATCAGACTCTTTTCCAGACCATAGAGCTCTAGGTGAGATTTGTCATGATCATGTTTCGAAGTGGCAGCATAAGAATCCATGTAATATAGGAAATGACTTACCCCATGGACCAGGGTAAATGAACAACGACCACTACTTGTAGGCGAAACAATGTAACCATGGACTTGCATTGAGTAAGAATGGTACATAAGTCTACGATGAACTAACTTCTTCAATACCTAAAGACATTCCAAGAGTAAAAATAATTACATTGGTGTGAAACTTGAAACTATAACTTAGAAATTATGAAAAACAATCCACAAACCTCTATTGCCCTTTTTCCTCTGCGCTGAGCTTGAGCACTATTATGCCGTCGAAGGACAACTCTGGTGTTACACAGAGGACTGCAATTCCATAATACCTCATACTAAGATCAAATCTATCAACAACATGGACATCACTAAATCAAAGAGAAACTAACCTTTTAGTATCCTTCACGATTGCTTCAAAAATTAACTCATCAGCCTACAGCAAAGCTCAATCAATTTTCCCACCATTAATTTCATACCATCCTAACAACACCCGTTACAACAAACAAATAATTTCTTTTTGGTAAGTAAGTACACATAAACAAACAACACATCTAAATTTTCATACCCGCCCACCAAGGCCGGTGCTAACGCAATCAAGAATCTTAAAATCGGATATCTTGAACCTTGTAACATGTTCCAATTCTTCCTCCATGGAACCCAATAATGCACTCCGAGCATTTTCTTCTGATTCCTTTGGAGATACAGCTTTGCTTGCCGATGAACATCTTACACCCAAATACTGTCTCTGATTCAAGTAAGAGTGCTTCCCAGTTAAACGCATGGGACTCGGTCTGATCAGTCTTGTCGACAAATTTCCATTAAAATACACTACTTCAACACTTTCCACACTCGGACTCCAACCAATTCCACATAGCGCCATTGATCAGAGCGCTGAACCATTAGAAAATAACAATAAAAACAATGATCGTATAGAGTTTCTGCAACTTTTAGCTCCATTACCTACTTACAAAAATAAACAATACCAATGACAAAATAAGAAGTCATCCATTTTGCATTGTCTCGGAACCAAAAGCGATAATAGATTAATTCAATTAAATCCTGTACTATTATACTATAGAGCTGAACTCAACTTTTCTATTTCTTACGATCCATACTGTACAAGTATACAACTAAACGGAAAAAGCCCTCTTGGCAATCATTTTCCCTCTCTTTCCGTTAGTTTTCTCGGCAAACGAACAGAGCACTATGCTCCATTGGCTGCCTCCATCAACAAAGTCAAACTCAACCCACTCTTTCTAACCAATCCCTCGGCCATCAGGCAGGCCATTATCTCCATTCGCTTGCTGAGAAATCAGGTTAGGAAAAAAAAAAAAAAAACTTAAGAAAAAAAACTAGCTATATGTCTATATCTATCAAAGAAAATGATTGAATCTTCTGGTTCTTGCGGTTGCAGTTCCGAGCAAACCGCAATTTCGACTGAGCTTATCTAATTTTTTGGTTTGTCTGAGCTGAATGGAGGATTAAACTTTCTCAGCACCCAAACAAATAACAAAAATTCTCAAACACAAGTATAATTAGTTATAGTCAGAGACTTAATTTAACGTAAACTGAAGAAGCTGAGTTAGCTACAGCTGAGCCAGCGTTAAGCGAAAATCATATTCCTGATTACAAATATGTATACATTTCTCTTCTCATTTACTGCCTTTATCTTTTCCCAGTAACCAAACAGATGCAAACGGAAAGATCGGGAAATAAAATTCTTGAACTTACCGGAAAGGGAAAGAGCGGTTGGAGACCGAAAGAATCGAAAAACGAGAGTGGGAGAGAAAGAGGGAGAGAGGTATGGCTATAAATATGAAAATGTGGAAACTATGAGAGGCGTGTGAGAGTTGCGTGGGAGAGAATGGGGAAAACGTTACGCCATGGGCTATTCTCATGTCCTCGTATGCCTTGGCAATTATCTGCTTCTTGTTGGACCGGGAAATTCCCCTCAAGTGAGGCTGCGCCGCTATCGTACAGTGATTCCTCCCGGATGTGCCATGTCATCGTGTTAGATTTGGCAGATTCTCCGCTGGGAGAATCTGATAAGAGGCTTTGGACCCTTCTCAACTCAATACCAAACGGGCCTTATTCCAATTAACTTTTAAGCCCCATCATGGTCCATGGACAATGCCAGAGAGCTGAAAACGCCCAGTGATCCAGTTCTTGAGAGGGAGAGTCGGTTTCCCGTTTGTCCGTGGTACGGGGCCTAAAATGCTCTTGACTTCCACATCCAATCACAATTGGTCATAGAAGATTACAAGGCATATAGGCACTTGTACCATTGGGTTGCTTTTCTTCTATGCTAACCAATAAATGGGTATCCCTATGATTAGAGGCGGAATTAGGAATTTAAGTCTGAGGGCAAGAGTAAGAATAATAATTTTTTTAGGAGAATAAAAGTAAATTTTTTGAAGGGTCTATACAAGTATTTTAAAATTTATATTGAGGCCTACATAGTTTTTCCCTTGCCTATGATTTTATTTGTGTTTGAACAATATTTATGCAAGTAGGGGGAAATGCTAATTGTCCCCGTGTTCTTCTAACATCTTTTTAATTATGGGTAGATATTATTTTAAAAAAAATAATAAGAAACAAAAAATTTGCCCTTATTTCTCTCACCTAGTTTTAAAAAATAATACTCACCTAACTCTGAGATAATACTAAAATAACACCATAAGAACGCTTAACATTTTCCTAAGAAAAATATTTGAAATTCATTTAATGGGAAAAAAAAATGGACACCTAACATGTAATGGCAAGAGGCAACCACCCAATTGCAAAAGTATAGCTTTGCCAATTGAATTACATCCCCTTGAGCCAACTGCCAAGTTGCATACATGAAGAAGTATATATTTCTTCAATTCTTTTACTTGGTACATCCGTAGATGGTAGAAGATCATGTGGCATAGTTACACAATACTTCATGTGTACTGTTGGGAAAATGTACTTCCCGTTCTAGCCCGGTAAAGCCCAAAGCCCGTAGCATAGTAATAAAACCATTGGCCGAGTACCCATAAGTATGATCCATAGTTAATGAAGGTCCGGCCCACTAAAGTCTGCCGTGGGAAAGAAAAATATATTATCAAGGCCTGGTTATCCGAGGATTGGTCGCCCAAGGATAGATTCACCGAGGTTGTCAAACCCTCCGCTTCCGTGGGGGTTTTGGTTTATATTTCCGCACAAAAAGAGAGAAATTCGTTCATGAGGATTATCTTGTTACTGTAATTAAACACAGCTGCCGAACTAAACAAAGCATGATAAGATTTAGGACAAAACATGGTAATATATATATATATATATATATATATATGTTATTATATACTAATTGACAATGACATCACTTCTATTTAATTAACAAAGTAAAAGGAATAATGAATTAGATTCAAATATGAAAATTAAACACTCATAATATACATAACAAACCTTAGTATCATTATTGATGCAAACAATTAGAGACTAAGACAAATATTTTGATATAATATATATATTGTGAAAGTAATGAATTTATTATAAATTTCTTAAGTGATAATGATTTTTGATAATATGCAAAATGATTTTTGATAAGACGGATGTGATTCGTAAACTTCTGCTTTACTATAAACTTATTTCGAACTAATGAATAGATGGGTAGCGATAATACGCATAATGTATATTTTGTTTACAAACGAATGTAATAATTCGCATAGTACATGTTAGTCGCTAAAATCTGGATTGCTATCAAAATTTATAAAGAAGCTTTTAATTGAAGTTGTAGTTACTAGACTCTTTTCTTCTTCTTTTTTTTTTCACCATTTATACCATTTTCATCAAAATTTTGTAACCAACTTATAATTGGTTTAATTTACTACAAATAATAGTAATAATTGAATCATGTATGCCTCTCAAGAAGCGAAGGAGCGAAGGTAAGGGTTGTTGGGCTACAACTTAGGGGTGTTCAAACAGTTATAACAAGCAATTATTAGTTATAATCACAATTGCAACTATCTTGAGTGGTTATCGATTTTTAATAACTGCAACCGTTTAGGCGATTAGCGGTAATTTTATAATTAGCGGTTTTATAACTTTTTTTTTTAATGGGTTATTGTTTTTAAAAAGATGGAAAAAAAATGCTGTTTTTTTTGGCCAATCAATGTTTTTGAATAAGGTTTAGTCCAAAATATCACATACTACATTATATATTTCAAATACATAATCATAAAATAGTCGAAATCCATTAATCCAAATATAAATGAAAAATTAATATATGTTATTAATATAAAATATTTAATATATATTTATATTATATATAAATGAAGGCGGTTAGTAGTTATAATCACCTTACCCTACTTATAAAACCCCTAACGTCCCAAAGAGGTAGCTTAATCGGCTGTAAACCACGCCTTATAAAGCATAGGTCACAAGATCGAATCCCCTCTCCCCCTACCCTTGTATGGACATGTCAAAAAAAAAAAAAAAACCCTAACTGTAACCGCCCTAGACAGTTAATAATTTTTAATAACCGCTTACCAAAGCAATTAATAGTTAGCAATTATAAACTGTCAGCAGATGATTATAATTGCCCTATGAGCAACCCTACTAGTATAGCTTGTAGAGATACTTGTGCTTGAGCTACAATGCATGAGATATGCTACAATGCAATATAATGCTCACATTTGACCTATATTTAGTGAGGAAGTGCGGATTAAAATTTAAATTTAAAATTTCAACCCTCACTTTCATGTGATTGTCCATCTACCATGTCACTAAAAATAAGTCAAATGGACATTATATTGCACTTGAACATTTCTCACATCACATTGTCTTTAGGGTTGAGCAAATTATCGACTAACCGACTTTTGACCGACATCGACTAGATGGTTGTGGTAGGCGACATGATTTTTTTTTTTTTTTTTTTTTTGAATTTTTCATGGAATAAGTTTTTTAATTGAACCGAGTTCACCGATTGACTTTCGACCAACTTTACCAAAAAATTTGTCACTTTTTCACATACCGACTTCACCAACTTCAAACAACCACCAACTTTACTGATCTCCTTTTTGTTTGAAATGTGAAATAAAATAAAATTTTGCTAAATAAGTCGGTTAATTAATCGATTTATCGGTTTGAAATGCGAAAATTAAATTTTTTTACCAAACCGAACTGACGGATGCTCCCCTAATTGTCTTTGTACTTGAAGGCCGTTCGCCGGAACCAACCAAGATGAATCCCGCTGTGCTGGTTCTTAAAAGAAATCCAATGGACTTGGATTGATTCAGGTCAAGTGGATCCCACCAATCAGGTCGTATTGATAAAGGATCCTGATCGATCTAGGTCCACTATGACCAGTCACATGCTTCTGTCCCCGCACAACTATTACTTGCGTGTCACCTTCTCATTGAACACATGACGTGCTCGATCACAAACTATCAATACTCGACCGAAGCACCGCAAGAACAACTCCGTCATAAAATGAAATCACCAAGGGTAATATAGTCATGGAGGCACAAGTTATCGAAACGCTTTCTCGGAGCCTCATAACCAAAACCAAAAGGCCTGGTGCCTCCTTTCCCCTCTTCAAACATCACATGCGCTACACATATATCCCCTAGTTCTCTCTTGGTGGCTATCTCGTAATTTACATTCATTTCGATCCCAATCTCGTACTCCTTCCGATTCCCGGCGATCCGTTCTCTCTGGTGACTCTCCGTCCCTTGCTCCGACAGTCACCCACTGTTAGGGTTTCGCTCAGTGCGTGCGGTTCAACCCGCGAAAGTTTCGCAACTAGGGTTTCGGTTTCTGATGCGAGTGGTCGAGTTTGTTGAGAAGGTTTACGATCAGGGGTTCTAATCTCGGGTTTCATTTCTGAATATCGTTTGTGGAATCAGGCTAGGGTTTTGGATTTTCGATCTGAGAGCCAAATTTTGTTCGCGGATTTGAAACTAGGGTTTCAGTTTTGGTTCGGGAGGTTGCAATTAGGGTTCTCAGAGCATTTCAGTGATGCCGAGGAGTTCGCGTCATAAATCGAGCAAACACAGTTCGAGGGAAGCGAGGGAGTACTCGGACTCGGAGAAAGAGTTGAACTTAAAGGATCGGAAGGGCAAGGAGGAGAGTGGAGGTGGAGCTAGGGTTTCGAAGGAAAGCGAGAAGCGGAAGGTTGATTCCACGAAGGATGCCAAGGACCTGCACGGGTCTGGAAATGGGGACTATTCTGAAGAGCACGGCTCCTCAAAGCGGCGGAGGGAGCGAGCTGGTGACGGAGTGAGTGATCGGTGGAATGGCGGAGAGGACGATCGGACTGAGGTGTCGAAGAAGTTGAAGGAGTCGAAGGCTTCGAGTGAATTGAAGAGTGTTAGTAGCAGTAGGAGGAGAGAGGAGGGTGTAGGAATGTATGGTGAGGGTGAGGAGGGAAAGAAGAGTAGCGGGAAGCACCGGGATTCGGGTCGAAAGGAGGGTAAGGAAGGCGTTGTTGAAAGAGAGAAGAAGAGTAAAGAAGTGAAAAGTGAGAGGTCGGTCATTGATAATGACGAACATCGCGAGACAAAGAAGACAGTCGAAAATACTGGTAAGGTAACTGGTTGGTTTGCTAGTTAATGTGAATTTATTTGTATATAGTGATCACATTGTTGTCTTACGCTTCCGTTGGTATGATTGATGGTAGATATTAGCGTGTTATAACATTAGGTCATGGCTAGCATATGTGGTAGACAGTATTGAAACTAAAAAATTGAGGTTGTTTGAGTGAGGATCTCTAGTATCAGAAGCACAAAAGAATAGGGGATTTTGATCCAAATCCGTTTTGGATGAACTTTGTGCCATTTCAGTAGCTGAGGAGCTCAATTGTGTTAGCTTTGTTTTGTTTGCTTGAAATTTGATGGCCTTTCCGGTATCCATTTTCTACATTTGATATCATTCTGATGATATTACTTATAAGCTTGCTGTTATGATCCTGCAACTTTTTCTGTTGCGAGGTATCTAAGTTAATCATAAGGTTATTTCTTCATGTTCTGCACAATGAAAGGTCATTAATATTGTTAGCATGCGTTGAAGATAAAATATTTAGTTATTTTGATTCTTTTATAGATGGCATCTCTAAAATGCTAAGGAGACCATTGTTTTGTACTTAGATCTCATTATAATGTTATTACAGTATGGGATCTGATATGATAATAGCCAAGGTTGTTTACCTCTCACAATGCTAGATTTAGTGCTTACATCTTTCTTCTATTCTGCTGCTTTTGTTAAATGTGGTTATTGTTATTTTGGAACAATTCCTAGATATTGATAATGACCGGGGTTTTGTGTGTTTCACAATGTTAAAATTAGTGATCTAGACAGTTCTTATATCTTTTCTTTGACCTTCCCTATTGTTGAATGCCATAATTTGATAGAAATTGAAGAGAATTGGAATACTAAATGCACATTGACAGTCCAGTATGATTGGGAAACACTTGAAGGTTATGCATATCAACAATGACAGAACTGAAACTGACGGTAGAACAAAACTATATTTAGTCAGCAATCATGAGCTACCACTTTACTAACATTTACAGGGACTCTATTGCCTTTATTGTTTAGGTGTATCCATCTTTTTTATTTTTAATGTATTTATATTTTACAAAGATAAGTAACATAGAGGACAGAATGGTTGATGATTTTTCTGAAAAGATGAAAGAATTGAAACTGATAGGAAAAATAAATGATACTAGATTTTTTGTTGAAAGCTCCATTAGGCTGTTACAAATGGTTTATTAGTGGATTGAGGTGCGATTGTTCTTCTACTTACCCTTGAAATCAAATGATTGTTCTCATAGTTATAACTAGATAAACGTTGAGTATTTTTTCTTCTGACCTTTCAATCTGAAACAAGATGTTAGAGTTCTACAAATGGATCACAGTTTCCAGTTAGCAGCATCACTTTACTGAGTGTCTTAGATTGCACGTATCTATGCTCCAGAAGGTACCTGAGGGAACTCACAATATATATAATGTTACTAATCTATTATAGTTGCTGTCAGAGCTGTTATGCAGGTCAAATTCATGTAATTGTGTGATTGAATACCATGTTCAATTCAATCCTAGCGGTTTTAAAAAAAGATTGAAGCCTTCTTTTCCAGGGGTAAAGAAAAATGTTAGTTTCTTTTTTTCCTTGAGCCTGCCAGACTTTCTTCTCCAGAATATATGGGATTTGGAAATAAAGTTAGATGAAGGAAGAAAAAACTCTAAAAATAAATTTTCTTCTTTTTGCTCTCCATTTTCTCTTTTTAACCAAAAGTATGGAATAATACCATCTTTTGTTCTTTTCTTTTATATTCACTCAATTATCTCTTGCAAGTATGAATCAAACAGAGTGATAGAGTTTAGTTTTCTTTTCTTTTTCTCTTTTATTTTTCCTTTGTTCCCCAACCTCTCAAGATATGCCACATTTTTATGCTTGAATTAAAAAAGAAAAAAAGAAAAAGGAATGGTGTAAACTTGTTGCTTTCAAATTAATCCTCATATCTCATACGAAAAGATATTTTATTCTTGTACCATATTCATTTTACTCAAGTAAGCTTTTATCTTAACTTTTTGGGATGGACTACACGTATCATTGATTCCAATTGTTCTATTTAGTCAAATTCTTTGTTAAGTCTTTGGCAATGATGTCTTCTCTCCCTGTCTCCATCCACATATTTTTGGGCCTTCCTCTGTTCCCTTTGGTACCTTGGACTTTACTGCAGTAACAGAAGAAGAAGCAGCTGATGCAAGACTACTTTTGGGTACTCATCAAATTAACAAGGATGCAAATTTTTTAGAGAATCTTCTGTAATAAATATGCTTAAAAAGTTAAAGTCTGCATTTTGAGATGTGCTATAGTTCATATATGTGCTTTAAGTGGAGTGCTGATAAAGCTGTTTCTTTCATATCTTATGAAGTCCATTTTTGCTGTGGAATCTACTGCACTCCAAGTAATACCAAATGTCCAGTCAGAATTGGTGACTCATTTATTTTGGGTGAAGTGCGGCCACGTGGCCGATTTTTTCACGATGAAGATTTTGTAGTTTACCTGGCGGGGCAGCTCCACAACATATGCTATTAATTATTGAATACTGTTTTAGGGGTAAATTGGAAAAAGTGCCATGTCATAAGACATGTATTACTTTGGGTGAAAATTCTCTGAGTTGGAAATTTTTAATTGGTTTGCTTGACACGGCAATGACACTACTTTAAGTGAAGCTGCCACATTAAATAAACCAAATATTTTCCAAACCTTTTCTAATTTGGCAAATATTTAGTTTTACTTGACGTGGCAGCTTCACTATCTTTTGGTGACAACAGATATCTTGGATTTTATGGATGGTTTTAATTATCTTTGAGATGCTGCATATGGCTTCTGTTCATTTAATTTGCAATTCTTCTCTCTCTCTCTCTCTCTCTCTCTCTCTCCATGAGATTACTTTGTTTTCCTTTGATGAATTGGACTTTGTAATTTTTATACCATCTTGTGTGGACTTTTAGCTATACACATTCAGGATGCTAAGCAGTTGTATATTGAGTTTCCAGTGAAACTTCTACTAAACTTGATTAATAGTTACTTATCAAAAAAAAAAAAAAAATGTAGTGAAACCTTTAAATTACATTGAATCCTTGGGGATTCTGGATATGGATAAATTGCAAGTATTTTTAATAAGAAAATGTGTGTTCTCGCTTTGTCTCTCTCAGGAAAACCATGGATGCTCTGTGGTGGGAGATGATTGGGTGTTGTAATGCTAATGGGTGTACCTTCAGTAAACATTTTTAGCCTTGTGTAACTTGGGATTTGTAGAGAGGTCTTGTTTTTCCAGATATTGTAAAGTAACCTGTTTGGTTTCATTTCAGGCGTGAGTGCTAGGATGATATAATATCAATATTCCGCATTCTATTCATATATGGCTAATTTCTAATGCGCTGCTCACCCAATTTTGCCATTATCTTTCATGTAATTGCGATAGTATTTCCTATAGAAAGTTGTATTAGTTACAAGTCCTCACTCCTTTTATTTAGGTTTTTTCTTTTTTGTTCTTGGTAAATTTAGATGCTGCTTACTGACCATTCCTTTGCCTGTGTTTGATGCCTATCTGATTTGGGTGTACTAATAGAAAGGCTGACGCTATCCTGCCTCTTTCTATATGACAGATTTTGAATTGTATGGTTTTTATAGCATTGATTTATTGCCAACAGCATGCTTCAAGAGCACAAATGATCACCTATACATTAGCTTTGGTAACATTTACTCTTCCACCTTAATCTCTAATGTTTGGGATGAAAGAACAATTTGTATAAGTCTACTTGATGCTCGATCATAATCTGTGGCTGTTCATCATAGCATTATACTTTCTTTTTCTTTTTTCTGAAGATGTAATGGTTGATGAACACTATATATAATATTTTTGATGATGAACATTCACTATTATGACATGAAGTGTCCAGTAGTCTAATGGAGCTTGGATAGTTGTTAGGCTTATTTGATGCATTGAAGTGATAATCTTTGCACTTCAATTATACCTTATGTACAAATACATTAGAGGCTATATACAGTGGGTCAAGCCATCCTTGAAGTGCATAAGAGCGTGAAAACTGATGACTTGTATTCTTAATACGTATTAGTTCTGGACAACCTGGAATACGATTTTGGATATAAAACTGAAATATGAAGTCACTGGTAAATGGAGTTATTGCCTAGACTTAGTTCTCCACTTTTCATTGGCTGAATTTAATGACTTGTCACAAGTTACTGGTGCTATTGAAGAACTGAAGAATTGAGGTTATACACTGTTTTTTTTTGGGAAGAGAGTTTTATAAGAAATTGTGTGTATAATGTATGCATTGTTTATTGTAACATGCTTGATCAATAAAGTTTCTTTGTAAGATATATATATATTTTTTTTCCTTTCAACTCATGCATCAACTGAACCGAGTATTTATTTGATTTGTGACCTAGTTCTCTGGCCCTTTTGTTCTTTCTATTCTTATTTTAGAAGACTTAACATGTTTCTTTAACGAGATATAAAGAATTTGTTTTATGTACTGATGTATGAAAACCATATAGATGATCTTAGTTTTTCTTTTTCCAACTCCAGTTAACATTTTCATCTGTCTTCCTGCAGATCTGAATGCTCAGGGTGAGTTGCGAAGTCCTGAACCAGAAAACCAGCTTGAGAGACGAACGAGGAAAAGAAGAGATGGTTCTGGTGATTTGGAAAAGCATCACGACGATGTTGGAGATGTTAATGATAGACGATTATCGTCTAGGGATGATATTCTCAAGGATGGAAGACAAAAGGATGAAAAGCGCAAGGATGAGAGATCAAAAGACAAGTACCGTGAAGAGATAGACAGAGACAACAAGCATCGTGATGACAAGCAAAGCGAGGAGCGCCTTGCAAAAGATCATACAAGCATCAGATCTGATGATAAGCGTGCAAGAGATGAAAAAGAGTCTACAGAAATACGACAAAGGAGAACCAAGGCTCAAGACAGTGACCGCAATCGAGAGCGTGATCGTGAGCGGGACCGGGATCGTGATCGCTGCCATGACCGTGATCGTGAACGGGATGGGGACCGTGGGCATGATCGCAGCCGTGATAATGACCGTGACAATGATCGTGACCGTGAACGGGATTGGGATTGGGACCGTGACCGAGATCGTGATCATGACCGTGGTCGGGATCGCTTTCGTGAGCGCGGGCGTGATAATGACCGGGAATATGATCGTGACCGTGAATATGACCGTGAACGAGACCGTGACCGAGATCTAGAACGTGACCATGATGGGTCACAACATGATGACCGTAGTGCTAGATACAAAGATAACAGGGGAAAGAAAAGATCTCCAGATGATCGCGATGATTCTAATGATAATAAAATTAGAGTTGTCAAAGCTCACTATCCTGAGATGGAAAAGAAATCTTTGAGCGGCAGTAAAGTTGAATCAGACGCTGATAGGGGGAGATCTCAATCACGTCAAGCTCATCTAGACACTCCTACTAGTAGCAACAGACGGAGAACTTCCCCCAGCTCCACTTCACATGCTGGCATAGATGAGTACAGGTAATTATTTTACTTCCACTCCATTCAGTTGGTAATCTGGTTAGAATTAGAATATTTTATTTGTAAATTATCTTTGGATTGTCTTTGCTCTGATATCTTGAATGTTGATTTTATAGGTGTTTTGGTCACCTTGTTTGTCAATTTTAGGCTACTGTTCAACATATGTGAAACATTGTTGGAATCTGTTAAAACTTACTTTGGTTAGCATGCTGAAATGAACTATAGCAGCCTCTTTTATTTTTTCATCATATTGGAAATGATGCCTTTTCCTGTTGCGTATACATTCATTTTCCTAGCAAACGATCTTTTGTATGCTGGTGTTAAACTATTTTGATAGTAAGTCCTTGGTTAAATTTGGTAGGTTTATGAACAGCTATCTTTATGTTGATAGAGATGAGAAACTAGCTGTACATGTGATACTTTTGGGACAAATTCTGTTGTTGCTTGATCTATTCAATTGCGACCTTATAATGCAATCACATTCTTGCATCAATGTCTTATAATTTTTAATTCTTCCTTTTAATACTTATCAAAAAAAAATTCTTCCTTTTAATAACAGAAGGAACTGATACAAGCATTCTCCTTCGATCCATGTGTTGCAATTTATCTTATACAACTGCCCAATGTAATGAACTTGTGGGATTAATTTCAGAAGGTGGACCAATACAGTAGAATCACTAAGACCTGGATTGGTTGATGACTTTTGAAACATGGCATGCGATCAACAATATCACTTGTTTAAATTCTCATTTTTGTGTTCTAATATATCTGTATGTCTTATCTGAAATCGAATATAGGGAACTTGAATGCATGTGCTTTATTTTAAAACGCCAATGAGAATTTTATTGGTAGGTGATGTGAACCATATATTCTTGTGAAGCATAATATGTGGATTTCAGTAATAACAATGTCTTACTTTTCTCCCATTATAGGCATTTAAATCTGGATGATTTGAAGTACAGGGATAAGTCTGAACAGAGGTCCAAAGCAATTTCTTCGAGAGAGGTAAATGTTTTATCTGGAGTGACAGAGAAAGGTGCGAAGTACAGATCCATGGAGAAGCCTGTCAAAATGGACGACGGCCATTTAGGGGAGCTGTCAACTGAAAGGTCTTCAAGTTCTAAGGCTTCACCCAGGGGCTTGGTGGAAAGATCTCCTTCATCAACAAGTATTGACCGTAGGTATCTGAATAGAACTGGTGTTAGGCGGAGTCTTGATATCGAAGAAACAGGACGGAGGAACAGTGATGCTAGAGATTTTTCTACTGCTGAGGATAGGTTGTATCGGGACTTTCCACAAGAAAAGCCTCTATTGGATGAGTCTTCCCAGGCAGATTCAGCTTATTACAATAGAACTAGTCAGAGCAATGCATCTTTGATTCCTCCACCTTCTTTCAGAGCTGGAGTGGACAGCCCTACTTTGGCGGGGTCATTGGAAGAAGATAGTAGACTTAACTCCACTGCCCGTTATAAGAGGGGTAGTGATACTGGATTGGGAAGAGGGCATGGAAATGCTTGGAGGGGCGTCCCAAATTGGAATTCATCAGTTCCTAATGGCTTCATTCCTTTCCAACATGGACCTCATCATGGAAGTTTTCAGGCAATGATTCCGCAGTTTCCATCCCAACCTATGTTTGGTGTTAGACCTGCTATGGAAATGAACCACTCTGGGATTCATTATCACATCCCTGAAGCTGACAGGTTCTCCAGTCACTTGCGCCCAGTTGGCTGGCAGAGCATGATGGATGGTTCAGGCCCTCCTCACTTGCATGGATGGGATGGAAGTAACGGTTCAGTCCCTCCCCACATGTATGGGGGGCCTGAATGGGAACAGAAGAGGCATTCAATGAATGGTAGGGGATGGGAATCCAATGCTGACTTGTGGAAAGGACAAGATGGTGATTTGAAAAGGGACTTGCCTTCCCCATCCCACAAAGATGATTATCCAGAGCAGGCCCCAGCAGATGATGCTTTGGCTATGAAGGCAGGTCAGAGGTCTCATACTGAAGATAACCATCATGAGGTTCAGGCAAAAACCGCTGAAATAAGTTCCACTGGCACATCTCCAGCAAAAGAAGCTTCTGACTCTTTGCCTAAACCTGCCCATGAGGAGGCAGCTGATCATACTGCATTATCAAGTGATGATGTTTCTTATTTCAGTCGTTTTTATCTTTCTAAGCTTGATATTTCGGCAGAACTTGCACATCCTGAGTTGTATAATCAATGTATAAGCTTACTGAATATTGAAGAAAGCACAACTATGGATGAAGACGCCACTATGGATGTACTTTTGGAGGTAGAGAATCTTGACAGAAGTCTGCTGCTTGCTTTGCAAATTTCTGGTCTTATTGATAACTGTTGCATCTACTTTTGTAATGTAACAGGATGGAGAAAGAGCCACTCTGAAATATTCCAATAACCTTTCGAGCCACTCATTTTTTCCTGCCATAAAGGATTCTGTTTTTCAGGTAAATTTTATTGTGGACGAATGTACTAAAAAAAATTTACTCATTTATATTTTGTTCTTATGCATTTTTAGTAGCCTCTTCTCATAATTGTTAGTATTTAGTAGCATGTATCTGAGGGTTTGAAGTGGTAGTTGTAGCATGTATCTGAGGGTTTGAAGTGGTAGACAAGATGCACACTCCTAAGCCGATGTCATTAAAGCCTTTATAACCACAAGATAATTCTTTAGTTTAAGTGTGTTTGGCCCCACAATTTTGCAAGCCATACAAGAGTTTTTATAAAATCGTGGAAATTTTACCGTTTGGGCATGCGTTTGAAAAAATTAGCAGTGTAAAAACTTGGAAAAATTCATGATTGCCAAGCTGTATTCAAGGTTTTTTTTGTTTAAAACTCAATTTTATAGGATAAACAACGATTTTAGAGGCTAAACCGTAATTTTGCTAAATGCTTAACTGGGTTTTTAAAATTGTGTTTTCATTAATTGTATTTTGCAGTTGCTATTTTTTCAAACCATACATTTTGAAACCATTAACCCAATGCACACCACAATTCATAATGAGTGCGTGTCTATATATTGGCAAGCTTATGTTGTTTGATCCTTAATTTACTTCTCCGTTTCTTCTAACTTAATGGGAAGCTGTATGTATATATATCATATTTGTGAACTAAGCTGGACCAGTTTAATTTTTCTATGTATGGTTTCTATGAAAGTACTGGATTTTAAATCTGTATACTGACTTTACTTTTTGTTCCTATTCGTGAGTGGTTAAATGAGTGGAAGTAAATTGACTGGGTGTGTGTTTTGCGGTTGGGTTGGAGTGCCATTTTTTGAGCTGTTTAACTGTATTCTGGAAGACAAATTTACTGTCAATGGAAGTATTTGACAAAACTCATTTTTGCTGTCATCATTATACCAAATCTGGTGTACGATAGTCGGACTGTATGGACAATGTTGATTAGTTTATCGAAATTGGTAATATTGCATGGAACTTTAAATGTATTAAGCATTGATTTTAGATTTCATGTGTGTTGACAAGTTGCTTTCTCGCTTGCAGAGAGCCATGGACATCTACAAGAAGCAGAGGGTGGATATAGTAGGATTGCTGTCAGTTGCTGGACGAACATTGGACATAATTTCAGCATCAAACAAGGTGACAGTGGAAGAGCAAGCCCCCATCTGCGATATGGAGAAGGCAGAGGAGCCAATCCCAATTTTGAATGCAGAAATGCCAAGTGAGCCCATAGCAACTTTAGATCAGAAGAACGTGGAAGCAACTGCTCTCATGCAGGAAAATATGGAGGAGCAAGTTTCGACCCCCACTCAGGAGGCACAGAATCACGTTTGTACCCCCACTCAGGAAGTATTGCTGGTAGCTTCTTGTGGTGAGACAGGAGATCCGGTGCCAGCTTCCAGTGGGAAGAAGGATGGGATGGCCTCAGAACATGTGAATACGGAGGTTGCAGATGGGGATTGTCTGCCGACAGTTGATAATGAATCACAGATGACCGCAACTTTCTCTATGGATGGCGGCAACATCAACGGGCTTGGCAAGACCGACGGCAATAGCTCTGCCTATTATGCAGAGGAAAGGCTTTCTAGTGATGCATCAAATGGCCCTAAATTTTTTCCGGGTGGTTCTCCCAGGGCTTGTGAGGCTTTGATGTCTGGGTCAAATGAGTCTGAGTCGGTAATTTTAAGTCGGATACATCATTCTCCTGAAAGTACACATTGAGACAATTTCTATAACTCTGTTTTTTTATTGCATTTTTGGTTTTAAGGTAATTTTGCTCTTCATATTTTTGTTGCTTGTCTTCAGTAAGGAAATAAAAAGGAAATCTCCTCTTTGGGTCCACCGACAAGGGGTCAGGTCCCACATCATTTTGTTCCTTTTCCTTTCTTATTCTCTAAAGCGGGTTGCGTCTCCGCTGGATTTTTGTGCTCGATGGTCCTCCATTGACGCCCATCCTTAAGAAGATCAGGTATCTGCGTTCTCCTTAGTTCAGTTGTCTTTCTCTGTTTTTTCTGAGAATTTTGGTTGAAAGGGGTAAATACTATACACACGCCCACACCTGAATTTGTCTTCCACCGTCATTCCCGTTTCTTTTTCTGCCGCCGAGTTTTTGTTTTCGGGGGTAACTTCCCTATCAACCTAAAATTAAAATGGACAGAGTTTTCTTTTTAAATTGGGTTGGAAGGATTTTTTTAATCTAATTTATAAAAGTGATGTGCTCATTTTTTTAATAACATGTGAGATGCATATGAGTTTTTAATAAAATTTATTTTAATATTGTCCTTGTTATTAAAAAAATATGTGCATCTCACATGTTATGAGACACGTCAATTTTATAAACTAGGTTGAAAGGAAATTCTTCTGACCTAATTTGGAAGAAAATTTTGTCCAATTAAAACCTTAAACCGTGGGAAAGAAACCCGTGGCCAAGGATTTTTTTTTTTTTTTTTTTTTAAATAAAAATCTGAAGGTATATTTGTATTTTTCACAGAAATTGTCAGGGTATAATGGATATTTTACTCATTTTCCGTTCGATTTAGCAGAAATTTATAATAGGAGGAGGCTAAGTGAATGTGTTGGGTAGTTTAGGGGTCAATTGCTTCTTTTTTCTTTTTCTTTTTTTAATTAAAAAAGGTTTTGGGGAATATTGCAATTTGAGTGAAAGTTTGAGGTGGTAAATGTAATTTTCCTTAATTTTCTTTGGTAGCTTATAGGGAAAAAGATTATTGCAATGCACAATAAAAACAACATAGGCTGAAATTTAGCTAAAATCACTAGGAGCGTGAAAATCTTAAGATTGTTGGACTCATGAGCTTGCCCCGCTTCCTGTTTGTATATAGGTGGAAATATTTAATTTCCATGTATATGACCTACAAATGTCGGTAGGTTGTGAGTTGCTGGAGTCGGATAGATTATAAATTTTTTAGTTAATGCATGCACGCAAGAAATTTAGGAAACACCGGTAACTTGCTTGTCATGTCTATCACGGACTTCGTAGTAAGAATTTTGGTGGACTTGCTTATAAGCTGGGATTATGGTGTTTGGTTGTGCCTTAATTGCAACGTATATTGGGGCTAATAGACGTGAAAGTCTAACATGAACATAATATGAAATTGATGAATAAGGGTTGAGGGGTTTGAATCATTTAAATGAATTTTTTAGTTAATGCATGCGCGCAAGAAATTTAGGAAACATCGGTAACCCGCTTGTCTTGTCTATCATGGACTTTGTGGTAAGAATTTTGGTGGGCTTGCTTATAAGCTGGGATCATGGTGTTTGGTCGTGCCTTAATTGCAACGTGTATTGGGGCTAATCGACGTGAAAGTCTAACATGAACATAATATGAAATTGATGAATAAGGGTTGAGGGGTCTGAATCGTTTAAATGAATTTTTTAGTTAATGTATGCACGCAAGAAATTTAGGAAACATCGGTAACCTGCTTGTCTTGTCTATCACGAACTTCGTGGTAAGAATTTTGGTGGGCTTGCTTATAAGCTGGGATCATGGTGTCTGGTGTCTGGTCGTGCCTTAATTGCAACGTGTATTGGGGCTAATAGACGTGAAAGTCTAACATGAACATAATATGAAATTGATGAATAAGGGTTGAGGGGTTTGAATCGTTTAATTAAATAGATCGGATTAAAAGCTAACATTTATAGTGTAATATTGTCTCGACATGATTTGAACTCGAAGCATCCGATGTGTGGCATTAGGGCTAATAATGTTTTACATTACTCGTGGGTTCAATACAAATTCAACATGAAGTTTGGGGGTTATGGTTGAAGGGTATGACTTGTTTAATTACATGAGTATATTCGTGCCTCGATATGATACAAATTCGATATGTGAACACGAATTGTCATCCTCAACATGTATCACGACGCTTTCTGAAGTTATGGTGTTGGCAACTTTGCCCAAGGAAAAAGAGACTCGATATTCAAAATTCTTCTAGCGGAATAATTTGGATCACTCAAAAAAGGAAAGAATTGAAATGCTTGTTTTACTGGTCCCTTGAATTTCTATGCCTCGTTCATTGGGTAAAATTGGAACATATCTGTTGGGATATCCGATTAATTTTGTATTTGGACATCTTATCGGAGTTCTTTGTCCATCAAAAAAGGCAAAAAAAAGAAAGAAAAAAAAAGGGCTGATATTTTTGGCATGGATCTTCTCCTAATAAACATTAAACGATAGCAGTAGTAATATTCAAATAAGAAAGAAAAGAGTAAAAAACAAAAGCCAAAAACTAGTAATCTACTAATCTCAATGGGCTTGAGGCAGAGGAGTTGATCCCATATCAATATGTGCACTTGGGCTATCTATTACTTGCACCATCTTCTGCCATCCGCCTTACTCTCTCTTCTGCTCGTCGGCTGGTGCCTGGATCTTCTCCGCCGGGGTCCCATCCATTGCCTTGATACACTTGTGCAGGTCTGGTCGTGTCGGGACGGACCCAGGTAGAAGAATTGGGGGTTTGACGGAATTAAAAACAAAATTACAGCCAATTTTTTTTTTTTTGGAGTTGGGGGGGGGGTGGGGGGGGGGACCATGGCCCCAGCCAGTCCCCCTCCAAATCCGTCTGTCACTGCCAGCCAGAGACATTGAAGGCGGTGCATAGTGGATGATGTTTTCGGTGCTTAGTAAATTTAATTTTGTTTAATTTGTTGCTTACTTTGGTTTATGTTTTTCTTCTTCTTGTAGGAATTTAAGTTTGTAACTGTTTGGTTCTTGGTTTCTGAATGTACACCAAAAAAAAAAAAAAATCATCCGTTGGTGTTTTTGGTTTGGATCCCCTCCAAAATTTGGTTGATTATAGAAACTTCATTAATCACGCATAATCTCATTTGGAGATTAAAGCACAAAGTCTTGAGTACTCTATCCATAAACTCCTTACATCTTTTGTTAATCGCATGCTATATATCTACAGAACGATTCAGCAAAAATACTAGTAATATTCAAATCAGGAAGAAGGGAATCAAATTAGAAGCCAAAACACTTATAATTAATTAATTATCTTCATGGGCTCGAGACTGATGAGTAGTTTCCATATGTGAAAAAATATATAAGTTTATATATGAGAAAGTGTAGAAGCAGGCCTTTAGGACTACATCTTTACTATATATGCATATAATGTATTACAATGAGCTATATTGATAAAACAATTAAGGAACCGTGAAAAAGAAAACCTAATAGTACTTGCATATTCTTCGGTACTGCTTCACTGGCTCTCACTACACCCCCACTCCTTCTCCATCTCTTCCATGGCTGCTACTTCCAGCTCCCTCGTTGCCACCACATCTACTAACCACAACGAGAGCCAGGCAGAGTTTTTGTTCATTGTCAATCCGAAAAGACCAAACTTGGACCACATCCTTCGGCCCGAGTCCATTCTCTTGGGAAACCTCGTTCCAATTAGTCCTCAACACGTATGTTGAGCATATTTTCCCCGACTCTTTGGGCATGTCCCATTGCCTCAAAATCATATTGTTCACCTTATGTGAGGGCTCCATGAATGGAACTTTTATTTCATTCTGTTGTGCGAGATATTCTCTCTCATCATCTCTCAAAAAATCCCCCTTGATCTGTCTTAACGGTATGGATAACCGGCAGTTGTTTTTCTTTAGATCAGTGTTGTAGAGGCGTTTTTGTATAACCAAAACCAGTTGCCTTCCGCCCATTGCTTCGATACGATTCTTGAATTCCTCAGGCAACTCCGGTGGTGGGTTTGGAAGGGTTGGCATGTCCGGTGCCTTCGACCTCTTCGATCCCGTTTTGGGTTTTTCTTCCTTCTTTTTAGACTTCTTTTGCTTTTGGAAACTGCTCTCACCACGGCTTCGCTTCAAGCCTTTTTGTTCTTGTTCATATATGTCAGCAGCAACCTCAGCAGCCAGTAATAACATACCAAAGGCGGACAAGGTTGGATCAACAACCTTATTCTTGAAATCTTTGGTGTTCAGGAGCCTCATTCTTCTTCTTTTTCTCTAGTGCTTCAGAGACACAAACAACGAGTACTGCTTTATTGAGAAATATGTGTGACCAACAAAGAAACTTACCCACATCGAAAATCAAATGGAGCACCCCCTATTTATAGCGGCATTCGGGTCACCGTGGGAAGTACTCGGGTCACCGTGGGAAGTAATCCCGTCATGGCTTCAACTGCAAGCCATGCATGCGTTCCTCCCAACTGCAGCTGCAAATTGCAATGACGGGGGGTCACCGTGGAAACTACAAA
The DNA here is from genome assembly GCA_013348765.1 of Carpinus viminea. Lineage (NCBI taxonomy): Eukaryota > Viridiplantae > Streptophyta > Magnoliopsida > Fagales > Betulaceae > Carpinus > Carpinus viminea. The sequence continues at coordinate 1,624,130 of CP054673.1, forward strand.
CTAGTTGGTTAGAAATTTCTTACAAAAGTAATTAGGAGCACAATTAATTTTACAATAGGATGGGGGTGCTTGTGATAATAAAATTATCACAACTTCGACTTACCCACACCTGACTTTGTCTTCGACCATCATTCCCGTTTCTTTTTCTGCCTACGAGTTTTTGTTTTCGAGGGATAACTTCCCAATCAACCTAAAATTAAAACGGACTAAGTTTTTCTCTAAATTAAGTTGGAGTAATTTTCTTTAACTTAATCTATAAAAGTGATGTGTCTATTTTTAGTGTTTAATAAAATTTATTCTAACATTGTCCTTACTATTAAAAAAAATATGTATCTTACATGTTATGAGATACGTGTTAATTTTATAAACTAAGTTGAAGAAATTTATTTTAACCTTATTCGGAGGAAAACTTTGTCTCACGTGTTATGGGACACATGTTAATTTTATAAACTAGGTTAAAGAAAATTTCTCTAACCTAATTTGGAGAAAAATTTTGTCCAATTAAAACCCTAAATTGTGAAAAAGAAACCCATGGCCAAGGATTTTTTTTTTTTTTTTTTAAGAAATAAAAATCTAAAGGCATATATATTTGTATTTTCACATAAATTGTCAGGGTATAATGGATATTTTACTCATTTTCCGTTCGATTTAGCATAAATTTCTAATGAAAGGAGGCTAAGTGAATGTGTTGGGTAGTTTAGGGGTCAATTGCCTTTTTTTTATTTTTTATTTTTTTATTTTTTTTTATAATTAAAAAAGAAAAAGAAAAAAGTTTTGGGAAATATTGCAATTTGAGTGAAAGTTTGAGGTGGCAAATGTAATTTTGCTTAATTTTCTTTGGTAGCTTATGGGGAAAAAGATTATTGCAATGCACAACAAAAACAACATAGGCCGAAATTTTGCTAAAATCACAAGGAGCGTGATTTTAATTTCCATGGGCTGGCCCTGCTTCCTGTTTGTGATATAGGTGGAAATATTTAATTTCCATGTATATGACCTACAAATTGTCGGTAGGTTGTGAGTTGCTGGAGTCGGATAGATTTTAAATTTTTTAGTTAATGCATGCAGGCAAGAAATTTAGGAAACATCTCGGTAACCTGCTTGTCTTGTCTATCACAAACTTCGTGGTAAGAATTTTGGTGGGCTTGCTTATGAACCGGGATCATGGTGTCTGGTCGTGCTTTAATTGCAAGCTAATAGACGTGAAAGTTAACATGAACATAATATGAAATTGATGGATCATGATTGAGGGGTTTGAATCATTTAATTAAATAAGCACAGTTAAAATTTGACATATATAGTGTTATATCTATGTCTCGACATAATCTGAACTCGAAGCATCTAATGTGTGGCATTAGGGCTAATAATGTTTTACACTACTTGTGGGAATTCAACATGAAGTTTGCAGGTTATGGTTGAAGGGTCTGACTTGTTTAATTAAATGAGTATACTCGTATCTCGATGTGATACAGATTTGTTATGTGAATGTGAATTGTCATCCTCAACATATATCACGACGCTCTCTACAGTTACGGTGATGGCAACTTTGCCCAAGGAAAAAGAGACTGGATATTCAAATTCATTTAGCGGAATAATTTGGATCACTCAAAAAAGAAAAAAATTGAAATGCTTGTTTTACTGGTCCCTTGAATTTCTATGCCTCGTTCATTGGGTAAAATTGGATCATATCTGTTGGGATATCCGACTAATTTTGTATTTGGACATCTTATGGGAGTCGTGGATCTACGCATTTGGTTCTTTGTGCATCAAAAAAAAAAAAAAAAGGATGTAGGTATGGATCTTCTTCTAATAAACATTAAACGAAAGTAGTAGTAATATTCAAATAAGAAAGAAAAGAGTAAAAAACAAAAGCCAAAAACTAGTAATCTACTAATCTCAATGGGCTTGAGGCTGAGGAGTTGATCCCATATCAATATTTGCACTTGGGCAATCTATTACTTGCACCATCTCCTTCCACCCGCCTACTCTCTCTTCTGCTCGTCGGCTGGTGCTTGGATCTTCTCCGCTGCCCCAGGGCTCGATGAATTGCACTATATCAATGGATTTTGTTATGCAAAATCTTCTCTCTCAAAAAACCCTTGTTGATCTAACTAATTGTGCGAGTACTTTTGTTTGTCCATAGTTCTGTGTCATAGAGCGCTTTTTGTATGACCATGTCCACTTGGGGTCCCATCCATTGCCTTGATACACTTGTGCAGCTCTGGTCGTGCCAGCCGGAGACATTGAAGGTGGTGCATAGCGGAAGATGTTTTCGGTGCTCAGTAAATTTAAATTTGTTTAATTTGTTGCTTACTTTGGTTTATGTTTTTCTTCTTCTTGTGGGAATTTAAGTTTGTAATTGTTTGGTTCTTGGTTTCTGAATATACACCAAAAGGGCAAAAAAAAAAAAAAAAATTCATCCGTTGGTGTTTTTGGTTTGGATCCCCTCCAAAATTTAATTGGTTGATTATAGAAACTTCATTAATCATGCATAATCTCATTTGGAGATCAAAGCACAAAGTCTGAGTACTCTATCCATAAACTCCTTACATCTTTTGTTAATCGAATGCTATATATCTACAAAACGATTCAGCAAAAATACTAGTAATATTCAAATCAGGAAGAAAGGAATCAAATTAGAAGCCAAAACACTAGTAATTAATTAATTATCTTCATGGGCTTCGAGACTGATGAATAGATTCCATATGTGAAAAAATATATAATTTTATATATGAGAGTGTAGAAGCAGGCCTTTAGGACTAAATCTTTACTATATATATATATATAATGTATTACAATGGGCTATATTGATAAAAGAATTAAGGAACCGTGAAAAAGAAAACCTAATAGTACTTTGCATATTCTTCGGTACTGCTTCACTGGCTCTCACTACACCCCCACTCCTTCTCCATCTCTTCCATGGCTGCTACTTTCAGCTCCCTCGTTGCCACCACATCTACTAACCACGACGAGAGCCAGGCAGAGTTTTTGTTCATTGTCAATCCGAAAAGACCAAACTTGGACCACATCCTTCGGCCCGAGTCCATTCTCTTGGGAAACCTCGTTCCAATTAGTCCTCAACACGTATGTTGAGCATATTTTCCCCGACTCTTTGGGCATGTCCCATTGCCTCAAAATCATATTGTTCACCTTATGTGAGGGCTCCATGAATGGAACTTTCATTTCATTCTGTTGTGCGAGATATTCTCTCTCATCATCTCTCAAAAAATCCCCCTTGATCTGTCTTAACGGTATGGATAACCGGCTGTTGTTTTTCTTTAGATCAGTGTTGTAGAGGGGTTTTTGTATAACCAAAACCAGTTGCCTTCCGCCCATTGCTTCGATACGATTCTTGAATTCCTCAGGCAACTCCGGTGGTGGGTTTGGAAGGGTTGGCATGTCCGGTGCCTTCGACCTCTTCGATCCCGTTTTGGGTTTTTCTTCCTTCTTTTTAGACTTCTTTTGCTTTTGGAAACTGCTCTCACCACGGCTTCGCTTCAAGCCTTTTTGTTCTTGTTCATATATGTCAGCAGCAACCTCAGCAGCCAGTAATAACATACCAAAGGCGGACAAGGTTGGATCAACAACCTTATTCTTGAAATCTTTGGTGTTCAAGAGCCTCATTCTTCTTCTTTTTCTCTAGTGCTTCAGAGACGCAAACAACGAGTACTGCTTTATTGAGAAATATGTGTGACCAATAGAGAAACTTTCCCACATCGAAAATCAAATGGAGCACCCCCTATTTATAGTGGCATTCGGGTCACCGTGGGAAGTACTCGGGTCACCGTGGGAAGGAATCCCGTCATGGCTTCAACTGCAAGCCATGCATGCGTTCCTCCCAACTGCAGCTGCAAATTTCAATGACGGGGGGTCACCGTGGAAACTACAAACTAGTTGGTTAGAAATTTCTTACAAAGGTAATTAGGAGCACAATTTCCTAACCCCCGAGGGAAGAGACTAAAAGGCAAAATAAAAATAAAGAAAATAAGAATAATTAATAATAACAAGAAGACATATTAAAACGGGATTACAAATGAAAACGTACTTAATTATCAAAATCAAATATATTCTGGATATTAGCATATACTCTTTCCTCAATAAATTAATTTGTGCAATATAACTTATTGTTTTCATTATGTCATATATAGTGCTACTTAATTTATTAGCTAGTGATAATTAGTGTTTTGGCTGTGATAATAAGTAGCATTTAGTAACATTGATGCCTGCGTACGTAGGTGACATAACTATATGATAAATATCGGATATCCTAATCATTAATCTTCTAATCGGAATTTGTGAGTTTGGCCTTCAACTGATATCATTTGAAGCTTATGCAGGCAAAAACTACGTACACAATTCCTTCTGCTTCTCCTTGTTGTCACAAGTTAATTTGGATCTTTTCACCTAATAATTGAGACATGCTTCGCTTAATTAGTTATCTTTACTAAATGATACATAGCTAATTATTGTGGGCTACACTTCAATTTCTGAAACTTGGTCAATAATAGAAGTTCTAAAACTAGTAATTATTTCACTGTTGCATGCATGCATGCCTTTTCTGATCATTTTTCTCAACCGCGCTCAATCAGTTTGCTTTTCCTTCCATTAATAGTCATCTCATGATTGATCTCAGTCTCAGGGAAAAAGGTGGAGAAATATCAAGGAAAGGAGCATTCCGGCCACCTCCTATTTAAAGTATTTTGTGGAGTCTGAGACTTTGAATGGTCAATCAATTACCTTCCCATGACGTAGCATCGATCTTCCCGATGAAGGCAGGTGTAATTGAACAAGCATCCACGCCCAAAAGGTGCCCAACATAGGTCTTCCTCGAAAAAACCACGGTGACTATATAAGGTAAACAAAGTAGACACGAAAAGAAAAAAAAAAGCACCTAATATGTAATACGCTACCCGTTACCTTAAACCCTAGCTTAGTCTACAGGTTAGCTTAGTAACATAAATCAAAGCCACATAAATAAGCAATACGTACCTGAAGTTAATCACTTCATTGGACAACTTATTATTGGGTCCAAAAAGTGTTTCTTTGGCCATTTCTTTTCAATTTCTTAAAGCCTTCCCACTATTAACTTTAAAAGCAAGACATTGTCTGCAAGCAAGGAGATATGGGCCACCACAATATTGGTACCCTTTTCTTCTGTTTTTGTTTTTGTATTTAACTCCACAATACATGCCCCTGTGGCCCTGTGCGTACAAACGCGTACAACCATTGACTGAAAAACAAAACCATCAACTCTTGTCATTCTCTCTCAAGCTCCATCATTTTCAATTTTCTCGAAAAAAAAAAAAAACCCTAAAATCCTATAGCTAAAAACACCGATCAGTTGGCCATCCCTCTTTTTCCACATACACCCTATATATATCACACGACTCTTGCAAGAAGAAAACATCATCAAGCTTTCTCACTTTGTAAGTTTTAAACATGATCTGATCATCTCTCTTGCTCTTTTGAAATATTTGATACTATGTTTTAGTGATTAAATGCGTGAAGCTTTATTTTGATAGGGGCTTGTTGGGTTTATATGAGAAATTGTCGACAATAAGAGCATTGAAGGTGTGAACGAGTGGGTACAAGAAAAAGAATTTTTCAGTGTGATGTGTGTTTGTGTGTGTGTTGTGCTTCATATATATGATCTTAGGTTATTGATGGATAAAATTAAGTTTCTGTGTTAGAGTAAAAAGGAGTTTTGTTGAACGAAAAATTAGGAGAAGATTGTCTCTTTCATGGAGGAAGTGCATGTGAAAGAAAGAGACTTGTCTAGAGTTGATATGAAAGAGTGCCTTGTCTTTTTTAGGAATAATTGAATGAGTAAAAAAACGAAAAAAGGACTGTTTGTCTTTCATGTGCGTGAGAAGTTAATTAATGAGAAAAAGACAAGATGCATCGGAGTGAAGTAGACCAAGTACTGAAGGATACTGTCCAATGGGAATAACAATGAAAAAGAGAAAGAAGATGGAGAAACGCAGAGGTTTTTGTTAAGCATACTATACATTCTTATGAGTCTGCAGATGTTCCAGCAATACAACAAACCTTTGATGATCCTGCAGATGTTCCAGATACCTCAACACTTGATGATCCTGCTGTTCATACAGCAGATGTTCCAGCTGAGTGCAGCTACATAGACAAAGCATCATAAGACTCCTACTTACTTTCGTCTTCTTATCCTTCACTCTTCTTATCTTCTTATCTCCTTATCCTCGACTGAATACAAAGTTATCTATTTGTATTCAATCACTTCTCTTGTAATTAGTTCTAATTAGATTTCGTTATTATCATGTTTACTTAGAATAGTTACCTAATCAAACTTAGCTTGTTAAGCTTGATTTTTACTTGTATTGCAATACTTTCTTATATAAGTTCAATGAGAAGGCTGATCAAAGTATTCCGCCAATTCCATTTCTTTAAGAAATACTTTTAGTTTTTAAGGAGTTTCTTAAGATTATGATTTATATATGATCCAAACAAATCTAAGATGGTTGACAATAAGATTTTTAGAGTGTGAAGTGTAGAAATAGTTGAGTAAACCTTTTAATATTAGGGTTGATGTGTTTCGCTTATGGCTAACATTGCTAAGTTTTATCAGTTCAGGTGTTCAACAGTACTACCGGCCGTTAGCCTATTAATTCAGCGGCGGTATTGAGGTAAGGAAATTTCCTAACCCTTTAATTTCTAAGTGAAATTTCATTGCATGTATTTTTATCAATTGCTCTTAATTAATTAGTGCATTATGAATGTATGAACGTGTTATTTCACATACGCTTTTTGAATCGATATCCTCTCATGAATTGCTTTCCCTAAAGAATTTTAAAGTGAAATTGTTATTTAATTATGTCGCTCAATCTCTTATGGGTGTAACGTTCCACTTTAATGAAGTGCATGCCTAAATGAAGGGTGTTCTATATATATAAAGAAGGGTTTCCATTTGAGACAATTTATAAATATGGAAAGTAAGAAGTAAAAGAAATGATAAAAGTTTTATAAGATGAGGTCACGTGTCTAGAGAAGATAATTTTGACCCCTAAATAATTCAGAAAAGGCATAGCATGGTAAATTGGTAATGGCGTTGGCATGGAAGTGCAACCACTTAAGAACGTTTCGTAGAAGTGAGAATCCATTGCAATGTTGTCATGTAGCCACGCAGAGTGCACATTAATGGGTTAATTGGAAGGGCAAGCACATGTACGGCCACAAGCATTGCCGTGATGATCATAAGGACCGTATAACCCTACTGCACAACATAACAATGGGCCCTACATAGGACATAACAATGAACATGGGCCCTACTATGAGAACAATTATTATAATTAATATTTAATATTCTATTGAATAATAAATAAAAGTTCATTCAAGGTCTCATGGAAACAAAAGTTCTTAATGAAAATGATTTTAACCCAACTGTTTTATGACTAGAAATTTTCTTGTTGGGCATTCTTCGCACGTCATTTTTTATGTTATGAGTAACATGGTGTTGGGAGATTAAAGCGATATGGAGTTTTTACCAAGAGCTTATTAATATATATAATTGAACACAACTCTAGCCTAAAAGCTTAAGCTAATGGGCTAAGGTCCACTTAGGTATATTAAGCACTCTTTTCTTTTTATATTTTCTCAATGTGGAACACAATACTCACAAATGCACTCACAACAATCTCCCCCTCACTTGTGAGTCTTTCTACATTCTAAGAGTATCTCACGTCAAGAGCTGCGGAAGACTAACACAACTCTAAACCCGATGCATCCAGACACCCGTCCTAGGAAAGTAACCATGGCTCTGATACCATTTGTTTGGAGATTAAAGCGATATGGAATTTTTACCAAGAACACATTAATATACATAATTGAACACAACTCTAGCCCAAAAGTTTAAGCTATGGGCTAAGGTCCACTTAGGTATATTAAGCATTCTTTTCTTTTATATTTTCTTAATGTGGGACACAACACTCATAAGTGCACTCACAACACATGGATTAGGAGGCCAAGATGGGGGATTAGAAGAGCATTAGAATTATCTCATAAAACTCATGTTTATTTTAAAATAAGTGCACTAGCACAAAACTTACATTTTTTATTATTTATTTTCAGACTAAAAGTTTTTGCATTTATTAAAGTTTTAATTTGACCCTATTTTCTTAATTATCATGCATTTAATTCAACATGTTGAGTTAATTACCCTAGAAAAACTTTATAATGCTTTGCACTTTGAAGTAATTGTAGACATGCCTAACCCTAGCCGGCCGGAGTAACAAATTGGTCAAGAAAGCCAAAGGTTAATAATCTCTCTCTTAGTTATGATTTGACGCCAATGAACCAGGAGGATACGCCAAAAGCATGCAAATAAATAAACAAACAAATAAATAAGTAAAACGGGTGGGTTTCCTCTTATTTTATGGAAAATAGACCAATATTTGAGATTGAGAGAGTACTACTATAGCTCGTAGTACTTTTCTAATCCAAGAGGGAAAAGGATAAATCAAATATATATATAAAATAAAAAGAGAGTTACCGTATATTTTAATTAATTAAGGACCAATTTCTGTTGTCTGTTGTATATTATTTTTGGATTTATATTTCTACAAAACAATATAATCCGAATTTTAGTATTTTCAATTCCTTATAGGATTAGGACAGCATAATGCAACACCGACTTAATAAACATATATATGCTAAGAGACCCTTTAAAGTTTAAACATTGCAGAAAAGAATTAATTACCTCATATAAATTTTCTCAGCGCGTTGAGAGAAAACATGGCCAACCGTTCTTCAATCCCCGAGGCGATTCTAAACATGGGGTTTTCGGATCCAGTGTTGGTGATTCAAAAGCCGTTGAGCCGTGTTGATTTAAGCCCGGAACACGGCCGCTTCCTGATCCCGTTGAGAAAAATCAGGTATGAATTCTTGACGGAGGAAGAGGAAACGGCACTGAACAATGGAGACAACATTGAAGTAAAGCTGATGGTCTCGCTGTCGCCGATGCCGGTGAGTGACTTGGTTTTGAAGAAGTGGGTGAAGCAAGAGGGGTGGGGGGACACCACCTCATCGTACGTGTTGACATGTGGCTGGCACGCAGTGGTGGTGCGTCAGAAAGGGTTGAAGGTCGGTGAGAAGGTGCAGCTCTGGTCGTGTCGGAGACCCGGACGCCTGTGGTTTCTGCTAATTGCAGTGGAAGCCGAAGAAGAAGAATAGGATAATGTCGACCTGTAGGACTGTTACGTCAATGGAGGACAACAGTATATAAATAACATTTAATAATGATGATGTTCTTGGTTCTTTGTTTCTTGTTCACAAACTTGTTTGAATTTTCTAGTCAATTTTATGAGTGATTCAATATTCTTTTTTATTTCATTCCATGTATAATAGAATGAGGTTCACGCTTTTTTTTTTTTTAATTAATTATTTTTATTTTTAATTTTCTTTTAGGAAAATTATATCAAAACACTATAGTAAGTATGTCAATATATATATATATATATATATATTTTAATTTCCAAGTTTTTTGGGTTTAGCTCTAGAAGCCACCCCCAACTAGCCCTCGAAGCCACCCGATGTCTTAACTGGGTTGGCCAGTCACCTCATATACATATATATATATATATTTGAAATTAAATTAATAAAAAAGTAATATTTTAGTGAAGTAAAACTGTGCGTTTTAATTGGGACTAATGGCTATTAAAAAGTTTTGATAGTAGAAATTTTATTGTAATTTTGATTGACTCAGGGAGTAAATTATCGGGAATCCCTAAGAGGTAGTTCAATCGGCTGGGACCATGCCTAATAAAGCGGAGGTTATTAGTTCGAATTCCACTCCTCTCTCTTGTGTGGACATATAAAAAAAAAAGGGAGTAAATTGTTGGGAAAATTTTTTTGACGTTCTTATCCAAAGTGTTTTGATATAATTTTTCCATCCTTAATTATAGGTAAACATACTTCGATTTTTTTGTTAATTATTCTTCCAAAGTATGCTACAAAAGAAATAACAATGCAGAAATAATAAAATAGTAACAAAGAAATATAGGTGGTTTGATCTATTAAAATTGCATTAAGCTCTTTTTTTTTTTTTTTTTTAATAATCTTTATAAAATAACATGCTCCTATTTATAGAATGATTTTATTGAATTCAAATAAATATTTACACTAGCTAGTTAGATAATAATCTTTAATTATTGATAGACTTTAAACTTAACTCCGTATTAATCTTCAAGTATGACTAATGATATTCTTTTTTAACTGTAACTTCATGGTATATCTCATCATGACTGACAGAGAAAGAGAAAGTGAAAGAGAGAACACGTGATCAAGAGATGCCAATTGCCATGTTGGGTTTTTATATTCATATCCTTATCGCCAGTTTATTTTTATCTAACAAAAAAAAGTGTTATAAAGATTAAAATACTTAAATAAATTTGAAACCTAAACTTAGGCCTCTTGCTCATCCTCCCTATCTCCTTCTATCCTATAGTAGTGCCCTATTTTACCCTTCATGATTATTAATTTTTTAATCCTTTGATTTGACAACCTTTAGCTATAATTTGTACAACCTTCAAATTAGAGCATGCACTAGCATTAAACATGCACTTCATGAATATAACTTTTTATATTCTCGTCTATATATTATACATATGCTAAAACCCCTTAAAAACAATGAAGAAAGGAATTACCTCTAAAGTTTCTCAGCGTTGAGGGAAAACATGGCCTACTGTTCTTGAATCCCTGAAGGAAAAACTCCTGATGAAAGCAAGAAGGGGGCGTGTAAGAGGAGTGGGGGGACACGACCTCATCGTACGTGTTGATAAAACAGTGGTGCGTCAGAAAGGGCTGCCGGTCGATGAGGAAGTGCAGCTCTGGTCGTTTGGGAGACCCAGGAGCTTGTAGTTTCTGCTAATTGTAGTGGAAGAGAAGAAGAAGGAGAAGAAAGAAGAAGAAAGGAAAGTGGAGACGAGGCAATGCAATGGGTTGTGAAGTCAAATAATGCAGCTTTCCCACATGTAGAGTATCCCAATTATTGCAGCTTTCCCAAATTCCCGCTGACATGTTCCCTCCGACAAGGATACCGTTATAATTGACTCAAGTCAATTCAAAAAGAAAAATAAAAAATATGGGACCATGGCCTCGGGCATTATGTCAAGCCCATATGTGTTTTAAGGATAAGGATAGTTCAATGGTTATAGATACGCTTAATAAAGTAAAGATGTAGGAATCTCATCAAAAAAACAAAAAAACAAAGAGAGAGAGAGAGAGCATCTATATTTACTTTACATATATATTCAAATTTTCATGGATCAGGTTTTTCAAATTAAAACTCCTATTATTCTACAAGTTTAAGAGGATGAAAAATTGTGAATTTAATTATTTACTTAATTCTTTAACAAATTATAAAACTGCAAAAAGTTAGTAATTAAGGAGATCACCGTGTCATGGAGAAAGCGAAAGTAATTCTTCAATGGAGAAACCTGGGAGGTTTCTGCAACTTGTAAAGATAATATTGAAGGCTGTACTTTGCATTGATAAGGGTAAAAAATTGACAAATTATAAGTTAAAGTCTAAACAGATAACACAAACATATTTTGTAACGCTTCGACTAATTAACCCACATTAATTGTCCACAACTATTTAGTTAACCGACAGTACTGAAATATTGTTTGTTCCAACTTAATTATTTGGCCTTGAACTTGGAAAATATTGATCAATATTTCGGCAATTTTTTTTTTCACCAATACCAAGCTAAAACATTGACAGATGATTCTGTCCAGTCTAAAGCATGTAACATAAACAAATTTTGAAACTTTGTTAGGCCCATTCTTTTGACACATTGCACCAATGTTCATGATGGTCCCACTTAGATTGCGTTCTTTTAATGTCTTGTTGAAATATTCCTTAGGCCAATAATATGCCTTTCCTCGCTTTTTGCACTGATACTCGTGTTTTGCTTGTTAATTTAATGTTAGGGGTGAAATTTAAAACCGCCTAACCGCATCCGCTAACCGTTAACCGCTATCCGCACTAACCGCTAACCGCTTTGAAAGAGGTTAGTAAAAATCACTAACCGCCTAGGCGGTTAGCGGTTAGTGGATTTTGAAAAACCGCCTAACCGCTAACCGTTAACCGCTAACCGCCTTTTTTTAAAATATAATATATATTAATATTATATATATATTTCATATAATATATAACAATATGTTATTGTAGCCTAATGGTTATTGTGCGCTTCTTTTACTCAAGAGTCCAGATTTCGATTCTCCATACCTTTGACTTTTGTTTAGGTTTTATATTTTTATTATTTATATAATATAGAAATGCAAAACGACGTAGTTTTTTACTTCTATATATTCATTTCTTCCTAACCCATTCTGTTGTAAGTTTATTCATATATTATATGTTGTAGAAAGTAACCAACAAGATTTTGGTATAATGGTCCAACATATAATGCTCACTTTAAACCAACAATTTTTAATGTTAAAATGACCATGAAAGAGGAAAAAATTGTTTAAAGTGTGCAAAATAAGGGTTTAAAGTGAGCCCAAAATCGGCAAAAAAATAAAAAAATTCAATAAAAAGTGGTTAATAGAAGCGGTTAATCAGATCGTTAATCATAATCGGCGTTAACCGCTTAGGCGGTTAACCTAGCGGAAGAAGCGGATGCGGTTAGTAGATTCTACTAACCGCCTAGGCGGTTAGCGGTTATAGCCACTAACTGCAACCGCTATTTCACCCCTATTTAATGTGACATAAAAATAAAATTAGTTTTGAATAGAGACGGAATTTGGTTGACCGGTGTAGGTCATGGCCCACCCTAATCCAAAAAAAAAAGAAGAAAAAAAATTTGGGACTATTGGCCCATATGATTATTAAATTTTTTGGCATTTGATTCCCACCCATCTCAAGCTCTAGCTCTGTTCTTGGTTTTGAGTGCTTTGTATGTTGACGTGTTTATTAATGTTTTTTTACTAAGAAAAATTAAAAATTGTCTTATAAAGCATTGCCCAACAAGCCATAAGAATTAAGAACTTTCTCCGCTTGGTACAGCTAATTAGTGAAAAAGTTTAACCAAAAGAAATAGTTTTGATCGCAATTCAAGCTTTAAACCAAAACCGAAACATTGAAAAAGTGAAAGGAGCAATGGGCTTTGTAAGTTTAGGTTCTGACTAATTGCTAGTATTTTTATTGATATTTAAGTGAAGTATATATACTATGAATATAAATTAAATGATTAAATTGATAAATTTTTTTAATTTTAATAATTTTCTGAGTATTGTTATAAAGATGATTAAATTCATCAATTCTTATAAGTTTAGACTTTGTAAGTAATACTACAAGAAGGACTTTTGTCCCTCTTTTATCCCTAAAAGTGATGTGACTTTTAAAAGCATAATTAGATTTGAGATGAATTATTATTAAATTTTGATTTTATATTGTAATTTCGAACGCCATATCACTTTTGGCCCTTGGGGACAAACAGAGGACAAAAGTCTCACTTACGACTAAGCTTTTAGGGGTAAGTGACAATTTAACATAATGTCAAAGTCAAAAATCTATAATTCACATCTTATTTATGCTATTTACTTCTTATTTTAATTAAATATTTCACATGTTACTAAGGATTAGTTAAAATTAATAGCTCATAAAATTGACACACAATTTATTCTCACACATAAAATCCAACAAATTAAGCCCCTAACTACTACTCCATCGACTAAGTCCATCCTCATTGCCACGCACCACTCCTAAAACACTCATATATGCTATGATGCTTGTTAGTTATATTGGAAGTACATTTTTGTCATTTCACTTTTTGAGTGACAAAAATACCCCCCTAAGATACTCGTCAAAGTTAAATTAGACTCCAATAACTCCAAATTCATTAGTGTTATCTGGATTCTACCTACTCGTGGACCCCGTTTAATTAGTGTTTTCTCGTGTGCGTCGTTCAAGAACTACCGGTGTTGGATTTCTCTCAAGCGGTCGTATTGTGGTTTTAAATCAGCATCGCACAACTGCTTTTCAATGACCAACTCCGGCTTCGAAAACTCCCCGACTTGAGGGTTAATCTCGATGTGCTCAGGCAGAGCGAGAGGCATTCTTTCAGCCTGAATTTTATTTTCGCACGAGTTTGTTTTTACAATAACAAATCCTAATTAACGAGGCAAGGACCAGAACAAGAACATAAGAGCATTGAAGCAAAGACTAATTAAGGAGGACAAGTCGTCCTTTTTAGAGACGAAACATCAAACGTGGAACAGAAAAATTTGTACGTTGAATATTGAATCACAAACATAAAACATCCTACTGCACTCTCTCCACTTCACAAACTAAAAACATATCGTTTACGGGAGTCCGGCACGACCAGAGTCGCACTATGTTGCTGGGCTGCAGCCCATTCTGAAGAACCACTTGGTTCCAACCGTTCCTGATCAACAAGTACGATGAGGTCACGCCGCCATCCAACATGTCGTGCACCTCCCACTTTTTCAAAGTCACGTTATTCTCCGAGAACTCTGAATTCATTAGCGTTATCGGAATCATACCTCCATTGTTCAATGTTGTCTTCTCTTCCTCGGTTAAGAACTGCTGTTTGATTTCTCTTTGTGGGATTAGAAAGCGGCTGTTTTGCGGTCTTACATCAAGCAAACACAACTGCTTTTGAGCCAAGAACACCGGCTCTGAGTACCCCCTTTCTAAAAGGACCTGGTTGATTACTGCAGGGAGGGAAGACGGCATTCTTCTTAATTTTCAACGTGAACTAGTCTAATTATTATGAACATATAATTAGAAGCAAATTTAGACACTCTATTTAAAGGCAACGAATTGGAGTACTACAGGCTGCTTTGGGATTCCTAATCCCATTGTGATTGGGAGAAGGCTAAAAGAAAAAAAATTAAATAAAAATATAAGTATTTTAAATCAATAAATTAATTATAAACAGATAAAAAAGTGTGGTCCAATTAAAAAAAAAAAAACTGTTTCAGTATTTTAGAATTGTAGTGGTACTTGTAAATCCTAATATGAGGAGTAGAAGGTATATATATATATATACACCGACTTAAATTTTTTTTTTTCTTTATATTCCCAGATAATGATAAAATATGTTTCAGTTAAATCAATGAAATACGTGTAACTATATCCTGAAATTATAATTGGGACAGCCGTTCAATGTAAGAAATAGCTTGAATTTCATAATTTAAGAATAATCTTTCACTTTTTCAATCTTTCGGTTTTGTTTTAAAGCTTGATTTACGACTAAAGCTATTTCTTTTCCGTTAAAACTATTTCACCCAGCGCGCAGGACCTAGCTAGTGGCGAAACTTGTCCAAGTGATCACTGCCAATGCAAATATATAAGGAGAACGTGCATATAATTGGACTAAGGAGTTTAACATTAATTAGGAAAAAAAAAAAAAAAAAAGAAGGATTTTAACATTAAATAATGGCACTAGCCAAGAAAATTCCAGCCTAGAATCATACAGATTAATTGAAAAAATAAAAGGCTAACTATTGCAATTTAAATGGGAATGTGAGCATTAATAGGGGTGACTGCCTGCAAGTATCGGCAGTCAGCACAAGAGAAATGTTAGGTTTTCTAAACACGTTACTTTATGTCTCTATTTACGAAAATGATCAATCACATGAGATTGTGATATATTATTTAGAAACTAATTTTATTTATTTATTTTTTAAAAAAACCTAATATTTCTCCCGACACAATCTGCCAAAGAAGGGAGGCATGTCTGTTTACTTGGTAAATGTAAATGCAAATTACACAACTTAGTTATAAAAAGATTTCAGGATATTCAATTCATTTTTTTTTTTCTAATTGAATGAAGAAAAGGTTACAGGGGAGGTTTTTTCCACTTCTGATCTGAATAGAAGAGAAAATGGGAGACCCTATGAAAATACTTCAAAAAACAAAATAAACTTTCTCTTTGAGCAGGAAGTAAAAGAATACAAAGATTGCTTTAAAATCTTGGAATCACCAACATTTTTGCAATATTCATGCTAAAACAAAATCGCTGATGGTTGAAATCAGCATTATTCAGAGTCACCCTCATTCCTCTTCCAATTCGGATAGAGAAGTTGTTTAACAGAAGAATTTATAAGAGCATCTTTTGAGAGAGGAGGGGCTGTGGAAGCAAAAATCAAGAGAGTTATGACTCACTTGTATAGACCTCAACACAATTTTTCCATGTCTCTACTGTCTGTCATCGCAGGTATAACTATTTCTAGCCTCAAATCTTCGAAAGGTTCTCCTATTTGTGGTAGAAATAATATTGGTGCTTATTTGGTAGATCATTTCAGTAACATTTTTTCCACCTCCCACCCTCTGATTGATAATTTGTCGAAATTAGTGAATGAAGTTATTTTTGCGAAGGAAAATGCTAGAATTTGTACCATTCCTGATGAATGTGAGATTTTTGTTGCTATTAAGGAGCTTGGGCTTAATTAAGCATCTATCTCGGATGGGATGGCAGGTCTTTGTTACAAAACTTACTAGCTTATTGTGAAAGATAGTGTGGTTATTTCTGTGCAATCCTTCTTTAGGGGAGGCTTTCTTCTCAAAGAGTTTACTCATACCAACATTGCTCTTATTCCCAAGGTTGATAATCATTCTTTGGTCAATCACTTTTGCCCTATTAGTCTTACCAATTTTAATTACAATATCATTTCTAAGATTCTTTCCAAAATTCTAGACAACTCAGATCAAGTCAAAGTTGCGAAATTCACTTGCTCAAAATTTGAAGATCTTGCACCCCAATGTCCAAAATAAGTAGATTCTACGATCTTAGATTGTCTTAATTTTAGTAAAATTTGGACATAGGGGATATTACATAAATTTAATAGTGGATTTATCTATTCATTATGAATAAAATTAAAAGATGATTGAAAGCTAATGAATTCTATCGATTCTAAGAATCCAAATCAAAACTGTAAAATACATTATTATTATTTTGCTACTATAAAGGTTATATGATTAAGATTTTTAATTTTGAGTGCTTGAAAAAAATTGACGGCCAACTCGTTACATACCATGCATCCACATCATATATCTAAAATAGACATGACCCACGTGGTTAGACGTAACAGGCACATGCATGTTCTCCTAAACAAATGTGTCCTTCATTGGAATGGTAGTTGAATATCTATGATTGGAGATTTTTTACTTTATTTTTTTTTTCGTTTGTTTATAATATGGGCATATATAATATATTAACAAGACCTGTTGGAATGCTATATAATATATGAGAAATGCTAAAGGCCTAATATTTTTGTTCAACTTTTGTCTTCTTTTTTTTTTTAAAGAAAAAAACAAAGTAAAAAAATAAAAAAGAGTAATAATATATTTTTTTGGTCATTCTTTTAGTTGGTATTTTTTTTTAAAAAAAATCTTCATAAAAAAGGTCAATTTTTATGAAAAATGACCATTTTTATGAAGAAAAATACAATTTTTATTTTTTAAAAAACATCAATTAAAAGGACAAAAAAAAAAAAAACATTATTACTTCATACACTTTTTTTTTATCTTTTATTATTTTTATTATTATTATTATTTAAAAAAAAGATAAAAGTTGGACAAAAAAATTGAGTCTTTATCATTCCTCATAATATATATAGCATTTCCTTAGGATCTCCATAGTAAGTTTTTTCTTCTTCAATTAGAAAAAGAAAAAGAAGACCTGTTGGAAAATTATCAATGATTTATAAATCTAATGGCAGTCTCGTTTTTCATGAATATTGAGATGGTGATTGAGAGATAATATGTTTAAATCTTACTAATTGTGTGAGTTAATTATATATATATATATATATATATATATATATATATATATATAAAGCCAAATTTTTTTTAAAAAAATAATAAATATTAATATAACAAAATATAAAAGGAAGACAACGACTGTGATGTAAGAGCCAAGAAACAGAGGAGTCTTCAGACCAAACTCCCGTCCCAAAATGCATATGATATGATTTTTTTAGAGGAAAATCCAGAGAACCCATTTCCTGATAAGGTATCTTTCCCTTTCCTGACATAGAAATTTACTTGTTTTTTATTCTCATCGAGTTTTGTTCCTGTTGATGTTGTCTTTATGCTTCAACGTTTGTATGTGTATCTTGGATACAGAATTGCTTCTGTTGATTTGTGAATATTCTGGTTTGTTATGAGATGGTTATCTATCTGCTGTTGAACCTGAGAATTGTATCACAAAACTTTCTTATTTCACCGTCTGGGACGATAGTGAAACCAATTCGATTACAAGCTTTATTTGGTTTGAATTACATAAAGGATTTGAACTTTGAAGTGGGTGTTATCTAATTTTGTTTATCTTATAGTTATTCTCAGAGAGATTTATATCTACCAAGGGATGTGGGTCTTGCGCCTGTTAACAGTTTCCTGGAATTCGGTTTCGGGTTTCGGTTATTGCAACGAAATATAAAATGGGTTTTTTGTGATTTTTAGTTTGTCTTTTCACAGGGCCAATTCTAAATTGCGAATAAAGTTTGTGGGTCTAAGTGTTATGTTATATATTTGGTTGTCATTTATGCTTGCCTATGGGGCTTCGGAATTTCCTTCATGATTCCAATTGGCGTACTTTAGGATTCAGGAATGTTGCTTGCTTTTGAACCCTAGTAGAACACCATATCATTGATTGAGAGGTTCTCTTTGTTGGTAAAAGTAGGTTACCTAAGGCATGATATTTGTTGTTAATCTATACATCGAGGTCAGTGTTATGGTGAGCATATTGCATAATTTTCAGTTGTTTCTCATCTTAAATGTTTCCTATCCAAACTCAAGCAGCTCTTAAATGTTTCCCAGAATGTTTAGTATGAGGCTGGAGGATATCTTTAGTGCTCTATTTCTTATCGCTTGACTTCGTTTTCAGTTTGCACTGAATTGTTTTCAATCATATATTATTATATTCTGTCATCTGAATTCTGTTTATTCTTTTAGAGTGTTAGGAATCATGGTCCAAATAATTATGATAAGGCTTTGCTGAGTTGCTTAGTTGCAGACAGATTTGTTTAGCATTGAGCTTTCAAATGCCTAGATTATGGACTAGAGTAAATGCTTTGGTGGATTTAGTTCATACAAGATTTTAACTTTGCCACTGTGAAAACTATCAGAGATTGGTAAGGCGTAATGGCTGCAGCAGAAGCAAAAGCAGCAAGGCAGCGTACAGCTAACCATTCCTTTGTCCAAGAAGATGCAAGGAGAGCCCCAAAATTTTCTTGCTCCCCATCATCTTCTTCCTCAAAATCAGATTCTGATGGTGCACCTGATAATGCTGCAAATGGACCTGATCATCCCTCCCCAACTTGCATACCTGATAAACCATATTCCGGTCCACCAACCAACATTAAGTGGTGGTTGAACCTGCAACCGCACATTGGGCCCCAAAAGGATTTTACATATGAACAGCTACATGCCTTAGAGACTGAGCTTGAAGTTTTGAGTTCTGGATTTATTCATAAAAAAAGTGCAAAAATTAGTGAGGATTACCAACCCAGGGAAAATCAAACTGTTATGAAAAACAATAATAATTCTTATGTGGAGAAACCTTGGGAGGTTTCTACCACTTGTAAAAATAATGAGCATGATACTGGAATGCAAGAATTCAAGGATGTTCTTGGTAATGATTCACAGAGAACTAATAAAAAGGACTTGGGGGAGTTCTGGTACTTAGATGATAAATTCACGGGCTTGGATTCTTTCAACTGCTTGGTCCCAGAACAAGCCAAGAGGCTTTCTTCTGATCTGGGATCCAATTGGGTGGGAGCTGAGAAGGCTGAGCCTTGGTGGCGCTCTGCTGGTCAAGATGGGTTGGCTTTCTTGGTTGCTCAGAAGTCACTTGAACATATTGAGAATTGTGATCTTCCCCGACCCCTGGCCAAGCATTTTAGGAAGGGGCCATCTACTTGTACAGAGTGTTTTGAATGTGATGAGAGTTTGGCTTCATCTTTAGATAAGATGGTTGATAAGGGATTCTCTGGTCTGAAGAACTATACCTGGGAAAGCCCCACTACAGATCACTCACTCCTGGATTCAGACCAGCCTTTCAGGTAACGCTCTAGAATTGTTACTTTACAGTTCTTTTGTCATCAGTACTTCATTTAGGGAGTGGTTGATGCTTCATGAAGCTATCCATTTTATTTTACACATATGAGCACATGGAACAATCTATGATGGGGTGCTAACCAAATAGAAACCTCACCTTTTTCACTGCAGTTAGTGGTAACAATTTATTCTCTTGTTTGTGGTACAATGTACCCATCTAGATACTTCAAATAGTTTAAATAGAATTTAGATATCATAACCCAAATTTCATGAGCATATTTGATTGATATTGGTGTGTTTTCTTTACTAATCTGTAAGAAAACAATTAATAAAACATCAGTCAAGAATTAAGCTATTTTTATAAAGAGGATTATCATTTAATTCAAACTTATAACTGTTACAAAGGTCCACCATTTTGCACATGTAGCAATGAAGCTCTTTCACTTTGATGGGATGGACACCTCACAGAATTGTTAGAATACACAAGTAGATTCTAAGCAATAATCAGCCAAAGGAAATATGAAGGATGCCATTTATTTGATCCATAAAATTCCCTTGTTGCAAAGTGAAGTTAAAGTAAAAAAAAAAATTAGGAAATATGAAGGATGTCATTTATTTGATCCATTAAATTCCCTTGTTGCAAAGTGAAGTTAAAGTAAAAAAAAATTACTCATTACGTGCTAGCAAAATCACAATAGACTTGTTATAGTTTGATGTACAATCTTCTCTTATTTACATGTATACACGGCTAGAGAAATAGAATAGTTTATTAGGTTCTTTATTTATTGTAAAAGAAAAAAAAGATCTTGTTTTTTTTGGATGCATAAAATTTTCATTCAAACACACCAGCAAGAAGAAAAAAAAAATCTTATTTTTATTTGATGATATTTCTCATTATGATCCATCTACATTGTTTTTTTCTAGCACATTTGCTCCAGATTAATGATTGTAATGATTGTCCAATTGGTATTCTGTGGGGGCCTAAAATCTAGTAGTTTGACATGACATCCCATGGGATGGCACACCCATGGACAGAGGGAAACAAGGGTTTCTTAGGGGGTAGAGGTTCATTACTACCACATTTAATGATTTGGGGTTCTCATATACAGCCTGAAGTTGTCATTAATAAAGTAAGGAATCTCCCTCGACAATCATGGTGCAGGCACAAATTTTGGGGTCGCTTCTAACACATGTCAACTGTATTTGTTTTCGGCTACCTATACTGAACTAATAGAGGATTGTCGATTGCTTTAGTTTATTGTTACTTACCTTCAATAGTGGGAATCTCCTTTAGTTTGTCACTTGGAGGAACTTGAATATGCATTTCCTGGCACTCTTGGTGCAGGCACAAATTTTGGAGCCCTTCTAACACATTTGTCAACTGTCTTTGTTTTCGACTACCTATCCTGAACTAATAGTTGAGGGAATTATACTCATTATTTGATTGCTGATCAGTTTATTTATCCATGTTCATAAATATTTTTGCTCCAGCAACAGTATTGGTAATGGTACGAGTAAGGACGAGGCAGATGATGATCCTAGCAAGACTAAATTGTTGGAGGCACTGTGTCATTCTCAAACACGAGCAAGGGAAGCCGAGAAAGCAGCACAGGAAGCCTATGCTGATAAGGAGCACATTATCACGCTCTTTTTTAGACAGGCATCACAACTCTTTGCTTATAAGCAGTGGTTCCAGCTGCTGCAGCTTGAGAATCTCTACTTCCAGCGTAAGAACAAAAACCAACCCATTACCAGTCTTTTTCCGGTTGTCTTACCTTGGGTTCCACACAGAGGCAGGAAAATGAAGAAGGGTCAGCGGAGGGATGGAAAGAGAAAGCGTTGTAGACAAAGGAATGAAATTAGAAAGTGTGCTGTTGCTTTTGCAGTGGGGTTAGGTCTTGCTAGCGCTGGCTTGCTCCTTGGTTGGACCATGGGTTGGTTGTTTCCACCTCTTTAAATTGCTCCCTTGTTATGGCTGTCAATGACACCCCTGTGCAATTCACCATAATGCTTGAATGAAATTTGCTTTGCATTTTGGTCATTGGGTTGCATGGGGATGCATGCTTCAAATTGGTAACATTTTTCAACTATGTAAGTATGTATGCCCCAATTTAGATTTGTTTCTTGTGTATATAAATTTAAGTGCATAATTTGTACGAGAGATGTGACTAGATGTAAATATGTATATAATTTGGTAAAACATATTGAGATTAGATTATCTGCCTTCTTTTAAACTGTGGGTTTCCTATATTGAGACTTTTTTTATTGGGAACAAGCTAGGGCTCCTAAGCGGTATATTTACTTTTCTTTTCTATTTTTGGGAGGATTACTGAACCCTTTAGGGTTGATTTGTTAGCCATATCCTTCTGTTTTTCTTCTTGGCCGTGATTATGTCCTAATTTAAACATCCATCTAGATTGAAGGCATTCTCATCTTGTCTATAATCTAGGATTTAATGTAGGTCCTACCATCAAGTTCTTGTCATATTCAGAATCAATCCAGGGGTAGTATGAAGGATTTGGAGTTGGATTAAGCTGGATCTGCCATCTCATTGATAGTGGGATATGAAGTAAATATTAGATGTCTTTGTTGCTCTAGGCTTCAACACTAGCCTAGCGTGCACTGTTTGGGATGGTCCAGCTCACCATGAGCATAGTTTAACAGTTATAGACAATCAAATCAACGAAATGATCCGATCTAATTTTAAGTGACCGTTGTGTTTGGCGGTTGCAAAACGTGTAAGAAAAATAGTAATTTCAAATTGCAATTAATGAAAATGTGATTCTTTCAAGGGTTAAAAGTTCATAATGTGAACCACGCCTTATGAAGCGAAGGTCACAAGTTCGAATCCCCCCTCCCCCTACCCTTACATGGACATGTCAAAAAAAAAAAAAAAAAAAGTTCATAATGTGACAAAGAAAATTAACCACTAAATAAGCATTTTAAACAACAAAAAAAAAAATGAAAGATTAATTTTCACTATCAAGTAATCTTAATATATGGCATATTAATGGTTCGGTTAATCGGTTAAAAGTGAGTTTATTTATTTTTTACTGTGAGTTATTTTTAATTTGGCTAAAAATTGATTGTTTTGGGGCCCAAATTGCTTTTTTTTTTTAGCTAAAATAGCTTATTGAACATTTAAAAAAAAAATGCTCATTAATTAACACAATAAGAGTCCATTATACATATGTCCTACTGAAAACAAATTTCTTATTGGTTAATTATTGGTTAATCGATAAAAAAAAAAAATTATATTGACTAATTGAACCAAACCGATTTTAGTATAAAAATCCTTAACCAATTTGTTGGCGGTTAATGTCGGTTTAATCGTAGTTGGTACGTCAGAAGTAAACGGTTAATCTGGCACCCCTGAACTTATTTATTATTTATACATATCTAATAAGCTCTAGTAATTTCTTATGCTACAATGAGCTTATTACAATCGTATAACTGTAATGACTAATTTTGTATTTTTTTTTCTTTAGTTTTAAGATAAAGAGTACTATTAGGATGCTATACAATTCTTTTACAAATTAATTAATGTGACAATCAACTATCTTACTTAAGATCTAATTTTATCTGTTAAGTTTTATTGTTTACTTTTTTTTACCCATATAAGACTGTGTCCCACAAAAAAAAATAAAAAATAAAATAAAGAAAGTATCCAACATCTTCAAAATATTGTTTCTTGTTGTGTGCATGCGCACGTGGATGCTTGACCGCATGATCAGGGATAAACTAGCTAGGTGGCTTTTTCCGGGGGTGGCATATTGCCTATTTAAGCAAATTAAACTCTCTAAGCTTTCTTGTGCAAAGCTTCTTTAGGGCGCGCTTGAAATAATGGAGGAGGAGACAGCGGAGCGGCTTGGATCATTGTTTCTATGAAGAATCCGAATTTGCGTAATGAATCGAGGGAAAGAGAGAACCCGCGGCCGCCAGCAAGAGAAGAGCTGGGACCTCGGGATCTTCCACAGTCCCGAAGCTCCACGGGAGCAGTGGGCACCTTGGATTTTTGTTCCGATCGAGTTGGCCGGCAACGTACACAAATGTTGTAGATAGAATTTTCGCCTATAAGATAGTGTAAAGGATAGAGACTCTCACAAGATAATCTCTAGTCTTATCTCAATAGATACAAGATAACAAGCTGTAATTGAAACACTTTAAATTATGATAATTACGTATTTGAAATTTTATATATAGTAGATTACATTTTCTCAAGATAAATTGTACATTTGAATTTGAATTATAACTTTTCATATTATACATATATCATTAGCCTATGCTAGATTAAAGTATGGTGAAAAATATCAAATTCTCTAATTTTACATGGTATCATAACAACCAAAAGACTAACGTCAAAATCTTTCCTTCCGCATAATTTTTTTTTTTACGTTTTTTTTTTTCTTTCCCCCTCTCATGTCATATATTTGCTGCTCATCAATGGCAGCCGAACCTGCTCTTCCTCAACTTGTTACCCTCTCCAATTTTGACCTCAACAAACTCACTCAAGATAATTACCGTACATATAGCTGCCCCCAAGTATTCCACATCTCAAAGGAGGCAATTTATTTGGGTATGTTGATGGATCTATTCCATGCTCACCGCCCTCCATCACTACCGTGAAAGAGCACATCTCCTTCACTACGACAAATTCGACTTGTCTCCACTGGGAGATGCAAGATCAAATCATCCTCAGCTTCCTTACCTCCACCATATTGGAAAGGATGATCTCTCATGTTGCAAATTGCACAATGTCCAAACAAGCATGGACCAAATTGGAGACCCTCTTTGCGTCTCAATCCAAAGCACATATTTTAAATGTGCACTTTCAGTTGGCCGCTTTGAAGAAAGCCAACCTATCTGTCGTTGATTATTTCCACAAATTTCAGACTCTCATCGATTTCAATGCCCTTGCAGCCGTCAATAAACCTCTCAATGACCTTAAGAAACAATTGTTTCTCCTTGCAGGACTTGATTTAGAATACACCCATTTTGTCACCTCTATTACAACAAGAGTTACCGCGCTCTCCATTGAAGAAATTTATGGTCACCTATTGGCCTATGAGTTGCGTCTTGAACACACTCAACCAGCCATGAATGTTTTAGATGTAGCCGTGCATCTTGCCTCTCGAAATCCACCTCACTGTGGTGGTCGTAGCAACCGTATAGGCAATAGGACTTGTTTATATTTTTAGCAATTTAAGAATATTTTGTTGTTTTCTTTTGTTGCCAATGCTCATGCATGCGTAAGATCTACAACCATTATTTTAAGGGAAAATATATTGAAATTTCTTGGGTCTACGTGCCAAAATTAAATTCTTCCTAAGTTTTCTTGTTTTGTTTTGTTTTTTTTTTTTTTTCAAAAATTTACTTTTTAGGTCAATCAAAATACCAAGAAAATCCCTACAATCAAAATTTTGTAATAGTCGTTAGTCTCAATCAAAACACATCGTTTCATCCACTTTAAAATATTAATTATTTATTAATTTAACTTTAAAATTTTAAAAAAAAATAAAAATAAAAATTGAAGGGGTGGTCAGCAGTGGAACTGCCATAAGTTTGAATTCCTTCAATTTGAATTTACTCTACTGGATGGAAAGAAAGGCAATTTACAGAATGAGAAATGCAGAATATTATTGCAAAAGGGTTTTCTTCAAGGAGGCCACCCCTTAGGGGGTGGCAGTTCCACCGTTGGCCAGCCCTTCAATTTTTTATTTTTTATTTTTAGATTTAAAATTTAAAATTAAATTAATAAATAATTAATATGTTAAAGTGGGTGAAACGGTGTGTTTTGATTGGGATTAATTGCTATTACAAAATTTTGACAGTAAGAATTTTTTTGACATTTCGATTGACCCAAAGAGTAAATTTTTGAAAAAAAAAAAACTTAGAGAGAATTTAATTTTGACGCGTTGACCTAAGGACTTCCAATATATTTATCCTTTTTAATTAGAGAAAACTTCACTTTAAACCTCCGAACTACCATACAATTTGACATATCCAATTGAACTTTGAAACCTTTCAATTTTGACTCCTGAACTTTCAATTGTAATCAATTTGAAACTCTACGTTAGGTTTTAAATGTTAAAAGTGAAACAATGACGTTTATACCCCTAACTTTTTATAAAATTTTAAATTTACCCTTAATTTCAAATTAAAAATTTAAAAAAAAATTATTTTTAAAAAAGTGACAAATTTTGTTAAATTTATTAACAGAAAATGATTTCAAGAAGTAAACTATTATTTTGGTATACCTTGAGGACATAAAAATTATTTTTTATATCATAAGGAGTGATTTGTAATTTAGGCTAACCATATAGACCTATAAATTATTTTTTATACCATATGGGGTAATTTGTTATTTATGCCAACCATAAGGACCAAATTTGCATTTATTCCTAAAAAGAAAATTGAAGGGTAGTTTTATTTTTTTCAAGGGTTTTAACTGCAGCAATTGATCGAGGGGGATAAATTGATTGCAATTGAAAGTTTAGGAGTCCAAATTGAAAGGTTTCAAAATTCGAGAGGGACATATCAAATTGTGTGGTAATTCATGAATCTAAAGTAAAGTTTTCCATTTTTTTTTTAAAGAAAAAAAAATAAAAATTGAACGCATGTCTTTATCCTTTGACATTACAAATTACTTGTATAAAAGTAGAATTGGTAGAAAATCTCATAGGTGAAGCAAATCAAACCTATTTTCAGATATAAAAAAACAAAAGTATAGTGGCTAGGAAAGCCCCGGAGAAATTCTATGGGAAATTGGAAACGTTGAAGTGAACTGTGGCTTATAAATAGGAAGATGAGGAGATTATAACGGGCGAACTGGCGAAGGATATTCTTTCTTTTTATAATTAGATTACTCTCAGGCAGAAGTCCAGGGTTCAGTGGTTGAATCTGTGAGATCAGAATACCGAGTTTTTCTTCAGAACGGTTAAGAGTTGTCAGGGGAGAAATAAAATTGTCTCCATTGTCAAGGAGGATGGCTCGTACTAAATTAAGCTGCCTGTCTTGCTCCTTGCCATGCTTTGTGACTATTGTCTTGCTCCTTGCCATGCTTTGTGAGTATTGCAAAAGGATCTTGGAAGTTCACTTGTAGCTTGGAGAAGGTTGAAGCTTATAGCATTAAGGGTGCTGATTGATTTCTATTCGTATATTGGGTTCAGGTTAAGTTGAGTTAGGGATATAAGATTATATATGCTAATACTAACCCAATTTATTTAATTAAATAATGTCAAACTTTTAATTCAATCTATCTCATTAATTTTATGTTGAATTTGTGAGCCCCTGAAAATGTTAGGTCACAAGCTCACAGATGTCTGTGATTCATTAGAGCATGTTTGAGATTTGAGACGAATAGATTTATTATACCAATATCAAAATGTCGGCAGAAAAGTAAATTACACTTTGTCTTTGTACTTTAGCATCTAAGCTAAAACTAAATTATGATTTACCTGCTTTCTTTCTTTAGGCTCAAATAAAAATATATTAGAAAAAGAGAGAGAGTAATGTCTAGACAATATCTTAATTGGTCCTTTTTGGTACAGATGATCATACTAACGAGTAACGAATGATATTGAGTCAAAGTTATCATGGGTGACCCATGTGAAAATTTGATTGGTGCTGACCTAAAATTTGACTATTTTTTTTTTTAAAAAAAAAATTGGATAGAAGTTGGGTGCACGTAGGGATGGGTATCGGTTATAATGCTACTGGTATACCTATTTTTGATAATTAACCGAAATTATCGGTTAATTCAGTTAATTAACTGATAACATTTCGATAAGAAATTATTCTGAAAATTTCGGTTAAAATGGTTAATTAGTTAATAACGGTTCGATTAATCAGTTAACCATGAGTTTTATTTTATTTTATTTTTTTTTACCATGAGTTTTTTGAATTGGGGTAAAAATTAATTGTTTTGGGGGCACAACTTGCTTTTTTGGGCTAAAATAGCTTATTGAAAAAAATTTATTTTATTTTTTATTATTATTTTAAATATGCCCATTAATTGACACAATAAGAGTCTACTATATATATGTTCTACCAAGAATAAATTTCTTATCAGTTAACTGATAAAAAAAATAATTATACCGATTAATTGAACCAAACTGACTTCAGTATAAAATCCTTAACTGATTGGTAGGCGTTTAATGTCGGTTTGGTCGCAGTCGGTAGGAAGTAAACAAGTAATCTACCCACCCCTAAGTACACAAAGTTATTTGTGATTTACACATATCTAATAAGCTCTAAGCAATTTTTTATACTACAATTAACTATTACATTTTGGCGACGACTCAAAGGCTCTCTCTTTAGTTGCTTAATGATTGACTGCCTGACTACGGAAGTGCCTTCAAAAGAGTGACTACTGATCGGTGCCTAAAAGTGCTGATTTGAACCCCTTAATTTATATTTATTAAACCTTTAGCATTGTTAATATTTAATCTTTTCTTGTGTTTTTGGTATTTTGTGTTGTGCAGGACATTGTGTTGAAACATGGTTAGCAAGGGCAAGAAAGGACTTAAGACGCAGAAGAGCGCATGCGCACTGATGCCACACGCGCAGATGCACTATCACGACGCGACGCAGCAAAGCACCCATGCAAGCACGGTCGCACGTAAGCTCAAGCATCGCTCGCACGCACAGCAGCCGGCCCTAAGCGTTATCTGCGCCGAACGCGGGTACTCTGGTCGAACGCACCTCCATGTCACCCTAGCGCCTTAGCGTTATTTGAGGTCGAACGTGTAGCCTGCGTTCGACCACAAATAATCAAAGTTCGAATGCACTTTGCGTCAACGCACTTGATGTCCAGCCGACCTATAAATAGGACCTCGTGCATTCATTGTGAAGCACGCTTTGGGAGGTGCCTCTAGGGCCCAAGCCCTCTGTTTTTCACTGTAAACCCCTCCTAAACTGTCATTTATTTAATTAATGTCTTATTTTACTTTTAATTAGTCTCTTTTTCCCTTCGCTTTAATTTGTTTATATATATTTGTGTTTAGTTCGTATTACTCTGTCATTTATTTATGTCTATTCGTTTCAATGCACTTTAGTGACAAAAGTGTATTGATTGTTTATTGCCAATCGCCAAACGTCGACTAACGTTGCAACCGGAGATACATCGGATATTCGTCTTCGGACCATTATCCGTTGTGACCTCTTGTAACAGTGTTTGCCTCGATTAGTCCGACAAGATTGTGTAGCAACAATAGGATATACATATGCGCTTATCGATAGACGGAAATATGAACAACGCGTTAACGCTCAAAGTATGCCTTGTAGCATAACTGCTAACAAATATGAGCTGAGCATGTTTATATATTAATTAATTAATTGTGAAGTGGATTAGGGACTGTAGTCGTTTTCATTTCTTTATTTCTTTTTAATTAAGTTTTATTTTCTGCTTTTATTTTATTGCATTTAGCTTAGTTTAATTTTCTGCACGCCACCCGTTCGACATTGGGACTAGGTTAAGATAGGATTAGTTTAAGCGTTTTAAAGTTGATTTTTAGCAACACGATTCTCTGTGGGTTCGACACTCGCACTTGCACAGCCACATTACTACAATCGACTCGTGCAATTGGCGAGTACTATTTTTGGTACGACCAACTACTGAGTGAGGATAAGTGGAGCTATCAATTAGAAGCTTCTTCTCAAAAAAAATAAAAAATAAAAAGGGTGCGCTTAGGGTGAAATTCTTATCTTTACTTCTTTAGAAATCAGAATCTTCTTGTCTTGTCGATCTAGACATCCTTTTAGCTTGCAGAAATAGCCTTTCTGTACTCCTTCAGGCACGGCATTAATATTAATCAAGCATTAGAGTCGGACATTCAAGTACTGCCAAAAAAATCTATACTAAACCACACAACATGCGCTACCTACCAATCTGAATTGAATCAAAATATATTTAGTGTGGAAGATCCAATGATTTTGTTCACGTGCACATGTTTGGTTGATATCCTGATCCAAAAAGAAACATGTTCGTACGGAAAGGTCGACGCCGACCCCACTTCAATTGACGCAATTAACACACGGTAGGCCGTAGGCGGCTGGCCTATTTAACTAGCTAGTTACGAAAGTTCAGAGCTTGCAACTGCCAAAGTTTGTGAGCAAAACTAATCACTTGTGCTTGAGAGAGAAAGGAAAAACAAAATAATGGATGAGATTGAGGCGAGCACTGCGGCTTGGACTCTTTTCTTTATGCACAACTCGGACTTGGATCGGAAATCAGCCATGGCTTTGCCTCGTGAATTGATGAGGAAAAGAGAGAATGTTATAATTGTTCCAAGTGGGCTCCACGGACTCATCGGGCCCTATTCTGAGCTCTTTGAGAAGCAGTTGACGACCACCGATACGAATTCCGACCAGGCCAGGCTTTTATTCAATACACAATTCGTCAAGGACTCTCTCTTGCCGTTGCTGAACAGAGGCGAAAATCCGGTCAATGGAATTAGGGTCACCGTCTACGATCCGAATGGTAAGGAATTCCAAATGACGTTCAAGTTATGGCCCTCAAAAGAATTTTACGTTCTTAATCAAGGGTGGGCGGCATTCTGCCGTGATCATGATATTTCCGACAAAGATGTCGTCAAGCTGTGGATGTTCCGCCATCTTGAAACGAAAAGGCTTTGCTTTGTCATCTCCACTGTGAAGACGACAAATTAAGTAGATCCATCTGAAGCTGGCCAGGCCTATTATATATTCAATGCTCACTGCCCCGTTTAGATCCAGCTTTCTGATTTTTATTTCCATCTATTTTCTCTTTGCCTTCTAGTTCTTCTGTTGATTAGTAAGCTATGCATCCCAATTAAGGCCCTGGCTTGTATGATGTAATTGATCTCTATTTTAATTGAAGCTAATATATATGATATAGCCACGTGAGGGACTCATTAGTTTAAATTAAATTAAATTTTATCCTAACTCGTTAATTTTGTATTACGGTTCAATTTTAGTTAGGTCACAACAAAAATTGCTTTGGGTTTTGTTGTTTGACGGATGTGTTAAAATTAATTGCAATTAAAAGTTTAGAGGTCCTAATTAAGAGGTTTCAAAATTCAGAAATATGTATGTTAAATCATATAGTAATTCAAAAATCTAAAGTGAAAGTTTCCTAAATTTTTATTCATTGAACCTATGCACGAGCAAGAAAAAAGAATCTCTTACTCAAATGGTGGATTTGTTTCTCTTTAATAATTTATAAATTCTTATCTATAGCCTAAGCAATGGTAAAGAGCCTGTCTTCAAACTTTTAATAAAATCCTACAGCATATTTATAAAGAAAGAACATAGTTGGAATATTATTTCTTTTATTGTTTTTTTTTTTAACCCATATAAGAGTATATGTGTCACACATAAAAGCTTTATATATAGTATCCAACATGTTCAATATTATTTCTTATTGTGCGCGTGCATATGGATGTGGATTGCGATGATTCAAAGCACTCTCTTTACTCTTTGAAAAAATGTTAATAATATAATAAAAAGACTATTTTTTATTCATAAAAGTCTTAAATGATAAGAGATTATAGGCCCTATCTATAGTTACTGTAACCCTACCCACTAATGAGCTTATCACCTCGTGCCACCTAATAGTTTTAATCTTTAGTTACTTAATGCTACCTTGACTGCCTGACTACAGAGCTAGTGGAGAGAAGTAATACAACCTAGAAGCTTCTTTTGAAAAAATAGGTGGCTTTGTAGGCCGAAATTCTTGTCTTTAGAATCTTCTTGTCTTAGCTTTTAGTTATCTTTGACTTTTCAACTCCTACGGCCAGGGCAGTAGACTCAAGCATTGGTTGATCACTACACTGCCACACAATATTTAAAAGAGTTATGATAATCCACAACTGGCGTGAACAGTTTATTCACGACGGTTTTTAAAAAAAAAAAAATTATTAAAAAAATAAATAATTTTTTATTAAATAATATTTTTTTAAATCGACGTGAATGAACAGTCACTCAAGCTTGTTATGAATTTATCAATCACTCTGTTTAAAAAAAGTACATTATTCAAAAGATCTAATGATATCAGTCTAGGAGTGTTCAAGCGGTTATAACCGGCAGTTATTTGCAATGACCGCAACCGTCTCTGCTTTAGGCGGTATCGGATTTTCAATAACCGCAACCGCCTCTACCTAGGCGGTTAGCGGTTATTTTATAACCGGTGGTTAGCGATTATTCAAACTGCTAACAAGCGGTTATAACCGCTTTTTAAAAAAAAAAAAATTGGCTTTTGGGCTTTTTTTATATTTAGGCCCTTCATTTTCCATATATTTTGGGCTTATTTAGTCATATTTTTTGAGCTTATTTCACACTACAAACCACTCACTGAAAGTTTGAAACCAAAATCAAAACATATTACAATCAAAACC
Organism: Carpinus viminea; assembly: GCA_013348765.1. Lineage (NCBI taxonomy): Eukaryota > Viridiplantae > Streptophyta > Magnoliopsida > Fagales > Betulaceae > Carpinus > Carpinus viminea. The sequence goes on from CP054673.1 coordinate 1,656,562, forward strand.
AAAACATACTACACTGAAAGTCTGAAACCAAAACTAAAACCAAAAGGTCCAAAACATACTATAAAGTTACAAACCACTGAAAGTCTGAAACCAACAAATGCAAACAAAACAAATATTATAAGCCTTCAACACATGGCACAAAATCCTTGAGTCAAAGCAAATGAAAGCAAATATTACAAGCAAAACAAATATTACAAGCCTTCAACAAGCATAGTTTGTGCACAAAATCTTCCAACATTGTCGTTTTGTATTTTTTTTTATATATTTAAGTTATTTAACTAATATAAATAATTAATATATATATTTTTATATAATTATATATAAATAAAAGCAGTTAACGGTTATAACCACTTTTTCATACCCCTAAAACCGCTAACCGCAATTGTCTTAGGCGATTAACGGTTTTTAATAACCACTTTACAAAGTGGTTAACGATTATTAAAAAGCAGTTATAAGCGGTTAGCAGTTAGCGGAACGGTTATAACCGCTCCACCTGAACACCCCTAGATATCACGATCCTTTGAAAGAAACATGTACCTGCCTATTTAAGAGGTTTGCTTCTGTCAAGGCTTGAGCAAAATTTTCCAAGCTTTCTTTTGCGAAGCTTAATTCGTTAGTGCTTGAAATAATGGAGGAGAGTACGGCTTGGATCCTTGCTTCTATGAAGAATCTGAATTTGTCATCCTTTTTGAGAAGATGAAAAAGTAGAAGGGATCGGAGCAGTGGGCACGTTGGATTTTTGTTCCAATCGAGTTGGCAACGTACATATATAAATGTTTATAGATAGAATTATCGCCTATAAGGCAGTAGGACTTTTTGTTTCTATTCTTGGCAATTTAGGGATATTTTGTTGTTTTCTTTTGTTGCCAATACGTGGGAGTTGATGAGCTTCGATTACTGTATCTTGTAGTATTTTGACGAAGGTTAATATATATATACACACACAATAATATAATATGGGTCTTTGTTTCTCCTCTGATTGAATCTAATTTATGTGAAAATCAATTTGCAAAAAGAAATAAGATTCATGCATGGATAAGATTTAAAACCAGTATTATTATTTTCTAATTTGTACGTCTGTCTTTAGACTTTGACATTACAAATTACGTGTATAAAGGTGTGTACTAAATTAAGCTATCTGTCTTGCTCATTGCCATGCTTTATGAGTGTTGATGCAAAGTTTCGATTGGCGATGTAGCACGCTTTTAGATTCTTGCTCAAGTGCTTCAAGTATGAACTTGCCTGCACAATGAAAAAAGACAGTAAAATCAAAGAGACTGGGAGTGTGCTGGTGTGGCCACTTCGATGCCTAAGTCAGAATTTGAGAGAGTAATGAGAGAGCAACAAAAGCGTAAGGAGAGCAAAAGTTGTCTTACCAAAATGTGAGGTAGTGACTTGTATTATATAGGCATGGAGTAGTAGCCTCCTAACTCTTCCCTAATTTTTTGCGAGGCAGTTGTTATCGAAGGATTTGAGTAGTTATCCATCTCAAGATCTTAAGAGATCAAGATAAGATTTGGTTGTTATGTGGTTTGTATTCCGAATTCCTGCAGATAATATATCTAATTCCTTAATTCCCAATGCTTGTCATTTAAATTTCATAGATAAGATTAGATCACATGTCATTTAAATGAATTCAAATCATTAATCCCTAAATTCTAGGGTCTCGGATGCAAGGGCCTCGAATTCAAAGGTCTCGGTCTCGGTCTCGGAGGTCTTGGAGTCAAAGGTCTCGAATTCGAGTCCTTGGTCTCGGATCCTTTCATCTCGGAGGCTCAGGGCTGGAGATATTCCTAGGCTTTAACTTGGGCTGGTGAACTATTGGACCTGACAAAGGTTGATCCATGACCCAACAATGAGTATTGCAAAAGGATATTCAAGTCTACTTGCAGCATGGAGAAGGTTGAATTAAGCTTAGCATTAAGGGTGCCAATCTGTGCTCGGGTTATGTCGAGTTTGGAATATAAAAAAAATATATATCAATATTAACCCGATCTATTTAATTAAATAAGGTTAAACTCTTAATTAATTCTAGACTCAGACATAATGTCTATTTAATTGAATTTATGAGCCATGACAATTTTAGTTAGGTAACAATAGCTTGTAGACATCTGTGATTCATTAGAGCATGTTTGAGATTTGAGATGAATAAACCATCTGTTAATTACCAACAGAAAAAGAAAAACTATAGAATTGGATCATATGACATTGCTGCGAAAGTTGCTGGGTTTTGTTGATTGAAAGGAATTCCTGTGGCTATATCTTAGCTGCCCAATCAGCTAGCTAAGCTTCCTCCTCTTGAAGCCCATGCAGCCCTTTTGGACACCAATGGGCGGCTAGCTTCTGCTGGATCCCATGCCCTTTTTCTACAAGGGATTGATTCTCTTGTGGTTAGCTTGGGCATCAACCAGCCCGTACTCATGCATGGTTGATTGCCCCATACTCACAACCATTGACCTTTCGCCAGGGAGGCTCAATAAAAATTGAGGCATAAAAAAGGCAAAAGCCTAAAATTAAATAAGGCATTTTAATTTTAATATAATAACATAATAAAGAAAGGAACAATTTATGGGCAGATCATGAAGAACCATCCCAGGAGCATAATAATGGGCCTAGTATGGCCTACATCAATGTTTCATGAGGTAAAACTGAACATCTTGTAGAAGCCATCTAGCTGGAGTCGGCTAGTTTGATTGCTATAAGCATTCCCATTATATTTTTAATAAGATGTCTTACATGTTCTTTTAATAATAGAATCAAATGTCACCTTTAGAAGCTAGCTTGTAAGAATTTCGTACGTACCAATTTGTAGAAAATTTCTGTCCATTAAACTTATTTGCTAGCAAAGCTGAGTTGCTTTGGTTCATTTATGCATATCTCGTACTAAAAATGGTGGGTTTGTTTCTTTTTAATAATGTATAAATCTTATGTATAGCCTAAGCAATGGGCCTGTGTTCAAACTTCTAATAAAATCCTACAGCTTTATAATTAATGGCTAGAGAGACAGTGAGAGAATTTTCTTCAAAAATGAGTAATGGCAGCGTAAGAAATCTGTCTTAGCTTCACCGGCGTTGACATTCAAAGGAGAAAATTTCTGGAAACTGCCGGAATAATTTGGCCATTTAAGTCATAGATGACTGCTGCTGCTACAGAAAAGAATGCCTCGTTACCATGATAGGACCAACAGACAAATATAATTATGCAGTAGGAACACAAAAATCCACCTTAACCACATCCAGCAACAGTACAACACAAGCTGACCAACCACTTCTTATCTGCCACGTACGGGCTACCATCCAAAATTGAAAAACCAGTCAAACACAAATTCTATCTCTTCTAGAATTTGGATAAGAAAGGTACCGAGATTCTATGCAATGACAGCTTCATGTAAGAGATTATCTTAGCTTCATCTGATTGGATAATATGAACAAAAGAAATTCAAATTGATGCAGAACAAAATACAAGTTTATTTCGTCTTTCAGAGTTATTTAAATTATTAATATTTAATTGCATGTTTTACTTAAATTTTTAGAGTTGATGTTATTTTTAATTCAATAACAGACTTGATCCAAAGTCGGTCAAATTATGATTAAAGTTTCATATTTGAGGTGTAACGTCTCTTTCTCTTTTTCTTCTCGACGGTGAAACTCCATCAAATTTCCATCCTTTTTTGAATTGGGTCGCCTTCATTATGTTCTATTCTCCCAAATTGTCTCTGTCCTGTATCACATCACAGATGGGTGAGGTTCGAATTGCCTTTCACACTATAATTGGGCAGCCTCGTTGCAGAGCAATGAGGCAGCGTGTGATGTTATCTTGGCGTAAAGCATGCTCATAGAAAGGAATGTCATTCATCCATTCCATATGCGTGTTGTGTACAAGGATGTTGGTGGCTCGTACACGTGGAAGATGAATTTGTAACATTTAATTTGCGTGCATGAGGTATTTCTTTCAGCACGTGTTATGCGTGGAATAGGATAAACACTAACAAGATGATGTGGCCACTCAATGATTAAGCAAATTGCACCACATTTTTGGTCTCCATTCAAATTGGAAAAATATATTCCTTGTTGAATTGTTTCGAACTGTTAAACCTGTATATTCTATTCTCAATAATATAAATCAAAAAAGCTTAAGGAATAAGAATATGTAATTGACTGTAATTATAATTTGAACCGTCTCTACAAAGAGGCCACTATCAAACCCACTAGTTTCGAACAATTCGAGATTTGAGATTTATTCACCTAAAATAAGTGGCTTTCACAATTTTTTTCTGTGGGATTGTCTGAATTAAGTACAATTAATATTAATCAAGTTTGTGTGAATGACTATTCAATGAGAAGAGTCAAACTCACGTCTTAATAAATGCCCAATTTCATTGAATTTTTTTTTTAAATTATTAAACCACCGAATAATTCTCCATGCAGAAAATTGAACTCAAACCCTAATTGTTATTAAAAAATGGTCGAACGATGGTAAAAGAAAAAAGAAAAGGTGAAAACCGTGGCTTGGTTGCGTCCTCCCCCAGGCCCCATTCTCTTTTAAAACCTGCCAATCTCTTGTGGTACTAAAATGTGAAAAGGCAAAGAAATGGTTTTGTCAACTAAGACATCATTATCAGGCCCCGACAGACAATTTAATTTATGACTTTGGAGCGCAAAATCAACCTTGACCACATCCCTACAACGGCACAACCCAAGCCGACTAAACCACTTCTTATCTGCCACGTGCTACCTTCCAAGATTGAAGAGACCGATCAAACGTAAGGGCCAACGAAACCAATTTGTCTCTGTCTGTCTATCTGTCTCTCTGTTCTCAATTTTGGATAAAAGAATTCCACCCTGTCCTTACAATATTGATGCCATTGACAACATATATAGGAAAGTTTATACGATTTATCTGTCTAATCAAATGAATAAATTGTTTAAATTTGATCTGCGATTAATGGAGATTCCATTGTGTAAAAACAGGGTTTCGATGTGGCCACCACCATGGAAAAGGTGTAGTCTTGGTTTGGATTCGTCTTCCTTATATGTCATATAATACGTCGTGAGGATGCTAAAGAGAAAAAGTCTTGCCCCTCTACTTTATTCTTTGATCTTAAAAGTTGTTTCCTTTTTTAATTAAATTATATTAAATGTAATTGTTTACAGAAAGTTTGCAGTGGGGTGGGGAAAAGGACAGGGGTGGATGGTAAGTTTTCAACGGGGCTGAATCAAAGCCGCATGCTTTGAATTTTTTTTTCCTTTCGGTGTCAAACACTTTTTGAAAGTTCTGACTTCTTCTGTGCCTACTTGTTTACTAGCTGCTGCACCAATGAAAAGGGTGCTCTAAGACTTTGAATCTAATTGGTGTAATTTGGTTGTTAATAGGGATTATTATATGACTTTTGATTTAGGAATTAAATTAATTTTGAGCATTATATTTTCGTAAATAAGGCTTTTTGTTTGAGTCTTCCAGATGAAACCGGACCAGTTGAAATTAGAGTTAATGTTTGCCAAACCTTCTTGTTGCGCCGAATGTTTGAAAGTATGTTGAAAGTTCAAAGTCAAATATGAACTAATTAAACCGTGTAATTAATTAATTATTTAAATTTTATTCCAGAAGAAAAGGAGAAATAAAAAAACTTTCTCCTTAGTCCTTTCTGTTGCCATAATATTGTATGTTTCCCAGTGTCTTCCTCTTCTGGAGTGGGGTGTTGAATGAATCAGCTGAGAATCATACGTGGCAGCAGATAAACAACTCGTTTTTCGTCACGTGCTCCCCGCCAATCCTTTAAAACCACACGCGCCCGGGAATAGCTTCTCCCTCTTCTCTCTTCTCCGAGACTTGGAAAATCAGAAAGAGAGATACACAGCGAAGCCAATCCACACCGACCTGTGTCTTTGTTCTATCTATCTTCCTGTATCTCACACGCGCAGAACGATGCCGTTTTGTAAGATTAGGACGCAACAAGCCAACTCAGACACGAAGCTCTGCGACAATGGAGTCGAAATCTTTTACAGAACGTACGGTCACGGACCTACCAAGGTCCTCCTCATCATAGGTCACCCATCCAATTCAAATTCAATTTTTTTTTTTTTTTGGTGGATAATTTGCTTCTATATTTTGATTCTTGAAGTGGGTTTTGATTGAATTTTTCTGGGTCGTCGGGATTGTGACGATCATTTCTGGACACTCCATTTAAACCAGCTTGTTTGGGCCAAATTGCATTTCAGTTCACTTTTCTTTTTCTTTTTTTTTCCGAAATTTTTTGAATTGGTTTTACTTTTCTGGGTTGTTGATGGTTTCGGTGATGGACGATCAGGATTGGCAGGAACCCACGCGTCATGGGGCCCACAGATCAAGGAGTTAGTGGGGACCGATACGCCCAATGACGATGAAACGAGGACCGGAGATTGGAGTTCCGATGACAACGAGAGTGGTGGTGGTATTGAAATATGTGCGTTTGATAACCGTGGAATGGGTCGAAGCTCCGTACCCACCAAAAAATCCGAATACACGTGAGTTTTTGTTTCAGTTTCATGTAATTTGAACCTGATTTTATTTAATTTCCTTTCTGGGTTTTTAGTGAGTTCCCCATTTGAATTTGATTCTGTGTGGTGTGGGTGTGAGGAAGTTCTTTAATTTTGATTTTTTTTTTGAATGTCCAAACTTTGTTTGTTTCAATATTGTACCATACCAATTTTATTTTATTTTACTTTGTTTATTTAAGTTCGTGTATTTTTTGTGGTTTATAATGTTTTTCTTTCTAATGGCTGGTCTTTGAATCACCGTTTGCATTGTGATGTGGGTGTGTGCTCTTGTTTCGATTCACGTGAATATTCTGCTAAATTTTGGTTAATTGGGTTTGTATTTTAATGGGTTCTAGGTATGTAATTGAACCCACATTTTCATTGATTTTGATTTTCTTATCTTTTTTCATAGTACATTTATCTTTTTGTTCTGTTTTATTGTTGAACTTTAGTTTATGAATGCTTATTTCCATCATATCTACAATTGGAGAAACAAAAGCCTGTGCTTAATTGAGCTAACTAAAACTAAGAACTTAGTTGGGGTGCATTTTTCATCATCAAGAATTTTAAGTCTAACAGGGCAGTTGAATAAGTTTTTTTTTTTTTTTCGTATTTACTTCAGTTTCTCAGTAAGCAAACAGCTCTTTAACTAGAGGTTAGATCTTTAAACATGAACTGAGTTTCTAATTAATGGCATGTGATTGTTGGGTGCAGAACAGAGATTATGGCAAAGGATGCAATTGCTTTGTTGGATCATTTGGGCTGGAAAAAAGCCCATGTTTTTGGACATTCAATGGGTGAGTCTCTGACCCTGAGTTTTCATGTTTAGACTTTTTTTTAAAACAGGCTTTTTAAGTGTTAAAAGCATTTTTAGACCTCTCAAACGCAATCCCAAACAGGCCCTTAAACTAGGTTTATCCACAGGAAAGTTTCAAATTTCCCTTGGAATGGTACATTTACAATGCATAAATTAGGTTACTACTCTAGCTGGTTTAGCTGCAATGCAGGAGATAAAAATGTTCAATTGGATGGAGTTTTAGTAAATTAAGCTCAGCTGAACAATTGAAATTCAACTTTAAGATTCTATAAATGATTTGTTGCAGCAAGACCAGCAAGAACGTAAACAAATGGTAGATTTTCTTAATGTTTTGGTACCATTAATTAGATTCATTCTGCAAAAAATCTATTTTCTAAATCAAAGCATTTTTTCGATTCTTTCTTTGTATTGTCAAAACAGGAGCTATGATAGCTTGCAAGTTAGCAGCAATGGTACCTGAAAGAGCTCTCTCATTGGCTTTACTTAACGTAACGGGTGGAGGTTTCGAGTGTTTTCCAAAGGTTTTCTATCTCTTTTGGCACCACTCCGCTAGACCATTTTCAATTCCTTTTATTCTGTAGAATATAGATATTATGTTCTTATCATCTGATTACAATTTTTTTTTTTTCTTTATTGAAATAGACATTGCAACCAACATCATGTTAAACGAATATGGCTGCATATCCATTGTTATCTATAAGTGCATAAATTTTAATATTTTCAGTTCATCATGCACAAACTATCGCATTTGAATCCATGTTGGTTTCAAATGTCTAGTTCATCTTTGTTCAAATTTTCTCTTTATACTCATCTTAGAGGACTGCTTTGAAATGACATCAGCCAGGGACATAGAATTTGCCATATATCCGTTAAATAATTAAAGCTTCAAATTTTTATGTTTACTGATGGCCACACTCCAATCTGGGTATTGCTTATGCAATTGAAAACCAAGGTCTGGAATCAATTGACCTTTCACTGTGAAACTTCTGGAACTAGAACTGCTACTGCATGATTTGATGATCAAGTATGATTGCATACAGTTGGAATCTGTTGCACTAATGTCATACAAAATTTCTTTGTACACCAAAATTTCTTTAGGTTCATATAAAACTAAATGGGGGTGAATAATGAGTATTATTTCATCATAAAATCAACCATATACACCACCACTTGTCAGCTGGAGGAGATAAATTATGAGTCGGGAGGAGCAGCATTGAAGACTGTTTGATTTTGCAAGGGTTAATATATGCTCCTTTTCACTATATCATATATAGTCTCCTGTAGACGGAGCAGAAATCAATCACGTCTAATTTCCAAAGTGAATTTTTTTGGTGTCTGCTCACAGTGAACTTTAGTGGCTAGGAGAACCTACACTTTTAACTTTTTTGTTTATTCAACTTGCAAAGATTTTGGTAAATAAGAATTTTTAAAAATGTTAATGCATTATTTTTGCAGTATTAAGATATAAAATTATACTATTCAAGAAAGTTCTGTTGGCAATTATTAGATATAATGTCAACCTTCATTGGTTTCAAATGTCCTTTCTGTCAATCTTTAGTTCTATATGCTGGTAACTTGTTAACTTCATTTTCCTTCAAGACATTGGAAGTTGTTGTATCGTCTAACTGAAAGCACACCCTAATTTGTCCTTGTCCTGGATTGAGGAACGCCAAAATCATAACATAGCGTAATTCATTTAATCTTTTCTAAGTTATTTAGACTGAAGCTTAAATTGTGAATCCAGAACATGGTATAGGGGTTATAAGCTGTGGGCATCTTTACTTTCCTTAGGTCAGTTCAATTTGGTCTTGATTCCAGCCAAGTCCACTCGAGTTGCAATTTCATGTGATTTTATTATATCACCATTGTAGATACACATGAGAACTCTAATAATTATCCATGTGCAGAATGCATTATTCTGTGATGGTAGGGAAAGTAACAAAGATCTGCCTCAGGGTCATTGGATAATGGGCTGTCTTTCTAAAGAAAATGGTGGGTTAAGCTCGTGACTACTGGTAAATAGCATTTTGGTTAAAAGCTGGAGTTTTGAAAACAGGACACAGACAAAGAATATAGTCCAGTAATATCTAGTTAGTAGGTTTTGGGGTGTAATGAAGATGGCTTGGTGTGGGAAAATTTAGGGATATAAAAATAAGATTTTTTGTATAAAGTAAAGAAATCAGCTTTGATTGTGATGTAACTGGAGAACGAAGTATACAGAAAGCTGAGGACAAAAGGAGAATTAAGGAATAGGAGATATCATAGATTAAAAGAGAAAAAAGAGAAGAAGAAGAAAAGAAAGAGAATGACACGACAATAGCAAGACCTAAGTTGTTAATCTGACTTGCAAATCACTATGAGAGTTACTAGGATTTATAACTCAAATCCTAAAAGCTGACTTTAATCCTTAGATCAATTAAATCCCACTGGTAAATTAACACCCTAATTGTCATAAGACCGGAATTTAAGCTACAAGCTCAAATGACTATAACGGACGGTGAACTTAATATAAAACTTATTATGTTTAATACCCAAATTTTGCGATTGAACTTATTTCTTGAAAGGATGGTCAAAATTATTTTTTTTTCTTGCAGCTCGATCGACAAACATTATCTGTTGCAATCCGTTTCTTACGGGCCAAAACTCCTGAGCAACGGGCAGCTGTTGACCTGGACACCCATTACTCAAGGGTAAAAGATACTTTCAATTCTCTCTCGTTTTGCTGGATATTTGAATGGTGAAGAAAACTGATTATATGGAAGCGTTTGTAATGCAATAAGAATTTGCTTGGGCTGCAGTTGTCATCTTTGCTACTTTCCATATAAAGAGTTCCCTGACTCTAACGTGAATTTTTTATATTCAGTTGAAAACAATCTCAATATACGTTTCACATTTTCTAAGCTCTCATTTATATTTACTAATTTTAAACTAGAAATACAATTTCATTCTTAGCTAACTAATGCAATTTCACTTTGTATATGATACGCAGGAGTATCTTGAAGAATATGTTGGACCTAACACCAGAAGAACACTCTTATATCAAGTAAGAAATGTTAAAGCTATCAATCTTAATTACCCCTTGCATGATAATTTTATTGAGAATTGAAAGTAAATAAACTGATTTTCTTTACATAATAAATTTGCTTAAGATGGTGCTAATTTCGCTTTTGGTGGATTGTTTGATTTCCCTGATCTATTGGACACATCTTAGTGCAGTAAAACAACTAAATGACAACAGAATTAAGCCAGGGTAAAGTCAAATTAACCTGATCAGCTAGTTGTATAGTTTAGGCGTACTGGACAAGTTTTTGTTGCCATAATCACTCTTCTGGTTTGGCATACATTCTATTTGATGACTTCTTTTTCTTTTTCTTTTTCTTTTTTTTCACTCTGAGCTCTATTCGTTGATGACTCAGAAATGTGTACTATCATGTCACTAAATAATGCATACATACGTATCTTACAACTTTTAGGTTGCGTCTCAATGACTTTCCTTTACCCATTGTTGTACTTGTTTGCAATCATCACCACTGAAGTACTGAGATCAAACATAGAGTTGGACCTGGGAGTCTGGGTCTGTCAGCTCCTGAAAGGACCGTCTTTTAATAGCAAATCATCCTTGACCAATTGTTCATAGACTTTAAAATAAGATGTCCCTAGCTTGACATTTGACCTGTGTGCTGCAGGAATATGTAAAAGGTATATCAGCAACTGGAATGCAATCTAACAATGGTTTTGAGGGTCAAGTTAATGCTTGCTGGACACATAAAATGACACGAGCAGAAATTGAAATGATCCGTTCAGCTGGATTTCTTGTTTCAGTCATTCATGGCAGGTGCGCAGCCATATTTTCAGTGTGCTGTATCAAGAAAATATTATTCTTTTCATACGAGTACTGAGGCAAATTCAAGTTCTTGAGCTTAAAATGAGATGGATTTTAGAATATCCAACTTTTAGGTTCATTGGTACTCATGTCTACTCTCTGAATGTATAGGCATGATATAATTGCTCAAATATATTACGCAAGGAAACTTGCGGAGAAGCTGCAGCCTGTTGCTCGGATGGTAGAACTTCATGGAGGTCATCTAGTGAGCCATGAGAGGACCGAAGAGGTATTTTTCATATGTAGTCGATTAGATTATGATAAAGCAGGTCATGGGATTATGGGATGGTGAAAAAAAATCTAAGTCAATAGTACTTCAATAATCCATAGAATTTAATCCCAATTCTTTTGAGATATACTTCCCATGACTTGTATTGACCGTACTTGACAAGAAAAAGGGAACCTAAATACTTTACTTTTCCCCCTAAAATTACAGGTCAATCAAGCACTGCTTGAGTTGATGGATGCATCAGCAGTGAAGAAGATGAAGCCTAGTGTTTGGACTAATATGCCAAAGAAAAGCTCTGGTAAGTATCGCACATAAAAAACACTTGTCTCAAAAGTGTAAACTGATAGGAAGTAGTAAATTTAATTATTTAATCAAAACTATATCACATATCATAAAACTATGCTATGCTAATAAACCTAGATAGGATAGAAGTGAATATATCCACCACTGAATCATCTACCTCTGTTTTGCGATCATGTACTGATATGTGCTGTTCTTTCTGGCAGGGTGGATAGGGACAAGGATGGCATTAATGAGAATAAACACAGAGGGTGGAAGCAATGCCTCTCTCGTGTTTTATTACTTGCTATCAAAACTGCAGCTTTGCGTGTTGTACTTCTTTGGTCTCTTTGTATTGGTATTCGAATACGGACGGAGGGTTATAAGAAGTTTAAAACCGGTTAGAGTTGGAAATTCCCTCACATTAGAGAACAGTCAATGAACCATTGTTTCTTCTTACTGGTAAATCCTCTGCTCCGACTCTCTCTCTCTCTTAATTTTTCCCTTGTTTAAGGCCATAAATAACAGAAGCTCAACGGTTTTTTTTTTTTTTTTGGTTCTGCAGAGTTAATTGATTCGTCACCCATTACCCTATACGAAGTCAACCAAGTGATGAATACACTGGATTCTTCAACAACATTTTTCAATAAGATGAGAGGCTTATGCATCCGGCAAGGCATCTTCAAAGCTGTTTGGAGGCACAAATGGTGGGAGATTGGAGCAACCAATATTTTGAGGCAGATCCAATTCTCCCCGTGCCATTGGTTCATGTTCTTTTTTTCTTTTTCTTTTTTCCTTTTTTTTTTTTCTAATTACAAAAGATGATGATAACAAATCCCTCTGTATGAATCTACAACAAACTCTGTACTCCCTACACCTTTTCGGGTGCAATTCAAAAGAGAAATCATTTAATGAGTCTTTTTGTTTGGAATCCTTCTGCTAATTACAGAATAAATCAGTCTCGTAATCTCTACAACTACAAGTAACATGCGTTACCTGGTTGATGGAAACTTAAACAACCAACGCTATCCACTTAAAATAAGATTAAAAGAAGGCATCAAGCACTGCCAAGAGAATTAAACTAAAGGGTTCAATACTACTACCCTGCAACGTGTTATTGCCATCCCAGTTTTGGTTCAAAGAAAAACAGTTGTAAGGAAAGGAGAGGCTGCAACATTAAACAGTACATACACAGTATAGTCATACAACGGAAATTCACATGAGAGAGAGAGAGAGAGAGAGAGAGAGAGAAGAGAACGTGCCTGTCACTTCTTTCTGAGAGTTGAACATCACATCCCTTGAGGCTATTAGTGTTCTTAGTGGAGAAGGTGGATAGAAAAATGAAAACAAGAAAGAAAAGTTGAGAGAGAGAGAGAGAATCTCGTTCAAGTGCTGAATAATATGCCATCGTCTCTACAAAGAATGACATAATGTACGACCCTATCGATCACCAATTATGCGAAATATGCCGCGGGAATATACCAATATGCCCGCGGGACACTGCAAGTAATCTATCCTTTCTCCTGTTTTTTAAGCTTGCGTACGAATACGATAGTGTTTCATGGAATCATGTTACTGGCCCCACCCGAGCCTAAATAACTATTCATAACTTGCTCTTTTGTTTTGTTTTCATTTGCTATACAACATTTTAAATTTTAAAGAGAAAATACATTTACCTTGTGGACTACCTGAGGGTGACAATTCGTGTTTTTGTGTCAAGTTTGAATCATACGAAGCATATATATAAGATTATATATCAATAATAACTCAACATATTTAATTAAATGGGTCAAAACTCTAATTTTATATTGAACTCTTGTCAGATTTATGAATCACGTCAAAAATTATCTGTCATTATGTCACGTGTCAAGTATGAGTCAAATTAACTGCCCTTACTAACATCCTATTTGCAATTTCCTCCTCAGTGTTTTAATTTTTACAATCTTTTTTAATCTATCTTTTGAGTTGTAATGTCACATTGTGACAAGTTCACATGAACCGATAAATATTGTGTTACATTCGTAGGTTGTGACAAGAATTGTCAACTTAATATCACGTGTCGGATTTGAGTAGTGTTAAAATATAAATATAAGACTATATAATGTAATCCTAAATTGATTAATTTAATTAAACGAGTCAGATCTCACAATTTAAACATGCTAATTTCATATTAGATTCATATTAAATTCACAAAAGGTGTAAAAAGTTGTATGAAAATCCATATTTCAGGACCAAGGTAGAGTAAACAACATCCAAACGGTCCCTGAATATCAAATCCCCACACTTGGCGTTTCCAATAGATAGCTTAATCAGTTGAGATTATGCCCAATAAAACGAAAGTCATTAATTTAAATTCCTTATTCTCCTTTTGTGCGGACATGTCAAAAAAAATCCCCACACCTGGGACGCGGCCGTATAATTCATCTTGAACCCCTCCATCTTTTTGGGCAGCTCAGCTCCCCTTTGGCTCCAGTTTCTCCCAATTTGGATAAAAGCCACGTGTATTGAAAAAAATATAATAATAAATTTAAAAAAAAAAAACCGAAGGCTTGCTCCGAAACCCTGATTCTTTCTGGCACACAACACTTGCCGTTCACTTCTTCTGCAGAGAGTTAGAGGCCATTGCTGCTACAGTTGCTGACATGGCAGGCCTCCAAGCCCAATGGGACTTCAGCTGGTTACTCTCTCTCGCTCTCTCTACTCTGAATTCTTGTTCTGATTGCATGTGTATTTGAATCTTTGTGATATGTAAGTCACAGTGTCAATTGGGTGATTCCGGGTTTTGATTTTTTGGGGTTTTGTGGATGAAAGAAATTGTTTTTCAGCGTTTTCTTCAATTTATGTTCTTAAAGTAGGGATATTGATTGCCAAACCATTATGAGTATGATTCACTTTGTTCATATGTGTGTGAATTTAACTTAAATTCGCTTGGTAGTCTAATCTGGATTGGACATAATTTGTTTTTTTTGTTTTTTTTTTTTTGGAATAAGTAGGTTCATTTGGTTTGATATTAATTGAATTGTATGTGTAGAAACATGAATTTGGTGTGAGAATCTCTCCTGATCATAAAGGAAAGCAACATGTTTTCTGACAGCAACCTTGTGATGAGGTTATTCGACAGAAATTATGATTATTACCAGGTGTTCTCGCATAATATATCTATTACAGTCACCGAAAGTTGCAACGGCTTTTGTGTTTTTTATAAGTTTTATCACCAGTAGTAGACATGGTTCCTTGTCTCAATAATTTCAGCATGAAACACGTATTCTATTTTTGAAATTTCATTTCACTTACTTTATTATCTGTATAGTGTGGAACGTTTATTTGTGTATCATCACGCGTGTCCTCTTTGATGGACATTTTCTGAATAATATCCAAACTCCTCTGCATAACCAAGTAATATTAATATGGAAAAGAAGATGACACGGTTTTGACTATTAAAGATAATGCTTGATCGGCTTGAAGTTCTTCGTAGTTGTTTGTAATTTTAGTTGGACATATTTCTATATGTAGCTTTCTTTGTTTATATCTATGTTTCATTTCTATTATCCAAAATTTAGTATCCCTTTGGGTGTAAATTATGCGGGCATGTGATCCCTTATTTCATTGTTGTTTAGTTTTAGCTTATGTGATTATTGTATTTGCCCTCTATCTTGGCGTATTTGCGGATTAAGGTTGGTCGATACTGAAAAAAAAAAGACACAAATACAAAGTCTTTCATAGTATGTCATATCTATAAATAATCGTGTGCGATATATGGTTTAGTTGTTATTTGTTTTAATAAGCTGCTACAATGAGAACAAGAACCGCCTAAATTGGTTAGGAAAGATGGGAATGCTATCATCTTTGCTCAAAATCTGTGATTCAGTTTCAGTATCACTTTGATATATCATGTGTGTAATAACCTTAATTTTGAAACTGTGATAATTACTTGCATATGGTCTTTGTAATTTGATTCTTTTAGGATGCCATTTTTTACTGTTGTTGGTTTCTCCGAGGCTTGGCATTATGGAGAGAAATGAAATAAAAGTTGAAGTTGTGAACATTGAGAATCCAAGAAAGAGGAGTAGTAGGGCTAACCACCTTGCTTAGTTGAGTTAAATTTTTTTTAAACATAGGACTTAATATTTCTTGTCTTCCTCTTCTGTATTTGCTTATCAATTAGAAAGAAGGGCATCAGAACCTTAAGTTTCCACACATTTGCGTACACACAGAGAACTCATGTTAAACTGCTTATTTCGTTCTTCTGGTTTAATAACCAGGTCAAAACCAAAGTTAATGCATTGGGAGACTGGAAAAATAAAAATGTTTACCATTTAACATGGGGAAAAAGAGTTCATTCTTACTTGCACTAGCCTTAGTATTGACTATACTATATAGTCCTTGTCTTTTCTTTTCTAAACATGATAGTTTTCAGATACGAAATATCCATCACAGTCACTATGGGTGCTGTGAAGATTTGTTATTAGTTGCTCCATCTTAATTTCCTATCAAAGTGAGCCTAAATTTGCGCTTAATAGAAGTTGTTGAGTGAGATGATCTGGTTAATTATATATATATTAATTATCGTATAAATTTTATCCTTGTTTATCTTTGGTGCAAGAGCACTCTAATTGTAATCTGGTACGCACTCTTTGAAGGTTAGCTTCTAGGCTGCAGGGTCATTCTTCTCCAATTTTTCACTTGAGTTTTTACTCATGTCATTCCTTCAGGATAGAAATACTTAGGAATTGAGGAACTAATCAGTTAAAGTGTTGTCTGAAAGACACGTAAATGTAGTAGTAAAATTGGATTAGAATCCCAGGATACTTATGAAGATTTGCAAGAATGAACCTGCCCCCTTCCTTTGGTGGGTTGAGATCCTTTAGATAAAATTGTAGGTACAAATCATGTAGGCTAGGAGATTCTGTAACATTAGAAATGACCTAATGAATATTTAAAACGCTGAGGCCATTTTTCTATGGGGATTATGGATTCCTTTGTTCATTGGTCAAGGAATATTTACTTCTTTAACATGATGTTAAGGTTCACTTTATCTACCTTGGAGGTTTTCTTTCTCGGGATGTTAATTCCAATTATGAAATATTATCTGCAGTGACTTGGAAGTGGACTATGAGTCTGAGGAGAATGCTTCCATGGTCTATGCAGCATTAGATGTTGATAAGGAGGTGATCCTTCATGATGCTCAAACCAATTTTTTTTTTATCTCTTTTCTTTGGGATAAAAATAGGTCCTTATACAATTACATTTCTGATTGCAGTTGCAGCCAGACAAAGTGAAAAGGCAGATGTCAGTGTCTAACGGAAAGCTTATTGTGTAAGCTTCTTCCTTTAAGAATTATCAACTGAAAACATCTTCATTGAATTTTAAAATATGAAAATATCGAGGAGAAATAATATATTTTGTGCTATTGACTAATTTTGTAACTATTTCATGTTGCACTACAATGAATTGATTAATTTTGTGAGAAATCTATAGCAAAGAAAAAAGAAGTTGATATTCAGAAAAAAATAAGCTGGATACAAGAATATATCATTTGAAAAAGCAGGGTCAAATTCAGTATGCGTGGTTGTATTAGTTGTCTGCTATATATGTTATTTTAATTTATAAGAGCCCTATGATAATCTTACCTCACTTCCCATCTGTCTTTTTGATACAGACACTTTGAGGCTGTTGAGGCTAGATTTCTTCGTGCATCATTTAGTGCTTTTGTAGACGTCCTTACGCTAGCCACAAAAACGATTGAAGAATTTGGACAAGGAATGGAATTGTGACATCTCTTTATTATTGGCCAACTAGCACTGATGATTTTCCTGTAAAATTGATCAATATTTGGTGGATGTCTTCCTAAACATTGGGCTGTAGTTAGACTCTTTGGTTATGATTTATGAAAATGCCCATTTGATGTAAGATGCAGTAGTATTGTGTTGTACTTTTGAGTGATAATCAGCTGTTGAAGATTTCTTGAAGCATGAACTAGCTATAACACGTACACCGTTTGATCTTTGTCAAAGAAGGGAGGGAATATGGAAAAGACAGTTTGATATCTGAGGAATGCTGGAGATATCCGGACGAGATTTTATTTAAAAATTACTGAAAATTCTGTTCTCTTGATTTTGTATGCTGTAGAGAAACTGAGGCACTCGGCCTGAATGGCATTGCTTCAGATGATTGTAGAATCTAGTTTGCTAGGTAATTAAATCCACAGCCCAACTCTACCCGGATCTGGATCCTAACAATTTGTTTTTTAAATTGTTAACAATTCGGATAGTAAATAGGAGTCTTTATAAGGTCCACTTGCCCAAGTAGGTGGGTGACGTGTTAGATTTATATTAGCTCTCTCTTATATTTGCTGTTCAAATTATTAGTAAAGAAAAATTGATGGAGATCTTTATCCGGCTTTACCTGCAATTATTTATTATCCCCCTGGCTGCAAGTAAGAATCATGTTCATCACTTATTAAATGAATAGATATATAATTAATAAAATTCCAAAGAAAGGGTTTGTCCTTTTAATTAAGAAAAGAAACTTATCATGCTTTTCACAGGAGTTCTGCCAAGTGCAATTTCATACATCAAACCCGTGGACAAGCTTACATGTATCCTCTCTAACAAAATTCATCTGAAATTTCTATAATTGCCTTAAACATAGCAAAAAGGATCAACCAATGAAAAAACTTCAAACATAGCAAAAATGACCAACCTTCCTTAAAATCAATATATGATTGTGCTCCACATTATACATTTTCAAAAATAAAAAATGCCATACATAATATGGCTGACGAAATACATTACTGTAAGATAACTAAGAATGGTACATATTATCATTTAAATTTCTTGAGGGTTCCAAAGAACGGGGGGAAAAAAGAAAAAGAAAATACTTTTACTGTATAAATCTACCACTCAGAAGGAAAAGACACAAAAGGAGTATCAAAGAAAAGGGCAAAACTGAAAACAAAAGTCCAGAGTCCTAGCCCTGCTCCCATGGCTTCCTTCTCAGTCCATTGTATTCCATTTTTTCAGTATTCATCCAAGTAAGTGTATAGCGTGTCATCTTTCTTGGACTTGCGTCGGCTAAGCAAGGCTTTCAGGAGACGTTTACTTTTGCTAGGGTATTGTTCAACCTCTCTGCCATTTTCTCTTTCTGCAGGTAATCGCATTGAAGCTGATTTTCGAGGCTCTGAAGGGTACTGATACAAGTACAAAAAATTAAAACTTTTTAGTTTGTTGTAAAAGAGAAGATAATAATTTTTCCCTTCTCCTTTTTCTTGGTGGGGAGGGGGAGAAGTTGCAGGGACTCATGGATTACTGGAAATATAGGAATATTTCAGATGGTCAGTAAAATGGCAAACAATTATGTACTCACCCGTCTTCTTGCATTAAGATTTGGAGTGGTCGGCCTACTTGAGTTTGGTGTAGTTGGCCGAGTTGAGTTTGGGGTCACTGACCTATTTGAAAGAGATCCGGAACGTAAAAGAGGAAACCGATATGGTGAAACTGTTCGCTTCTCTGATTTGTAGGTAAACATCATTAGTAGAATGATAGTACAAGAAATATACATATAAGCAAGCTCATATTTAGAGGAAGGTATATTAATAAGATTTATATATGTCATAGTTCATTCATACATACCTAATTCTTTTTTGGGCATGGTAGAAGTGAAGGAAAAAATTGCTGATCGTTGGGAAGATCGTGGAGAAGGTGAGGGTGAACGCCCTCTACTGCATGAAACATAACCTAGATTATTTTGATCCTCATAACAAAATGAATCAGGTCACCAGATTTATGCATAGCAAGATATAACATTAGTACATACCTGACCATGGATGATGGGGTTTCTCTGATTGTAGCTCGAACAGCTTTGGAAATCAATCAGATTATAGGGAGGATTATTATGTTAGTCTTGACCATGATATATGAAATGAAAAAGAACAGGAGATAAAGAATGCTACCATTCCTAAACTGATGCCATTCATCTTCATCGTCTAGGCTGCAACCCTTGGTATGATTCGCACCATGCATGGTCTCCCCAGCTGAAATTAATTCAGGTGATAGTAAGCATCCAAGATTCATTGTTTCCAAATTTCTAAACTGATGAAAAGAAAAAAAAATACTGGAGAAGTATATATTTGCCTGGCAAGATGTACCGCTTGTGGTACTTAGGAGTATTTATCACCAGTGACTGTTGGGAAACGCCCTCGTGATCAATATAAGCTTGGCATGTCCGCAATCTCTAACATACCACATCAAAGCAACAATGAAAGTGAATATTATGCATTTTGCTTGCTTTAGAGTGAGAAGTATATAGCTAGTGACACAAATGCTGTATAGTATGGTGCAATCATCCACTCACTAATGTCTAGTAATGACAGTATTGATATGGGAAACAAATATTGCTACTAAATGGTTTATACAAGGCGTATTTTTGAGTAACATTCATTAATAACTTGCCTCTCAAATCCCACATCTGAGGGCCGCTGTCAATGTTTTGGTAAGAGAACCAGCAGTAGAGCCCCTATATCCAAATATAATGGTAGTTGGCCATATGTTTAAACAACATTCTATCCAGGTCAGCTTCAATTTTTAGTGGCTTGGAGTAAGAGGAAAAAAAAAGGCTTGGTAGCCATATTTAATTTAGGTATTGGGTTGGACTATTTGCAAACAAGGTTAATGATCATATTCAGTATGCGTAGGCTGAACCTGCAATAAGGACAATGCCTTCAAATTTTTTCTAAAATTTCAAAGCAAGAAGCAGCTATTTCACGATCTGTGCCAGCCTGGTGTCATAGTGTCACTTATATGCTTTTCAGCCCCAATCATCTAAAGCAACTCACTCTTGCCCTCCCCACCAGAGAAAATGTTCACTTTAAACCATGAAATTTCTTGTATTCATTTCTGTTATTTCCTTGCAAATTGTATTCAAGGTATCCTGATATCATATTTTGTGCATTGAAACAATTCATATTTTCTGGTACTTAGACTTGTAATTCAAATAGAGAAGTATATAGTAGGATAGCAACGTAAATTTCCTAAAGCAGTTACTGAACCAGAACATCAAGATAAATTTTATGTTTGATATGATATGTTACTTCACTTATTGTGGTGCAAGAGCCCCTTGACAAATAATTCATTTCCTTTATTTTAGAAATGTAGAAAACATGAATCTCCCAAGAAGGAAAACAATCCAAGTTCTCACCTGTTCGATGCAAGATACACGAAGATCCGTTCCAGAAACTTCATCAACCTTCTCATCCAAGAGATCATTAACCTTATATGTAACAGAACCCAAATGGTCCACAGTATTTACAAGAGCCTTAATGGCATAATCTTTTAATGTTTCTACCACTCTGCATTAGGAGGATGTTTCTTTCAGAAAAGATATTAACAGGAAAAAAATAGAAAGGAAATGCCACTTGAAAACACCAGCAATAATGAATCAGATTGACTCACATCTGTTTTTGGTCATCATTGGTGTATGATAGTTCAAAATACTCAGCCGCTGAGTATAACTGTGTTCTCAGATTTTTCAAATCCTGAAAAACTATGTGCTATTAGAAAATAGAGTTGCAAAAATAAAACTTTAAGAAGCCTGAGTTCATGAACTTCAAATTTCTGGTAAGGCATAAAAAAATTGCTGCAAATTCATTTCCCCACAGACTAAAGGGGCGCACCAAAATTCCAGTATTTGAAGTTAAAGGAAGATCATAAAGCTAAATGGACTTAATTTGCAAGCCTGATTACTGATCGATAATGTTTAAAAACAGGAACAGGAGTACCTTGAGACTGTCAGAGAAAAGCAAGCTCTGCTGCATGGAAACCTCATCAAAATTAGATGATTCATGTGGAACGGGCAGTGTAGAAGATGCAGTCATCGTCCCCATGAAAGAGAAATTGGAACTCAGAGTTCCTTATCCTGCAACAACCAAGATGAGCATTTTAGTATCAAAGAATTAAAAAATGACAACAATTACATGGAAAAGCAAGAGCTAGATATGAAACCATTCCAGTTTTGAACTTCAACAAATTGTCGTCTCTTAATTAAAACAAAACAAAAAATTGCTCAACTTCATAAAAGCATTAAAATCCTGAGAATTTCGATTACAAAATCCCAATAAAATCAGTGATTAAAGCAGCAAATGTGGCAGTGCGTATGGAGCGGAGAGAGAGAGTATGCAGCCAAAATCAAAACCCCATTCAACCCTAAGAATAATTAAATCAGATAAAAAAAAAAAAGCCCCCTAAAAGGATCACAGAGAAAGAGGTTGGGGGGGTTCACAACTGACGGTCAATAAAATACTAGAAGGCTGTATTTTAATGAAACATTTCGCTGTATCTGAGATAATAGAAGAAAATCCAACAGCATAAAACAGGTAGTGCTTTGCCACAACTCTGCAACTATCCCAGAGACTAATAAACTAAACACCAATATTCCATACCATCGCAAAAAGCGCATTTTGTCTGAATCTTCACCAATACTCTTGTAGTACTCAAATTAAAAAAGAAACCCACATAAAGTACATGATAACCAATCCTTAAAAACCTCAAAAGCTGTAAAATTTCAAAACCCTCTTTCCAATTGGTGAGAGAACTGGGGAAAGAAAAGAAAATCTCAAGCAAAATGAAAAATTGATGTGCCAGGCATGGGCCACTATCTTTTCCTTTCTCATATTTTCCCAGCAACCAACCGGAAATACAACAAAATGAAAACCAAGTGCATAAGCGAAAATGAAGAGACTAACCTGGGGTTTTTTGCACCAAACTTCCTCTTCTACTGCAGCTGAGAGTCTCAGACTATAACACAAAAAACCCACTTCCAGTTCAACCCACTTCAATTTTCAAACTTTGGGGGCCAAACGTAAAACCCAAATGGTGAATTGCGCCTACACAAATAGGCCACTCTTTCGACAGTGACAAATGTGGTTTGGTATGAGATTTTGACTACACTAAGGAAAACGACATCTTTGAACTGTGTCTGTAACAGAAAATGCAAGGACTTGCAGACACAGAGAGAGAGTGAGGGAAAGAGAGAGGAAGTTGAAGGGAGGGACAGGCATCGAGGAGCGCACGTCGGTACAGGCAGGGAATCCGGAGCACTTGCCAAAAGTCTGCCCCTTTTGGAAGCAAAAACTGGTCTCTCTTGCAAGCTTACTTCCCTCATCATTGCCATCAAGTGGGTCCTGCCTTTTTTTTTTTTTTTTTTCTTGGTATAGTGGGTCCCCTAGTTCTATCAGCTGAAACTGAGCTACACAGGTTACTTCCCAACAAAAAGAAATATTTGTTTGGTTCTTCAACGCCTAATCTCTTTATCGGGTCTCCCACATGTTGTGGCGGGACTTGTCTTACTTTTCTTGTTTTCTTAAAATCAAAGCAACCAAAAAAAGGAAATTGGCTTAGGTTTTATTTTATAAGAAAAATTACATAATATTTACTATAATTCTACAAAACACGGGATTTGTTTATTAATGTATTTTTTTTTATAAAAATATTCTTATTGAAATCATGCCCGAAATTTAATTACGAGTGAAATGGCATGTCATGTCAACTAAAAGAAATAAATGCTACATATTACATTATTATTTTATTAGGCTAATGTGATAATATTAATGCCTATAAACTATTAGATTTTTATTTTTTTTCTAGCAAAAGCTTATTCAAAGGCTGATTGACACTATTACATCAGTTTACTATGCATTGAGAGTATAACATGTAGCACTACTCATTAAAAAATTTACATGAAATGTCATGTGATCTTTTTGCTTATTGTATTAACAAACAATCTTTCTAATTTATCCAGAAAATATGTAATTTTTACAATTATTTTTAATATAATTAACATGTAAGAATTACATAGTTTTAAAATAAATATCAATTTAATAGAATGATTTAAATGAGAGAGAACAAGTTTATTTAAAAAAAAAAACTCCAAACTTGATAGAAAAATGCCTAAATTACCATCATTTAAATTGTTTAGGATAGATTTAGAGATGATGTGTGTTACAAATCTAGGATGCCACATTTGGGAAGTAAACAAAAAGGAGTGTGGTTTTTCAAAGTGCCACCGACCACATATCACATATGACCATTTCCATGTGCTTAGTTGCTTACTGCTGTAGTCAAATCTTTTCAGTTCCTTTATTGGGTCCCATCTCTTTCCTTTTCCGCTTATTACGGGAAAGCCGATAGGTTGATTTTAGCCGTCTGATTTAATTTTAATGCAAGAATTATCGGTTTTTTAGGTAAGTGTGGAGATGGATATGCTAGCCCCACGCGCATTATTTGCAACTTAGCCACTCGCAGTCCGACCCCGCACCATCCAGATCCGCCCCCTTCCAAGGCACGCGAGGTCGATAGAGACGGAATAGGATTCTCTCCATTTCAAATGAAATGGATAATATCCATTTAATGTAAAATGAGGGGTAATATTATAAATTTAATCTTTTAATTTTAATGTTAAGACAATACTACCCCTTATTTTACACTAAATGGATATTATCCATTTCATTTGAAATGGAGAGGATCCTATTCCGATAGAGACGGCACCTTCTTAAACTCCATTCCATGTACATCCACGCGCCACTCCAAAGAGCGCCACACACACCAACCCAAAAAAATCTTATCTTTTATGGCTTAAAAAATATGATGAAAATGCTACGTGTTATTTTAGTATTTTTATTTTTATATCTTTCTCATAAGTGAAAATCACTTTATAAAAACCAAGTGGGAAAAATAAAAACAACTTTTTTTTTTTGTTTTTTATAATATAATTTTCACATAGAATCAAAATGACACAAGAAAAACAATGATATTATATAGTATTGAGGTGATAGTCTAATTATCTCTTAAAAAGGTTAATTGACATTGATGCATCAATAAAATGAGATAATAATAAAATAAAAGTTTGATTTCTAGCCTTACTCGTTGAAAACGTCACCCGATTTGTCTCTCAAAACCATCTTTAATGGTAAGCAGATTCATAAAATTGGCCTATACTTGTCCGAAGGACAATTCAAGTACTAAAGATTTATTGGTGTCTTAATACAATATGACACTTAACCAATTGGTTGTGTAGATTTCCTTGTTACCTCCAGAAAAAAAATAATAATAATAATAAATAAAAATCCTTAATTTTTAAGTTGATATAGCATAAAGATTAATAATATCATCTTCATGATATTAGATAATCAATTATGTAAACAAATAAATTTAACAGATTAAAGCACATAAACAAATTTGTATATTATATCTCAGGGACATGCATCGGCTTTGACCGAGACACATAATAGGATCATAATCTCTTCAAATTCTCTATCTGATTTGAGACATGTGGGTGCTCTTAATCTCCCATCAACCAAAAAGAAAAATAGTAAACATGGTAGAGAATATTAGAGATGAAGATCTTCTCAAATTCTCTACCTAAAAGTGCTATATTCATTTATCCTTAGAGTATTCCCAGTAGCTACCTTAAAGTTGCCTCCCTTACGGTTGAACCCAATATATGGGGTTCAATTATAGCAATCCACATGGTTTATTATAATCATAAAATGACATTATCTTTTCTCTTACACTTTCCTATACAAAATAAATAAATATAAAAATAAAATAAAAGTAAAATAAATAATATTTTAATATTATAGGGAACAATAAAAAGAAGTTATTGAGTGTAGTTGAATAAGAAAACAAAATATAGTTTAATTCTCTAAACTTTAAAATAAATAAAAAAATGACGAGAAAGCTACTTCAATGCTCCTATAGACTATTTGACTAAACACATAGTTGAGAGATTTATGTTGAATTTAGTGGCTAGTTGGCTAGTGGGCATCAATTCATTCCCACCAACTCTCTCAATAAAAACTGCCGGAATTGCGGGCCAATCTTATCCCTTAATAGAGAGTGAGCTCCACGTTCTTGGAAGAGGGTTACAGTAACCAATCATGTTGGCCAAATAATATCTTAACAATAAAATAAAGAAGAAGAAGAAGAAGAAGAAGGCACTCATATATTTTGTCGTGCAATCGTGAAGACAGCAGCAGCAAACTTCATCATAGAAATTCGAAGCCATCCCACCAATCATAACTTTTCTTCCGTGCTCAACATCTTCATGGACCCTCCTCAACCTAAATAATTGTACATGTTTATTCTTGCAAAAGAATAAGGGTTATTTTATATATAATATGTTCAAACCTGTGATTATTATAACTCTTTTTTATTTATTTATTTATTTAAAGAATAATAATATTTCGACGAGACAAAACTTATTAATAATGTATGTATATATCAAATTAAAAACAACTAATATATGGGTTAATTATATACAATTATTATTATTATTATTCCAAATAATCCTAAGCTTGTTCTAAAACAAAATAGATTTAAAAAAATAATGATCTCAATTGTGGGTCCCACAGAACGAAAAGTAAGATAGGACCCACAAATAATCTTAATTTGTTTCTTTGATGGAATGTTTTGAACTTTTTGAATCCATGATTTGCAGTGAGAATGTCAAATTAGTTTGATTTTGACAATAATAATCACTGCCGTAATTGGTGGGAATTGGATGGGTCCCATAGAAGATTGGGAATGATTATGGATTCTTATCTTTTGCGTGCGCATTTCCTTGCGCTGCAGACGCGCCTACCCGAGTTGAGCTCTCCCCAGCTTGGGCCAGGTCCGACTTAAAAATAACTTGGGGCCTCGTTAATCTTCAATTTTGTGTGGACTTGGGCTTTGAAGGCCCATGGCTACTCAATAAAGCTCCCTCCCGTCCCTTGGTCCAATATGCAGATTCATGACACAAAAAAGCCCAAATCTATCAATTTGAAACAACATATTTTTTATGGTTTCTCGTTAGATAGCACCCACTGTCAAGAAATTGTAAGCCCACTTATTTACAGCATCCAATGAAAATTGAACACATAAACTTAAAACACAAAATAAAATAAAATAAAATAAGCATCAAAACGCCGGATCAAACAACTCATCATTCCCCACACCCTTTCCTTGTAATTGCTCATAAACCCATTGTCTCTTCCCAACGCCGGCCACCGCCCAAGACTCATTCGCCACTAACCACTGCCCAATGGCCACCATATTTTGGATTGCAATTTTTTGTCGGTTTGTATGTTTGGTTTTATAGAATTTTCTCATTTTTCTCCTGTTTGGTTTTATAGCATTTTCGATGAATGGAGATTAGATTTTGATCGGTAAAATTGGAAAGAGAAAGTTGGATTCCGATCCCATTCCTTCACACAGTAACAGATTTGGCTCAAGTGTCGTAAAAAAACTACAAATATATATCATAAAAAAAATTAAAAATAAATCTGAACCGTTGAAAAAATTACATCACGGTGATATAAAGTAATGCGGCCAATTATAAGTTACAATCCTATATATGCGCACAATAAATTTCATATTGAAACAACGTACAAAAGCCGGATCATTATATTATATTCAACCGTTTTATTAGCCGCCATAATTTTCAGAAGTCAGGGAAAGTACGTGTGGAGGTAATTGGCCAACGGCAGGTTATGGCGGCTAGCTCGATCACACCATTAACTGAAAACCCTAAAACGGAATTAAGATAAAAATGATGAAGATGATGGTGATTGGTAAGCGAACTCATGCACATTAATATCACTATTAATTATTTTTTATGCCAATTTACGCTCTCAGCCTCAATATTCGCGAGTAACCTCCTCTCACTGTAATATCTTTGCCATGCGTATATGCGTATGCATCCAATATCCATGCCTGCATCCGTAAGTAGAACAATTTCAAGGGAAAAAAAAAAATAAAAAGAAAAGGGGTGATTTTTTTGAAAATAAAAAATTGTCCTTAGATTTTTGCTTCCCCAAAATAAAGAAGATATTTTTATGCAGGAGCATGTATATATGTCTGTATAATGTATGCATGCGTAATATATATACCATGTGAAAGGAATATCGCATGTTGACAAACCAATGCAATCCAGAAACATTTAAAGTTACATCATTAATTAACATGAATGGTGCAAAACCCCTTGTTTGATTGGTAATCGTTCCCTAATTAATATCACATTAAGTAGATTCCACCCAAAATGTAACCCCCCAAAGACATGTGCACGAACTTCAATCCCATCTCCTTCCCAATTTATATCTCCCCATTTTTTTTCACTCTCACTACTCTAACTTTCTCTCTCACTCTCTCAAATGGATTCTACCCACCTACACATTCCGAAGATTGAGAACCCACTTGGGTTTGACTGGTTCCCTGAAGAACATTCTGAAAAGTAAGATACTACATTTGTCAGTAGCTTTTCTTTTTTTATTACTATTATATATATGTTCTTTAACTTGTTTTGCCCACTATATGATTATAGGGAAAAGATAAGAGAAAATGTTGGTAAAATTTTATTGGGAAAGAAACCCATTTAAGAATTGAGAATGAAGACATTTTTTTGTTTATGTATTCTACTCAAAATGCAAATTTTCTATTTTGGGTTCTTTCTGCAGATTATTAGAACTGCCACCACTGGACAGTTTCTTCGACTTCGACGCCTTTCCGTTTCTGCATCATACCAAGCAACTTGATCTCACTGGGTTCCAAGACTTTGAAGATCCCAATTCTGTCTTTTTCTCGGCAGAAAATAAGCTCCCACTTCTTTATGAAGACGTGGTGGTCGACCAAAAGCCTCTAAACTGCACGACAGAATTCGGTACTATTGGTCATTATGGCAATCTTGGAAGTGACTCGAGTGAATTTTCAATGGTGGTTCAGAGTGAATATGCGAGTTCATCAAGCAAGAGTGAAGAGGAAAAAAGGACAAGTGGCAGAAAGAAGTCAGTTGCGTTGGAGTTGGATGAGATACAGAAGCACTTTAACGTCCCGATAACCAAAGCAGCAAAGGAGATGAAGGTGGGATTGACTGTGTTGAAGAAAAGGTGCAGAGAGCTTAACATCATGCGGTGGCCTCATAGGAAGATCAAGAGCTTGAAGTCTCTCATTAACAATGTGAAGGTACTGTTACATTTTGGCCTAGACAGGACATTATTGGTTGCTTTGTGCTATTGTCACCATTATGAGAACCTCACAATAAGAATTCCTAATAGACTTTCAAGTTGACAGAACAAGTCCAAACATATCAATAAGGATTGTTGCGTAAAATAATTTAGAGGGTGTTTTTGCTTTTTAATTGTGACGTGACATAAATATAAAAATAGTTTAATTTGAGTGTTAAATTGTTTGTTAATTCTTTTGCTTAGCCAAAGGCCCAAAAGTTGTCCTAAAAGTGTTGCTAAAAACCCCCGACACTGTACAGGGTCGTGACTGTCATCCATTTTACTATTCTTGAAATGGATTTATATACTGGTCAAGTCCAAGGCTAAAGAGAATTTTATTGCTTTGCGTGGTTGTTCATCCTAAAGGAATATTTGACCACTTAATGCCAAAAGCATTGAGAATCTGAACTTTGTAATTCATTGGCAACGAAATTTGTTTACTTCTTTAATTGTAAAATTCGTTGACTGTCAAATTTTGTTTGTGCTCGAGTCCCGAGCCGAAATTAAAGCTTGTAAAAATTGTACTCTACCTCGTCAGAAATGTTCATTTTCTATCATCAGAACAATTGAAATTAGGATGAAGTTAAGAAAGTAGGTGGGAGCAACAAATGATTATTGTTTTATGTCGTGATTTCAATCTGTCAATCCAGAGGTCAATAGTCTAAAACTGTTTGTTGTATCGTAGGAATTGGGTTTTACAAATGAGATAGTGATGTTGGAGGAGCATAAGAGGCTTATTGAG
Organism: Carpinus viminea; assembly: GCA_013348765.1. Lineage (NCBI taxonomy): Eukaryota > Viridiplantae > Streptophyta > Magnoliopsida > Fagales > Betulaceae > Carpinus > Carpinus viminea. The sequence continues at coordinate 1,686,059 of CP054673.1, forward strand.
ACACTGCCAGACATGGAGCTGACACAGAGAACCAAGAAGCTGAGGCAGGCCTGTTTCAAAGCTAATTACAAGAAGAGGAGGTCTCTGACTATTCAAGCTTGACTTTCTTGACATTTAGTAATTTACATGTAGAAAGAGAGAGAGAAAGGTCTACTTTCTTATCTAGATTAGCAGACCTTTATGACTATAACTGTTTGTAGCCCTTAAGAAAAGTGAATACAGTACTAAGAAGTTGTTTGGCCCTTGAAAGCAAGAACATATTTCTGGCTTATAATATTGTTGGTTGATGACTTGATGTTGATGTTTACTGAAAAGGTTAAATTATGTTGTTCATATTCCACATATTTTAGTCGTCCTTACCAAACAATTTTCTCGGATTCTGGAATTGTCAGAGAGATCTCAGACGCACTTTTATAGACTAGTCAAAGGCCAATAATGTTACCAATATCAAGCTGACCTCCTGTGAAGTGGCCAATAGCACTAGTTTTTAATTTCCACACCCACAAGCAAGCGGAAAAGAACAATTATATTTTATTTTCATTCTGATCAATCGTGATTTTACATTATAATAATTAAGAAGAAAAGAACTATTTGGTTAAATCATCTACTAGGATTAATGAGAACTTAAATTAGTTTTCAATGATAGATACAGCCTCAATGTTCAACTGACAACCAAATCAACTTGTGGATTTTGATGAATATATTTTACACCGACACCCAAAAGAATTTGGTAGCAATATTTGCCACTTTTATGCAGAATAATGCTCTCGGTGCACCATCACATAAAGTAGAATATTCAGATAAAGTACTAGACATATTATTGAATTATTTTTGAACTATACAAGATTTCGAAATTGAAATTAGAGCACCATATGGCAATGGCAGCATGATTGGGGGAAGATGGGGGCGTGGCAATAAATCACGAGGCCATTTTTCCCAGTCTTTCTTGCCTACGTCTCCATGGGACCGCTTGCTTAAAGGTTTCATAAACGCTTGTCTGCAGTTAGTATTAAGTATGATTAGATAATAGATACATCAACGATTAGAGAAATCAAAGTCATTAGAGACCACAATTTTCGTACACTGAAGAGTTTCTCTTTTCTTTTTATGCAGAGTCAGAAATTTGCAGGAAAATGATGAGCAATCTGTTTATGCAGTTTTTTTTTTCCTGGCCAATCTCTGTTTATGTAATTAGTTGAAAACAAGAAACATGACGGAAAAGTTGCAGTAAATTATGGTTATACAATCGTGTTCTTGGGATGGTTCAAATTGGAAATGAATCTGGTTTAAATATTGATTGAAAAGTTTTGGTCTCCAAGGGAAAAATATAAAGAAAAAGGAGCTAGCAGACTAAAAACTAGCATAAAATCTCTCACTTGGTTGACTAAAACAGAGTTTCCCCATTTCTCTTTTACCTCTATACTTCTATACTTCTTCAACTCTTTCGTCTCACATAACCAGTGAATCTAACTATAAATTTCACCTTTATAATAAGATAAAAAGAGAAAACATCACCCAAGATTAACAGAATCACCTATTTATGAAGTTAGCATATCATGGAATAATGTCGGCATGCACCATTAAAGCATGATATATGCAGAAAACGAAAAAATCGACTTAAGTTTGTGCGACTCCTAATCATGCATTTTCTTTGTTTAAATGGGAAAGAAATGTGGAATAGAATGGGTGATTGAAACATTTTGGTTTGGCAATTACCAAAAAATGTGACCTTTTGTGAGAGAGCGTCAAAAGGCTCCCTTTCCTCTTAACCCTTGCGATCTTCACCGCCGTGTCTCCACCGCCGCCACCATCATCAACCACCCTAGATGAAAAGTCGAAAGCACCCACAAGAACATCCTTACTCTTCCTGAAACTCCCCCACCTCATGGACGTAAACTCTAACCCTTTCTCCCTAGCCGCTCGCTTCCCCAGACCACCCTCTGAGCTTGTGAAGGAAAACCTGTTAGAGAGAGACCGGCCCAAGTAAGGCCCGTCCAAGACAGTGGTTGGGGAGGGCATGTCGGTGTTTTTTGTCTCACATAACAACCTCGGAGGCAGTTCCAAGGGTCTTGCACACCTGGGCTTCGATTCGGTGGTGGTGGTGCATGGCCTGGGCTTGCCTGGTGCTTCCTCCCACTGGAATGGAACCGAAGCTGTGGTTCTGCACGGAGGTGTTCGAAGTATACCTGGAGACGCTTCGTGTGGCTTGCTTGGAAGCGAGAACAAAGACAGCTTCGGTGTGGAGCTTAGTTCGTTCTCTGGCTCAGACCCCATTCCTCCCTCTCTTATCTCTAAGGGCTCAATAATAGTTCTCTAAAAACTCAAAGACCCATTTCTATGCGTGGAAAAACATGGATACCCAGTTGATTTTTTTTTTGTCACTTTATGAGGTTGGTGTGTGATTTTTTATAAAGAGAGTAGTAGGTCTGTGACTTTTTGTGTGTGTGAGAGAGAGAGAGAGAGAGAGAGAGAGAGAGGATGGGATGGTGTTGAATATTGTGAATTCTGAGAGCCAGTGGTCACAGCAGCAACGCTCCTGGCGCTTCATCTTCACGAGAAATTGCCATTTCTTTTATCTAGCGTGTCTTCTTCACGGAATTGCCCCCGGAAAACGACCACCAACGGTCATTTCTCAATCTGTTCATTTGAAAAGTCATAGCTCGAGCGAGTTTTTGCATTAAAGTGGAAAAAAGAAGAAGAAAAAAGAAAAAAAGAATGGAAGCGTGAGAATATGCATGTAACGGTTAGGTAAGGTAAGTCCGCAAGTCATGCTGCGTATGGGGCTATCAGCTATGAGACTCGATCATGCCAATTCCCAACTACAATTGCACAAGTAAACACCACATTTTGTCGCTGCAACAAGTTGTAGCGAATCGCTGTGGAAGCCGGCTAGTACTGTTTGCTCTTCTTGTTTGTATTTAGATCGGATGAACTCATGAAAGTGATAGTCGATCGATAGAAAGACACCCTTGGAATAATCCATATCATGGTGTAGCACGAAAGCGTTGTTCGGTATAAACCTTAACATTATTTACAATTATTTCAAATAAACTACAAAACTTATTATTCCCAATCTCGTCAATATCACATTTATTTTACATTGGCTAACCAAACGTGTTTTAATTAAGTGTGAAATGAATGTAAAAAGTATCATTATTTCATATAATAATAATGAAGCACCAAATATAAGCATTTGATTTGGTTTTAACATTTTTTGTTATTGTTATTTTCTAATAATTCGTATGTTATTTGTTGTCACACTATTATTGTTTTAGAATAAATCATGAGTTCATGTTGCGAGAATATGAGACATTGGCGCATGATCATGATTAATATAATATAATGAATAATACACCTCTTTAATTTAGAGTTATATTTGTTTGGTGAACTTAGATTATAAGTTGAATATAGTTGGTAGATCAATTAATATACTGAAAAGCACGTGTATTTTATATGGAGACACCATCATATTGCTAGTTGTGCTGTAAAGTGGAAAGGGTATATGGGATGGGACCATGACCGATGATTAATACTCATTCTGGAGCTTCATGGCCATCACCAGGTTCTCTCTTTAATGTTTGTGGGATGTCTTAAAGATGTTCCACCTACTAAACAAAGAAGAATAAGTAGTCTGTCTTTCGAGCCAGCTCTCCCAGCAGGGAAAGAAATCCAGCTCAAACAAGCTTAGCCACTATTTATCCACAGAGGTCTCTTTTAACAAATCCTTAATTTGTTTATAAACCCTTCTCATGCTCTCTTTAGAAATGTGGTGTACGTGTGTACAAGCACATCATGCATACACCATACACAGCTAGCGCTTACTTCTGGTCGACCATAAGTTTGATTCAATTTCGATCAGAGATGTCAATCGTCAAATTCAAAACACAACCACCTCCGATTGAGATGTGTTGCCGTGTCGGGGAACACAAGTGACAAAGACTAGTAAGCTTATTGCTGCCAGCCTGCCATTATCTTCCCCGTCAGAACCCAAGTGTTTTAATTTCAGAGCATTTATTTCTGATCTGATTAATTCTTTAATTTGGGAATAGATGGACGATGTGAACCTCGTCCAATTACCGACATTCCCTTCCAAAATGGTAATCTACTAGAACCACTAAATGGAAAGCCGACGGCGGCACAAGAGCTGGGGACCTGAGAGATCGGTGGCACCTTATTTACTATTGGTTTGATCAGTACACTAATCAATTAAGAGAATTGAAAGATTATTGAAGGGCTCAACTACCAACAACTAACGACGGAGTCAGCTTACGATTTGGAGGACTTCTGTCCATTCAAATTTTTAAATTTTCCTCGATTTTTTTTTTGTTTTATTTATTTATTTATTTTATAATTAAGGTAGATCATCATTTTTAGTCTCACCCTGGTGACAAACCCTTTAGGAAGGACCACCTATTTGGAATCACATATTAGAAGGCTCACAACCGATTATTATAATCCGAAGGGCCCGCAATATTATTGCCCAAACGACCCAACAACGACCCGGACGTATTGTTTAATAAATTGGTGTCAGAATTGGAATTGGATCAATCCATTTATGCTTTTATTTTTTATTGTTCTTGAATATCGAAGGGATTGTGGAGCTTGAAATCTCAACCTCCACTAATATGAAATACCACAGATTAGAATGTTACCTCCCCCTATCTCTATCACCGATGAATCATCATGAAGGCAATACTCAAAGATTTGAGGAAAAATAAAAATAAAAAATGTAACTAAACAATGCAACTATCACCAAAACGTCCTAAATGTCCTTAGTTGCCAACCTCCTCCTCTAAATGTCGTTCTCTATTCTCCAATCAATACCAAAAATAGGTCTCCCCATAGAAGTATTATAAACATAATTTTCTTTCAAAATGAATAGGTTAAATTTCCTTTCGATCTAGTTAAAAGTAGGGTTGTTTAAGTTTGCATCTACTATTCACTCGTCCACATAGGCTGCGGACAAAATTTCAACCCCTAACTTTGGCAGGTGAATATATATCATATCTATCTGCAAATATGTAGTGAATAGTGAAATATGGGTAAGTGGAGACATCTGCTTTCGCATACCCATATAAATATATAATTTTTTTTGTCTTATAAAATAACATCATTTAATACCAAAATGGCATTATTTCGCCTAGGAAAAAGAGAAGAAAACGAAATCTTAATGCCTCATTTTCTTTCTCTCCTTCTCTTTGCAACCTCAACCATCCTTCAGCCTCTCTCTCTATGGAGTGCTCTTTGCCCAATGTTTACAATTCATTTTATATTTTCATATTATAACTTACAAGTGCATTTAGTTCAAAATTTGGATTAAGCTCAACTAAAAAAATCTCATAAAATGCTTTAAAAAAATTAAAAAAAAAAAAATCCCGTCCGCGTGTGGTTATGCATATTCTTCTTGCCTTGGGAGGGCGGCTACTAAAATCCACCACACATAAGAAGTTTATAAGCCGTGTTAAAGGAAATTTATGTTGGGCAATTATTAACTTGTCCGAATTATTGAAATAGAAAATTAGAAACTTTTTTTTTTTTTTGAAGGGAAAATTAGAAACTTATGGTTGTTGTGGAACGAACTTTATATTTGTGGAGTTATTAGCTAAAGACATTTAAGTACAAATACAGAAAGTACACAAGTTATAAATGCAGATATACATGCATATACCTCTTCTTTGTGTGGTGTTTGGGCACTTGTCGTGTCATGAGTTAATAGTCCCCCACAACAGCAAAAGGCCAAAAGCTAAAGAGCCAATCAAAATCTATTCCCTTGTATAATATACTGTATAGGAATAATCATTTTTATTGTTTACTGCCACATGAAATAATCAATCGTGACTATTTTATATGAACGTGGTGACTATAATAGCATCTACTGCCTAAAAAACTACAAAAAGAACTTAGACAATGAAAACCGCAAACGCTTCCTCAACTCTACTAGAGGCATCAATAAGAACCGAAGTTTGAGATTCAATCGATTAATCTAAGGATAGATTTATTTTTACACTTTTGAAATGTGAGACCTTATCCAAATCCAGATCCAAGTACCAGAGGCCTAACACAGTGAATGTAAAGATGAAGAAAACATGTCCAAGGTTGAGTATATCATCAAGTTTGTCTAGGGTTGCGTAACACATGCACATCGATCTCCACAAAGACAGGATAGGATATATATGTACAAATAATCCCTATTTTCCTCCTAGCACTAAGAACAAAATATGAGTTCAGGATCATTTCTATAGCATTAAAACTATTTTGAGTGTTTTTTTATTTTATTTTTTCTGTACAAATTCAACTATAGATATAAGCAGAAACATTTGCAAAAGCCACTTCATGACCATAATTGAACCTCATCTTAACCTTTTTGGTTCCCATCACCACCTCCTCAAATGCATCATCCCCTCACAAGCCAGGGTTCCCTCAAGATCTCCAATAATTCGAGAAATTCGAACTTCAAGGCCCCTCTGAATTTCCTGAAAGAGAGTTTTAACACTATCAGCAAAGCACTTCATGTCAAAGCTAGCAGTCTTGTTTAGTTCTTGGGCGACCCCAACAAATCCAGAAGCAGCCTTGGATTGAATTTCCATCAATTTCTGTCCCGCTGCAACAATATATCTCTGCAGCTGAAACGTTTCCTCAAGGAACTGTTCTAGAGCTTTGGTTTCCACCTTTGTTTTTGCCATACCAGAATCTCCATGATTTACATTTAGATCATTCTCATGCTGAAAGTAATAAACAAGAAAAGGTAAGTAAGCAAAGACCAATGTCAATTAAATTTCGACATGATCAGTTGAGTCCCTAATTGAACTCAAACTGAAGCACCCATATTTCAAAAGCTTTCCAATATTTTATAGAGACGGTTTAATTTTGCAAACATCAAAATATTGAAAGCACTGAATTGGAAAAAGTCAATACAATGTCATAATCTTAAAACTTGAAATTTCACTGAATTAATCCAAACTTACCATCCGTCTGCTAAGGTCATCTGCCTTCTCTTGAAGGGACTGGTACCTTCCAACTTGTTTATTCAGCAAAGACATCAAGGAAAGGAAGCCCTTTATCTCAATTTGCCCATTATCATTTTTTTCTGTATCTTCAACACTTTCTTGCTTTCCTGCCAATCTCTCCAGCACAAAAAGTTGCTGCTTTAGCCTTTTGATCTTGTAAGAGACTCCAAGAGCACAAAGATCGATCCTCCATGGAGAATTGTTTGTCTTACTCAAGGGTTGGCTAGGTGACGCTAACTTTTCAGTAGTATCAACCTCCACTGGACTTGTACCTCCCTCCAGGACAGGGCCCACATTGGCAATATCCTCATCATCTTCTAATTCTTGTTCAGGAGATTGGGGCATTAAACCTACATCTTTGGACTGGTTAAAGGATGGAGTTTCTTCTTCTCTCTCAGCATCTTCCTCTTGACACTTATCCACCAAACTTGTTGTCTTCGTTTCTTGTTCTCTCTCCCATGGTTTTCCCTTTATGATCTTGCCTTCAAAACAAATTGCATCATGGGCTAATGCTGGAATATGAGAAGATGAATTTAACAACTTCTGCTGGCGATTTAGGGACATCAATTGTGATGCTAATTGCTCTTTTAAGAAAGTTAATTCTTCTTCCCTTTCCAGTAACAAGGCTTCCAATTTCATATTGTAATGTCTGAGCTGTGACATATCCTCGTTCAGTCCCTCAACCTGAGACTCCAGCCGCTTTGATTCTAGTTCCATGCTCAGCAACTGCCAACGGAATGCCTCCAATTTCTCATCTTTGATTCTCATTTGTTCTGCAAAAGCATCTAGTTCTAAGTGATGCCTCTGCTGAATTGAAGTTGCGTACTTTTCAGCTTCTGAGAACACCCAACCTTCCAACCGCTTCATATCAGTTGTGATAGCTTCAAAAATCAAGAATGAGACATTATTAAGAAAATAAAAAATCTAGCGCAGATTCAAGATCAGGAATTTAAGCATTGTGATTGTTTTGTATAAAGGAAACATATTTATATGTTTGTGTGTGTGTGTGCATAAATAGCTATTATAAATGTTGGTGAGATCATATTTGTTAAACCAAAAAGGAAAGTGGGAACTTTTTTCTTACGCAATTCCTCATTCTCTTCTAGTGGATAGTGATCAGAGAGTGAAGAAAGAAGATCGAGCTCCTTTCTGTCCTTTTTAAGCCCAAGATGCCCATACTCCAAAACACGATCAGTTGACTGTGATCTCGTCTTTCCAACGTGCGACGACCCAGTTGCATTGGGATACACCCCTTTTGCACCTGCGTAAACATCAGGTTTTGAATTGACTTGGTTAGCCAACATACTTCTTAATGAATGCCTCTCGTGTCTTGACTCTGATACTGCCCTCCACCGTTCTGTTTCTATTTCAGCTTGTTTTCTCTTAGCCTTTGATAATTTGATCTCCTTTAAAAGCATTTGCTTCTCTGCTGTATCCAGCTTGGACTTCCTAAGCATTGCTGACAGAATTTTGTCCTTCTGTTCCAAATCCTTATGCATCTTTACCATTTCCAATGACAGTTTTTGAGTCATCAAGACTGCCTCTTCCTTTTGCTCTAAGACCACATCAAGATCTTGTTTTTTAGCTTCAACTTGCCTAAGTAGGCGGCCCATCTCAGCTTCAAGCTGCCGTTGGGTTGACACAACTTCAATGAAGGCTGTTTTGTGCCTCCAAAGGTCAGAAGAGTGCTCTTGGGCTTCACGGTTTGCAGTTTCTCTCAATTCTTCCACAACATTTTCAGCCTCTTTCAGCACTTCTTCTAACTCCCCCTTCTTCTGCTTCTCTTCCTCCAACGCCTTATCCTTACACTGCACCATTTCCTCCAATTCCTCCAGCTTCTGATTCAATTCAGAAATAGCTTCGTCCTTCTTTCTCTCAATGACCCTCAATTCATTCATAAGAGCCCGAATCTGCTGCCGGAGCTTCTTCCTTTCATTCAACCAGGTCTGCTCTTGTGCAGCAAAGATGCTCACAACTTTCTCATTGGCTTTTGCGTCTTCATGTCTCATTTTTTTCAACTCTTCGATCTCCCTCTCAGCAGTTTGAAGTTTATGGAGAAGTTCACACTTTCCCCCGCTTGTTCCTTCTCTCTGAACCTTCCACACAAGCAACCCCAGGAGTTGGGCACTTCCTTGAAGAAGTTTATCACATACTGCGGACCATCTTTCATCTTCCACTTCAGGTTTCGACAGGAGTTGGAGGGCAAAGAATGCACAAGAAACACCAAAACACATTGGATACAAGCTATCACTCTTCTTTTCAGATTCAATTGAACACAAACCGGAGATTTGCTTCTCATCCATCATTCAGGAACTTTCTGTTTCTCCATTGCAAAGAGAATTAAGAGTCAGAATACACTTGAAATTCCTAGTCTTCTCTAGAACAGCTTGAAGAATTCACAGTAATAAATTGAAAAAAAAGAAAAGAAAAAAGAGCCTACACGAACCAAATATAACAAAAACATTTCAATAATTTGAGAAACAAATATGCATAGAACAGATGATTACATAAATTAACACCTCAAAAATTGAGAAACTATAATACCCATTACAAATCTAAAGCAATACAAGACTTACAGAAATAACAGGTTTAAGGCTTCTTGAACTCAAAACACGAGAGCACACAATCTACTTGGGGTCCAAATTGTAGCTTAAAAGGAGCAGTGTCTCAATGGAGATCCAAAGGCATAAGCCACACAAATCATAACATTTTTACTGTATGTGTGATGTGGAAGCTAGATATCCATTACAAACGGCTAATCAATGCCAAAAGCATGGGTTTCCACGTGTGTGGAACAACGCAAATGCAGTTAGAAAGTGCTACACAAAAAAATATGAATATAGTTCCCTGGTTTTCAGTGAAAGACTGGCCCTCTTAACCCCACTTGCTCTTCTTTTCTCCTCCCACATACTTTTCTTCTCCATTTTCCTCTTCAGCCCATGGTCATGATCACACGACCATTTTAGGAAGCAGGATCACCAAATTCCTGGTTGTTGCTTGTCACCATTAATCACAAGAAAGACATATGGAAGAAAAAATGAAGCAAATCTCTATCAAACAGTTCTCAAAAATTGTATTTTTCCAGAGTGGCTAGCCTCTGACCTGTATTAAACTATTCTGCAGAAAATACTTTCAATTGTATTTTATTTCTAATTTTTCTGGTTCTTTTGAAAAGAGTGTGAAAGGTAGAATTGACAACTTTGATTGCACTGCTTACTATAGCCTCTAAAAAGTCAATCATAATTAATCATGGATGACATCGAAATATCGCATTTAGTCCAAAACAAGATCAGCTCGATCAACATGGACCACATTATCCCTGTCATTGTACAATTGCGTCACCTATAATCGCAAGTAGATATAGAGTTCCTTCTATTTTTGTGGATCGGTGAATATGCAAGTAAAAAGTTCATAACCAAAGCATCCCTCAGAAATACCCACCATTACCAACACCCATTTGTCAATTTCTAAACAAAAACCAGAAAATTTTAACCTTTTTTTGCCCCCAACAACATGAATATATAATATACCTGTAAAAACTACTCCTAGTGAGTCATTATCTCTGAGGAGCATTTTGTGCAAAGAATATAAGTGAGCAATCAAGAAAATCACTGTCAGTTCACAATCACCATTATGGTGCCACCTAAGGGACCAGATCTTCATGGTCCAGAAAAGATTGGCCTCTCTCCAACTGCTTCCTTGGCTGAGACCTGTAAAGCAGGAACTTGTTCAAGAAAGAGTATACAGAAAAAATTCGTCTTGCTGAAAAACATAGCTATAATCAATTATTTAGAAGGCCAATGGGCACCCACATTTTTGCTTTTTATATTCCAAGATCTGCCCTTGGAATCAGGACCTCGTCATCCATGATTCATTTGAGTGTATCCCAATCAATCTCTCTCTTGAGAGCCGCACACACAGTAAGAAAATGGAAAATATTTTGTGGTCACAGCCCATTCTCTCTCTCTCTCTCTCCCTCTCTCCGTACACTGATTGAGAAGAATTGAAGAAGATACGAAACACGTACATAACAGAAAGAAGAAAGCATAATCCAAAGTCACAATCAAATGTGAACATCTGGGGTTGCAGCCCATGTTCTCAACATGTACCTGTAATAAATGATGGAATACTACCCATGTCCCACGCCAGTTGCCTGGCCACTCTCCTTGATTCCAGTTTGTGATCAAAGGATTTGGTGAAAATTTTCTCTTCTCTCACAATTTTATTACAAATTCATCCAGATTGTGATTTGAGATACTAAGTAGCACGTTTACTGTTCGTATTAGTTTGTAAATGTAGTAAGTGTTATGAATATTTTCATGTGATAATTTATATTTTAATGACTAATGTGATAAGCATTTCCTCTCCTAAAATGAATTATTATTATTATATTTTTCTCTGGACCTGAGGCTTTTGCTGACCTTTTTTCCTCATTTTGTAGGTGGCCCAACCGCATGGAAAATTGGGTCAAAGACTAAGATAGTGTGAATGATTGATTTTGCCAAACCAAACTTAGTTATAATACACCAACTAAAATGTTAACCAAACCACCCAACCAGCAAAATCTATAGTTGATTATCCTTTTTGAGAAGTTTCTAGGTAGGGCAGCAATTATTGCATTTCATATTTAATGTTGTTTAATGCATTAATATAAACAGGTTTTTTTTTAATTTTTTAATTTTTAAATAAGTGAAAAGAATGAAGAGATGTCAACAAAAAGCCAAATAGTTTTCTGAAAGTTGTCCATACAAAAGCATTCAATTTGATAAAATTATTGCAAAGACACTATAGGGTACCTTAAAGCTAAAGTGGCCCCTTGAAGATTTGTTATATCCAATGAGACCAGAGAAGATATTGAAATTTTATTCCAAGAATATCAATTCTTAGATTTTAATACAATATCTTCATTTTAAACTTTAACCCTAAATCATTGTATTTTTTTCGTTGGCGTTTTGAAAATGACAATGCTGCAATCGTGTGCATCTTCAACCTAAGGATCCGAACTTTTTATATTGTACTGCTTGTAATTTCCTGCACCCAAGTTCCTTTCATATACCATTTTGTACCATATGTTTTATGTCACAATAATTTTGTGATTTAATATGGTACCAATTGTGATTTCATAAACTATTATGTACTATACGATTTACGTTTGAATAATTTTGTGATTTAATATGGTATTAGAGTAAAATTTTGTCACCATCAACTTAAACTTCTAGAATTATTGAGAATTTAACGCGTGAGTTCCAATTTTTGCAGAAACTTGCTAACTCATATTAGAAGAAAATACAATACATTATACATGTAGATTTTATTCTTTTGTTGAATATTATATAACATGTATGATATACAACTATAGAAATAAAATACTCAATATAACACCATGGTCCCATATTGGAAAGATTAAAAGAAGTCCACATAAAGTGAGTGATTTATAAAGATAGTCATGAGTGTTAAGTCCTACATTGCTTATTTACTATGTGAAACTGTGCTGTATAATAAATTATAGAAAAAGTTTTAAATTGATTAATCTTTTTGGGGTGATAATGCAAATGTGGCTAACGCTTTCCTTGGGTCATTATCCTCAAACTCTCGAGAGAATTCTTATTATGGAATGCTCAAACTATTCTTTTGTTGAACATTTGGCTGTTTTGTTTACATTCCTACCTTTAGGGTTTTTTTTTTTAAAAAAAGAAAAAAGTAACCATGGAGTGTTTGGGCTATTTGCCTATTATGGTTTATGAATGATGGCCCGGGTTAATTATGGGAGGCAAAGGCTGGTCTATTGGGTCTAAATAGGACGAGATTGGATCCGATACGTGTGATGTGTATAATCACCCACGTGTCCATTAGAGGGAGCAATGCATTACGCATCGAGTAATTCTAAAAGACTTACTTGTGTCATACTAAAAATGGTGTAGCTATTAAAATCATCATTGAACTTGTGATTGATCATTATTGAATTTTAATCAAATGGTAATTGTAATAGTCACATCATTTTAATACGACACAAGTAGATATTCTAAAATTACTCATTTGGCATTTAGGCCACTTATTTTGTTTTGTTTGAAGTATTTAGAAAAACATTATAATAATTAAGAATATCAAATTTTATTTTAGTTTTACATATTTTATTTTATTTTTAAAATTAAAAAAAGCTGGTGAATCAGAAACAGTTAATATTATTTTCAGATTTTCTTTTGGTTAAACACCACCGTTTTGACAAACTTGCTCCTTCCCAGTACTCCCATCCTCGCTATCACCGCATCTGTCTCTCTTGCTGACTGTTCCTCAGCACCCCGACCAAAACTAAGCCATTCTTCGTTCAATGTGGCGGCCAATCCAATGCTAATTCCGCTTCTCATACCCACTTTATTCGAATCTTCCTCCCCAACCCATCAATTTTAACGCCTTGTCTGAGCTCGATCAATACTAGTAACCCACTGTGACTGCAGCATTTATCATCACGATTAAGTGTTTTTTTTTTTTGGTTCAAGCATTTTTCCCCTTTGCTTTTGACTCTTTGATGGGAGGTCGAGCTTGATACACTGCTGCGTTTCTCTGATGGCTCTTCTTTCAACTTCTTTCTGCTTCAGCGGCTTTGCCTTGGGCCCTCCTAATGGCTGGGGGCATGGCTGCAGCGAGGAAGCTGCGGTGAGAGAGAGATGCTTTGCTGAAGAAGGAAGGAAAAGCAAGTAAGAGAATCTCAATATTTTATACATCTATTATTTATCCAGCACAAATTGTATTTTTGATTGTGTAAACTCTTACATTACTAGCATACTAGCATATATAGCAATGCTAAGAAGGCTACAAAGTCATAAAAATGATTTTACGCTTTTCATAATTTATTTACAATTACATTAAGGAAGATATCTGCTTCGTGTAGACTAGATATAGGAATTGGATAGTCAAAATATAAAAACAAAAATAAAAATAATTATAAACTAAAAATTCAACTGTGAGAGTTAAGTCTCACACCGATCTACTTCATCCTCAACCTGAAGGCCGAGAAAAATAAAACTCATAAACAGTAGCAAAGGAGCACGACATCGTAAACATCTTTTCAAAAGACACGCCTTGGTCGAAGAAGACGATTAGATTTAAGATTGAAGTGACTATATCTAAATCTAGATCTATATCTAAAACAACTCACTAGAAAACAAAGACCGAAGGAGCTTATAAAAAAAACTAAACATTGCTACCATGAAAGGCAGTGCTCCCAAAATTCTTCATATTATCTAGAAGAAAAGAAAGAAATTTTAGAGAGAAGGTAGAGCCTCTCTCTCTCTCTTTCTCTAGAACCATTTTTTAATTAAAAATACATTACTAGCCATGCAAATAACTAACTTGTATAACATTTTAAGAAAGTGTTGTCGATGGTTTTTAGTTACAAGATATTTACAAATTAATGTAACATTTTACGTGACACTTGTCATGTCAATAACTAAATGTGGACTATCATGTAATAATTTACATAATACTAATCACACTTACAAACTAATATTATAGTTTATATAGTACTTACTAAGAGCATCTCTAACAAGGTTTTTTAATTAATTTTTAAGTTAAATTTAGTAATTTTTGTCCTCAAGAAAACTTTCTAGAATATCAATTTTCCTAAAATTTGCCTCCCTCTTCCTCTTTCCTCTATTTATAATAAAAAATAGATTAAAAAATAATATTTAAATAAAATAGATTGTCCGCTAAAGTTTATTGTGAAAAAATAGTAGTTAAACTAAAAAAATTGATTTTAAATGGCTAAAATAACGATTAACCGCTGAAAATTCTCTAAGTTAGTACTAAATATGAACCGATAATAACAATTCACATTATGCTCATTTATATAAGAATAACGCTAGAATTACAAATGTTCGATAATTCATCTATAATTTGTTAAGACATGCCACCATATGATTAAGACCACAGTGGCCACTAAAAAAAGAAGTTAACACCCTTCGATCAGTAACCACATGTTAAGGCTAGTTATAAAAATAATTGTAAGCAAATTATAAGTCTATTATTTTCTTTTCTGTAAAATATAAATTGCCATGTAAAATTGTAAATAAATTATAGGGTTAAATACTTAATTAGTTTTTAGGGTTTGGAAACTTTATTTTTTCCTCCCTAGGGTTTGGAAAGTGACTAAATTGGTCCTTATGGTTTTAAAAAGTGATAAAGTTAGTCCATCCATCATTTGACCGTTAGTTGACGGATTGACATGTATGGAATTAGAAGTTGACATGTGTAATTAATTATTATTTTTTTATTTTTAAAAAAATTTAAAAATATCTTTTTCAAAAAAAGAAAGAAAATCTGGGGTGGCGAGCCACCCTTGTTTTTTTTTTTTTTTTTTTTGAAAATATATATATTTTAATTTTTCTAAAAAAAATCAATTAATAATCAGCCAATGATAATTAACTTGGTCGCTTTAACATGAGACCAATTTGGTCACTTCAAACACTAGGGAAGAAAAAATAAAGTTCAACAGAATGAGTAAGTATTTAACCCTAAATTATAATGAAAATTGAAGTACCCAAATTATTATTTTTTAATAACCTTAATAAGGGTAAGTTGGTCCTCTTCTTTATTTTGTTACGTGGCAATAGTTAGCTGCTGCCACGATGGACACCAAGTCATCGACTCACCAATATGCTCTTCCACATCCAACATGGTTCATGAACTTATAGTTTCTCTCTCTCTCTCCCGCTTCTTCGAGATCCCAATCTCATTTTGCCCCACTGTTTCCACCAATTATAATTTCACCCCACCACCCTCAAATTCCCATTTTCTAGGGTTTCGATAAGCTCAGCAATGGTTGAAGGCAACATGGAGGACCTCTCTCTCCCAGCGCTCTTCGAACAAGCCCGTAAGATGCATTCAACTGCCACGGAGTCCGGCGCCGATCAGGTACGCTCGTCCACTTCTTTAAACTTTTTAATTTAGTGGCTGTTAGATTTGATTGTGGGTTTTTATTTTGTGGGAAATTTGGAAAAATTAGGAACTCGTGAAGAAGGGTTGCGAGGCTCTGGGGAAGTGCGAGGACATGGTCAGCAAGTTGGGGTTGTTCTCGGCGAACGAGACCAAGGACGACATCAGCACCACCAATCTTAAATATGTCCTGGTAATTTTTGGTTTGTTTATGTAATTTTGAAAATTTGTTTTTATTTATTTATTGATTTATTCGTGGACTGCGCTGGGTTTTTCTTCAGTTGGTTGCTGGGAAAAAATGGGCATGAAATGGAAGAAGAGAGAAAAACTAGTTCTCTGTTTGCTTGTTGAGAAAATGTGGATAGAGAATTTATCAAATGGAAAAAGGAAGTATGTTATAGTCATAAGTCTTGTAATGCTTGTAACCCAAGGGGTTGGCTCAGGTGTGGAAGCTGGGACTTTTGAGTGCTCCTCATGGTCTCAGATTTGAAACTCACTGAGTGCAAACTGCCTTCTGGGGCCAGCCTCAGGGTGAAGCCTGCGACTTAACTGGTTCATGCTGAGAGGGGTGCGAGGCATGGACTTTCTCTCACAAGTTTTCTTTAATATTATTAAGAGTCATTTATTGTCATTCTACTAATCTAGGAACCCAAACATTGATTTTTGAGAAGCCCAATCATGTTAAATGACTTTTGTCACTTATTAGTGTAGGTTGAAGTTTGGAGGAAATTTGTGTCCTTTTTCTTTTTAGATGTTATAATCACTAGCATACTTGCAAACCTAATGGTTCTCTGAGTTTGATTCCATTATATTATTGTCAGCTTTAATGAATTCTTGCCTACAGGTAACATTTTATCTTGCTGAGTTGACTGAAAAAGTTGCACAAGATGATAGGATACAGGTTCTTAAGGCTTCCCAGGCAAAATTAAAGGTGAATACTCTTCATTACCTGAAGAATAGTTTGAAGCTCTTTTAAGGAAAAGTTGTTGTTATGTTACTGTTGACACTTATTGAGAGGGCGGCACTTTTTTAGGAATTTATATCGTTTTGTGAGGCAATGGAACTTGTGCCAGAAGAGGAATTAGAAACATCCACACAAGGAGGTCCAAATTCTTTTGCTGATCAGAGGGCTCGCAAGGTAGTTTTAATTATAATTTTCAATACTATTTAATCTATAATAAGCATGAAGTACGATGTTATGAATCAAGCCTCTAGAGGTTCAAAGTCTGTGTCTGCATGCGCTGTATATGCCAGAGGTTGAAAATGTGAAATAGAAACTTCTTTTTGTAATATCGTGCCTATTCTTCTTGTGCCTGTCTAGATTGCTCGATTCAGACGTGAAAGAGCTGCAGAAGTGAAGTTGCTGGATTTAAAGGAACGAAAGGAGCGGCGTGGGCGTTCTAGTAGAGCAGCTACATTATCTACTCCTGTCGAGGCAGGAGAAGAAGATATGCTGGATGACGATGGAGAGGAAGAGCGAGAGGTTAGCTGATTGGTCATTTCATTGTATAGGACTGTGCTGCTTGCACTCCACTGTTGTCTATTGCTTTGCATTTTGAGTGCTTGGACATCTGTAAAATACATGGAACTGATGGAAAGTCAACCCTACAACACTTTATTTTATTTGAAAGTTTTATCAAATCATTATCTCCCTGCCCTAAAAAGCAAAAGATATATATATTTTTTAATTTGTTCTGGTTGGTGGTACTTACCAAAAAAGGTTCTAATTGTTGGTTTAAAGCCACAGCTGTTTTTAGAGATTGCTTCTTGTAATTCTGCTTGATTGGGTCTTGTCCCATGGTTGCCACATTATGCCCTCATTGGTTATCTTTCTATTTGCACGAAATCTAGTTGTATTTTATCTGAATGTATTTCACTATTTCTGGTGCAGTCAATAAGATCTCAAGGTTTTTTAAATGCAGATAGAATTGCTGACATTTGGGTGATTCTTTCTTCCAATTAATTCTACTATATTGGATTGTGTGCCATGAGTAAGCCACAATTTTTTAGAATACCATCGGCAGATAATAAGCACCAAATTATGTATTAGGGAAATGCACTTATTGGTCCTGCAAATGTGATGTAATGTATTGTCCTCTGTTAATATTCAAGAGTGGTTATTTTGATTTCATTTTAAATAAAGACAATTTTAGATATTAGTACAGAAAGTTGTTTTGTTTCTTTAATCAACGGTTTACGGACCTAATTTATGTGATCAGTAATCATGTATTCTGAACATTATGAAGGGTGGTTGTTGTTGTTGTTGTTGTGTTTTTTTTTCTTTTTTCTTTTTTTTTTTTTCCTTGAGCTTAAAAAGTAGAAAGTTTATTTGACTTATGAACCAATTATGCCCAGCATGTTCTGTCAATTGTCAACTACATAGTTTTCTTTATTCAGTTTTTTGAAGCTATTGCAGTTTGACTGAAATCATACTATTCTCCTTGCGCAGGCCTGGCTTACCACCATCTCTTTGGCAATCTGCAAGGTTGGTTTGATTTCTTCAATATAATCTACCGAGTTCTTTTTTCCCCTCAAATCTTATTGAATCTTTATGCCATGTGAAACTTTCAGGCTTTTGGTCTGCTTGAAATGCTGAAGAAGGAGGAAGACATGCTCTCTGCTATAAAGGAAAAAAAATCAAAGGTATTAATATGGTTGATAAGAGTTGGCTCGGCTGTAGTTACTCGTACTTCATTAAATTGTTCTATCTAGCTTGTGTAGAGTGGTACCTATGATGTGTGCAGAATCATGGTCTGATCATTATGTGTGTGTATTTTTATGTAACTATATGTGTATGTATTTATGTATATGTATGCATAGATGCAGATATAGTCATTTTTGTTTCTTTTTGTCCAATATGATTACCATAGTGTGTAGCTTGTAGGCTTTTGTACATGTAACATTTCTGACATCAACTCCATATAATTCAGGAAGGAGAGGAGTTCTCTCAAGATGTTCTTGATGATCGAACCAAGAGAGCAGAAGCTTGGCATCGTGATGCTGTAGTTCGAGCACGGTATACTAAGCCAGCACAGCCTATCACATGTGCTACATTTGCACAAGATGTTTTAGAAGGGAGAGCAGAGGTTTCACATGCACATGACCACAAACACAAGCCGCTGATATTTGGACCAACGAGTCTTGTGGGTGGAAGCCTAACGAGTGAAAGGCAAAGGATGGCAGCTCAGGTTTTCCAACCTGGTCATAGGTAAATTTCCATCGCCTCGTAGATAAAAGATACATTTATAAGGAAAGGGAAAGCCTGATTTCTTGTAGGGCTAGTCTTTGCTTCTGTTTTATTAGGGAAGTGAGGAAATGATTTCTGAGGTCAATTTCCATGGAAAATTGTTATGAAAATACTAGTCTTATGCTTAGAGGAAGGAGTCTCTTTGGATGTTTCAAACATATCATTCCAAGATGCTAAATTTTTTTTTTTTTTTTTTTGAAGGTTGCCCACCATGAGCATTGAGGAAGCTGGTCTAACGGAGATGGAAATAATGAACAATTGGCAAGAGCGGAATGCCAAACTTATGGAGGAAGCCAATTCCGCGTGGTACAAGGACGATAGGAAGCCAAGGCCAGGCGAGGAGGATGAAGAAGATGATGATGCTGCCCAAGAGAAGGCAAGAGCTTGGGATGACTGGAAAGATGAGAATCCTCGTGGTGCTGGCAATAAAAAGCTAACCCCTTGTGGGTAAGTGTGCCAGGGTGGCTATCCATTATGTATCTTTTTCACAGCTAAATAATACTGTTTTTATATACTTTTTTTTGGCTGATAGATATTGGAATCAAAAAATTTTGTAGCTGGTGTGGTCTCTTCCCCTCTTGTTTTTTGTGTATAATATCCCCATGATTATCAGAATAGAACTTTTCTAACGTCTGCAAGTTGTTGGAGTGGCTTGCTGATAAAATGAAGTTGTTTGAGCAATGCTATGCAGGAATTTAAAACGTCTTTCTTTTTATTCAAGCTTAAATATTTCACGGGCAATTTAATTCTTTTGGCATTCCAAATCCTTAAAATTATTGATTTTAAGTATTTTACTTCAATCAGTACGACTAAAAGTTCGTACCTCAAGTTCAAGTCAGGCAACAGAAATTAGGATTTTGGTATGATAATTCAGAATGTTGAATAAATTGGATGAAATGAAAAGGAAATCGTTTGAAAGAGAAATAGAAGACCCATCAAAAGAGATGATGAAACAAATTGATTAATGAAATAAAGGCATTAGAGATATCTAGCATGGCAATCGTGGTGCATGTAGAGGTGAATGTCTCATTAGTTTTGCTTTGCCACAGTTCCAAAGGATGCCTTCCTTCATGCATTGTTCGAGGAGCAATATTTTTCGAACTTGTGACGCAGTGGAAATAATCTAAGCCACGTTAGAAATAAGGCAAGATTAGCATATGAAAATAATGAAATGGTCGCTTTTTTAGGAATTATAAAATGAGTATTAATGGGAAATGGGAATGTAAGAGATTGGAATGGAATTATGGTGATAACACATGCTCTCACGAAAATTGAACCAAAATTATTAAAAAGCCATATTATCTTTTTTCTTTTTCTTTTTTTCAAACAATTTTTATTTTTATTTTTGTTAAAATGTAATAGGGGCTCCAAGGGTCCACAAAGAGGGGCTCCAGAGGTTGAGCGAATGCTCATGGGTTCTATTATGAAGAGGGATGGTCAACTACCCAGAGACTTTATTCAGTCTTTTTTATTAATTATTATTTTTAATTTGGGAATTTTTTTTTTAAAAAAAAAACAATTTAAAAATAACTATTCATCTCATTTACCAATTATAGAGCATCCAAACATCAAAAAGCACATTCCCTCGTATGTCTGATAAAGTTTCTAGTTTCTAGTTATGTGGGTATATGTCTTTTCCATAATAAAAAATATCTATAATAGAGGAAGCAACATTAGGCATCATTCATACATTCCAGCATTTACCTGGGACTCTCCCTTCATTTGTTATGAAACACATGCAAGCAATTCTAGCCCACAAACCATTAATATTGGAAACTAACAGGTTTCTCAGCACGGATGAGGATTCTTAAAATTAGGCAGCACAAAAATTCGAGCGGTCTAAGAGAGGGGATTATAAGGGCCACCTGCCCTAGGCAATTTAGGGTGTTGAGCCCAACTTAGGGTGTCGAGCCCACCTTCCGGAGACAAATGAGCTCCACAACCCCCCCTCCAGAAATTCGGACAACCTAAATTTAGGAAATCTCCATCCTCTTCATCACAGCATATTTAACCCATCAAATTTTAGGCACATGAAGCTGCCAGCTAGCTGATGACACATCTAGAATAGGATCTGACAGCTAATTACGGAAGATAGAAGTCAACCCAGGCTGGTTATAAGTAAGTATGGTGCATAAAGCCTCAGTATATTATTTATAATCAGGTAAAAAAACTTAGAAGTCCACTTCATCTGGCACCAATCAACATACCATGCTCTCCTATAGTGAAGACTAACGAGAGAAAAAAAGAGAGGGTGAAAGTGGAGGCAGTCGAAAAGAGTTTCAAAGCATGAAAATAAAGATTTATATGACATTATACCAAAAGATTGACTAAAAAGAGAATACCACCTACAACCTTGGAATGTGGTTGTAGGTCATTTCCTCCGGTTGTAAACATGCATTCTGATGATTAAAAAAAAGAGGGTAATCTACGAAATTCAGTTAAATCAAGAGACACAGTTTCTGCAATTTAGCTCATATCACCAAAAGCCAAAACTTTGTGAAACCAAAACCATCATAAACTAAAAGCAATAGAAAGAGAAAACATATAGAGGCAGTGCCTGCACAAGTAGTATCTGTAGGTATAACACAATTTAACACATTATTACATGAGAATGTACCTATAAGACTATAACTGAACTGTATGAGCTACATTACTTGTCTTCAAATTCATACAAGGATTTCACAGGAAAAATTACCAACAGAAGCAATCGACCACACTTACTTGTACATCTTCATCACGCACCGCTTGTCCCATTTAAGTCCTTTTGCCATAAAACCAACCCTACCTCAACCTGCAAGACACTCAAATCCCCGGCAAACCCACAACCATACAGCAAACAAAACCGCGCACACAAGCAAGTCCAGCAACAACACCACCCACACATGTTTCCTCCAAATATTCTTTGCCTTTTGCCGGTCATGCGGGAAACTCTTATGCACCGGCAACGCAAAATCCCTGAACACACCATCACTGGCATCCGTCGTATTCTCCGATGTAGCTTCTTTAGCATCCCCATTACCCTCCCCACTCATCCTCTTCTTCTTCTTCGACACTTTACCCCGACTCGAACAGGGCAAGAGCGGCATCATCACCATCTTCATTCCTTTCGACGAGTCCACACTCGGATTCCGACTACTCTTTGTCAAATCACTCGCTGGCGAAGGATTCTCCAAGGTCAAATCCAACGCCATTGCTTCGCGAAAAATGGGATCACATTGCTTTTGCATGCAATGAGAGCTGAGATTATCCAAACCCTTTAAAGCCTCGCCTTCGACAACCTCCTCGAAATCGCATTTTACGCGGTTGAGGAACCAAAGTCCCTCCGATTGCACCAAATCCTCATCGAATATTGCGAAATAGACAAAAGGGTCTTGGATTAAGAACGTGTAGGTTCTTTTCCTGACGGTATGAGAGTGCATCGAGTGTAGAGGCGGGGTTCTTTCAAGGCATTGTAGGGCCAAGCGCTCGAGATCGGGCTCTCTGGTGAATTGAGCGATAATTGTGGCCCCTTTGGCAACGCAGGCGTAGAGGATTAGGTTTGGATTGGAAATCATTTGATGGGATTTCAAATCAAGCAATACTTGCGGGATGGAATTGAATGAAGGAACGGAGACGGGAATGGAACTGAATTGGGGAAAATTGGCATTGCAAATCTGAACTTCTTCCTCTTCTTCTTGTTGGGTTTCTCTCAATAAACAAATTAATTGATTCCCAATGCAAAATTTCGAACCTTTCTCTCTCCCCCTCTCTCCCTGGATTAATTCTAGGGTTAGGGCTTGGGAGGAATTGAAAGGAGAGTTGGATCCATTGGAAGGAGGAGAGAGGAGGAGAAAGAAACAGAACGCCGGCTACTTATGTCGGAATTGCCCTTTTAAATTACGGAAATACCCTAGAGTTCAATCACGTAAGGCTATATATGATTATGATATGCGCATAGATAGATAGGTTTTAGGCGTTTTTGGAAGATAGTCAAAACTGTCAGCTGCCTTTTGTTTCTTGCTTTGGGCGAATAGGGTGATGCCACGTAGAGGCAATCATTGCTTATCAGAATATGGGCAAATGCTTTGAGCCTTTGGCTGTCAAATATTATTTTATGATGATTTGCTTGGCTACAACGCTTTCATGATCTGGATGCATCATGTATGGCAATGGCAATGGCATGGCATTGTAGCATAATAGGACCTAGGGTTGGTTTGTTAAACAATTTTACTTTCATATTGTAGTAAAAATTGATTAATGTGAAAAAAAAAAGTAAGAATGTTTGGTATAAAAAAAATAAAAAATTTTGTTTTATAGTAATTTTTTTAATTTAAAAAATAATAATAAATTATTGATATAATGTTAAAAGTAAGAATTTTGAAAAAAAGAAATAATTGGATTTTTTTGCCTTTGTCAAAATCGTTTAATAAACAGACCCCTGATTTTGTTATAATCTTTACACACTCTCTCATAGAACTATATTTTTCCTAATTTGTATGATTTTTTTCTTTCTTTTTTTTCCTTTCTCTTTGTTTTCGGTTGTCTCGATTGGGAAATACGAAATATATGGTATATGGGCTATTTCAGTATCCTAAAATGGATCGTGTCGGTGTGGGTTATTTCAGTATCCTGAAAAAATTACTACAACTAACCATCAACATAGTTGATTTGCATGTATATGGTATGTCTGGGTTATTTCAGTATCCTAAAATAGATCGTGTTGGTGTGGGTGTGTTGGATCATCATAGTCATGTAATCATCAACATGGTTGATTTGCATGTATGATATGCTCTAGGACATAATACCCTCCCTTTGTGTTCCCCACTTATTTTATTTTATTTTATTTTAATTCCTTTGTTTTTTTTCCTTGTTGGTTGTTTTTTTTGGTTGCGTGTCGTCTTAATGTTTTGGTATCTTTGTACTATATGCCAGAAAAAAATAAAAAATAAAAAATAAAAAAGCTGAATTGCAACTTGGCAAAACATGGCCAAGGAGAAGCCAATCAAGGTACCAACTTGCATGTGGAATATGGTATCTTTTTTGTGTGGAATATGCTTGGTAGTCTTAGCTTCGTCATCACGGGTCCTACAGTGTAGATGAACATAACACTAATTAACCTTATCAACTTATATGACATGACATTTCATGTGGCGCCATGTGGCATTTCATGTTGCCATGAGAGTTCGTAAAAGGTTTGCAATACAAGCTATAATACCTCAAAACATTTTTAGTGACTACAAAAATCATTTGCATGGAAATATGGAATCCGGTTTTATGTAAGCATTAAACTGCAAAAAACTATAGCATTTATTTGATCAATATATCTTTTTTTTTTTCTTCTGTATATAGAAAGATATGATACAGCAATCTTATTCTATATAGAAGATGGGTGCAATTGTAATATAAGGTATACCCTCTCAACAAAAAGAATGAACAAAATTCTAGTAAAAATTCGTTCCACCTTGCAAGTGGAAGGAAAAAAAAAAAAAAAGAAGTTTCGCACGTGTAGTTTCCAAGCTAATATATGACATTGAACAGGCTTTCCATAAAAGGACTTAACCAAGGAAACTTGTCATTTTTTCTTTTTCTTTCTTTTTTGTCTTTTCACTTCAGTTGACGTAAGGTGGATCAAAGCATGCCCATTCAAACACTTGTTCATATTGAATGGCAGCATTTTCCCATGTGCAGTTCCTTTGCATGCCTCTTTTCATCAATCCCTCCCAAGAAGGTTTGTAATCTCTATAAGTGAGAGCAGCATTTTTTAAAGCCTGCACATAATCAACCAGTAAAATTAAGAAAGGTAGTGAGTAAAACCCAATTGACTTGGATATATTTCATCATGCATCTGTTCTTTCTAGACTAAACATCAAATTACCTTTTCCTTCAAGTAAACTCCATGAAGTTATGATGATTATTGTTATTGTAATAGACAAGAATATGTTTTAAGTTGAAAAATAAAGCATATGCAGGAAGTTTCAGTTTAAAACAGTCTCTTGTACGAATGGGGGAAAGAAAAAACTGTGGAAAATGAATAATTAATGTATATTGGAACACATGAGAGGAAGTTTGTCCAAGATGAATTTACTTACCACCAACATAGTCTCTTTTGTTAGTGGAGAAAAAGCCCACCTGCCAATACATTCCAGAACAATGTTATAATTTAGCTCTTAAGGAAGCTGATCATTATTATTATTATTATTATTTTTAATGAATATTAAGGAAGCTAATCATTATTCGTGGAAAAGTCATAATGAGATTCTGAGGAATTGAACAATATCAGAGTCATAGTAAGATCCAGAGGACTTGAAGCATTATCAATGATAATGTGATGTTTAACTCTGACATAGTGAAATATTTTCCACAAAAGATAGACAGGCAAAGAGGTGAAAAGTAAGTTTGAAAATGAAACATTAACCAACATAACGAATAAAGAAGGCCTATCATAAAAGTCAAGGAATGCTATGCATGACATAAAGCACAATCGCAGTTTCTTTGCTAGCACAAATTAGCATATATGCTGCGAACCTGCAATGCAAGTCACAGGGACACACCATTTCTGGCCATCAAAACAAATTCTCAAAGAGGTGAATTATACAATCCTTCTGTAGAAAAAAAGCTCTTGGAAGTTGTAATGAATCACCATATTTTGTTTGCCTAATTCTGTTCTGATCCATGTTACAAGCAAACTGTATGTATGACTTAATTTTGTGCGATAGTTACACCTGTCTGCAAGATTTATATATGTTCCAGTCATACAAAAGTTCTTTTCCGAAACAAGATCATAATACTTTTGAACAACTCTCCACAACTTATTGAATGCTTAATTCTCTTTATGAGCAATAAAAGATCTTTCAAGAAGTTCCCTACTTCTGGAATGCAGGTCTCACAGTTAAGAGTTATAATACAGGTTAAAGGGTGACAACATCTCATTAAGTTGAAGCTTGAAGTTGATATTTTCTACAACATAACCAATGCTGAATTTTCTCATTGTCAAAGAAAAGTCATTCAGACTAAGAGCTCAAGGAGGACTACATACCCTGTACCTTCACCACTGGCTTCCTGAGCATATGGATTGAAATTCCGTACAGTATCCTGAGATGCAAAGAACAAGGGTCATTATATATAAAAAAAAAAGCCATATAACAAACAACTGCACTCAATTTGTTAAATGTTTAAACTTACTTTGAGTCCCCCAGTGCCATGAACCACTGGCACAGTTCCATATCTCATAGCGTACAGTTGATTTAGACCACAGGGCTCAAACCTTGAGGGCATCAACAGTATGTCACAGCTGGTCATTCCAAAATGACAGTAAGTTGGCGACATCAATTTTTTTAGCAACATGTAAACCATGAAATAAAAATTCTGAAATACCCCGCAGTTATCTTATGAGAAATTGGAACATTAAATCCAACCCAACCCCGAAATTTGTCCTTGTAAACTGACTCTGTTTCTCTCATCCAGTCTTCATACTGCGGATTCCCAGAGCCAAGCATAACCTGAAACATATTTGACACCCTTACTTATATAAAGGAAAACACAACCTTCATCAGACACCAGGATTAAAGAGACAAAAGGATCACACTAGATGGCTTGAATTTATTCCTTAACATACACACTAGAGATTATCTCATACATACATATACTATAATACCTGTCTACTGAGGTTAGGTTTCAGGGAGCACTGAATCCAAGCTAATGCTAATCAGACCATTTAAATGAATTTGATCCATATTATATCAAAATGGTTCAGTTTCGATACTTTCCTCACAACAGAAAGCCTGTGCATATATATTTAGGAGCTATGTAAAGGGAGGGTTACAGCATCCAGTAGAAGGATTATTTAACAAAATCTTTACTAAAAATTCACTTACAAATTGTACATCATCTTCCATTATCTCAGGCATTGCCAACCTGATCAGGTCAATGCCTTTCTGGTAGTCCAGCCTCCCAATAAATCCAATCTATAAAGTTCCAACACAAATCAATCGGAGGGGGGATCATAAAAGTTGTCTACCAAGCCTGTGCGAAAAAAAGACATAAGCATTTTACCAAGGGGCAATCAGGCCTAATGGGAAGACCCAATTCTTTCTGCAAGTCAATCTTGCATTGAACCTGCAATTTCCAGCCAATTGAGGTAAGAGAACTATGTTTTTGAGTAACACCCAATTTTAAAGCACAACTCTTAGTCACCTTGTCACGAAGATTTTCAACAGAATAATTGCAAGCAATATGCTCATCTGAAGATGGGTCCCATTCAGCAACATCAATGCCATTTGTGATCCCTGGTTAAGTAACAATAATTAGTTTGAAAAGTTTTTTTTTGATAAGTAAAGGATGTTTGCTTTTAATAATTAGTTTGAAAAGTCACTTATCAAAAAAATAATTAGTTTGAAAACTTCAGCACCAAATTAAATAATTTCAATAGAACATCACTGTCTTCTTTTCATCATTTTTGCACATGCATAAGGCAGAAAAAAGGGCATGATACAGCACGAATAATGAAATTGGCAAATCCCTTCAACAAACGTTGAGTCAAACGAAGAATCACTTTTTTACTGAGGTATGTGATATTAAATTAGAAAATCAGGTAAAGGAAACCAATAAGTCATAAAAATGCAAGAAACTGCTTTTCTGTATGATGGTGCACTTATACCAGATTCACCATTTGCAAAATGTGTGCCACCAAGAGAGAGATCAGAAAGCAAAGGAACAAACACTACAGCACATCCAAATCAAAGGCAATGCCAAAAATAAAATAAAATAAAATAAAAATTCGTTAGCAGAAAAATTCAACATCCCCATTCATTCTGAATTTTTTTAAAGGTTATGAGTGTTTTTTTAACACAAGATAAAGATTAACCATGTATAGTGGGAAATAACTAAACCAGTATACTCTTCTACCAAACTAGTTCCTCAACGAAGAAATTTGTACAAGCTCTTAAGAATAAGGCAAGAGAAAGATATTATAAGAAAAAGGTAATTAGTTGAACTGGTTTCAACCAGGTTGCTTAATGAATACACATTCCTAAACACTTGTTCAATATATCAAACAGAAATCACTATTTCAACCAGATATTAACATATACATTAGTACTTGCCACGCCTCCAATATATGGAATAAAATATTGACTTCTTGAACTAACAGTCACTTCCTAGATGTACCCAGACTCGAAAACTAGTTTCATAATGCATATCAATTCAAAGTTTTAAACTTTGGAAAAAGAAATCTAATAGAAAGATTACTAATCATATGATTCAATCCTCTAAAGAGTTGATGCTTTTGTAATATTGCTTGCTTTAGAAGGGAACTCTTGATTATGGACAGAAACACAATGCATTAAAATTCAGAATCAATATGCATTGTAAAAATATATGACTTTGGAACAATATCTCCAAATATAAGTTGTATTTGAAACTTCCACTCAAGTAGTGTTAATTTCCTTTCAGACAGATAAAAATCAGTTAAGGTGTCAAGTTTTTGAAATTGGTTGAAAACAGAAAATGATGCCAAAGATTTGAAAGTTCATTCAAGTTTATAAAACTGATTGTACATGAAACCAAAAAAAAACAACTTCACACATCTAATCGGGATGATACACTCTTAATCATGAGTTGTTCTCCTCCAGTATGGCATTCACAAAGGTATACTTAAAGATAAATAGCTCACACACACCATTAAGAACACTCTTCCGACTGCTTAGTAGCCCATGTAGACCATATCCGCCCTCAACTGTTGTTATTTCCCAGGCATAGCCCTGCAATTAGAAGGAATTGTCTTAACAGGAAAAGTACCATAACATGATTTGTCTAAATGAAACAGTGTCACTATGCAATCATCATTGGAACACAGCTGATCAAAATATTATTCAATCTAAACTTTCAA
Organism: Carpinus viminea; assembly: GCA_013348765.1. NCBI lineage: Eukaryota > Viridiplantae > Streptophyta > Magnoliopsida > Fagales > Betulaceae > Carpinus > Carpinus viminea. The sequence goes on from CP054673.1 coordinate 1,715,109, forward strand.
GTTTTCAACAACTACTAAAAGTTCAAAATAGGTCATCATTAGCTGATCACTAAACAAATGCCAGATATTGCACTGAATCAGATGCCTCACAATAGAAGTATGATATAGCATTTATAACCTGGCTAACTGTCAGTAATCGATCAGCTGTCACAATTGCACCCTTCAGAAGATTGACTGCTTGACCTGTGTCAAGAGCATGTGCCCTTGCCCATGTTGGAAATACCCATTCAACGGCTTCATACCACTCTGGAGGTAGTCCCAAATTCTTGTATGTTAAAGCTGGTTCCACTCCCTTGCATATGCAAGACATTAGCTTAATTGGTGTTGATTGTAAAAGCCATAGAGACATATATACAAGAAGTATACCATTTGTTATTAACAATGATTTTTAAGTATTGATTGAGTTGCTTATCACCTCTTCAAGGTGCATGCATTTCATGTAGGCCTCAAAAAAGGAAACACTTCACGCATTAATATTTCTCTATGGGTTGTAAGGCAACAATCTTATGCCCTGTTACAATTTCTCTAATTAAAATGTAGGATCTTGAGGAGTCTCGTGGATATTCCAGAATGCAGAAGAGCCCAATCTAACCTTTGAATGGTTCAATCCTTAAAAGAAAGTTTAACTTTAGAAGTTCATCTCTACCACGATATTAGTACCAGAGAATTTCTTAAAAAATATTACAGAGTGACCCATAAAATGTGCCCATTAATACTTTTCCTTTTATTTTCTCTCTTTTTTTTTTTTTTTTCTTTTTTTTTTCGGTTGGGGGGTTTAAGAAATTGTGCTCATTACTGCAAAAAGTAACATACTTTGAAATCTATATGTATAAATATCAGAGAAACGTTTTTCCTTCTCTGTTTTATTACTCTGGCATTTTCAGCCATTTTGCAACATCTACAACATATAAGACCTATCAGTCAACATTAACTAAGGAACTTACCAATTCTTTTTGGGAGTTGATGTCATGCAATGTAAAGTAAACAGGTGAGATCACAAGCCATTGCATGTGCTAATGCTTCTTTGGAAAAACAATAGGATCAATCAAGAAAAAAAGAATATACCTGATGTGAAAGGTTATGGATTACAAGGATACTTCTGGCATCTTTATAAACCCCATATGGACGATACTTGCCTGCCAAAAGTCTGCATCACAAGATTTCTAAAGATCAATCAGTCCCATATCAGTCTTGTTAACTTTACTAAAGATGACTATGAGAATATATCAAAGTTCCTAAAATAGTATTACCACATCTGAACAAAACATAATCTTAAAATAGAAATGAAACAAGCAGCTACCAAATCATCAGCATATGGCAGGTGACCTTGAAATCTAATATGGTCCTAAGATGCCTCTGTTTGCAACAGAACCTCTTAAGTTTTGTCTTTCTCATTTCAAGTAAACACTACAGCAAGGAATATCCCATATAGATAATTACTTGTTGATCACCACCTACTCCCATATTAGCAAGTAAAGGTGGTGTTCCTGCTTCTCAATGGAGTCTGTAGCATTTTTCTTAAAAGGATCAAAATCTACCAGATTAACCTATAAAGCTAGAACTGAAAGAGTGGAGAAAAAGAAACAGTGAGATAAAAGAAAGCTGCAACTACATAAACAGCGGAATCTAAATCTTGGAGAACAAAACAAAGTTATAGAAGGATAGGAAATAGGAAAATGGGGAAAAATAGAAGTATATATAGATAATGAAAGAAGTAAACAATCCACCAAACATATGCAGCAATTAGCAAAGACCACTTACACTGGCACAAGGCTTGCATGCCAGTCATTGACAAGGAACAAACATTTCTCCCCATACGTGAACCCTCCCAATGGAAGTACTAATGGTGCTTCACATGCTGCATGACCAAGTAAAGTGAACCTAAACTGTAAACCAAATGAGAAAAACTTGTCATTATTAACACAGCATTTAACTCTATCAATTTTTTATAACTATAATATGGGTAAAATGTTCTAACACCTCCTGTGGTTTGATGGTGTCCTGTCAAGATCCCCTGAGATTTTAATTTTTCTAATAATACCCTTTTGTGGTTTTTTGTTTTTTTGTTTTTTTTTTTCTGGGCACACCCTTTGAGGTATTTGATTGTTCTATCAACTCCTTTCCTCATTCATGTGAATTACTTACTAAACATATCATGCCATGTGGACAATAATTTGAAGTCTCTTTTGGATAATTTTAGTATTACTAAAAAAAAGTTAAATAATATTCACAATATAAGGGGAAAAAAAATAGAATGCTCATAAATATTAGAGACCTTCTCTAGAACCTTCAACAACCAGTATAATGGCCAAAATTCATAATACAGCATGGCGTGTCTTCATTTCTAATAAAATGGCCAAAATTCATAATACAGTACATGCTTTAATTTCTAATAAAAACGACCAGCCAAAAGTATCACAATCTCATGCCTTCCACCAAAACAACTAGTGGTCCCGGGCTGAGTCCTTCCTCAACTGCTACAAGCAGTCCTACTCGGACTCCCTCCCCTTCAGTTTATCACCTCCTGCAGTTCTTCCCTTGCCCCAAGTCCCGCACCATGTCTCCCATTCTCCTCAGCTAACAACTCACCAACATAAGGCACAGACTCACCCACTCCACTAGCTCCACTTGGCACATGATATAATTGATCAATAAATCGCATGCATGAGGGAACGAGTTGATTAGAAAAATTAAGTACCACAAGCAGTGTGATTGGAATAAATTTAAAGCCCAAGGATCTCAATAGAACACCATCAAACCACATGGGGTGCATTTTATCATAATAAAAAGCATACCTGATTATCACCAAAAGCACCATATTTATCCCCATATGGGTTTCCAGGTCTATGGTATGATGGATGGTCAACAAATACCTAAAAAGAGAAAGGAAGAGCTCTTCATTATCATAAAGATACTCCTCCAACTATGGTGTTATACTGACAAACAAATAAAAGTTACTCTCTTACATAAATATTAAGTGAAGCGCTTTGGTTTCAATGTATACAAATGAGAAGCATACAGAATTTCTTACCCAATCAACGCCAGCTCTATACTCATGGTAGAAACCAACTTCTTGCACCCCTTCAAAGCAATACATTTTAATGCAGCAATCTAAATCAACAGCACTAGCAAAATTCTTATCTGCAGAAGTACCATTCAGATATCTAGGAGAGACAACCATAACACGGTGTCCACGAGCTGCTAATGCTATAGGCAAAGAACCACAAACATCTCCTAAACCACCTGTCTTTGAATACGGTGCTGCTTCAGCAGTAACGAAAACAATATTGTGGGTTACTCTTGTCTGGGCTTTCTCTTCTCCTTCTATGTCCACAGCTTCTTCCACGCTATTAGTAGTTATGTCTTTGAAAGAGTCGTTGACTCCACTTACTCCAACTTCACCTGCAGTTCAAGAACATAAGATAAGATTTGCAGTAGCTCTTAGACACCTTGATAATCAGAATACATTTAAAGTTGATGAATGTACAATGTTGGAGTTATTTAGGAAAAAAAACTCAGTAATGAATATCATTCTTTTAAGGCCAAGGAAATTTCAAATATATGCTCAAATTTCAGAACACAATAGCGAGAGAAGTCAAAATGAAATCTTATAGAGGAAGATGGCGAATTACTTTAATAAGAAAAAAAATGAAAGAAACCTGTCAAAAAACAAGAAAATCAAGCCAAATTTTTAATTTGGGATTGATTAACTGGGATGCATCTTCCCAGTGAAGGAATTTTACAAGTGCGTTAATTAATTGAAAATTTTGGCATGATAACATGATGGCAAAAGGAGTAAAATATAGTTTTAGATAGATCTCTCCTCAAATATATTGAATCATATATTTGGCAAGTGATGGTCAACACAATAGTGCAGTGCAGCATATATTTTTGAACCAGATACGGAGCCAGATTTATTCATTCATGTCCCTAAGGTGAAGACCACATTCTTTTTTATACTGAGCAGGTGAAGACCACATTGATTTGCAAGTACTTAAATCACAGGTCCACATAGGCATGGATTCAAAGGAAAAGCTATCCCCCAAGACCAATTGCAGTCAATGAAAAGCCTCAGCTTCAGATGACATATAGAAAACTGTCGAATCAAAAGCACATTATGTTCCTCGTATCTGAGCTTGAGTTGAAATTTTCGTCAAGATCCATGAATCAAATACCAATCTCTTGTAAACAATTCTAGATCTCAGAATTAGTTTAGTCTAGAATATCTGATTATCTGAAAATTTGACATTTTTTTCCCAATTGGTCGGACACTCAATATCTCCTTCTCATATGGCTAGGATCATCTCAAAAGGCTAAACTTACTCATGCAACATAATCTACGAGTGCAATTTGTTTATAATAAATTCCAATCCAGCGGAACAAAATGATCGCATCTCCCCAGGTTTCTCACAGCATTGGATCACATTAAATTTTTGCTGGCAACTGTATTCAAGTCAGAGAGAGAGAGATGGTAAGCTCCTCCAAGTTAATCGCTTCAACTAATAATAAGTGCCATGATTGAATTAGATACGCAGGTGTTAGCATAGTCAAATTGGTGAATCTGCCATAACATATATGATCTCTAATAAAACAATTAAGAAACGGAGAAGGAGGAGGATGAACGGTAATTTTTGGTCAAATGTTATACAATTAGAAATTATCATATAAGAAAACGCATCCTAATAAAGAATTATAAAGCGTTACTGTGTTAGAATAAAGTGTCAATAAATAATCATCAAACAATCGTCGGTACAGTTATAAAGATACTAGAAGCAGAAAACTTATCAAAACGAAGCAAAATATAAATAAACTACTTCACAATAAAAAAGATCCATACCAGATTGAGGAATCAGGTGAAACCCAATGACAGAGCCAGAGCCATCCCTCTCTGTACCCAAAATAAGACCCTTCTTCTCCTTATCATCCTCAACCGCAGAAGGCCCATCCTGTGAACCACCAATCGTATCACCTGAAACTGAGGCTCTAATCCTCAAACACCCCCTTCCACTCCTTCTCCTCCACAAAGGAGCAAAACCCACTTGCCCAATCACTCTAAAATGATTGAATTTAGCTAGTACTGCACTTGATGATGATGATGATGATTTGCATGAAAGATATTTTGTGGTCATTGGTAGAGACTCCATGGGAGAGGGGTAGAGATATCCTATGTAGGACGTAACGAACCGTGAATTATTATTATTATAGTAGAAAAACAAAAAGCATAGGAAAAAAGAAAGTGTTTGGGTTATTTTTGTGTGTGAGACGCGAAACAAAAAAAGAAACAAAAGAACGAAGTAGAGGCACTCTCACACATACACCAACTGTTCGAGCTCTGGAGAAAGGAGATGGTGACAACTGACAAGTGTGTGTGTGGTGCGAGAAAATCAGTTCCAGAAATAGCGCGACACCCGAAATTGGATCCTCGGTGAAGCTTCTCCGTTAAACGTGATCCATAAAAGATCTCGCCGCGTCATCGTACTGGTCGTCAATGTGTGGTATCGTATGACGTGGCAACATCTCGATGGACGATGGAGTGCTAAAACTGCGTACGGCGTATCGAGATGAAAGGTGTGTGTGTGTTTTTTTTTTGTTTCTTTCTAATTTAGGTCTTCTTGTTGTTGACGCTTAGGATTAATAAGTGCTTAACCTCCGAGTTAGTCACGTGGCGCTTTCACAAGACGCCACGCTTAAAGAACAAACGAACAAAAATAAATGACGAATTATACAACAAAGCTAAGTTCACCTTTCACAAGGAGAATTCGGACTTCTCACATGAAACCATGAGTGTTTTTTAAGGAAAATATATATATATATATATATATATATATATATATATATATAAAAGACATGTTTTGTTTTAGGTAGTTCAATCAACTTTGAAACCATGCTTAATAAAGTAGAGGTCAATAGCTTAAATTTTTCTTCCCCCATTTCTTTATGTGAACATGTAAAAAAAAAAATAACATGCTTTCAATATGTTAGGGAAAGAAAGAATCTCTTCTTATGCAAAATGTTTAGGCTTTATTTGATAACACTTTTTATTTATTTATTTTTTAATAAAATCACTAACAAACCGTCTGAAACATGAAATACTCTCAAAACATTTAGAACTACTTTCATTTTTATGTTACATCATAACTAAAAAAAAAAAAAAAAACATATTATCACACGTCTTCAAGAAATATTGATTATGACATCAATCATATAAATAAGTAAAAATTAATGAGAAGGTATTCACAAAACAAAGTTCTTATCCCCCAGATTATAGGTATTAAATATTCATCATAGTCAACCAAAATCATGTCTCCAGGGCCAGTCATCTACGCCATTGGAAGTAGGGCTATAGCCTGCGGACCGTCTAGCAAATGGGCGGGTCCCATTACTTTTTGGGCTTGGGCTCCTTGGGGCCTGATAGGTTACAGTTCCACCACCTGAGCTGGAGGTGTCAAAGCCTGATTCACTAACTAAGCCTCTCCTTGTCGATGGGTTCCATTGAGGCATATATGGGCTGTGCTGTTTGACTGGGCCTTGACCCCGCAACTTGGCCTTTGCAGACTTTGTTGGGGCCATGTAACTAGGGACATTATTTGGGCTTGGTTGTCGCTGCTTCGTTGGGTATGGGCTTGAGTTGATTGAGTCCCGATTGAGCCCCGCGTGTGCCACCGTGTCCATTTCTACCGTTTTCTCTGACATTTCATCGGTGGTGGTCGTGGTCGTGGTGGTAGGAAGTGTCATATACGAGGCTTCTTGGTGTCCCGTGTGACCGGCTTGATATGGTTGCGATGACATCCACCGCTCGAGCCAATTCCATCCCCATTGGGCCTTTTCGCGCTCGTTGACATGTGGCCCAAGATTGTTGTTGGCGAGATCCGGTTGAAAGGGTTGTTGCTGCTGTTGCTGCTGTTACAATAAAAGAGTTAGGACAATATAGCTGGGGCTTTAATTGGAACATGTTACCAAATCAAAGCTATTCAACCTGGTAGGTAAAAGCATAAGCAAGAGCTCTCTCCCTTTTCATCACAGCGTCATGTTTCTTTGAAGAATTTTCCTTAATTTTCTGTGAACTTTGACGCCTATTATCCCAAGCTTCCATTTCATCATACCTTCCCATTGGGCTCTTGGAATTTTGTTCTTCTTCCTCTAGTCCTCTTAGCTCTTCTTCCTCCACTTTCTTCTGAAGCTTGTCATGGGCCAATTGGAGTCTGCGTGCTCGTACTCTTGCCTGTACACGTACTAGTGCCTGCATGCAACGCATTGTCATTTGTGCTTGCTTGCGTACGTTATGACCCCTCACCAGTGCCTGCAGCCTCACTAAGCCCTTCAAAGCTCGCAATGCCCGTCGAGCCTGCAAAATCAAACACACACGACTATAGTCTATAGTGAAGAAATGGCCAAATTTTGGCAGCTTCTCAAAATTAAATAACAATAAATTCCCATCCATTAGACTTGGTGCACAGAGAGGCAATCCTTCCGTATTGACTGGGGAGTCTGGCAACTTTTCCCTGCCCTACTGGGAATGTGAGGGGCCGAGTAGGGACTTTTTGTCCAGAGTAGGGAGCCCACTGCCCAGGCTAAAAGCCAGGGGCTGAGGACTCTCTGTCTCCCACAAATCATTGCAATTTCCGCCTGCCCTCTGCACTAGGCAGGGGAAATTGCAAATGAATTTCAGGATGGTGTGGAGAAATGCAACATGAATAGGCCTTTGGCCAGCAATGAATGAGCAACACATGCGACAATTTATTCACACCCAATAAAAATTGGCCATTGCTTTCTGCTTATCGGCCAAATCTGGACAACATTATAGACTTGGACTGCAAATACTTCAAATGGGTTTGCCTTATTGCCTTACAATCTTTATGCAGCTCCTATATGACTAGAAAAACCACATCAATTACGAGCCTAAATCTTGACACATAACTTGGTTGAAGTTCAAAACTGATATTTTAGTGTGTGAGAGAAATGGAAAGGATATTACTAGGTAGCCCCTGTAGTGTGATTGTATGAGGGTTGCAGCCCTTTCTTCCCTGGAGTGGCGTCCATAACCGGCCAATCGAACAACTTTGGCCGCTGCTTGTGCTGCTGCAACTGCAGCCTCCGCCGCTGCAGCAGTAGCCACAGCAACAGCAATGGCATGGCTTCTATCTTCGGTCACAGGAGTCGACCCAGTGCTCTCATCATTTGTGATGTCCACTGAGCTTTCAGTGGGGAACTTTTCAAATGACACGACCTCCGGAGCATCATGTTGCCATTTCTCCACATCATCCTGAAAATCACGGAATCGCCTATCGTTATCAACTTAGCAATTATATATACATAATTCATCCAAAAACAGGAAAAAAGAAGGAACTTTAGAATTAGAAACTGTAGCAAATTGTTGATGTCGCTTCACGTGCCACGCCTTTTTCCCTTAGAATCCAGCTAAAGAAGACAAGAAAGTTTTTGGGATGATGGAGATCGCGCACTTAACAAGCACATGATGATCAATGGATGATGTGATGGCTTAGGTGGCATGATAATTATATGTCATGAACCTTGCTCTATGGTCATGTTGTTAGGGGACCATATGCATCTCTTTAACATTGCAATATTGTCACATAGTAAAAAGGGAAGATGATCTTTTAGGTATTTGTGGTTCCTCAACTCTACCACTTGTCACTCCCCCAGACAAAAAGAATAGAACCGCACTACTGATCACCAAATGAATGGTCATGGTGATTTAACTTTGACAAATTTAAGCCAAAATTATATAATAGATGAACCAGATGAACGAGGATCTTCTGTTATTAGGCTAAGGAAAATCCCAACCCCATTAAGATAGCATGCATAAGAACTAGTTGTGATATTGATATACGTCTCCATTTATAAATCAGATCAAAACTTCAGAAAGAAGGATCTTTTGTCTTTATATATGTCGCTTTCTCATTAAAACTTCAATTTTTTTTTTTCTTGTTATAGTATAATCCTTTATTCATTCCATGTCAAATTTGAATAACATTAATACCCGTTATGGATTAATTCCCAATTATATAAAATTATTAATAATTTAAAGCATAGTTATCATCTGAATTCACAAACCCAAAAATAAAATAATAATAATAATAATAGTTAGGTGTACCATAAAAATGAAACGTAACAAGAAAATAAGATTTAAAAAGTAAAATTAAAGTAATATTTAATTTTATATGATTGGACCACTGACCACTCAAATGATCAACTCTTAAATTTGCAGATTATATGTTTACCTTTTTCTCCGGCGAGTCCTTAGGAGATATTTTGAAAACTTTCTTCACGGACGAGATCCAGCTGCTTCCTTTCTTCCCCATCTCCGGCCAATAGACTGGACTCTGATCGCCGGTATCATTTAACAAAACACCCATGTCAGAACTCGAAAATTATAGTTTCAGACATCCCAGACAGAAAAAAAAAAAAAAAAACAGAACAAAACATCATCAACACATCGTTAGCTTCAATCCCAGAATCAGAGCAAGTTGAATATAACCACAACATATAAAAACATTGATGACCCATGTACAAAATCCTGGAGATCTAAAACAGGGAAGAAAAAGAACATGCATTTAGCCATTAATCCAAAACAATATGTCATCTTCAACCTCAACAACAGCAAGATAAGGCAGTGATCAGACAAATACACAGAGACGCACACACGACAATGAAGAAGACTCTTGAAAATGGTAACAACAAAACCTGAGTTGAGTAGTACGGGATTTTGGATCACTTGTCTTGAGCTTTCACATCTTCTCCTTTTCATTTTACATGCACATCTCAGAGAAACTTTTGGTCACGAAAACTCTTAGCGAGAAAGTAAAGCTCATATAGAGAGAGAGAGAGAGAGATAGAGAGAGAGAGGGGAGGGTGTGAGGCTCGTAACTACAAGCCCGCGCGATCGCCGTTGGTATTTATCGTACTCACGGGGTGAGACCTCGTTATACTTTGATACGGTTGGAGCCGAGCCCAATCGGGTTATGACACGTCAGCCACCCCCTTGTTTTCTCTAAGAATAATTTATGGAGAACGGTTTTTTCTTACTTGAATTTAAAAGAAATTTCTTTCTTTAACCTCTCTGAATAGTATCAATTAAGTGAAAACACTGAGGGTGAGAGTTTTTTTTTTTTCTTTTTTTGGTCATGTCCGCACAAGAAAGGAGAATGAGAGTTGAATCATCTTATTTAATTCATGGCCTCAGTTTCATTTAAAGTGAGAGGTTTTATTTTCAAGTAATGTTATATATTTTACTCTCACTTCATCCTATTTTACTGGGTTAATATTATAGTCATGTCAATTTAGAGTTGTTGCAAGAATCAGTAGACATTGTCATATCAACTCAATAATGATGATGAGGTACTATATTATATTTACATTCACTTTCATATTAATGGGTGTTGAGATTATCTCATATCAGTTGTGGAATGAGCATATCAGTTGTGGAAGTGGTTAGTGATCAGTTTATCAGTGTAGGGAAAAACTTCACATCTTGAATTAGTTTTTAGGGTTGAAAGAAGCATAAAACCATCCAACAATAAACTGATATGATAGTTTCATCAGTCCTGCAACATCATTTAAATAACATGATATCATATATACCATTAGTTCTGTGAGATCTTGATTAATAATTTGTAGAGTATTAATCATCACAATTTAATTACTGATTGGATGCTTAGGAAAAAAATTTTTGAATCTTAAACAGTAATGATGTTGTATGATTTGAAAGTTAATTATAGGTAATGAGAAGTTTAAGAGATTTAAAATTTAAACGCCCATCTTTCCCTCCCCCTCTATTAGCAATGTAAATAAGAAAAATGAAATAGTTTTTTCACCAAAAAAAATTACCCAAAAGAGAAAAGGTATTTGTGATCAAAAGAACCGTAAGCATGAAGTAGATCACAAGCAGCTCATGCATGTTGATGGTCCCGGCCCCCCGTGTTTCAAAGGCTTTTGGTCGTCGTGATCATGTTCTTTTTATCAGTAATGGTTAAATTCGAACTTTCTAATTTTAAATTAAAAACAACAATTTTATTGATCACTTTTATTATTAAATATTAAAAAGAAAATGTTTCTAAATTTTTTTTAAAGAAAACATTATTCAAAATTAATGTATATTCACAAAATTGTGCATGCATGACGGTCCACTTGCCTTTTTATGTCTTCCACTGGTCCCACACTATCAGCAACCTCACCAGTACTGTAGTAATCACCATGGTGTTGCACACCCATATCCATTAAAAGCAAATCAGACCAGTGTCCAATAGAAAAAGTAAATAAATAGTAATAATAATCATACTAGTGCATGTCACCACCTACCCATTGGAGCAAAAACAATGCATTGGCCCATAAAAAAAATTGATTAGAGTTTTGGAAACTTATGATCATGTTAATCACTTAAAATACGTCATGACAACATGTATGAAATGAATATAATAAATGGGCGTGAAAAGTAATATTATTCTTAATTAATTGTATGAGTCCTAAAACTACTTGAATGCTATTGTGCGTGTTGGTCAACATAATCAGAGGATTGAAGGGTGAAGAACTCAATTGACACATGAAATGAAGCCATTTCTATCAATTTGGTAATATAATGAGAAATGGGTAGGAACTCAATTGTAGAAGAAAGGGGGCTGCTCATTATAAACTCACGAGAGCTTTTTCCATTCACATTTCTCCCTTCTTCTTTTTGGTGGTTGTGCTTTTTGTATGTTGAGGGTGAGGGATATGATACCAGTAAATGCAAATTGTATGTTGGGTGGGCAGCATTAACATCTCACGTGCCATTAAAATATGACAAACTGTGGATTTGTTTTGTTTTTTCCTGGAGAAGGTGGGGAAGAAAAGTAGGGGAGCTAGTAAATGCAAGTTCAATTCATAGTTTTTTTTTTTTATTCTTCTTCTCTGATCAAACAAAGGGAAGGCAAAAGGGGATGGGAAAAAAGGATATGGGAGTACGAGATTTTATGGGATACAAATTGTTAAAGAATTGATTAATGATTAAATTGACTATTACCTATAAGCTTAGGGATTTTAAGATAAGTGTTGATTTAACATTTTATCAGAGCCAAAAGTCATGAGTTCGAACCATGACTCCACAATTTAAATGGCTAGAATTGAGGCCGATTCGACCGGGTCCAAGCACAAAAATACTTTCCATGCTTGATGAGTTGTGTAGCACTTCATCATGTCACCCACATTTAGCAGACCCATTTAAGCTCTACAAACAGATGAAACTTAAAAAATGAAAATAAAAGAGTTTGACAAAGGTAGATGACATATTGCTTGCATTTAAAGGCAACCTAAAGCAAGACAAAGGGAAGCATTAGGAAGGAGAAGGGTCTTAGTTGTGTGCCCTTCTTTTGATGGGTGTAATTTAGTTTGGTGAAGAGCCCCTTTCGGTGTATTTATGTTTTCTGTTCACCGCTTTATTGTGAGGTCTACCTTTGCACATATGAAAATGGTAATTGGGACCATTGCTTTGTTTTTTCATAACAAAAATCCGTACACAAAATGCTCAAGAGTAATTTTTGGGTCATGGTTTTCAATTGATTTATTAGAGAAAAAAATAATAACTCCTCAACTTTTCCTCAAAACTTCATATACATATTAATTTAACAAACTAAAATTTTAAAAATGTATTCAATTCACTTCGAAGGACAATAAAACTTTCTCCTTGACACATACCACTTTGAAATTTGTGCTTGCGCACGGTCTTTTTTGGACTGCATGTATCTAGAGGCGGAACTACATGGGGCTAAGCCCCCATATTTCCCCAAAATTTTTATAAAATGCCCTTATAATTTTTTTAAAATTAGCATATGTTCCCCCCAAATACTTTTATTTTTTACTTCTGCCCTCCCCCAATCTATAAATGCTAGATTTGCCCCTGCATGTATCATTGTGGTAAAGATCATTATGATATATGTAATATTGAGTCTCTCTTTTTCTTTTTTCTTTTTTTTCTTCCTTTGAAAACAACTAGAGACAGGGGAAGAGGGGGTTAAGGTGGGTCTTTCCTACTTTTGATTCTTACAAATAATATGTAATATGAATGTTGTTGTGATTATTATAGCTCCATTGTTTACCCAGTGAGGAAAAAAAAAAGAAAAAAAAAAAGGAGCATTTTGGTAATATGTGGATAGAAGAGCCATAACATCTGAGATTTGACAAAATGTTGAAAATGACTCGCCACTTTAACCCGAGGTATATGAATGTTGAGAAATGTGGAGAATAAGCAACGCATGTATCTATCATCTAACCTCCAATAGCAAATAGGAAATGGCATCATGCATTGTGGTCAGCTACCTAAAACGAGATATCTCAACTACTCATCTTAATCATGAAACGTTTAACATTCCTTTACATTTTATTAAGGTTTGGTGCAACCAATCTAATATGATAGTGTTTTGATAACAATTTTGTTTAATGTCGTGGAATTCTTTCAAGGCATGAGACCACTATTCTTGCTGTGTAAACTTCGAATACACGACTTCACTCGCTAAAACCGTGTCTCGGTTGAATGAGGACTTGAGTGGCCGATCTAGTGGTATTAACTAAAGGAGTCTACCATTTTAAGGATAATAAATGATATTGAAATCTAGTTAAGGTTGTGCATAGGACAAAGTTTTTTATCTAAATTGGAATGGAGGAAAAAAAAAATTACATTATGTTTTTGAAGCAAGTAATTATCAAGTGCAATTTTAAAAAATATATGCGAGAATCACGTATTTTATACTTTGCTTTAAGGACCAATGCCACTTGTCAGTTTAATAAGTTAAATTAAAAAAAAAAAAAAAATTCCCCAACCCAATTTAGAATAAAAATATGTTATTGTGGAGATGCCATGAAGCTATACTACTCAAAGATTTAATCTAACCCTGATTTTTTATTATTATTACTATTATTATTAAGGAAAAACTTCACTTTAAACCCTTAAACTATCATGTATTTTGAGAAAACCTCTAAACCTTAAAAACCTTTGATTTAACCACTTGAACTTTTAATTTGATTCAATTGACCCTCTCTATCATATTCAGATTCAGCCGTTTATTCTAACGGAAATGACTAAAAAAACTAAATTATCCTCTATTTTTTTTATTTGAAATTAAAAGTAAATGCATGAGTATAAAGGCCAATTTTATCATTTTTAACATTTTTAATGTGACAAATGAGAGTATATTGTATCAAATTGAAAATTTAGGACGTAAAATTAATAGTTTTTTAAATTTAAAGGAGCTTATCAAAATATATGGTAATCCAAAAGTAAAATTTATCCTTATTTTAAGTATGACCCGGTAACTATTATCCAAGTCCGAATCCTAAGAAATCAACCGGGCCTGGCTAAGTGAACTCCGTGGCAAAATATAGTGGGACAAGCCCAAATCAAAACTTTCCTAGCTACTAATTTTCCAATTTCAAAATTGTAAACCTATCAAACACCCCTTCTTTACAAGTGATTCACGTGAAAACCCCTACATCATTACACTCTTCAAAAACAATTAGGATGTCATGTCGAAAAGTCAAAATTTTTTATGATATTTAAAATTATATTCCTTAAAATATATTTTAAGAGCCCCTTGTAAGAACTAGATAATACATAATTAGTTATAATATAGAAATATTTTTATCCTCTAAAAAATTAAAAAAAAAAAAACTTTTTCACTATAACTAATATTCAAATGAATCGAAAATGATCATGTTTCTGCTGCATAGGCGTAGTAAAAAAATATCATAAACATTTTCTTACAAGTGTTTTAATGGTTTATAAAATAAAAAATTAAAAAAGTGAAATTAGGTGTGCGATTTCGAAATTTTAAACCTATCAAACATCAGTTTCACAGTTGAGGGTTGTTAGGTGTTTCAAAAAATTTTTCAAAATCCTTCTCAAATGATGTGGAAAACACTATCTTGAAAAGAGTGGGAGACAAAAAAAAAAAAAAATGAGAATATTTTAAGGAAAAAAATACTTACCACACCATTTGAAAAACATTTTGAGAAAAATCCCTTGAATTGTCTATCACTATCCTTCACAGTTAAGGAAAGCCTTGCCAAGCAAGCTAAATCGCTCTGCACCTCCGTTTTTGCGAGCGTTCACGTGAAGCCCAACAGCTCTCGAATGCTAACAGACGCCTAGTGCCCAATGCGCATGCCGCTCCCCTTGACTATACGCCTCCCCACCCCGGGAATCCACAGGACAGATTTATTTTCCACGCGGCGTTCAACCAGAAGCCATGCGCATAGCCCTCCCTGCGCATTTTAAAACTTAGCACTGTAAGGTAACTAACGTAAACCACACCCATAATACGCACCCCAAATCTGTGGGCCCCCTTCGGTGCATTCTTTTCGCCTACGTGTCAGAAACCAAGTGTCTCTGCGCACACAACGCATACAGTGCAGGTTACCCAAGTCTGTTTTACGTGCCCTGTTTTATTCCTCTGTGGGCAGCCATTCTCATTTCTTTCACGCACTCCCTCTCGCTTTCTCTACCATTTCTCTCATTTTCTTGTTGTTTCTACAAACCCTAAACCACTTCAGTTCATCTCTGCAAAAAAAGGTATGAACTTTGAGCTCTTTTTATCAGTCTCTTTCTCTACGAACTTTTTTTTTTTTTTGTTCTTTTTGTAAAGGTCGTTCGGTTATTCTATGTATGTGTAAATCTATACGAGTGTATTGGAATGTGATTGAGTGATGAAACTTTCTTATGGAGAAAGAAATGTGTTTAGGTGTGTTTGTTTGCGTCTTTTCGTATAGCTGTGTTAATATGTGTATATACAGCTGGATGCACATGTACGTGTATGTATGAGCAGGTTTTGTAAAGTTTGTGAGCTTCAAAGTTCAAAATGCTTTGAAATCTCTTCATTGGAGTTTCTCTGTTGACCCTTTTACAGCTATGGAGCCAAATATGGGGCGCCAGAAAGCCAAGGCAATGAAAAGGCTACTCGTGGAAATATATGACGACGACAATGAAATCGACAGGGTGTATAGGTTCAAAGTCCTATTACCAAATGGGACAAGTATAGGACTAACAGTAACGGACCCCGGCCGTGAAATGCCCTTCAGGAACTTCATTGGTTTGGTGAAAGATGAATACTATCGAGATAGGCAGCAGTATGAACCAATAAAGCAGAAAAAGCATATAGATTGGAACAATGATCGCATTTATCTCGAGGATGGGAACAGGCGGGAGATGAGAAGCGTGATTAAATTCGATAATTTCAGTCCCCATAAGTGTCACATTTTACAACTTCATGTGAGTATATGAGTTGCATTAGCATTCATCCTCTGTTCTGTGACCTTAGAATTAAGGGAATGGAAAGGAAATGGAAGTGCTAGGCTCTTTGGTGAACTGAGAAAATTGAGATTAGCACTAAATTGAGCCAGATACAGCTATATAGCTTCATTTGAGCCTTTTGAATTTTGAATACAGCTATATGGTTATTTTTTAAGATTGTAAAATTCGTTTTAAGAAAAAATTTGTAGACTGAAGTGCACTCCTTTTCCTACAACCAGATGGAGGATTAGTGTAATGGTTGTTTTGGTAATATGGTTTTTCTTACTTGGTGATGCTTTTATTCAATTTTGTCTCTGGATTAGGATGGCTCTGGTGAGATTGCTGATACTTTCAAGGTTAGTACTCTGTTTTGCATTTTTATTCATGTATCATTGCCTTATTTTTTAAATAATATGTTGCGGAATTGTTTTGCGCCTTTGGACAATATGGATGTGCTTGAACAAGGGTTGCCATTAGTTTTGTGATGAACTTTTCTGGTTTACAGAATATGTGGGACCTGACACCAGACACTGATTTGTTAAAGGAACTACCAGAGGAATACACTTTTGAAACTGCACTTGCAGATTTGATTGTAAGTTGCCTAATTCAGTTGGCAAATTGATCTGGCTGTGTGCTTGATCTTTTTCGCTTATTGGGAACTTACCCTCTGCTGCTTATTTACCAGGATAATTCCTTGCAAGCTGTATGGTCTAACAGTAAAAATGATAGAAGACTGATTAGGTATGGCATTGCCTTGATAATCATACAGTTAGCTCAGGCTGCTTGTTTACAACTTGAGTTCTATCAATTGCTTGATTTGTATGTTCAATATGTAGAAAGTGCATGCAGGAGTTTGAATGACCCAATTATTAATTGTGCTACATCAGCCTGCAAATTAGACATTGCTTATGCCGTATGGTTTATGATTATTGTTTCTCAGGATGTCTTAATTTCTGTTCCGAAAGTACTTTGAATTGAGCCTCAGTTTCTTGGCATTAATGGGAACATTTTTCATTATGGCTCCTAGTTAATTTCTTTGAACCCCTTCCAATGTGACATTTAATAGTCATTTAAAGGACTAGACTCATTCCTCCTTGATAATTGGAAATGCAAGATAAATCTTTGTTTGGACCCAATACCTTACCAAGAGAATTGGCAATGTATTTTGGATAAAAGCTTTGTTGAGTTAGGTTATAAATTAGAGGTTCTTTCACCACCTCTTTTTTGCTCATAATAAAATTATTTATATCATCTGTCAGTTGGATGGTTATTTCATTTGATTTACTCGATCCTTGGATTGTGCTTAAGCTGCTATTGCTGTACTTGAACATCTTCTTACTTTTGAATAATCACTTTACTATTTTTTCTTTTTATGTTTACAGTGTGAATATTGTTGAGGATAGGATTTCTATTTTTGACACCGGTCTCGGAATGGATGGCAGTGACGAAAACTCTATAGCAAAGTGGTATGTGATAGCAATCTTTCTTTACTAAAATTCTGAAAGTTTTGGGTTACATAGCAAATGATGTTCCTCTCTTGGTGGCTAAAATAGAAAGTTGTGTATTGGAAGGATGGATGACTTTTTAACACAAGGGTTTATATATCACTTATAAAGCCTACAAAGATTCAATTTTCGCTAAAAGAGTCTTCTAGTGGTACACTAGTGAAATTTACAAAGCGTCTCCTCCCCCAGACACACAAACAACCATGCAGGTGGTTTACATATATTCTGATTTGTTAGTGTTATATCATTTTTTATTATTTCTGTTTTGGCTATGGTTAATATATCCTTTAATCCTATTTAGGGGAAAGATGGGCGCCTCGCTTCACAGATCATCTAAAGGACAGGCAATTGGGGGAAAACCTCCATACTTAAGGGTAAAATCAATTTATAAAATCTTCTGATATGCTCTTATATGTAGATGAATATCATTTATAGATTTATGTATGTGCATATGCATTTTCAATCACACAACTCACAATTCTTACTCAAAACCAAGGAAATTCAAAGCTTTGCAGAAAAACAGAAGAAAATTCACCTTTATGGAGTTTTATGTTGAAAAATTGAGAAGAACATAAACTGGCTGTCAAGCATTCCTTACTAGGCTTGAATAGAAATAGGGTTGCAACCTTGAAAGAAAACAAATTACAAAATTAACTTTCGGCCGAGATAGGACATTGCACAATAAAAACCCTCTTGGAACAACCTCAGTCAATCGAACTTTGCCCGAGACATCAACCAGAGCTCTTAGGAATTAGTACTAAGGGAAATGATCTTTGTTGGTTGATCGAGATTTCACGAGGCTCTTGGGAATTCACACTGATGCTCATCCTGCAGTCTTGGTTGAACGAGTCTTCCAATTTGAGTGGACAAAACTTTCTTCTCCAAGTTTCTTTGTGAAATTGTTGGCCACTTGGTTTACATCACAAATGCAACACTTAACACATATAAATTTGGTGATTTATTGATTATGATAGCCTTATAACGTGGTAGGAAAAAAGATTTTTCATTTAGACCTGGATATTGGCTTTAAAAAGTAGGCTAAACTACTCAATAAGAAACTTTTCAAGACATGATATTTTTTTTTTTTACATGTCCACACAAGGAAAGGGGGAGGGGGATTCGAGCTTGTGACCTCCGTTTTATTAAGCGTGATCCACAGCCGATTGAGCTACTTCATTAAGACATGATATTTTTTATTATGACTTCAAGAGCTGTTGTTATTCATACTATCAGAATCCTAACTAAAAGAAAGTAGAAACTCCAGCTATAAATAAATCATATCTTTTTGTAATAACTAAAGTTTACCCTAATTATACTCAAAGTAAACTCCAAAAAATACCAAACAAGAAGAACAAAAATAATTTCCATCACAATAAGCTTATAAATATTTACTTTCTGAATCTGTGAGAGCTAATAATCAGACTAATTGAGCTGGCCCCGCATAAGTGGGATGGCCTACCATGTGGAACCTATCTTTGGGCATAATGGGCAAATTTTAGGGCCTTCCTGAAACATTTTACCATATTGTCATTTTCCTGTTGTTCTCAATCCATTATTTGTACTTAACTACAACTTGATGATGATAAAGAAATCTGCAAGATGCATACATATGCTTGTGTGTAATATTTTCTGTCATTGATACAATATCTTATGTTGATATAAAGCCATCGGTAATATTAATCTATACTAGCATTATGAGTTATGCAAATTTGATCGTAGAGAACCTGCATAACCTGAACCTTCTGATGCTAGTTTAGTTCATTATGAGCTTTTTTCTGCAACAATGCAGCCTTTCTTTGGCATGTTTGGATATGGAGGACCCATTGCATCTATGCATTTAGGGAGGTATGACCTCATGATTTTTCCTCCTCAATGTAATTTCAAGTCTAGCGAAGTAATGCCTGCAGTTAATGTTTTCCTGCACTATATAGGCGTGCTTTAGTGTCTTCCAAGACTATAAGTTCCAGGCAAGTCTATACATTACATCTTGAAAGAGAGGCTTTACTCAGCAGTTCTTGTTCTGAACTTGCCTGGAAGGTAAGCAAGTTCACCAAGCAGATTTTTTTGTCCTTTTATTAGGTATTTGTTTCTCATGGTTTCTTTAGATTTTTGTTTTTTCCAAATATAACTAGATGATGGCATGTTAACCTTTACTGGAACTTCCATTTAGACTGATGGTGGCATGAGGGATCCCTTGGAAGATGAAGTTGGGAAATCACCTCATGGGAGCTTTACTAAGGTAGACTCTATGGTGTTTGTGTTCTTCCTTATTATCACTAATAAAATGCATTTTGGGATTGAACTTTCATCAAGTTAATGCCTTAATGCCTAAGGTCAATAGGCATAAGTTTTGTAACTTAAGACTCATTTAATATTAGGGGTGAGGACCTCATAGCACATGCATAGTTCTTTTGATGAGTGCAGAGAGTAAAAGTTGAACTGTTGACTGAGACTGTGAAATATAGTGGGAAATAGAAAGTGGAAAGTGATTAA
Source organism: Carpinus viminea (assembly GCA_013348765.1). NCBI lineage: Eukaryota > Viridiplantae > Streptophyta > Magnoliopsida > Fagales > Betulaceae > Carpinus > Carpinus viminea. The sequence continues at coordinate 1,735,383 of CP054673.1, forward strand.
GGAGCATCTAAGGGAGCATAGACATGTGCCACATTTGTTTGATGGAAGGGTTTGTGAAAGAATGCCATGGGGCATACAGACCACTTACAACCAGCTCAGTGGTTCCAATTGGCAGTTTTTTTTCTTCTTTTTTTTCTTTTTCTTTTTCTTTCATGTTTGAGGATTTTATCTATTGCTCTTGAGTTTAATGGGTTTCATGTACATCTTTATTTTATTTCAAATCTAGGATACTGATGACAGGCATGTCTTAGTGTCAGATTCCTTAAGTCATGAGTCACAAAGATTTAGCTGAATTTATGGTTGTGAAGTCTCTCTCTCTCTGTGCATGTGTAAAATCTGTTGAGACTGTAGTTATCTGATGTTGTTAATCTGATCTACTCTTTGAAAACAGTTGCTTATCTGACCATCCATTAAGTCTTCCGGAAGAGAACATGTAGCCTTTGTGTTACATTCTACAATATTTAGATGAGGTGTTTGTCTGTCTGTTCTTATTGATCACATTATACGAGTTTGTAATTGTGTAATTTTTCTTGACAGGTTGAGATTTTTAAGCCGAAAATAAATAGCTTGGACATACTTCAACTACAATGCAGGCTGAAAGACATCTATTTTCCTTACATTCAGGTTTGTTTGCTCCAGATAAAAAGCTTCATATTTAAGGTTAACTTTTAGTTTCATAGGTGAACACAAGTAGATATGTTTTACACTTTGCAACACAAAACCTTATAACTATCCATACTCTTGAGGCGATCACATGATTCACATGGTCCAAAAATCTTGATTTTGTGATGTTTCATCCATCAGCAATCTGATTTGTTTTAGTGACGAGACCATACCAATGAGCTCTAGCTCAAACAGGACCTCCTTCCCTCATAAGAATAGGGTGGAAGGTGAGATGGTGGCTTCAAAACCCATTTGTTGTGTGTGATAGTTAGCAATCAGTAAATGGCTTTCATGACCCATATATAGACCCATATGTCCCCCATAGGCGACGAAGTATATGAGATTGGCACTTACTTCCTTTAGCTGGTTTTTGGAGTTACTGAGAAGGAAAATATTTAATTAGCCGGATTTCAGAGTTTCCCATAGTGGTGTACCAGTCCAAGTACTTGGCACATGCACACAAATGCAGATGCTTTAGTATATCATATATGCAGGCCATTATATAACCGATCTGATTCTCGGAACAATCGGAATTTCGTACTTCTATTGGATCCTCCATTTGTCTTGATTGAGCTTGTGTAGATAGATGTTGCCTGGTAGGGTCGATAGTGGAACATGTGTGGGACGAAGTCCCTTGTTTCTTGAATAAACCTTTCCATGTCAGTCATTGTGGTGATACTGCTGCAATTTTGTGTTGTAATCAGGATCCGGATCTGGTTCTGGATCTGGTTCTGGTTCTGGAGCCGGATATCGGTGCTGTTCTGGTCTCACCCCCGAGTATCGTGACTGCGGACCCTGGTAAGAAAATTTCTCCGTCGAGTCCTGCGGTGGTTTCTGGGCTGTCTTTGGTGTCTGCAACTCTGACGCCATTGCTGTGGATATTGGTCTGACCAAAGCCCAGAAGTGACTGATTGAGTGGTTGAGGGAAGGTGCTAAGCACAATGAGAAACATATAGCGTTTTTGAAGGACATGGAAGAGAATACTTGTCGGGCAAATAAGGTTGCATACCCCCCGGATTGCGATGAGGAGTTGGCGTTTATGCAGAAGGTGTTACCGGATTTAAAGGTTGGGCAGCCTAGGACTAAGGGTAAGAGACAGTGGCGAAGCCAGACTACTTATATTGGGGGGTGCTGTCAAAAAATTTTGTTTAGCGTTCTAAATATTTTCTCTATCCTAAAAATTTAGTAATTCATACAAAAATCAAGATTAAATACATAAAATTAATCCTGGAGTGTCAAAAAGAGCAAAGTTTGAGACGAACGAGAAAAGAGAAAAGAGAGAACTCAAAAAAAAACATTAGAAAGGGAGGAAAAAATAAACTCTTTTTTTTTTTAATAGATTGGGAGCCAAGGAGCAGGAAAAAAGAAAAAATTTGAAGGCTATGCCGTGTAACAAAAAAGCAACAAAGCAGTGAAGAAGAAACAAAAAAATTAAACAAAACAGTTGGGGGTGCCATGGCACCCCCAACCACCAACGTGGTTCTGCCACTGGCAAGAGAGAGCTCTTAAATTTAGAAAGCCTCATTAACTGTGGTATAAACGGGCCTTCTTGGGGAAGGAAGGGCAAGCCTATTGTGTAAGAGCGCTCCGGGTATTGTTTGCTCTTCTTTTTTTGGGGGGCACTTTTGTTTGCTCGGGTGGGAGGGAGTTCTTCTAATGGGTTTGCTCCTGTTTCTTTGGCGGTCCTTTTGTGGGAGCTCCTTGTGAGCATAGGGTTTTATTTTGGGTCACAGGTTACCCCATGTATACTTTTTGTGTAATTATGGTGCGTTTTTTTGTTATATACAATATTAATAATAAAAAAAAAGGTATATTTTCCTCAGTGTTAGAAATGTATTTTCTTGTATGCTTTAGCATCTTTAGTGGCAAACAGCTCTTTTATTATTACTATTATTGTTTTTTTTTTTAGCAGGACCTGAATTTGATATTCTTGTGTTATGTCACTGATGTGCAGTGTGATGAAGTGTCCAACTCGGTGAAGACTATAACACCAATAGAGTTTCAGGTTTAAGACTGCACTATTATGTTTGTCCAATATTTCATTAATTTGTAGAATTCCTTGACAAATGTATGTCTTCCTGGTCCTTTACATTTGGGCAGTTCAAATGGGCCAATATCCTTTAACATTAGATTTTTTAATTTAATTTAATTTATTTTTATGTCGGGGAGCCTTTTTAAGGCAGGGCCCTTCGAACCCATCCCTGCAGAAGAAGCCTCAGTCCTATGCACTATACCTTCGAATGTTTTTCTACACGAAACTGATTAAATCGCTAATTTTTCACCGGGGAGTGTAACCCCAAGAGATTGTTTGTACCAATGAGATGTTGAACCTTGGACCTTAAATGGAGCAAACCTTAAGACCAAATCTTCCACCAATGTTAAGTTCTGGAACTTAACTTTTAAATATGGTTACTTATATTAAATAATGACTATAATTCCACTTTCTAGAATTGGCAATGTGCAGTTAACGTCTAGCTTGCCTATTCTAATGACCTAATAAAAGATTAATACATAGTTATATAAATATACTAATTTGAAATTGATTCTATGTATTCTGTTAGAAATTTTTTTAGTATTTTTAGGATAATCTTTTCTAACTAATTTCTAGTTCTCACCAAGGTTTATGTTTCTACCATTATTTTTCTTTGTATGAGTGGTTTAATTGCCATACCTTAATATGCCACATAATATCTGCAGTAAAATTTTGGTAGTCTTGAGAAGTAATTTTGTGTCTTTTCAGGTTAATGGTGTTGATTTAGCTGAAATTGAAGGTGGTGAGGTTGCAATAACGAACTTGCATTCTTGCAATGGTCCTGAGTTTGTTTTTCAGCTTCGTTTTTTTTTAAAGCAAGCCAGTACTTCAACCCAAAGTCCAGGCAAGTAATCCATTATCTATTCCTTTGTATATTGTCTAGCTCTTATTATTGAAAAAATGTTCTAATGTTCTGCAATTGTTTTTCCGGTATTTTATTTTTGATGAGTTTCAGCCGTCAATAGAATTCCAGCTTAAATTGCCATTTTTTTTTTCTAAGACTTAAAGTATATCAGGTTCAAGAGCATGTCAAGAGGCTAATGCACGCCTGAAGTGCGTCTATCTTCCAGTCGTTAAGGTATAAGAACAGCATGCATAACCTTTCTTTTTTAACAATTTTTCATTGGGAAAATTAAAATTTTGTATTCTACAGGGCAAAGAGAGTATTGAGATGATTTTGGAGAAACTAAAAGCTGAAGGATGCAGCATCGTAGAAAGCTATGAATCCTTTAGTCGTGTCTCCATTCGACGGCTTGGTCGTCTACTTCCAGATGCTCGCTGGGTAGGTTGTCAATCTTGCGATATTATCTGATGAATGTCGAGTAATCCCTAACAATTTGTATCTACTTACCTCAGGAACCAACATCTTTTCACTTTTACAATATATAAATTCTAGTGTCTGGAAGTTGTATGACATGCAAAATTTCGTAAGTAGTATTAGTATATTAAGTCTATGATTGACAAATTGAATAGTTTGTTTTTGTTTTTAATGAATAACAAATTGAATAGTTTTCATCATCACATGTTCTAAACCACACTAATTTGGTGTGTTTCTTTTCTTCTAAACCAGAAATAGGTATATGTGATTACAGATACGTTGGTTAATTCTATTCTATCCAGTGTTGAACTCTTGCTTTTGACTCGTAATTTCATCAGATTAAAAATTTAAACATTGGGGTTTGGGATATTTGTCATTCTTTCTATAACCTATGCTGGCAGACCGTCTTTCTTACTTGTGTCTCCTTTTAAAAAATTCTTAGTTTAAGTACCACAAAGCTTTATTTTGAGGTTGTAAACTATGTTGGCATAGTTCAGCTTGAAGGTCATCAAAATCTCAACCCCTAGCGAGTGCAGGTTCTCATACCGCAATATTTCATCTCAACAACTGAGAAGGTTGGCTTCAGGCTTCCAAAACGTAAGATTATTGTATGATTGAATGACTAGCCTTAGTGGAAGAAAAAAGAGTTAGCTTATGAGGATGTAGTATGTTTCTGATGTAAGATTGACCAAAAAGTAATGAGAGTAAAATAAGCACGGATATCCGGATCAACATTTGCTCTTCTCTGTTATCAAAGAAGGTGCAATCAAATGCTCGGAGGAGGTCTTGATTGACGTGATAAAGAGATTTCCGGATCACATTGTAGATTTCCTAGAAGATACCCACACTTTTGACTAACTCATCCCATAACAAAGAGCTCAACCCTGTTACCCATCCCTACTTGCATGCCTTGAGAAACGATCCCGGATTGCTGCTTACTTTCCCTAAGAATGCCATCTACGAGAAAGAACTTTTACTCTCTAAAGAAAACGCATAAAAATTGATTCTGAAGTAACCGTTATGGAAAAAAAATGCACTCTTGGCTACCTGGACAGTCATGACCACATCCCTCTGTTCTCTATTTCTTTCTTCTGCTGGAGCACTTTTTCTTAAATTACCACGTGATAACTCTTAGACATGCAGTACTATACTAACTTTTTCTTCTGCTGGAGCACTTCTTCTTGCCATTTTTTTATATATGCCTTTGTCTTTACCTTAAGTGTTATTTGATGGGTGAGTTTCATATATCTAACACCATTGCTACACCACAGGCATGGCTTCCTTTTATGGAATCTACCCAAAAAAAGCGAGATAGGGCACACTTACTGAAAAGATGTTGCTTGAGGGTTAAATGCTTTATTGGTAGGGTGGTTGCATTTATTGTCAGTCACCGCATATCTGTTTTTCAAGTTACTTGCAACAAATTGGGAGTTATACGCTTCTGCAATTGTTTTTGGTTGCAGAGACTGATGCTGGTTTCAATCCAACACCCTCTAAGGTAAGGAATGCTCTTCCATGTACATGCAAGAGTGTAGCAACTATGTTCATTTCCATATCTTGGTTCACTCCAGGTGTCTTAGAAATATTTTGGAGTGTGATTTGCTGAATGCATCTCAATCTTATCATAGTTGTCTTTCCTTTTTTTATATGAAAAAACTCGAGGATGATGCTTCCATTCCATGTACAAGCAACAGTGTAGCAACTATGTTCATTTCCATATCTTGGTTCACTCCAGGTGTCCTAGAAATATTTTGGAGTGTGATTTGCTGAATGCATCTCAATCTTGTCATAATTGTCTTTCCTTTTTTTTTTTGATATTAAAAAACTTGAGGATGATGCTCTCTCTCTCTCTCTCTCTCTCAGAGATGGATTCTGTGAAATTACATTGATGCTTTGTTGATCCCTCACTTCTGGCTCTATATTCAGATCAATGAAGGAAAATTTCCAAATTTAGCTAGATTGATTACATAAAACTTACACCTCAGACACCAATTAAAAAACACAATAATATGATGAGCTAAAAATCATTACTATCATCTTTATAATCTTTTTACCAGCCATTGTGGTGTTCAACCGTAGGCTTGCACACACACAACACGTAAATGGGTGCTTTCGTTAGTATGCAGAAAACAGATTTTTGTAGGCTCATGCAAGAGTAATTAAGCATAGATTGCAAATAGTGGAAGTAAGCAAGGGTGATGCTAACTTTTTATGATGTCAGTTGATTTATCTACTTGCTTTTCTCTATTTGTTTTTACATATTTTTTAAGGACGTTTAGTAATTGTGTTTTATCCAGACTGATCTAGCTCACCATAATCCTTTTACCACTGCTCTAAAGAACTTTGGGAATAAGCTCCTTGAAAAAGAAAAGGGTAATCTTTCTGGCTATCACAATAAAAAACTCTTTTTCATATAAGTTGACTGCTAAATGTTATTCTCAATCCGATGTTTTGAACTTGTAGATGTCAACGTCGAAATATATAAAGACCAAAAACTGTTGACTCCTTTGCAACTGGAGAGGGAGTATCAAGAATGGATTCTTCATATGCATGATCAATATGATGAAGAAACTGAATGTGGCGAAGATCAACCTGTTCTTATTGTCAACCCTGCAAACAAAAAGGCACTTGGCATTTCATCTGATGGTAGGCATATAAGGGATAAACAGCTTGATTTCCTAAATTAGTGACATGTTTTCTAGGTCAGAGTTAGTATTTGTGAGCTTGTTATACATTAACGATCCACTTCTTGACAGCTTAAGCTTTTGGTTTGGATGCTTTAACATAGTATCAGAATGTTGGTGTGACTATTTGGCCTTGTTTTTAAATCTTGGGAACCCTGATTTGTTTCAGTTTTAGTTCTCAATAGTTGTTTTAGTTTCAGTTCTAAACATGCAAGACATGCATTTGGTTCAGTGTTGTTGGGCGGGCCTGCCAGCATGGGTGGGTGTTAGAATTAGTGTTGTTGCACCACTTCTTGGCAGGTTAACCTTTAGGGTTGGACACTCTTAACAGTGTAGAAGTTAGAAGAAGTTGTATTGACTTTGTTGTTGCTTCTGTTCCTTAATTTCCCACTTTACATTCTAATTTTGTCTTATGCTATTTAATTACAGTTGCTTCTTTTTCAACTTGTAGTCATAAGATTGCATCGAGTATTGAAGAGGAAGGGAGAATTGTGGAAATCTGGTCAGAAAATAAAAATTCTCAAGGGAGCATGTGCTGGATGCCATAAGAACAATGTCTATGCAGCACTGGAATACTTCCTGCTTGAAGGATTTCAAGGGGATGCTGGTGGTAAGAATTTCTTTGAAAACATATAAAGCCGTTGAATTTGACAATTCCTTTATGTTTCAGTAGTTCTAGTTTAAACTGAACATGTAGCTGACAGGCTTATGCCCTCAATAAAAATATCATGTCATGTTTCTTAAGGATATCTAGAGTTTGATTGGAATTTTAGTAGAAATTTTTTAATAAGGTCAATTTTATGATCTTGACCATTCTTCTCTGTTCCTTTTCAATAGGTGAAGCTCGAATCATATGCAGGTATGTGTTCTTGTGCATTTGCTGCAAGTTATTATTATTATTATTATTATTTTTGGAAAAGTACGCAAACATACCCTCCTCAAATTATTACCCCATTGTCAATGACCCCCTCAAACTATTAATTTAGTCAATGTCCTTCCTAAACTACCAAATTTGTCAATATCCCCTCCAAATTAAGGGGTGGCCGAACTACCCCCAGACATGGCCGAATGGAGCAGTGAACCAACCCCAAATGGTCTGAAAGAGATGCTTTTCTTCTTCTTCTTTTTTTTTTTTCTTTTTTCCTTTCAATTTTATAAGGGTATTTTTGTCTTATTAACAAAAATTAAGGTCATTTAAGTCTTTTAGCTGGCCTTGGGGGACATTGATAAATTTTTGTAGTTTGGGAGGATATTAACCCAATCAATAGTTTGGGGGATATTGACAATGAGGTGGTAGTTTAAGGGGGGTATGTGTATTTTTCTCATTTTTTTAGTATCTGTACATCTGTGATTCCTCAAATTATTTTCTCATTGATAAATGTCTCCTGTTACTTTTGGTTTGAAAGGCCACTAGACGTCCCACATGACCATGGCTGCGCCCTTGTAGAGAATGATGGGGATCCCAATTTTGATATTCGCAGCTCTTTATCCCTGCCTATTAATGTGATTGATTCTGGAAAGGTTTGCCATTTTTTGTTTTTGTTTGGTTATCTTTCCTTGACTCTTTTTAGCTGTGCTAATTTTATTTGAATGATCTACTGAATCCTGGGCCATTCAAATCAGTGTGTAGTTATTGAAAATACGGAGTGGGATTACCAACTTGGCAAGCAACATCAGAAATCTCCTTCAACAATTGATTTGCTGAGTGTAAAACAATGTCAAGAGCTGGAGGTTGATGGGGTAATTCTTTATTGTTCTCTGTTTGTACGTGCTGGAACACTGTTGGTTTTGGAGTCCTTATTCCTCTTTGTTTGGTTTGCCAAGAAAGAGAAGAACAAAAACATACCTGAAAATTCTTTAAAAATTTCTGGATATTAAGCTTTCAGATTCCAAAAATTTTCATATTATTTCCTCCATTATCTTGGTAATTAAAGCATTTTGAAGTACTTATTTGTATAATGTTTACTATTTTTAGGCATTACCTGTTGATGGTCCAGTTCATGCTGGACAAGTTCCTCCTAAAGAAATTGTGGCAGTTGTGCGGCCTGCCAATTTCGTTTCTTCTGGTACTTCCAAGAACTTGGACCAGAAGTATATTGTTAAGATCAATTTAGAGATGTCTATGGAAGTTAAATTCAGAAAAGAAGTTGAGGATCTTCAAGATTGTTGCCATATTTATTCCGTGCGCATAACTCCTTCGTCTCGTAAAGGATTTCACGGTTTATATATCTTTCCACTGGGGTGCAAGTTTCCAGAATTATTTCAAAAGGCTGGTGTTTATATGTTTTCATTCTCTGTTGTAAGTATTACCCAGGAACTCTTGTGATGTCTTGTCTTTGTATGATAATATATTTTTTATTCTGAGCCTAATTATTTATTCTGATGCAATGGGGTTTTCTTTATCAGAAAGAGTCAACTTGTAATAATTTTGACAAAAGAGTGCTAGTTAAGGCCTCTCCTATGGTGGGGAAGTGGGATCTCTTGAGTGATAAGCAGAGTACCCCATATAGAGTGAGGTAAACATTTTATTTATTGACCCCTGTGAATTGGTTGTTTAGACATCTTTAATATTTTCTCATGAAATGACCTTGTTGGATAGGGTTGGTTCATGTTTTCCACCACTCCATTTGGCATGTTACGACACTTACGACAATCGAATTCCATTTAAATCTACTCCAGAAGTGATGATCAAACTTCAGACAACCAAGGGTGTCCTTTCCCATGTTGGGAAGAGGAAGACTGGGCTTTCACCCAATAAATTTACTCTAGAGGTTAAGGTATGGTTCATGTGAATATCATCATGCCCTTTTGAAGACATTGTACTAAACATTCAAGTGAATGTGTTTATGCTTTTTGGTAGTCTCTTTCTGTTTTGTTAATTTTGCAGGATTTACTGATTGAATGCAACGAGTTAGACAAGATTCGACCAAGTTATAAAGCAACTTTGGTGATATGTTCACTGGATGAATTATTCTCAGTCTCAATTCCATGTCAAGGTATACTAGTCCATTAGAAGAAGGTGTTGGTAGGAGACTAATCTTTTTTATTCTTTTTCCATTTCAATCATTTTTAATATTTGTATGTTCTTGTTTTTATTTGTATCAGTTACTCCAGGATGTTTACAGCTTGTCAAGGCACAGCCACCAATATTTGAAAAAAACCAACTACTTCCAGGCTGCGTGGCTAAGGAGTTCATATTAGAGGTATATATGGGGGAACTTTTAGCATTTTGACCATCAGAATTGCAATTTGCATGGAATGTTTCTATGACAACTCAAACATATGCTATTCAGCTACAAGTCGAAAACTCGCTAAAAAACACGATACCGGTTGAGATTCGCCAGAAAACACCAATACCGATCAAATCTTGCTGGAAAATATATATATTGCCAAAAAAAAAATAATAATAATTCGCAAATAAACTCCAATTCTGGTCGAATCTTGCCAGAAAATGCCAACGTCGGTCGAAAGTCGCCCAATCCAGATTCCACGGAAAACCCCAATATTGGTCAAAAACTCACGGAAAAACACTAATACCGGTCGAAAGCTTGATAGAAAATACCAACACCTGTGAGATTTTCCAGAAACACCGATGCTGGCCAAAATGTCGTCGGGAAACACCAACATTTGACCGGGTTGACTCAGGTCCGGGTCGATCCATTTTGAATGAGTTTTTTTTTTTTATAGCTGATATGGCCTGGGCTTGACTCGGGTGAAGAAGATTTGGGCTTGACATACGCTCAAGGAGACTTCTACTTCATTATAAGGAGTGGACTGGGCTTGTTTTGATTTAATGGAAGTGTACTGGGCTGGAGTGAGGCCCATGAAAAAAATTGGAATAAGATATTTGAGATGAGAAATTTTTTTCGTATCAGTATGCTCATTCAAAGTGCCTAGAGGCGCAACTCTGTTTTGATTATTTAGATGTTCAAAATAAGAAATTAATCCAAACCAAAACTGAGGTTATCCTTAACTTAGATAGGGGTAACTTAAACAAAAAAGAAGACAAAATTGGGAGATAGACTCTTTTTTTTTCTTCTTCTATTTTTTTTTTTATATATTTTTTGATATCGGGGAACCTCTCCAAGGTAGGGCTTTTCGGACCCATCCCTGTAAGTAAAACTTGGTCTCAAGCACCGCACTCTTGGAAGTTTCTTCTAATTCTTTGGTTATGATACTATGTTTTGATACCACCACAGACATTAGAAACACGACCATAGGAATTTTATTTTTGGTCCCTCACTTGCATCTACTGACCACCATATTGAAGATGTTGAGAGAGAAAGAAAAACATAAGAAAATGACAAAATTGGGATAGACTTTTTGAAAAAAAAAAACAAAAAAACAAAAAACAAAACAGAAAAACAATTTTTTAGGTCTTGATACCATGTTAAGATTAGTGTATTTCACACACAAGAGAGTGGTCGAGGATCACTATTATATTTTTGGCCATTATAATCCAGTGATATATGTAGGAATTATTCATAAAAAAAATAAAATGATTGTTATGTATAGGAACAAATAAAAGCTTACATGTGTCCTATTACACTATTACACTCTATAAGGCATGATGCCGTATAGAAAAGTTTAAACACTGGTACATGGGAAAGTACATGATTTGATAACCTTGGGCATACAAATTACACCAATGTGATTATATAGTTTGCATTAAGTTTCTTAATTTTGTATTAATTTTAGCATACTGCGATTTGTTGTAACCTTGTACATGGTAGATTTGCTTCACGTTTTCTGATCTATCTTTTCCTACTTGTAAATATCATTCTATTGGACCGTACAAACAATCTTGGATATATATGTGACCATACTCAACTATGCCTTAATTCTGAATGATATGGATAAGCTACATGAAACCTTCTTCTATATTAATTAGGGGTAACATATCAGCAGGCATTAATAAGAGATACTGATAACATTTTTACATAGCGTTGAATACAAGATTTGTTAGTTAACCCTGAAACAGTAGAGCATGAGCTTGTTCTTTAGAGAATGAGAAATTGTATGCTGCATTATCACCCATTTAACCCTAACATTTTCAGTCAATGTATTTTCCTCCAGATGTTTGATGCATGTGGTAATCATGTCTCACAAGGCTTGGAAGTTCAATTGGATGTGGAAGGATTTCATATACTAGATCAAATAGGTTCAAAGCGTAAGGTTAGGTTCCTTTCATTTTTCTGGCATGTTATTTAACATCGTGAGCATAGTAAGTTATTGGTTGGGAATAAGACTCTACAAGTTGAAAGTGGAGCCTAGTGGTGTTTTTTAGGATTTTTGTTCCATAACTAGAGAATTTTTATATGTAGGTCGACAATAGTGGACACATCAACCTTGGTGGCCTCTTGAAAGTAACAGCAGGCTATGGAAGTAAAGGTATGAACCTTTCTTTGGCAACTTCCTCTTTCATTGAACTGATTTTGTGTAACTCATCTGGGAGAAAAAAGATTGTGCGAGCAAGAAAGAAGGGAAGAGATAGGAGAGAACCTAGGCAAACGTGTGTTAAAAAATACTCAAATCTCTATAAATCCATGTTTAACATTTTTGTATTACTAGGCTGTAATAGAGGCAAGTAAAATCACTCCTAGAAGTAAAGAAAACCAATATGGAAACTAGATAAGACTTGATACTTACTAAATCAAAGAGTACCTAATGAACTGGAAAATACTAGGTGTTCTCTTGGTCCTATATGAATATTATTTTCTAAAAACCAGGTGAGAGAAATAAGGGCCACTTTCTTTTTTGGTTTTTTTGAAAATAATATCTACTTAGGACCAAGAGAATACCTAACATTCCCCTAATAAACCTATTTACTTAAAGACCAAGAAGTACACCTAACACTACCAGAAAAACCCACTCTTCTTAATGCCAAAACTTAAAAACCCCAAGTAGAATTTAAGTTCATTAGAAAAAAGGGAGCAACCCTAGTACATGAGCCTTATACAATAGAGAACACCCAAAATAAACGAGGAAAAATTGTTAAGGCCTAAAGTTTTTAGAGTATAAGGAACTGTAATAATTCCAAAATGAAAGACAATTAGTAGTATCTCTGATAATAAAATAATCTTAATCTTTGTTATGTATGCACTTGTGAGGATTTTATGTTCTACATTAAGAAAATATAAGGAAAAAATAGTGGTTAATGTACATAAGTGGACCCAAGCCCATTAGTTTAGGCTTTTGGACTATAAGTGGTGTCCTAATATATATATTAACTTACTCTTGTTTGACTCCCCTTAGTGTTTCTCTACTCATGGAAACAAGCAAACAAAAAACACATAAAAACATACTCTTAACGCAAATAATATGTTCAAAGTATATTCTTAAGGAGTTCAATGATTGAAATTCACCATATTATTTTTGAATTATGGTTTAAATCATTATTTCTATCGTGCCTTGTAGTTTCGCTTTCTGTTTTGTCTGGCCATGAAGTTCTTTTCAAGAAAGAGTTTCAAACTGAAGAAAGGGAGCTGAGACTTGCGTCAAGGGTTAGTCATGTCTTGCTATTGTCTTTTAGTTTTTAAGTTATCGTATCCAACTTTCTTTCTCTCTCTAGCTAGGTGTTTCTTTTGTATACATCTTGTTTACTTGGGTTGTGCGTTTTGCTCTTTTCAATTATATCTTGTTTACTTATTAAAAAAAAAATTGTCATATCTCCCATGCATTATTCTTTCAAATTAATAATGTATATGATTTTTAGGTACCTGAGTTTTGTACTGCTGGTACTGAATTGGAAAATGTCGTTTTTGAAATCGTCAACTCAATGGGTGATATTGATGAGGCTATTCATAACGAAAAGAAGTATGGGCAATTTCACACTCTCACCATAAAGTCAGAGTTTTCCAATACCGAGGATTCTATTCAATATATTTTCAAACATGGGCGCTGCACTGTTCCTGCTATTCCTCTTCCACAACGCGAAGGGATTTTTTGCTTTGAAGCATCTCACTCTTGTCACCCAGAGCTACATCTGAGCGTTAAGGTCACCACAACTTTGCAGTGACTGTTTTTTAATTATGAGTTCTATATTGATGATTGTTAAGCTTTATGTGCATTTTTTTAAGTTAATACTTGTTGAGACCTTAAGCCGATAAGAAACAGTAAATTTAATCATTTAATTAATGTTTTAACACTAATCCTCATGTGTAGTCTCAAACTTTTCCTTGACAAGTTACACCCAATACTTGAATGAGAGACAAATTGTGGAGTTAAGGTTAAACTTAGGACTTTGCTTTGATACTATGCTAAATCACCATTTTGTCTTAAAAACTTAAATTGATAGAAAAAAAATGAATTCAATCATTTAATTAATATTTTAATACAGATATTTCTTGTGGAAGCTCCAAAAGTGAAACATGATGAGATTCAGTCTCCATATTCAAATGGAAAGGTCTTGCTCCTTCAGGACTCACCTTCTGCAAAACAAGTAGACAATTTTATGGTATCTATGATAACTATTGAGAAGGTACATGAATTAATATGAGTTATTTAATTTATTTTCTGATAAAAATGCAATAGCGTTTTTTAAAATTTTTATCTAGTGTCTCATCTTTGGAATCTTCTCTATGCAGAAAATTCAGGATGAAATACTCCAAATTGGTGCACGTAATAGAGAGCTGGAGGAGGGACTGGATTATCTTAACAATAAGAAGGCAGAAATAGAGCAAGACATTTCTCGGTTGCAAGGTTTTGAATTATTAAATACAAATTATTTATTTTTCTTCTGAATTAGGCATATAGAGTGCTTGAGAAATGTGCAAAAATGTCAGTATGTGTTATTAACAAATACTTTCTAAGCATTTGAGCTTCTCGTTTTCTGATAAATTCTTATTAATAGGAAAAAAATGAGTCATTAACACTAATGAAGCTTGAAATTGAAATGATTGAGGTCCATCTCTGGACTGAAACTTCATGTAGAAACTTTTCTTAGTGAACACTTCTATCTTAAAGAGTACATTTTTCCTATAGCTCCCCCTCCGAAAAAAAAAATAAATAAATAAATAAAAAATAAACTTTGTTGAATACATTTCAAGGAGATAGTGCGATTAGGGAAACTTTCTAAGATGTAGCTCTCTTGTATTGGTTATTCAGTCAATGATAAAGATGATTATCATTTGTAGACAAGATTTGCATGTCAAACACAGAATAGCAATTCAATTTCAATTAGACCAAAGTTCTGGATATTTGTAAAATTGTAAAGCAGATAGAGCAGTATATCTTAAATTATGCTATGCTGTGTAGCTTTTTTTTTTCAAAATTTTCATCTATTAAAAAGAGAAAACAAAACTAGTTGTAGTGTAAAAGGAAACGAAAAATATTTACCTGAACATTTGTTTAGATAAAAATAAAACACTCATTTGAAGGAAAATGGTTTAAAATTTTGGTTTTTCTTCCTACTCAAACCCCAATGGTTTATACAAACCCAAACGGTTTAAAATCTATATGTTCATCTCATTTGAATTTTGTCCACATCACTATAAGTGCGTTGAGTTTATCATTATAAATCCATGCAATGTCCTACTGAATGTTTGTGGATCCTCATTGCTGAATGACCCAATTTGGTGATAGACCTAGCACTTATTTGCATGGACATTGCCTAGTCATGACTTTGCTACAGCCATCTGCTCTGGAGCCCTATGCTGGCAATAAGTGGTACAGAAGATAATGTGGTGTCACAATAATATATGAGAGTGTGTGTTGCATTTGATGTTATGTAGAGCATTGTTTTAATATTCTTTTGTACGTTTTGCTATTTGCTTGTGTTCTCTAATGAAATGAATACGGCAATGAAGTACTTAACTTGAAATGCCTATGAATTTATGACCATTTCCAGCTTTTGTTGAACCTTGTCTACTGAACAACCCAAACTATATTCCCACAAAAGAGGAACTGATAAATCGGATAGAAAGCACCAATCACTCTGCAGCTGCTGTCATCTGTAGTGTTTCTAAAGAATCCTTCTTCCAAGAGCAACAAAATCATTTCATGAAAGATGTAGTTGGCCTGGTTGCACTTCTTGGTACAGTTCGCATCAATAATCTTAGCAGGTGGTTTCCTCTTTGATTCTTGTTCTTTTTTCTGGTTGTCTCTTCTCCCTTCTTGATCAAAAGAATTCATTGTCAATCCTTCTCTTCTTATTTATTTATTAATTTTTGCCTTTCTGGATTGGTATATACGCAGGATATTAGCAGAGTACTTGGGCGAAGATCAAATGCTTGCTGTTGTCTGCAGATCCTTTGCAGCTGCAAGCGCTCTTGAGAAGTATGAACAAAATGGAGAAGTGCATTGTAGACACGCTCTTCATGCAGAAGCTTCAGCGCTAGGAAAATCTATAAAAGGACGATTTCTCCTTGTATGCCTTGAAGATATAAGGTGTTATTTTATAATTGCTATTGATGTGCTTTGATAATTATTGTTAATATAATCATCTTTCCTTGTGGTAGCAAGTTAATATTTTTTTCGGAGAAAAAATAAATATCGGCCTTTAAGATATCTTTTCATCAAAGAGAAAATTAGTAATCTATATGAACTGTTTGAATTGTTTGTCAGGCCTTACACAGGGGAGTTTGAAGGTAGTGGCCCTCAGAGGAAGCTGGCCTTGCCGCATCCTACCTTTCCAAGTGGGAGTGTACCAATAGGTTTCATTGGGTATGCAGTTAATATGATTGACTTGGAAATTGATTTACCATGCACAAGAACTGCTGCAGGCCATGGTCTCCGGGAGACATTATTCTACTGTCTTCTAGGAGAGGTTCAAGTATATGAAACCTGGGAATACATGTTAGAAGCCCGCCATTGTATAAAGCATGGTGCTGTATCTCTGGATGGTGGGATTATAAGAGACAATGGAGTCGTTTCTCTCGGATTTGGGTATCTTTGTCTTGCCGCTTGTTTGCATGTTGATATGTGTAGCTCTTTTTTCCTTTTTTTTTTTTTTTTGCATGGCATGATTTCAATCATGAAGTTTTTGTTGGTTTGAGCCTCATGCCTCAAGCAGGGACGGATGGGTTCCTTGCTTGGATGTGGCAAGCTTCTACCTGGTATAGTGATTCCAATTGATAATGTGTGCTCAAACCTGAAGAGATGCCACGTACACTTTGGAAGCCACCAAGTCCTGAAAAAATTCGTCACTTACATTTTCCATTACAATTTTTGAATGTTTTCTTTACTGGTCCGGGAACCATCTCAAGTCTTGAGGACGTATGGACACCTTAGAAATGTGAAATGCTATAATAAGTATTTATTCAGCCAACAAGCATGTTGATTAAATGTGACCTAGATTTGTGATTTGTTCTCTTCAGGAATCCTCAGATATGTTTTCCAGTTGTCTCGCCGGAAAGTGTGTCCTCTGCAGAAAGTGTGGAGATCATAAAGCTGATAGAAGAAAATAAGTCTGAGTTGATGGAAATCATCGATTATATAGCGAAGTTGACTAGAGCCCATGAAAAATCTGTCAAGAGGTTCAAGAAGAAGAAAGAGGAGTATAACAAACTCATGGATAATATGGAACCTGAGATTGAAGACCACCATCTGGAATATAGACCCAACATGAAGAACAACTCAGATGCCTCGTCTTGCTGATGTGCTTTGTTCTTGTTACTTTGTAAATGATGGTGCAGTAAATTCTTCAAAGGCTTTTAAAGGTCTGATAGTACGTATATAGGCTGATGACAAAAACAAAATGCTGACTTATTACCTTCAAGGTACCAGAATAGGAAGAACATAGGATTATCATAGCAATCCAGTATGTCTGACCTTTTTATGGATTTTGATTATCCTTCACCTTTAATGTTAACAAATAACAAGAGACCTTTCTTTAGGAGAATTCACTTGTTGCATACTATTCATGGCGCTTTTCTCTAAGGTGAGGGCTTATTGCACCGATGCGCCATTTTGGATGTCTTTGGTGTCACCTATCAGGAGCTTTCTTTTTGTCCTTTGCTTTTTGTCTATTGAATTAACTTCAAATTCACTCTTGTTAAGGGATAATAATTAAATAATTATGATATTTGATACTAAGATCTGTTCATAACTCAAATCACTCTTTTGTCACCAAGGACCAAGGTCCAAGCATGGGTTTGAAAATCATATTTGACTAGCTCGTTGGACGGTTGATTTGTTAATGTGTTTCAACTTTTATGTCACATCAAAATATTTGTTCAAATGAATACAAAAATAAAAAGCTCCTTTTAAAATGCATTGAGAGTCCAAATGCTATTCAAACATGTATGTGTAAGATTTTTTGTTTTTTTCCTTTTTTTTCTTTTAATTTTTTTTTTCTTTTTGAGCATTTTGTAAGAGTTATTAATAACTATATATACATTTTTCGGATCATGATACCCTGTAATATTTGGAGAATTACCCACTATGTTTTTTGTTAATCTGGACCATTTAATTTCATCCAACTGTCTAAAATTTTTTAAAAAATATGGGGTGGCTAGTCACCCCATATTTTTTATTTTTCTAATTATTTTATTTTACATTTATTTTTCTAAAATTAAATAATATTTATTATTTTATTTTGAGTGGGACACGTAGCGAGTTTTAAAAAGTCCAAATTGACAAAAAACTTGGTGGACAATTCCTCAATTATTGCCTTTTTTTTTTTTTTGGACATATCCACGTAAGAAGGGGATGGGAGATTCGAACTAGTGACCTTCGTTTTATGAAGTATGATCCCAGCTAATTGAACTTTTACTTTTTGGCTTTAGAATGTAGGAAGTGAATCTTACGAGAGTTTTTTTTGAAGGCGATGGATTTTTCAGTTCGGAAAAAAAAAAATCCTAAGATGAAATTGATTTTTCATTATTGTAAGCCAAATGATATTTTACAAACCAGAAGGGAGGTTAGTGATTGTTTTCCATTAATATTGTAAACTTAATGATATTTTACAAACAAGAAGGGAGGTTAGTGATATTTAAAAAATAAAAATAAAAAACACGCAAGGAGGTCGGTAATATAGACGAATTCAATTATACAAGCAAAATTGAGAGAGAGAGAGAGAGAGAGAGAGTCAAACTCAGCAATGTTTCAACCGAATAATCAGGTCAGTCTTTTTCCACACTTCCAATGTTTCTCTCTCTGTTTGGTTGCTGAGAAAATATGAGAAAATGGGAGAAGGAAAGAATTTGGAATCTCGTTGCGTGACTTGCGTCTGTATCTCCTGCTAACAGGACGGTTCCAAAGTTGTTTTTTTTTGGTTACTTAATTTTCTGTTCTTTTCCTTTTCCCACATTTCTCAGCAACCAAACGGAACATTAGGGTTTCTAATGCATGCCTTTGTTTTCTTTTTTATAGCTGTTTTATGCTTTAATTTTTAAGAAAAGCGAAGGAAATTCAATTACAGTTTGTTGTCTCTCCAATCTTCTGCTATTCTTGAATTTTATCTTCTTCCCCCTTTTCTTTTTTGGAGTGAAATTTTGTTCTGTAGAGTTTTGAAATGCTCATAAAGTGAACTCATTTGAAATTGAATGTGAAATTGAAGTTTCGGATTGTAACGGTACTGATATTAGCAGTTGTGGGGCGAGCTCTGTGAGAGTGGGTAAGACTCTTAAACTTTGTGGATTTTAAGCAGTCTGTGAGTATGTGGTGGTGAGATGTCTATACTGCATTGACCATATTAAAGAGAAAGAATTTACAAGGCACCGATACTGTGAAAATATATAGAATGGAACTACTCGTTTCCTTCAGTTGTCTTAAAATTCTCATAGAATTATGTGTAGAAGCTCTGCATGTACTAGGCCAGTGAATTGGATGTTCCTTGAAAGACAACATGAGTTTCCTTGATTGAGAAAATAATTTTTTAATGCATATATGCATGATGATGGCATAAATAAATAAAACACTAAAAACAGGAACTATCCACTCTTTTGCATAATACATGCTTCTATGATTTTTTTCTTTTTTCTTTTTGTAAATTTTATTTATTTATTTATCTTTTCTACATGTGTCAAACACCACATATTAGAAGAGTAAAAAATGAGAGGACAAAGTTGTGTTCATGCAAGCTGTTTCCATCTTTAGTGCTTATGCTTTGAAGGAACGTCTCAAATACTTCATGAGTTCCCTTCTTTGCAGCTTGCAATTCAGAAGGCAATATCCATCAAAGATTCATCAACACTGATGCAAGTTGATCAGAATGAGACCAGTATAGTTGTGAGGGATGAAATGCAAAATGGAGGATTTGCGCATGCAGAAACCATCATATACCATTCTAAGGTGGTGACTATTATTGTAGAGTTGCTTTAACCATGGTAGTTTTCCATGTCTGCCAATAAAAATAATGGATCTTTCATTCTATAGAACTTATCAAGGTAATGAGTCATGAGAAAGATGCAAAATTTTCAATCTGTTTCTTAGTTTGTGGTGTATGTGTCGCTAATGATCCTTGGACTAGATGGGTGGTGGGGTCACAGGTTCAATCCATATGGATGCATGAGTGTTTATTCAACTATCAAAAAAAGAAAAGAAAAAAAAAAAGTTCATGTTTTATCTCACTTTTAATAGGTTTACTTTGAGAGGCTATCTATCAAGGAAATAATTATTTTTCTGTTAACCAAACTAACTTCACAATACAATACCTAATATGTGCAGAAACTTCAGGATGATCTACATACGCTAGGGATGAAAATAAAAGAACACGAGGACAGCATAAAATTTCTGAAGACTCAAAAAAACAAGTTAGATGACTCCATTCTTGATTTGCAAGGTACAGTCATTTTCTAATTTGCAGTAGATTCACTATTGATGTAGATCAAATCCATCTTAAACAATGGAATGAATCTAGGTGAAATTGGCAATTGACAAGTTTTGTAGACAACAGATAAGATTCTGCTTGAGTAATTATACTCATCATGTTGTAAGATATCTATCTTTTGGTTAGATATTGCACCTTAAATTATTAGATTGAGCAGTCTCACAGGGGTGTAATTGTTGGTTGTCAAAGAAGATACTCCGGCAACCAATCTCTCATTTTTAACATCATTGTATAAGTTTACCTAAATGGGAAATTTTCTCAATAAGTTTATGGAAATTATAAACTCAATAACGAATTGCATTAAAGTGTTTGACTTAAGGTCAATGTAGTCCACCTTGTATACCAATTAATTTAAGTTTAAACTAATCAAATTTCTAAGACTTTGACTATTTGTTTCATAGTTTATTTCCTTACAAGTTTCCTCTCATTTAATTCAGTCAAGTGTCGTTCTTTAAGCACTGCTACAATTGAACATGAGAACAACTCCCAACTTCAGACTGGGGAGCAAACAACTGCACAGATTCTTCAGCATGAAAAATCTGCTGCTGGCATTTTGTGTCAATTGAAAACACGGCTTGGTACTCAGGCTTCTCATCTTCCATTGACCAAGGATGTGCTGGGTATTGTTGCTACACTTGGAAAAGTAGATGATGATAATCTTAGCAGGTTTGTTTGACTTTGCATTTCTTTTTCTGTGTGTCTTTCTCAGTTTCTGGTTTTCTGCATAGTCATGATTTCATAATGAGCTGCATTTGATCATTTATGTTTCTATTTTCATCCAAAATGGATGACAACCATTTATTAGCTTCATTGTTGAAGCTTTGTTGTTGGGGGTTTGTGTGTACTTTAGAATGGAATAGAGTGAATTTAAGTGCTATAAAATATTGCAAGAAATGGCTTACTGATTATGAGGTTCAAATGAATGAGGTGGCCTGTTTGCTTATCTGGTTGGGGATGGGGTGTCGTAATTGAGACAGTGACAGTTGACTATTAGCAGTCCTACTCTATGCTTGACATAATGGTCCTTTAACTTATTTGGAATGCAGGCTTTTTGCAGAGTACTTAGGAGTGGAGTCCATGCTGGCGATTGTCTGTAAGACTTATGAAGGTGTTAAAGCTCTAGAAACATATGACAAGGAAGGGTGCATAAATACAAGCTCTGGTCTTCATGGGCTTGGAGCTTCCATTGGGAGGGCTTTGGATGGCCGGTTTCTCGTTATTTGTCTTGAAAATTTAATGTAAGTCTCATATGGTGTATTATTTTTATTTTATTTTTAATGAAAATCTGGACTTGTAGCTTGTAAAACTTCTAAAGCATTTTCCCCCCTTTCAGACCATATGTTGGTGGGTTTGTAGCTGATGACCCACAAAGAAGGCTTGATCTTATAAAACCAAGATTACCTAACGGGGAGTGTCCACCTGGGTTTCTTGGGTTTGCTGTGAATATGATCAATGTGGACAACACAAACTTATTTTGTCTCACAGCCAGTGGGTATGGCCTCAGGGAGACGCTATTTTATAATCTCTTCTCTCGTCTGCAAGTATATAGAACAAGGGCTGAAATGTTACTTGCTCTTCCTTGTATAAGTGATGGGGCCCTTTCTTTAGATGGAGGGATGATTAGGAGTACTGGTGTTTTTTCCCTTGGAAATCGGTGAGGAGCTCTGCTATCACAAGTGAAATGCACATTTATTACCATTTATTCCATTGTTACTCTCTTTCTATTCAAAACTTAACGTTGTGCTTTATAAGTTGTTTGCTGTATTTTGTAGTGCAAATGACTTTATAACAAGGTTCTTCCCTTTAACCGGGTGAAATTTCAGTGAAATTAGTTAAATTGCAGGGTCAGCTGCTTGACATAGACTTTCATTCATTCCTCTCTGGTGTTCGAAAAGTCAAAACAAACACTTTCTATACTTGGATATCTGCCCATCATAGGTTGCTTGTTTCTAGTTTTGCAGATTTTTTGAGTTTTTCTTCTTCTTTTTCTTTAGATTATGGGTTCTCTTGCATACTCCATGGGTATTAGGGTTGCGCACTATTGTGCTTAATTATTGATAATAATATTACTTATAAAAAATAAAAATAAAAATCCTTGTTTAGCCACTGGTTTAGGAATTGTGAAATCCTAAAATCTGGAACAATGATGTTATTCATTATTAATATGATGGTGGCTCTTTAGGGTGAAATACTCTTGAAAAAACTCCTATACAATGTTGGTTGATATGACACAATTAGAAGAAGAATTCTTGTTATACTTTCTAATGTTGAGGCTTTCGCAATACTTAATATGTTTGAACTTCATTAGCTTATTAGGGTTTGTGAATTATTATAAATTATGGATAAAGAAAATCTGTAATTTGATTCTTTTTATAGGTAAGTTGTCATACACAGTTGTAAATTAAAAGATAAAAATATTAGACCTTGTGAATGTGAATGTCATTGGTTAATCGGTTGGGACTCTGCTGCTATGTCTTAGTTTTGGAATCTACCTGGTGTTAGGGAAGATGTAGATGTGAAATTCCCAAAGCCCTCAGTGACATCAACTCTACCTGAAAACTACATTGAAGCTGAGAAGCAGGTCAAGGAGACGAAGTGGAGAAAAGAAAAGGTGCTGGAAGATATGAAGAGACAAGAAGCATTGTTGCACGCTGCGAAGTTCAATTTTGATAAAAAGAAGCAAGAGTTTCTCAAGTTCCTTGCCGAAACCTCATCATATGCAACTCAGGTAAGTTTCCTTGAACTGGTCTAAAATAACAATAATTTGAATCTTGGGCTCCCCCTGCCAGCGGGTCATGGAGTATTGAATTAATTTGATCTTTGTGAAAAAAATGTATTGAAAGTCCCTAGGTTTTGAGCATGACTATATTTCCTCCAAAAAATATTGGATTGAAAAAATTTCTTGTATTAAAATATGATGTCAATTAAATGCTGTGCTGGAGACCTTACTAATGGGCAATAGTTTGTCAATGATGCTGTTACGACTGCTGAAGTATGCGAAAATGTCTTGAAAAGCAACAATATTTCAATCTTGTTGATACTTTATTAGATGATTCACTTGCTAGAATCAATTCTTATTTGGTTTCTAAGCCTTGTGGGTGTGCCCTTTCTTTCAAGTGTTTCTTTAGTCGCTTTGTATCGTTCTATATTTGTGGGGTGACTTCTAAATTGTCTCTTAATGTAAGCGCAGCATCAAATTCAAGGCAGTGCCAGATAGGTTGACCTCAAGATGATGTATAGGTTGAACAGCCAAGCTTAAATATGGTACAACCGGAGGAAAGATAGGAGATATTAGAGGCACTGTTTGTTAACTTGAGCACTGACTGAAATCCAGGCTCCATTTCTGGTTTTGGGAGCAAGAAGAATGTGGCGGAAATGAAAAGAGATGCTTTTTCTCAATTCCATTGAGGCTGCTGCTGAAGCAGTCTTTGAGTGGAAATCCTTTGTTACTCAGTATGTTCATGTGCAAATTGTAATGAATGATTAAAACTTATTGGAAAAAGCTGTTGAGCATCATTTTGTTTTCATCTCTTTGGGTATATGGAGGCATTATGTTCACCGTTGTGTAATCTGGTCATTTTACATGCTAGAGGCATTATGTTGTATAGTTTCTTGGTGCATCTAATTATAGAAATGCTACGTTAACCAAAATTTCTCCTCAAAAGTTGGTTCTCAAGTGATGTGTCATCATCTCATAAGATAGTGATACGTTTCCCAAAATAATAGATCTCATGGCTAGTGACACATCACTGAGGATCAATTTTTGAAGAAAAAAAATTGGGTAATTGTAGCATTTTTCAATTATTTTTGCAGTGATATTAAGAGTTTTCACAATATTATTAGCTCCCTAATAATTTGTTCCCATCAACTTTTTATAATAACTTTCGAAAATCCCTTGCACTATTATGGTGGATGGTTTTTAATTTTGCCAAGGGGAATCAAGATTCATATCAGATTATTCAAGTTGACCTAAAGTGATGGTTGTGCTATATTAACATCAAAAACAAAAATTGCCATTTGAAAGGGTCAGGAACATGCGCAATATGTGAACATGTCAAAAAAAAAAAAAAAAAATGTATTAGTTGTTCAGAAAACTTAATTTTATAATAAATAATTAACTTAATCATTTAATCAATATTTCAATATGTCTAATATTTTTCATTTTTCAAACAGAAAAACCATTTTATTGTCTAGTCTAAACAAATTGCATGTAGGAAGTCTTGGACTGGTTCAAAATTAGACTGAAACAGTGTATTTGTTTCCATAGAACCATCAAATAAGTCTAAGATGATGTAATTCAACAAGTAAGATTTAGAGGAGGGTTATAATTTTCTTGAAGGCCCGAACCCATCACCTAACATGAGTCGAAATTCTAAAAAAATAATAAAAATACTAAAATGACAAAAAAAAAAAAAAAAAAGGAACCCAAAAAAGCAATTATGCAGAGGGATCAGAGAAAGGACGAAGTACACAACAATTGTAAGACAGCAGAAAATATATAATTAAAGAAAAGGGCCTATGAGGTTTCAAGAAAATCTACTATTATAAAACGACGACGTCGGCTTAGGATAGCATATGGGACCCATTTCATAAATCTATTTTGTTCCCCTTTTTCGGCAGTAGATTTTATTTAGTTTTGTTCTTCAGGGACTCCCTTACTAGACTCAGAGAGCTTCACAGGCAAATTGTGCACTTCAAGCCTTGGAAAGCCAGCCTTTCATTGCGAATTCTATCATAGTATGCCTCTCTCTCTCTCTCTCTCTCTGACTATTTGGTTGCAAAGAAAATGCAGGAAAGGAAAAGACAACAAATTTTTTAATTTTATAAATCCTTCATTTCCTTCGCACACGTGATCCCGATACAACTTCTTCGCTTACTCTTGAGTTTTCTGTTCTTTTTTGGTAATTTTTGAGAGATGGAAGTAACCTAAGAATCCAAGAGTCGAAGTTTGATTTATCTCTTGTTTTCCTTTAGTTTCTCATCAACCAAACGGGGGTTTAAGGGTTTATGATTTTTTTTTTTGTGTGTGTGTGTGTGTGTTTGTTTTTTATTTTTTATTTTTATAAATATATCGTTAAATTTTTGTTCTTGCTAGTTCTCCATGAAGCTCTATGCACAATAAATTCTTAATCTTTGGAGGTGCACCCTCAGAAAATTGGATTTTGATCAGCTCCAGATTTGATGTGGTTGCTTCACTTGTCTGTCAGTTAGGGTTTATCTGGTTAAGTACATGAAAAACTAACCCAATTGACTTCTACCTGCTCTATGAGTTGGAAATGAATTAAACTATTATATTTATTTGTTATAGTTCATTGCCTCGTCCAGTAATGCCAATAATTCCAATTTTTGTCCATGTTTTTGAGATGTCAATTGGTATGTCCTCTTTTCCTGAATTTTATGTTATATATTTGATTATCATTCTGACTGTAGTTGATATACCACGACTAAGGCAGTCTGTTGAAACCAACAATCTTTTGTTGATTAATATATTGGGGTTGTGAACTAAACCGAGGTTATCTAGATTTACATTCTTGTTTTGTGGTTATTAAAAAGTTCCTAAATTTGTTAGAGATGATAGAGAGAACACTCGGTTCTTTTGAGGATCACGGAATCAAATAGACTGAAGGAGTAGCACTCTTCCAGGTAACCTGTTTTTTAGAAGGGTAAACAAGGCTGATTTAGGTTACCTTCTTGTTTGTTCAATCAAATGTCAATTCATGGACATAAATGGGATGCATTTTGTAATCTAGAGCTTTTGTGACTCTGATGCCTTGTGATTTGATTTGAGTCGTTCACTTGATCTTTTATATTGACTTATGATCACACACACACACACACACACACACACATATATATATATAAGGATAATTTAACCTCTGCTGGCTTTCATACTTGTTTGGAACCCGAGCTATCTGTAGTAAAATTGTGTACGAAATGGTATGAATATATTTATTAGTGTTGTGCCCCCATTGTCTCGTGTCCTAGTTTTTGGTAGAGTGTCGACATGTTGGAAATGTATCTTGCCTGCCTTGCATTTCTGGTGCTTTCTTTTTCAACAGCCTTAAACATATTCAAACGATATGGTGCATTGTAACACTGATCCCTGTTTACTATGTTTAAACTTTCAAATAGAACCACATTTTGGGCCAACTATAGGGGGACCTATAAATTATTTTTTATACCATAGGGAGTGATTTGTAATTTAGGCCAACCACAATGACCAATTTTGCATTTATCCCTAAAACTAATCCTATTGAATGTTGAACTATGGAGAAAGGGCGAGTTCTATCTGTTATAGTTGCCTTTGTTTTCCCCCTATCAAGCATTCTTTTTCTGATTATGCTTGATATTTTCTTCATTTTTCTTCCCTTGAAAGATTGTTATGGATATACTTATCTTATTAACATGCTGTGTACCTCTATTGGTCTGTGATCTGGCAGAGAACCAGGGGAAGTGAGTCAATGGCAGGCAAAGCTGCAAAATCTGTGGCAAAGGCAGTTGGGGACTACCAGTACCCATGGCGAGAAAAGTTAGTGAAATACAAAGATGAACTATCCAAAGGTGTGTGGGGTTACTGGGAACTAGGGGCCTGGAAGCCCCTTGGCATTAGTGCTCGTCAAAGAGCGAGACTCCGCAAGGAAGTCCTCCTTGCAGGGGAAGATTGGCCGTATGACCCGGAGAGGAAAGAGATGAGAACCAAGAGGAAAGGGCACAAATGTGACAGGATAGCCGCAGAAAAACGAGAAAACACTGCTAGGTTGATGCAGGAGATGCCAAAAATGTTGTTGGATCACAAGAAGCGCAGGTGGGAGAAGAAGATGAAGGAAGAAGACAAGAACAAGTGAATGGTTCCCTCTTGAGTCTTAATCTTTCCTTTTCTTTTGACATGTTGCTTTGTGGTAAGGTCTTTCCTATTGCAGCTTAATGGACTGGGCTCAATTTTGCATAAACGCTAGGTTGTTTTGATCTGTGTTTTTAAAAAGAATTTCATGGATAAATTCTCTATGCATTAGAATGCACATTAAGTTTGCTCATTTGATCAACTACTTCAATTTGTTATTTGCCAATAAATTTGAAAATTTTCCATATATTTTAAGTTGAATGTTGTGGATATCAATTAGATACCCAGATGACCTGGTAGACTCAAGCTTGGTTAGGTACAATTGAGAAGCGCAAACGCACAAATGATCCACTGTTCCAGAACAAGATTTCATAATTTCGATTTCAGTGGTTGTGGTTGTGGTTGACGTTTATTGATTCAACCCTTCGAAACCACCAATAATGGACCTGAGGAAATGGATGCTCACCAGTCACCCCTATTACTTTAACCAGATGGTGGTTGCATTTCTAAAAAGAGATAATAATATTTTACACATTTTAATCAAATTCTAATAAGAGTCTATTTGAGATTGCGTTTTAGATGCCTAAAAGTAAAAATAAAGTATTTGTCTAAAATTTTTTTTTGACTTAAAAGCTCTATTTATCAAACACAATTTCAAACAGGTTTTAATTATTTTTGTGTTGAGAAGATTTTGTTAGTGCATTGTATCATTCAATTAGGGGAAATTTTAATAATATACATCTAATTCAACATAAGAAGAAATGTAGTATAATTTTGCAAAATTCAAAATAGATTAACCTAATTTGTCGTTGATATTAATTTGAGTCCATCTGTAACCCCAACTCTCATTGATTTTGTGTATTTAAAACAAATACATATTATGCCAAATTTTTCATTTTTATTTTACTAAATACACGGAAATACTATTGCAATGACGATAATTATCTAATTATATCGTCTCACTAACGAATATATATTTAGATTCAAATTCTTTTAAAATTCCTTAGATTTCTCATCATGTACATTTTTATTTTAGATTTTAACCATTATTTTAAAAGCAAAATCATTAGGATTTTATTCCATCCAAATTTATTATTTTTAAAAATATGATAAACATTGAGATTGTAAGTGTTACATTGATAACAAAACTAATATAACAATTTAAATGGTTTTGATAATTAAAAATAAAACCCTACATAATAAAATACCTTTAAAATTTAAAAAGATGTTAATATTTTTTTTTTCAACTACACTTTCCAAATACTTGCCAACGTACGTTAACGTGACCACATGAAGTTAACTTAAATCTACTACAACTTTTTTATAACGAGCTAATAATACATGAGTGAATGATGTTAAAATTATTTTAATGATTGATGCGATTTTAAATATATATATACACATTAAAATTAAGTTGTAAAAAACATTAATCGTGTAAAATAAGTGTTGAAATTAGCGGCAAAAGTTATTTGTAATAGGAGTCCATTTTGAAGTAGATGTGGAAGTTATCTTGGAGTAGTTTATTGGTAATAGGGGAGTATTTTCGGAAGAGATAAGAATTATTGTGTCTTCGTAACTCTCTTATTTATAGGCATAAATAACTAATAAAATGTCCTCTTTTTTTTTTTCTCAGAACTCTTGCCAGTTCGTCGTATACGAGGAATTTTTCATGTTGACTCGGGGCAGATGTAGAGTTGGAAGTCCGGAACAGTAATGGCCGAAATTAGTGAGGAGGTGGTCCCTTTAATCTCCCTCTATTATGATGAAAGGTATGCGTGTAGAGCTGTCCCTTCGCTTTGAGGAAACCGAGTAGGCCAGACATTTACGGAATTGAATGCTGCAAATAGGACACATCAAAAGAATCATCTTTGTGGTTCTCCAACAGTCAATGTCCCTGCATGATGAAAAGCTTGGTTGATTTTTAGTTTGTGTTTGGTTTAAGAAATGAGGAAGGGAGGGCAAATCTGGTCAGACCCATAAAAGGTGCAGCAGAAGAGGGACATCGAATTGGAGGTGTAGCGAGAGAGCCTGGGATGGTAAGGCTTTTTTTGAGAAGCACAACCTGTATTGGGTGCTGAGGAACAAGAGGAGGAGGAGGATGCAGAAGGTTTCTGGTGAAAATGGTGGTGGAGGGGAAGTGGGTGTCGGGAGGAGGGACACAAAAAGGCGAAGGATTGAAGAAGATTTGGAAAATGAAGATGTAGGTCTTGGAGGGGATGGAGTTCAAGGGTGGTTTGGCGGTGGGAACGGTAATGGTCTGACCGTTGGGGAAGAGATTGCACGGCTGTTTGGTGAGGTCAGTGATGGAAGTATGCAGCAGCTTTGGGCTTGTGGAGATGGTCCAGAATTTGGTGAATCTGCGAGTGGAAATGTTGACCGAGTTCTTGGTGGTGGTGGTGGTGGTGGTGGTGGTGAGGGAGTTCAAGGTGGGTTTGGTGAAGTCATCAGTGGAATTGGTGGTCTGGGTCTTGATGGTGAAGCTAGTCAGCTATGGGGCAGTGAAGATGCTTGTGAAAATGGCGGTGAGGTTCCTGGCGGCGAAGGAAGTCACGTGGACGGGTTTAGTAGAACTGCATGTGAAGTTGATGGCCTAATTCTTGGTGGTGGTGAAGAAATTCAAAATGCGTATGGTGAGGGTCTTGATGATGGTAAAGCTGTTCAGCTTTGGAACAGTGGAAATGGTTATCCGAGCAGTACTGGGGTTCTTGGCGGTCAAGGAATTCAGGCGGGTGGGTCAATCGAGAATGCTTTTAAAAATGATGGTCTGGGTTTTGATAGTGAAGGATTTCAAGACTTCTTTAGTAAGGTCAATGATCAAAACCTAGTTGATGTAAGAATTCAAGCTCTTTCTGGTGAAGGTAGCGTTGGAAATAGTGGTCTGAGTTTTGGTGGTGAAGGCATCCAATTTTGGTTTGGGGAAGTTGCGCGAACAAATCTTGATGGTAAAGGAGTCCAGGGCCATTTTGGTGATAATGTATGTGGAAATGGAGGCGAAACTCTTGGAGGTGAAGCTATTCAATGTGAGTCTGGTGAAATTGGAGGAAGCAATGGTGACAGGCAGGAGGTGGTTGGGTTAAAAGGAAAGCGTGGCCGGCCAAAGGGATCGAAGAATAAGAATAAAACTTTTGCTGCTGATGCTAAAGAGGGTATTGAAAGATTCGAAGGTGCTCCTGGTGAAAATGGAGTCAGAGATGCGGTTGTTAGGTCGAAGGGTAGGCCAAAGGGTTCAAAGAATAAAAAGAAAAGTCTTGAAATGAACAAAAAGCATGAAACGCCCGGTAACAATGTGGATGGAAATAGCAATGAGCAAGTGACCCTTTGTCTGACAGCTTTAGATAACGAGCGGCTCATTCTTGTGGGCGATAAAGATACAGGATCGGTTGTTGAAGTACCCATTTCTTGTAATGAACTTAGGAATGAGATTGTGGGGCAAAAAAAAAAGCGTGGTCGACCAAAGGGTTCAAAGAGTAAGAAGGGAATATCAGGCGAAGTTGTAATTGATAATGGCGGTGATGAAATTGTTCGGCCTACCTGCTTAGCGTATGAGAGGCAGACTCTAGTAGGAGAGGAAGAGAGGAAATTGCCCTTTGATGCAACTCGTAGTGAAGGTGGGAATGAGATTACCCGCCCAAAGGGTAAGCGTGGCCGACCAAAGGGTTCAAAGAACAAGAAGGAAAGTTCTGCAGGCCAAGAAAATCAGGGAATGCCTGGGGATATTGGTGCTGTCAATGATGGTGGTGATAAAACTGTTTGTCGAACCAGTGTGGAGAATGGGAAGCTTAATTCTGTAGGTCAGGAATATAGGGGATTGCCTATTGATGATGTTGAAGGTGGGAATGGGATTGTCTGGCCAAAGGATAAGCGTGGACTACTAAAGGGTTCAAAGGATAAGATGAAAAATTCAGCAGGTCAAGAAAATGGAGTACCTACAGATATTGTGGTTGTTAATAGTGGTGGTGATAAAACTCTTTGGCCAATGGCTGCGGAGAATGGGAGGCTGCAAATTGGTGATGAAGGTGGAAATGAGATTGTCGGGCCAAAGAATAAGCGTGGTCGACCAAAGGGTTCAAAGAATAAGCAGAAAATTCTTGTCGGTAAAGAAAATCAGGGAATGCCCTGCAAATTCATGGGCAGAAATGATGGTAGTGGTGTTGAAACTTTTTGGCCAGTGTGGTCTGAGAATGAGAGGCCTACTCTTGTAAGTGAAGAAGATCAGGAGATGGCGATTAAAGCCACGGGTGGTAGTGGGAGTGCAGATAAGATTATCCAGCCAAAAGACAATCGTAAGGGTTCAAAGGACAACAAAAGCCAACCCAAGGGTTCAAAGCATAAGAGAGTTATTATTGTTGGTGAAGCTTTGAATAAGATACTAGCGCAGAGACATCAAGATTACACATTTCCTTCCAAGCTAGTTCCAGTTGAGCAATTGAGGTATTCTGGTGAAATAGAGACCAAGTCTAATGAGTTAACATCTGAACCCGGAAAAGTTTGGAAAAGACCTAGAGGGAGGCCCCGGAAGTTCAACAACGAACAGGGTAATTCTGACGGCTTTAGGGAGGGAAGACCAACTTCAAATGGATTGGAAAATTCAGGATTATCAGTGAGTTACTTTGCATCCATCTCTTTTCTTTTTGGTGATTATTTATTTGAATTAGGATTTCACTTGTTAATGGTTAACAAATTAGAGGAAGCAAGAACTTTAGGGCTGTTACTATCATGTAAAGCTGTTATTCTACTATATCACCACCAAACTACTGAGAGTTTTCATGCCATGAATTTTCCCGTAACTCGGCATTCATAGAGTTTTTTACTGGATATATGTATAAGTTTAACATCCTCACCTCAAATGTAACTGTTGGCTATCCTTCTCTGCTGTGCTGGTGCTGACCGGCATTTATGCTCTTAGCGAACTTAGAAATTGTGGCTTTGCTTTCAGAGAGCTTTCTTATCTGGAAACTGAAGAATACAAATATTATTTTTTATGGCTATGGTCATAATTTAATTTCTATGGACGAAGTCCACTCTCTTCCATTTTTTCCCTTCTTCTGTGGAAGAGAAGAATACTGCATTTTAGCAATTTTGCAAAGATTTGTTGTTTTGAAGGAATGATAAACTAAAAATTACGTTCCATGATACGAATGGTGACTTGGAATTTATCCATGAAGTACAGAAAACATGAGATATAAGATTTCTGATGGTAATTTCCATGATGTGAATGCTTAACAACAGAGAGGTTTTGGTTGCTTTTATGGTCTTTACAGTGGAGTTCTGCAATCTGAGCCGACTGGCTTTGAAAGCAACCAATTTATTGGTAGTACAGTATACCAATGTTACTCATTCAGTATTCTGATTAGGCAAGTTCTACTATCCTAAGCACGCATGAAACAAGTGAATTTTAAAGTACCAATGACAATGAGTGTAGAAAATGGGAATAATATTTTTGCATCATTAACTGGTTTATCCAATTCTCTGACATGACTCTTTCCCCCGCCCCACCCTCTTCTTTGCTTCTGGTTCCATATCGCATCTGTAAAAGAGGTCATGACAGAATGCTGTATCTGCTATGTACTATTCTAATTTTTTCATCAATTCATTGTTGTTGAGAAATTTTAGCATTAAATAGTTAAACATACAAATTTTCAACTGCATGCCAATATAACTTTGTTTTTGTTTAGGGTGATACTATCAAGAAAAGTCAAAGGAGTTTAATGTGCCATCAGTGCTGGAGGAATGATAGAACCGGAGTTGTTGTTTGTTCCAATTGCAGAAAGAAATGTTATTGCTACAGCTGCCTTGCAAAGTGGTAATAAGAACTCACAAAGCTCTTTTAACAACCCTAGCATTTTTAGTTCAGCAGCTTCATTGAGACTAATAAAGAAGTTTTCAGCTTCTTATGTTTAATAAAGAGTAAATGGTTCATTTTTTTTTTTTTTTTTTATAAACTTGGGACATTTTTTGTGAACTTCAATTGTATTTCTTTGCCGATATAGCATGGTTCTCATCCAATGGTTCTGAAAAATAAATAAATAGGTACCCAGAGAAAACAAGAGATGATATGGCGATTGCATGTCCATTTTGTCGTGGTAATTGCAATTGCAGAGTATGTCTCAAGGAGGATTTAAATGTGATGGTTTGTTCCTCTGTTCCTTTTTTCTTCTTCTTTTCTGTTTCATATCCTGTGGTTCTGCATGACACATTGCATATGCCAAACAAGTTTTTGGTTTTAACAGGTTGGACATGAACAAGATGATATGGATACCAATGTCAAATTGCAAAAGTTGCTTTACTTGCTGTATAAAACTCTGCCTCTCCTAAGGCATATTCAACAGAAGCAGAGCTCTGAATTAGAGGCTGAAGCCAGCATACGTGGTATTGCTCTTTGATATAATAATCACTCAGTAAGTTTAGTTTCCAACTAGATATTTTACTCAGAATGCCCAAAAATGTGTTTCATCTTCTCTTTCATAGGTGTCAAAGTTGTGGAAGAGGATATTTCAAGATCTGCACTTGACGATGATGATAGAGTATATTGGTACCATCTCATGCTCCCTGATGGAACTGAAAAATCTGTTGTTCATGAATTCAACTTGTGGTATCTCTAGCATACTATTTTGTTTTCATCGTAGTTGACTATAATCTCTCTGTTCTTACACTGGTATCTTTATCCATCATAGCTGAGTAAATTTATCCATTACAATGGCCAACGTGACTATCGGTGTTAGCTCTGAGTCTGCATTTAAGCACTGAAACTTCTGCATTTGTTATTACTTTGTTCTCAATGGTACAAGTTTGTAATTATGAGCACATACTTGTTTAACAGTGACAATTGCAATACATCCATTGTTAATTTCCACCGAAGCTGCTCCAATCCTGATTGTTCTTATGATCTCTGTCTCACTTGTTGCCGAGAACTAAGAACTGGATTGCAGTGTGGAGGTGATGAAGCAGAATCTTCCCACCAACAGCTTTTTGAAGGACTAAGCGGTCAAAATACAGAACTGAATGTTCAGACTGCAAATGGGAAGGCATATGATTTGGAGAGCCATATGGCCTTTCCTGTTAATGAGGGCATAGCTGACATGTCATGTAACTTTCCCAATTGGAAAGCAGAGGCTGATGGTAGTATTCCTTGCCCTCCAAAAGTGCGAGGAGGTTGTGGTAGTGAGATGCTTGCACTGAGACGTATATTTGAAGCTAATTGGATTGAAGATTTGATTAAGAGTGCAGAGGACCTCATTTTCAAGTATCAACCACCAGATAATGATTTTTCTCAAGGATGTTCTTTGTGTCATCCTATGAACATTGCAGGAAATGCAACAAGAGATTCTGAAGTAAGGCGAGCAGCTTATAGGGAGAGCAGTCATGATAACTTGCTCTATTGCCCAAATGCTGTTCACTTGGGGGACAATGAGTTTGAACATTTTCGAATGCATTGGATGCGAGGTGAACCTGTCATTGTTAGAAATGTCCTGGAAAAGACTACTGGTCTTAGTTGGGAACCAATGGTCATGGGGAGGGCTTTTGTTGGGGCAAAAAAAATACTAAAGGAGGAGGTAGCGAGGTTTAAAGCCATTGATTGCTTACATTGGTGTGAGGTATGTGTTCCCTGCCCCCCTTCCACTGCCCCCCTCCCCCTCTTGCATTATAGTGCTTTGGTGTATTTCTTGAGTGGCTAATGTGATTTCTTCAATTTGTCTTGATGACATGATCATTTCAAATCGCATTTAATTTCTCCAATGAATGTACTGCATGGATGATAGCTTCTGATCCAGTAACATCTTAGTGATCCATAGACCATGGTCCATAGCATGTTAACTTTTTTTCACCATTTAAGCTTTTGTTACGTCTATTTCAACATGTCATGCAACCAAAAAAAGTACTGCTGCAATACCTAGCTTCTGTCTACTTGCAATTATCATGAGCTGTGGGTTTGAGCCTGGCAATTCTGACCTAGCATATAATGAATAGCAAGGACTTCAATCTTCTTCTGATTGAGTGGGAACTCTGAAACTTGGCTGACACATTATCATACTGTACTGTATTGCTGTCCTCTCAAGTTGAGAGGCTGAACAATCAACCATCTGTGATTTCATGATAATTTCAATGATTTTATACTTTTTTGTTGTAGCTTGATGTGGATGGAACCCTAAAGCACGAACTTAAGTTTGAACATATAAGTTCACTCTGAACAATCAACCACTTGTGATTTCATGATAATTTCAATGATTTTAGTCTCTATGTATTACTATAATGTGGTATATCTTACTATCTTTTAGTCTGTCAACCTTAGATTATTTCAGGGTTTTCCTATCTTGTGTTGACGTGCCTTAAGTGAAAATGCTCTCTTCCTAGCTTTTGGAAATAAGAAAAAACATAGAATTCTAATAAATGTCTAGTTAATGAGATGAAGATTGGGGGTATTCAGCTTGTACCATGTAAGAAAGTTTATCTTGCATATTGCACATGCATATATCAGGCTATCAGCCAATGTATTACATGCTACTCTGGCATGCAGTTGTCTTATATATTTTGCTGCTTCTGCTGAAATATTTTCTTGCTAATTTAAGCTGTGAACTTTGTGTTCTTTATTGTTGCTGCAGGTAGAGATTAATATCTTCCAGTTCTTCAAGGGCTATCTACAGGGCCGTAGTTATAGGAATGGGTGGCCAGCAATGTTGAAGCTGAAGGATTGGCCTGCATCAAATTCTTTTGAGGAGTGTCTGCCAAGACATGGTGCTGAATTTGTAGCCATGCTTCCCTTTTGTGACTATACCAATCCTAGGTCTGGTCTTCTGAATCTAGCCACCAAGCTTCCTGCTGTTTTGAAGCCAGACCTGGGACCCAAAACATACGTCGCTTATGGATCTTTGAATGAGCTTGGTAGAGGTGATTCAGTGACAAAATTACATTGTGACATTTCTGATGCGGTATGCAATAACTTTGGGGATCTATGCTTAGTTGTTATGTTGACATATTGTTGCTTTTTGGCTTTTCTGACATGCACATCACCTTGTTATTGTGCTCTTTGGTGATCCAGTGCCTCCGTCACCTTCATCATAATTAACTAATTGATTTGTGATTTACTTCAATTCTTGTATTTCATCAATCATTTTTGTTTTTCCTGAAGCACAAACATAAATGTCTGAATTTGGATAATGAATTGTCAGTGTTAGCTGTTAAAAAGTATTTTCTTTTTATTTTCTTTCCCCTATATGCTCCCCAGATTTCACTTTGTCTTACTGCTACTTCAACTCATAACATTTTTATTTCCTGTTTAGGTTAATGTACTGACCCACACAAATGAAGTAAAGATTCCTCCAGGCCAACAAAAAGTCATAAACAAATTAAAAAAGAAATATGAAGCCGAAGATTTCCATAAGCTTTGTGGTGGGACACATAAGTTTCCAAGGACATCTAGAAGAAAGCCACCAAAGAGATCTTGCAAAGATAAAAGCATGGCTCATAAATATTCTAAAAAAGCAGACATTACCAAGAGTGACTCTACCTTACTGGAAAGGCTAATTGTAGAGGAAGGAACACTGGATGAACAACAAAATAAATCCTTGGATTTGTGTAAATTAGGATCAGATAGAGCTTGGGCTTTTGGCAGTCCTGCTTCTCCAGTAAGTCAAGTGGTTGTTAAGTCTAATGGTGAGTCAGTGGGAGATTTTAATAAAATGGTTCAGAAATTGGATCTTCATACGTGTGATTCGAGCTCCTCTTTGCCAGGAAGGAATTTTGAGAGGACATGTGATATGGTTAAGAAAGAGGTTGACTTGCTGAGATGCTCATCACCATGTAATGAACTTGCAAAAGATGGAACAGTTGAAAGAAATTCATGTGATTTAAATTGTCAGCCTCCTAATGTAACAGCTGAACTAAAGTCTGTCAGCAGGGAAGATTCTTCAAGTGAAACAGTTTTAGGCAATGTAATTAACGACTTAGAGTCAACCCAACTGGATGCAAATTCAGCTAGAGATTCCCTTCAAAACAATGATATCTCGGAGATTGTATATGGAGGCGCTGTTTGGGACATTTTTCGCCGGCAGGATGTGCCCATGTTAATTGAGTACCTACAGAAGCATCAGAAAGAATTCTGCCACATCAATAATCTTCCTGTGAATTCTGTGAGCGTTATTTCCTAACAAATTTGCCTATATTATTTTGACTTGTTTGAGTTGATGTACTTCACTTGCACTTGCTTCAGGTTATACATCCTATTCATGACCAAACCTTTTATCTAAATGAGAGGCATAAAAAGCAGCTGAAGGAAGAGTTTGGTAAAAATTTGTGCATTGTCAAATAATTTAGATTGTGATATGGATAAAGGACACGGCATCATGTAGTCATGAATTCTATTCAGGTGTTGAACCATGGACATTTGAGCAACACCTCGGTGAGGCTGTGTTCATTCCTGCGGGATGTCCTCATCAAGTGAGAAATAGACAGGTGCAGTTCTCTTTAAATCAAATATGTGTTTTTATCCTGAGCTTGCCTTTTAGCAGTACTAGGAAATCTGCTTTTTCTCTTCTTTCATAATTTGTGCCAAAACTCCTCCCCCCTCCCCCCCAAAAACAGAAAGAATGTGCCATAGCTCAATATGTTGGAGTCTTTGTTGGTTTCCCAGTTTTGTTGAAGTTGTTTTAACTGTCCTTATGGTCCCATTTGGCCGGAGCAACTGCAGTGAAGGCAATAATCGTGTATTAATACTACTCAAAATCCATGATTTTTTTAAGAAAGGAGACACTTGGATCCATATAAATAGCTTGAAAGAGAAAAATAAAAGGGTGCGATTAAGGTTTGAATTAGTGGGGCTGCAAAAGACCTACCCTATTTTCGCTAAAGAGAGGCATCCTTTACTTATTTGGTAACAAGTGGAAGAGGCATCTATAGTGAAATCATTGCCGCATGTGATGGATGCTCAAAATTTAATAGGTAATAGTTTGACATTGGGCAGATTTAGGGAATCTATCTGTATATGCTTGTGGTGAGTTTTGTTAAAGTATTAATTAAATTCACAATTTTCTATTAACTTAAGCTTTTGAGATAATTAGTGATTTAACATAGTATTTACCTTATATTTCAATTTTGCATATTGGGTTTCACTTGTTGAGGGAGTGTTTGAACTCACACATGAGCGTGAGTATTATAGTATTAATTAAATTATTAAATTCACTATTTCTTATTAGTTTAAGCTTTTTAGATAACTTGGGATTTAACAAGTTTAGGGTTAAAAGAACTTATGGATCTAGGGTTGAGAATCTTAAAAGAAAGGGTTAGGATTCAAAAGTTGACTTGACTAGGGTTTAAAACGAGTGAGAACAAGGGCAATCTTGAAGCAAACAGTAGCTGGAAAATTCTGGACAGCAACTGTTTTTGGGAATTTAAGGCTAATTTGCTTGGGTACGTGGTAGCCATTTGTTAAAGTATGGCAGTTGTTATGGTTTCGATATCTAAGGAAAAGGGCTTGATTTAAGGTTGTAAAGAAAGAGAAAAGAGATAGCTCCCTTGATGTTCAAGGGCTGTGAACAGTGATTTGAACTTAACAACAATGTGTCAAAGAAGAATAGAGAAGAAGAACGCTCCAAGCAAGCATTCATTCAATAAGGCAAGCCACTGATTACACCATTAGTCAGGTGTGATTTTTTTTTAATATAATAAAGTATCCTCGGAAAAAAGAGAGAATATAATTAAGAATATTTATATAAACCCATTGACTCTTACTTGACCTACAAGGATTAGAACTCTAATTTGGCTAGTAATCGAATTTCTAGTAAAACCCAATAGAAGATTTAAAGTAAAACTATGTGCATGAAGAATTCTATGAAATTTCAGATCTACTCCTGCACATAAAAATACACATAACTCATAAATTAGTGAGTCAATTTAAAAATTGTTTTAATCCTAAGACATTTATAATAAGCTTTGAAAGCATATAGGTCTTGTTTCAATTGTGAAAAACTCTTAAGCTGCTAAAGCAAAAAATCAAATTAAAGATGGCAACATGCTTCAATATGTTATTTATTAATTACCTTATGTTTTAGTTCAGAAGAAACCTTGGTGGATGGATTTTGTCTATCTGGATCAGTTGAGTTTGGTAGATTAAGTAAAATTGTATCAAGAACATGGAAGTCATAAAGTCTCATAAGCTTTTTCAGACAGTATTCAAATATTTTTTGTTTTTATCTTCAGTATGTGCCATATCAAGTTTAACACTTTCTCATGATCTATTCCAGTCATGCATCAAAGTGGCCCTCGACTTTGTTTCCCCTGAGAACGTTCAAGAATGCATTCGGTTGACGGAGGAGTTTCGTTTGCTACCAAAAGACCATAGATCTAAGGAAGATAAATTGGAGGTACATGCCATTTCAATCATCATTTGCAACTCGTTACTTTGCTTTTGCATTACTCATAATGTGCTTCTCTGGATAATGTAGAGCATAGAGGTAGATGTCATGGCTATGTGATTGTATGAATTTCTTTTTTTATATGCCTAGCTTTTGGAGTCCAAGAAGATTATGAACCTTTATCCAATGAAATAACGTCTGATTTTTCAAATGGTTACCAACAGGTTTACCAATACATGACTTTTTCTGATTGGCACATCCTCCTATTTTTCAAGCTTATGTAACATTTTCCTTTTTGAATCTGTAAAGGAAAGTGTCACTGCTTTTTTATCTTGGAATCAGTACTTTTTAGTGCCATGTTTATGAGGCTACTGCTTGCTGTATCTCTTGACTTTTCTGACACTCCAGGGATTTCTTTGTTCATAGGTAAAGAAAATGGCAGTACACGCTGTTTGTGTTGCTGTTAGTGAAGCCAAAAATCTGACGTCAAAAATTATGTAAGTCCTCTTGACCTCATTACCTTCCGCTAACACATCTTACCTTTAGAGGGCCATGATTTATTGGATGTTAATAAAATTTGGTAGATTTCTTTATTAGCAGCTGTAAGATATGACATCAAGTTGCAAGCCATGGCTATGTTGATTGCCATATGTACATTTATTTGGCCATTATGGATATCGTCCTTAATGTATTAAAAGTAGCATTTGCTATTTGTGAAATTTGATTGAGATGAGCCACTTAAAGGATTCTTATGAACTGAAGCAAACGTATAATGAGATTTACCAGGATTTTCCTGTTCCATCCTTCCAAGAATAATAGAAGAAAAGAATCTTAAAATAAACTTAATTTGTTCAGTTCTATGGTAAGGGTGAAGTATAATTCTTATTCTTAGCATTCAGCCAATATACGACAACAATCATATGGGAAGAAGAAAAGCAATTAGAGTATTATCTTCAAGACCCAATTGACCTCAACTGAGTACAATTGAGGGCAACAGTACTGGTTCTGTTTCCTAGAAGCAAGAAGACGTGACAAGATAACATCACATCAAGTACTTTCTCATTGAGCTGATTCATGGCCACACATTCATCCAAAACAAACATGAATAACCACGTCATACAATCATAGGGATCAGGCTAACCCATAGTAAAGTTTTTTTGGTTCTTTCAGGCAGATATAGAGAATCCTAATCAACTGCTGAGTACATTCCTCTTGATGAAGCTTGAGGCGAGCACAGGGTTTTCTTCTTTTGTTGGGGAATTTGGAGGGGCCAAAGTTGAAGTTTCCCAATTCCCAATAAAGCACACATGCTTCAGTGCTTTAACGTTTCAATGGGTTTGCATTTAGAAAGATAATTTGACTACCTCAGATGAATCAAACAAGAAATCCAAGAGATGATCCAAAATTTAAAAGGAAAAAATTGAGTTCTTAATAAGATTTAAGAATGAAAAACTCGGCAAGGACATCTTGCAACAGTTCTCTCTTGAACACAGCTCTCCTAAAAGGACAAAGGCTCCACCCCAAAATTCTAGGAGTGAGAGAAACAAAAAGAGATCAGAAAGTGTGTAGTTAGTTAAGTGAGCAAGGTAGATTTTGAATGAGCCCCACAATAACACTACTCGCATTTGGCCCATTTCCAGTTTTATTTTTGTTAAATGTTTTTACTGAGCCCCGTGTTAACTTTATTGGGGTGTTTGTTAGGGTCCCCCACCCCCTCGTTATGAACCTATTGTTGCTGTATTGAAATTTATCTTACCAAAAAAAACGTGAGCGAGGAAGATTTTGAATGGTATTTTCTTTAAGGATCTTAAGATAATGTCATCATAGGACTGATAGAATGGATAAGTGTTTTTTGTGATACCAACTATTTTCTCAAGCATGTATATTATTCCATATCCTCAAGATTGTTTAATGTATATATGCCCTTTCTTAGCTTCTGATGGTTGTCAGTGGACCTTGCAGTTCATCAAATGGAGACAAGAAAGCTTAGGGGCATCCATTTTAATTGATGGCTCCCGTTAGAAAAGGATGAAGGACTTAACTGTCAAGAAAGTAGTTGCTGTTCAGTGTGTTGCACATCTTGGACACATTTTTGTTGGGAATGGTTAGTGACCATCAGACATCAGTGATGTTTTCCTACCTCAAAACCCCGGACTGTACAGAGCAAGTTTTTTGTATATATTGTACTGGATCCATGCTGGACTCTTGTAAAGAACTACTTTTTGTCAATGATAGTTAGTGGGGTTATTATGGATGCCATATTGATGTTTGTGCTTGGAGTAAGTCTAGATGATATTTGCATCTTTTTTTTTTCTTAATTTCTTGAGAAATGCTACATGCATTTCTTGCACACTTCCTGACGTGGTAGTGAAAATCACTATTAATCCATGTCAGAGAGCATACATTTGAGGGTGTGTAGTTGAGAGTGCATTTAGCATTTCTCTTTATTGAATAGAAGAAACAAATCACAAGAGATTATCATTGATTCGCGAATTGTGGGGTCCAAACTTTGACACTCAGAATTTTGGAAATAGAATGTAATATTTGGTTATATATGTTTCGATGTAAAATGTTTTTCGTCGAAGTAAAGCAAAATTGTGCATTTGTCATCCTATCTATTTTTTGCATGCATATGCCTTATTTTTTTCTTTTTTCTTTTCTTTCTTTTCTTTTTATTTTTTTATTTTTTGTGTGGTAACAACATGCATATGCTTAGATAACACTATGAAAACACAGCTTTAAAAGAAATGATTTCAAAAAAGAACATAAAAACAAGAAAATATTGTTTGGCAAATGTTTTTGAAAACAAGAACATAAAAAATCATTGTATTTGTGGTCCAAGATTTGGCTTCTACTATGGGAGTCGCTGAAGAACAAAACACAAGAATAGATTTTTGAAATGGGTCCCTTATGCTATGCTAAGCCGACGACGTCGTTTTATAATAGTAGATTTTCTCGGAACCTCATAGACCCTTTTCTTTAATTATATATTTTCTGCTGTCTTACAATTTTTGTGTTCTTCGTCCTTTCTATGAAGTCTGATCCCTTTGCATCTACAAAATTCTCCCACCGTACATGATAATCCCAAATTCTGACAAGCCCATTTCAATTGGCCTCCGATTCTTTCAAACCCCTCGGAAAAAATCTCATTTG
Source organism: Carpinus viminea (assembly GCA_013348765.1). NCBI lineage: Eukaryota > Viridiplantae > Streptophyta > Magnoliopsida > Fagales > Betulaceae > Carpinus > Carpinus viminea. The sequence continues at coordinate 1,778,192 of CP054673.1, forward strand.
GACCCCTCTATGATTTCTAGAATTCATTTTCTCCCTGCCTAAAATTTTCCCTCCTTTCCTTCACTTTCCCAGTTTCCCGGGGAAAAAAGTATTGTCACGCCCACATGGCTGCCGCGCTCAGATCCAAATCTTCCAAGGATACGGCATCGTTCACGGTCTCCCAGTTCCGCTACTTCGTATTCAACTACATGCACGATGGTCGCATGGCCAGCTCTCACTGTACGCACCGTACCAAGTGGGATGACCTCTACATGAACACCCCCTACCACTTCACCTCCTTCAAACCCGTGTCTTTACGCGGCGAGTTCATCGAAAAGGGTACTCAATTCTCCGATAGTAATCGGAGAAACACTCAAAGTTGTGGCTTTGATAAGAATTGGAGCGAAAAGTTGAGCAGTAGGTTTACTACTGTGTTGAGCTCCGATGGGGACCCACGGGAGGTGTGGTCCGGGGACGGAATGGTGATAAAGACGGGCAGTTCGAGCTTGCATGTGGTTCGTGGTGGCGATACGAGCACCGGCTCGGGCGGTGGTGGGATTGGGTCGAATTCGAAGGATGGGTGCTGGGGAGGGTCCAATATGGGGAACAATTTTCCGACGCCGAAGGAGATTAGTATGGGGCTTGACAAGTTTGTAATTGGTCAGGAGAGGGCCAAGAAGGTGAATTTTGTTTACATTTAGTTCGTTTTGTATGGCTTTTTATGATTGCTTGCTTTTGTGCTACTTTCTGCGATTGCTTTTCTGGGAAATGGCTTTGTTTCCTGTATGTATATAAATAGGAAGACATTGTTATGGGATTAGTGCTACATTTTCAAACGTGTGTGATGAGTCGCATATGTCTATATTTTGGTGAATGATGTCCTTTGATATTGTTCGTCTATTTAATGTATAATAGTCAGAACTTATCTTTTTTCACAGTTCTGAGTTCTCCTAATTTTATTGCTTGGATACAGGTGCTTGCTGTGTCTGTTTACAATCATTATAAGAGGATATATTATGAGTCCCTTCAAAAGTGGTTAGTATTGTACCTTCAATATATATATAACTTGTCTGAATATACATCCTTTTATTTTATTTTTTTCTTCATATATACCTTCAATGTGCATCAGCTTATGGTTTCTACTCCACATGGGTAACAGTTAAATCCTCAAATCCATTCATGACATTGGTGTATTCTATGGCTGGAATGAATTAAATGATTCACGCCACATTTTCTACTATTGAATTGTTATGGAAGAGTGATACCCTCTCACCGTCTTACTGAGCTTTTAGAAATTGATTGCTTGATCTCCCCCTTATGGGGAGTGCTGCATGAATACCTTTCGATTACAAGGCAAATAGTTAATGCGTGCAATCTTGTGTGCACGTTTTGCTGGTCGCTACAATTAACCATGGTTATTAGGTTTAGATCACTATATCTAACATGTTACTACCATTTGGAAAGTTAGGCCAGCAGAAGAATCAAGTAACAAGAAAGCAGATGTAGTGGATGATGATCGGGTAGAACTTGAGAAAAGTAATATCCTTCTAATGGGGCCAACAGGATCAGGTAATTTATTGTAATCCTTGTATTTAAGTGCTTTTCAGTTCATGTTGGTACTACTCTACTTATTCTTCTCAAATGCTATTTCAAGGACAGGGAAGACATTACTTGCCAAAACTTTGGCTCGGTTTGTGAACGTTCCTTTTGTCATTGCAGATGCAACTACGCTGACTCAGGCAAGTTGATGATGACTCTTTGTTGCTTTGTAACTGGGTATCATCACCCCTCAATTTATTCTTTATTGAGAATTTTACAAATGCATAAATGCTATTTTGCTTTTGGGAAGACTGCATTTATGGTCAAGGAAATTTGGAAAAACTACATTTTCCAACCCAAACTATCACATGGTTTGTGATGTTCCCCACCAATGTTTCAATTTAGGTGATTGACCCCCTAATTTGAAAGAATTGTTGCAAACCACCCCCTCAAACAATTTTTCCAACCCAAACTATTACCTGGTTTGGGAAATCTATGCATGTGATAGTTGGGCTGTTTTACGGTTGGAAGACATCCCAGGCCTTATTAAATTGGTCAGAATGCCATTAGAGGGTTGCAACTGGTGTAAAAAGACCAACTTGCTACCCTTCTCTTCTTTTTGCCCAGTTGCCTATCTTAGCTACAAGACAGAATCAACCTAAGCCGTGAAGGGTGATGCACCAATCACAGATTTAGTTTGTAGAAAACTTATGCATAGACATGTTAATTTTTAGTTAATGGGTAGTGATTTACTTTCTTGGTTTGAAGTGTAATTGCTGTCTGTTATACACAGTTGAGTAGAATTAGTAATGGGTCCTGATCTCATGTTGTTATTTGCAGGCAGGATATGTCGGGGAAGATGTGGAGTCTATATTGTACAAACTCCTTATGGTAATTCTGACAAGCCTACTCTATTTATATGTATCATAATTTTTTTGAAGCGCTAATATATTCTGAACATTCATGACTTCCCTTCAGTGGCATATGTGCATGTTATTCGCGAATTGTTATTTTCTACTTACAATCTTTATTATCTTTGCTTCCCTCTTTTTCTCCATCACCTTGTAGTGGATGATATTTTCAAGCTGAACATGTAAAATTTTATTGTCTTTTGGTTTTAGATTTCGATGAGAGTGCAAATGAATTTTGTTTTTATGCCAGAGGCAGTAATAGTTAGAGAGAAGTACAGTTTTAGCAGTTTGCTGTAGGCAATCATGTCAAGGCAACCAGGCATTGTAATATTTGGTTTGCAACTGAGATTCATCCATACTTTAAAACTGGTTACTTCTTGACCCCGGGTCATTAGTTTGTACATGGTGGTTGTCATGCCTTATTCACTTTTATGAGTTATTACCTCGTATGGTGCTTTCTGCATTGTACTTGTCAAACTGTTTGGTATTGGAAATACAAATCTTGAATCAATATCTTTTACTTTAGAACTCCAAGTGTATAGTTAAACTATGCATAGTCTTATCTCAGTTCTTACCAATATATACGTTTCATTCTCTCCCTTATTCAAATTTTCCAGCCTTCATTTTGTACCTCAGCTTCTACTCAGTCGTTATAATGTCCTTGTATTAAGCAAACCAATATTCTGACTATGTCATCTTCGACAATCACTTCTGCCTCTCTCTCTCTCTCTCTCTTGCACGGGCGGACATACCTCTCTTATGTTAAGAGAGGAAAAATATGTGTGCTGCAATAGAAACTTATTCATTAATAGAGGTGTTTTTCTGACTTATAGTATTATTCTGAGGAATTTTACATTTCATATCAATTTCATCAATTAGAAGTATTTCGGAGATGTTTTTTTCGTTTCCCTTAAATATAGGCATGAGCTTTTATTTCCTTTAATATGCACTTCTATGCATATGGTGGATTATTGATTATAGGTGTTTTACTTGTGCATTTATATTTCAGGTTGCTGACTATAATGTGGCAGCTGCCCAGCAGGGCATTGTTTACATTGATGAAGTTGACAAAATTACCAAAAAGGTTTCCCTTACCTTTTTTTTTTAAAGTCAATTCTCTCTCCTCTTTATATTTTTGAAAAGAACTTCTTTTGTCCCTTTTTAAAGCTTTCTACATCTTCCACTTTTCTACTTTGCAGGCTGAGAGCCTTAACATTAGTAGAGATGTGTCTGGGGAGGGTGTTCAGCAGGCATTACTAAAGATGCTGGAAGGAACAGTAAGTGCACTTTTTATGTAAATTGGCGATGAAAGTTAATTAATGGTCCCTTGTAAGTTACCGGTTGGACATAATGGAGATGATGTGTTACTGTTGAGTCAGCCTCAGAACCCTTTATAGAATGGATAAACACATTAACTACAAGAATTATCTAAACTTTTATTTAGTAGAGTGGATATTTACTTCTTTACTGTCTGATCTATGGGTTCCCTCTGTTCTAGGTTGTCAATGTTCCTGAGAAGGGAGCTCGAAAGCACCCTCGAGGTGAAAATATACAGGTACATGCACTGCGTTATTCTTTTCACAGATCAGGAAAAAAAGTCAGTTTTTAAATTATATGTGCTGTTATTGTATCTTCACAGATTGACACAAAGGACATTCTTTTCATCTGTGGAGGCGCCTTTAATGAATTGGAGAAAACAATCTCAGAAAGGTTGGCCAATATAGAGATAAAATTCTGTGGTATTAGTTGTGTAACTTGCTTTTTTTCTTCAAAAAAATAAATAAATAAATAAATAAAATAATTGGATTTTTTTTTCTTTCCATTCCAGGCGCCAAGATTCTTCTATCGGGTTTGGTGCTCCTGTACGTGCCAACATGAGGGCTGGTGGTGTTACAGATGCTGCTGTTGCATCATCTTTATTGGAGACTGTAAGTGCACTCATCTTCAATTAAAAAGTAGCAGCTTTTGACCTTCTTTTGTTAATTATAATTTATCTTAAATAAGAAACCCTAATTCACATAACTAATATTTTGCAGCAGTTTCGGATATTTGCTTTCTAATGCAAGTGTTCTTGTTTGCAGGTTGAAAGTAGTGACCTCATTTCATACGGTTTAATACCCGAATTTGTTGGACGGTTTCCCATTCTTGTCAGTTTGTCGGCTCTAACTGAAAACCAACTCGTGCAGGTGATATGTTGTATCTTAATTGTCTTGTTCTGAAAAAAAAAAAAAAAAAAGGAAGAAGAAGAAGAAGAAGAAGAAGAAAAGTTATGAAAATGACATTTACACAACTATTCTTATTTTTGTGCCTCTGTCTTCTGTGGTATGATAAAGAGGATTATGGATCAAGTAGAGATATTGAAAGACATAGCTTGACAAACTAACTGAGCTAACAACTGTTTTATAGTCGTCTTCGTGAATTAAGTTTTGATGCATTTGGCGATATATTTTTTATTCTTGTTGTTTTTATTGGGTTGGATGTGGTGGGAAATTATTTGTTTCATGTCAATGGTACCTTTTAATTGTACTTCTGACAATTGTAACCTTTTCAAAGCTTTTTATTCAGCACAAATATCGACATTATTAAGTCAACTTATGGCAATAACGTTTTGTAGGTCCTTACAGAGCCAAAAAATGCCCTTGGGAAACAATACAAAAAGATGTTTCAGATGAATGGCGTAAGTTTTTCTTTGGGGCCCACTCTTTCTTCTTATAGATCGTTTCAAACTCTAGCCATTCTATTAAAAATGTTGATTTCTTGCATGTTCAACACAATCTTGGTTGTCCATGTTAGGCTTGCAGAATCTATTGCTCATTCTGTTTTCACAACTGTTATAGGTCAAGCTGCATTTAACGGAAAATGCCTTGAGATTAATTGCTAGAAAAGCAATATCGAAGAACACGGGGGCTCGGGGCTTACGAGCAATATTGGAGAATATACTAATGGATGCTATGTATGAGGTGCATAAAATTTCTTTGAATTTTTCTTACCTTTATTGCTATGCATCATATTGCTTCATAAAACATTTGGAATTATCACTTTCAGACGATGCGCCTTTTATTAGTTATTGAATCTTTTGCAGATTCCAGATGTTAGAACAGGTGATGATATAATAGATGCAGTAGTAGTTGACGAAGAGGCTGTTGGGTCCGACCGACACGGGCGCGGAGCTAAGATCCTCTATGGCAAGGGTGCATTGGATCGTTATCTTTTACACGAGAGAGAACCTGAGGTGGAAATCGAAGCTCGTATTGTTGCCAACATGTAACCTCGGGTGAAATTTATTTGTACTCTCATACTTTGTACATAGTTATACATTTATTTAATGAGTATATGATTTGCAATTGTACTAAATAGCACAATGCTCCAATGGTCTGCGGTGCTTGATCTAATAAATATATAATTTACCTCCATCAATCTAAACAGAAACTTCTCTTTTCCCTGATTTTTTTAGGGTTTCTGAAATATGAACAGAAATTGCAGATCTATCATTGTGCAGTTGCTTGGCCTATTTGATAGGTGAAAATGTATGCTTATAGAATATTATACATACCCCAAGAATTCAACATAATTTATTTACTTTTATCTCTTCCTTATTAGGTATATCTCTCATATTCTTCCTTTGTAATCAGGTTGCGCATTTCCACACTTTAACGAATTTTCAATTATTTATAATAATTAAAAAAAAAATCCCAATTTTTGGATTGGTTCACATATAATTAAGGTGTTTTACACCTGAATCATGGATTAGAAGTTAAGGTTCCATAGGGCAATCATTCATGCGTAACCATAGTGAGGAGTAAGTAGACACTAAAATTGTGTGTTTTATTTCCTTCCTGGATTTCTAAACTGAGTTGTAGGAATCAAATAAATTTTTAATTAGAATGTGAAAAACTACATAATTTTTTTAAAGCATGTGAGAAGAAAAAATTTTGTCAACTCTGTTTGAAATTTTGTCCTTTCCTTTATAAGTTGATTTAATTTGCCTCCTCCTTTATCTACGTGGCAGGTTAGCTTACAAATATTGTGAGTTTAGTGAAAGCAATGAATTTGGATTTGAACTCTCACCTATCTAAATAGAACTCTCTTTTAACTTCATTTTCAATCAAAGGGCAATACACAATGACGACTGTTGTGATTTCTTCCTAGTGAATCTTGAGGCCATGAGGGTGATGCCCATTTTTTTTTATTGACTTTTCAACTGAAAGTTTTTTTTTTAAAAAAAAAAAAATTAGATTTGAGAAAATATCTTAAATCCGGTTTCTTATTTTCACAGATATCAACATAATTATGCCTTTTTGAGTTGGACCTTTTCATGGCATGCATGTTAGGACAAATAAGATAAAGATTCACAGCAATTAGTTCAATTTAAACAGCTAATGTGAGAGAGTTTATATTCAACTGTCTAAATAAATTTTGAACTATTTACCCCGACCACCTTCTCACTCACAATAGTCATTCAATCCAAACCAAATATGCCGGAGAAAAAGTCGTGAATAGTCCTCCCAATAACTTTCATCATTTGTGCCATTTGCAAATGTACTTGCGCGTTCCATGCACAGCCAACAAAAAGATAATATAAAAACAAAAACAAAAAAATCGTAGTTAACATAATCATGAAAGTTTTTATTTGTGAAGAGAAAAAGGGTAGATATGAAAATTGTCATTTAATCAATGTAATTCATCTACGATGAAGAAAGCCACCTGGCATCATTCATTGCACTGGCTGTGCTTGTACTAGCTATATATCAGACATACTCTCTCCATAATTATTATTGCCATCTGCAACCTTTTTTTTTTTTTTTTTTTTTCCGATGAGTTTCTTTCTTATATTCTAAATTTCATAAACAGATAGCTTATAATATATATATATATCAGAAGTGATTTGTAAAAATTGTTACTGACATTCTTGACTCTATGTCCAATAATCGCAACGTACATGTTGTTGGAGCACTAAATAACCAATAATTTACAAGTTGGTATGTGGTCGGTGTCTGTTTACCACGACCAGGAGCAGGCTAATATTTATTTTTACTCTGTTTTGAGAATCTAGTTTACCTAAACGGGACTTAATTCTTTTTCTGCTATTAAAAATTCTTTTTTATATATAAAGAAAAAAATCTTAGAAAGTGTCTTGTTTGTTTAATAAAATAGTAATTTTGAAAACGTAAAAAAATTCATGGTTCGTGTAATAGGCAAGAAGAAATTAAGAAAAAAAAAAAAAGCAGATAAAATTGTAAAACCGCTAAACCAAACTAAAACCAAACCAGACGGTTTATAGTTAGAATTGTATGTTAAATATGGTTTCTCTTGCTGTACAAATTATTCGTAAAAGTCCTGCACAAATCACAAAGGAAAAACAGAAATTGAATAAACCATGGGATATACCGTATACGGTATACCCATCTTCTCTCGAATTAGGAAAAAAAATCTAAAAAGAAAATAAAAAACAAGGCCAACCAAGAAAGAAAAGCACCTTGTTACAAAAAAAAAAAAAAAAGAAAGAAAAGCACCTCTTCTTTGGGACTCATCCCCCAAAAAAAAAAAGCTTCTTCTATGTGAGGGAGAGAGAGGGGGGGTTGTTTTGGTTCCGCAGAATCCATCCATCTCCTTCCAATCTTCGCGCTCTCTCTCTTTCCCTTCTTCTTCTTCTTCTTCTTCTTCTAAATTTCATTAATATTCTTAATGAGAAGGTAAAGCGAGGGAAGAGGAGACACTGATTTTCCGTTCCTCTCGTTTTGGGGGATTTTGGGACTGATTTTGGTTAATCTGTTGTGGGTGTCTCTGGGTTTGGGGGTTTGGTGGGTGAGAATGGACATGGACAACATAGAGTGCGTTTCAGTCTCGGATTTGGACGAGGATGAGATCCACCACCACCAACAACAGCACCCGCACCAACACCATGGTCTTCATCCACATCCTCACCACCACTCCGACTTCTCGTCCTCCAAGCCTCGCAATGGCAACAGCGTTAATGGGGTTAACATTGTGGGTCCCACGGCGATCACACCGGCCACCAGCGTCCACGAGTTGCTGGAATGCCCCGTCTGCACCAATTCCATGTACCCACCAATCCATCAGGTCTCTTGTCTTCTCTGTGTGCTTCTTTTTTCTTTAGAAAAGGACATGTTTTTAATTGTTTTGGAGTTCTATGTGGTTTTGTATATGTTTTGTGCATATGGGTTTCTGTTTTGGTTGTTGGAAAACTGTTTGCTTAGACATGTTTGTGGGATTTGATGGGGATCTGGGGTGGGATCGAGTGAATTTGGAGAATTGGGTCTGAAAGAAATTGATTGGCATATTTCAGATTTAGTGAGTTTTGGGGATAGTTTTGGAGATTGATTAGTGCGAATGGGTTCGGTTAGATTTGTGGACCTGAGTTTTAAAGGATTTGTTGGATATTGAATAGTTGGTCGATTGTTGGTTTTAATTTTCTGGGCGAGCATTTCTCTTAAGCCATAGATTGTTCAGGGATCAATGGAGCAGATGATTTAAACAATTGCTGATTGGAGAATTCGTAATTAGTTATGGAATATGCTCAGAGGAGAATGTTATTAAATTAAGGAATCAAACTTTTCTCAATGTTATTTACCCCTACAATATTTCCTTTTAGGCAATCCTGGTTTTCCAACAAAAGGAGCACCTAAAATCTGGTTGGTCATTTGGTGCCTTGATTATCTGACTCAGGCCACGGTAGTTCATAAAACACCTTTCTAGAGCTTCTATGTGATTTAGAGCGTTGAGGGATGGAGACTATAGAGTATTTACGTAGAATCAATGAGTGGATTGTGAGATATTTGGCCTAGAAATTTGACTAGCATGGCTGTGCATTAGAAAGGAACACTGAAGTGGGGAGATTTGATATTTTAGTGCTAATGGCTTCAAATGTCTAATATATGACTAAAGGTGTGATGAATTCATGATTTTGTTTGGAATGTTCTGGCTGATGTGTGCCCAAAAAAAGAAATACACAAAATAATTATATATTATAAAATGTAGATTTCTGAGAGATTGTTGCTTGTAGCTCCTCTTTTTAAAAGTAACAAATTACCTTTTATGCAGTGCCACAATGGACACACACTGTGTTCTACCTGTAAAACAAGGGTACACAACCGGTGCCCCACTTGTAGACAAGAGCTTGGAGATATTAGGTGTTTAGCCTTGGAGAAGGTGGCTGAGTCACTTGAACTGCCCTGCAAGTATTATTCCTTGGGATGCCCTGAAATATTTCCATACTACAGTAAGCTTAAGCATGAGTCAATATGTAATTTCAGACCATATAATTGTCCATATGCCGGATCAGAGTGCTCTGTTGTTGGGGATATACCTTTCCTGGTTGCCCATCTGAGAGATGATCACAAGGTGGACATGCACACAGGATGCACATTCAATCATCGCTACGTGAAGTCAAATCCCCGAGAAGTAGAGAATGCCACTTGGATGCTCACGGTAAGTGTGACAATTACATTTAGATTCTTTGGTTGGATTTTACATAATAAGCAATATGTGATGTGCCTCCATAATTGTATTTCAATGATGGCTTGAGCCAAATTTTTATATCTTTTCAGATTGCAATGGACCTATATTCCATACTATAGAGGAGCTCATTGATGCGGATATGCGATCTAGTCAAATATTTACACACACACAAATTCACGTATGCATTTCAGCATGGCTTTAGAACGTTCTCAAATAGTGCAAAATTGATGGTAATGTATTAGGGTAACATTGAAACATGTCTAGAACTTGAAGGACTAATTGAAGCAATTAATAATAGTTCAGGGATGAATTTAGAATCTAACACAGTTTAGGCCCACAACTATATTTTGACCAAAGGAAATGCAATGGGTTTTTTTGGTGGTTTCTATTTAGACCATTTATGGAACTGTATACTGTATGATATTATCTTTTTGGTGATAATTACATCATCTTGAAATGCACCACCACTGTCATTGCATTCAACGGAGTTTCTACCGATTCCTCTAGCCATAAAACCTCCTAGGCTCACTGGAACTACATTCATTCTCGAATTTCCTCACAACGATGGAGGTGAACCATTGAGGTGGCTTGATCGAGCTGTAAAATGGCACCTCACCAACAAGTTTGCATAGCCTCTTTTTATTCGGAAGGATGGGCTTTCCAATGGTACCGATGGATTGAATGGACCGAATTTTCTCAAGAAGATATTCAAATTAATGTCAAAATGTTTTGACCAACTACTCTCAGGTCAGTCATTGGGTTAGCACGGTTACAAGAAGAAAAGTATAGCAACAAGAAGATCTTATGGTCGAGTATGAAGTTGGCACCACAAAACAGGTTAAAGCCACCTTGGGAATCTTGCACCTTGCAATTGATACCTCAACGCACCATTTGCAAGAAGGGCAAAGACCACAAGCAATTTAGGTTATGGACAAGCCTGCCCAAAGAAGATCCACTTGGGAAGTTGCCCATTCACTTAAAGCCAATTTCCTTTTTTTATATTTTTATAAGTAATCAGAAGTTTTATTAATAGCATAAGGTGCCCCTACGTACAAAGGAAGTTGGTTTTCAACCTTAAGGAAAAAAGTTGATCTCAAGGGGGTGGGAATGTTAAGTCCTATCCAACTCAACCACCAACTACCAAGCATGGAAATAAACTCACAAGGAAAGTGGGGCAGCCCACATCGCCTGGGTGTGAGAAAGGGGATGTGCTCATATCGAGCATGCTCTCTGTAAATGGTCTTTTAGGGTAAATTCAATAACAAAACCATTCGGGTTAAGGCCCAAAACGGAAAATATCATACCACTTGGAGCAGGGTGTTACATATGATATCATAGCCAAAGCTCAGCTTGAGATTGGGGGGAATACATACAAGCCCTCATTAGGGTTGTCAATGAGGACACTGGGTCCTAAGAGTAGGTGATTGTGGCATCTCACATCGGCATGGTGTGAGAAAGGGGATGTACTTATATAGAACATGCTCTCTAAATGATATGAGGCCTTTTGGGGTAAACCCAATAATAAAACTGTGCGGCTGAGACCCAAAGCGAAGAATATCATACCACTTGGAGTGGGGTGTTACATAAAGCTTGCTTGTTTTTGCATGGACATGATTCCTTCCCTTAAATCACTCATAATTTAGCAACTATAAATAAACATATCTCTGCTCCATTTGTAGCTTTATGGCGTTGATGGGAATCCCTTATTTATGTAATAGCCCATCATGAGGAAGAATCAGAATCCAACCTAGTCAATTTTCAATTCAAAGTTATCTTATCAGATTTCCAATGGTGTATTGTGTTGTTTGGTTGTGGTTAACAAGAGTGTTAAAGATGGCGAGCCAGCCTTTGGTGGTTGTTGATGGCGAGCCAGCCTTTGTCAATGCTGGTGAATCTGTGGTGTTTGGGTGGTGGTCAGTAGTTGGTTGGGGTTGTCATTCTTGTGGTGGTCTATCGACACTGTGTGGTTGTCAATGGTGTCTATTTGTGTTCCTATGGTGGTTGTCGGTGCCGTTTGGTTGCTGACGACGAATTTACGATGTGTTTTACTGAAGGGATGTTTGGTTGTGAGTGCATGTTACCCCTGTTTGGGATAAGGATATCCCAATTTGTTTTAATCCCTTATCCAACATAACATTGTACTAGTTTTATTCTTGGGCCAAGTCTAGACCAACACTAATCCAGCCTAGGTTCGAGTTCAGCCCAATTTCAAAGACTGGTCAATCATAATGGATCCAGCTTAAGCACAACCCAGTATGGTCAAGTCAACTCGGGCTTGGCCCATAACCCAATTTATTTTTAAAACCGAATCAACCCAAATTATAATCAAGTCTACCCAGAATCATGTCTCGACTGGTGTCGGTGTTTCCTGGTGACATTTTGGCCCACATAGGTGTTTCTGACGAATCTTGACCAGTTTTGGTGTTTTCCAGCCAAAATCAACCCTTGTTGGTGTTTTCCTACGAATCTTGACCACCGTTGGTGTTTTCCAGTATGTTTCAGCCAGATTTGTTGTTTGTCAGTAAGATTTTGGTGGGTTCCAGCAATGTTTGATCGTTCAAAGGTTTTTGGCTCTGTTTTGGTCTGTTTGGTAATTTTCAGCGTTGTTGCAGTCAGGTACCAAAGTTGTTTTGACCTGTGCCGGCCAATTTTGTTTCTTTTCGACAGGTTTTTGTTGTGTTTTCAGCCAGTTCAGCTTGGTTTTCAGCTGGTTTGGTGATGTTCTTTGTTTTCAGCTGTTTCCGATTGGTTTTCATTCGATTTGGTGATATGTTGGTCCGTTCATATTGTTTCTTCATCTAGTTTGATGATATTTCGGCCAGTTCAGCGTTGTTGCAGCCAATTCTGGCAGTCTTTTGGCCAGTTCAATTCTTTGTGATTTTACAACTGGTTTTGTGGTGTTTTCTGCTGCTGCTTGTTTTTCAACCAATTTGATAGTATTTTCAGCCTACAGATGAGTTTTTACAAAGTCTGTGTCGATAAGAGTTCATTTGTTACAAGCTAGGCTTACATGCTGTATTCTTCTTTTTTCCTTAAAAGGGGTTTTTTTCTTTTTTTTGTTGGTATACTTGGATTGCACCCTTCTGCCCTTTGATAATGAAATTGAATTATGTTTTTGGTAGAGAAAACATGATATATAAACTCTGGTTTAAGGGGGAGTGTTATAGAGAAACGGACGAGTGTCCCTGTTGTATAAGGTGGTGAGATGTCCCTATTAGTTTTCTGTGCATTGAGGTGTCTCCTATGGTGAGGTGTTCATATTCCTATATATATATGTCAATGGATTGTGAGAACCAAAAGATAGATCATGAAGCTCTCGCTTTTGTTAAATATACTAATCTTAACATGTCACTGGGCTATCAAAAAAAAAACTGAACAATACTGATCTATGAGGGTTGTGCCCCTTAGCTCATTTTAATTAAAAGTTATTTTCATTTTGAAGAAAAAAAAGAAGCTGTTTCAATGTGCTTCTAATACTGGCTTTGCTGCTCTTTTTTGTCAGGTCTTTCATTGTTTTGGTCAATACTTCTGCCTTCACTTTGAAGCCTTCCAGCTTGGCATGGCCCCTGTTTACATGGCATTTCTCCGTTTCATGGGTGACGAGAATGAGGCTCGGAACTATAGTTATAGCCTTGAAGTTGGGGCAAATGGCAGGAAACTCATATGGGAGGGTACCCCTCGAAGTATCCGAGATAGTCACCGGAAGGTCAGGGACAGCCATGATGGTCTCATTATCCAACGAAACATGGCTCTCTTCTTCTCGGGTGGGGATAGAAAGGAGCTGAAGCTGAGAGTTACTGGGAGGATATGGAAAGAACAACAAAATCCAGACGCTGGGGTGTGCATACCGAACCTCTGTAGCTGAGAGAGATTATTCTGAAGGCATCTTGAATGTTTATCTTTGGGATGTGTGTGTTGTAACTGATTCGATTTTTCTGGTATGTTGTAATGGATAAAAGTTTTTTGAGGACTTGTGGAAGTATCAGCTTGTTGCAATTGTATAATAAGCAACCTCTTCCTCCTTCAACATCTGCTTCATTACATCACTAACTGCCTTCTGAATCAAAGAGTAAGATTACAAGTTGTAGCTGTGTCTTTGTGAATGGATACCAGACGCGCCCTGCTTGTCTCCGAGTGCGTTTATATGATGCTGTTGAGCACACTCCGCTAATTGTAAGAACGATAGCCTCCAGGACCAATAGTCTCGGCACTAAGCAAACATGAGATGAGGAGCAACTGTTGAGTGTTTAAAAGATCATGTCTTGTATGACTCAACAAATAATAAGCCTGCTGGTGATTGATGCTATATGATCCATGTAATTACGGCCGAATATGCTTCATTTTCAATTTATATTGTCATCTGAGTCGATTTGAGAATAAAACTGGGCTGTAAAAAATTGGCCATTTTCATTTGCATTTTTGGTACTCATAGCAGATATACTCCCTAAAGTAAATGATATTTAGGAAAGGTACAAAATAAGCTCGGATTTTCTCGTCACATGATGAAATGCGGAAACTGTGACCAAAGTCGCCACAAATTTGCAAATCAAGACCATGAGTAATGTCTGCCTGTAATGAACAAGGTCAGCACTCTACCTTGGATACTGCAGAAGAAAAGAATGTTGAGACTGAAGACTAAGGTAGCGTGAAGCAGTCGCAATGGAACAGAAAAAGTGAATGGTGTTGCCGACCAGCATCATTAGCATGAAGAGGTGCTAGCATCTGGGGTTTTAATTTTTATCAAATGTAATGACGGCTGCCTAGGCTAGCCCTGCCACTTTAAGCACCATGTGTCTTGCAGCATCTCGATGATACTGGCCTCCACGCCCAACTACCAAAATATATACATCATATCTATACGGTTGCCGATGTTTGTTATCGGCTAGAATGTTATATGCCTCACCATGCAATGTAGATATAATCATGTCATTTGGAGCGGCAAGATGACCATCTCTAGTAGTTCTCAGCCTTCTCTGTTTGCTTCAACATATATAGCATCTGCAGTGGTTTCTAATGGGAGTCCTACTTTAAATGGCAATTAGAGAGGATATAAATTGCAACAACAAAATTCCGAGATTCTCTGGGTTCAAAGGACACATTAAAGAAAAGAATACCCTTTATCATAACTGCAGTACTCGGCTTCAACAGTTGAGTTTGATACACACTATAATACAGAGTCAAAGTTGGCTGTCAATTTCAAAAATGTTCAAAACAATAAATCCACCAACACTAAGAGGAAATAAACTAATGAAGTAAATAAACCATCATCCTTTCCAACAATATTAATTATATATAAATTTACTCAAGTAGCAGATGACATTAGGTTCGTATTACAAGTGTTTCAATGAAGAAAGAGAACACAAAAGACGGTCATTTTCCCCGTCAAGTCATCGCCAATGACTTTGCACATTCAAGCTGTTACCTGCTCAGTTTGCACCATCACTTTTTGCCGCTATACCATCTGAACCCACAGCTTCAGTAACTGTTTCGTCTGCCGATTCCCCAACAGCATCCACAGGAGCAATTTCACCAGAGCTCCCTTCTTGACCAGCTTGCCCTTCTTCATTCACAAAAGTAGCCTCAATAACATTTCCATTGGCCTCAGCAGATTCTGCCTCAGTTTGCTTGGTCTCTGCAGACTCTGTGTCACTGTCCTTATTTCCAAACAACTTGGACGGAAGCAAAGAAGAAATAGCAGCTCTAGCACTTTTTTTGGCTGCTTCTGCTGCTTCAGCCTCCTTAGCCTTAGCTTCAGCCTTCTGCCTTTCCTTCTCCTCCATAAGCTTTCCCAAATCCTCCTCCCTTCCTTCCTTCCTCAACTCTGCTTTCACAAACTCCTGCAACTCCTCATTAAACTCAACCCCGTCATCATCCAACATTGTATCAACCACATTGAGCACCTCATCCAACTTTCCAACCTCACTCAATGCCTTCATTATAAACTCATAGCTCACAACATCCATCTTCAGTTTCTTCACCATCAGATCAAAAAATGACTTCGCATCATCAACCTTCTCCACCTTAACCAACCCATCAACCAACCTATTATAAACCGCCAAGTTTGGCCTCAGCCCTGAATCAACCATCTTCCTAAAATACCCAGCTGCATCATCAGCCCTATCCTCCTTAAAACAAGTATCCATCAACAACCCATATGTAAACTCATCCGGATTCACCCCCTTCTCCCCCATCTCCCTACACATCTCCTCAGCCTCGCCTAACATTCCATTATTACACAACTGTTCAATCAAATTATTGAACGACAAAGTATCCGGATTACACCTATACTCACCCATCTTCCTAAAAACCTCAATGGCATCCTTAAACCTCCCTTGTGCGCAATACCCATCAACCATCACATTAAAACTTCCCAAATTCACTGCCAACCGCCTCGGCAAGCTATGCTCCTGAATCATCCTATCAAACAACCTCAAGGCCTCATCGAACTTCCCATTCTTGCTCAAAGCATCCAACACCGAATTATACGCAATAGCACTCATTTTCACCCTCGAACCCGCCCCGACCGCCTCCTCATAACACTCCATGGCCTCCTTCTCCATTCCCCTCATGAAATACCCCTTCATCAACCCACCATACACCACCCCATCCTCCACAAACCCTCCCACTTTCTCCTTCAATTCCTCAAAAAGCCCAAAAACCCCATCTGAATCCCCACTCCTCACACACCCATTCATCAAATAATGATACATAATGGGGTCTGCGGCAAACCCTTTGACCCCAAAAGCCTCCTCTTTCAGTTCCATGGCTTTGGAAAGCTTTCCATTATCCACCAATCCTTTGATGAGAATCCGGTAGGTCGTCGGAGAGGGGTTGATGGGTGCGTCGTTGATGAACTGGCGGTAGTGTTCTAAGGCGGTGTCGGGTTTTCGACAATCGAGATAGGTCTGGAAAATGAGATTGTAGGTGATGATATTGGGGGCAATACCAGCCTGGGTGATGAAGCGGTGGAGGGAGAGGAGGTCGGCGTACTTGGACTGGCGAATGAGGGCGTTGAGGACGGAGTTGACGGTGAAGATGGTGGGGCGACAATTGGAGTAGACGGAGTGCCTCGTGAAGAGCGAAGCCTCGTCGAGGTCGTTCTCACGGATCAACTTGAGAATGCGGTTGTGGAGATTGAGTCGGTTGCCGGAGAGGGCCGAGACGGGCTCGGGGAGTTTTGGGGAGTTTGGGTTTTGTGGGATTTGAGAGTTTTGGGGTTTTGGGGATTGTTGTTGTTGTTTTTGTTGGGTGCGGTTGAGGGAGGAGAGAGGCGGTTCGATGCGCAGGCGGCGCTTGCGGCGGCGGCGTTCTGCGGCGGCTTCTTCTGGGGAGGAGAATGAGAGGGAGCGGCGGAGGGAGATGAAGGAGGCGGTTACTGGTGGTGGGTGGTGGTGCGGCTTGGCTAAGGTTTTGAGGTGGGTGAGGAAGGTGGGTTTGGAGAGCGCCATTTTCTGTGTGTGAGTTTAGAGAGAGCAATAGAGAGATGAGGGTTTTGGGAGGAAGAGGGTTTACGGTAGAAAGAGAGAGAGAGAGAGGTTTTCAGGTTAATAATCTGGTGTAAATCAGGTCACCCTTTACCACGATGTGTCAGTCCGTTATTGGCTTCTACATTGCATAAGTATATCAAAAAATTGAGAAATGCTAGATGAGTAAGGTTTTTTTTTTTTTTTTTTCCTCATATTTCCTTATAATCAATTATTAAATTTATAAAGTTTACTATAGACTTACATTGAATTTATATAAGTATATAAATTTAATAGTTAATTGTAAAAAAACATGGGTTAAATATGAAAAACTTATTGACTCTTAACATTTTTCGTCTCTAAAACCTGCTTGCTTGATAGATGACGAGACAGCACAAAATTTTTGGGATAAATAATAAAAATTATTTTTTCAACTATTTTTTTTATAGTAAATGAGTAAATCTATCATTTAATTTTTATAGGACTTACATGAGTCTATAAATTAATAGTAAATTTATTAGATTTAAAAATAATAATAATAATTGAAAGAATGATGTGTAGCATCTCTAGATTTTATTTGACTCTCTTAAAATAAAATAAAAATAATTTTGGTTATCTATTTCAAATAGAAGTGGAGTTTTAGTTAACTACGGCATATATTTTCCCCAAGAAATGAGCAGGTGCATGCCATACGAATAACTGAAGCCCAATGGAAAGCTACACCTAATCCTCAGCCCAGGTCAGACTGGGCTCTCTTATCGTAGTCTAATTTATGGGCGACAGAAAATGAATAAAACTTGCAAGTAGTTTGGGTTCAATGGGACCTTGTAAAAAGCGCTGGACTGGACTTTTTGGGCCTCTAGGCCCATTATCTGCCTAGAGAAGCCGGAGCAG
Source organism: Carpinus viminea (assembly GCA_013348765.1). Lineage (NCBI taxonomy): Eukaryota > Viridiplantae > Streptophyta > Magnoliopsida > Fagales > Betulaceae > Carpinus > Carpinus viminea. The sequence goes on from CP054673.1 coordinate 1,796,457, forward strand.
ATTGATGGCAATGGCCTCCATGCGCGCGAATGCATTACGTCTCTTTATTAGACCATTCATACATGCATTTGCTATGGAACCAAAACATCTAACCACATGGTCCACATATATGAATTGGTTAAGACCAATAAAGCCCGACAAAAAAATAAAAATAAATAAATAAAACGCACATAAACATAGTCATTCTGACATATCTCACGTTTATATAAATTATAAGGTTAAGTACATTTTTAATACCTTGAATTGCACTTTTTTATTTTTTTCCCTCTTAAGTTTTTTAAACAATCAAATATAATACTTTACTTATGAAAAAAAATACAAAATCAATACATCATTAGTTTCTGTCAGTTCCAATTAACAAAATCCCATGTTATTGTCACATAAATGAACTATAAAGCCGATATTTGCCTTTGGTTCCACGTTGACACTTATAACTAGCCACATCATCTAACTGGATTCCTCCTTCTTTAAACCCGAGCTTGATTCGGGTTTAGATGATGTGGCTAGGGTTTAGAAGGAATTCAGTTAGATGATGTGGCCAGTTGCAAGTGTCAACGTGGAACCAAAGACAGATGTCGGCCTTATAGCTCGTTTACGTGGCGATAGCGTGGAATTTTGTTAATTGGGGCTGGCGGAAACTAATTATGTATTGATTTTGCATTTTTTTTTCATAGGTGAGGTACCATATATTGACTGTTTTAAATATTTAGAGGGGAAACAATTAAGAAAGTACCATTCATGATACTAAAAAAGTTCTTAACCCTAAATTATAGGAAAATATAACATTTAAAAAAAAAATTAATATCCTCAGAAAGTGACGCAATGTACATATCAATGGTTTTCAAACTTTAAAATAGGAGGGGAGCTGGTTGTTAATCACTAATTGAGGCAAGTAATTGAAAGATGATTGTGTGATATGTAAGTAAGAACAATGGGAAGTCAACTTCTTCCCTCATATCTAATTATTCACTTATTATATATGATTTATTTTTCTCAAATTCCATGGGATATTTTTTGGTCACGTGTACTCAACCCTATATTGTATATCGATCACATCCCTAATCAGGGAAATTCAAACTTGTCCTTAATTATTACATGAGACAATAAGAATTAATTAAATTATGCAAGTGGGAAAGGTAGAGTAGGAGGTTATCACATATTTTTCTTAACTCAAAAGTCAATAAATTAAGCATTAAGCATTGCGTTTGAAAATTGCGGCATGCACGTACAATATGGTTACCTAATAGATTGACTTGGTTATAAAATTGAAATACTTCTGTTGTTATTATTGTCACATTACAATGATGATGACACGATATCAATTATCTTTTGTTATCGATCAATTAAATATATTATCTCTTTTCAAAAAAAAAAAAATTCAAATATATTATCTAAGACTTATTTGGGTAAGTCTTTCATCAAATCACTCTTTAATTGGTTAATCTTTATTTTATTATTTCAAATGGTTTCAAAAGAATATCGTGAAAGATCGATGATGACAGATTTGAATCTTTCAACCAGCCATGAAGTTACTTACTTATAAAATAAACATAATCTATGCTATTTTTCTAATAATTTTTCCCATGGACATAAGCAGGAGATTGATTAAATCATAGCAACTCATAATCTTATAAGATTAATCTTATAATCTTAGTAGGACAGCCCACCATGTTTTTAGCAGACGTAATCGTTAGTTTTCCATATTTTATGCCTTCTGTCACGCGTTGACTAAAGAAAGAGAAAAGGACAAAAGGGTCCAATTGAACAGTAAATAGTTTGGCGGGTTTTTCGTTTATCAAATAGTGATACAGATTGATTCAAAAAAAATAGTGATACAGAGAAAGAAGAAGATGACACGTGCGGCGATCGGTACCCACTAGAGTGGGGACATGGGAGCTAGCGATCTCCACAGGGGGAACCAAATCTTATGCCGTTTAAAATATCTCGTAAATATCTTGTTGTACTAGGCTTTACTTAAAACTTTACTAGCTGTCTTACATAAGCTCTTGAAAGTTTTCTTGTTGGAGATTTTTTTTTTTTAATTTAATTTATAAATATGATACGTATATCTTAAACATGTAGAATACATATATTTTTAAATACCAGAAATAAAGTTAAAATAAATTTTATTAAAAGTTTATGTGCATCTCACATGTTATTAAAAAAAATAGACATATGTCATATTTATAGATTAGGTTGAATGAAATTTCTTGAATCCAATTTAGATGAAACTTTGTTCAAAAATTATTATTATTATTATCATTATTAGATATTGCTATTTTCTTAATCAGTAAATTACACTTCCCTCGAAAATGGTTATGTAATTTGCCATTTGTAACCATCATTTTTTACCTATTTGAGTCATGATCTTAATCCTTAAGAGTTTAACCAAATTAATATATAATAATTTTTAGAGCTTTTGAATTAGAGATATGGTAGCCCCACCCAATTTTTGTGAACATATGTTTTAATTTTTGTCTATTTTTTGTAATTTCAATTTTAAATCTAACACAATTATTATATAACTTTGTGCCACAGGAGTAAAAATTAGGTTTTCGATGGAACTCGATTGAACCCCTATCGTATCTCTTTGAATGGTTAGACCTTTAACAATTAGTATTAGAGCAACTACCATGTCACGATTTCAAGTAATAGACGTGGACACTTAGAGGTTTGATTAAAATATTTCATTAAATTATTGAATATTAATAAGTAAGTGGACTAGCTAAAAGAGAAAATGTTATCATCAAGTCTTATGTCATTGAATAATAACTACAGTTGAATTAGTGTCACTAGAGTAAGCGGTCATGGACGATGAGTTCGGAAGCATAATGAAATGTTACCATTCTAAAAGTAAGTGTTTGATGAAATCAATATTTAACTGTCCTAAAACTTTTAGGTAAATTAGTAGACCCTCAACATTTTGCCCATTTTCCAGGGAACCCCATCTACAAATTCCTGAAGGGGGGAGTCATGCTTAATTACATGAGTTACAACCCTTATAATCATATATCACCTCTCAATTGATGAACAGATCGAACCACAATCCAATAAATTTGCAAACACAAACATCATGTCACGTGAAACATGTATACTCCACATATATGCAACACGACAAAAATATCACGAAATCAATCATCTCTCAATTGATGAACAGATCGAACCACAATGCAATAAATTTGCAAACACAAACATCATGTCACGTGAAACATGTATGCTCCACATGCAACACGACAAAAATGTCACGAAATCAATAATAGATTATTGATTATGGATGTCAATTTTTGGATCGATTACAGTAAGCGAGGACCCCCTAGAATCCCTTTTTTGTTGTAAATATCAAGATGAACATGAGATGGGACGGTTCGCTTTGTATATTTTTTTTTTAATATGTTCATACAAGAAAAGGGAAGAGAGGATGTATGCTCCACATGCAAAAATTAACATCATGTCACGTGAAAAATGTATGCTCCACTTGCAACACGACAAAAATATCACGAAATCAATAATAGATTATTGATTATGGATGTCAATTTTTGGATCGATTACCATAAGCGAGGACCCCCTAGAATCCCTTTTTTGTTGTAAATATCAAGATGAATATGAGATGGGACGGTTTGCTTTGTATTTTTTTTTTAACATATCCACACAAGGGAAAGGGAGAGAGGGGATTCAAACTTGTGACTTCCACTTCATAAAGTGTGGTTCACAGCTGATTGATCTAATCCTTGAGGACGACGGTTCCCTTTATAATTTTTAAGGGGGTTTGCTAGGGGTTCTCCCTGTAGTATTCTCCTGGCGTTCTTCCAGTCTTACATAGAACATAATTTAAGAAAAAATAAAATTGTAGTACCATTTTTTTCCTAATAAATTAATTTTTATGAGCTAATAGTTATGTTCTAATGCTTTAAAACTTTTTTTTAATTCAAAACTAAAACCTAACGGTAGAAGGTTAACCCTTTAGGGATGATATCACACAAAATGGATTTGATCATCGTAAATTTGATGCTAATGACTCACAAATTTGGTACTAATGCCTCAAATTTGGTGCTAATGTATAAAAAAACCGGTGGTGGAGGATACTACAATTTTATTTTTTCTTAAATAATGTTTTACGTAAGACTGGGAGAACGCCATGAGAACTTACGGGAAGAACCCCTAGCATTTTCCATTTTTAAGGCATGGAAAGAACAGACTCTGACTCATCAGCCCCCATTGATCGGTTATAGAGATCTATCAGCAGCTGCCCATTTAGGCACCAGATGAGAGCCATCTGAGAGGGATGATGAAATATATATATATCCCTTATCATGGATGGGCTCTATCTACCAGATTTGGCTTGTTTAAAAGCCATTAAAGTTATGAGAGAATCCCCCTCCAAAATAAGATTTCTAGCATCCAAAGAGATAGCCATCTTTGAAGCTAATAAATGCAGCAGTAGCTTCACCCACTCAGTAGATGACAGCTTCAAGGGGCCAGCTGCCATAATATGACGTGAATTGTTACAAATAATTGCCGAGCCTACAGAAGAGTGTATTTTTTTGTTTCCTAAATTCAGAAAAAAAAGTGATTGGGTGTCTGTTGCTAATCTCTTACAGAGCCGCACAAGAAAGAGAAAAAATTGGGAGATAAGTTCGAACTAATGACATCATTTCATGAGATGTGGTCTTCAGTCAATTAATCTAGCCCTTAGAGATAGCATCATGAGTTAAATACCCAAAGTTGACAGTCGTAAATAAGGAAGAGAAGAAGTCTCCATATAGGGTTTGAGAATGTGTTTTTGTTTTTCACTTCTAACTCTTGAAGAAGAAAAAGGGGAAGAATTATTGAAAATGGTTTCAAATAAGGCGGCTCATTTTGCAATATGGTATATCTTCATATTTTCAATGCAGTCCAATTATTGAAGGAATGAAGTTAATCAAAAGGGAAGAAGGGGTTAGAAATCAGATCTTTTTCTACTCATAACTATTGAAGAAGAAAAATTGGCAGGATGATTGAGAACGTTTTCAAACAAAGCTGCCCATTTTGCAATATGGTAGATCTCAGTATCTTCAATCGCCCAAGTATCGAAGGAATGGGGTTATTTAAAAGGGAAAAAAGGGTTAGAAAGGAGATCTTTTTCCACTCTTTTAACTCTTGGAGAAGAAAAAAACAGGAGAATTGTTTAAAAAAAAGCTGCCCGTTTTGCAATTCCTTCAATGCAGTCCAATTATGGAACGAATGGGGCTAATTAAAAGGGGAAAAGGGTAAAAAAGGAGATTTTTTCTTTAACTTAACTCTTGAAGAAGAAAAAAAGGGGAGATTGATTAAAAATGCTTTCAAACAAAGCTGTCCATTTTGCAGTATAGTAGATCTTAATATCTTCAATAAGAGAATAAATAGTTAGATTATTACTTGTCCTAAAAATTTGGTCCAAACTCTTTTTTAATAGGTGATAGTCAACACACAAAATATTTAATTAAAATAGAAAATAAACGGGTTAGAAAGGAGGGATTTTTCCACTCTTACCTCTTGAAGAAGAAAAAAAGAAAATGTTTTCAAACAAAGCGGTTCATTTTACAATATGGTAGATCCCAATATCTTCAATGCTACCAATTATGGAAGGAAGGAATAGAGTTGATGTCGATATGTACGGGCCCACGGGGCTGTGGCCCATTCGGAGAAGGGATGAGGAGTATTAATAGCGAAGATGGTTTAAAGCTAGCTAGAACAGTAGAAGGGGTCCCAAATCCTAATCAATGTACTTGGTGATGATTTTTTTTTTTTGTTGGACAAATTAATGGATAATTTGAGAAGAGGGTACAGATAGAGTGGGGTGACGGGTCAGCTGAATAATTGAAGGAAAGGTTCCAAGCATAGAGGGAAGCTCTCATTGTCTTTCTTTTATAGTAAAAAGCGCTCCCTCTACCTTTCTCTCTAATATAAGTATATTTATGCATATACAAAATGTGGTCCATGTTATGATGTTATCAGCAGAAGCCAGAAAGTGAGCCAATATTATAGAGGGAAGCTGAGAAAGCCACCGTCTTTGGCAATTGCAAATTGCAATATATATATATAAGTTAAAGAAAAGAGTTTGGGCAGTCAAAGGTATCAAACCAAATCTCAGCCAATCCCATTTCCATGCTCGCAGGAAATCTCTCTCTCATACAGTCATACGCATGCACATAGTAGGCGGTATAGATATTTTTTGAGGTTTGCTCTATTCTGTTTCTTGGATTATTTTCTGTTTATGAGGCATTTATGTGGTTAATGGAATTGGGTTGGGTTCTCGTTTTGGGTTTTGTTCAATCTTTTTCCGGGTTTTGTCCAATTATTCATTTGGTTTCTGAGACAGGGAAGACAAAGAAGGAAACTTTTGAACCCTCTGTTTGATATGGGTCTCGGTATTGGAAAATCTCTCAAGATTTTGAATATTGTAATTTCGTTCTGGGCGGATAGACTTCTGGGTTTCAAGATCGTTTCAGAAGTCAAACTTATTGAAAGTCTCTCTCCTTCATTCTTTCTTTGTTGATGCATGAGTGAGCTATTTTCTTCATGGGCTCCTGAATGTTAATTCTAAATATATAATCCTAAGAAAATTCTTATTATAGTTTAATCAATTCAGCATTTCTTTTTTAATGGTTACAAATGATTCCCTGTGTTTACCACCTGCCCCTGTAAATTCATTATTCAAACAGGTTTCTTCTTCAAGCATGAACTGTAGTGAATCTTAAAGTCCATAAAATTTATGTTCTAAGCTACAAATTATTTACATTTGTTCATACATACTATATGTATATGTATATGTATATTTATATTTATATTATTTATATATGTATGTGTGTAGAAGGTGCAACAACCATGTCAACCACCAGTTGCATTTGGTATTAAAACGACAAATAGAAAGATGTGGTGGAATTTTCAGAAACTCTAAGAAACACAAGGTTTTCCTAGAGTATTTAAACCTTAAAACCAGGAAAACACTTGTAAGCAGATGTGACCTCCCCTGATAGACGCCAAATTTCCACCACATAAACACTTGTATTTATGCGTTTTAATATCAGAAACAACTGGTGGTGACATGGTTTTTGCTAAGTCCCACGTGGATGTGGCTCTGCTCGAGAGCTTTGTTTTTTTTTTTTTTTTTACATGTTCATACAAGGAAAGGGAAGTGAGTATTTAAATTAATGACCTTTCGCTTCAGAAAACTAGGCACATAGACGATTGAGCTTCCCCAAGGGCATATGTTAGTAGCTTTTGGGTTTCTCCACTTCATGAGGCCATAAACTATGTCCCTTCTTTGTTGACCAGTCCTTTGATTTCCATAATTCTTCTTTCTTTTCCATTTGATATCATTAAACAATTTGTGTTTGTTCTCACCTAATACAGTTGAAAAAGAATAAGGAAAAACTGCAAGTGTCTATAGAAAAAGAGATCACCTATCTTAGAGTTATGTATCGTTGATGCATATGTTTTCAGAGCCGTTCTGTCTCTTTTTCTGCACTGGATTCAAGCGATGTGGACTGGAGAAATCTATTAGATTCAAACTGGATATTTCAGAAGCAAGATTAATCATTTGTGTGATGTATACTGTAGAATTTACAGTGTCAAGTGCGATATGATGCGGTGAAGATAGCTTATATTGGGAATGAATTTCTCCTTGCATGATTGGCTTGTTTATCAGAGAGGCCATAGAAGGAAAACATTTTATCTATGGTGCTTGAAGCTCATACATTTTTCTTGGTCAAAACCAGATGGGTCTACCTTATTTCTGATGGTTTCGATTTCAGTTGTTAGTCTGTGCCGTCATGGTAATTGCAGTGGAAACCCTGGCCCATTATGATTTGGTCATAGAAGGCCCTGAATTATATTAGCTAACACTTCTCAGCACAGATGTCAGCAAAATACTTAATAGAATTTCAATTCACTTGTATGTGGCGGTTTATGATAGGCTAGTTCTTATTTCTGCTGGATGTTGGCAGGTGGGGCTTTTCTTAGTGGTATGTATCATCGGCAAGAGTCTGCGGATTTTCAAGATATCTGAAAGTGAACTATAATTGTGTGTTTAATGGGCTGCTATTGCTCTAAGAAAGCTAAAAGACCAGGGTATGAGGATCCTACCATTCTTGCTGCTGAAACACCTTGTGAGTATGCATCTTGACCCTGGTAGACTCTTGCAACTTGCCGTTTGCATATGCTTAACTTCAGTTATGAATCATCCTAGTCATTTTTTCCAACAATGTTGCTCATGAACCTGTATATAGTCTCATCACTTTTTCTGGGCTTCCATTCTTATGTGTTTCAAAACTGATATAAGACATTAAGCTCTGGGCATCTAATATTGTGTGGTTCGGTTGGTAGAGAATTGGGCTTTTAACTTATTCATAGCAGGTTCAGGTCCTCTAATGAGTTACAGATCTGCATAGAACTGCATGAACCACTGAATGATTCAAGTTTTGGCATACGGCATGTGCTGGAAATCTTGTGTAATGAAAATTGATTTGATAGTTGATAAAATTGAAGGGAATACGCTATAGTTTTGCTGAAAGACTTAGAGAATGTCATAGGTTGGGCAATTGAAATTTTCAAACCAGGTCAAATATAATTATAGCAATATTAAAAATCAAGAGGCACTACAAGGTGCAAAAAGGAGCATTCAAATCATCTATGGCATGATTAAGTTAGAATGAGAATAGTGTTCCTAGTCTAGTTTTAGCCAGATGAAGTTCCAGTTTCAATCCATCAAACATGCTGCTAAAGATATAAGCCTCACCTGCTAACTCCTTACTGTCATGATTTAGATATGACCCCAAGATTTTATAGGTTGATTTCTGGCTTCCTATCCATCAATGCAGTTACTGTCAGTGAAGTAGACGCCTTATATGAGCTTTTTAAGAAATTGAGCAGTTCGATAATTGATGATGGGCTCATTCACAAGGTGAGTTTGTTAGGCTTTTTGAAATTCAATTGAGCTTCATTATTGGCCACTTTTAGGAATCCAATTTATGTTAGGTATATAATGTTATAACTCCATCAAAGTTTGTATCTAGTTACTCTGATGGTTTTGGTTGTTTAGTTTCTAAAAAATATTAAGTTATAGGCTTTCTTGTCAGCAGGAAGAATTCCAGTTTGCACTCTTCAGGAATAAAAATATGAGAAATCTATTTGCAGACAGGGTACGTAATACTCACTCCTCGTCTCTAGTTTTGTGATTCTTTGATTTCATCCGTGCTGGGGATTCAAGCTATTACAAATACAGAACAAATAATATCCATGTAGCAATTGCTGAGATTCTAAATTGCTAATGGTGCTTTAAAATTCTAAGCTTCTTCACTTTTTCTTTTTTGCATATATGAAGATCAACTTTTTTTTTGGACAAATTAGAATGTGAAATTTTACTCTTTTTCTTATCTTTCTAAATAAATCAGCTTGGTATTTTCTTGTAGATTTTTGATGTATTTGATTTGAAGCGCAATGGGGTTATTGAGTTTGGAGAATTTGTTCGATCATTGGGTGTCTTTCATCCGAATGCGCCTATAGAAGAAAAAATCACATGTAGGTCTGTTTTTCCTTTATTTAGATTCATGTTTCAATTTCAAATTTCTGCTGCAAGTTAAACTGGAATATATATACCTAAATCTTTTTTCACATGAATATTCTCCAGTGATTCTACTAATCACATTATCCTCTACCAAAATGGTGGAATCTTTTTGCAGTTGCTTTTAAACTGTATGACCTGAGGCAAACAGGATATATTGAGCGAGAGGAGGTGAGTATTGCAAATTACTTTACTTCCATCACATGTAGACCCTGCAGATTCCACTTTCTATTAATTAAACTCATTCTTACATATTAGTGAAATTTCTTTTACAATGCGACTGCTATAATCCAAACCTACTTAGAAATGACTTATATTGCAAACCCCAACATTTAGCTTTAATCTCTGGCCAGTGTTACAGTGATTCTTACCTGTTGAATATCATTGATCAACGAATGTGGTAGTGAAAATTTCAAGGTTGATGGCGGTAAAGATGTGTTTCTGAATCTGCCTTAAGCAACCTAAGCTTACAATATTTTGACAGTTGAAGGAGATGGTATTGGCGCTTTTGCATGAATCAGATTTGATACTTTCTGATGATGTCGTTGAAACAATTGTGGATAAGGTGCAGATTACTACCTTTTCCCTACACTTTTTCATGCTCGTCCTGAATAAATACTCTAAAAGTTCTTGTCTATTGTCATAGACATTTGGTGAAGCGGATGCAAAAGGTGATGGAAAAATTGATCAAGAAGAATGGAAGGACTTTGTCTTGAAGAATCCATCTCTGATAAAAAACATGACCCTGCCATATTTAAAGTAAGTTCTGCATAGTGTTTCTCAATTTTTCAATCACTCAAGAACTTGGGATTTTCTTGTTTTGACAAACAAAGTCCTTCAGCTCGCTGCTGCCACTTGGTGGATATTTCGAGTTTTATATTAGTGGCTATGTATACAACTAGTTACCTGAGCTAACTCCCTGACATCTCATTTTTTTCCCTATTTTCCAGGGATATAACAATAGCATTTCCAAGCTTTGTGGTAAATTCTGAAGTTGAAGATTCAGAAATATAAGACCTAGAACTCCATAAAAAAGGTATCAAAGATGCCATGTCCCATGATAGTGAAATATTTTGGATTAACTTTTCTACGATGGAACACGGACTTTGGAATGTTATTGTCTTTAACCGTGGTTCAGGAAGAAGAAGAAGAGTTTGCAATCCCCTGAAGGACAGCCAACAACTAAGACTCCCTCCACAAGCTGCACTTTACCTTTGCCATCTTCAAATCCTTAACATGGGGGGGTAGGGTTGGTACTGGCATATTGTGCATAGGTTTCATGTATGTTGATGGTTCGGTTCCTACGTTTCATAATTTTATGTAAATTCAGTAAAGGAGTGTGTACTAGCTACTAATGCTTGTTATTGTTTTGATGAAAGTGTAGTTTTGTCCAGGCACTCATATGCTGCTGTCTGCATTATAAAACTCATCTTCTAATCCTTGGCTCCACCCAAATCATTGGAGATTCTCCAAACGAATAACTGGTAGAGATGGCCTCTGGTGAAAAAATAACTTCAATTCTCTCCCAATCATCCCATTTCTACTGTTAGATTTTTAACCAGAGGCAAATCTTTCCATTTTTCAAGAATTAGACCCAACTTTTATGAAGAAGAGTCCTATATTTTCAAAACTAACAAGTAAATTCAAATTCAACTGATAAAAGTATCAAAAATAACTAATTATAAGTGAATTAGAGGTATACTTAGGCACTCACATAAGTCGAATAACATTTGAGATAACAGACACTGAAACATAATGAGAAAAAGAAAGAAAAGTAAGAATAGTTTTACTTATTTTTATTCTTTACTTGAACCATCATCTCTCCCATGAAATTTAAAATACAATATTTTCATGATAATTTAAAATAAATGTACAGGTAAGGCCAGCAAGGCATTGGCATTACTTATCTTGTAGTTGTCTACTAATTAGTCAGCTAAATGATAGCATTGATTGATGCTAATTGTACTATAAGTTTTTTAATAAAATTTTTAAAAAAATCGTAATAATTATATTTAGGGGGAATGCATTTAATCCCATGAATTGATACCTTATTCAAATGCATGGGCAGTGGGCTACACTTGTTCCACCGCTACCATAGGTCTTTTGTAATAAATCTATGACCCCTACTTCTTTTTTGAGCAGTTGTTTTTGTCTTTCAATTTTTCATATATTCGGATCTCTGACTCAACAAAATTCAATTTAGCTAGGCCCTAGACTAACCATCTTAAAAGAAGGTCTTGCAACTATTGTATAAAGTTCTCTCGATATATACCTCTCCTCAAAAGCTGGTTAAGAGTTATATGGAAGCCTCTCGATAGTATTCTTGAAAGAAATTTTCATTATAGACCACAACCATTATCTTCGCCGGTTGCATTTTCACTTGACTTTCACTTTTAAGGTCTCCTTCCAGAGCAGTGAGGTTCTAGTTGTTGATCTAAATTATTATTATTTAATAATAAAAAATTGTTGTTATAATTTTTGTTGCCCGTAGTTCATTGTTCTGTAATAAATAAATAAATAAATAATTCCACGCAAACAAGCACAACAAAATTTCTAAATTTAGAAAGAAAAAAAATCTAAAATCTAACAGATAAATATAAAAATAGTCAATCCGATAGTTTCCTTCTTATTCAACACATTTCAGGTCTCGTCTGCTCTGTTATAAACGCCAACAAAAAATAGATCTCTCTCTCTCTCTCTCTCTGAAACTCCAGTTCCTAAGAATCCGATTCCGTTTCGTTTCTCTCAGGAATCCAAAATCCAATAAAATAGCTCTTTCTTCGCTTTCATGGACGATCCTTTTCAGCTCTTTCTAAGGTTTTGATTCCAAACTAATTTATCCTACTTAAAATTAAAGAAAAAAGTATCAAAGAGTTCATCTTTATTTTAATATTGCTTGGTTCTTTTCTTTCCTGGGTTTTACGGAGAAAAGTTTTGGTTCGTTGCAGATTCATATTTTGTGATCCGATCCAGTGGATAATTTCCGAGAGCTTTGTTAGAGAAGTGATTCGTGGAGTTTCTTAGCAGGTTAGAATCCTTGAAAATGTATATGTAATTAATATTTGTTTCCCGCATGGTTATCGCGTTCTTATTTGAGACGGGTTTTTAGATTTTGTGTTGAATAATTAATTCACTGTGGAGGAAAATTATAGAGTGAGAGTGAGGATTCGAGGGCAGAATTGCTCTCATATCTTCAATCAGCGGTGTCCCAAAAGTCTAAATTGGTAAAAATGATGAATTTAATTATTCAATTAATATTCTAACAGAATTACTAGAACTTTGTTTTTTTGTAGCTGAGAAAACTGAGGATTTTATTATTATTATTATTTTTAATTTCGTGCTGATTCCACCTTGTTGCCTTGAGCTCGCAACACTTATATTTTGCTATTTTTGCTGTACAATCGTCATCAGAAGTTCATGCTGAACTAAGCTATCAGTCTCAATTAAGTAGACTTTCTTTTCTTTTCTTTTTTCTCTCTGTGACTGGATTTAATGAAGAATCTTAGCCTCATTCAGTGATGAATCTAAGATGTAGGAATAAGTTTATATTCCCTCATAGTTTTTCTCAGTAATTAAACATTTTTGTTATTGATTCACGGTTTGTGATATAGGCGGCCATAATCACTTTTAAGTATTTTGTCCTTTTTGTGTTCTGATCAATGTGTGTGTGTATCTGATGCACTACATTTTCTTAATAATGAAACAGAAGTGGACCATAATTGGATAACTGCTTTTGTGATCTATTATTCATTAGGTTCCTGTTCTGTTTCAGTTTGTTCAACACTTGTTAGTGCATTGGTAATGCAATCAGTTGACGAGGACCACAAGAAGAAAAAGAAGAATCTGAAGCGATCAAGATCGACTAATTGCGATATGCCTGTGACTGACTCAAACGTTGCACCTACTCTTGATAACTGTACTTTTTTCCCGGTTGAAGAGATTGTGCAACACCCGTTGCCTGGTTATGTTGCGCCTACTTCAATCAGTTTCAGTCCCGATGATAGTATAATAACTTATTTGTTTAGTCCAGATCAGACTTTGAACAGAAAGGTCTTTTCATTTGATCTCAAGACTGGCAAACAAGAATTGTTCTTTAGTCCCCCAGATGGTGGGCTAGACGAGAGTAATATATCACCTGAAGAGAAGTTGAGGAGGGAAAGACTGAGGGAGCGTGGGTTGGGAGTGACACGGTATGAATGGGTGAAGATGGGCTCAAAAAAGAAATCAATTATGGTGCCTTTGCCAGCTGGGGTTTGTTCCTTTATCCTTTAGATTAGTGGTATTATATTATGTCGTTATTGAATTATATAGCAAGTGATATTCTTCCATTTTTTGAATCACTGCACAGCACCTTTTTTGATATTTTTTATTAGGCCAATGATATTATGTATTATGTCCTCAATGGTTTTTTGATACCATTAATATCACAAATCTAAGAGGAGAAGTCCTTTGATTCATTTCTCTTGTTTGGATTTTGGGTTATAGCAACAAATGTAGAAATGGACTATTATTAATAAGTTGCAAATTAGAAGTGAGTTAAGAAAATGTATGTCAGTGCATTTTTTTTTAATTCCTATGGATGTCGATTCTGCCACCAACACCACCATTGCTGACACCATTTATCCAACCATTCATCTCCTCTATGATGGCTTCCTTTAATACCATTACTGTCACCACCTCCACTTTTGGAATTATCGATACCATCTTCACATGCCATGTTTTCAACTATTCACTGATTTTAAAACCATCACCAATATCCTGTCTCACTGTCATCGCCACCTCTAACTTGTTTAGTAGTTCCTCTGATATAGCTTTCTTCAGCTTTATGACCGCAGCACCGTTTACACCTCCACTTATTCCACAGATCTTAATGTACTGATCAGTATTTAACTATTATGGATTTTAGCTCCACCAAGTTTCACTAATACAGTTCTCCATCAGAATTTTTTTACCAAATTTGTTGTATGCTTATTACCTATTTTGCATCTTTTTTGATTCTAGAGACTGGAGGATGGTTGTATTAGGTGGACGCCTAATGTAAATTTTTTTTTAGCCAATCGTATGTCCACAGATGGTTGAAAACTTCTGAAGCTAATCCTGGCAATGACCCGAAGGGAAAAAATAAGTCTAGCATGAAATATTTGGAGTGGCTGTGATATGCATGTTATTACTGTTATTTGACAGAGTTGGAACATGCTCATCTCACACCACATTTCATCAGTTAGTTGAATCTGTGAACATGTTCTGTTTATTATGAACTGAATTTCTCTCCAACTATAAGTGATTTGTGTCCTTTCAATGCAATCAATGCTTATCGACCTTATACCTTCAGAGATCAATTCTGTTATTACCATGTTTGATGTTGTATCTATGTATTGGGCTGCTCTATTGATGTTCTATGAACTTGAAATAATCGGGTTTCTACTGATGATTCAGTCTCTTTATGGACAGATTTATTTCCAGGAGTTTTCTTGTTCAAAACCAGAGCTCAAGCTTCCAAGTGCATCGTGTTCACCTATTATTGATCCGCATCTATCCCCAGATGGCACAATGGTTGCATATGTAAGAGATTGGGAGTTGCATGTTCTAGATCTCATGCACAATGAATCAATACAGTTGACTTATGGTGCCAATGGAAACCCTTTGGTATGTAAAATGTAGGGTTGGATCTTTATGATATAATTGATACTGGAAGCTATTTAACGGTTCTGCTTTTTTTCCTGTATTGTATATGAAGTTTTACATCCATACTTCTTTATTTGCTTTACAACTGATCCATCATCCATCTATCTTTAGTCTCACTAATTAAATTTCTGAATTTTTGGGCTGATGGGCATTTTAAGGTTGGATAGTTGAAGCCTATTCTTGTGTATGCAATAAATTCTTGTGTGAATGCAAAAGGGTGGATAATGAAGTTTCCCTCTGATTTGTTGAAGATGCAATAAATTTCCAATCTCTTGGCATTCTATCATTTTTCTTCTTCTTAAATATGACACTTGATTCTTGTGTATTGCAGACTCATGGCCTTGCTGAATATATAGCTCAGGTGAGAATTTCATTTGATCTTCATTCCCACTTTATACATATGTAAAGTTAGGCAACGAATTGGTTTCCTTGTAAGTAATTCCTACTTTTTTTAACCCCAAGGGGTTGGCTCAATGGTTGGAAAGCCTAAGACTTTAAGTATGCTCCTCAAGGTCTTAGGTTCAAAACCCACTAAGTGCAAACTGCTTTTTGGAGTCATCTAACTGGGGGTTCGCCCCTTGAATTAACCGAGGTGCATTTGTGAGAAACTCTTTGCTGAGAGCCTATGCACCCCCAAGATTAGTCGAAGCAAAAGCTTTGATGCCCGGTGCCAAATCAAAAAAAAAAAAAAAAAGAGAGAAAGTATTTCCTGCTTTTAAGTGTTCAAGTGTAAAAATTACTTTGCTTTCAGAAGCAAAAAAGTGATTCAAAACACTGCCAAATTATTTATTATTTGTTTCTTTATTCATATTGTTAGCTTTTGTGTAGTTGTAAATATTTCTGATTGCAGGAGGAGATGGATCGGAAGAATGGGTACTGGTGGTCGTTAGACAGCAAATATATTGCATTCACACAAGTTGATTCTTCTGAGATACCTCTTTTCAGAATTATGCACCAAGGTAAAAGCTCAGTTGGTTCAGAGGCACAGGAAGACCACGCTTATCCTTTTGCCGGAGCATCAAATGTCAAAGTTTGCCTTGGGATAGTTCCTGCTGCTGGTGGTCCTATTACTTGGATGGATCTTTTCTGTGGAGGAACAGATCAGGCA
Source organism: Carpinus viminea (assembly GCA_013348765.1). Classification (NCBI taxonomy): domain Eukaryota; kingdom Viridiplantae; phylum Streptophyta; class Magnoliopsida; order Fagales; family Betulaceae; genus Carpinus; species Carpinus viminea. The sequence goes on from CP054673.1 coordinate 1,812,830, forward strand.
AACAGTGAGGAGGAATATTTGGCTAGAGTCCACTGGATGCATGGAAATATTCTCATAGCTCAGGTTTTGAACAGGTCTCACTCCAAACTAAAGATCCTTAAGTTTGATATTAAAACAGGCCAAGGGAAAATCATATTGGTAGAAGAACAGGGTGCATGGGTTAATTTACATGACTGCTTCACACCTCTAGACAAAGGAGTCACCAAATTTTCTGGGGGATTTATCTGGGCGAGTGAAAAAACAGGATTTAGACATCTTTATCTGCACGACGCAAATGGGACTTGCTTAGGACCTATAACTGAAGGTGATTGGATGGTTGAGCAAATTGCTGGTGTAAATGAGGCTGCGGGGCTTGTTTATTTCACTGGAACTTTAGATGGGCCTTTGGAATCTAACCTTTACTGTGCTAAACTATTCACAGATGGAAACAAACCCCTAGATCCGCCAGTGAGATTGACTCGTAGCAAAGGAAAACATGCAGTTGTGCTTGATCATCATATGCGTACTTTTGTTGATGTCCATGATTCTCTTGATTCTCCCCCTAGGATTTTTATTTGCTCATTGGAAGATGGAAGCTTAATCATGCCTCTGTATGAGCAGCCATTTACCATTTCAAGATTCAAAAGGCTTCAACTTGACCCTCCAGAGATAGTTGAAATACAGGCAAATGATGGGACTACATTGTATGGGGCTTTATACAAGCCTGATGAAACACGATTTGGACCTCCACCTTACAAAACCTTGATCAGCGTGTATGGTGGTCCGAGTGTACAGCTTGTTTGTGATTCTTGGATAAATACAGTTGACATGAGAGCACAGTATCTTCGAAGCCAAGGCATCTTAGTATGGAAGGTTAGTATTGTCCGTTTAAATGTCTTAATTGTTTGTCTGATTTTTCATTTGCAATACTTTTAGAAGTAGTGACAAAAGATAATATGGATACTAAGGAAAGCAGAGTATGGCCTTAGAAATGGTAGAAATTAAAAAAGATACATGTAGCTGAATCCAATTAGCTGGTATGATAATGGGATGCATGGAGCTACCCTCACTTAGTTTGGATTAAGGCTTTGCTGACCTGCGTTGAGTTAAACTTCTGATCTGACAGTCATTAGTGAAATATTCTGATTCCCATATATTAGGATGTTGAGTCATGGCTCATCTATGAGTGCTTTATTTTTCTTTACTTTCTTTTGTTAGATGGGGCTTATGGTAATCTGTTATACATGGGTAATACATTTATTAGACGTGGGTACTGCATGCGCTTGTAAAAACCAGAGAGATAAAAGCGCATGAAGTTTTATTGAACAAGGTGTTTTTTCTCCTGTCCGTGCTCTGTTGACCTGTCCAACACTTGGGGTATTAGCTAGGCGTTTCAAATCCCACTCATTTTTTGGTCAAGTCTGGAATGGCTACTCCACATGTTTTGATGTGTCAAACATATAGATAAAAGCTATCTCCTGCCCGCTTCTCTGATATATCTTGTCCAACATCATGCTACTCATTTGAAAAAATGAAAGTTCATTGCTCTGATTCTTCTACGCTTTACAGTTAGATAATAGAGGAACTGCACGACGTGGACTCAAGTTTGAAGGCTCTCTAAAATACAAGGTTGGTCAGATTGATGCTGATGATCAGCTCACTGGTGCTGAATGGCTTATCACACAAGGGCTAGCTAAAGCTGGCCATATTGGGTTGTATGGATGGAGCTATGGCGGATATCTCTCGGCTATGACCTTGGCCAGGTTTCCTGATGTCTTCCGGTGTGCCATTTCTGGCGCCCCTGTAACAGCCTGGGATGGTTACGACACATTTTACACTGAAAAGTACATGGGATTGCCTTCTGAGAATTCGTCAGGTTATGAGAACAGCTCTGTGATGCACCACGTGCACAAGATGAAAGGGAGGTTGTTACTTGTGCATGGGATGATTGACGAGAATGTACACTTTAGGCACACTGCGAGGCTGTTGAATGCTCTTGCGATGGCTGGAAAGCCTTATGAACTCTTAATTTTCCCAGACGAACGACACATGCCACGCCGGCATCGGGATCGAATTTATATGGAAGAGAGAATTTGGGATTTCATAGAGAGGAGTCTGTGAAGCGACAAGTTTTCGTTAATATCTTTGTTGTTGAAATGGAGAAAATTCTGGGGGCCCTTTTACTATTTCAAAATTTGTTTTCTTGTTCTTTCCAACTGAGTTTGTGTTTCATTTCCTTCTATAGCCATTGTAAAGAATGGAAGAGCTGTTTGGCATACTTCAGTCCTTTGTAATAAGTCATATGGTGGAATTTGTGTATCGAATCCCCACATAATGGAAATATTCTGTAGGAGTCATTACTCTCTGGAACTGATGGTTTTCAACTTTTCCATATAAACTCGATTTCTTCCAAAAGGTTCACGCGGATAAGTATTTATATTTTTCTTTTTTTTTGGAAAGTGTAGTGGATGATGTCAATGAGGCTTAGTCCCAAACTCATCACTGGGTCATCATTTATCAATGGGTGAAAAGCTTCATTACAACCGGTTAATATCCCACCACTCAAATAAAATAGCATACCTTTCGGTCATAGAAACTATTGATGGTGCTTGGCCCGTGGATTCAATACTCGGTCCATCAATCAACCGACCAAGAACAGTTGCATGGTACCACATTAGATTTTCTTCTTTGGCATGCAAATAACTGTCTTCATGATTCTTGGCATAAAACATGGCATACCGTTACAGCAAAATCTGCTATAAAGAGTGGCAAACATAAGGTAAAAGGAGACTCTTCGTCTCATTCTTTTACACACTACCTTTGCTTTTTCAAAGATTCTTTTCTTTAATATATATTGACATAAGCATCAGAATTATTTCTGTCAGCTCACTTTGACATACCTTTTTACTAAGTTATTCTCTAATTGTATGTACTTCCGATTATTACCTCGACACTCAGTTAACTCTTCTAACGGTGCTAAGGTTCACTTGATGACATGTGTCATTGGAACCCTACAATTTAGTGCACCCCCCCCTCCCCCCAACAAAAATGAATAGTAATAATTATTAATTATAATATCAAACTAGGATCAAACAAAGCTAAAAAGTATTAGCGATCCGAGATGAACCTCTAAAACACCAATTCTTGGTAATTTATGTTCAGGGATATGCACCCAGTATTGGTTAATTGGCTAAAAGCTTTACACTTTAATGGAACCCGAGGGTTTTGTTCAACAAGGACCCAGTGAATGTGCTAATTAATGTGTTGATATAATACATGCTAATAAACTTCTGATCAATTAGCACGAACAAAGTTTTAATATTTAAAGTCTATATAGAAAGTTGATATTCATAACAGTCTCTTAATATCAAAATGACGAATTAAAATCATTTTTATTTCATTTGAACTGAATAATATACCTAATGACGAATTAAGATTTTTTTAAAGTAATAGCATTGATATGCCCACTGATTTGCCTGTAGAGATGTGCCCGATTACACAAAATCTCAGGAATGATTTCAACATGTGACCACCATAATGACAATTTAATCTAATTAATTAGCCTAGCTTGGATGACGTGGCAAGTATCTTTTGCAGCTTTCCACGTTGAGAAGCATTGAAAAATTCTTGAAGGCCAAGTTTAGAAGTGGATTTGCTTACTCCGTTGGCCCCACGTCATTTCCGTCAAGTTTAACGTCCGTTTATGAAGTACAGAAGTTTCTTGTGTCTATATTATATATTTTTTATTACTCCATTGAAATATCTTCGTTAAGCATATTTTGTAGGCATGATATTGTATTTGAATTTTGAAGACAAAAGGGAATCTATTGCGGCTTTAATTTTTATTTTTTTTTTTCCTCTAGAAACATCTTAATAGTTGATAATTTTGGTGAAATATCCTTACTCAAAGTTGAATATCAAATTCATATTTGAAAAATATATTCGATTTGGAGGAGGGAAAGAGAATTTTCCCTTTCATTTATTAACTGATCCTAAATAAAATAAATCTTTTTTTTTTTGATAAAAAAAAAACAAGGCTTTTCAAAATAAATTTCGAAAAGCCATTTCACTCTATTTATTTAGTATTTAGTCAGCTTACATAAGAAGCAACTCCCACACCTTTATAATATCATATAATATTAGTGTTATTTTACCAATTAGGAGACGCAAGAGGTGTAGCACAAGAAAATTGAAGGGATCATTATTTTTTATAAAGTATTGTTAATTTCTTTCCATAAACTGCTAATTTTATTGTTCGATTCTATTAAACTATCATTTTTTTATCTTTCTAAAATGCTCATTTTGTTAGTCAATCTCGTTAAATTTAAACAAAAATTTAAACAGAAGTTGGAGCAAGAATATATTTGTTAATTTTGCTTACTATAAACAATTTTCAGAAACTTTTTATAGCAAAAACAATTTGTAATTAAGTAAAAACCCAATAACAGATTTCTAAACGAACCCGACCCCAAAATATAACGTCCGTTTACTCCACAAAGGCACAAACGCTGTCGTTAAATTATGATAAACTAATATTTAATTATTCTTTTTTAATGAGTCATTAGGTCCCCCTTTATAAATACCCTATTTTCACTCGTCTCTCTCTCTCACTTTCTCACTTTCTCTAACAGTAAGATTTTCTCGGAAGAAGGCTCGAGAAAATTTCGGATTCTCGGAGAACTTGGGCAGAAACCAATGGAGAGAGTAAAATTTCGAAAATCGTTTTAGATTTCTCGTTTCGTCTCCATCGTACTGAATTGCCTTTCCTATTTTCGCTTCTCCAGGTATCTTTGAAATAATTTTCTGTTCGATTTTACTTTGTCGATATTTAATGTTTGGTTACTGAGAAAATTGCGAAGGAAAAGAGTTGAACTGAGATTAATCAGCTAATTCTGTTCTTTTTCTGTGCGTGTAAATTTAAGTTTAGCATTTATTTTTTGAAAATGGTTTCGAGGGAAAGAAAGGAAATTTGAAATCTGTGCTTCGAGAACTATAGTTAACTGAGATTATTTGGTTTACTTGTGATGAATTTACATTCTTTTTTGAGAAATACAAAGCAATGGAAAAAAATTAAGAATGAGAGTACTATGCAGTTTAATTTCTTTTGGTTTCCTTCGGTGTTTCTGGAATCTAAGAAGCATTTTAGAATTTAGTCTCTAATTGCAATGATTCACAAAGACGTAATCTTTTTGATTTTTTTTTTTCTTTTGTGAGTAGGTTCTTTCTTGAATCTGATTGCCCAATTTTTTGGCTATTGGTAATGGATTCAATTTGGAATTCGAATTTGCAGGGAAGGGTTACAAGTTCTCAGCAATACGAGGAGTGACATAGACCCTAATTTTGGCGAACGAAAGAAAGAAAACCACTGATCTAGCATAAACCCTAATTCTCATGAAGGAAGCCATTGAAGGCGTGACATAAGTCCTGATTTGGCCAAACGGATCTTTGGATTTCTTTAGGTTCTAGTTTGGTTTTGATCAAACTTTAGGAAGAAGAAAACCGTATTATATGCGTTAGGTGATCATTCTTGGGTTGTAGAGGCTTTTTCGGATATTGACTGATTTTGGAGTATTGGTACGCAAAAAGAATGCAAAGGAATCTTTCTTTTGGATTTAGGCTCTTTTACCTATTAAATGGGTCTTCACTTAAGAACATGAGTTGTTTTTGATGAGTTTTAGGGTTACAGCATCTATGTGACACACATCAAAGGGGATTTTGATTCTGTCAGACAAACAATGTCGATTGCCGGTGTAGCACTTAGTCCAGTGTTGGAAGAGTCTTTAAGTTTCCCAGGTACTTTCACTGGCTGGCATGGCCCACGTTTAAGTGACTCAATATTGATTTTTCTCACTGTTTCTGGGTCTGTGATTCCCATGCATGTTATGGAGTCAGATTCAATTGCTTCAGTGAAGCTGAGAATCCAGACCTGCAAGGGATTTTTTGTGAAGAAGCAGAAACTGGTTTTTGAAGGGAGAGAATTGGCTCGGAATAATTCTCGTGTCAGTGACTATGGGTTAACTGATGGGAATATATTGCATTTGGTGATAAGACTCTCAGATCTCCAAGCTATTACGGTTAGGACTGTATGTGGGAAGGAATTTGAGTTCCATATTGAGAGGAATAGAAACGTGGGTTATGTGAAGCAGCAGATTGCTAAGAAGGCGAAGGGGTTTTTTGATCTCAAGGATCAGGAACTGATATGTGATGGTGAAGAGCTTGAAGATAAGAGATTGATTAATGAAATATGCAAAGATAATGATGCTGTGATTCACTTGCTGGTTAGGAAATCCGCCAAAGTAAGTGCTAAACCTGTTGGGAAATATTTAGAAGTGTCTATTGAAGCACAAAATCTTAATGTGAAGGGTTCTGGTGTAGGAGAATACCAGTGGGGAACGCTGTCTGTGGGACATCCAGTCATAGAGAGGAAGCAATTGCGAAGAAGTTTTATTTTAGAACCTGTTATTGTTGATGCTAAGATTGAGCTGCCATTAGTAGTTAGAGAGCTTATTAACTCTACTTTTGATGGGTTAGATAGGGGCAATGAGCCGATTCAGTCTTCAGAGGGATCGGGAGGGGCTTATTTCATGCGGGATTTATCCGGTCTGAAGTATGTATCTGTTTTTAAGCCAATTGATGAGGAGCCGATGGCTGTCAATAATCCTCGGGGGCTACCCTTGTCACTTGATGGTGAAGGCTTGAAGAAGGGGACACGAGTAGGAGAAGGTGCATTGAGGGAAGCTGCAGCATTCATTTTGGATTATCCAAGGAGTGGGCCTTGCTCATTTTATGATGAGGAGAAAGGATTTGCTGGGGTTCCCCCCACAGTTATGGTCAAGTGCTTGCACAGAGGATTCAATCATCCCGAAGGTTATGAATGTGCGTCCAAGAATGTTAAGATTGGGTCACTGCAGATGTTTGTGAAGAATAATGGAAGTTGTGAGGATATGGGCCCTAGTGCTTTCCCAGTGCATGAGGTACACAAGATATCAGTGTTGGACATAAGGTTGGCAAATGCAGATAGGCATGCTGGGAATATATTGATTAGCAAAGACGGTGAAGATGATCAGATTGTGCTTATTCCCATTGATCATGGCTACTGCTTGCCTGAGAATGTAAGTCTTTTTTGTTCTTGTCAATTTTTGAATATTATACTGGATATTAGTTTGTTTGTGTTATTATGTTCAAAGTGTTTATCTTTGTTGCTTATTTAATCCACTTATGTCACTGATTTTCATGAAACGAGTAATATACTTCAGTATCCTAAGCAATGTCTGTGATTAATAAACTGGAGAAACTTTTAGTGCTTGGCCGGCTGATGTGCTTATTGTAACTCTGCCTTTGAATGATATGTTTTCATTTGCTCTTTCTAGTTTCATAGGGTCTTAAGCATTTCAAAATTAGTATGATCTTCTTTCTTGTAGAATTCTCATTATCGTAATTGAATTTCTGCAATGTTACACTTTCCATGAAAATTGCATTGTAAATAATCCATATCTTTCCAAGATTGTCGCATTTGCGTCTCCAAAACGTGTTTTTGTAACATATTAAGTTTTCCTTTTTCTTGCTGAGCAACATTGAAATTGATTGGTGAACGATTGTGTCTATAATTTTAGACTTTATCATTTATGTCCCATTATTTTCGTCTCATTTTTGCTTCTCCTCATTGCAGTTCGAAGATTGCACATTTGACTGGCTCTACTGGCCTCAAGCTCATGAACCGTACTCCACTGATACAATTGATTACATCAAATTGCTAGATGCTGAACAAGATATTGAACTTCTGAAGTTCCATGGGTGGGACATACGGCCTGAATGTGCGCGCACCCTTCGCATTTCTACCATGCTCCTGAAAAAGGGTGCAGAGCGAGGACTCACTCCCTTTGCGATTGGAAGCATCATGTGCAGAGAAACCCTAAAGAAGGAATCTGTGATTGAGCAGATTGTGCAAGAAGCACAAGAAGCCGCACTCCCAGGTACAAGCGAAGCTGCATTTCTTGAATGTGTGTCAGTGATAATGGATCGTCACCTTGATGAACTTGTTACTACATAGTGATATGTTTAGGCATGTCATAAATGTGCATATATGTGTGTATGAAGAATGATAGCGGGTCCACTCTATCTTTTCACGGACCGCCAGTTTCATGTACTGTTTCCTTGTTGCCGGAACTCGTTTCCCCCGTCCTGTTTTGTTCATAGATGTACAGGCTAGTTCAGCAATAACCCTCCTTTCTTTCCTTGTGTGTATTTCTCCTCTTGTACCCAAAAAAATATCATCAAACATTGACCAAAAAGAATTAATACTGGGATGTCTTATCTCAATGTTATCGTACTTAAGTAGAATATCATTAAAAAAAAAAATCATGGTTAGTTTTCTTCTTTTCCCTTTATTACCTTCCTTTAATTCATTACATTCTTAATGTATCTTCTCAAAGCAGCTTAAAGTTTGGCATATATTTTACAACTTTTTTTTTTTTTAATTAAAAATAATTTTGTGGATGCAACCTTTCTTTGAAGTTAGAATCATTCTCTCTATCAACTTTTATATATATATATATATACACACACTTTGAAGTGGTCCTACTCCCCATCGAGATAGTTGTGGCCCTTGGTTGCTAAATTCTATTGAATCACAATTGGCAGAATCTTTTGAGCAAAAGCTATTTTTGGGGTTATGGGGATTGGAGAAGGCCATGGTTGGTAGATGAGAAGGACGAGTGCATCCAAAGCAAAATTATGGATATATCCATACACAGAAGACCCATACAGGGATGCTGAAGCAAAATTGGGTAGGGGCATGTGAGAGTTTTGGTGTTTGGTGGCACATAAATGGATAATGGTTTCTGAATCATTTGCAGCTTGACTCGACATTGCCGCCCCACTAGAGCAGGTGCCTTGCGGACATGGCCCAAGTAGTCTTGCACTGTCTTTATCCAAGTATATATATATATATATATATATGGAACCAAAACTAGTTGCAACTTGAAAGTTATATGCTGATTTTGGTAGCTTGAGGGAAAGTTTTATGCTCTCACAACTTCTCATAACTTTTTGCTATAATCTCTTTATATAAAACTCTCCAATTAAAAGGACATATCTTAGTTTGGTCCCAACTCCTAAGAAAAATTTGTTGCCTATAAATCAAGGGGAAGGATCCGAGTAGAGGGCTGAATTGAATGCAATTGAGCTAAAGATTTAATGGCCGAAACAGCGATGTGAGTTGGTGGGCCCTACGATTTTCTTTTTCCAACCGCCACCGACACCATTAAACTAGATTAAATCTCGGCCTCATATTTTTTTGAAAGTGAAAGCCGAAAGCCAAACCCCACCGAAGTCAATTCACAAAATGTCATTACTGCCCTCGTACTATCACTTTCTTTTTCTCTTTGCTTATTAGTTATTTCTTTTTTGGTTAAAAAAAAAAAAAAAAGAAATAATTTTTACAAGACAAGAACTCAATCTACTTAATTAGGAGATAAAGCTATTCATTAATTCTTAGCCTCTATTACATCTTTGAGTTAAATCAACAAAATGAACAAGAAAGATGAACAATTACAGTTGCATAATAATTAATGCAATACATATAAAATAAAATTTAAAAAAAAAACCTAGAAAAAAACCTATATATATATTGCATTCAATTGCAAAGAAAAGGACCCCTCCATCCATTTATGGGTTTAAACCAACACCTTATCACCTAATATACGGAAGAGGATTTATTGTTATTAGACCATTAGGTTATTTGAATTCGTGTAAAAATTTAGACAGCTTAAACAGAGGAAGTTGTCGAATCATCAACCCGCCCGCTCCAGACAGTTAAAAGACTATTTGTCTGGGTAATTTCCTCTTTTATAAGCTATCTGAATTCTTGTAAAATTCAACCGGTCTAATAACAGGAAATCCAATTTCCTTATATATATATATATGGTACAGTTGTGTAATTTAGTCCGACAGCCCCGCTAAGAATGCGACCTGAGTAGAGGGTAACCACGAAGAGCCATCAATGAACTGTGAAACGGTGAACTTGCTTGCCTCCACCGTCGACGTGATGACTCGGTACCCCGGCCAATGGACACGTTGCCCTACAGCTGCTCCGGGACCAGAATTCATGTATTCGCCGTAATAAAGTTTATCCACGGGAGCCGTTGCGTTCCACTCTAGCCAACCTCGTGGGCTTATGTGGTCACTCATGTAGGACAACATGTACACGACCCTGGAGTAAGTCTTCCATGGACGGCCCAGATACGTTGGGAAGCTACCTTTGACTGGCTGGAGATCGGAGGCCGGGAGGATACGGCAAGCGTGGATGGAAATTCCTGTGTTTTGGGTAGGCTCTTTCCGGTTTTGGGCGGTTATGGTGTTCTTCTGTGACGGCCCTGGCTTGCGAGCGTAGATGCTGCAGTTTTGGAATACCACGGCGGCGTTGCCGAATATGAAGTCGACGGTGCCGTAGATATCACATTCCCGGAAGAACTGGCGGTTGGAGTGAACGTAGAGTGTGTCTTGGTACCCGATGATGTTGCACCGATACACCACGCCGTGGTCGGCACCAACTCTGAGCGCCACTGCTTGGTGCTTGTCTGGTCCAGCCGAATTCTCAAAAGTCATGTCCCGAGCAATGAAACCTTCTCCGGTTGCCGCTGCATGCATGTAGACTAAATATTTAAGCTAAATGGAAATTAAGAACAACTTAATTAGATTAAAGCTAGCTAGGGGGGGTTAAACTTTGAGAAATGATAAAAATTATTCTTTCAACATCTCCTTCTAGTAAACGGGTAAATCTACTATTGAATTTTTGTAAAATCTACATAAGTTTACAAATCAATGATGGATTCATTAGATTTGCCATAAAAAAAAAATGAAAAACAATTGAAAAAATAATGTGTAGCATATCTCTTAAACTTTTGATTAGCAGCTAAGTAATCGATGTTGATTTACCCACACTAACTACATCACGACTTTTCTAAATTTCATACCTACAACCTTATAAGCCCAACTTTTCTAAATTTGATATCTATAAAAATATTTTTTTACTATAATTAACTGGATATTTATCCGTTTAGATATCCATTAACAGAAATAAACGGAGAAGATCCAAATTCATAAACCCCACCCCCTCCCCCTAATAATGTCATTTCTCCTTTTTAAGTTATGGCCCCCAGTTAAGTTTGGACAATGTTGTCCAATATTGTTTAATCATGTTGATAAGAAAGAGTAGATACATTATTTCATGTACGTACGACAACAATTGCATAAATGCCTTAAGATGTGCACTGAAAACAAGACCCTCCACTATTGATTAGAAAATATTGTTGTGTATACGTGTCGGGATAACAGGAATCTAGTAAAAGCATGCAAAGTGAAAAGACGGACAGGCCACGTGCAACTATACTACTACGTCGTCATCATGCAATAGTGCCGGCCCTGCCCATAAATACTTTTTTACTCAAAACAAACAACCATAACAGACACGCAACAACTACACAACTTGCCAAAACTTAATTACCAAACGACGCCGTGTGGAATGTCGTCATATTCTGGTGAACATTTTTGCTGCCGGATATCACCGTTTTGTCCTTCCCATCTCCGATGAACATCAAGTTCTTCTTCTTCCTTCCCACCTTCAAATTCGGCTCCTCGTACCTAAATAAATAAAAATATTTATCACAATTACAATTTTAAATTTAAAAAAAAAAAAAAAAAAACCCGTAATATTAAAATTCGGATACGAAATTTGAAATTAGAATAAGGGGTATTTTTGTACATTAGCAAATCATTCACATGCATAGTAGTGTTCCATGATTATTCCCGTGAAGTCAATGACTCAATCACTCCTCCAAAAAGAAGGACAGAAAGCTTCAGAGAATTTTTTTTTACTTTTTCACGTAATTATTACTATTAAACCACCGCCTTTCAATTTTTTAACGTAAAGTGACGAAAGATGAAAAGGAAAAAGTCAAAAAAGTGAAAAATAATAAAAAATTAAAAAAGAAAAGAGAAAAGAGAAAGTGTGCACCGAATTTACCTTCCTGCCATCACGTAAATAATCGTCCGCTGACTACTGTACTCGGGGGCTTTCTTAATCGCCTCCGCAATCGTCTTGTACGTGCCGTTCCCATTCTTGGACACCACTATATGGGCCTGTATTCCCGATAGGGGCAAGTCCAGCAACTCCCTGTCCCTCTCGCTCAACCATCGCGGCAAACCGCCAGCATTCTCCTCCGAAATATCGGAATCCATTAACCGACGCCGGTTCTGTATCGGAACCCCCGAGAAGTCGTCGGTAGAGCTCCCAGAGAATATCGCCAGGCAGTTGCTCATAAGCTGCTCCAGGTCCTTCAGCCTCCCGGCCATCTGATCCTTCACCGGTCCGCTCAGGTCGGCGAGTCCCTCGACACAAGTGTCCTGGTTAGTGAGCGCCGCGCTCAGCCACGTAATCACGTCGTTCGTGGAAGTGGCCGCGCCGGATTGCTGCCCGACCCCGACGTTGAGCAGCGCGCGAGAGAACGCGTCCACAGAGTCATCGAGGAGCTCCAGGCAGTCGTCGAAGGCGGACCGAACACGTGGCTCCATCTGAAGGTATGAGATCCCGGCGGTGTTGTACAGGGCCTTGCTCAGGTGCTGCAGCGTCATGTTGAAGGAAATGTGGACGAGGTCCCGCTCCGACGCCGTGAGCGAGCCAGGAAAATCGAGGAGCGAGTTCACGCACAGGTCCGGGTACCGGGTCTTGCTGCAGGTTCGGGATATAGCCTGGGTCGGCGTCCGGTGAACCGATGAACCGGGCACACCCGATGCCCTGGTCCGGAGCCCGATCAATACCGCCGCCGAGACCGCGGAAGCGACGAGCAACGTAATTGAGAGCAGGGAGAGGAAGATTACCTTGTTCCTCCTGCTTCGCGATGGGGCAGTTGACGCGGCTTCCTGTGGTTGGTTGTTAACCGGGTCGGACGGTTCGAGCCTACCGTAGCCCATTGTGTGTTGCTGGGTATAGAGAGAGAGAGAGAGAGTGGGTAAATAAATTAAGGCGAGAGAGACAGAGAAAGAGAGTTGGATAGAGGTGTAGGTGTGAGTGTGTGGGATTATATACGATGTGGCAAAGAGAAGAGTAAAGGAGGTTGGTGTCAAGTCGACGTCTGGGAAGGGGGATGAGCTGGCGGCTACTTCCATAGGTGCCCACTGTGGAGTGATGTGTTAGAAAGGCGAAGAGATCGAGTGTGGGATTTCTAGTAAAAGCGAGTGTGCGAGTGAGAGTGATTCTCTTAACTATTAAGCTAACTTCAATTCCCTTAATTTAGTCTTCCAGAGTCTTGAGCTTTTTTAATTACACATTGAGTGGACATTGGAATTTAACCAAACCCATCCATGATCCATCTTCCTTTCTTCAATTGGGGGATTATTTGATTTGATTCAATTAATGTGCATTACACTTTTGTCACATCCACATTTCATAAAATACTATATGCTATATACTATATACTATATACCATATATATATAGGATTCGTGAAGTCAAGTCTCATCACAGTTTGAATGGTGTATCACTTTACTGCTCAAGTCTTTTTCTTTGTTGTTAATTGATTATAAGGGTGAAATGGCTCCATCAACCAGCAAAGATGTGAGTTTTGTCAAACAATTAATTGAAATTATAATTTTCTTTTTATTTCAAAGTGTTGTGGTTAACCAAGATCGAGCCAAGAATGGGGAATCATTATAGATATTACAATTTACATAGGATTTTTCTAAACCCCATTTTAATGTATTTTACTGAAGTTTATGTTTTTCTATACATACCAAAATCTTTGACTATGTTTGGGAAGGAGCTTGAAAAAAAAATAGCGGGGCATTCTTTTCAAAAAAAAAAAAAAAATAGCGGGGCAGTGCTGTACCAAATTTGATTGATACGAGAATAAAAAAATTTTTAAAAAAAAATTGTTTTGTTTGAGACTTTGGGTTCTTGGGTCCAGCCCTTCCCCAAACACAGCCTAATTAATGTTTTTGACTTTCGATATGAATTTTACTAGTTTTTCTCATATAGTCATATTAATTGTTTCACCTAATTTTCCTACTATTATATATGCTGTCCTTTGGATTAAAAGAACAAAACAAACTGATCAAGAGGATGTAGATCGATGCTCATAAATATTCCATGCCAATTTCAGTAAAGCTTTATCTTCAGATTATATATAAATATATCCTGTCGAAAACATGCAGATGTGTTCCACATTCTCATGAGCTTGAGAAAAATCCTATTTTATATAATTAATAAAATTACCCTACCTGTAAGACCCTCTTCATTTCATAGTCCAAATTAAAGCATTTTTTTGAAAAATATTGCTTTAATTTATAGACTTAAAAGGTTGATTAATTATAATATTAATTATGTATATATAAATTTTTGGGCATCATCCCCTGTAATTATAAGTTGGTTTTCAAACCAAGATTTGTATCGCACACAAATTCTTTGCCGCAATTCCTTCTCTACCCTTGTCGGTGGTCGCCACCTGAATTCGCTAAAAGTCATCAGCTGCGGGCAATACAAAATTTTGACTATAAAATAGATATCCTAATCCACAGTTAAATGCATATAAAACTATGAAAGTAGCCCTTTTGTTCCAATAAGATATGATTAATTTATAGACTTAAAAGGTCGTCTAATGTATTACAAACATGCCATGTAAGGCATTAAATTAATATTCTTTTATGACTTCTAAAAACACAAAACTTTTATGACTTGGTCAAGATACTCTGCAAGGAAAACTATATATGTTATATATTATTATTATAATTATTATTTTTTGTGAGCATACAACTTCTAATATTATTGCAGAGGGATCTTCTTCGAAATTATGTCGCGGCACGTGTAAACTAAACCCATGAAATCGACTAGCTAAGGCCATGTTGTGCCATGGTGCTCTAAGCCTAGTTAGGGAGGTAATATGGACAGGATAATTATTTTTTTATTTTTTATAATTAGAATCAGAGATTTTGTTTGGAAGTATTTAACCGATAATCCAAGTTTGGATGTTTACATCATTCAATCATCCATAATAAATAATCAATAATAATGAATAATAATATCAAGCATCGTACGATACGCATTTATGCTTGATATGACATATTGTTTTCATTTATTATTATTATTTTTCGTAAGTAATTTCTTTTAAGAGATTGTCCTGTGATTAGTGGACTATCCACTGTCCATTTTCAAGTTTCCAATGGAGTTAACTTATTGAATACCAATAAAGCAGAACTATATATAACTTAATGACAAAAAAATTAAGAGAAAATTTGAAAACTCAAAGGGCCATTGGCCCTTTGCCTATATGTAAATAAAAAAGGGATGAGTTTGCAAAATTATGGTGATTAATTAATAGTGAAAAAGGCTAAGTGTTTTCTTTATATTCTTTAGGTGTTCTCTCTATTCCTATGTGAATATTATTTTATAAAAATCAAATGAGAAAAATAAGGGCCATTTAAAATATATATATATCCACCTAAGATGATAACACCAAAAAAAACACAAAGAGAATATTTAGCATTCCCATTACCTAATGAGAATGACAAGCTGTTTATACGGTAAATAAAAAAGGAAATAAATTTCTTTCAAGTTGAGTTTAAAGAAAAATTGACACAAAATTCTTATAAATTGGTTTCCTCTAAGAGCAACATGTGTTATTTATGCCATTAAAAAACATGTAAAATTCATATGCTATTAAGAAAATGTGTACTTCTCATATGTTAATAACAAGTTATTTTTCTAAAAATATATATTTATTATAAATTACGTAATTTTCAGATGCTCAAAAACTACAAGTTGGCAAGATATTCTTACTAAAAAATTTGAAATAGGTTTATGTCTAACCCAAAAAAAAAAAAAAAAAAAATCAGAAAAAGGAATTTCGAGTGCTTAGTCTTTAGGCTTTTTGAACGTATTAAATAAAAGTATTTGGATATATAACACGTCAGTAAATTGAGTGAGACACATTGCTGGTAGAAATTGACATTACCACTTGGAGTCTTGGAATATTGGAGATTGAATAGGCCGCTAAGATCGTGCCATCTCAGCATGGAGGCCCACGAAATGACGCTGGTCTCATCATCCCCATGTGCATGTGCCATGCTTCAAGCCTTCAACTGTGTTCAGATAAACGTGGGGGCCCTACGGAAAATTAAAATCCACCGACAGAATTCAGCAGAACATGTTTGTTCAAAAATCTGTGAAAGACCGGTCCAACCAACATCGAAATATGGGATATGTCATGTTGTTGCATGTCAGAGTCGTCATACTTCTTCTGTCTATTTGCCCAATCATGAATTCGTACCCATTGTTATTTTCGTATAATTCATTTCTTGTTTTTTTTTTTAAAAAAAAAAACAAATTTTAAAAATAACGTTAAAATATTAATTAAATAATTAATATTTACTTGAATAACTATCTCTTCCTTATGTAAGGAGGGGAGGACCTTCTTTCGATCCTTGAATAGTTCAGGCCACATGTTTTGCTTAATCATTGGGCTATACACTGTTTGAACGCAACATTAGGGTGGTGTCCTTCAGTGATAGGGTAGTGAGACCACATCCTTACATTAGGGTAGTGTCCTTTACTGATAGGGTAGTGAGACCACATCCTTACCTCTTACCTTCATTATTGGGTGCCAAAGAGCATCACATGCCTTCTAGCTATACATTGCTTAATTCATTGTCGAGAATATGGCTGAACAAATTCACCGATTCGCAATCAACCGACCAAATTTCGACGATGATTGCCTAGATGATGGACATGAGATAGCAATTTTGGTTTTTTAGGTGCAGTCGTTAGAAGAGATTTTTTAACCAAATCAACTTGTCAACCAATTTTCTATTTTTTTCACTTACTGACCGCCATTACCAACCGATATTACCGAAACCGACATTACAGACCGCCATTCAGTTATAGAACAAAAAGTTGATGAAATAAGTCAGTAAATTTTTTGACATTACCAACATATTGTCGGTGTGAAATGTGAAAACTCAATTTTTTTTTTATCGAAATCGACATTATTGATAGACTCTCATCCCTAGTTGAGAATATACAAATAGTATGCTAAAGTGACACAAAGGGTAATCCTCTACTATACGCTCTTCCTTGCTTCTTGATTCGAAGATTGGCCGAGCTATCGAGTCCAATTGTTAGGTTTTGATGGGTCTCTTCAGCTCAGATCCAATCAAGTGGAACTTGGATATTGGTACATCACATGATACATATACTTACATGCATGAAAAAAGTTTTTTTTTTTGGCCTTTTACTTTTTCTTCTTTTTTTTTTTTTTTATATGTCCACGTAAGAATAAGAAAAAAAAAGATTCAAACTTAAAATATCTACTTCATAAAACGTGATTTACAATCAATTAAACTATTTCTTAAAAACTTTTAACCTTTTACTAAAAAGCTTAATCAGAACCTATCTATAAAAGTCAATTATCCGTAAATACATACAATCAAATGAATTGTCATTCGTCAATATAAGGGTTGAAAGGATTTGTCATTAATGTCAAAGAGAAAATGGCAATTCTGATATTAGTACAAAAGATGTTATATCATGTTGTACAAATTGCCATCTGTTCACTCTCCAATGTCAAATCTGATATTAAATATGTCATCCACGTAAATGTTTTAATAATTAACCTTTTAATTCTCTGTTCAAAAAGTTGATATTGAAGAGAATTATTGATAAAATGATTGTGTATATTATTATTTTAGATTTGTATGATGACGAAGAAAAATAGAGGGGAGGAAGGAAACTACTCGGAAATTGCTTACCAAATGATTAAACGGATAGTGGTGTTTAGCTAATATAACACTGGTTGTTGCTCACGTTGTAACACTCTGATTGGTTGCCGAGAAAACAGACGCTCAGATGAAGATGAAAATGGAGGGAGAATTTTGATTTCACATGCCTTAAACAAAGCAGGAATAGCGACATGTACACTGTACACCATCTAGTCCAACTTTTTCTTTCTTTTTTTTTTTTGGTTACTCTCCGTACTGAAAGGAGCCTCTCTGGGCCTTTTTTTGCCACGTTTACTTCCGACTTGTCCGGGCGTGCGACTAATCAAAATCAAAATACAAATTTAGCCTGATCGATGGACGTGGATCCAGCTATTTGTCTTTATAATTATTAGCAATACATGTATTTTTTTATTATTAATAAAATTCACTTATTTATTTAAATAAGACTATTGAATCAGATAAAAATTGTAGGTGGAATGAGAATCTCGACATTTTTAGTAGCCTAAATTTCAGTAAAATTTGTAGACTTTATTGAGAGGACTGGCCGCAAGATTCTGAGGCCAAGACAAGTTGAACATCACTGGTCATTGTAGATTGCTCAAATTTGAATGCAATTCCGACACTCCAATTCTTCCTAGTGGTAAATGTTTATTTTAGGATAATATTCTTACTTTTAAAATTATGCTTCTTTGCATTTTAATTGTTTGAAGAAAGAAATTTAAAATTAGTCTTTATAATTTATTTGATTTATAATTAGCTTCTTATAGTATTAAAATAAATTTATAGATTTTTGAGATACGCTAAAAGAATAATTTAGTTTTTATAATCAAATTTCATCTACGTATTTAACAGATTCTATTAACTTAAATATAGTAAGTGTTTCTATTTTATTAATTCTGACGTTTTGTGTTATCAAAATTTGGCAAGCCAATAAATAAAAATTTTCCCCCATGCTAGGTGTCATATGTTCATTGCTAAGTAGACTTTGTGAGTTGGTGGAACAATTTACTTAGGGTGGCTCGGACTAGGATGGACTTATCCAAAGAAAGGGCTCAAAACAATTAGTCCATTCAGTTCCACACCTAAGCCAAATGACATTTGGAAGGAGCATCGTAAGCGTATGGAAGAGCATCGCAAAGAATCCTCAACCTTGTCATGTTATTGTAACCTCTCACTAAAAAACGGAACATAATCATCTCCATTTCAAATGAACTTGATCAGTTAATTATATTTGAATGGTATTTTTGTTTTTCCGCTATAATTAACTGAATATTTCATAATTCATTTGAATTGAAGATTATCCTAATTCCTAAAAGACAAGCTTGATAGCTACTCTCAAGGGGGAATAGTTATTGCTTGCCACTACTCACGCCCATGCGCATTATTGGAATTCCGTATTATTGGCCGATCGTGGCTAAATAGATTATAAAACATAAGGGATGAGATTAAAAGAACTAAACTTTGGTAGATTGTCATTAAAAGAAGAATGGGACTTGGTACACGGTGTTCTTACATTTTACCCTTCAATGGAAGTATGCATTTCTATGTTTTCTTGACGTAACATTTGATTGTTCTATATTATCTAGAGCTAGCGAAATCTCTTGATTGGATTTATAATTTTAATTAGCGGATATAAAATGTCTGCTTTAAGAAGGAAAGACATGGTTTTGTCTTAATCTTTCGCTAATGGGAAGAGAAGTTTGACCAAATTGGAATGAAGAGGGGCCACATGTTACGAATGAGTGGCCAAGCTAAACAGGAAATTAATTAGAAGCATGTGACCATTTCCATGGTGGTAGGGAACATATATAGGGCCAAAATTACTAGTCAATCACGTCATTTGTTGTATGTTTTTTAAGAAATGTGTAAGATTAAATACCCATTAATATATTATTACAGGATGATTCGGTTTCAATTATGAAGGCAGTGGGACAAAATTAACGTACTATAGCCTATATTTATGACTTGATGTAGATGTCACCAGTGCGTAAGCAAAGGACGGTTCCATGCATGATCTATATTTCATTAAAATAATACCAAATCTCACCACGGCCTCATCTAATTACTATTTGAAAGCTTTCTAATTCAATCAATTAGCAAACTTTTTTCCTTTTGGGGCGTTAAAAATCCAAGATTTACAATTTATTTGCAACTTGTTGATACATGTTAGCTCGTGATTTAAGGGTACTGTTACAATTTTATTCAATTAATGACTGCTTTCAATGAACAAGAGTGTAGTATGAAACATTATTACCCTACTCAAAAAGTACGTGTAATGCTAAAAACCACATTTTTATCTCATAACTATCCCATTGTCCTAACGAGCTAGGCAATTGCTTTGTTTTGTTTATGTTTTAAATAGAGATTGATCCAATGATTAATTGGTTAGCAGGGATATGATATATAATGATAGAATAAAAGTATGATTTATGCATACTCATGAAATATAGAGTGATATTACGACTCTTTATACTCATTTATAACACTTATTTCATATCTGTTGACGTGATATATTTTAAATGACTTTCCAATTTTTATATCATCTATTTAAAATAAAAATAATTTAGAACACATAATGTAATTTGCCAGTTACCTGACAACTAGACATGAAAAAATAGTATTACTTTAAAGTGTATATATATATATATATATATATATATATGGTTGCTCCATCAATTCAGATGTATTTTTATATTTGGGGAAACTCGTGCTTCACAGTCACACCACAAAGTGATTGCATATATATATATATATATATATATATATATGATTTGTATGCATGGATTCCCCATCTCCATCTCTTTCTGGAGGTTGGCTTCAAGACAGCTAGCTCTAAAAAGCTATATATATATTATTCCCATTTCCCATCCCACACATATCCACTTAGATTTTCAGAAACTTAAATATGATGATGATGATTGATATATATATAAAGTCGTGAATATATGGTGCTTAAAATGACATGAAGATGATGTCCAACCCAATCACTCCAGTGCAGAAAAAAGGAAAGGACGATCGTCACGTACATCCATACAACGGGTAATAATTAAAATGTTTTTATAATTTAATAATAATAATTAAAAAGAAACACAAAAAAAATGAAAAAAAAAAAAAATGACTTATTTGTGTAGCACGTGATATTGTGGGGAGCAAAGTGAAAGAGGCATGAATTCCGGTTGGGGCCGGCTGGCATTTTGGACATTTTCTCATATTTCTCAATCAAAGCCAGCCGAGCTTCAGCTTTTAAATGCCCCGACATTAATTGATGATTGTTTTTGTGAATCCTGTTTGTACAGTTAAGCACACAGCCATGTTCCAAAATCTCAATTTCAAATCTCAATTTCTGACAAATATTAATTTCCATACAAATTAAACTATACGTCAACTTTCCTTTTTTTTCTTTTTTCTTTTTCTTTTTTTTTTCTATGTGGTGCATGTGTGTGATATATATTAATATATATATTAAGAATTCTTAAGGATTCTCATCCTGATTTTCACATTGTTTTGCAAATTAATCCAATTAATTCAACATAAATAAGCCATTTATTTGATTTTCCTTGAAAGAAAATCTACAGTGCTGTTCAAATGGTACTCTTTTAGGCTTCCTCTCACCTGCTTTTCTATTGGAAAAATGCTAGAGCTAGCTAGGTGCAATTCTTTTACCCTTTTTTTTTTTCAGACTTTTGACACATGTAAGTTGATTGAAAAGAAATGCAAAAATGCGTCAAAAATTATATGTTGAACATTACAGTGTCTATTGGTTACTGGAGAAGGTAAAGATCAGTGTGTGTATATGTATATTCAATTCAAATCGGGGGAAGGGAAAAGGAAAATTACAATAACACAAACAAAATCAATAAGGAAATCTTAGTAGCAGTCGGGAATGAGTCAAATAAATGATCCGACCTATCAAGCAAATCAAAACGGCCAAAAGAAACAATAATATTCCATAAATGGAACAAAATGCCAAAGGGTAGCCAGCATGACCATCAATTGTCGAAAAATGAGAATAAAGCTAAACATCAATAGTGAGAGGAAAATCTTTGTCAAAATTAGAAAAGAAGGCCAGATCAAGGAACTAGCCAAGAAAAGAAACACGATGAACAAAAAATTATAAGAACAAAATAAGAATACAACAAATACAATAAAGCAATAACTTCAGAATAAAATCTCCAAGTTCAAAAATCCTCTACAGCAGAGGCGGAGATGGCTGAAATGCTGGCCGAAAGGATGAGGCAGCAGTAAAAAGAGATGATGCTGGAGACAATGGTGTGTTAGTGGGACTGTCGGAAAAAGACAAATCAAGCTTCAAAGAAATCGGATCGGAGACCCTGAAGATCAATATCTTAGCAACTAAATAAAGTTGATGCAAGTAAATGGCTAAAAGTTTGATTACCCAAGAAAGCAGCACTTTATTATCGTCAAGTATTATTAAAAAAGAAAAAGAAAAAGGAGTAATTTTATGTTTGTTAAATGGTCCAAAGAGCGATCTCATCCATTGAAATGGACACTCTGGATAGTCCAAAGGAAGCATTACCATCACCGACCCACCGACGTCACAGAAACATCAAATCGTGATTAATTAACAAGTTAAGTTATCATCATATTAAACCACATCGATCCTGGCCACAACAGTCAATTATCCAACTCCAATCTATCATAGCTTTAAGGAAAATCAGAAAACATTTACTTGACTTTTGGGTCATATGTAATTATATACCTTTTTACCCCCAACCTTTTCCTAACCCCTCAACCATAATTGCGGTTGTTTTCGGAATCAGCACCAATCGAACTTATCAAACATTCCAACCAGTATATTCAGTGTCGCTATTATTTGATTATTAGCAAAAGTGCTCTTCACTCTTTTGTCCCGCCAGCCACACACGTGTTCCAATCCTAACACTACACGTCAAAAGTAGATGCAAATGGGAGATGCAATTTTCCAAATTTGTAGCCGCCTATGTCTTGTTCGGCAGGTGACTTAGCAGGGAGAAAGTTTATTTTGGCTTGAATGTGATTGGTGTCAGTAAATATATATTTTGTATGAAATTTTTAAAAAAAATTTTGTTATTTAATAAATTTTTTATAATCCGGTTGTTCAGACTGTCTGAACAAAGGGCAAAAACATGTGATAAGTATGAAATTTATACTTAAATGGTAATTCAATCGGTTATAGATTACGTTTAATAAAACAGAAGTCGTTAGTTTAAATCTTCATCTCTTTTTCCTTTTGTGAATATGTTAAAAAAAATAAGAAGTGTAAGATTTTTCGAAATTGGTGAGATTAATTTAATAAGATATACTCCTATATATATATACACACACAATATGGCCATCCCACAAATTAACCATATTAAATAATTGTGATGGCAATTAAGATGCAACTATATACGTGATCATATAAACTTTTCATCTCATAATTCGATTGGCCACTCCATCTTCGACATTCACATCATCTACAGAAAAGTATTTCACGAAGTTTAATTGATATATTGAGTTCACCAATTGGAGTGAGTCTGTGCTTTTTTCTTTTCTTTTCTTCCTTCCTTTTTTTTTTTTTTCATTTCTTAAGGTCCAAGTTCTTTGCGAAGGCTTTTAAATTGAATGAGATTTTTGTCATGTATGTATTATCATATATTACTTAATTGTTTTAGTAACTTTGTAAAGCTTTGCGCCTTTGAGAGAATTTGTTAACAAGTCTAACCCTAATGGGCTGGGATGTTAAGGTTTTGTAAGGGGTGTTTCAAAAAATTTCTTAAGTGGTTGGTAAGTACTAAGGCGAGAATTTCGTAATGAGAAGTAGTTTTAAACATGATTAGTATTAACTACTTTAAATTTCCCTAATATTTTGACGGTGCTGAATTAAGCTACTAGTCATGCCTTTCGCCTTTTAGCGTTGGAAAGAAAAAAGGTTGATTGTGAAGGTGTTTAAAGAGGAAAGACAACATGTACATAATCCGACACATGCTAGTTGTTTGATTGAACAATCGTCGGATCCTTCATAGCAAAACCATGGAGGGAGGGAAAAGCAGAGAAAAAGATGAGTACGTGGCTGCAGGAACATGGGATGCTGGATTAGCGGTGGTTCATGCATCAAAATGTGGACCTCTTGATTTTGAAGAAACAGCTTGCAAACATGATCAGGATTCCAAGCCCTCCTTTTTAACATAATAGACAGACCTAACTACTCTCTCATACTCTTGTCTAGTATCTAAACATGATGATATTAGTGCCCATTAATTGCATCTGTCCACTGTTTCTCTTTGAGAGGGAGAGATCAGAAAGAGAGAGGTCCAATGAAAATTGGGTAAAGTGTTGCATGATTGAATTTTGTGAAAACTAAGGTGCATGTCATCCTCCAGGTATCACTTAATTTATTACACAAACCTTAGCCTTTCCAATTTTGTTTATTTCAAGCCGCCGACAAATTAAAGAAATTGTTCTAAGCTCGTATCTTGACTTCACAATTTGTCTAATTTTCGGTTAAAATTAGTGATTTAACAATAAGCAAGAAAAAAAAGGGTACGGAAACGTAGATTGAAAGCCCATAAAATCTTCACACGCTTGAACTTAAGACCGAACAATTCGTATTAATTGGATAAATTATTAACGTGTTTGTAAGATTGATAGGTCCCAATCAGAGTCACTAAAGATAAATTGATAATCTCCACTTAGGGTGGGAGTAACTATAATATAAATTTACACTTAGGGCTGAAGGAAACTACAATACAAACACTTTCTTCTCTACCTCTCCTATTTTAATAACACAAATATATATAAACTTAATACAACAACTATTATTACTTTTACTAAAGAAAACTACCCACTTAACTTAAGATAACTACCCATAATTCATGTAAACTACCCACTACCCATTTTAACAAATATTGACAATAATTAACAAAGTTAACAATTGAAGCTAAGAAGTATTACCCATATCTTAACCCATGATGATGAGGTAGATGTTGAGTCCTATGAGACCTGTCATGTTAAGTCCATCATTAATTCTCATTGGGTAAGACTACCAATTCATCTTTTGTTTTGTTCTTTTTTGTTTTGTTTTTTTGTTTTTTGTTTTTAATAAACTATTAGATATCTTAAGACCCAATTTCTCTCTAATTTTGAGGCTAGGATTGGGCTTGAGAAGATAAAGATGGGCAATAGGTTCGGCCATGGATGAGTTTGGGCCAGTTCAGTGTGACCTTGTTTACTGCTACAAAGCTGGCTCTAGCAAAGGAGAATGATCGAATCCAAAATGTTTCCAACTCTTAGGTAATAATAGTAGGACTGTAAATAAGCCATTCATAAACAACTTGGACTCGATGAATTAGAAGGACAAGAAGTTTGATTATTTTAAAATCTAACCAAGTTCAACTCGACATTAATCTGAGGCATGCACGTGTATTTTAAATACATATAAATTTGATAAATTGAGTTGAAGGAAATTATTAGTAGCCAATCAACATGGCAGTGATCATTGCTCAGGTTCAATGGGGGTGATGTTGATAGAGCATGGATTCACTGATAAGAAAACGATCCCACCATTGATCAATTCCATGAGCTCGCTTGAACTCTGGCGATGAACCCGTATTAGTAGTTACATGCGCCGAGGGAAGAAGATGCGATGCTTCTAAATCTCCTCCGGCCAGTTTGCTTGAGACTAGACTAGTAATGGAGATGTTTCCTGCAATCCTCTCAATCCTTTCACTTTCAGCTCCATTCTTCTTCATATCCTCTCTGTTTCGAAAGTAACCGATATACTCTGCGCAAATTGGATCATATTTGTTCAAAAACAAGTAAGGATGCCAGCGAGATACCGCAGCAAAAGAGTCATGCCTTTGTTGTTGATGAAGGCGATCACCTTCTACAGCAATGGTGAGACCTGCCTTGACGACGGTGCTTGCAAAGCCGATGCTCTGTTTCAGTTTCTCATCGCTGATCAGCGAATCAATGGGGATGCCTGCAAATGGTGGATTGAAAAGATATGTTTTGAGAAAACAACCCTTCTTGATCACCATGTTCTTTCCGACAACCATTGCAATTGCTGCCCCCAGAGAGTGTCCGGCCAACCACACATTTTGAGCTCCGGCAACAGCAACCCTCTCCTGAACAGCGTGCATTGCGCAATGAAAGCGGCTGGAGCGCCGTTGAAGCTCGTTAAGGACCCAGCCGAGGCCTGACGCCAGGTCCTTCAAAATGGTGCGCCATTTCGTCATTATGCCCCGAAAGGCAATGACATATCTTGGGACGTCTGGATTTTGGGGAGAAGGTGGATGCCCATACTCATAAATGGCGCCAATTATGGAGCCGTCATGATCTTCGAGAACACGATATAATCGAAAATTGATGGATTCCCACCAGGGTGGAGCAAGAGCTTGAGCTCCATGGCGCTTCCCCAGGCGATCGTGTTCTAGACAGTAGACTCCCTGAACCAAGCTGGCAATGATACATCTTCCCTGATCTGGATTTAACCTGCAATAAGTACTTAATTTGCTGGTTAATTAATTAATAATGTTCAGAAATTAAGACATGAAATCGTGAACATTAATTAATTGCAGTTGATGATGATCATGAGACCCCATTGGCAAAGTTCTTGCCAAAATGCTCTTACCAGGCTGCAGCTGTGAGATGTACAGGTCCCGAAATGCAGAAATTTTGCTTCTTATGAGAGGGCATTATTCCGTATATGGTATCCTCTAAAATAAACTGCCACGGGAGAATTGCAGAAGCCCATGATTGAATACCATATAATATGGAGACAACTGATGCTCAACATACTTTCAAAATGAATATAACATTCTTAATTAATAAGCACCTGCTATATGTTGATATATATATATATATATATATATATATATATGGTGACAACACATGAATCTTGAAATTTGTTTAACTGAAATGGAATCGAATTTGAACCGTATTTAAGCTATAAATTAATTTGGGTTTATATTAATTAAGTCTACAAAATCCCCAAATTCAAGCCATATTAATTGCCTATAATCTTCAAATTACTCATAAACAACTTTAATTAAACATTCACATAATTAATAATTTAAACCTCTCCAAAACCACCAATTTCGTGTATAAATAACCTTAAATTCATAATGACCCACTAAATTAAAATAATCAAATATGTACTTCTAACTTCAAATTACATAACACAACCATTAGTAGTTTTCATTAATCAATTAATCAAAGCCGTATTATAAAAATTAAACCTCCAATTTTAAACCTATATATTGGAAATTTACCTAACTTCAAAGTTCTTCAATTAACTCAAATTACCTTTGATTAACTCCTTGGAATGAAAGAAACGTCAAGAAAACATCCTCCAACGCTATCAACCTTAGCAAAATCTTGAGTAGTAACCGGATCAGGTCGTCGGGATTCCAGTGGATTTTGATCGGAATACGATATTTCCAGCTATTATAGGGGATCGAGGTTAACGTTGGCTTTAGAGATAGAGAAGGCTGGCCAAGGTGTTTAGGGCTCAAAACAGGCCTAAATCAGGCCGAGCAAGTGGGTCTCTCTCTCTCTCTCACCGGTTCTAATTGAGATGAAATGGCCCGATTGCTTATCTTTTCTAAATGTGGGTTCTATCTGGTTCTAATAAAGATACAATGAATCTTACCAAAAAAAAAAAAGATTCAATGAAATTTCCCAGAAGTCAACTTTTTGCTTGTCTGTCCTTCTCAAAGACGACTCAAGGATCAAGTCTTCTTCGCATTATCAGTTCAAGAAATCATATGGTTCACACAACCAAAATGCTAATTAATGGTATTCTTGTAATATGTTGACATACAATCAATGACGGGTCATATTGAGAGAAGCATCTTAAACTTGCTTCTGTTTTTTTGTCCAGACAGGACTGGCTGATTCAGGATGAAGATTTGTCTTGAGTCTATAATTTTAGCCAAGATTTAGCATTTTTCCCCCTTCTGTCACAACTCACAACTCCAGATTGAAGACATCAAGAGAGTTTTTGGTTGTAATGTCTTACTTGGCATTCAGACTTGGTTCAATATATATAGGAGAACGTAAATAAGGTGCAAGAGACAATCTCAAGGACTACAACTAAAAAGGTTTACACAGAAATACTAAAACAATATGCTGAAACCAATGTAACTAGGAAGCAGCTTTACACCCAGGAAATATAAGCCTTGAATTAAGGAGGATTGTGGCCCCATGTTTCCTGTGATAGGAGACATTGTTTTCCCTTGAAGTTTGACAGCCGTAATAGATCTTTAGAATCTGGTTGTTGAGTTGATCTTCAATTATCAGCTTAACAGCTTTGGCACCTTACTGAATCTAAGGTGGTTCTTTCTCACTATGAATGTGCACATAGGAAAGAAAAAGACGGGTGATGAGAATGTTTTTGAAGATACCATCAGAAGGGGCTCATTTCATAAGCTGATGTACTCTAAAGTTGTAAAACCGTGGAGTAGCTGCACAATATTCCCAAATCCAATCTGAGAAGAAGTTTGCACTGTTTAACTCACTCAGTTGCTTTTGTAAAAATGCATGTACGTAAGTTTGAAAAAAATTCTTTCAACCAAATCTACAGAGTGGGCTGATATATATTGATACAGTACTGATACAGCATGCATGGAGTGAGGGTGAAAGTAGTATTCCACCACAGTACTGCTCTATCAATTCAATATTGGAGGTGATACTGATACTGCAAGGATTCACACGTAAAAGAAGGATCCCACCATTGATGAATTCCATGAGCTCGCCTGAAACCGGGCGTTGAACCCTTATTAATTGTTAGATATGCAGAGGGAAGAAGATGCAATGCTTCTGACTCACCTCCCACTGCGCTTGAGATTAGACTCGTAATGGAACTCTTTCCGGCAACTCTCTCAATCTTTTCTGCCCCACTCTGCTTCATATCCTCCCTGTTTCGAAAGTAACCAATGTACTCTGCGCAAAAAGGATCATCTTTGTTCACAAACAGCTGAGGAAACCAGCAGGATAACGCAGCAAAAGGCTCATGAGAATGTTGGTGGCGATGGTGATCACCTTCTACAGCAATGGCGAGGCCGGACTTAACGACGGTGGTTGCATAGCGGATCTCTTGCTTCAGTTTCTCATCCTTGATCAGCTCAATGGGGAGACCTACGAATGGTGGATTGAAAAGAAATGTTTCAAGAAGATAACCCATCTTCACCATCTTCTTTCCCACAAGCAACGCAATTGCTGATCCCATAGAATGTCCAGCCAACAATACATTTGCAGCTCCGGCAGAAGCAACTATCTCCTTAACAGCAGGCATTGCACGTTGAAAGCGGGAGCTCCGGTGAAGATCGTTAAGGATGCACCGGACGCCGGACTTCAGGTCCCGTAATATCGTGCTTAGTTTCTTGATTATGCCCCGGAAGGCAATGACATAAATTGGTAGGTTTGGGGCAGAAGCTGGATACTCATAAATGGCACCGATTATGGAGCCGTCAACTTCTGTGAGAACACGATACAATCGGAAATGGAAGGATTCCCACCAGGGTGGAGCAAGAGCTTGATTATCACGTCCTTGGCACTTCTCCAGGCGATCGCGTTGTTGCCGGTAGACTCCCTGTACCAAGCTGGCAAGGATGGATCTTCGGTGATGTGGATTTGCCCTGCAACAAGAACATAATTCTTGGAAAACGGTAGAATTTCAAGAAGCCACACACACACACACATATATATACACAGCAAATTAAGACCAATGAGAGGCATGAAGTGGAACCAATAATTTAAATGGGATTTTTATCCCCTTCATTTTGTTGGATTGGGTTTCCTTTTTAAGTGGAGGATGGCCCAAATTTGAGTAGCTCATGTTTTTTTATTAAACCCATATGGAGATGCCCATTAGGGAGAGGATTGGCTAACCAGATTAACTTTTGCTGTTACAAAATGAGAATAATAAGGAGAGAGAGAAGCTGCAGCCAGAGAGAGAGAGAAAGCTCCAAAAACCAGAATCTGAATTCCCAGAGTTGGTATATGTACCAGAATTTACCAGCTTTCTTCATTTTTCATTTTTTAACCCTGAACAAATTAAAAGTTAAAAACACTAAAAATTCAAAAAATAAGAATAAAAAATTATGGGGTAACTCAAGGTGGCCGAACAAATCTCAATTGACCAAATGAAGGTGGCCAAAACCAGTAACCACCCCGCAATAGCCTTTTTTTAAAAAAATAAAAAATAAATGAAAATAAGGGGTGATGAGCCAACTCCCAAACGGGCATTAGGTGGTTTTTAGCTTGGACAAGTTCAAAATTTATCTACGTGCTGTTTGTGTCACTTTTCATTTTCGTTTCCCCTCTGGTTATCATTTTTCTTCATGCATTTTCATCATATTTATTTATTGAGAGTAATTAAGGGCAAATGCACGTATACATTTCTTTGAGTAGGGTGCAATGTCAATTTACCTTTTCCTCTTTTAGTTTTAAGCTAATTAAGAAGATATAAATTCAATCAGTTAACCATTACTTTAACATGAACATCATGACATCCATCTATAGAGTGTGACAATACAGAATTTCAATATGTTTTCTCCTTTGAAAATTTAACATTAATCTTTATAATTATTGACTAAACATGATGGCCATTGCAGTTGATGATGATGAGACCCCATTGGCAAAGCACCGGTTAAAATGCTCTTACCAGTCAACAGCTGTGAGATGGACAGGTCCGGAAAGGCTGAAAATGTGCCTCTTTGAGGGCATTATTCCTTATCTTCTCCTCTGAAATGAACTGCCATGGGAGAATTGCAGAAGCCCATGATTGAAATGAATGGTATATATATATATATGGACATAACTCAAGACACTAATCAAGTCTACAAAATCCTCAATTTCCTGTATAAATTCATAATGACCCACAAAATTGAAATAATGAAACATGTAATTCTAACATCAAATTACATAACACAACCATTAGTCGTTTTTATCAATCAATCAATCAAAGCGGTATCATAAAAACCTCCAATTTTAAACCTATTGGAACCCTAACTTCAAAGTTCTTCAATTAACAATAATACAACTCAAATTACCTCAGATTAACTCCGTAGAATGAAAGAAACGTCAGAAAACGGATTCCAAAGCGACCAATCAGAGAAAAATCCCTGTCTGTCTCTCTCTCTCCCACTTGCTTTAAGATGAAATGCCCCGATTGCTAGTACTCTCTCAAAATGTGGATTCTATCTCTTTCTCAATAATTGCTTGGGTACGTTAAGTGAAAATTCAATGAAATTTCCCAAGCCAACTTGGAAGCTTAGGAAATTTCCCAAGTCTGGTTGAAAGGAAAACCCCAAAACTGTCCTCCTCAGAGACTCATCAAGCAAGTCTTGTTAGTTTGCATCAGTTGAAGAAGTCATGTGCTCATCATGAGTCATGTATCTTCTTCTTTTCGATCTAATTGTTAGAACACAGGGGCACGAACTTGCTTGGGCCTGGATGAACATTGATCTACTTATATTTTGGAGTTTCTTGCCGGAAGGGTACTAGAAATTTTTATATATATAAAAAATAATTATTAAAAGGGGAAACTTCACAAGATCCTCCTAAACTACCAGCTGTTTTGAAATACCCCTTTAACCCCATGAATTTTCAATTGCTCTCAATTTGAACCCATCTGTACAAATTAGGGCAAAATTTTTTTCAAAAAGACCAAAATACCCCTAATTTTTATTTTAAAAAAAATAAAAAAATTTTGAAAGATGAAATTTTATACAAAAGTTTAAAATTTTCAACTTTCAAAATATTTTTTTAAAATAAAAATCAGGGGTATTTTGGTCTTTGAAAATTATCTAATTTATACTGAGATGGTCCAAATTAAGAGTAATTGAAAGTTCAAGTTAAATCGAATTTTAAAGATCGGAGGATATTTTAAAGCGGATGGTAATCGAAGAATCTTGTAAATTATCCTTATTAAAACTTATTAAAGATAAATATCACACACATGTAAAACGTGCTGCGTATTAAAATTTAAATTTTTGGACTATTTTTTATGGTCCTAGATCAAACTTTGGACTGCCTTTGTAATGGGCCCGGTATGAACTAATAACTTTTGGCCCAAAGTCACAATTTAAAAGCATATTTTACAAAACAAAAAAACTTGGGGTGGTTCCGTCTCTCGATCTGGTTTCTTGTGTATTTTAGGAATGAATGTGATGTTAGGGTGAATATACAAAACTTACAGGTGAAATTCGAGATTGCTAGTTCCTCCAAGATTTACAACCCAAACTAAAAAATGTTCTTAGCTGCCGTTTTTCCTACCATTTGCAAAGAATTTATATATATAAAACCATTTTGTTGCAACGGTTCGGCCGTCAGGTGGACCGTACTACTTATGAAAGACAAATAAAACGTAAATACAAGCAAATAAAGCGCATAATATAAATTAAATATAGTTGTTGTAAAAGCAAATTCAATAAAAAAACCCCCTTTAAATGTCTTGGTAAAACGCAACGTTTGAGATACGTCGCTAACACGCATAATTAGCACTAGTGACTCCATTTATGTCCATAACTACACTTATATGAAAATGCATGTGATTGTGATGCAATATTTTAAATATATATATAAGGAAGTTTATTAGAGTGGTCGGTACTGATACGGCATGCCTGGAGGATCGGTGAAATTATTCGGCCAGTGCTGAACCGTTGGATGGAGGTGATTCTAATACGCGCGGCATGCTTGGAGGGTCGGTCAAATTATTTGGCCTATACTGCACCGTTGGATGGAGATGATTCTGATACGGCATGAATGGAATGTCAATGAAATTATTCGGCCAGTACGGTGCCATTGGATGAAGGTGAATATGATATGGCATGCATGGAGTGTCGGTGAAATTATTCGGCCAGTACGGCGCCGTTGGATGGATGTGATTCTGATACGGCATGCATGAAGGGTTGTTGAAATTATTCAGCCTCGGCCAGTCCTGCACCGTTGGATGAAGGTGATTCTGATACTTATTATATGGCACGGGTTCACACCTACAATTAGGATCCCACAACTGATCAATTGCATGAGCTTGCTCGAAATTATCTGGCGTTGAACCCTTGTTAACCGTTAGAAATGCCGAGGGAAGAAGGTGGGATGCTTCTGAATCACCTCCGGCCACAACACTTGAGACTAGACTCGTAATGGAACTCTTTCCTGCAATGCTCTCAATATGTTCAGCCCCAATCAGCTTCATAAACTCCCTATTTCCAAAGTAACCGATATACTCTGCGCAAATTGGATCACCTTGGTTCACGAACAGGTGAGGAGACCAATTAGATAACTCAGCAAAAGCCTCAGAATGCTGGCGATGGCCCCCTACAACACGGGCGAGTCCTGCCTTGCCGAAGGCGACTCCAGTGCGGACCACTCGCTTCAGTTTCTCGTCCTTGATCAGCTCTATGGGGAGACCTATGAATGGTGGATTAAAAAGATATGTTTCAAGAGGAACACGCTTCTCCATCACCATTTTCTTTCCCACAAGCAATGCAAGTGCTGACCCCAGAGAATGTCCGGCCAGCCATACATTTCCAGCTCCGGCAATATCAACCATCCGCTGAACAGCGTCCATTGCACGATGAAAGCGGGAGCTCCGTTTAAGTTCGTTAAGCATGTACCGGACGACTGACAAGAGGTCCGATAATATCGTTGGCAGTTTCTTGATTACACCCCGAAAGGCAATGACATATCTTGGGATGTTTGGGTTTGGGAAAGAAGGTGGATACTTGTACTCATAAATGGCGCCGAATATGGCGCCGTCAGGATCTGCGAGAACACGAGCAGCTTGAGGTTCATGGAAGAAGTCCCTCCAGGGTGGAGCAAGATCAGCTTGAGGTCCATGGCGGCGATGATGCTTCCCCAGGCGATCGTGTTCTAGACGGTACACTCCCTCAACCAAGCTGGCAATGATACATCTTCTGCGATCTGGATTTGTCCTTCAGCAAGATCGATCAGGGGTATTAAATTAAAGTAATTTGCTTGTTAGAAATACGTGAAATATTTTGGCAAAGTACGTAGTGGGTTAATGCTCTTACCAGTCAACAGTAGTTGTCAGATGTAGAGGCCCAGAAATAAAATGGCAGAAAATATGGTTGTTGTCCATTATTCCTTATGTTCGCTCCCCTCTTCCCGATGGATTTTGAAGGGAATTTGATGTTTCCGGCAACTATTACTGGGTTGCTATCTCTCCATCTGTCTCCTCTTTCTTATATAACTTTCCGAGTTGTATCTCGGTCATGGGAAATTTCTAAAGTCAACTCTCAACTTGGCAATATTGTTGCTCTTCTGTTTGAAAGGAAAACCCTAACCGCCATTATCAAATGTGTTGACGAAGAAGGGGTGCAGGCTCAAGCCTCGAGGTCCCAACTCCCGCCAATTCAATAAAATAAGACCCCAAGTAGTTAGTAATAATGTAATTAATTTTAATAGATTCGAAGGGAATTTCCTAAAGTCAACTTCTTCTTGCTCATGGGAAACGTCCTTGATCTCAGGCACGAGCTAGCTTCGGCATCGATGAACACGTACAGATTGTGCAGAAAAAAGGACTCGCACCAGGAATATTGTTGTCTAAAGAGGAGGGGAGGACTGGTTCTGCCTCGGGCATGTGTGATGGCTGCTGATTGGCGGCGTTATTGAAAATAAATTTTTTTAAAAAAAGGGGAGTTTGGAGGTGCGGGGAATCGAACCCCGTGCCTCTCGCATGCGAAGCGAGCGCTCTACCATATGAGCTACACCCCCGGTTTGATTATCAGGTTACGTATTACATAATGAACCAAAAATCAATTTTATTCGGTTTTTTTTTAAGGATAAATTTGAGTTTGTGAAACGAGGGAGGGGAGGAACAAGTTTTATTATTATTTTATTTGGATTTTTAGTGGCCATAAATTATAATGCTTGCTGCTCATTCAAGATCACAAACTCATTATCCTGGCTCTAGCTAGACAGAAACCTATATAACTCGAACACTATTGTCCACAAAATCATTACTAGCTAGCGAATCATATATATATATATATGCAAATAAACAAGTTCCGTTTATATTATCACATAATAGTGGATCGAAGGTGTTGCAATATTGTAGAAAGTGGTTGTCATTAGAGAATTAATGTTCACAAGCCAGCCACTGAATGAATATAAATTATATATATATATATATATATATATATATATATATAGGCAGATCGATCCTTTGTCCAGCTACCTGGCTAACGGAAAATTAAACAACATAAATCTTCAGAATTAGCATTAATTAATATTGCTTATTGAAGAATCCCTATTCTCTGATGTCGACATGTCTTCATGCACTGCACTGCATGTGGAACGAGTCGAATACATTTATCAAACACAAGACGTACGACGTTGGATAAGAACAAAAAAGAAAGAAGAAAAATCCTTCTTAATGCCCATCTCCACGCACGTTTTAATAATAAATAAATCATATTTTACAATAACATTACTTTACTTGATCGACAACAAGTGCTAGCTACAATTGACTTGCAAAAACGTAATAATTAATACATAATATTTGAAGATTCTCTGTGATATTGCTTGCCAATAAAGACTTTAAGACATAAATAAAAAAGAATGGAGAGAACAAAATCAGGTCAAAGATGTTATTTTCCTGAATTATGGAGTACTGCATTTCCAACAACGTATTTGTTTTAACACAAGTTGCACTTTTCTTTATTTTTATTATTTTTTTTCAAATTATATAATTGACCCAATAATAAGGTGTCTGAATTTGAAAAAATGTATTAATTTAATTTAGCTTTTCAATATGTAAAATGGGATGTAATGTTCAAAAGCAACTAATATGCCCATTTTTGTTTTCCATCAATGGAGAAGAAAAAAATAATAATTGTACCATTAAAATGTATGTGGTTAACTTAATTGCTACGACATGATAAAAAAGTTACTCTTTCGTAGCCCATGCAAAGACTAACTTAATCACATATGTTAATGTTTGAGTAATCGAGATTAAAATGAGATCTCTAGACTTTATCTTAAATTTGAGGTTCTCAAATTTATAAATTTTAACTGTAGGTCAATCTCATCTAAATGTCTAAAATAAATTATATTTCAGAATTTAATAAGCAGATTACTTTATTAAATTTATGTCATTGAGTAACTTCCTAATCTAAACATATGAAAAAAAAAAAAAAGAAAAAAAAGAAGGTGAAAGTCAAACCAAACTGACAACAGCCTTTTTAGAATTTGACCAAAACTCAAATTTTATAGGGGAATTCAAGCTCCCCCGGCAACCGTATATAGCCATAAAGTCCAAGTGTGCCGGCAAGAAAGTCTCAAACTGTGAACAAAAAGAGGCCACAATTAAACAGGGGAGGGAGAGGAGCTGGAGGCTGGAGCAGCAACGATGGGTGATGGCGAGGCATCGTCCGGCGGGCAGCCGCTAAGTCCAGCAGCTCAGCTCTTTCACGCGCCGCGCATCAATTGTTACATCATCGCCATCATGGGATGCAAGACAAAAATCAATCCCGATGTTGTCAAAGCCGGTTTGGAGCAGACTTTGCTTAAGCATCCTCGGTTCTCCAGCAAGCTGGTAATTTCAAAACCATATCCTCCCTTATATTATTCCTTTCTTCTTTGCCAAGCTAGGTTCATTTTATATTATTGCCCAATGCCCACCCTTCTCTTTTTTCTTTTTCTTTTTTTTCTTTTTTGTGGGGTTTATTGAAAAATGTTTTACAAAAGCTTTTAAATTTCTCCTTTTGGAAAAGAGATAAAGAAGGCCCTGACATTAAATGAAGTTTGGTATTTTAATTGTTAACAGAGTGTTCTATTCAATTCCCTGTCCACATCCTATTTTCGAAGCGATCTAAAATATCTGATTTCACTGTGTACTCTTGCCAGACTCTTTTAACATATTCCCTTTAGGTGTACGAGACTCGGTCCATTTTGATCAAAGTGCCTAACTATGGTTAAATAGGTCGGGTGTAGGGCTCACTTATTTCCGCAGCTTGAGCTGTGGCGTGACCAAAGCTGTCGGAATAAGTGAGCCCCGCATTCCTTATTGGTCAAAGCATTCCTAAAATTTGTATGCGAGAGTGTCAATAATTAATATTGTAAAGAAAAATATATTCTTTAAATTAGAAGTACGATTATTTTTTCAATATGATCATTCAAATCTGGGGGACAAATTTTGGTTAAAGTATTTAGAGAAGATGGTGCTATGTTTATATACTCAAACAACATGCTTTTTCCTATTTAATCGTTAAGGCTTTCTTTCTCTTGTTGTTAATTTGTTAATGCAAAAGGTTGTTGATTGCGGGAAGAAAAAATGGAGACGGACCACAGTGAATTTAGAGGATCATGTGATCATTCCGGATTTGGATCCAGAAGTAGATTTTCCAGACCAATTTCTTGAAGATTACATATCAAATCTTACCAGAAACCCAATGGACCTCTCCAAACCATTGTGGGAACTCCACCTTCTCAACATGAAAACCTCAGATGCAGAGGCTGTCGGGGTCTTTAGGATCCACCACTCAATGGGTGATGGCGCATCTCTGGTTTCTCTTCTCCTTGCTTGCACACGAAAAACCTCGGACCCGGAGGCGGTTCCTAGTGTTCCCGTTAAAAAAAGAGCAGGTTCAGCTAATTTCGGCGGGTTCTGGTGGTTGTTTTTAGCAGTTTGGTCGGGGTTGAGGTTGATTTGGAACACTTTGGTGGATATGTTGGTGTTTGTGGCAACCATTGTCTTCTTGAAAGATACGAAAACTCCGATCAAAGGTTCACCGGGGGTTGAGCTGAATACCAAAAAGTTTGTCCATCGGACGGTCAACTTGGATGACATAAAGCTCGTTAAGAATGCACTCAACATGGTACGTTGATTAATAAAAGTCAAAAAAAAAATTTTCGTTTATTAAGATTGCTTCCTGAAACATTTAATACACATGTTTCTGCATTTTCTTTATTTATATTTGTAATTGACAGTTTTTTTTTTTTTTTTTTTTGGTTCTTCCTTAAATTTTACTGTGGCCGGAATTAGTAGACCATAAACGACGTTATTCTGGGAGTAACTCAAGCTGGCCTCTCGCGATATCTCAACCGCAGATACGGTGAGCTTCTATCAATTTAGCAATGATTAGCATGAAGTTTCTCCGAAAGATATGCAGCAACATTGGTCCCTAAAGCATGGCTCACCCGCAGGTGAGGACGACAAAGACGTAGTAGGAGCAAAGCAGGGGAAAAGTAACATTCCAAAAAACATCCGCCTTAGGACAGCCATTCTCGTCAATCTAAGACCAACTGCAGGAATCCAGGTAATATATATGCTCCATTGCCATTGAAAACATGAGCTTTAACAAAAGAGATTGATGTTTCTCATGTTCTAATGCTGTCGAATAAACAGGATTTGGCTGAAATGATGGCTAAGGGATCGAAGACTAGGTGGGGCAATCTGATTGGATATATCCTCCTCCCCTTCTCCATTGCTTTACAGGACGACCCATTGGATTATGTTCGGCAAGCTAAGGCCACCATTGATAGAAAAAAGCTTTCACTCGAAGCTATACTCACATTTGTGTGTGCTGAGTTAGTACTTAGAATATTTGGAGTTAAGGTACGCATTATCTTTTTACACCTTCTCAGTTTTAAGGCAGCAATTGGCCTTGGGATTTATTTTCAAATAGTTAATTTTGGATCATAAGTGTAGGACTCGATCATGCAGAAAATGGTTATCATGGGTGGAAATTAACAATCTGCAGCAATGTGCAGGTTGCTGCTGCTATAACGCATAGAATTCTCTTCAACACTACAATGGCCGTCTCCAGCTTGATTGGTCCACTTGAAGAAATTAGCTTTCATGGCCATCCAATGGCTTACCTTGCTCCGAGTGTTTATGGGCACCCGCAAGTAAGTCATCCAAATGTATTTGATATTCCGATCGCTAACGATTCAAACAATAAATATGAGAGTTTTTATGAGGTTTACTTGCTCAAATAAATTTTGGATTGTTTACTTACCTTTTCGAGTAAAAGTGAGCGTTATGAGAATTCTCTCACATTTATTGTATGAATTGCTAGCAATCTAGACAAACAAATTACTAAAGATTCAAATCTGTCGTAACTAAAGTTTCATATGCATGTTTTTATTTTGTCATTTCTTCTGCAGGCATTGACTCTCCATTTCCAACATTACTTTGAAAAAATGACCATTGCTATAGCAGTTGATCCAAATGTGATCCCTGATCCTCACCAGCTCTGCGATGATCTACAAGAATCCCTCAAACTCATCAAAGATGCTGTTCTAAAAGAGGAACTCATCAAGGATGTTGTCTAAGGAAACAATGATTAGTTCCAAATATTCATTCTTTGTCAACAAATGTAATTGCAGTTCCAGTAACATTTATTGGCCTTAAAATTTACTTTCTTTAAAGGGAGGAAAAAAAAAAAAAAAGGTTGAAATTTATTTATACGAAAAAAATGCAATATACAACTATCAAATTGTTACAAAATATTCTTCAAACGGGCTTTTTGAATATTAAAAACACTTTTATACCCCTTAAACCTAATTCCAAACAGATTTTAAGTATTTATTATAATGATTCATAATTGACAACATGTTTCATTCATAGGTTTTTTTTTTTTTCTCATTCCTTTAGATTTCCACAAAAGAAGAAGAAGACAACATTTTAAATGCTTTGAAGCTATAACAAATAAATAATTAAAAAAGGTGGTAAATTTTACTTTACCTCCTCAAACTTCCACCCTAATCTCACTTTTTGCACTTCCAATTATAATTCGCCATAACTCTAACCTATAAAATACCAAAATAGCCATCTCTGGCCTAATTGCGGCCCAGTCCAACATCATCTATATCCTCAACTTGGTCATGGGCCACCCGTCCCTACAGTTCTTGAAGGTTTGGGTCATGGTGACGATGCTATGAGTTGTACGGAGGCCCAATGGGATCTCCAAATGGACCTCTGGATAAGCTGGCCCATATTGTCAATTTGTTTTTTGTTTTTTAAATTTTGAAAATGGAGGCATTTTCAATAAAGTGTAATTTAGGACTTTAACGCTTAACTCTGCAAGTACGACTGGTAATATATTGATATTATAAGAGTATGGGGGGGTTTTCAGCAAAATAAGTTTCTGGAAGTGTCTGAAAGCCTCGAACTACGTTTATATATGAACTCTTTTGTTAAAACCCTCCTCACGAAGCAAGCACAAAACCTTGAACTCGTAACTCGCCTAGTCGAAACGAGTCAACTCAGTAGCTCATACGATTTACAGTCACACCTATGGCGATAATCTCCGATTTCCAAGAAGACCAAGACAACGCTAAGCCGTCGTCGTCTTCGGCGAGGACGGCACCGTTTAGTGCGAGCTTGGATCCGTCGAGGCCACTAGGGTTTTTGGAGAAAGTGTTCGACTTTCTCGGCGAGGAGAGCGACTTTCTGGAGAGGGACACGGCGGCGGAGGAGATCGTCGCGGCGGTGAAGGTGGCGAAGGAGAAGAGGAAGATGAAGAAGGCGGAGGCGGAGGAGAAGGCGGCGGCGATGGAGGTGGAGAAGAAGCAAAAGGAGAAGAAGGAAAAGAAGGTGGAGGCGATGGAGGTGGAGAAGACGGAGGAGGAGAAGAGTGGTTTAAGAGGTACCGATTATATTCTTTTCCAATCTCTATCAATGTGTTCGTGTTTTGCCCTAAAATTTTTGTTCTTTGCTTTTTTTGGCTGATGAGAAAACTGAGGGGGAGAAAGAGGGGGAATGCTTTTTTATTTGGAGTTTATGTTCTGGGTTGTTGGTAATGTTGGTGTATTTGTTGTGTTTCATTGATGGGAAATTTTCAGGGAAAAGAGAAAGGTTATTGTTTGTGGTTTGGAAATCTGAGGGCGAGAGGAGAAGAAATGAAATAAATGTCGGATGGGAACGCTAAATCCAAGAAAAGAAAAAAACTATGTTTTATGTAATTATATTATGGTTTAGGAATTAAGAAAAGAAACTAAGAGAAGACAGAGAAGAAAGAAAGCTGAATTTAGGAATTCTTGTCCCTGAAACAAAGGAGAAACAACAAATAAGAATAAAATTCCGGTGTTCGGGAACAATGCACACCCTATTTACGCTGGAAAAATAACGCAAGGCATTGTTTTACTCCAATAAGTACATTTCACAAGTTGTCTGGATATCAAGGCAGTTTTTCAATAACAAGTGTCCTACAAATTACGGGGATTTCCCCTGTACTTGATTATGTTCCTACTGTTTTCATTGTATACTATTCATTGCTATGAAAAAGTTACAAAATGAAATCCTTTTGACCTTATATCCCCTACCAAGAGAAGCTGAACTTATGCCCTAAGGCTAAACTGCATGTATCCTTCATAAGTTTGCGCCCAGCGTCTAAGTTACATTTCCAGCTTGAGACTTCCAAACAAGTCTTATATCTTGCATCTGGCAGTAACTATTTGAGCGTGCGTGTGGCTAGCTGGGTTACTTTTCTGATGTGGCAGAGAACTGTTAAATTGGTTTTTTGAAAAAGAAAAATTGTGAACTACTAAATTGGTTGTCTGAATCTTAGTGCCTTCCATGCCAAATGCAGACCGCCCATGATGAATGATCATGCTATATTTTTGCATTCAACTTCTCTTCACTTTTTGTTTGTTTGTTTGGAATATATCTGCAGTTCCAAATGCAGGCAACGGACTTGATCTGGACAATTACTCATGGACACAGACGCTGCAAGAGGTCACTTTAAATGTTCCAGTGCCTACTGGAACTAAAGGAAGGTTTGTTGTATGTGAAATAAAGAAGAACCATCTCAAAGTAGGTCTCAAGGGCCAGCCTCCAATAATTGAGGTAAGGCTGCTTGCAGGCTTGTTTTTAATGTGTTAAAACTCATCTGATGTGCTGTTTCTTTCTTTCTTTCTGATATGCTACATTCAGATTGTTTTTACCGTGGCTTATGTACTTAAAATACTTGCAGGGGGAGCTTTATCGGCCTATCAAGCCTGATGATTGTTATTGGAGCTTAGGTATGTTGTCATACAAATGCCTGCATGAACTAGTTGAACCTCACATTTTATTTTTGTCTGCTAAAACAATTGCAAGTTGATTAAATGTAGAAGGAAAGAAACTAATGGATATTATTAGTAATTCTCACAATCAATATGACTAAGTGGTTAAAGTAATCATATCAATTCTTTGCAAATATGTGTTTATGTGTGTGAGCACGTGTGTGTGAGATGTATGCATGTGGGTGTTGTCTGGACCGAGATTGGTGTCCAATATTCTTACCCTTGCTTTGTCAAGAACCTTGAATAAAGTATCTAAATTGCTCATCATATGTTCCAATAAATTCCTTTGTTACAGAGGATCAGAAATCAATCTCTATTCTTTTGACCAAGCACGACCAAATGGAGTGGTGGAAATCTGTTGTGAAAGGTGATCCCGAAGTCGATACTCAGAAAGTTGAACCCGAGTCCAGCAAACTATCTGACCTGGATGCTGAGACACGGCAGACTGTTGAAAAGATGATGGTAAATTATTGATGCTCTATTACCAATTTAGCCTCCCAGCTCTCATCTCCATGTGTGTGTTGTGTGTCTGTTGGAGAAGGATCCTCTCCATTTCATTTGAAATGGAGAGGAGCTGGTCCCCTTCTTTTAGAGGGGTAAAGTTGTTAAAAAAAGTGAAATGACAATTTTATCCTTAAAGTAAGAAACCGGGATCCGATTATGTTTGTGCTTCATTGGTCCTTTTTCCTAACTGTTCTATCTGTTTACCCATTTAGCATCATGGGCATGTTTACTTAACTTTGTGTGTGCATATGTTTGGGATCAGATTCAGAAACAATGATTAGTAAAAGGAGTTGTACATGAAGTTATATTAATTATC
Organism: Carpinus viminea; assembly: GCA_013348765.1. Lineage (NCBI taxonomy): Eukaryota > Viridiplantae > Streptophyta > Magnoliopsida > Fagales > Betulaceae > Carpinus > Carpinus viminea. The sequence goes on from CP054673.1 coordinate 1,855,412, forward strand.
TTAATCCCTACTCCCCAAAAAAAAAAAACTCATTTTAAAAGAGCTATTTGTATTTTATGTCATTAAAACAGCTTAAATTTTGTCAATTTGGATTTGTGGAATTTTTTGAAGACCAAAAGTTTATTATTTAGGTATCAAATGAACTGGTGGCACCTCCTTGAGTAGAGGAATCTAACATGTTCTATAAAAGCACGTGCCTGTCATGGTGGTGATTGAATGGTTTTTCATGTTAAGCATATGGAATTATTGTACATATGAATTATTTGCTAGTAGTACATTGGGTTGAGTAACCCAACATGTCGTGAAAGGCATGTTCTGATCGAGCCTTAGTTGCTCGCACAAATAGCTCCATACTTTTTATTTTTCTTTCATATCAAGTTTCTGGCTTTATTGTTGGTGGGCATAAATCTAGCTCTAGTTGCTCTTGCTCATGCGGAAGGGTTTTTTTTGTTTTTTAATAGACATATTGAGTTTCTAGCTAAGTCTTCTGTTTGCTCTCTTTCTCTCACTCTCTCATGCAGTGTGTTCACAGAATTAGCATGTAAGATATATATATCGTGTTCAGTGTGTTTACACTATTTGCTCTTGCATTGGGTTCAGTGTGTTTACACTATTTGCTCTTGCATTGGAACTCTTTGTGTTGGTGTCTGTTTTGCTCATGATAAAATGGTTTATGATTCTGGAGATTCTTATTGTTTTGGTACACAGTTCGATCAGAGGCAGAAGTCGATGGGCCGCCCAACTAGTGATGAGATGCAGAAACAGGAGATTCTGAAGAAATTCATGGCTGAGGTAAATACTTGAGCTTTTGATGGTTGAATCCCCCCCTCAGCATGTAAAATTTTCAAGTGCTCTGATAATTAATCTTTGATTTGGTGCAGCATCCGGAGATGGACTTTTCAAATGCAAAGATAGCATAATGAGACCGTTTCTGTTGGTGATCCTTTTTGGCTGACCTATCCCATAGTTTGGGCTTTTGGAATTTTGGGCGGGGGGTCAAGAGTGGTTGAACTTTGTTCATATTGAGTTGTTGGATTAAGTTATTAAAAAAAAAAACTAGCATAATCCTTTACAAGATGGAAAATAGTTTATGTTAGTCTGTGCTGGTGGGTGTTTTGCGAACTCTTCTCTAGTACCTACTTTTTATTTTTCTTGCCGCATAATCCTTAATTCACAAGATGGAAATTAGTTAATGTTAAGTCTGTGCTGGTGGGTGTTTTGCGAACTCTTCTCTGATGCCTACTTTATATTTTTCTTGCCTTCGATCTTGTTAACAAGCTGTAAACGAGTTGGATTTATGAGCAAACTCATTAAGTTGCCCAATCTATTGCAACATTTATATAGCTTTTTTCATTTCTTCAAAATAAGAAGGAAAAAGGAAATTTGTTTAGTGTTCTGAAACACAAATTTGACTCGGGATGGCTCCAAGCCTGTGTCGCCCAAGTTTGTCCTCAACTCGGGTCAGTATTTTCATTCCGAGCCCACCCTTGTGAATCAACTGACGAGACCCTAAAGTAGTCAATAGTGTAAAAAAAAAAAAAGAGACAAAAATTAAACCTGAAATTGAGAATTGGCCGGCTAAGAAAAAAGCCTAAAAAATGGTGGTTTTTAAAATTTATGCAACCCAAGGGTTGAGCTGCTAGAAACGAATGAAAGAGGTAACAAGAAGGGAACTGAGGCCAAATAGATGTGCTGCGTAGGTGGGGGGAACTGAGCAAATTCCGAAAACGTGACCAAAGCTATACCTACTGGTTAGGTACAATTTTGTCTCCTTGTTCTTTTAGTGCAATAATATCAGAAGGCACCTGAAGGCAAGAATGGTGGTAGTGGTGGTGGAGTCGTAGTATTTTCGTTGTAAAAATCATACCCAAAAGTTAGGTCAGTTGCTTAATTTGCATGTGACCAAATAAATATTGCAGGCATATTATATCATATCTAATCGAGGGACGTTTGATGTAAGATATATATTACATATAATGGCCACTACCCACTTGTGTTACTTATTCATCATTCAAAATTATTCCCTTTTTTTTTGTTTGTCTCAGACTCAGAGAAAAATCCTAAGTAGGATTCCCAATAGGCAAGCAAGATGCAAGAGCAAAAGAGTGGTGGACTGGTGCATGAACGTGAAGACAAACACACCTTTCAATTCCAATCTCTGCATAATGCAATCAATATATGACACGTGGGTCGCTCTCGCAATGCCCCTTTCAACAAAAAGGTAGTGGGCTCAGTTGGGCCACCCCTCCCATTGTCCTGTTCTGGGGCAGGTCCTATCAGCCCAACCCTAAAAAATTGACTCCAAGAGAAGAAGGAAGATGACTTTTCAAGTTTCTTCCATTGCTGCTGCTGCTTTCAATTCTACTCTCCCCTTAACATTAATTGATTTTGCAGTTTGGAACTTCACTACACGACACCTACACTTATAAATTATTAGAATCTTTCCCAACAAAAAAAAAAAAAAGTTTAAAATATCATTTTTCCCTTATCCCAAAAAATAAAATAGAAAATGTTGTGTTCTTTCTAGAGTTCTCTTTTTATGGTCCCCAGTTTTTTTTTGTTTTTGTTTTTTTGTCTTTTTAAGAATGGCGTAACAATAATGCTCTGCTCTTGGCTCTTGTATGCTAGCAAATGAAGTAAAATGTCAAGTCAGCGTCCACTATATATAAGGGCAGTAGGCATACAAAGTCACAGATCATTTGAGAATCAATTTTTTTATTAAAAAAAAAAAAAAATTGATAAGTATAACAATTATCTTCCCGCTTTGATGATTGGAAGACAATAGACAAGTAGGAAGTGAAGTGGGGGAATGAAGATTGCATTATTGAGCTATAAATGCATATCCACCTAATACTTTATTATAGTTCTGAGAATTGATGGTGGTATTCATGTATTTTTAGGAAAATGCATTCATTGCTAACAAATATCAGGGAAAAAAATATCTTAGTAGTACAATTTTTATATAAATCATATACATAACTGATTGTCACGGTCATGTCTATATTTTACCGCGTCAAAATCATCGATACAGTAAAAATTGTTGGAAGAAATAGGATAGCCAAACCAATAATAATGTAATAGTTTGAATTAGGGGACTAGTCAACACTAGATGGGCTTGAAGATTAATGTAAAGCAATTTTTTTTTCTAGGATTAATAATTTGATAATAGGACGGAAAAATAGGTGGGCAGCATTAATTATCATCCCATCTTAATTTGTCACCTGAAATCATTGCCTCTGCTGTAGTGAACATATGCTAAGCATATTCTGAGATTTCTCTCTCTCTCTAGACTCTATACATATAATAAATGTTTGTGAGAAAATTAATTAACCCACTAAGGTTTTGTTTATTGGGCAAATTAATTTTTTTTTCCGACTTTTTTCCCAAAAGTTGTCTTTTATTTTTGGTCAAATTTTCCTAAAAAGAGTTCAATAAAGAAGTGAAAGTGGCGTGCGGAGTGGAATTCATTAATTAGCTTCATTTGTTGGCTTCTTTTTTTTTTTTTTTTTAATTACGTGAAAAGTGAAACAAAGATGAACGAGTAAACAAAACCAGTAAAACAACAAAATACCTTTTTACCAAATTCTGAAAAACGACAAACAATCTATGAATGCGACATACTCTTTAGTCTATACCTCTTCGGTGCCCAAAAAAAAAAAAAAAACAAAAAACCTCAAAAGCACTCCGGCAGTAATAACTGCGAGTTCTAGTAATTTAGACGGATAATAGAGTAATATTATAACTTCTTTTTATGTTATTTTTGTATTCATTCAAGAATGATATGGTTCTTATATCACGTCTCATGAAATTAAGATCATTATTTTAAATTCTCTATCTCCCTTTCCTTGTGTGAATATGTTCAAAAAAAAAAATTATGTAGCTCTTAAAATTACCATTGAGTTTGTGATTGATCACTATTAAATTTTGATCTAATGGTAATTTTAAAAGTCAATTCATTTTTGAAGTGATACAAGAGAGATTTCTATAATTACTCCTGATAATTATGAGAAATTTTATATACAACTCACTTATTCAAATGGGTAGTCAGATAACTCAAAATTTATTTAGATATGTGGCTCTTACATGAATGGAAAATGCTAAGTGTTTAGACATGTGGCTCTTACATGAATGGAAAAAAAAAATTGCATTATTTCTCTCGCTTGATTTTTAGAAAGTAATACACACTTAAAAGACAAAAGAACACAAGAAAAAACACCTAACATTTTCCTACATAAATTATCTTACATTACCTAATCAAATTATTAGGGATGATATTTTTCCACTCTTGGTCAGTAAGGAATAAATCAAGAGTATTGATTAATTGATAAAATATACTTTTAGTTTTATACATATTATTAAATTGAAAGGTGAAAGCATAAAAGAAATATGTCCCGTTCAAGAAAAAAGGTGGAAATGACAAAAAAAGAAGTGTGAAATATGGCAAATTAAAGGGTTTTGGCTAATGGCATGCCCAAACAAAGCCTTAAATGGCATGCATGTATTCAATTCATCTGGTCGTATTATTATTTGGAGAAAGATCCACACCATGTCCACGTTAACAAGAAGATGCCAAGATGGAGTATTCAATGTGACGTGGCATGCCATTTGTTTCCAAGTGGGTTCCACCTGTATTGTTCCAACCCTAGAAATGTCCACCGCCAAGTAAAGCCTCTCTGTGCTCTCCGGGTGTTGAGGGTATCTTATTGTACTGCAAAGTGCAAGGCCACTTAGGAGATGACACAACGTGTACTGCATGTATGAACAGTGAACAAATTACTTTATAAAACTTATTGAAGAAATTATTTACTTATCCATAATATTGAGAATTTTTAATTATTATAACCTCTATTATTACTTAAAAAAGCTTAGTGGAGACGATCAAAGTGGCTATTTTATTTGACTGGGATTATAGTCGCTCTGCTCATGATCACAAGGAGGAGTCTAGACAATAGGAACCGTAAACGCTTCATCAAGTTTAATTAAGCCATAGTTTAAACCAGCCCCATCAAAACATCGGTGGGACCCAAAGCAACTAATACTAAGCTAATTTGAGAATTCTCATCACAAAATTTGAACACCAACTCTAGAACTTGCCCGACCACTTAAGCTTTGTTTGTTAAAACTGTTTACTTCTCTTTGTGTTTTATTGTTTTACCCAAAAAAAAAAACACATAAAAAATAAAGTACGAGTTTTTCAAGTGATTTGTTTTAAGAGAAATGCTAGAAACCATGTTTTTATTCAAATTACTTATGTGACAGGTCCAACCAACTCTTTGATTTGATTTGATTTTTTATTTATTTTTAAAAGTAACTTATACTTAATTATTACACGAGTCCAAATATTACGATAGGGACAAGTTGTTAAACCAATTAGATAAAAAATGTGTTTATAACATCATTTGTGCCAAAGCGATTTGCGTCATGAGATAAGGACATCCTGTAAATGTCTCAATAGAGATTTCTTGTCAAAAAAATGAACGGACAAGATTGCAAGACGTGAGAAAAAGTCGACTTATTTTTTCACTAAAAACAATCTTGTCCATTCAATTTTTTTAACACTGAAAAATTAACAGGATTATAAGCCAAATCCATCATGATCTTAGTCATGTGACCATTAAAGATACGTCTCAATATATTGAAAACTAGTTAAATTTTGACGAACTTGAAGAGCCAGGATTTCAATTGGCTCAAATGGGTTGGAAAGGGATTTATGGCATAAAATAAACCGATGGATCCAAAAAGATTAAAACACAAATAGGGTTTTATTCAAAGTGGCGCCGCTAATATCTTATGTCATCAAAACTTTTTTTAATAAATAGTGGGTAATTTACGTAGCATTTATCATGTTCATAATTTGATGTTGTAATTAATACGATACTTATTAGATTAAGGATTAAAATGTAAACTGTCATATGAGTTTATAAGCAGATTATAGTAAAAACTGTAATATTCATACATTTTTAAAATTTTAAATGAAAGAATATATTTGTCCATGGTGTTGCTATCTAGTAGCAAGAAAAGAGATACCCTAGATGAATGAGAGACTCCTTGTTTTGTAGTAGAAATATTATAATGTGTCCATTTCACAAAATATATTCTTTTTTTTTTAAATAAAAATAAATAAAAAAGCATAGACCAAAGGAAACTTTATTATATAATTAGAGATTGAATGTTGTCGAAGCATGATAGGTCATGTCACCTTACTTTGTTTGTCCTCCACTAGACCACTCACATTTTAATTGGACAATGATTCCATCACTTTGGATTTTCTGAATTTTTCTTGAAATTGGTATTGAGAATTTGGGGTGTGATGTGGATTGTGGACATTTTTTTACCAAAAGAATGGAAAATTTTGTGACAATTTTTAATTCTCAAGTTTGATGTCAACAGAGCAGAAAATATATTGTTTGATAGCGTGTTTTTAAATTGTATTTTTAAATCACAATTTTGAAATTATAAACCCAAAACGGACTCTTAATTTTTTTGTTCTTTCTATTCAATAAGGGAAAAAAGAAAAAGAAGATTACAACATCAATCTTTTTCACTATTGGCATGTACATCAAAGAGAAAACGACAATTAATGAGAATGCTACCAAAAATTTTGTTGACAGCGACTCATGTAGCAAGTTGATGCACTCTAAAATCAGCCGTAAGAACAAATTTTAAAGCGGTGCAAATGTGAAAACATTAGAGTTGCTGATAAACATGTCCAAATGATTGTTTGATAGTGTGTTTTTAAATTGTATTTTTAAATCACAATTTTGAAATTATAAACCCAAAACGGACTCTTAATTTTTTTGTTCTTTCTATTCAATAAGGGAAAAAAGAAAAAGAAGATTACAACATCAATCTTTTTCACTATTGACATGTACATCAAAGAGAAAACGACAATTAATGAGAATGCTACCAAAAATTGTGTTGACAGTGACTCATGTAGCAAGTTGATGCACTCTAAAATCAGCCGTAAGAACAAATTTTAAAGCGGTGCAAATGTGAAAACATTAGAGTTGCTGATAAACATGTCCAAATGATTGGAGCAAAATTCCAATCTGTAAATGAATTCACGTGCACTCTCACAAGCCCTTCCAACCATGGACACTTGATTTTGTTGAAAAAAAGAAAGACATAATTGTGCAAATGCAATTACCATCCAATTACCCAAGTGAAAGGAAAATGATTGATAGAATTGGAATATTGATTATGACATGCATGCGTAAAGTAAACATCAAACTTATTCCGAAACAATTAGGATTAAAAAAATTGGTTTCACTGCTTTGAAGTTTTACTGTTTTACTGTTGAGATGAGAGAAAAGGACAGAGAGTGGCACTTACTCTTTGTCAATGTCAACTTTGTTGAATACCACTTCAAAACCTTCTTCCTCACAACATCATTTCATTTCATGCTTACTACATCCAATAGAATCCAAAAAGTGCCTTCCAGTTTGGGCCATATAGAGGGGTGCAAGAGGGACCCATCTACCAAAGCAATTCCAATTACAATTCCTCTAGAAAGACAAAGCACTTCCAGACAATCCACTCCAGCTGTTTTTTTCTTTCTTTTTTTCTTTTAAATCCCATCACTTTCACATTGTTTTTTTTTTTTTTTTTCTCCACCCTTCTAATTCCATCCCTCCCTAGGCCAAAAGTTCCTTGAATCCATGAAAAGGGTATCCTTGAAACCCTAATTGGCGTTAAGAATGAGAGAAATGTAACTCTCTATACCTCTATTTCGTTCTCATCTTACTAGACTGAGGTGACAGGAATAATAATAATAACAGATATGATGAGATGAAATGTAATGTAATCTCGACTATAAAATGAAGAATAAGTATCATACATCTAATCTTGAATCTCATAAGCTCGACCAAATTTTCTTCTACTCCAAAACACATAATAGTGATCATAATCATTGAAATTAGAAGAAGACAAGGTCCCCGTGGCAAGAGTACATACTTGTTTTTCTTGTAAGAAAAGTAATGGCCTAATGGGGACATAAAAAGTCATTTAGATGCTTGCTATATGGAGCTTTGCAAAAAGAAATGACTAAATTCACTTCATCTCCTCCATTAACAAGGTCAGCTAATTAAGTGCATAAATGGGTTCTCAATAATTCGAGTTCAATGAACCGACTCCCACCGTTTTTTACGTTGATTTGTTACAAATATATACCAAATTCAAATAGTGAACAAAAACTTTCAATGATTCACATATTAATTCCAAAAAAATAATCATTTCCGCAAAAAGAGTCTGGTAAAAATTGTCGGCCATAATTTTCAGACTCAAAAATTGACAAATACATGTACTTTGAATACATATAAATTTTTAATATTGAACAAAAACTTTCAATGATTCACATATTAATTCCAAAAAAATAATCATTTCCGCAAAAAGAGTCAGTTAAAAATTGTTGGCCATAATTTTCAGACTCAAAAATTGACAAATACATGTACTTTGAATACATACAAATTTTTAATAGAGGGAATTAAAAAGAAAGACAAAATCGTTTTCATTCTTTGTCGGCTAAATTCAACTATAGAATTTGGCTGCCAAGTGTTGAATTCTCGGTGCGCCACATGTAGGCCACTAATGTGGGGAGGAGTATCTTTTTCCCACCCCATTGACATGGACCTATGGAGAGCTTCCCTTTTACAAATTTTCTTATTTCCTAATGTGGGAATTTTAAGGTTTTGTGCATCTCTTGTGAGCCATCATCCCAAAGTGAACATATGTACCTCCTCACTCCTCATTGCCCAAAGATAAAAGGGGAGGCTGGAGGCATATACACAACACACTGATCTCTGTGAAGGGATTGGTTGAAATTTGAAATTCTATGAGCCTTTTTCACTTTACTTTACAGCCCCAACTCCATATTCTGTCCTGTATTTTTTTTTTCTTTGAGACTTGAAAGCTATTTGACCTAACTAATAATTGAACTATGCTTCTCACTATAAATTCTTAGTGGGCTTTCCTATTTGGGTTTCTGCGTTCACATTCCTATTATGACATGCATTTAGGTCCCACATGTACCCCTTTCCCCTTCGGATTTTGATCCCTCATATTTTTTTAAATATGATATTATCATATTCTAAAATAGGAGGTATTCATTTTATCTAACCGTTTAAATAAATAAAAAAGTTTGTGTTACTAAGGCAAGTAGATTTGACATATTGAAAACTAAAATTAATTAACTTAGTAACATACAAACTCTTGCATTTGATTATATTGTTAGATAAAATGGATGGTTCAGATTTTTGAATATGAGAATATCATATTTTATAAAATATGAGGACATCTAAATCCTTCTCCTCCTCCCCCTTAACATTGAAAGGAACAAAAAAAACAATTCATATTGACACGTGTTAGCAAGTTGTAAAAGAATCATAGGCGAGTTGTAGGTCTGACAAGAAACTTCTAAATAAAATACTGATCTAAAGACTGCTTGACAGTACCACGTGAGCAAAATGCAATAAAAGTGCGGCGGCCAGCATTTTAATGAGAGAATCAAAGGGTAGTAGTATTATTATTGGAAATCTCCTCTCTTACTTACCACTTACAAAAGGGTTTACTTTGAAGTCTTCCTCCTTTCCATTTCATTTCATGGAATAAGGGAGTCCAACACTTATTCTCTGCTTTATGCTTTGAGTTTGAGAAAGGGACAAAAGTTAGGGTGATACTAAAATAAATAAATAAATATATATATTGTTTATCAAATCCAAATTGCATTGTGGAGGAATAGGCCTCACCACAACGAAAGGGAATTTGAATAATTTGATGATCATATTGGAAGACAGAATCTATATATGTTTCTTTCTCGGTTCCTTTTACAGCTAATACTTGTTTATTTTTCTTTTTCAACCAAAAAATAAATTAATAAATCGCCGCCTATGTTTACAGCTAGTATCAATGGGACAAGGGTTAATTAGGGCTTAGTGGGGGGACCTCTCATATTAATATATATTAATATTATCAAATCTATGTTTATTATATATTATATAGCAAAGTCATCACGTAGTTAAAATATTCACAAGCTTTTTTGGTACATCTTATCGATATATATTTAGATCAACAACTAATTAAACCTTGAACATGTTTTCAAGAGGTAGCTCAATCAGTTGAGACTACGCTTAATGAAACAAAGATCACTAGTTCGAATTTCTCTTCCCCTCTTGTGTGGATATGTCAAAAAAAAAAAAAAAACCCCCCTTGAACATGATTTTGAGTACTATAAATATGGAAATAAATCTGATTAGGCATTTGAATAAGACATCCTTTGGTTTTTTCAATAACTTTCTATGAACTAGAGGACAAACCATCATGGTTAACAAAATGCTTAATTACTATACAACTGCTTTGATTATAATTTTCTTACAAGATCACATGGTTGTCCCAAGAAGTAGTTCAATCTATCAAGCCTATGAAGTCTCCCCATCTTATGTGGACATGTAAAAAAAAAAAAAGCTCACATGAGTGTCAAGTAGCATAATACTCACAAAAAAACAACAACAAAATTTAACTGGTAAATTTAATTAAGTGATGCTAGGTTTATTATAACTTTTACTATAAGTAGGGATGATGGAAACATGATTCTTTTTTTAAAATATTTTTTGGTCCAAATCTATGTAAATAAATTGGTGTAATTTGTGTATTTTTTGTACCCTACCCTATGTAAAATATATATATATATATATATATATATAGTCTCTCTATCTGTGTGCTCTCATTTATATAAAATAAAAACAAACAAGTTTTAAATTTAATTTCATAATAAATCGCAGTGTACTGGCATTTTTTAAAAGTCAAATTTATGGATGTTTTGTTTTTAAACCAAAAGTGTGTTCGAGACACATTTCAAGTTTAAAATTAAAAAGATTTGATAAAAGAGTAGACTTGTCATATGGAGAGTGACAAATGAGTGTCTTTATTTTTCATACGGAGAGTGAAAAATTAAACATTTATTTGGGCCACGGTATACAAAATAGTATTTTTATAAGAGTTTTAAAATTTTTTGGGGTTGTCATGACCTTCCAAAGACCTATTTAGGCCCACCCTGAATATAAGTCTTTATACAAATTGATGTGTCAATTTATAATTGGTGAATGATTAAGCAATAAATTTGACTTATCAATTTAATTATGAATTACCACTACAATTTATATGAAGATTATAGTAAAAATTGTGACTGATGTGATAAATATTATGTTAATTGACATTGATTTATAGAAAAAATTGTAGAAGGCAATGGTTTAAGCAATATTTCTTGGGCACTGACTTTTTAGATTCTTTTCATCTTTTTATTGGAAAGCCAGGAAATGCCTAGGCTAAGAATGACTTCTGACTTTGCTGGGATTATTCCCAAGTCCACTAAATTTGAGCATGGAAGTAACATGACACCCATTTCCTTCCTCTCTCTCTCTCTCTCTTTTTGTAAAAACACCTATTTCCTTTCAGATTAATTTTGAACTCCCTCCAATTATACACCGACACGTAGTAATTAGTCGTAAAAACTTTATCTTAATAATGAGTGATAACTTCACTTTAGACTCATGAATTAATTACCACATAATTTGATAAGCCATTTAAACTTCAAAACATTTTTATTTCGACATTTTAAATTTTCAATTGCAATTAATTTAAGCTTTTTGGTCAAATTTTAAATGTTAAAAGTGAGACAATGACGTTTATACTCTTGACTTTTTTTTTATATATATAAATAAAATTTCAAATTGACCCTTAATTCCAAATAAAAAATAAAGTTAAAAAAATTGCAGCCACAAGTTTTTTTTTTTTAAAGTAAAAATTAGAGATATTTTGGTCTTTTTAGGTATTATCATTAGAAGTTAACGGCTAAATTTGACAAAAATGTTCAAATTAATTGTAATTGAAAGTTTAAGGGTCTAAATTGAGAGGTTTTGAAATTTGAGTACTTATCAAATCATATGGTAATTTATGAGTGTAAAGTGAAGTTACCCCTAATAATAATAAAACTCATGATCAATCCATGATTACTTATTAGAGACCAAAGGATGCCATTGAAATCAGGGGTGAGGCATGTTCATATCATATGATTGCTAATGGCTTTTTTTTTTTTTTTTTTTTTTGTTTCCTTTCTCTTCAACTTGCTTCTCTTGTTTTTTTCCCTTTCCTCTTTAATTTGCGTAGAATAGGAAAATTTTGTCCTTTTTTTATTATATTTCAACGCATTATAATATCATCCTTGATTAATATAATTGATGATCACTGATTAATATAATTGTTGTGCTTTTTTTTATTATATTTCAACGCGTTATAATATCATCCTTGATTAATATAATTAATAAAGGTAGAAATAATATTATATTCCTTGCAAACCAAATTTTCAAATGTTAATAATTCTAGGAACAAGTGGAATATTAGATTTTTTTTTTTTTTTTTTTGAAAGAGGAATTTTGGATATTTATGTCTTTTTTTTTTTTGGTAAAAAAAAAAACTTAAATAATGAATTTTTTTGCTGCCCTTTCTATATTATGATACTGTGATAGGTTGTCCAACTCTTTATCAAAATTGTGCTGATTCTTAAATGATTACATTAATTCCTTCATTTTTTCCATGCTTCTTTTCATGTCATGTATGTCTTAGACCACTTTTTCCCGCTCTTTTTGTGTGGGTTGATACTTACCTGACAATAAATTTTGTCACCTTAAGACTGTTATAATTACGACCGGCATTTACTACGGCTTTAGATGTTGGCTTTTATGTAATCGGGTCATCAATCTTTCAGAACTAGATAAAAGTTAGTTCTATACAAGGTTTTACGATTTTACGATTTTGCGAAAACCTGGATTTTTGATAATTTACCTAAGAGAATGGTATTTATTTTTAAATGTCATAAGATATTTGAAAATTAAACTTGACCATAAATTAGACTCCCATCGAGTTCTGGCAATTTGCTAATCTAGCTGTGTAGCAGCAATGTTGGACTACTGCAACCAATTTGCCATTTGTTTTTACCATAAAGATTGGAGCATGTTACAGCGGATCCTGACAATTTAATAATGTGTATGTAAAGAAGGTCTAAGATTCACATTTGTAAGAGAAAATTGCGCACACAGAAATAAAAAATCATTGTGATTAGAAAAACTAATAGAATTCTTTAACGAGCCAAGTTAATATCAATTATATTGTAATACGTGTCACTTATGATAAATAATAAAAACTTATTATAAAAATATATTAAAAAAGGGACAAAAACAAAAAGAAAAGAAAAAGAAGAGGGTGGTCAAGCCACCTTGAACGGCAAGTGGCACCCCCCCAATTTGGACAAATGGGTGATTTGACCATTTCTTCCTTTTTTATTTTGTAATTTTTTTTATTATAAATAGCATATGTCACAATATAATTAGCGCAGATTTTGTCAATTTTTATAATAGTATAGCATTTTTTTTTTCCGCTTATCCTAAAAAGTGCTTAAACCCCATAAATTTATTTGACACAACATAAAACCACATAGACCAATTTAAGTTATTTAACAATTTCCCAATATTATAATATAATATTGGATTTTTTTTTTTAACATATTGGATTCAATTTTATATGGAGGAACTCACCAAATTCATTTTTTGGTTAAATTGGTGAAGCAATTTGGTGAGGCAATTTAACCAAAATGGCTTAAATGGCCACTTTTCAACCTCATCAGTTTAACAAAAAAATTTGGTGATGTGAACTGTACTTATCAAACTTAAAATTTACTATTTCTTCACTTATTCATTAAACAACTCATTTCTCTTTTCTTCTTTTTGTTTTTTATTTATCTTTCTTCTTTTAATAGTTAAAAAAAAAATTTAATGGAATAGTGAAAATAAATTGTTAAAATAGTAAGGTTGCTAGAATGCTCTAAAAAAATAAGTTGTAAAAATAATTAAAAATGTGATGAGTAAAATTTAATAAGCCTGCTAAAAATACTCTTAGAGTCGTCGCACGTGCCTACTAGGAGCGTGGGTTTAGCATATAATGGACCTACTGTGCAGTGATCAGTGATGAGCAGTGTCCAGGCCAAATTTTGGCTGGGTGGGTGCGATTCATCAATTACAAAATTTACAAATTGCAATATAATAATACAAAAAAAGATCACATCTTTAAAAAAATTTTCATAAATGAAATTTAGGAAAAGGAAGAAAAGAGCATGATAAGAGACACTGGAGTGGGACAGTGGCATTATAAAAATGATAATGTCGTTTTCCCTACTTTGTCATTACTCTCATTTCTTACATCATGACTCTTTTACAGAAAAATAAAAATCCACCCCTGATTACCACCCCCCCCTTTTTTTTTATATATATATGAATTCTCTCTCCTTGGTCCTGAATGAAAACCCAACACTTGAATTGAACAAAACCAACAGCAGCTTTTGGCTCCTCTGGTTTACCGTCCTTGTTTATGTTACTCTGTTTTTCTTGGAGGGAGTGATAGAACTTTCTATACAAAACCTCTGCTTCTGTTTGAAGCTTAAAGTGTTGGAGAAATGTATGCGGACACTGGGATTTTCTGCCCTTATTTTCAGAATTTCTATCAGGAAGTTCATCAACTTGAGGAGTACTGTAAAACCCAGAAGTCCAACGCTTCAATGGTACTCCCTTCCCTCTCTCTCTCTCTCTCTCTCTCTCGCACGCTCTCTTCCATTTCTCCCTAATTTAGCTTCCTATGATTTGTTGATTTTGTTGATCTGCATTTATTTGATTGGTTTTGAACTGGGTCTGAGCCAATTTGCTGGAAAGTTGGTTTTTTTTTTTTTACTTTATTTGTGGTTCTTCAAGTTGTGGTTTTGTTTCTACTCTGAATTTCCTGCTGTTTGGATTATGAGAAAATGGGGGCAAAAGAGAATGGAACAATTTGTGTTTCAGTGAATTCCGAAGTCCTAATTTTCAATTTAAATATTCATAGTTCAAATTTCGGAAATTTTGATAATTTTCTTTGTTTAGTTCAATGTTTGGTTGCTGAGAAAATATGGGGAAATGAAAAAAGAAAAAGAAAAAGGGTAATATTGGTAGTAAAACTGTGGTAGCTTTATGTTTTATGCTGTTGGGTTTTCCACAAAAGTGATAAAATTTTGCCTTTTATTTTTACCATAATTTGTTGGAACATAAATGGAAACAGCTGGAGTTTGCTTTGATCTGGAAAAGGATAGGAAAAAGGAAATTTGAAAGGAATATAAGTGGACAACATTTTCTCAGTCATAGTTCCGTGTTGTATACTCTTTCTTCCATTTTTTCTTTAATTTCTGGTGTGAACTCTTTGCTGGGTTTGTTGCTTTTCACGGCACTTCTACAGAGTAATTATTTTCCTCTTTTTTTTGGGTGGGGGGTGGTTAGAAAAAAGTGGGGGAAAAGGAAAGGTTAAGCTTTACTCGATTTTATCCAATGGTTTTTGTTTAGTGTGAAATCTAAATTTGGGAAAAGGAGAGAGAAAGAAAAATTGCCCTTGAAAAGTTGGTCTAGATCTTTGCTTTCGCTAAAAGTTGATGCTTTTACATGGAAAATATATATCCTCTTTTTTTTTTTTTTTTTTTTTTTGTAAGTTGTATATTCTCTGTAAGTGGCTTGGTGTTTAGCCATTTAAAGAAGATTTTATAGGCAACTTACTAGTGTTTCTTATTAGGGAAAGTGCTTGTGAAGATGTGAACTTTATTTATTGGCAGGGAAAGTGCTTTTGATCTTCTTTTTTCTTCAAAAATGCTTATTTATGGTTTAATTTGGCTAGCATCAAGAAATTTTGAACTCAAGTTTCAGTATGTATCAAACCAACTTCTTCTGCTGAGTTTAATTGGGAACATAAAGATTGGAAGCTTTTCTAGATGTTTATCCTCTTTTTTTTTTTTCTCTAGCTTTGGATGAATTTGTGGGATAACCTTGACCTTTTTGTGTTCCTGCCAATTCTGTTTTTTGAAGTGGAACAAAGGGAAACTCACTGAAAAAGCCTGATTCTTCTTGTCTAAGTGTGTTATTAGATAGTAAAATCTTGCAATAAGAATTGATTATGTCTCCTGCAATGAACTCCGGAATCTGTAAACAGTTTAGCCATCTAGTGTAGCATTTTATATTCACTGATCATTACTTCATCTCTCTATCTGAGATTAGTGTCAATAACGAGGTGTTTCAGTCAACAGTTTCTTCCTTTTTTCTTCTTGCTATTTGTTAATATCTTTTCCCCTTTGTGTACGCAGGGCAACCTGGTTCATACATCTACCATATCAGAATATGACCTGGGAGGAGAAGGGGATCTATTCAAAGCTCCGGAACCAATCATTGAAGAACCAGTTGTGAGCCTTGATCCCATGACAGCAGCCATCTCAATGATATCTTGTGGGGAAGATGTTATCTCCACCCCAGGACTCAAGGTTGCAGGCATTGAATCACTCCAAAGTGAGCCGCTTTTGAGTGATGTTTTCTATGAGTGCAGGAAGGATCTATTTGAAAAGGCAGGCATAGAAGCATCTCTCTCGGAAGTCCTTGGTATGAAGATTCCTCTTTCAGGGACTGCTGAAAACCAAATTCAAGAAAACAAACCACTTCCTGATGTACCATTTCAGAAAAGTATCAGCTCAGAATGCTTAAGCTCAATGGAGTGGATGCATGGAGCTGCAGTGAAACCAAATTTCCTGGATTTTCCTGGGATGGATTTTGGTGCAGTTTACGGGATGCGGAGAGCATTTAGTGAAGGAGACATTAAGGTCAGACTTAATTTGCATCATGTTCTGACATATTTATATTTTGTGATACAACTTTTAATGGCTTAGAACAATGAAACAACTGTTAATCTATCCTTGGAGATCAGTTTCTAGAAGAGATTACGCATGGGTTTAAGAAAAGTAATACTAATTAATTAAAGGTAGAGAGGACAAGAAGGAAAACATAACTACATGGCTATCCGGTTTTGTGCATTCCTGAAGCTTCAGTGCATAGGGTTTTACAAGAAAGAATTTTACCAATCTTGTTTACTCTCTCTCTCTCTCTCTCTCTCTCTTTTAATTTCTTTCTTTAATTCCCCCGCTACCCACAACCCACACACACTCATTTGTGTGGTTTAAGGCACCAGACTCTGGAGATTCATTTACTGGCAATTGAACACCAAGCATTCATTGGATTTGTAACAAAGTCTACGGACTGAGAAATGTTTAGATGTTTCTGGTCATTTCCACAGGATGGGCTGGGTCATTGATTCTGAGTTTTTATGACAGACTCTTGGTAATGGCATGAGCCTCATCCATTCTCCCATTGATCGTCCATTGATCATCAGCAACTGCAATACTGAAGAACGCCGGGAAAAGCTCTCCAGATACAGGAATAAGAAGACAAAGAGGAACTTCGGCAGGAAAATCAAGGTAATTTTACAGTTATTGTTTATATTTCATCAATTAATATTCTTTCAATATTGCAAAAAGTGAACTAATGCCTCAAAAGATTGCTGCTTTTGGCATAAATTCATGACCTTTGATTCAAAGGCAGCCAGGGATTGACCTTTGATGATTCCTGGTCACCTTAAAAATCATCAAATTCAGTCGGGCATTGCTTTGCTGTAGCCGATGCTTGACTCCCACCATATGCTTTCAAACAATCTTTTCCAGTTGCTTTCATACACAGAATTCAGCCCTAGAGCAGATTCCATAAACTTATGATTTGGCTTTGTTTCAGTATGCTTGCAGGAAAGCTCTTGCTGACAATCAGCCAAGGATTCGTGGAAGGTTTGCAAAGACTGAAGAATCTGATGGCAAGAGGCAATAACTGTTTTAACCAATTCAGTACAAGGAAGCTTAGAGAAGAAGCCAGGTTCAATGGAGTAATGAAAGAGATAGCTTAAGCCTGGAAAATAGACTTGGGCCCAATGGAGAAGTTTGAATAGATATCGCCTAATAAACCCGACCCCCCTACCTACTACTTCCTAGCCTTGATCTCTTTATTTGTAGTAATAACTGCCATGTAGACTGAGATGCACGAATGGAGTTGTACATAAGGTTTGCTAATAAAAGGGGAAGCAAAAATTCTACTTGTTCAAATATATATATATATATAAAGGCAATTCTGTCTGCTATGCATTTGTGTTTCCCATTTAACAAATGGGATGATTATTTCTGCTGTTGCTCATACCCCCACAATCATGGATATAAGCTTCTAAACTGGAATTTCTCTCAATCTTATTTTCTTTTTCATCCATTTATTTCTTGGGTTTGGGGAGCAAGAGAAAACCCAGCATAAAGGCAGGAGCTTTGCCAATGTTCCTATTATTTTTTAGTATTCATTTGTTCATCATCTTCCCCTTACCTGGATCACTGGGCTCAGAAGTTCATGAGCAAGAATGTGCATCTACTTGCCTTCTCAGATTTATGGCAATCCCTAATGCGAATATGGCAATTTGGATGAAAAACAAAAAATTTCCAAATCTGTTGTTCGATGGTTGGGCTTACCAAAAGTTATGCAAGTGACTTTGGGTTTGCTCAACTTGAGCTTGGGTTAAGACAACCAAATTTCCAAAGCTGTTGTTCGATGGTTGGGCTTACCAAAAGTTATGCAAGTGACTTTGGGTTGGCTCAACTCGAGCTTGAGTTAAGACAACCTTTTATAGGAGTGTCAATTAATGTTCAAGTGTTGAAGTATTAATATAAGAGTATATAGATCAATCATAATTAGTTAAACAAACTAAATCATTGACCGTAACATACTAATTTTGTGAAGGATTTGTAGGTCATGTCAAAAATTACTAGTTTTATATGTTAAATGTTGGATTCAGGTTGTATTAAGGCATGAGTATAATATTATACAGAGCAACTCTTATATGATCTATGTAACTAAGTGGGTTGGATCTTTTAATCTAAATTCATTCATTTTATATCAAGTTTACAAGTTTTGTCAAAAATTGCTAATGCACCCTATTTAGTAATTGAAGTGGGCATGCGTTGACTGGTTTTCTTTGTAACGTAGTGGGCTGAGATGGGTTTGGGTTGAAAAAACCAAGGTGATCTTTTCTTTTACCCATCCTGTTAGATGTTTGTCCAGCAATGCTGGGCAAGCAAGGCTGGTCTTAAAGACATTAGTCTGGCTTCATGCACTCTTTCGTACAATCATTTACCATGCACTTCGTATTTTTGGGACATTGGAGATGAATTAATGTAGATTGTACGGTAAACATGACTACAAAAACTTGTCCTCCATTGTCTCTCACTCGAAGCAATCCTGAGCCATGTTTTGATGTAGGAGACAGATGGTGTCGAACTAGTTGGCTGCAGAAAATTTGCGTTGTGCTTCTAGACAGTGAGGCAAACACTCGTAATAAAAAAACAAACAATAAGTACTGTTGGAACCCCTGGATACCAGACTTTAGGACCATCCTAGTCGCCTACACCTTTTGTCTTTCTGTTGGGTTTTTTATTTTTCTTTCCCATTTTTCTTGGGCCAGAGGCTAGGGCTAGTTTACAAAGGTCCTTCACCCTTTCATCTAGGAGGACCAAATCCCTCCTAGGCTCCTAGCTTGCAGAACTTTATACCTTTTTCTTCATTGGCTGAATGGGCTGAATGCGTAACCCACTGATTTTGATGATAAATATGCCATTTCTTTGCTCAAGACCCATGGACCACCCGCCCCCTTTCTCTAGGAGATCGCCACCAATGCTCATGACGTACACTATTTCTCTGCATATACAAATATAGAACACCAAATCTTCATGGTTTCGGGTACCCCAACATGTCACTCCAATTTACAACATTGTCACGTCATATTCTTACTGCATCATCTCAGCTCCTCTAGCTCAAAGCTACCCCACTCAATTTCGGTCTGTGTTTTTTGGATCAAACACCTGCTTTCTCAAAAGTTTTATTTCTTAGGCAATCGTATAATTTGGATGGTGCTGCCAATTGGTTACTGTCGCAGGTCATCCTCTTCAGTATCTAGAAGTTGAAATATCAGCAACATAGCTCCGAGACCCCCCAAAAAACAGACCCATCTGCCAGACTGCCACAGAGCCACCCAAAAGCCCCGCCTTTTGAAGTTTTGAGAGACTCGTATATGCCATAACATAGTTTTTCTCTGAACCGAGTTAGCGACTTGGACAAGCCAACACAGTTTAGGTCTTGCCATAACAAGAGCATATCAAAACTGCAAGGTGGAATATTTAAAGAAAAAAAAGCCCAAAACTGCCATATTTGTTATCACCTAGTTCAGAACTAAGATATTCCTTATATCGTTGACCAAAACCATGAACAATCGTTGGATCATGACCGTTGATTTGGTCCACCCTTTCTAATTACTGGCCGAAGACATAGCCATATGTTACAGAGTACCCCTGAAGAGTAAAGACCCTCTTCCTCTTCTTCGTCCCAGGCAAATCAAGAACACCCACCACAAGAATATTACAAAAAAGTAAATAAAAATTCCCATCACGCTGCCTTATAACTTGGATTTGCAGAAATTATTCTTTTACCATGCATTTACCGAGACCCCCCAGGGTCTGATGCCCCCCAAAAGCTCAAAAATCTGCAGCGGTCCAGGACGACAAAGGCCCGCCCGCAACGCAATCAACAACTAAACCAAACATTATAACATAGTATTATTCAAAACATTAAAAAGTCGAAGAATAAAATACGATTAAAAAGAAAAAGAAAA
The DNA here is from genome assembly GCA_013348765.1 of Carpinus viminea. NCBI lineage: Eukaryota > Viridiplantae > Streptophyta > Magnoliopsida > Fagales > Betulaceae > Carpinus > Carpinus viminea. The sequence goes on from CP054673.1 coordinate 1,876,037, forward strand.
AAAAGAAGAACATCTATCCCAACAGTGTCACTGTATATCCAACCCGTTGACGCAGACTTCTTTGCGGAGAAGCTTCCCAAAATACCCTTCCAAGAAAATGGTGGGAAAATCCACGAGTTCCATTGGTGACGCCTATAGTTCAAACACAAACAAGAAGCGAGCGGCCACCCTCTGGCCATTCTATTTACGGAAATTCTAATCATCCACAACAACGACAACATATTTTGAACCAAAACCCATTAATAATCCCGTCTTTCCAAGTCCACCCAAGAGGACAAGACTGTATCTTATCCAAAAAAGTAACGAAAATTATCTCATACAACTACGTACACCATGATCTCCGCTGTTCATCGTCCCACCAAATCCGAAATTGCAGCGCCCCAAATTAAACAAAGCCAATCACAAATTTAACGAACCGGCATGTAAATGAACACTGAAAAGTGAAAAGTAAGAGGTAGATTAAATCGTATCCACTGAACTCACATAAAACCAAGCAAAACAAAAAATAAAAATTGGATCTTTTTTCATGGTACGTTCGAGTTCCAAGTTTCTTGGAACAAACTTGTTGCATTGCACCCATATTTTTAATTTTTAATTTTCTTTTCCCACTCTGCGGAAAGAAGAAGCATTGCCATTGCCCAAAAGCAAAATAAGAATATAAACCCAGCCCACGTTGCTCCACCAGCCATGAACTCTCTCTGATGACCTTAGAGAAAGAAGAAATTGCGCTCCAAACACGCAAGGCGCACGTTAGACTTCACACCCCGCCCCTCTCTTCTCACACACATTATAGTACTTACACTTACAAGATAACGCCGACCCTCTCTCTCTCTCTCTCTCTCTCTCTCCCCGATTCTGTCACCCTCTCTCTCTCTCTGAAATTCTTTTCCCGAAAATTAAAAAAAAAAAACTCCAATCCTGTTTTTATTATTTCCTATTTCTCTATAATTACGTGCTACAATTTATTTGTATAGAACTGTTTTATTTATTATATTCTCTCACTATTTCTCTCTCTCTCTCTCTCTCTGTGCTCTGAAAGTAGTTAGAGAAAGAGCGAGCAGATCCCTATTCTCACAGAGTCCATCGATTCGAGCTTTTCGATCAATTTCTCTGACATTCTTTCTCTGGGTTCTCTCTTTTCTCTCGTAAATTCGCGTTTCTTTGTGTCTGTTTTGGGAAAATAGAGGCTTTCAGGCCCTACTGTTTGAATTGCTCTGTTTCTCGCGAAATTAGGGTTTATGGGCGTTTTCGGGATTGGGGGTTTGACGTGAAATTCAAGGGCAATTCGAATTCAGAATCGTGGGTGTTCGACATCTTTCTTCGCAAAACACAATGATAATCAAGCGGAATTTGAAATCCCAAATGCCGAGTCTGAAACGGAGCAAACTCGGCGACTCAGCGGGTGAGGACGATGACAACTCCGCCGTGTCTCGGAAGAAGAGGAAGACCAACATCAACAATGGGTACTACCCTCTCAATCTTCTCGGCGAAGTCGCCGCCGGAATAATCCCCGTGAGCTTCCGAGGGATTCTCAGCTCCGAGAAGGGCTTCGCTGCCTCGTGGTGCACCGAATTGTCGTGCTCCCCCGGTGAGGTCGAGTCGAAAACGAAGGGCCGTGATTTGACGAGAGCGAAGGCGAAGAGTGATCGTGCGGTTGCGGCCGCGGAGGTTCCACGGCCGCCGCTGGTGAGAACGTCTCGGGGCCGAGTCCAGGTACTTCCTTCACGGTTTAACGATTCGGTTATTGAGAATTGGAGGAAAGACAGCAAGACTAGCTTGCGTGATTATAGTTTTGATGAGGATACTGAATCCAAAAAAGATAAATTTAGCTTTAGAACGCCGAAAACTGGTTTGAAAAAAGATCGGAACGATGAGAAAACTGGATTTAAGTGTAGGAAATATGCGACATTATGTGAAGAAGAGGAGGGGGAGGAAGAAGGGTATCTGGGGTTTAGGAATTTCAATAATGTTAGGAAGTATTCGAGCTCACGGAGTACACTGACATCGGTGAATGAGCAGTTGGGGGAAGATGAGAACTGCCCGGTTGAGGAAATCAAGGAACAGGTTGAGTTTTTGGAGAATGGTGAGAGGAAACACGGGTTGTATGGACCGGAGGACTTCTATTCAGGGGACATAGTGTGGGCAAAGCCGGGAAAGAAGGAGCCTCATTGGCCTGCCATTGTAATTGATCCAATGAGACAAGCGCCTGAATTGGTTTTGAGGTCTTGTATAGCTGATGCGGCTTGTGTGATGTTTTTCGGGTACTCTGGAAACGAGAATCAACGGGTATGATATAGTTTCTATATAGAGCTTGTACGTTGTATCAACTTGTATTTATGAACTTGTGTTGTTATTGTGTTTAGAAGAATGCGGGGTATTTAATTGGATACTTTGAATGATCTTGAGCAGGATTATGCATGGGTCAAGCGTGGGATGATTTATCCATTCATGGATTATGTAGAAAGGTGTGTTATTGTTGTGTCTTTTGAACTGTGTCATTTAGATGGACCTTGTGCTTACGAGAGAATTTGCTTGGTCTAGGTTCCAGGAGCAGTCCGAATTGAATGGCTGCAAGCCGTGTGAATTTCAGATGGCATTTGAGGAGGCGCTTTTGGCAGAAAACGGGTTTACGGAGAAGTTGTTGGCAGATATAAACATTGCGGCAGGGAACACAGCTTGTGATGAATCTATTCAGCTTAGGGGGATTCAAGAGGCTACTGGTTCAAACCAGGATCCAGACTGTCACTATGCCAACCAGGCAAGTTACTGTTTTCTTCTTTTCATTCTTGTGTATCTGCATAGAGTTGTTTAAAAATTATCTGGTGAATGAATGATCGAAGTTAAAATATTAGCAGAACTTGGTTTGCTGTTGGAATTTCTGCATGAGTTATTGATTAGACTTTTTATGATTGTCTGGGTTATTTATATTGCTCTGCTTGTTTGAGAATGTAAAAGGAGGAAAGAAAATAAGACCCTAGGAAAAGAAAAGAAATGAAAAAAAAGCAACTCTGGTCAACCAAGTTTCTCCATCTCAATTAATGCAAGTTTTAAGTCTACATAAGATAAGCCTTAGGTGCAATTACATTTCCTTTTCCTTCCTTCTGTTTCCTCTGCAAGTGCAACCAAAGTGGAGAGTAGGGGTTTTGTTGCTTCTTTACTCTGAAATAAGAATTTGTCCTTGCAATCCTCATAAATCATCAAATTTAGTTCCTCTGTGCAGGATGTAGTTGGAAAGAAGAAAGACTCACGGCCCTGTGAAGGCTGTGGTGTGAACCTTCCTTTCAAAATGACAAAGAAAAATAAGATGGCAACTCCTGGAGGCCAATTTTTTTGTAAAACATGTGCCAGGGTTCGTATGACCTGCATTGTCCTATGATGCTTCTTATATAAGTTTTGCTAACAACTTTTTAGTTAAAATTCTTGTCAGTGCTCCACATTGTTTAGTGTTCACAGTTCCATGCTTTTGTATTGCAGTTAACAAAATCAAAACATTATTGTGGCATATGCAAGAAGATTTGGAATCATTCGGACAGTGGAAGTTGGGTGAGGCAGAAGCTATTCCAGAGTTGTGAATTTTTTCCCCCTACTTGAAGAGATAGCAACTATATTATATAACTCTTTTTCGGTTTGGACGTTCTGTCTTAACTAGGTACGCTGTGATGGTTGTAAAGTGTGGGTGCATGTGGAGTGCGACAAAATTTCCAGCAACCTTTTTAAGGTCTATCTGTCACACTTTATATCTGACATTACTTTATGTTTTGTCTGCATAACGAGACGATTAAAAGTCATTTTGTACTTCCCTCAAAAAATTTATTTGTGCTTTGTAGAATCTGGGTGGCACTGATTATTACTGCCCAACCTGCAAAGCGAAGTTTGATTTTGAATTATCGGATTCAGAAAAGCCACAGCTAAAAGTCAAGTAAGTCCTTTTTTCTTTTTTTCTTTCTTTAGTTTCATAAGTTCAAGTAAGTCAGTTATACTTCGTGTTTGTTTTTTCAAATATTGCATTGGGAATGACCTTGATTGCAATTGCAATGAGGATGGTGATGGTAATGACTGTCTAGCAGCAGTATTATTATTGTTGTTGTTGTCTTCATCGTAATAATTACAATCTCTTTTAATTTGCAAGAAGTTTCTCATGTGGCACTCTGATTGATATTGGCTGTGTCTCTTCACCTTTGTATTTCTAATAATTATGGAGTTGTTGTTACAGATGGAACCAAAATAATGGTCAATTGGTGCTGCCTAACAAGGTTACTGTGTTCTGCAACAGTGTGGAAGGCATATATTTTCCAAGTCTTCACTTGTAAGCGTAAATAGCTTCATAAGTGCATAGTTTTTTTTTAAAAAAATAGTTTGCTCAACTTTTCATTGAAAGGATATTTAATCTAGTAATCATTTTAGTAGGTCCTTAATCCAAAATTCTTATAAATTATATATTTTGTAACAAAGATCAAGTGACCTTCTTTATTCAATCTCTTTCACCACAATTAGCCTAAACCTTCACTCTATGGTCTATTATCAACATGCTAAACTGGTGTGTTGTGGACATGTGAGACACAATAAAAGGAAGTATGAACATTAAAATTCTGTGGGCGCACTAAGGACTAGTTTGTTTCAATCAGCTTTGGTGCCCTCAGATTGAAGAAAGAATGATAATTAGATCATACTTGAATCGTCTACAGTTATTTCTTCCCCAAGTGGCTAGTTTAATGAAACATAATTGCACTGTATTAGTTGGTAATTGCTTGACTTCTATTATCTTATGTTCCTTTTTTTGTAAGTAATTGGATCCAAGGGGACCAAGGAGAGATTCAAACTAGTGACTTCCGCTTCATGAAATGTGGTTCTAACCGATTGAGCTACCCCTTGGGATTCTATTATCTTATGTTCCTATAAAATGGACTCAGTAAAAACTAGAAGTGTTCTACAATTTCTTAGTTTATCTGCAGAGATTAAGAATTCTTTATTATTAGTTTTAATCCTTATCTAGTTCTACTTTGGATATACATTTTTTTTTTTTTTTTTTGACAAATGAAGATGTTTTCTTGAAGTTATTTTTTTTTCTTCTGTTTCAGAGTTGTCTGCAAGTGTGGGCTCTGTGGGACAGAAAAGCAAGCACTTAGTGACTGGGTAAAACATACAGGTTCCAAATTTAAAAATTGGAGGACTAGTGTCAGGGTGAAAGATTCCATGCTGCCACTGGAACAATGGGTTCGTATTATGATTTATTTTTCGTTTTGTTCATATTGCATATCTCCTCCCCCATGTCTATCTTAACATGTTTAGATAGATTCCTTTTATGAGAATGGCGTGCTGCCTGTTGGATTGATACTAGGTTGTTATCTGCATGGGGAAAACACCAAGTAACAAGTATAAAGTATGAATTTTTCAATCATCTTTGGCAAGGTTTAGTAGTATTCATTGTTTTTAGAATGCTATTTACTCAGTCTACAATCATCAAATATCATGTAGTATACACAAAGGATCTGTTGAGAACCTTGGAGAAGTGTAAATTGCCGGTTAGCAAAATCACAGTAGAAATTGAGTCATGATACAGATGTTTGGCATACAAAATGAATATGTTACCATGTGTAGTCTTGGCTGGTGGCTATTACTGAAGTTCAATTACAAAATATGGAAGTGTTAAACGTTGCCAACTAGATCACGTCTATTTCGGCATCATAGTTTCTTCAGGCATCCTCTTCTACTGTATCAGATTGATGGTATATTCTTTTCTATTCTGCTCAACGATCTCAATATAAACTTTTTTATTAGTTCATGTCGGCAGCATCCTGTTTGGGGATAACTCTCTCTCCCTCTGTCTGACAGAGTGTGTTGCTAACTTGCTGTTCTGTAATGTCTTTTAAGAGGTCTCGTGCTGAAGACATAGTTCTAGATTTTAGGACCTTTATGTAGAATATATCGTTCTTTTCCTATTTGACTATATTCTGCCGATGCAATCTTCTTATTGATGAGGACAATGCTTGTATGCACTTTCCCTTGTTACCATTGTTTAGGTTCTTTTAAGTTTATGACCTCATATATTTGGATATATCTAAAGCATTCTCATTTGACTTTGCAGATGCTGCAGTTAGCAGATTATCACGAAAATGCTCTTGTTTCTGTAAGACCTCCTAAAAAACCTTCCATAAAAGAACGAAAGCAGAAATTGCTTACTTTTTTGCAAGGTATATGTTTCTACAAGCATAGAATTTCACACTTTGATGAGTTCCACAACCTGAAATTCTTCACTGATATTTGTAATAACTACATTCTTTGTTTTTCTCTGACAGAGAAGTACGAACCTGTTCAAGCTAAGTGGACAACGGAGCGATGTGCTGTATGTAGATGGGTTGAAGATTGGGATTATAACAAAATTATCATCTGCAACAGGTATGGGCAATATGTATTCCTTTTCTTTCTTTTTTGGCCTGATAGTTAATGGATAGACTGTAAAATTCACCTGAAACACCTGAAGTAGTTGCACATACTGTTGTCACATGAATCTCATTGTTGCTTCTTTTTTGTTTTATTTTTTCAGATGTCAAATAGCCGTGCATCAAGAATGCTATGGAGCAAGAAATGTCCGAGATTTCACTTCATGGGTTTGCAAAGCATGTGAAACACCTGAAATCAAGCGGGAGTGCTGTCTTTGTCCTGTGAAAGGCATGTTTGTTTTGATAGAGTTGAATTTCATGAGTTTTGACTTGTTCATTTTTTGCAATTTTAGTTCTTTACATTAGTTTGATGTCAGAATAGATCAGATCTCTTTACAAAAATGCCTTTTTTTTGGGTAGTGTTCCGTGAAATCATCCATTTCTATAAAAGAAACGCCCCTTTCTTCCTTCTTCTTCTTCTTCCTTTTTTTTGGAGAGGGGGGGGGAAGAGAGGTTGTTCAGTTAATAATGTGGATAGTTAAAAAATGAAGTCACTTATATGATGGCAGTTTTCTCCTCTGAAGATGGGTCTGTAACTCCTCGCCCTAGGTTCTTTTGCTATTTCCATGTCAAATAAATTCTATAACTACTTGCAAAATATTCATCACGTTTTTGTAAAGTTGACTTCAACATGCTACCATGATTTGAGATCTTGATTTTATTCTGGTTATACTTCTTTTGGCCTTTAGGAGGTGCTCTAAAGCCGACTGATGTTGACACATTGTGGGTTCATGTCACATGTGCTTGGTTTCGACCTGAAGTTTCTTTTGCCAGTGATGAAAAGATGGAGCCAGCTCTTGGGATCTTGAGTATACCATCCAATTCATTTGTAAAGGTTTAAAATCTCATCTGCTAGTGGCTGCTTTATAGTCATTCCAACTTAACTCTTCTATTCACTTATATATCAATATTTAGATTGAAATGCAAATTGAAAATTTGAATATTTCTTGAGGATCGCATTTCTTAAATCTTGTGAAAGTGGTATTTGAATGTTACTTATTAAATTACTATCCTGGTCTTGTAACTTTTGTCATCTTCTGTTGCCAAAAAACAGAAAAACCAAGGTTTTTTTTTTTTCCTCACTGTTGAAAATAATGATGAATGATTCATCATTATTTTTTTGTGAAGACTATGTTTTTGTGAGCTGGGTAAATTGTTTGGAACAGCTCATGCACTAGAAATGATTTGAATCGTGTTTAATTGTCTCATTTTGGTCATAATGAATGAATGCATGCTGATCTAATTGAGTTGATTGGTTCTAGTATTGAACAGTTAAGTCAATCTAAAGTTCATCTTGTTTACATGAAATTCAGATTTGTGTTATTTGCAAGCAAATTCATGGCTCATGCACGCAATGTTGCAAGTGTTCCACTTATTTCCATGCCATGTGTGCATCGAGGGCAGGGTATCGCATGGAGGTATGTTTGCAATAACTATAAAGGCATTTGTCATTTTATATAAAGAGGAAACTGAAGTTCTGGAAGTTCAGTAGAGCTGAAATATGTGTTCTGCATACCTTTTTGACATTTCCTATTTTATAAATTTATGTTACCTTCTGATTTATAATGAAATTTATGGAATTGAAGGGTATCTGGGAACATGATTCTTATGTGCTTCTTTTGATCAGTATCCTTGTGCATTTTCTTGTAGCATGATTTGTATGTTTTTATTAAAAGCCATCTTGGTGAGTTGTAATGCCTAAGTTCAGCCCAATTATATGTGAAGGGCTATAATTGGTTGCCAACAAAATATTTTGAAATGGAATCAATATCACATGCAAAAAGGAATGTTGGATTCTTGGTTTAAATGACACTTGATTATGTACTTTACTTTTGGATTACATCTATGACCACTCTGCCGATGTATGATTACATTTCTCCCTTGTAAATTTCAGTTGCACTGCTTGGAGAAAAGTGGTAGACAGATCACTAAGATGGTTTCTTATTGCGCCTATCACAGGTATAAAATCCTTACCTCTGTAATATCTCTGTTTTCTTTTCCTGTTTTCTCTCTGACTTGTTCTTTTATCCAACACTTAGTGCAATGGGGCCAATGTTTGGGTTTGGATTACCCTGATATCCTCCTTTACAAGCAATTATTCTTTTGCTGTTTACAGCTTTTGCCTTTGTCTTTATGGTTTCATCTTATCTGCAGGGCACCAAATCCAGATACAGTTTTGATTGTACAAACTCCTGTTGGGGTATTTTCTGCCAAAAGCCTTGTCCAAAATAAGAAGAAGGCTGGGTCAAGGTTAATTTCTTCTAACAGAGCAAAGATTGAAGAGATACCGACAGAAGAAACTACTGAGCTTGAGCCATTCTCAGCTGCTCGGTGTCGGATCTTTAAAAGATTAAACAATAACAAGAAGGTATTTTAAATTAAAGTTTTAGATCTCCGTGTCCATTTTAATTTGTCGGAGAATTTCATTGTTATGACATTTTTGCAGCTACTTAATTGCATATATGGTGGCAGGATGTGAGCTTCTTTTTTTCTTTCTTTTTTTTTTTCCCCTTCGGTTCTATGGGAGAGGAGCATCCTGTGTTAGAAATATTTCTATTAAGTTTTACATTTTCTGACAACACTGTTAACCTTACTATTTTTCTCACTAGAGAATTGAAGATGAAGCCGTTGCACACCGGGTGATGGGTCACTGTCATCATCCTTTAGGAGCAATACAACGTTTGAATGCCTTCAGAGTAATTATCTTATCTCCCTGGATTATATGTGAATTTTCTTACTTTTGTTCCTTTTGATTTTGGATTCAATAGAAATCAGTCAAGAGGTAACATGCTTGTTTTTTTCTTTAACAGGTAGTAGAGGAGCCTAAAACTTTTTCTTCTTTCCGGGAACGGCTAAACCACTTGCAGGCAAATTTTCAGCCTTCCTGTTAAGTACTAATCTACTTTCCGTGTTGGGTTTCTGACTATTTTTTGTTGCAAATATTTGATTACAGAGGACCGAAAATGATAGGGTTTGCTGTGGTAGATCTGGTATACATGGATGGGGGCTTTTTGCACGTAGAAACATTCAAGAAGGGGAAATGGTATGTTGGTTAAAGCTAAATTATAGATGTGATAGCAATGCACTTTTCTTTTCTATTTTTTCCCCTTGAGATTTCCTTCATCTGCCCACTCAAAGGCATGCAGAGGTCATAGACAGACATAACATGCTTCTGAAGTGCTTTTTTAGTGTATGATTGCTGCATGTAAAAAGCCTGAACTTTTGTAGTTTTATCTGCTTCTTCTACCTTTTGTGTTTTTGTTTCTTTCCTTTTCTTGTTGGAGGCCCTGAGGATTCTGCATGTCCTTGGCTTTCCTCTTGAATCTAAATACTTTTATTTTTTTTATGGAGTAACAAGTATGTGTTTCTGTGAAGGTTCTCGAATATCGTGGTGAACAAGTTAGGCGCAGTATTGCAGATCTGAGGGAGGCGCGCTACAGATTCGAAGGCAAAGACTGCTATGTGAGTTGTTAAAAAACATTTTACTTTTGTTATTTCCTTTTTATCTTTGCACTAAAAAACTTCTTTTATATATTATCTTGCAGCTCTTTAAGATCAGTGAAGAGGTAGTGGTGGATGCCACAGACAAAGGAAATATAGCACGCCTAATTAACCATTCGGTGAGTTGTGTTTGACATCTGAAATGATGAAAGCCTTCACAAAAAGAAACTCTAGTGATAACTTATGGCGAAAATAACTCTTACAACATCCTAAATTGACTTAAAACCATAAAAGAAGCTGCTGCCGCACTCGTTCAAACGGTGTTTATAAATTAGAAATCCACAAAAAATTAGCTAATGTTGGAACAGCTTTGTGGTAATGGAACCAACCAGAGAAAGCTGATAGAATTTAGAAAGGACTTGTAAATTGTCTTTAATTTATATCTTCACTTAATAGTCCAATTATTAGCATAATTTGTTCTTACTGCTCTGTCCTTCATCCAGTGTATGCCCAATTGCTATGCGAGAATCATGAGTGTGGGTGATGATGAAAGCAGGATTGTACTTATTGCCAAGACTAACGTAACTGCTGGTGACGAGCTAACGTAAACTCTCTCTCGCTCTCTATCTCTCTCTTTCTATCTCTCTACAGCTGCTTAATGCATTCTTGTTGGTTGGTTGGTTGCAGGTATGATTACTTGTTTGATCCTGATGAGCCTGATGAGTTTAAAGTTCCTTGTTTATGTAAAGCTCCCAACTGCCGGAAATTCATGAATTAGGACACACACCATACCCCATTGTTTCTCCGCAAGGAACACTAACCCGTCCCCCTCTCTCATGGGACCTCACAGTTATACCAAATTTGTAATTTTTTAGAGCCAAAAAAAAAAAAAAAAAAAAAGGTGAGGGGAGAAAAAGAAAAGGCATAATGTATTTTTCTTTCTTTCTTTCATTTCCTTTTCTTTTGACAATCTTTAAAGCTTAATAAAAGCTTTAGATCCGCCAGCCTTTCGGCTTTGGGCTTTTGTGTAAATTTGTTGACTCAAACTTCATCCTTCTAATCAAAAGCTGACCCCTTTTCTTCTTCTTCTTCTTCTTCTTCTTCTTCAGTAATATAATACCCATTTATTCAGTAGTATAATACCCATTTATTCAGTAGTTTGGATAATGGATATATAAACTCTCCATTTTTTTGTTTTCCTGGATGATAATGGATATAGAGGGAAAGGAGGTTCAAAGTAGGGTCTTTCCCAGCAATTGGGATTGGTAGCCTGTGCTTGATTGATGGAGCTCATTTGCTTGATTCCTGTTCGGGTAGCCCGAGACCTACTCGAGAAGGTGTATCCACGAAGACTCCCATAAGATGGTCAATTTTACGTACTCTGCGGCGAGGCATAGAGATTGATATTCGAATATTTCTTCTTAGCTGATCGTATTTGATTTAATAATATAGTTGATGGGATGGGATCGAATCATCAAGGAACAGTTGAGAGACGCTTTCAGGTGTCCGCTCAAATTCTGATTCCATTTAGTTGTAGAAATTTCAATGACGACAAACTGCGCAAACAGAAGGAAGACATGGGCTGGGAAAGAAACCCACTTTTTTTTTGGGTTCAGTTTATGCAAGTTGCATGGCGAAAAAGAGCATCATCTTAGGCTAGCTCTTTAATATTCAATTTTTTTTTTTTCAATTATGGGCTGGGCTATGAGTTGGGTATCCTAGCCCAGATCAAAGTAAATTGGGGTCAATGTAGGCCCAACCCAAAAACCCACTCGAGATATAATCTTCTCTTTTCCTGGCAAGCAAAAAATTGCTGGGTTTGGCCAAACTATTTGTTAAAGAGAAGAGTAATGGCTTGCCTTTGCTTCTCTTTGAACATTTTCATTTGGATTTACATTTTTTGCAGGGATTACTACTCATTTACGCTTGTTTCCACTTTCGCTTATTATTTGGATTTCTTTGTGTGTGTATATATATATATATATATATATATATAATAAAATATTAAAATATATAAAAAATGAAAGAAAGCTAAAATAGACGACTGACAAGGACTTTTAAGACTTTTAAGACTAAAAAGGAGTAAAGCATGCATAATTATTAATTAACATGAAAATTTTATAGATAAATATTCTAACATTATTTATTGTACAAGACCGAATCAAATACCAAGTCAAAGATCTATGACTACGTAGATACCTACAACTTTAGAATCCTCTAGATGTATACATCATAGAACGTACGGTGAAAAACTTTAATATTCAAAGTGGCATGACATTGAACCAAAGGCTAATAAATGATCAAACGTGGGTATGTAAAAAAGCTGAATTTTAAGATTTTAATATTGGTTTGTTTATCAAAATGCTTATTTAAATTGAGCTTGAATTCGTATCGAACTATAAAAAGTGTTTAAAACTGACTTGTTGAAAGTTCGAATTCATTAAAAATGTTATTCGAGTTGAGCTAGGCTCAACCCGAGCTCAAATTATACTATTAAATATTAAATAACTAGATCTGTCTTTTGTAATGGTAAGCATTTTCAATATTTTATGTTTGATTTGAACCTAATTTTTACAATTTTAGTTGAGTTTTAATATATATATATATATATATATATATATATAACACTCAGGCTCCAGTTATATTTAATTATTTATAAACATTTTGTTTGAAAAATGGCCCAATAGTAATATTTTTCTTAAAAAAAATTAATTTTTAACATTCTTACTTTTTATACCACTTTAATCATTTTTACTACTATTCATATAAAAAAAAATCTACAAAAAAGAAATGTTAACTTTTTCATACAAAATATATATATATATTTTCTTCATATCAATTAATTTTTACTCTAGTGAAACGAACCCGGCTGATATATCCTAAAAACAAAATTAAAGAGTTTTGATTAAATAATTTGACTTGTTTAATTAAATATAATCGTATGATTGACGTATATAATCTTTCTATAATAATTTTTGTCGTTCTCTAGGGCAAATTTTCTTCCCAAAAAAAAAAAAGAACTACAAACTCAATTGGCATCCAACCTACAACTAGGGGTGATGTGATTCGTGTGAATGTGACACCCCATTAAAAAAAAAAAGAAAAAAAAAATGATTTGGCTAGTCAACAAATTGAAGTGTTGACCCTTTGGACACACTGGTTTGTTGTCCTCCAAAACTTACATTCATAAAGTTGGTGGACGTTATAATTGACGCATAAGTATTTCTACTTTTAGTTGGATTACAAATTTCAAAAAAGAATTAAAATAAATAAATGAGTAAAGTCTACTTAACCGTCTTAAACTACCACCTTAATGACAATTTACCCCCAAAACTATCAATTGCGACAATTTACCCCATCAAACTACCAAATTAATGACAATGAGGTTTGCTAGAGGTTTTCCCCATAGTGTTCTCTTGCGTTCTTCCAGACTTACGTAAGACATAATTTAAAAAAAAATAAAAATTGTAATACCATTTTTTTGCTAACAGATTAATTTTTATGAGTTAATATTTATGTTCTAATGCTTTAAAACTTGTTTTTAGATTCAAAACTAAAACCTAATAGTAGAAGGTTAATCCTTTATGGATGGTATCATCTCAAATAGATTTGATCATCCTAAATTTAGTGCTAATGCCTAAAAAAACTGGTAGTGGAAGCCACTACAATTTTATCTTTTCTTAAATCATGTTTTACGTAAGTCTGGGAGAACTGAACACTATGCGGGAGAACCCCCTAGCATTTTTCAATGACAATCTACCCCAAATTTTTAAAAAATGACAAAATTATCCTTGCTAAAATAAAAATAAAAATACTAAAATATAATTTTCTTTTCAAATCTTTAAGGGTATTTGGGTCTTATTGAAAATTTTATAAGGGTAATTTCGTTATTTTGTTAGCATTGGGGGTATATTGTCATTGTTTTAGTAGTTTGTAAGGTAAATTATCATTGGGGTAGTACTTTGAGGGGATTAAGTAGACTATATCCTAAATAAATCCTATAGGCTATATAACTTCAATTCTAAACTCTCTTATTTCTCTCTCTCTTTCTATCCCCATTTAAGACGAAATACTATTGGATTAGGAAAAGGATGACTCTTCTAAATTGGTAATTGATCGGCAAAGAAAAGCCTCCTAATTGGTAGAACAACATTTGTCCCTACATTATAAAATGGGTAACAACGGTCATATGTGCTACTACTCTTTAGTATAAATACGGAGGCTGAGAGAGGTTTTTGAAAGTGTAGAGAGAGAGAGAGAGAGACTGAGAGTGGTTTTTGAAGCTTGATCTGCAAGTTTAGCACGTCCTCAGGTATACACTTGTAACTCACTTTTTTTTTTTTTTTTAACTTCCTTGGTGAGCACCGCGGAGTATTTGGAAAGATGGGGACATGGATATGCGTGCTTAATTAGTTGAACATCGAACAGGTTTAGACCCATGCATGTACTTAGATTCACACACACAGCTCATGTTTCTCCAACTCTTGTTAGAGAGAGAGACGTGCTCACAGACAGGGATGTAGTTTTGAAGCAATTGCAGCGAGGGGTAGAGAGAGAGAGGATAAGAACGAAGATGAAGGGGTTTTTTTTTTTTCCCCTCTTAAAAAAAGGCTTGTTTTTGTAAATTTTTATTTTTATTTATTTCTGTTAATAAAAAAGACTCATGATTTCTCTTCTCGCTCTTTAAGCTCTGTAAAAAAGAATGATGATTTCTCTCTTTTCAGTTTTCACAATCTTTCATACTTCAATCATTACTTTTTTTTTTTTTTTTTATTCTTTTCTGAAAGACTGCTGTACGTTTCTCTCCAGCTGAACTAAAGAAGAAGAAGAAGAAAGAAAGATGGAAGTTTATGGGCTCTTGAGTCTCAAAGATTTCGAGGGTATCCACGTTGATCCAACTTGGTCTGAATTTGATAAGCTTCAAGTGGCTGTTGAAGTTGCTACTTCCAAGATTAAGGTGCAAGAAAAAGAAGAAATAAAGTATAAAAGGAAGGAAGCAAATCACAGTAGGATGATGATATCATCAAACAAGAGGCGGAAGCTGGTTATGGCCACCCTTCCAATGCCACCGCCGGACTTGCCTGAAGAATTGAAGGAGCGTATCAAGGCATTGGGTGGAAGTGGAACCCAAGTGGACTTGGTCATTCAAAAATCCCTGTATGACTCTGACTTGAGGCCGAACAACAATCGATTATCCATGCCTTTTAAGCAGATCATCAACAAGCAGGGTTTCTTGAGAGAGGAAGAGAGAAAAGATCTTGCAAAACGAAAAGCAATGACAGTGCCCTTCATCGAACCCTCCGGTAAGTGCGATGAGATGACTTTGAAGCAGTGGGACATGCCCAAAAAGACGGGGAAGACAAGCTCGACGTATGTGCTGGTGACTCATTGGAACAAGGTTGTGCAAGCGAATGGACTCGGGCTAAATGATATGGTCCAAGTTTGGTCTTTACGGGTTGGCCCTGAGCAAAAACTCTGCCTGGCTCTTGTTGGGGCTAGTGGATCACGTGGCAACGAGGGAGGAAGAGATGGAGGAGAGGGGTGTAGTGGCAGCAAGTGCTAGCTACTGACCAATGTGCAGATATGTACCATGTAGTCAACTCAGTCTCCAGCATTAAGATTGTCAAGTTTTTGGCTTCTACTTGTACCCAGCATTAAGATTGTCAAGTTTTTGGTTTCTGCTTGTACCCTTTTCATTTATTTTTCATTTTTTAAGTGTACCCTTTTCATTCTAGTTTGAAGATTACTAGTCTTTTCTCTTGTTCTTTTTTAATGTTTAGTAGAATTCATGTATGTCAAGAGTCTATTGACTGAGTGTAGACTCTGCAATTTTGATTTCCAAATCAGATTTTGACTCCCGAAGTTTCTGTTTTCAACCAAAAAGCTATGGATATAAATAAACACCTTTTGCTATCTACGGAGTGAGAGAGTTAAAAGAGTCAAACATACAATATGACGAAATGCCACTAATATTGAATCCTTTGTTTATATTTCATTCTAAGTATGGACAATTTTTTCTGCAGCGGCAACTTCTCATTCTTCCTACCCAGTTTGTCCAAGTAGTACACAATTTTTTTCAGGGTTTCAATGACCTCTTCACTCTCGTGGCCAAACTCTTTCTCTTGGATACTCAGAATTCTCTTGAGCACCTCCAACAACTCGCCATCGTCCTTCCCCAATCCACTCTGTATGGACACCAAACAATCCAGAGCCTCCCCTGCCATACAAATTAGAGAACATCAGATACACATAGATTAGAAATGACGACCATATCCAAGATAAATGGAGAGGATAATAGAGAAAATCGGAAGTCTTTTTGACCATTCAGTAAGAAGTAAGAAAACAAGCTTACCAACAGGAAGAGAATCTTTTCCAAATGCCTTTTCGCGGATGCGCAAAACCTTTAGGGCAAGCTGCTCAGCTTCTTCATTCTGTTTTAGATGGTAGAGAGTGACGGCAAGATGCAACATTGGGAAGCTGATGGATTGATCATCAGGCCCAACTGTCTTTCTCATGATTTCCAAACTAGTCCTCAGCAAGCGTTCAGCTTCCACAAAATTCTTTGAGTGTGAATAGGAGGCTGCAAGATTCAAAAGGTGTGTCACTGAGCTGGGATGGTCTTTTCCTTTATGCTTCTCAGCAATCAACAAGCATTCCTCCAACATTTCTCGACCTTCTTTTCCCCTGAGAGCAATGAGATGACAAGAAAAGGAAAAGCAAACTAAGCAGGGAAAAAAATCACAAAAAGTACAAAAATGAAATTACTATGTCAAAAATTCAGAATGTAGCCCACAATATTTTGATTGTTTACATTCAAGCTTCCGTTTCGCAAAGAAAACGCAGAACACACACGAAATACATTTCATTTTTAATCCCAATGAGAATTGACTTTACCTTCCTACAACATGAAGTAACTCTGCCAAATCTATCCTCATCTTCTCCATTATGCCGTCATCTAAAGCCATATAATTTGAATCCTTGATGACTTGAAGTGCATTTTTATATAATTGAATGGCTTCATCAGGGTTTCCTGTGTAAAATTTGCAAAAGAATCAAGATGTTTTTAGAATCAGAGTGATTTATGAAAGAGAATACATAATTTGATAACCTAGAGAGACATTAATAGAATGCCCTGGAATTTCACATTTTCGTAGGACATTTGCTCATCAAACAAAGAATTTTGAGCAAATTTAGGACACTAATCACCCATGAATAAACTTATTTTCTATCATTAGCCAATATCACTATCTAATCATAACAAGGAACTATGTTCAAAATGTACTTCCCTTATAGAGCACATTTTCAAACCTACCACCACTTGTGCTGGTGAGTGGGTGTGATGAATATGTAATGCATGAAGTCAAAAAGGGCATCGATGTAGAAAATAAAGAAACAGCAAGACTTTTTATCAAAGCACAGGACAAATGCTAATATTGAGAGAGAGAAAGTGAGAGGTTTACAAAGTTACCTTTTGCACACTTAACATGGGCCAGGGAACACATAGCCATTCCAACTCTTCCATCATTTTCTCCATATAACTTCTTGTATAAGGTTAAAGTTCTACAAAAGAATAATAGAAAGATAGAAGTAAATAATCAATCTAAGCTCAGTTCAATCCAGGCAATATGCTAGAAATACACACACACACACACATATTTAGAAATCAACCTAACAAAATGGGTTTCTGCATCCGCTGCTCTTCCTTCTTTGAGTAAAAGATTGCCAAGAGCATATAAAACTACAATCAAATCCTCACTTTCAGCACCTCTGCTCAATTCCAAAATAGAAATGGTGTGATTGTAGGTTTCTACTGCTTTTGTGGATCTGCCAATGTTTCCAAGTACTTTTGCCATCCCCAACAATGGGGTGATAAGAAAAATACTATTTTTCCCTAGAAAAAAAAATTAAGACAACCATTGAGTTTTAAATTGCTCCTTCATGAAGTTTTTGACAACAAAGTAAATATCAAACATGCAAAAGCAGAAACAAAAGCTATTAGAAATTTATGAACAATGATACCTTAACCATCACAATTTTCAAATGAGCTATGCCCATAGCTCTAGTTTCACTTAAGCATATTCATAGCCCATCATACTTCCTTTTCTCTCTAACATTTCTTACAGAAATGGAGGTCTTCAAATCATTAAACAAAATTACACACATGATTAGCTAAAATGACAACGAATAGTAAAGTAGAGGTATCCAAAAGAACAACTATTTAACATGCTGAAATTGCCTCAAATACTTATTTTGATTTGGTTACCTATTTGAGGTTTTATTTTTGTGTGTGCGCGCATGGAAGGAAAGTGTTTTCCTGGTCAAAGAAATTTTGCTATTCTAGTCCACAAAGGAATGGGAATTTTTTTTTTTTTTTTTTTCGATGAATAATAGTTTACCAAGGAATGGGAATTGAAGCTTATAAATATTGCTTCTAAAGATTTGGTGCCTTTGGTCCAAGGTGGTCTTCTCCCTTATAGGGAGTAGATTAAGTAATAAAATATTTACAGATATCTAACTTTGACACTGGACTTTAGCATTTTGTTTTGTAGGAGTAGCAAATAAAAGATATATACACAATTTTACAATTTAGTAATTTAAGCAGTCAGTCACATGGGCATCTAGTATATTGATTTAAAAGTCTGACAATACTAACTCAAACTAGTTAACACTAAAATAAATACCTGGAACCAGCCAACTACTTTGGGATTCAAGTTGTTACATGACAGCAGCAAATACAAGTAACAACAACTACATAAATGTTTAGCACCAATTACCATGTCTGTTCTCTAGAATATCAATAGACCTCCGATATGCAAGCAATGATTTTTCAAACTTCCCCAAAGCCGAATACAGACTTCCCATATGCACTAGCACAACATCCACAAGTGGTTCATTGTCCTTTAGACTGTCAACAACCTCAGTCAACTGCCATCAACAACAATGCACCCAAAAAGAGAAAAAAATTTCAAGAAGGAAAATGAAAGAAACGAAAAAATCTTAAAAAAACCATTGACCATCACATGAGCTGATGTATAGATGTAAGCAATAATCTGCTATAAATACAAGAATTAGAAAACTGAACCGCAGCGCCGATAGTTCCAATATGAATAACATAATAGTTATGGCCTACTCTCTGAATGTGAAGAAGCACATGTCAGTCGAAAAACAGATTTGAATGTTCAAATAAGACAAGTCTGTGTGAACAAGTGCTTGTGAAGGAAATGTTTTTTTGTCTGTGTTGGTCATTAATCATCATATAATTCATCCTAACAAATTTACAAAGGAAGAAAGCAACCAACAAAGAAACATGATCAAAAATAAAAAGAAAAAAGAAAAGAAGCCAATTGAATATGGTTCTTCTCCTCCTCTGATTCTCAAACAAACTGACAAGCATCCTAAGATCCCAAATGTCCTTAATTTTGCAATGGATTAGTGGGTATACATTGCTTGAGACTTGAATAAGAATAATTATACCATTTTCTTTTCTTCGATTGTAACAGAAAGAAAGCTTATTACTAGGAAACCACAAAGTATCAAAATGTATGATATCAGAGTGACAGTACAATGCTTACAGAAAAAGTTATTACCATAGCCAGTAGGGAACCAACAAACTTTAAATCTCCAACAGCCATATAACCAAGGGCAATGATGTCAAGAAGAGCAGCTTCTTCTATGCCTTTACTACCTGCATTCATCTGTTCTTTAACAGCTTCATAGTTTGCTTTAAGTACGTCTATAGCGTCACTTTTGTTTCCCATCATAATCAGTCTTTTGACTTCATCAAATAACTCTTGCAACTCTTTCTCAAAAGACATTTTAGACCTGTTAATCACAGATATCTGTTAGTGATGATTCTTACTGTGAAACTACACACGTTTACAATGCCTTCTACTAGATCTTATGTCCAGAAATTGTGAGATCAACTTCAAACACTATTTTCAGAAGATTTTACAAATAAATATTTCAGCTGTCCAGGAGACTGTAACATTTATTAAATCAGCAATGTTCATAGAAGGGAAACAGTTGCAATTACTTGAGTTATCCAACCTCTGAAAGTTGTTTGGAGCTGAAACATCGGATATATCATGATTTTCTTGGCTTGCTACATCTGCTTCTAATGAGCCAAATAATGCAAAAGGTCTCAACACAGTGAGACGGGCAACAGCTGTCATGGGTATCATGTAAAGCTTGATGTTGCCTTTCCGATTTTGGAGACAAACCGAGGAGCATGTTGCAGCTTTCCGTAAGTTGCCCAAGTGCATGTGTAGACAAACTTGGCTCATCCTATAATGTTCAAGTAAGAACAATAAAGAACATGACAGAAAAAGTATGTGGAGAAGTCCAACACCAACCCATGTATGTAAATATCTAAAATAAAAAAGAACACCCTTTTAGCCAAAGCATCATATTTCTCCATCGATAAAACAAAAAACTCATGGTTTCAGCGTCGAAAATGGGGTTAATCTCGACATTAGTATTATGTCACAAAAAATTAAGGTATCTCCTTAATGTCCTTAAATCTTCTCATTCAGACGCAGTTAAATTTCCGCTCGACCAGTTTAGAACATCAAAATTCCAGTAGTATAGCCAGCAGAAGCAAAACTCAATTGAAGAAATATAAATAACGTCATAAAGCTAGCAAGAGCAATACCCTATACAAGAAAAATCGAACTAAACGTTACACACACAAACCCAGAAGGCTAAGCAATGAATCAACAACCCGTATTAACAAACAAAACAAAAAGAAACCCTTCCACAGGGTAAATTTCAAGAAAGCAACTTGGTAACTTTGAAGAGAGAGAAAGAGAGAGTACCCGTAGTTGTTCAGAGCTGGAGAGAGAGAGAGAAGGGAAGCTGCCATTGGAGAAGTTTGCAGAGCAGAGAAAGCTGATCGGTGACTGACGAGTGACGAGATGAAGCTAAGCTTAAACGCAAATGGAGTGGGTTGGGCTCACTACTTCTAATGGGCCGTGGCTTAAAAATATTAATTAGTAATTACCCACCAAAACATAGATTTTGGATACCAGAATTTGATTTGGGCAGTTAGTGAGTGAGAGCCCGAGGGAACATTTATATAAAAATTTAGGAGAAACTTCATTGACCCTTTAAACTTTCATCCGATTTTATAAATATTTTGAACTTTCAAATCTCTTATTTTGAACCTCTAAACTTTCAATTACTCTCAATTACAACCCTTCCATTAATTTTAGCCATTAAAAATACCAAAAACTAAGACCGAAATGTCATTGATTTTAATTTTTTTTTTAAATAAAAAAATGTTTTGGAAGTTTAAATTTTATACAAAAATCAGGGATATATGTAACATTTAAAATCTGACATAGTGGTCTCATTAAGAGTAATTGAAAGTTTAGGGGGTCCAAAATGAGAAAGTTGGAAGTTTAAAGGAATTTGTAAAATTAGGTGAAAGTTCATGGGATCAAAGTAAAGTTTTCCCAAAAATTTATGTAAAAATTACATGTTCTGTTAAAAATACATGTGAAAATTAAAAATATATACTACAATCACATACATTTTCTCCAATCCTTTAAAAAGAAAAAAAAAAAAAAAAAGCTTTGTTCTTCTGAAGCTTTAGAGTTGTACCAGATTGTCCGTGAGCCAATAATTTTCATTCAAGTTGTGAGTTAGTGGCTTAGTTTAAAAAACCAGTGTAATTTCCATATTAGATCAAATTAAATACAAAAAATACAGGCAGTAAGTCCTGTGAAGCAGTTCGAATTGTTCTTTCATGTTTGATAGGTGACACTAAGCTTTATGCTTACAAGTGGTTTCTCTAAAGAAGTAATATGACTTCAGAAAAATATGATCTACAAAAGAACTGGTAAGATTGCTAAAAGCAATAGATCGCCTATCCTTGCTCCCTTGGATAAGAGAATTGAGCCAAGGGGTGTGTAATCTGCTCAACACCATTAAATGAAATAATTATTCCCCCTTAAAAAGTAATAATAATAATAAAAATAATTATTCCACTCACTCCAAATCATCTACATGATCGGACAAAAAGAGCTGCATTCCCACATAATTCCTATATGGACCAAATAAACATTTCCAGCACAAATTTAATGTTCATCAGCCTAAAACAATTGCAAAAAAAAAAAAAAAAAATCAGAGAAGCAACTTTATTCTTTGCCGCCAGGAAACCCTTTGTCATATGATCAGACAGAAATCCATAATCAGTCAAGGATACAAAATCTCTTTTAACTTCAGATACAAAGCTTGATCGCCACATCAATTAATTACAAACTTCAGCCAAAACTGTCATCCCAGAATATTATGGGACAAAGGAAATTATCAAAGCCAAAAGAGGACCAATCTTTATTTACCCCTGACCTTAACATCAAGAGTCCACTGAACCTTCCCCTCCGGCAAAGGGATAGACTTGGGAAAGCGTAGTGGCAACTCAAATTCACCAAAAGTTGTCAATGGAGAAGGTAGATGCAGGTTTTCAGGTGCAATCCGAACACAAAGCTGCCTTTCCACCTGAAATGGCATACAAACTGTATCAGTGGGACAAGTAGAAAACCCGGGGGGGGGGGGGGGGGGGGGTGTGTTTGGGGCGAATCTCCAAGCTTATTCCCAGATATTTATGTGTAGCTCCCTTGATTCCCTTCCAACACTTTATTAATATTTTCAGTGCCCAACACCTAATCAATAGCCGCATCTAAGTCAGCCTCCAGTGGATCTCTGGTCAACAAATCTATTGCTATCGTTACAGTCAAAGGATTACATGCAAATTGTTTGCAGTTGTATACACATTAAGAAAGGAAGTATAAAACATGAAACACAAACACATATGAAAACATATGTCGCCTAAAGAGGAATCACAAGGTGAGGTGTGTTAAAATAATTACGGTCGTAAATAATCGTTAGGTATTGGTTTCAGAGCCATATCACACCTTCTAAACTTTCCAAATTCCATTCTTGTATACAAACTGTCTGAGTGGTCCACAGCTTATAGGCATTAAAAAGTAAAATATTCACCATATGTCCTAGAATTCAAAAATCTCCAGGTGCAATAAAACCCTCGATTCCTCCAAGAAAAAAATGCTAGTCAAAAGTTTGGAGGAATCCAAGGATTATAACCACAAAGCCACCCTTTGTTTTTCCATCTACACTCTATGGCATAGAATGTTGGGCTATTAGCCTATTAAGAAGCAATACCTTCATATGATAATCTTAGCCAAAATGAGAATGTTAAGATAGATGAGCAATTTGTTCAAAAGTAGGAGTAGCTCTGAGAAGAAATGATGGGTAGAGTCGCTTAAAATGGTTTGAGACTGATGAAAAAATTGTGATTTAATCAAGTTGACGAAGTAAAAAGAGATAAATAGAAACCTAAAATAAAATAGGTGGAAGAGATGAAGATTGTTGATATGTTAATTGAGGTAACAGAAAGAGTGATTTTGGATATAATAGGATAGGGGAAAGGAATACATGTGACAACGATTAGTTGGCAAGGATGCATAGAACTGACCCCAAACAAATAGAACATATAGAACAAAAAACCAAACCTCAGCAATGATATCATCCTTTGTTACAGGTGAACGCAATTCTATAGGATCATCTTTTGAGGCACGTGAACGAAATTTTTCAGCATCGATTAACCTCCGCAACACCTGCAAAATCTTATACATGTCAGATACCCTACATCTCAATGTAATGCAATCAACATTTAATTCCTGTATCAATAAATGATAAAGTGATAGAGAGGCAGCCTATCAACCTTGATGGGCCCACACCTATTTTCACCTACAGGTGTGGGATTAAAGAAATATTTAGACGATAAGGTACAAAATTTTGAATTTTTTCTTAAACAAGTGAAGTAAAAGAATTTATATCTCTACTTATAGTTATAAGGCAAAATAGTATTACATGTATAAACGAAAAACAACATTGTTATCTTTATGAAAATAGGCGTCCAATTCACAACTTTCACTTAGTTATCTTTCATATAAGAGGCCTTTATGTATTGAATAGTTTAGATTGTTTTAAAGACCCACAATTGTAGGAGAAAGGAGAAAATAGGTGTTTGTTAACTGCCACCCTATCATGGTTTATCACCTTAAATGGTAACTTAAAAGAGCGTACATATGTCTAAATGCAAGTAACATATATGTCGATGGTACAAATTTCCATATTTTTTTTTATTTATAAAATATATATATTTACTTCAGGAATTGTTCTTTAAACATAGCATGCATGGTGAGAAACCAGTTTGATTAAGTTTTAAACTTCTGTTTTTTTTTTGAACTAATCATAATTTTAGAATCTTAAGGATATTCATCTCATACTTTTAGGATCACATCCAAATATGAACTTTGATCTCTGTCCAAAAGTAAATCAGAACTAATTGCATCTATTAACATATATCGCAGTTTTAACTTCTTGACAAATTAGAACAACAAAAGAAACGATAGAAATAGATCACGCTTTAACTGGGAAAGAAGAAAGAGATAAATAGAAAAAATAAAAATACTGCGCCGATTAGCAATTAAAAGCATTGAAAGGTGCAAACCAGCTTAGAATTGTCTAGGCGCCTTGCTGCCTTCTCATATGCCTTCATCGTGTCTTCCTTAGACTCTTTAACTACTTCAACCTCTTCTTCTTCCTCCTCAGGTTGGTACATCTGAAGCAAATAAGTTCGAAGCATAAGAAATGATGGTCTTGTTTGGAAAGAAGCTTTGCTACAATATCAGAATTTGTATCCACAGACTACAAGAAACAATATGGGCAAACAAAATTTTCAGAGAAACAATCAGCTCATGCTTCACTAAAATTAAGAAATGTAAACAGTTCAAGGGCAGGAGAGTTTACAATCACGTGCACAAGAGACAGAAAGAACACCTAATGTCCCTTTATACCTACTAGCACTAACAAATTTTCTAATAAGTTATACCAGCACTACCAGCAGGCTGCATAAGCGCGAGAACATTCCATCCCAACAACAGATTCTTAATTTCACACGCATATGCGCACATTTTTGTGTGTCTCCAAAACATACCCAATACAAAACATAATCTACTGATGAAATCTGTGCAACAGAAAAGAACCTTGCGCTGTTCCCTGACAAGAAATGCATATTTCTCAATATTTGGGACCGCTAGCAACTGGGGCATAAGGTGGTTGCGGAAATACCCAGGAGCAACCTTAACTGTCTCGCCTGCTTTGCCAAGCTTTTTTATGCTCTGAATGCATCAACACTAACCAATTAGTTCATAAAAATCCAAAAAACAAACATGTAATGTAGCAATTATGGGCAAGAGCATTCTTGAATTCCCTGACTCACCGTAGTTAGAATGACTTCCAACTTCCGATATCTAAGTCCTTGACAAGCATATAGCAGCGGATTCACCACGTGATCGGAGCTTTGGAGGCTAGTGTTTGTAATAATCTTCCCAAGGGCTTTTCTACCATATTGCATATAAGCCATCCAAAGCCTCAATCTAAATCCCCTTGACCACACACAAAAGCCCAAACATATTAATCACGAATCACATACAAATAGCATGAAAATAAGTTTCTTAAAAAGGGATTTCAGTTCTAATCCAATCTATCAGAAATGACAACCCTTTTATGCCACATACTAAGACTATTTACTTAACAACACTCTCCAACAAAATTGTTACAAAAATGCTTCTATATATAAATATTGTTTAAGGGTTGTTGCAATGGAAATTGAGTTTTCTCGGGATCCAATCTTCAAAGATTTAGAATACGTAACAGCCATAAAAAGAGGCATATAAGATTAAATCTACCTCTGGTTTATGCCTATATTTGAACCCATAAATTAGTATTGCCATTGATGTAACTTTGTTTTCTTCTTTTTGATGAAGAGTGTTGCCATTGATGTAACTTCAGATGAAAAAAAAAACAGTACACCCAAGCGCAGTTGTCCTCACAAATTTTCTGAAGCAGTATCAATTTAAAATTACTCAAGCATTCTTTATGATTTACTAGAGGGTTCGTAGTTGAAGAAAACTCTCAACAGTCATTACTATTTACTTCCTATTTCAAATTTCAACCATTACAAAGAAAGAAAAAATCAGCAAGGGAGGCAAAACAAAAAAAGATATGGACTTGAATTCAAGAATTTAAAAACTCCCTTTGGTTGCTAAGAAAATGTAGAAAACGGGTGGACTCAAAAATCTAGGCTTCTCACTGAGTCACTATGTAGGACACAATAAAACAAAAGCCACCACCCAATACAAGTGAGCCTAAAAGAACCATTTTGGGGGGTTCAGACACTGAAATCTCAAACAGCTTCCAACAATAGAAAAATATTTCACAGTCTAAGTGCGCGTCGTGCGTTCAAACATGAGAGATATGGGCAGAAAGGAGAGATCAGACAGTGACAGAGAAAGAGAGGATTGATACCTGAAAGCCGGAGGAGCTGCGGCTGCTGCGCGAGACGGCGGCGGCGGCGGTGACGGCGAAGAGGAGCTGCGGAGGAAGCGAGAACCAGGTGCGTGGGAACCGGGGGGGAAATGTTTTACGCCCTGTGCCCTTATGTTTTCAGAACACGATCGATCAGCATTTTATTTTAGTTTGTTGCATTAAAATTTTATTTTACTGCATTTATAAAATAATTTTAATTTAAATAAAGAGACTCTTAGTCTTATGTTTTTGTGGTCAAGAGTCAAGACTCAACAGAAATTATTTTCCCGTTCACCATTATTTTAAAAACATAAAAAAATAAAAATTATTTTCTTTGATGCGGAACAAACATAGCCTTAAGGGTTTATTTGGGAAAAATTTTAAACACTTTTTTCAATAAAAACTCCATTCAAATACTAGTTAACTAAACAAATCTTGAGATGTAAGCTGCTTTTAAGAAATAAAATTTTGGATTCTCTCAAATGCTATTTAAAAACACGAATCATTACCTAAAATTGACAAAAATTCGAGATATATTTCATTTATTTATCAATCTTATATTACCAAAAATTGAATTTCCAGGGTCAATTTGGTAAATTTATTTCAAAACCCTTTTCACTAAATCTCTTCTCAAATTGACCCTTTTAAGTGCAAATTCTGCCCATTTTTCTTACAGTGCCCTACGAAATTATAGTTCCGCCCTAAAATTTAAAAATAAAAATTAAAGAAAAACACATAACAAAGATGGCTTTAAGCTGTGTTTGTTTCTGAGGCGGTCAGCTACCCATTTTTTAGTTCTTTGTTGGATGGTCATGTGTCACAAAAAGAACAAAGAACAAAGAAAATACTTATTACATCGTCTAACCATTAGAGAGGATACTCAATTTGGATTATAGGCAACAACTAACAAGTATCAACAATCAGTATCAAATTTGCCTGAAAATCATGGATTTCCTCATATATATATCATTGTCAAACTTGTTCCAACATTCAAATATTGGCCCATTTTTGGTCCTTGTTCACCCTTATATGGACAATAAAACTTGGGCCTTTTTTTTTTTTTCTTTTCCTTTTGCCACAACAGTCGGACAGTGGAGCATATCATAAATGCAAATAGAAAAAAGAAAAATAAAATTATACTAATAAAGAAAATATTTGAATCTCCATAAGCATTCTTTTCCTGATTACTTCCTTGACTAGAAAGTCATAACTTACGGAGCTTACCTACGGCTCCCAATAGGTAGCTCCATTCTGGCTTTCTCGGAAAACTCCCACGCGTTAAGACACGTATGCGAAACAAATATCTGGGATTTAGAACTGGAGTTCGTTCATCAACAACACAAGGGCATTACAGGCACAAGTGAAAAACAACTACAATATATATCTCCTAGGGAGAGATGGCTACGTCTATCCCATCCCTTCCTGCAGGAAAATTGGAAGATGCAGAAAAAGTATTACATGCCACATTTACAGTGGAATGTTTCTTTGGCTATGAACTTCATACTCCTAGAACCGGAGCCAGATGACGATATGCAAACCATCCAGCGCATGGACCCATTGAGCAGAAGGCACCTTGCGCTCTAGGATCGTACATCTGAGAAATCAGATAATAGATAAAAATAAAACTAAAGGGCACTATCCCCGTCTGTATAGCGAGATTTCAGTATGCGCGCTGCTCACAGTAACTTAAGGGCCATCTTCTTGAGCTGAAAAAAGATAAAACAGGTGTAACTGTGGTTTCAATGTATAAGGGGGCCAGAAAATCCAAGATTTGAGCATGCATGTGTTTCTCTTTGCGTGAGTGTGTGAGAGAGAGACTTACTGCTCAAAATAAACCCCTGGAGCAAGCTCTGAGCTCTCTCAGTCTGCTCAGGAGTACCCGATATTTGAATGATCTTTTGTGTCATCTCTGGTCTATCTTCTACCAGGGTTACATTGGCTCCCGACAACTGTTCCCATCAGAACAAGGGTCAAAAGGCATTCTACTTGGTCACTGCTAAACTCAAAAAATTAAGCTAGGCAAATGAGTAACCAAAGCCAGTCGGACTAACCTCACTTATCTGCGCAAGCTTGTTCTTTGATTTCATTACAAGCTTGGGAACTGCATGCTCTGGTATGACAACTTCGAGTGTACTCCTAGTGACAAGTGGTACGGCGATTCTAACAGAAAAATTAACAGACAGGATCAGCAGGAGAGGCATTGATTGCTAGAAGGCCCAAATGCAAAAGAAGAATAAGAAGATAGGGGACTATATGAATGAGACTTAGCATACAGTGTATGAAATAGTAGAACGAAGCAGAAATTCACTACCTATTCAAGCCACTCGGAATATCCTCACGGCGGTGATTTTCATTCTGCTTTGGTATTTCACCGCCAGTCCCTCCAGTGTCCTAGAAAACAAGGGTTAAGGTATTAGAATACCAATTCAAGAGCTCATGTGAATGGAAAAAGACTGCCACCAGTTCAAAATCATAGAGTGGAAGTCCATCGAGATGAGGCAGTAGAAAGTTGACGTAAAGGTTACATTTGCCAAAGAAACAAAAATCACAACTAAAACAAGGTTTAAGTTTGGCTAGCTGGAAATTGCATTTAACCAGATGACAGAAAAAGCAATTAAAAAGAAAAGCTAATATTGGCGAGAGAGAGCATATCTTAGTCCATCAAGAAAATAAGTTACCCTCGATGGTTGAGCTGTTGCCACATTCTGATAGGTTGCAGTAGGAGCATCAACTCCAATATGAGCTTCACGAACTGGAGTTATGTTACTGATAGAAGATGCTTCGAGTCCTATACCGCTGCCCGCAGGGCCTGGTGCAGATACAGAAGGCGGCGTCATATCCTTTTGAAAGAACTCCCTATATAAGTAACTCCGCAGTCTTGACGTCACCTCCATAAGAGCATCTCGAGCCACTTTTATCTCCCCTACAATCTGTAGATGACACGAAGGAGCCAATCAGACATGCCAAAAGTAGACTTGATCCTGACCTTGTGAGGCACAATGTTGGACCTATCTGTTAGTTTTTGTTAGAAAACTGTAACTGATAATATGGAGACAGAAATATATATGCCCAAATCCATATACTTAAAGATGAAAATACACATCAGACACACAAGGGAAGAAGCAAATTCAGAAAACAAGAAACTCTAACATCAACAGCATAATTAGGTGAAAATGGATCTCTGTCCTCTAAAAGTTCACTTCTAAGTCAACTATCATAGGTGGAAAAGATATATATAAACCCACTAATGAGGGAGCCACCATGCCTACACACACCATGAGGATGCTGTGTAGGCGTGAGCAATTAACCGGTTACCGATTAACCGACCGATTACCAATATTAACCGAACCGATATAACCGTAACCGATAGTTATTGGTCGGTAATCGATTAAAAAATTTATACCGATAAGCTTATCGGTTGGTTAAGAATTTATTATCGGTTAACCGATATGACCGATAAATATTTTAAATTTTAAATTTTTTTATAATTTTATACTTTATACTTTTTTTATTTTTATTTTATAATATAAAAAATATATAGTGGATCAATATAAAAAAAGATTCAATAAGCTATTTTAGCCATATATATATTTAGGTCCCCAAAATGGCTAAAACAACTAATTTTTAATAAGTTATTTTAGGCTTTACCCCAACAAAAAGTATTTGAGCTCTTAAAACAACTAATTTTTGGCCCAATTAGCAACTAATAAAAAGCTTAATAAAAAGTTAACAAAAACCAGTTTAACCGGCTGATTTAACCGATTATCGATATGACCGATTAACCGATAGCTTATCGGTCGATAATCAGTCAAGAATCGATTAACCGATAGCTTATCGGTCGGTAATCAGTAACCCTATTAACCGGACCGATATGACCGATATCCAGCTCTAATGTTGTGACAATGGAGAATTCATCGTCATTATAAAGTCCAGCATCCAATTTACTTATATTATCAGGAACCCAAGGCAACTAACAAATTTGGATACTTGAGCAAATTAATATAATGACAAACCTGTACAAGCTCAATAGTCCCTGAGACACACGGAGGAATTTCTTCTCTTGGCAAAATTTGAATGTTTGCACCGGTTAATCTCCTCATCTCTGACAATGACCCATCTCTTCCCTCTAAACATCGAATATCACTAGACGGTACAAGTAACCTAGTTGTTACTATGTTGTCTTTATCTGGAACAAGATCAACAATGCGGGTTTGGATATGCAACAAAGCTTCCTGGGCTGGAAACAGCTCATCATCAGGACCCTACGTAGAGAAACAAACGGATGGTTGGTTATAACCCACTAGAGTAAAAGTATCATCTTAGAAAGCAATCAACAGCTATAAATACATATGTTTTACCATTTAGATGCAACAAGATGTTCAAACTAATTTCCAAAAGCTTATCATAGCATTCATTGACCAGAAAGGGTAAACCTAAAAGAGTATCATCACTTCCAAGATATTTAATATTATTTATCCACAGTACTTAATAAAGATAGAGAAATGGGAAGCACCTCCTCTGAAGAAATAATTATAATCTGCTCATTTGAACCAACAACAGGATCAGTAACCTTAACATCCACGCCAATTTCATTTTGAAGCAATTCTAAGATTCCATCTGCCTCTCCAACAACACAATCCACCTTGTCACTTGGGCAAAGAATTCGAAACACAAGGTCCTCACCATAAAAGGGCTGCACATTGTCAACCATGGGGGCAGCACCAGATTCAATTGTAAAACCTGATGAACGTGAGGCATAGTTGTTGCCTCTGTTGCCAGATAATCTTGATCCAAATGCGGCACCATCCATGGATGACCTGCGTGCTGCATTGTTTACGTGAGGAATATAATCATCATCAGGAGGAAAAAACCTTTCTGGCGAATGCATTCGTCCGTGGAAATGACCGCGGTCACGATGCTGACTCTCCCTCAAGCGCGATGAAATAATAGCTATAGCATTCTTTACATCATTCACATCACCTACAACCTGGAGGGAAACAGCAACATCATATTTGAATTTCAAATCTTCGGAAAGTCATTTTAAACAATATGTTTACACAGCCATTTTAGATGCATGATCTTGAAGACATCAACATCGAGCATTTTGCTCAAAATCTGAAGTACATAAAGCACACAAAAGGTTGCTTTTTAGAGCATTACCACAAGATGTATAGCAAAATAAATAGTTGACTGTAACATTGACCAGCAAATATGAGGCATTCGCCATGATAATTTGTCAAACGAATTTACAACATATTCTGTAAGTCTGATCTGCAATTCAAAATATTAGAGGGAAAAAAACTGCACCACATACGGTGCACAGATAACAAGCTCATCACAAACTTGTAACTTCACATGTTGTGCATATGACAGGAACTTCAACCAGATTATTCTAGAATCTGACAAAACTAAGATTTGTTCCCTTTATTCCCTTGTTTTGTACTGTTAATAACAATGTAGCTTCCAATGCCACATAGATTAGTTGTGTTGAAGTCATTACAGCACAACCTGCCAATAATTGTGTAATTATGGTCTTTTTCAAAGGCTATGTAACAATCAGGTTACTCTTCATTAACATTCTGAAACTAAAACTAGTTCTTCAAGACCAAATTCCACTGCTATTTTTAATCTAACCACTGACTACCCCAAACATTCAGCACAGCTAATACACCAACTACCAGAAAATTTCAAACACCATTCACTATATTATTAAGATGCCAATGATTTCGTTCTTTTAGTCTGATATAAAGGCAATAAGCAATTGAGGTTACTCTCAGTATTCAATGAGCAATCAAAATTTGGCTTTCTGACACCCATATGTCCGATCACTTCCAGTCCAACCAAGGCAAGCCCATATACCCATTTGAGCTAATAGTTGCAACAAAATGTAGCTTCTCGAATGCCACATTACCTAGTCACAAAAACATTAAGCTCCCAAATGATATGGGTCGTTTTGCTTGGTTCTTCTACGCAGACAGGCAATAATTATACCCAAATCAGGTAGGTTAATCTTAGTAAAGTTCACCCCCTTCAATTTAATAAAAGTCTAACCGTCCAAGACCCAAAAGAAACTCTTTTTTTCAACATGCAATGGCAGATTTTGTTGGTTTAAACCTGAACAATCTCCTCCGACATGGAAACGCAACGGGGCAACGTATGATCTCTAGGCAGAATCCTAATCTGGGTCCTCGTCTCAACCCTCATTTGCTCAATAATCTTCCCTGCTTTCCCCAACAAACACCCCACGTGCATTCTCGACACCACCAGCCTCGTTGTCACCTTGTCCCTCCCACCACCCACACCCCCCATTCCGTACCCGTCGTCTCCGCCGCCGCCGCCGCTGAACTCGTCGTTGCTCTCGAGGATCCGCTCGTGGATGAGGAGCAGGGCCTCCTGGGCCGGCGAGAAGGCCGGCATTCGGCCCTCCGGGTCACGACGGCGCGTGTCGGAGATCTCGATCACGCGCTCCTCGTCGCCAGGGACCAGCTCGTGCACGTTGATCCACGCGCCGGTGTGCTGCCGGATCGACTTGATGATGCTCCCGGACTTCCCGATCACCCCCCCGGCCTTCGCGTCGTGGCAGAGGATCCGATACGTCGTTGTCACAGTGAGGGACGGGTCCGCCTGCGGCTTCGGCGCCCGAGCCGACCCACCACGATGTCGGTGGTGCTGCGCGGGATTCGCCGCCGGGTAGTTGTGGTTGTACCGTGGCCTCGTCCTACCCACCGTCTCCGAATCATAGTCCTGGTGTTCATAGTAGTAGTTCCTCTTAGATCTCGACCTCTCCATCTCAAAGACCAAAAAGACTAGGGTTTTTCCACGCTCACACTTCTCTCAGAATCCAACTGCGCACATTTTCACCGTCGAATTTTCCGGTCTCTTGCTTCGGATTTCTCAGCTAGGGTTTTCCGTCCTCGCACTCTCCGTTTTCCAGTCCTTAGTTCCCTTCTCTCTCCTGTTTGTTTCTCATGAAACTCTGGCAAAAGTTTCAAATTTCAAACTCCACGAAGCTCGAAATCTGAGACCAAGAGACTAGCAGATTTCGAGTTGCTCAGGAATTTTAGCAGAGCTCCGAGTGTGGTCACTTTACTGTCTCTTGTGTGATGCAGTGGTTACATACACGATCGCACATTTCGGGGAAAAAAGAGATAACCAAACGACATCGTTTCCGTGTTGTGGTTGGCTTCTACTTCTACTTCTACTTCTACTTCTACTCCAAAAGTCGTGCGTAGACTAAAAGTACAGTGTGTGAATTCGAACTCCAATTTGAAGTGAATTGTACTGCTAAAAAAAAAGCCTTTTGCTTGTTGCTCGGTTTTGCTGGAGGAAACGAAGCCTCCATTTTCTGCCACGTCCCGCCACTACTTTCTACGTATTAAAATGCCAAAATTAGATAATATTAGGCTCTATTTTTTTTTTTTTTTTTCCTGGGATGCTTTGAGTGGCAGAAAATCTAAGAATGAATGATATATATTAATTGTTTGTTTAGTATAATGGAATTGTAAATTAATGAGACACAAATACTTGATGCACAGTTTTTGGTAGATTCTTTGAGATGGGTAATTAAGTCAATCGATTATTGTTACTGTTTGGCGGCGCAAAATATAAAAATGGTAACCAAAAATTTGGAGTAAATAACGTATCTGAGCATGAGTGTTAAAATAGAGAAAGCAATCCCTGATCTTTGGATTGTGTATCACTTTTTATAGCAATTATTTTTAATATAGTAGATTTGTGTTATTATCTTTAATGTAATATGGTGCTTGAAGTGTTTACCTGTAATTTCTATTCTCAACATTTAAGGTTATTATAGTTTTTTTTTATATAAATTAATGTGATAATTTATGTATTATTTTATTTATTTTATTGATAGTTATACAATTAAATTTGATTTTTTTTTTTAATTTTATATTTTATTGTAAACATGATTGGGACTTGCATTAATAGACCTGGCTGTTTTGGAGGAGGAGAAGCTGCTTTAGTCAATTGTGTAGCCATCATTAATGACAAACTAATTGATGTCATTAATATGATATAATAGTAATAAACATAAAAATAAATAAAAATAAAAAACTTTGAACGGTCCATCACCAAATAGGACCGTAAGGTTAATAGTTGGTAAAAGAAAATAAGAAAAAAAATTCACTTGAGTTTGAGATATTTTTTAATTTGAATTCTAATATTTATATATTTGTAACCCCAAACTTTCATAATATTTCAAAAATTTATAATTAATACTTTTTGTTACTAATTTTCATCTAAGTAGATGAAAATGACATCATGTGCATCTCATATAGAATTTTTATATTGTGTCTTTTAATTTTAAACTCAATCTAACTAATAAAATTATATAATTGTCCATTATTAAAACTCAAAGTCTGTTTTAATTTTTTTTCTTGTTAACTCATTTTGAACCCTTTTTGCGTGTCATATGAGTATTGGAGTGAAAAAAAAAAAAGAAGCAAATGTTTCTCACCTGCTTCTATACCTACAAATTTTGTATATTTAGACGATAATTAATAACTAAAGGTATTAATTACAGGTTTTTAAAATATTAAAAATACATTACAAAATTTTAAATATTAGAATTTAAATGTCCTCAAGAGTGAATTAATCACGCTAATCACGCCTTACGTAAGTCAGAAGTCACAAAAAGATCAATTCCCTCCCTATCCTCGCGTATGTCAAAAAAAAAAATATATTAGAATTTAAATTAAAAAAAAAAGCATCTCAAACTTCGAGAAATATAAAATAAATTTTCGTGGATGTTAAGAGTTGGAAATTTATAATTTTGCGGGCCTTGATTTGAACGGTAGAGTTGGAAAAAATGGGAACGTTGTTGTCACGTCAATTGCAGAAATTACCAAACCATAAAACAAAATTCGCTGAATTGATCAATAATACGAAAGTGTAACGTCATCAATGACATGGACCATACCCCAGGAAAAAAAAAATTTAAAATAATAATATAGATATATAGTCAAAATTGGTTTTGCCTTCTGGTATAGTCAAATTGGTTTCAAAGAAAACAAATTGGTTTAGGCTTGAAGAGCGATAGCTTTAATAGTGATAGTGGCACAAAAGAAATAGATGATTATGTGAATTATTAAAAAAATAAAATAAAATTCAATATTAAGAGATAGTGATTGGACTGTGTAGATTGGGCTGTGTTCAAGCTTAGGGGCTTGTTGGTTATGTTGTCTTTCTTTCGTTATGTTGACCTGCCCTAATTACGCGTCCTGATTATTGGAGATCCTGATCAAAAATATGAGTCTCATCAATTATTGAAAAAGATATATTTTGTTCAAAGTAAGCATAAGCACGGCACACGCTAGCGTGAAAGTCAAATGCTAATTAAAGTTAGGACAAAGTTTTATTTTAAACTGAGTTGGAAGAATTTTCTTTAATCTAATTTATAAAGATAACGTGTATCATTTGAATATGTGAAAAGTACATACCTTTTTAATAGCAGGAATAAAATAAATTTTATTAAAAACTTATGTACATCTCATATATTATTTAAAAAAAAAAACAGTCATTTTTATACATTAAATTTAAGGAAATTATTCCAACTTAATTTAAAGAAAAACACCATTGCTTTTGAAAACAATTTTTTGTGTTCCTCTTTGTTTTTACCGCTTTAAAAACTATTTTTCAAATAATTACTAGTATTCTTTCTTCACCAGCAAATACTAGTTGAACAATTTAACATGTAATTACAAGTAATCTAATCAAATGTGTGAGGTTTTTCTAAGCTTCCTACGAAAATTTTACCTTGTTAGCATATAAATGGCTTAGTTGGTTAAACTTTTCTATTTTCAAATCAAAAACAAAAAAAATACCCAAAAAACCAAAATCCTCTGCAATGAGACAATCGTGACAAAAAATGACAATCAACCCGAGTAGTGATATATAGCACACCAGCATGAGTGAACAGTACTCACGCTAGTGTAAACAGTAATAAAAATAATATTAAAAACAATTTGAAATAGTAATTTTTTACTATAATGAAGACCCAAGTGAATTTGGACCCACCAAGTAATGGGTCCTATCTGATGTGTCAACATCTGAACTGGCTGTTCTGCCCAATCACAGATTCACAGTGAAGGATCCCACCCAATCTAGAATCCAATCCGTTAAATCGGTTAGAGGCCTTCCTTCGTTCTCTCTTATCCTCCACTAAACCAAACCATCTCAACCACTTCCTTGTCCAAAGCTGTTTTCCGACACTTTGAGCCATCGAACTGAGTTTGATTCAAACTCTGTTAATGGCACTACTAAGCCCACAGCTGCAGAAATTCCTCCTGACAAAGCTCCACTGCAGCAGCTCCAGCTTGAAGTCACCCAAGAAATCTACTTGTACCACCAAAGCAAGAAGCCGATGCTGCTCGGCTATTGCTATTGATGCACCGTCATCACTGACAGGAGTTGCCGGTGTTCGTTGGGGGTCAACAACCCGGCAGGGTCCCCGGGAAGAGATGGAGGATGATGTCGTTGTCCGGTCCGATGGCCTTGATGGGTTCTCGTTTGCTGCAGTGTTTGATGGGCATGGTGGCTTTTCTTCAGTCAAGTTCCTCAGGTTAGGCAAGATGGAAGTTATGTAACTTGATACAATTCTTGAAGAATGAAAAAAACGAGAAGATTGTGATTTAATTTGCTTTCTGTGCAATTCTGGGAAGCATTTATACTGATAGGCGTGGTGGATTTCCATGGTTACCTAACCTGTGTATATTAGGTGGTATTTTCTCAAATATTGAGATTCTGAGAATGATATGTTACTCATTTCTGAAATTCGATAGTTAATTCAAAAAAGTTATAGAATAAGTAAATCTTTGTAAGAATCTCTTTTTGTAATCCTTGATATGTTTTTGCAAACATATATTTTTTTTTAAATGATTCCTCGAAATCTTGACTATATTCTTGATTTCTAACTTTGTTTGTAAGTTCTTGACTAACTCTAACTTCATTGCATTTTTTTTATGCAAAGTCTGAATATTGTGTCACCATTCTTATGCTCATTTGAACAAGACATGGCATGGATCAATCATCAATGGGAACATTCCATCTTATTCTGTATAGTTTTTGCAATAGCCCCAGTTCGTTGCATGTATACAACTTTTTATACAATTTATTGGCATGATATCTACTGAGGAAATTTATCTTCATTTTTTATGCTCGACCCATATTTTGGCCCCTTGCTTATCCCTGAATTTAATCATTTATTTTTAATAAAGCTGTGGAATATTATCTGGAGCTCTTAATTTTTAATTAAGTTTGCTTTTCAAGATCCCACTGATCTTATGTACCAACAACAGGGATGAGCTTTATAAAGAGTGTGTTGCAGCTTTACAAGGTGGGTTGCTTTTGAAGGGAAAGGATTTCAAAAACATTAGGGAGGCATTACAGGAGGCTTTTGTAAAAGCTGATACGAAGTTATTAAATTGGTATGCACATATATGTTTCAGGAAAATCATTTTGTCTGCCTAGCATATGCAAATCATATTGTCCCAATATGATTTTATTCTCTATATTACTGAATCGAAGGTTTAGATGGTGTTTCATTTTGTTCAAGGCTTGAAATGTCTGGGGAGGAAGACGAATCTGGATCAACAGCTACTGTAATGTTCATTGGAAATGATATGCTGTTTATTTCACATGTTGGTGACTCATGTGTGGTACGTCTCCAATTCTAGCATTCCTTCTGGACCCCATGGCCCTTATTGTTCTTTTCAAGCTTTTTACTTGGATAAATTTCTTATTATTTTTTCAACTACTGTGGTATTAGCTCCCAATAAGATATCAGTAAAAGGAAAGGGAATACAACTGAAAAAAAATCTGAGTTTTATGGTTTAAGTATGGTAGAAGCTGCTGACTCCAAGAACTCTTTCCCCCATAGAATTTCGAGAATTGTTAGATTGAGTCAATGATACTATAGATTTATAGGATTTATATGATTTTTCATATTTTCTTTGCTCCCTTGTTGTTGCAGGTCCTATCTCGTTCTGGAAAAGTGGAAGTGTTAACCAATCCTCATCGGCCTTATGGAAGCAACAAGGCCTCACTTCAAGAAATCAAAAGAGTTAGAGATGCAGGTGGATGGGTGTGTTTTTCCATTCATTTTCTTCCATTTAATTTAAAACTGAAACTGCTATGTAATGCAAAAAATCCATTTGCCTTAATAAACCAATTTGGTTGATATTTCAAATTGGCATATCTCGATCGTCATCTCTGCCTTTTGCCGCCTTCCAAGAATTTTAAGGTCAACAATACTCCTCTCTGCAACATTATTTAACTTTAGGATAGGAAATAGAGTTCAATAATGTAAGATGAAGATTTATGTGGCTTATATACATCTCAGCTTGCCATGCACTAGGAAGTTGGAGTATCTGAATGTTGCTAACATATTATTGTCATTATTGCTCTCTTTTTTCCATGCATACTGAAACTTTCCCTGAAATTTACTTGGCTTTTACCGTTTTGACATTTTTGCAATTAAAACCGGGCCAGATCTTTTAGTTATTTAGATTATTAATCAAAACTCCAGTTTTTCTTTGGAGCTCACATCTAATGCATATTACATGTCTCATGACAAGTTTTCTTATGGTGTCTACAGATTAATAATGGAAGAATTTGTGGAGACATTGCTGTAGCTCGCGCTTTTGGTGACATGCGGTTCAAGACAAAGAAGAATGAGTTTGGTCTTTCTACCCCCTTCTTTTTAATCTTAACCTAGGCTCCCGATTCTTTCATGATTTAAATATGTGCCTAACCACTATATGCATCTCCTGATGGTCTTCTTTGTTTTCACTATGAAAAGGATGCTGAAGAAAGGACTAGCAGAAGGGAAATGGTCTGAGAAATTTGTTTCTCGGTAGGTAATCTCATATAATTTCTTGATTATTTGTATTTTCACTTATATATGTCAGATCAGCTTATTATTATTGTTGTTTTTGTCATATGAGAGTGTAGTTAATCTCACCCTCCTCACGAAATTCACACATTTTGAGCCATATCAGATGATTGGAACAAATTAATCACATAATTTAATCTGTTGTCAACTCTTAAATGAACTATATGGCCATTCTTAGTTATAAGCTGAGGTCATCATCTGAGTGCTGCGAAGGCTTGAATCTGCACTCGAGGACTTCCAATTGAATGGTGAGATCCAACATATGATCTTTTTTGGGAATGGATGGATGAGGAGTATCCATCTGACAAATGATTATGTTATGCCCCATTAATTAACTATCATCTGGAGTTTTCAAGCGACTTGGTATTTTCTTGGGTCTGAATATATATGATTTAAATTTCTAAAAATTTGGTTGATGCAATACTGGAGTATGCTTGTAACTCTTGTGTGAATTTCCACCACGTAGGAGGATTGCTAAATTACTATCTCATGAGAGAAGAAGCTTCACTAGATACCCAAGATTGTTTTAAATTAGTAACATCAATTAGATACACCTTTTTTCTGGTATTATAGTTGTTGATTGCATACCGCAGACTTTACAAGATTACTTTGACAGTTGAAACATTTATTTTGTACCAGTGTACAATTCAATGCAGACTTGGTTGTTGCATCTCCAGATATTTTTCAAGCAGCTCTTGGGTCAGATGTGGAGTTTGTACTGTTGGCATCTGATGGCTTATGGGATTACATGAACAGGTTGGCTATTCCATTAGGCAGTCTGTTAAAAGAGTCTGCAGTTGTTTTAATCGACTTCCATTGTCTGCTAAAATCAAGAGAGGATAATCATTTAGCATTTTTGCTATTGTTTTCAGCTCATATGCAGACACTGAACATTTTTGCTATTGCCTTTTCAGCTCAGATGCAGTTACTTTTGTTAGAAATCAACTTCGACAGCATGGAGACGTTCAGGTCTATATCACGCCTCCTGTTAATATATAGGTCCCATAAAATTGTTATAACCTAAAAACCCAGTTCAAATATTGCCATTCTTTCTTTTCATTGCTATTTTAATCATCGACAGTGTTAACATTCCTCTCGTTCTGATTTCAGCTAGCTTGTGAAGCACTTGCCCAAGAAGTTCTGGTAATGAATCATATGGACAATTTGTTTTATTCTGCACAGATGGTTATATGTTGTTTTTTGGGCAGTTCTAGTGACCTAAAACTGTATATTCTCTGCAGGACCGACAATCACAAGATAACGTCAGCATTGTCATCGCTGATTTAGGGTATTCACCTGTTTGTTCATATATGAATGAATAAATCTGATTCAGCCTGTGAAAAAAAAAACACCCCAATACATCTTAGGATGACAATAATCTCAAGACTCAAAGTTGAATATTCTTTTCCAACTGGAAGTTTAATTGTCCAAAATCTAGAGTTCAAATATGGTTTAAAAATTTCATTGGCAACTGTTATACTTGTAATCTTTTGCGGATTTAGAGATGAATTTTTACATAGTCTGACTATTTTTGTTAACTTTTCTCACTTTGCCGTGGTTCTGACTTTTGCATAGGCGGACAGATTGGCAAAATTTGCCACTACAGCAACAAAATGTTGTATATGAATTGGGGCAAGCTTTTGCTACTATTGGTCTCGTGTCTCTTGGAATTTGGATGTCATCTCTGCTGTCTTTATAGATTTCAACCTCTGGCAGTGTATATAAATCGACACAGATTTCCAGATTTTCTCTATGTACAATGTAATTGTACATGTCTCACACCTTTATAGTTCTTTCTAATAGTGATGACTACACCTAAGATCAGGATTTATAAAAGAAGAATTTCAAAGAATGGCTGCTCTTTCCTGTTATCTAAAAGCCTGCCAAGAAATATTATACGTTCACCAGAAGTTGATCAGTTCAATAATCTGACTCACCATGTTATAACTTCTCACCTGATTGGAAGAACATCTTAGTATAAAGATGCAATATCACTGTTAAGCCTAGTAGGAGAGCTAAAAGAAACCATAGAAGATCCATGTAATGTTTAGACAAAACATTTACACAAGATGGGTATTTAATTATTCTATCTTACCAACATACATATGTATGTATCAAAGTTTCTTAACTAAAGGGTAAAAATAAGAGAGTAGTAGTTCATAAAATAAAAAGACTTAGTTGTATTGGAGCTTTTACTCCATGGCCAGGGTCCAGTCTATAGAAAGCTTGGTCAGTGTTCACTCTCTCTGAACCCTTCCCTTAGTGATAGAACAAGTACTTGAGTCAACAAGTGGAAGGGGAGCAATGATTTTTCCAAGAAAAAGAGGACTGATTTCTTTCCTCAATGTGAGATGAGGGCTTTTTTTTCTTTTTTCTTTTTTTTTTTTTTCTTTTTTTCCTTTTTATATTTTATGGATCCTGTCAAAGAGGAGTACAGAACGTACTGAAAACTAATCCAAATTCTGAAAGAAATCATAATCAAGGATTTACATGTCACTATCAAGACTAATTCATAAAAGTTCAATCCATGATTTTGTATAGAACAAGGATGCTTATCTAAATCAGTTAAAAGGCTAGGAAGTTGTGTTATAGATGTCCTGTGACTTGATAGGAGAAGGGAAAGGGATTTAGATATTTGGTTTAGAGGTTTCTATTAAGTGTGCTATGGTCAGCCACAGTGAAATGGAGAAGTGGAATGGTGCCAGATGGATATGTAGGAAGAGAGGAGGAAGGGTATGAAAAGAACAAAATTGAAGTCAGCATTGAAGAGAACTTCTACAGAAGTGAGTCTCACAGCTACTGCTGAAAAGAAGGCTGATGCTTAAGAAAGTAACTTGTCAAAATCCGCTTTGATTCCGGTTGGTTTGCGAGGAGAGGTGGATCAGTTAGCTGGTATGTTGGGTTGTGGTAGAGGTGATTTGCCGCTGAAGTACTTGGGCCTTCCTCTAGGGGCTCCTTTCAAGCTAAAAGCTATGTGGGCGGATTTGGAGGATTTGATGGCGCGGCGGTTGGCTCCTTGGAAAAGGTTGTATCTTTCCAAATGGGCTAGGGTTACCTTGATCAAAAGCACTCTTTCAAATCTGCCTACTTATATGTTGTCTCTATTCCCTATTCCGGCTCATGTGGCTAAGCGTATTGAAAAGATTCAACGGGACTTCCTTTGGGGGGGTATGAATGATGAGTCCAAATTTCACCTGGTTGATTGGGCAAAAGTGTGTTCTCCCATTGATGAGGGTGGATTAGGGATTAGGAGTTTGAGGAGGTTCAATCAAGCTCTTTTGGGCAAGTGGCTTTGGCGTTTTGCTCATGAGGAGGGGGCGTGGTGGAGGTCGGTTTTGGTAGCCAAGTATGGGTCAGGTTGGGGAGGTTGGCATACTGGAGCTATTTCAAGTTCGCATGGAGTGGGTCTTTGGAAATATATTTGTATGGGGTGGCAAAATTTCAAGAGGCACACTCGGTTCAATCCGGGAGAGGGCTCTAGGATTCGTTTTGGGATGATGTTTGGTGTGGGAGAGGTCGCCATGAGGCTCCTGGGGCTTTTCAACATTGCTAGGCTAAAGGAAGCGTCAATAGCGGACAATGTAGAGAGATCTAATGGTGTTATCCAATGGAATATTCAGTTCACGCGGTTGATTCATGATTGGGAGGTGGAGGTGTTGGCTTTTTACCATTGCTTGTACTCTTGCAAATTGAGAGAGGATGGGGTGATAAGTTATGGTGGACGCCACAGAAAAGGGGTTTCGAGGTTAAGTCCTTCTACCGAGCACTCTCGGGCCACGAATCCTTTTCATTTCCTTGGAAGAGCATTTGGAGATCAAAGGCTCCGCCGAGAGTGGCGTTTTTGTGTGGACAGCCGCTAGGGGTAAGATCCTCACTTTGGATAACCTTAGTAAGAGGGGTTTGGTGGTGGTGAACAGATGTTGGCTTTGTGAGGCGGATGGGGAGTCGGTGGACCATCTCCTTCTTCATTGTAGGGCTGCGAGGGCGTTATGGGATGCCTTTTTCTCTAGATTTGGCCTTTGCTGGGTTATGCCTAGCACAGTCAAAGACTTATATGCTAGTTGGTGGACAAGTGGCCGTTCGAGGAGTGCGGTTGTTTGGAAAATGGTTCCCTTGTGTATTATGTGGTGCATTTGGAGGGAACGTAATAATAGGTGCTTTGAGGACAAGTCGAGGTCTCTTGAGGAGCTGCTCCATTTGTTTTTACGTACCCTATTCATTTGGACTGAGGGGTGGCTAGCTCCACGTGTGATTAGTTTTTCTGATTTTCTTTCTTTCTTCTCCCTTTCCCCCTAACCCTTTTGTATACTTCCAGTGTACCAAGGGTTGCGCCCCTCTGCGCTCTTTTAATGCTATTGAATTTTCAAAAAAAAAAAGGCTGATGCTTAAGACCACTATTAAATTTATATATTCAATGAATTTCTGCGTTAAAAAAGACTATTAGGTCTCTGAATTCCAAAAACCATAGGTTGTGGTATCGAGTCTATCGCTGGAAACAGCCATTAGGAAGCATTTTACCTACTCTTGGTGTACAAAATCTTCAAGTTTTGACAGTGAATTTGGAATTATAAAATATTAATTGGCTTTGAGGAAGTGGGTGGAACTATCTTGCCATCTTTTATTGGTTGGATCCCTCACATCCATTATCTTATAGGCACCAATAATACACACTAATTTTCAGT
The DNA here is from genome assembly GCA_013348765.1 of Carpinus viminea. Taxonomy (NCBI): domain Eukaryota; kingdom Viridiplantae; phylum Streptophyta; class Magnoliopsida; order Fagales; family Betulaceae; genus Carpinus; species Carpinus viminea. The sequence continues at coordinate 1,919,902 of CP054673.1, forward strand.
GTTGTATAGAAATAGAAACTACATGGTGCTTAAGAATGTATTTTTGACTTGCTGTTACTAAAATCCAAATTGTAGTCAGAACTTGAAATCATTACAAGTAATAAATTTTTGGACGTTGAGAACAAAGATTTCAGAAAATGTCAAGACCATATTAACTGTGACTCTTCTGGTCTCTTCTCCTCCCACCCAAAAGAAGAAAAAGGGAAGTGGGAAGGACTGTAGATATCCTGTTCTTGCTGTAATCATATTTTGACCTTGCATTATAGCCACAAAATCACTGGCCACACGTTTTTAATTCTGTTCGTACAATTCATCTATCTGCTTTAGAGCATTTGCTGAAGATTGTAGTTCCCAAATATAATACATGTTTAGGCTGTCCCTTAAAACTTTTTAAGTATTTTCCAATTCAACTCGAGCTTAGTTTCATGCTTGCAATATCTTGTGGTACATTATAAATTTCCTCATGCACTGAACAGCATGGCTTTTTGCTTGCTATTTCAGTAAATCGACTGTTAAGATTGGCCAACCAGTAAACTTCGGGCATGGTCAGTTTTATTTTTACCAATTATATTTGATTATATCTTGTAACATATGGTCTTCTTATATTTAATATAATTTTTGGTATTAAAGCAATAGTAGCAACTTTATTTATACATAATATCCAGGATGAGCAATTGCAGCAGAACTGCATACATAGGAAACATCTGATATACATACGAGGAAAGGTCATATGTATTTTAAGGCCCTTAAAACTACACCCACAACTAGGGTTATATAATAAGGAAATGTTAGGTATTCTTCCAGTATTCTCTTGATGTTCTCCCAATTGTGATGTGACTTTTAAAATTATCATTGAATTTGAGATTATCATTATCGACTTTTAATCTATTTGTGATTTTAAAAGCCACATCACAGTTGAAAGAACACTAAGAGAACATTAGAATAGCACCTAACATTTTCCTATATAATATCATTCATAAAGAAACTCATTTGGAATTAATGCTACATATTATGTTTCAACATACATGATCAAAACCTCTAGAGAGAGAGAGAGAGAGAGAGAGTAGTGTATATTATATAGTTAATATATAGGGCCCAAAAGGGAAGTTAAGGGTGGCCTCCAGGTTTCCTTTTAGGATCATGCTTAGGGTTGGCTCCTGCATCATCATAATCCAGCAGAGAATCATACCCTAGAAGCTTCCTCAACTTCATTCGGCTACCACCCTTAACAAAAAAAATCACATTTTGTTAGCAAAGAAGTATATATGTAACTAGAAAATAACCTTAGGTTAGACATAAAATCATATAAGATGTAACTATGCATATTATAGTTGGTAAACAAGTGCTGTCTGCATAATGCGACTTTCCTTACACATATGGAATGTATCCATATTTTTCCATTATAAAATTAAAATATCTGGTAGCTAGGCTACCTTGTAAAGTGAGTGATAGGGGTTGGTGCCATCCTTGAAGCCTTCAACTATGCCTACATGGAACATGAGAAATTGTTAACTTATTAAGCTACTTGAATATTTGGAAAAGAGGTCTTAGGTAATTAATTAACATTAAAAACTTTCTCACCTGATAAGGGAATGAGGAGAATGAGGAGAAGTAGGAGAACAGTTTTGATTCTAAGAGCCATGGCTGATCTTCTTCTTCTTCTTCTTCTTGTTAAACCGTTTGATGCTTAGAAGGTGGCCTATGGATTTAGCAGGGAAGGTTAGGAGAGGGTCTGCTTTTATGCTTACTCGGTGGTAGAAAATGTGTCATGAGAGCTGTTGTCATGGTGCACCCCACCTCATAGCAACAGAATGATGATGATATGCATTAAACTTTAGCCACAACTCTAAAGTCAACTGCACTATTATATTTTGCATCAAAAAAGCAGAATTTGTATGCATGTGGACACTGCAAGCAATCCCTTGCATGGCTCAAACTCTAGCCACTTTCAGCTTGGCTTTTGGGGTGTTTATCACCTTTTTATAAGTCAATCTGCTTTTCTTCTCTCTGCACAGTGCACACTAACATGTGCCATAGCCTCACCACTCATATCTTTTGCATTTGGAAAGCACTTTAGGCTCCCCCATTGTTCAATTAATCTTGGTTGGAACTTTAGACGCCCATTGTTTCAATAAAACTTATGAAAACGATTGCCCATATGAATGTCACATGCAAAACCATTAACTTTGCATTTTTGGAGTGATATTACTTTAATCAAAATTGACTAATAAGACGTATTTTAAGCGATTTTTTTGAGTGGTTGATATGAGAAACCACTTGAAATAAGTTGCGTCATTTAGTATGAAATAGACGTAAAGAGTAGTAGCATTATTCCTTTGTTTGGGCTGAAACACTTGGAGCGAATAGGAAAAATAAGATAATATTTTTTTATTTTATATTTATATATTGGCAGTGGTGGATCATGGACTTCTTTCTGAATAGATCCGTGGTACCAACACCACTATGGTGTATGATGCTTTTGGTCCTCATATTTCGGCTTTCATCACTTCCTAAGTCAATAGATGGAGACAATTAAACATAAAGAGTGGGCTATTACTATGGATGATATCAAATAAAAAGCATTAGGAGGGTTGAATGTTGGGGGGGCCATATTAGTGGGAGCACTAGCAAGAGGGAGACAACTCAACATTTTGAAACTCCCAACACACTAATTTTATTTTAATCAACATATTAAAACAAAAACTAATTAATTAAAAAAAAAAAAAAGTTTAACTAATCATCCTCCTTGAGCCCCTATGCTGGTAATGATGATGTTTACAAGGTGCAACTTTGCTAAAACTCCGTTTTTGGCAACGGTCTAGGTTTTCAGCGGCTAGATTATTACAAGTCCTTTATATATGTACAAATTTGTACTATACTTGCCAAATAAAAATTAGTAAGCAAATGACCTAAAAATTAAGGTTTCAGCAATAGAGCCAATTTACAGGAAATAAGATTAAAAGATAGAGCTAAAAAATTAGTAGCTCAGTCGTTGCATCTAACCGTGACTAAATTGGAACAATACACGGTGTAGTTGTTTGGTAGGCGTTTTTTTGGTTTTTTTATTTTAAAAAGTATTATGATGTAACATAAAAGTTGAAACATCTTCGAATGTTTTGTGTTTTTTAGATTGTTTTAACAAACGAAACCGATGATAATATGATTTTACGAGTGTCACGATGTCATGTCTTATTGCATACTCTGCATAATTGTGTAATCTGAGTCTTCTGCCATGTGCATGTTATGAAGAGAGGAATAGGAGTAGGAGTAGGATAAGTGCAGGAGCATGCATTTTGAAGTCACTGCTCAAAGTGGTAGGTTCTGTTCATTTAGGATGCTTATATTTCTCTCACAGCCCAACCATTTCTTTTTTGGGGGTTCCTTTCACTGTTGTATTCGTAAGGAGAGAAGATGATGGAGAAACCAGCAGCACATAGAGTGATGCCGTGAAAAGAACAAAAATAGGAAAACTTTATGAGCACCACTGATGTGTAAGATGTGGAAGGTGGCAAGTCACGTCATAAAGGGTCACAGCACTCTCTCTGTACTACCTTCAAAGTAGGAGAAACCTAATCTTCTACTCCTCATCCCTAAAGCTTTTATGAGCACTACTGTGAGTCTGTGACCCTTCAGGGACAAATCGGATGGATACTACGTATCAACCACACAAGATTTTTGTGTACCAAAAACCTGAATTGATTGCCGGCATTAAAAAAATGGCATATTTAAGAGTGGATTTAAGAATCTAAATATGTTTAACACTCATAAAAAAAACACGTTTGGTAAAGTAAATTAATGGGCTTTCAATCAGTCTCATTTTATTTACGCCCCTTTACTTCCCGACACGGCCTAAAAAATTTAAAAAAATTGCGCCGCCATCCAAACCACCATGCCGGGATGGTACATCAGGCGTGGTTCCAGGGCTCCAAGAGTGGTGCCACCCATCGGAGAGGCTTTTTTTTTTTTTTCTTTTTAAAGAAAAAAATAATAATAAAGATTAATGCGACAGTGCCACATCACACTACTACATCAATAGTTTTTTAGTTTTTGGAGGGAGAAATCCCTCGCTGATTAAATTGTAGATGACATACAGGACCATGCACAGCTGAATAGGATCCTCCATTTCAAATGAAATGGATAGGATCTGGTCGGTATTTTTCAGAGGGATAAAGTTGTCTTTTTAATTTTTTGAACAATATTACCCCCACATTAACCGAATACTATCCATTTTATTTGATAGGATTCTATTCCCTCCAGAATAAGGCCAACAATTAAGCCGGGAAAGGACATTAAAGGATATAATATCCAATACTCATGACTTGCACTCATTGCCAATTGAATTATCGCAAATCATCAATCAAAAAGAAATAAATAAATAAATAAAACAGGCTTAAAAGTACAAGAAAATCAGAAAAAAAGTAAAAAAAGAAAAAAGAAGAAGAAGCCCAAATTTACAAAAATTCATTGTTTCTATAATATCACTTGAAAGATAACAACTGAGGCAAGACCACAAATATACTGCCTCTCCAAACAAGTGACTCCAAATCCTTAACTCAGCCCTTTAAATGTCATCACAATTCGGTGACATTTCAATAAAAATTATGATTACACATTCCAAAGCACAATAAACAACTATACTCGAAGAAAAGAAAAAAAGGAAGCAAAAGAAACGACGCCGAACCAATGATTTCATGAATGCATGGTATTTGGACATTTGACCTGAGAAACGGCCACTAAGACTTTGACAAAAATGAAAAATGAATGAATGCAATGCAGGATGAAATGCTCCCCGTGGTATGTGGGTGGTGGATGCCAGCCACACGTACCAAGTATACGAAAAAAAATATATGGAAGTGACGAAATACAACCCGACCATGATGGACATATGATGAACAGATGCAGACGCAAATTAGCAAAAAGAATTAGAATCTGCCAACGAAGGAGAAATTAGGAATGGAGATCTTCTCTAGAAAGAAGATATCAGGAATGAAAACCTGCTGAAGTAAGGAGAAATTCTCGAAAATATAGCATCTGGGTGGCGTTGAAATGTCATGACCCCATAAACAACTCTCTGCATTCGTCCATTCAACTCCTGTAACCATCTGAGAGATTAAACCGACACCAGGTTTGAATAGTACTACTCTAAAAGGGTCTCATCAAACAGCCAACGATCAAGCAGCTTGAGTTATGTCTACTTCCTCCACCTCCGCAACCGCACCCCTCCCACGAGCCCTAATATTTTTTCCCCTGAATTTCTATGTTGGCCTCCACCCATTGCAGTGAAGCCAATCACTATCCACTTTCTCCTGACAAACCAGAACCCAACCCGACGGTGCTGATTCATTAGTTAGCAACAAGTTTTGCTGATGATGCAAGAGTTAGTTAGTGACAACTTGAAGACCAACAACACTGTTGTCTGAAAATGGTGATGACTCAACAAGTATGCGATCCCGGACCCCGACTCAACACACCCAAATGCATGCAGGGACTTCTAAAATTAAGGAGCGTACCAAGTGATGGTAGCATTAAACAGAAATGGCACGGCTGATGGCCAATTTGGCCCATTCAGCAGATTCTTTAATCAAATGGTCATCTGAGGACAAGCATTCATTTAAAAATTCTTTGCTTGACAGAGATTGCTGTATCAAAGAACCTGCATTACTTCCAAGCGTATCTGCTAGATCTCCAAGGACTCCAACAGCAGTTTTCATCACCAAATCATCCCTATAAATAAATAAAATATTTTAGCAAATAAAGTATCAAAAGAAACATTCCACACAAGAATAAAGGAAGAATTAGAATCTTCTATAAACTCACATGTCTTTCTCCATATATATGCTGTCCAAGAACTGGAGGATGTGAGGTGCATAGGGAATCAAGAGCTGGGTTTTGGTAGAGTTCTTGAAGCCTTGGAAAATCCCAGAATATGCCTCCAAGATTCCATTTCTTAAAGAATTTGTGTACTCCATCAGATCATCGTCAGCACCTGATGTGTGAGAAGACAACTCTGCTGCACTCTGGAGCATGGGCATGGCATACATCAAATATTTTTCAAAGTTCTCTCCAATAGCAAGTGCTATATCACCAAAACAAGAGAATATGGGAGGCTTAACAGAACGGTGCAACTGATTGCTCGATAAGTTCTTAAGGAGCTGTGTCATAATCCCATCACAGTAGGGCAGAATCTTATCCTCCATTGCCCTGCATATATCCCCCACAACACCAACTGTCACAGCACACACTTGGTACTCCTCAAAATTTTGAAGACCCATTTCCAAATACTTGTAAAACTCAGGCATGTATTTTGCAAAATCTAGGCCTGCTGCATAGGCAAGGGCTCCAATGGCAAGCATGGCCTCCTCATGCACAGTGGCACTTCTACAAGCAAAAACCCTCAGGAATAGACCCATCACTTGATCTGCATACTGCATAAAGACATATTTAGTTGGCTCTGATGACCCCAGCTTCTGAACAATGACCTGTAAACACCCACAAAGAAGGCCTTGTACTTCACTCTGCTTCTCTCTCTCATCGGATGAAAGCTTTTGCCCCTCAAGAGTCTGGTGCAGCTCCATCATGATGACGGGAACAAGTTGCAACACCATGGGAGCTGTTTCATCAGTTGAACACCTCACCACTTCATTCAAAGTCTCATAGGCAGCGGTCCTTAATCGAGATTCGCCGGCATCTTCTCTGTGAGTAGCAGTGAGAAGGGCCTGAACAATTTCCTGGAAAAAAGGAGTTAAAGGAGATGATGGGGCCCCCTCCTCATAACCCTGTGCAAGAAAATAGAGCGCGCCACAGGCCTTCTCAGCAACATTTGGAACATCCTTCATGCTCTGAAGCAGAACAGTAATGATCTGCTGGCAATTTGCTTGAGTAATTATTGGTGCATCCGTGGTTGAACCATGAAGAAATTCAAAGATTCGCCCCAGGGTCCATGCAGTAGTGTCCTTCACATGGGTATTTGGGTCCCTTGTTAAAGCACTAAGCATGAATGTCAAAGCAACATTGACAATAGGTGTTAACTTGTCAGGGGAAGGACCCTCCAAAATTGAACCAAAAGCATATGTGGCTGCTTCCCGATGCCTCCAATCAGGTTTTGTTATGTTCTCTTCAATAAATGGCATAACAAGTGGGACAATATCATCTCCCACAGTCCGCGCAACCAGGCCAAGGCAAGTGCCCCCAGCCATTGCAATATTCCAAGCCCCTTCATCCTGATCCTGATCCTCCTCTTGCTTAAGGAGTGTCTCCAACAGCATAGGGACAAGGGCAGGGAGGGCCTGTTTGATAAAATAGAAACAAGGAATACCAGCATCACCAGCAAAATCATCCCCATAATCTTCCAAGATATCTATCTCCTCATCACAAATTGAACTCCAAAACTCAATGGCTTGAAGAGCAACAGGCTCCTCATCTTCCTTAACGGCCTTTGCTGTAATGTTAAAGATGTCCTGGATATAAGGAGCTAATTTCTCATAGTAAGTTGATGAAATGGAGACCAGACACTCAAAAGCTGCCTGTCGTATCTTCAATTCCGTGGACAGAGTTGCCTCACAGACAACTCTCATGATATAATCACGCTCCATATCATTGCTAAAATTTGCCTGAGCAAAGCCCAAAGCATTGTACAGTGCTCGAGTAGCAGCAAGCCTAACATCACTGTTCCCTTCAGATGCATTCATTCCCTGAACTACAGCCGTAAGTATTTTATTCACGTGATCTTGATCCACACAATTAGGAGAGACTTCCTCACACAAGTATCCAAGAGTCTCCAAAGTTGCTTGCTTAACATTAGCCGGTACCTGGTGAATATTTGACAAAAGCGATCCTATCAACTCAGGCCACTGTTTCTGAGGCAACTCAATTCCTGCAATCTTTGCAATGACTTGAGATGCAGTAGATCGAGCATCAGGGACAGGAGCAGAGAGGGTCTGTAACAAGCATGTTTTGATCTGGGCCTTCACGGCGGCATCCAGTGACAACCATCTTTGAACAAGTTCATACTTTCTAGTTTGTTCCTTGGCATCCAAGGCATTCTTAAGTATCAAACCAGCTAATTTACGGCTCTCAACAGGCTTATCATCATTTGCTAGCTCCCCCGACAGAGAGAGAAAAAAACTGGGAAGGTTTTGCTCCTGAAACTGTTTTAAACTGTCTTCTGCATGCTTCCGCACTGTTCCATCTATTGCTTGTGCATTAAGAAGAATCTGAGTAACTTCCATCGCCATTATCTGAGTGTATCAAATATATACTTATCAGATAAATGAAGTTTCATTAATCATATGAGTCTCCAACACAGTGTCATCAAACCACCCAAAAAAAAAAATGTAGGGAGAGAAGGAAAAAATATTACGAGACATTTCAATTCCTTAACAAGGAATTTAGCAAAAATGCACCCAACTGAACAAACGCAACAAAATTGCTAGTTGGTTTGGATGTAAAGCTTTTATATATAAATTCCCTTTTTTCCTCAACATTTCCCGTAGCCAACCAAAGATCAACATTTTCAGGTGCAGATTAAATTAAAAAATGATTACATTGAATGAATCTGTAAGAAGTTTGAAGCATAAAAAAGACTCCAAAAAGGAAAATCCTGCCTCTTCTGTGGACTCCGGAAATTATCATCAGAATCAGACAAAAATCTAGAAACAGAAAACACTTGAGAATGGTAACCTTACAAGTAAATCAGGTGAACTAACTAATTACGGCAAAAAAGTGAAAGATAAATACGCTGTAATAAAGCCAAACAATAAATAAGAAATAAGAAACCCAAGTTCACCCAGAAAACAGAAAAATCTATATCACAGGCCACAGCAACCCCTCCAAAAATAAACACTCAAAATTTCAAACCCATTAAGAAACGAAATGAATCAACCATAAACACTACTTTGATCCAAACTAATCAATAAATAACCAACTTTTGCTCTTTTCATCTGAAAACCTAGCATACCCACCAGACCCTGAACACTTGGAATTGAAACCCATATAAGTAAAGTTGAAGAAAGCACGGATCTAATCCGGTTGAAAATAATAACGCATAATATTCGACTAAATTCAAATCACTAAAAGAACACACTAGTCGCAAAAACAACGGAAACCCATTAAAATTACCGGCACAAGCAAATCAAAATTCGACCACTTTCACGAAAATTGAAGGACCAATAAATCGAATCAGAGATCAGCACGATCGAATCTCCAAATCACAGTACAGAACCCTAATTGCCGTTAATAAAATCAGGATTTAGAGAGAGACAACAAATTACCTGAGGGTTCACGAAATTGACGGAGACAGTACGATAACCGATCGGAAAAAGCAAAACCGCGCTCTGAAACCCTAAAGAGTGTGTGAGAGAGAGAGAAAGAGAGGAAAATTGAAAAAAAACAGGGAGCTTGAATTCTACTTTTGTTTTGTGTTTTTATTTTTTTTCATTTGATGTTTTATAGTAGTGACTTGTCTGTGGGACCCCAGTAGTATTATTTGTTATCCTTAAACAGATCAGAACCGTTGGATTTAAATGAGTCTAGCATTTCTCATTCTGATAATTGCTTTGGGTTAAGGTGTGAGTTGTCGTGTGGGCTCCACAAATAATTATGTAGGTTAGAGTTGATAAGAAGTATTATAATATTATTGGGAAAAAGCTTATTCGACGGACCAGATTTTTCATCAAGAAAACGCAATGCTGCTCCCGTGGAAGAAGATAACGTGTGGGACCAGCTAGCACCAATATTGTTAATTTTAACATTAATTCGGAAGTAATTATATGTAATTTTTAAAATTATTATTTGATTAAATTTAATTATGATTAATTATAAGTTTAATGGTGATTTTTAAAATAATATCATTCAAGAAATGGTATAAAAGAAATTTGTAGCATTATTCTTAAATCTAAACTACAAATTTTAATTGCATTTTTAAGAATCACATTTATATTAATTACATTTTGAAATTGTTATTTTTTCGAGCAGCATATTTTGAGATGGCTAATAGAAACTAATTAAGTGAAAACATTGAAAATCAAAATTATCCCAAAATGATCAAGGAATTTACCTAATTATGCATGGGTTTTATTGCAGAAAATTGAACCAACGGTTAAGATTGCGCAGGAAATGTGGTTATAAACAGTTAGTCCAAGGTACTTCAGCAGTACTTTTAAGCAAGTTGGAGGACAATATGAATGTGTTCCGATTCTCACCTGACTTTATGAGACAACTTTTCTAGCCTTAACCAGTTAATCTCCACCACCCAATTGTAAATTCATTTTGGAAGCAAAGAATCGCTGTCCTTTTGGAAGAAAAAAATCAGCATCATTTTTCATATTTTAACTTATTTTATTTTCTTAAAAAAAAAAAAAAAAACTTATTTTATTTTGAGCCATATTTTATTATTTTGTTGTCCTAATTTTTGTTTTTGATATGTTGATAGCCTACCCATTTGTCCTTATAAACCTTTGATCATTTTGTTTAGGAAAAAAAAAAAAATAGGACGCTCCATAAATTAAGTTTTTATATTAAGAAGATGAATTGTATTGTATAGGCAGATCATAAATATATTTATAGGTGTGAAATCTCATATTGAATACTTATTGGGTGAGACTGAGTTTTATAAATAAAAATTATAACTAATGCTTTCATCAGCTGTTAATTTTGTAAGAATATACCTAAAAAAAATGTGTCATATCATTGACCAAATTAAAATGATAGATGATTCATGGACAAAATTGAAAATAATGTCATATTTTGATTTTTCATTTTCAACGAAAAAAATAAAATAAAGCGAGAAACTTTTAGACACTTCAAATTTTGTAAACACAGGGAAAAATCTTGGTAGATATACAGTAGGTGGCAGAGAGGGATTTAAATAAAGCCATTGCTAATAAATAAACAAATAAATCTATCTTAAGTGGATGGATCAACACAATGGTTGTTCACTCAACTAAACCTATCATCCTCTTATTTAATATATACTACCGCCCAAAGCATGCTCGAAAGAGACATATTTCAATCTCTTCCATTAAGTTTCCAAAAAAAAAAAACTTTACAAAAAGGGATTAATTTCAGTACTTCCTAAGAGATTAATTAACAAAGAGAATTTTCTGGTTTTAGTGTTCTGGGGATCACAGCTCAGAGTTCGTCATGGAAATCTTCATCATAATCTTCATTGTTTTCATCATAGACAGTGCTATAGAAAATGTCCTCGTGATTGAGCATCTCATCAAGTGACAAGCTCCCATCTTTGTTGTCATCAGCCTGAATGAAATGAAATAGAGGCACAAGTTAGAAAATTCAATGCCATATACTGAAAATTAATCACAAGTCCAATCCATTTTTCCTCCTGAAAACTTCAGTTCGTTAGCAACTTACCTGATGAATTAGATAACTAGTATAATGTTTTGAAGAAAACAGTTCTCCTGGGTGAAGGTAAGGTAGCAATGTCTTCAATTCTTCCACTGCCAGGAATCTGCAAAATGTTTTGCCAATATGAAATCAGTGAATCTGCAAAACCATCCATATCCACCTAAAACACTGTTCATAAAGATATAATCCTTTGATCAGAAAATTATATATATATATATATATATATATATGTACCTGTCCTTGTTCACATCAAGCTCTGCAAACTTCTCTTCTGCTGTTGGAACAGCAGCCCCAGCAGTTTCAAATTCAACATAATTCTTGTAAATACCATAAGCGTGTGCAAGGAATTCTGCAAAATCTAGTTTCCCATCACCATCATAGTCCATTCGCCTGTAAACAAATGACAGTGTATCATAGCTCAATGATCCATTGTTAAAATGTAATTACAAAATGAAGGAACAACTAATTACTTCATCTTTTCTCTCAAAAGCCATTTCTGAACTTTCTTGTTTCCACTGTCTTCAGGGTGCAAGAAACTGCATGCATGAAAAACATGGCTTTTAGTTCATCAAATTACACAGCATGCAGAAATCAGTTGTCTACATTAATCCCACTATTAAGATTGAAAGTTTACTCTTTGAACTCATCAAAGCTAAGAGATCCATTTTGATCAGCATCAGCATTCTCAAGTTGCTCCTTCCACCATCCAGCTTCACCATGCCCCTGTCCATTTTTCTCTGTTTCACATTCTTTAATCAGTGTCAAACTTGAATATCTAGTTGCTCTATTTGGTTGCCAAGAAAACAAAAAAGAAAAAAGAGTTTCTTGTTTTTCTATCCAATGGGTCATCTTCTATGCAACCAAATGGAGCATATAATATTGATTGCATATTACGTAAAAACCATTTAAGTACCTAGATCTTCATTGGAAAATTGAGATAGATACTCCCTGAAAGATATAATCCCATCTTCATCCTTGTCAAGCAATGCCAACTCTTTCTCTGTCCTGTAATTCAATCCTTGTAGCGCTTTCTGTGCAATCCAAACCTCTAGCTGCTTGAAACTAACCACCCCATCATTTGAATTGTCCAACAAAGGGAACAAAACAATCAACCTCAAGGTTATATTTAGCTTTCCTTCACTAAAATATTCGTATGCATCTGCAAACTCATCTGGGAAGGAATGATTTTCCAAATGGAGTGGATATTTAATGGGGTCCCCTATCCCATGATTTTGAGCTAATCTTTCTAATTCTGCCACGAGTGGATCAAAAGTCGCGGCCGGAAATTTGTAACCGAGACGGCGATTCCGACCGCCGCCGTGGTCCTGGCCGTGTTGTTTGGAGGGTCCCGAGGGGGAGAGCACTATGAGGATGACGAAGGCGGTGGCTATGAGGGTGTAAACCACCACCTTCGCCATTAGAGAGAGAGAGAGCGAGAAGGTGGTGGCTATGTTTCTTTTTTTCTGGTCTCAATGATCACCAGCTGGGCGGTGGGAAAAACGGTTGTTGACAGTTACAAGTGAGGGGCTTGAAGGCTGCATGATTTTTATTTGGAATTTGGATATTTTGATTTATTCAAAATTAGGTGCAAATCTCATCCGGGCAATATACATATATATATATATATATGGATTGAGATCCCCAGCAATTGTCTAAAAATTACTAGGAGATTTTTTTTTGAAATCTTGGCCGTTGATCTTCACCATAGGGTGGCTGAACCACCCCATTTTCCCCCCTAGGGGGTGGCGTCGACCACCCCCTGGGGCCATGGGGGTGGTGCCGGCCACCCCAAACCGGTCTTTGGGGGTGGCGTCGCCCCTAGGTTGAGCTGGGGTGGCCGACCACCCCCTAGGGAGAAAATGGGGTGGTTGAACCACCCCATGTTTAAAAAATATATATATATATTTTATTATTTATTTATTTTTAAAATTTAAATAATATTTTATTATTTTATATTAAGTGAGACACGTGGCATATTCACAGCTGTTAGATGAAAATCAATTGCTAGGATTTCAAAAAAAATTCCCTAGCAATTTTCAGACTGGGGATCTCAATCCATATATATATAATTATGTGGTAGCTATTGCTAATTAATTTGCATCAGCCTTCAATTTGATCCATTTAGTGAAGAGGAAAAAGGAAAACAAAACAAAGGATAAAATTGAAGTACTAACCCAAAAATCAATAAATTAAGAATGATATAAATCATCCATTCATATAATTTCACACACCCAAATACACCATGAAAGAACTCCAAACACCTTGTGTAATATATATTCGGGATAAATAAAAAAATAAGAATAACAATTAAATTTATATACATATTTTTTAAAAGGCATTTTATTCGAATGAGAGGAATTTCGTTTGAAAGAGATATGGTTTGTTTTAACATGATTGGGTGCCACGATCAAATGCCATACCACACTAAATGTCACTTGCCAGCTTTCCTAATGATTAAGATGTGTCTCGATCAACCAAACATGTATCATGCACATAAATATTTTGAGGTAGAACTTGTTACCAAGATGGTTGCAACGTCGTGTTCAAATAATGTGTAAATTCTTGTTGAAACGAGACTAAAATGTTTTACAAATAAGATGAAGAAATTTCATAACTCCTATTTCTTTATCATTTCACACAAAAAAAAAAAAATTTATGCAAAAATAATATAAAAATCTATCTAATTCTAAAGTTTAAAGGATACATTGTTAATTGCTGGATCATCAAGTTTAATGGCCGTTCAAACAGGGTCAATTTGGGACAAAAGAAAAGGCATCAGCAATGAACAAAGAGAAAACCTCGAGAAGTTTTGAACAATAAAGTATAAAGAAGGTTTGAAAAATATAGGATAAATTGACCAAACTTCTATGGAAGAAAAAGGATTTTTGAATCAATTAATCCAATGAATCTAAAGGCGCCATTACTTTATAAGTCCACACGTTGGTAAAGCCTTATACAGTGCTTTAGCCCATTCAACAAAAGCAGTCCAATTCTTTGAGACAATGAAGAGCATTTACATCTTATATATATATATATATATAAGTTTACATATTCACTGGTTTAATTCATATCATCTGGTTTGTATGGAGAATTCCATGTTGTAGATTTTTTTATTCAAGTTAAATAAATCAGATTTTAACATCTATTAGGATTGAGATCTTGTGCAATAGCTCTAATTTGAGCTACTAATGTTAAATGAAAGTCCCATAGACTGCCATGTCATCTAAAAAAAATATCCTATCATTTTTAGCACTTTCACTCTACTCCTCCATCACCTCTCAACTACCGTCAAGCTTATATTTAGTCACATTTTTCACTATTGTCTCGTTACACATTGCAATCAAATCATTTTCAATGGTCAAAATGGTTATTTAGTCATTTCCAATAGATTTTAGAGATGGTTAAACTGTCAATTTTGGTTATTGAAATGGTTTTACCACCCTTAATGACCAAGTTAAGGGTGACCAAATTACCCTTTAGATCATTAACTTGCACCACGTGTAGTATCCTAAATATTACACATGATCCCGAACTATTTTAGTATATCATGTGTTAAACGGTAGGTTTAAATTATTATATGTAACAACTAGTAAGGCAATAAAATTTGAACAACTTAGAAAAATAATAAATAATAATAATTATTGGCATTTAAAATCTAATAAGCCTTTTTCTCCCCCGTCACTTACCATAACAAAGTTTACTTCCATAAAAAGAAATTTGTTTCATCCTTCCTTTGACTCTTGTCGATCGTGTAGACCACTTTATTCTGACCAAGCAGACCGCCAAGATCTGGAAAATGAACGGTCAGGATCGTCCCAACACAAAACACTGATTCTCATTGGCTCACAGGTCGACTCCTAGTCTCCATTGGCCCACGTCATCGCCGATGACAGTTCTCTCTGAAACACCCATTCTCATTGGCTCACACGTCGACTCCTAAACTCCATTGGTCCACGTCATCGTCGATGACAAACACTAACCCCGACATTCACGGCGTACCCATCCCTATATATAGGAGGGAGGAAACGCTTGTTGGCCACCGAACAACTTCGTACTGAGAAACACACACACACATACACAAACACGAATCTGAATTCTTCCTACTTTGTTTAGGGTTGGAGCTCCACGCGATGGACGGTGCGTTGAGATCACACGCGCATCTGATCATTCTGGGCATTCTTGTGTTCGGTGAGTGTTTGTTTTGCACTTACTTCTCTATGATTCTCTCAGAGTTTGCTATTTCAGAAAGTATGATCTAAAAATGTAAATTTTTTAAATTTAAATTGCAGTTTATGGCTCATTACTGTGCACATTTTGGTTGAATAATCTAATTTTGCAATGTCAATGGAAGGCGTAATTAATAGAGTAGATGATTTTGTTAACAGGAAGTTTATTTGCAATTTCTATTGCGAAAGAGGAAGCAACTAAATTGGGAACGGTAATTGGGATAGACCTGGGCACAACTTATTCTTGTGTGGGTGTTTATAAGAATGGGCATGTTGAAATCATAGCCAATGACCAAGGAAACCGGATCACCCCTTCATGGGTTGCATTCACTGATGGTGAGAGATTGATCGGCGAGGCTGCTAAGAATCAAGCGGCTGCAAATGCCGAGAGGACCGTATTTGATGTCAAAAGACTTATTGGAAGAAAGTAATCTCTCTCTCTCTCTCTATTGTGTAGATATTATGCGTGTGAGGATTGTCAAGGCTCTAAAAGCTGTGGTTTGGTTTCTGTAGATTTGATGACAAGGAGGTGCAGAAGGACATGAAGCTTGTTCCATACAAGATTGTGAACAGGGATGGAAAGCCCTACATACAAGTTAAGATCAAGGATGGGGAGACTAAGGTCTTTAGCCCTGAGGAGATCAGTGCTATGATTCTAACAAAGATGAAGGAGACAGCCGAGGCATTTCTTGGGAAGAAAATTAAGGATGCTGTTGTGACAGTTCCTGGTAATTGTAACCCTTTTGTTTGAAATTTGAATACCAATATGATTGATATGCTTGGTGATGGGCTAATTCATACTCTGTATTGAATTCTACAGCTTACTTCAATGATGCCCAGAGGCAGGCTACCAAGGACGCTGGTATTATTGCTGGGTTGAACGTTGCAAGGATTATAAATGAACCAACCGCGGCGGCCATTGCCTATGGTTTGGACAAAAAGGGTGGTGAGAAGAATATCCTTGTATTTGACCTTGGTGGCGGGACATTTGATGTCAGTATCTTGACAATTGACAATGGTGTTTTTGAGGTTCTTGCCACTAATGGAGACACTCATTTGGGAGGTAAGTACATTTGCTTATGCTGTTTGCTCTCTATTTGGTTAATAATGATTTCAAGTGAGTACTGGGTAGAGAACAATTTAGTCTGGAAAAGGATTAGAGGTTTAATATTCATTCAACTCCCTCATAGGTGAGGACTTCGATCATAGAATCATGGAGTATTTCATCAAATTGATCAAGAAGAAGCATGGAAAGGACATTAGCAAGGACAATCGGGCTCTTGGGAAGCTGAGGAGAGAAAGTGAGCGTGCCAAGAGAGCCTTGAGCAGCCAGCATCAGGTCCGTGTGGAGATTGAATCTCTCTTTGATGGTGTGGATTTCTCTGAACCACTTACCAGGGCTCGATTCGAAGAGTTGAACAATGATCTGTTCAGAAAGACCATGGGACCTGTTAAGAAGGCTATGGAAGATGCCGGATTGAGCAAGCACCAGATCGATGAACTTGTCCTTGTTGGTGGAAGCACCAGGATTCCAAAGGTTCAACAGCTTCTTAAGGACTATTTTGATGGTAAGGAGCCAAACAAGGGTGTGAACCCTGACGAGGCTGTAGCTTACGGTGCTGCTGTACAAGGAAGCATTTTGAGTGGAGAGGGTGGTGATGAAACCAAAGGTACTTTTACTTACAATTACAAGTTATTTGAGAATTCTTCATCAATCTTTTAAGAAAAAATGACTACAGGTTTACTGACTACTCTTTCTGTTGAATTGTATTTAGATATCCTTCTCTTGGATGTCGCCCCACTCACTCTTGGTATCGAAACTGTTGGTGGAGTGATGACAAAACTGATTCCTAGGAACACTGTTATCCCATCCAAGAAATCTCAGGTCTTCACTACTTACCAGGATCAGCAGACAACTGTGACAATCCAGGTACATGATCTTTTTGCACGAGTTCTTAGTTTGGCATAAAGAGTAGTCCTGATGCCAACTTTTTTCTCTCCAACAGGTTTTTGAAGGGGAAAGGAGTCTCACAAAAGACTGCAGATTGCTTGGGAAATTTGATTTGACTGGAATTCCTCCAGCTCCAAGGTTTTTTTTCCATGCCTCTTTTCAATCTGTTTCCGTTCTATCAAAGTTAATGTGTGCTTCAACTTTACTATAATTGGCTTGTTTTATTTGAGCAGAGGAACTCCTCAGATTGAAGTCACATTTGAGGTTGATGCCAATGGTATTCTAAACGTTAAAGCTGAAGATAAGGCCTCAGGGCGTTCTGAGAAGATCACAATCACCAATGACAAGGGTCGGCTGAGCCAGGACGACATTGACAGGATGGTCCGGGAGGCTGAGGAGTTTGCTGAGGAAGATAAGAAGGTTAAGGAGAAGATTGATGCCCGAAACAGCCTGGAGACTTACGTTTACAACATGAAGAACCAGATAAATGACAAGGACAAACTCGCGGACAAGTTAGAGTCTGATGAGAAGGAGAAGATTGAGACAGCAGTTAAAGAGGCACTGGAGTGGTTGGATGACAATCAGAATGCTGAGAAAGAGGATTATGAGGAGAGGCTGAAAGAGGTGGAGGCTGTTTGCAACCCAATTATAACTACTGTCTATCAGAGGTCTGGTGGAGCCCCTGGTGGCGGGTCAGATGGTGGAGAAGATGATGACGATTCCCATGATGAACTCTAAAGATCTAATCTTTAGGTAGTGCTAAGAGAACTGAAGAGTAGGATAAACAAACAATGTCTTTTCTAATCCAATTCTTTTTGGTGTTTGGTTTAGTAGGGCGGAAGGAAACAGTGTGGGGGACAAGGTCACTACTTGTCCTTCCTTTCCTGCTGTCCCATTTTCGGGTGGTGACTTGTATAGAGAGATGCTATATTAGACGATGGGTTTTGTACTTACCATATTGTTGGAAATATTACACAATTAATTTTCTCAGCAGTCGAAGTACAGGCGGTTGGTTTTCAAGATTTGTATTCTTCTTTTTGAAGTCCAAAAAAGGGACCACGTGAGAATAATGCTAAAAATCATATTTCTATTTCCTAAATATTTTACAATATTGACGTGATGGTCAATATATATATCAAACGCATTATTATTTTATTGTGTTGATGTGATAATGTTCATCAGCTATTAAATTATTTATTTATTAGTATCTATCATATCATGTAAGTGTAGTATATAGCATTGTTAAAAAAAAATCTAAAAATCGATTGAGATTGTTATGTCACTATTATGGAATTAAAATGTGATTTTTAATAATACTCTTTCGCCAATGATTAACTATCTAAATTTTCCATAAACTTTATTACAAAGGAACCAGGATTAGAAGCCAGTACTCGTATTTTGCACCCCCACAAACAAAGCTTCTCCAAACTTGGCGTATAAAACTTCCGACCCAATTCGAAGGAATACATCGACACCCACAAAAAAGCACTGTTTTCTAACAAGTATCAATCTGCTCTTCCTTTCAAGCGTGGTCATATTTCCCTTTACAAACCTGAGAAACCCACGAGAGGTCATTCCCCAATTTCGACGGTATTATTCTTGAAAGAAATAGTCCCATATTCGATACTTGCAATCATGTCAAGATTTCAGAAAACAGACATTTCAAGAAGTTACTTCCGTTAGTTAACGGCCCCTCTATTTTTTCAGTTCTATTGCCACATTAAATGCACAACTGCGTAACAATGAATCAAAATTGACAATTCCATAGCAAAAGAAAGCGTATGCATTGCTGTTTCAACCCCTTGAAATCAAACTTTATATGTTCTTTAAGTACAATATCGGGAAGAGGGGTAAAAAAAGAAAGTAAAGGTGAAGGGGCAAGGGCTAAGGTAGAACTTGATCACTAATTTCATATATCTGAAAGATATAAAAAGTTATAAGGGTTATACATAAGCATATACACATCCACTGAAAATTTGTCAAAAATAAATTTGACAGGAGCAAACCTAAGACTAATAAGCTGTCAGTCAATCTGCTTCCCTGCAACTTGCATACAAGGCCAGTTTGCCTCACACAGATCAGAAGGGGAGTTTCCATCATTGTCCTTTATATCAGTCGCTGCATTTTCCTTCAGAAGGTATTCGGCAATGGCTTCTCTCTCACACACGACAGCATAATGCAATGGGGTTTGGCCGTCATTGTCCTTCCAATAGAGAGAGACAGACAATATTAATAACAAAAAAGAAAGTTGAAAAGGCAAAGAAATACTTTTTTTTATTGGTAAGTTGCACACGCACCCAGTGGGACATATCCCACAACCTCACATTCCACCTTGCTAGTTGCCACAAAGAAAGTACCATTTGAGCTAAAGTTCATTGCCAAGGCAAAAAAATATACGCATGAAAGAAGAAAGACACTACAGGTTCTTTTCCAATCATTATATTTCAAAAGACAAAATGTATTGAGAGCAAGGCAGATCAAAATGCCAACAAATGATGCATAACATATAAACTACCTTTGCATTTACATCAGCATTCCTGCTAACAAGCAATTCAGTGTTCTTAAGGTGGCCACGATCTACAGCCCAGTGCAATGGAGTCCGGCCCTCACTATCTGCAATCAATTTAGTTAACTGTTTTAGACAGCAAAATAAGTTTTGATTATCCTAGATGCAAATAGAGGTTGAAGCTGGAAAAAACTCCTCTGAGCTCTGGCTTTGTTCGAGGAGAGCGCAATACAAATCAAGAACAGAAATGACACATGCATTAATTGTCAATAAAGTTTTTATAATTTTCCATCACAACAAAATTGAGCTTCTGACGTTAAGCTACCACACATCATTCATGCTTCTGCCAAAGGTGGCAGCAGGATTCCAAAATCTAAGGATATCTCAACAGAAATAATCAAAATATGAAAAGAAAGAGAAAAAAAAAAACGGACATACAAATGATACATGAGCCTATACATCTACCCCCCCAAGTGAAAACTATGCCATGATTAAAAGAACCCAAGCCAAATAGAACTGGGAAGAGTACTGGACAGTTCAAATCAGATGAGTTGAGAGATTGATGTTGACCTCAGATAAAGCCAGTGTTTTCTAGCTTTGATTAAATAATGTTTAGGTGAACTCGAGTCTGTTCTCGAGCTGTTTGAGCTTGTCAATAAGTCCAATCTAACATGCAATTTTGTATCAATATATACCATCAATAATCCAGATAATCATTATAAGATACAAGAAAGGCTACTTTTTTTTTTTGGTCAATTAGGTCTACCTTAATTGTACAAAACTATGACAGAGTCAATCCTAACATTGCCCGGCTTTGGCTTCTTAAGCAATCATGCTTGAAAGCATGGCTCATTAAAACGAGTGACCTTCTCAAGAGCTGATCCTAAGCTGTTCAGAAGAACTTGCCCTGTTTAATTACCCAAATAACTCTATTAAAGACATTGTAGAAAAGCCTCTAGGATCTCAACAGCCACGAAAATCCAGCAATGATATCGATATCATTGAGAAATTGTACAGAGTTAACACTGGAGACAGTTAAAAAGAAACAAACCCCTCAGATTTACTGAAATGCCACTTTCGATACACTTAAGCAAATTATCCACTTCTCCTTCTCTAGCAAAGGCATGAATAGCATCCATTTTCCTGAGAAGTTAAACAAGAAGCATTTAGCTCGGTCAAAAGAAAGGAATAAAGAATTACTTTTAACATTGTCATCAATAATTTAACTCTTCCAACATATCGTATCTCTTGGTGAAAGAACTTTATTACTAAGGAACACTTAAACTTACAAGTTAGTTTTCCTGAAAAGTAAAACAAGAAGCATTTAGCTCAGTCAAAAGAACGAAAGAAAGAAATACTTTTGACATTTTTATCAATAGTTTCTCTTCCAACATATCAAATCTCTTGGTGAAAGAAGTTTGCTACAAAGGAACAGTTAATGTATTTTATAAGTTATTTAGAAACTTAATTCTTTGTAATGCTAAGAGTCATGGATCTAATAGATACATCATGTCAACTCATTATTAATGACTTAGCATTCCAAAACCTAGCTCATAGAGCATAAGACTACTAAATGTTTCCTTCATTAGCAAGAAAGACACCTCTCAAAACCTTTATCAGTGGTTGAACAATGGCAAACTGAATCGTGTTTTTTTTTTAATTAATTTAATCTCATTAAAAAAAATGCAGAATGGCACAATCCTATATACAAGAGAAACCCCTAATCAAGCAAACTGAATCATGTTAGTCGTGCTCAATCGCCAAAAAGTAAAATTAGCAATCATATAATCAGTACATTTAAATTGAAAACAGGAAAGTAGTGTTGTAAAGACAACCTATCTCATTACACAACCAACACAAAAATTACTAAAGGCCGTCTCTCCACACTATAATGTTACAACCAGACAAGTAATCAGCAAGCAGCCAATAGTCAAGTCATATATTAAAAATGGATGATCCAACTCATTCCGATAAGCATTAAATAAGAGAATAAAAAACCAGCTTTCTCTGGGTGGTGTTTTTCTTTTGTTTTGGTGTGGGGGGAAGCAAAGATCATGAGGCAAAATGTAGTGACAGTAGTGTAGCTGGAACTAGGTCAATTATTCTAGCATCTTCTTGCACCCAAACCATCTACTAAAAATTTCCAATTTTCTTTTCATCTAATCATCAGTCATCTATACATAATCTCTTGAAGCAGGCCAGGCGATAATGTTCAAGGGGTGCAGAAAAGACAACATAACCTTTGACAGGAAGTTTTGTCAAATTTTAACTCATAGCAAGCCCTCGTGATTACTGTTCCAAGACATCAGTCATCCCACTATACAATGTAATAGAGAGAAAACTGACTCCAGGCCCCAATCACAAAAAGACCTGAACAACTCCTGTTTAACCAGACTAGCTGCTAAGGGTTGCGAATAGGTATACACACACCCTCATATAGGATCCTTAAATTCAGAATATAAGCAGCCTCCAGCTGAGTCAGATCAAAGCCAAGACATATAAATACACAGACTCCACATGTATCTTTACAAACAATCACTTAAAGGCACATGAAACCATCTTCTTGACAGAACTAATAAAGGGCTTAAAATAATAACATTGAACCTTTTACATAAGAAGTTCCAAGAACCTTACAACTCATTTCCAGATTCTTCCTCATAGACAAAAGTGCTGAAAACTGGTCCCATTGGCCCTCTAGCATCTTTACTCAGTGCATCACCTTCTCCACCTCTGCTCTTCTACTTATACATGAGTCAAAAAACCAGGAATGGGTAGGGAAAAAGAACATCCAATAGAGAGTAAGAATATGAACAGGAAGCACCAAGAAACAGCAATACGGGGAAACAAAAAGATTCTCACCAGACTTGAACCATCTAACCAAGAAGGATATAGCTCTGATACTATATCAATGTACTTCTGCATAGCTTCTTCAGGAGGCATGGCACCCAATTTCTGCCATGCTTGCCTAACACACAACAGTCAATGGAAAAAAATTCACACGGTCAGCCAGGAAATCTTAAAGTAGTAAACATAATTCAGCAGCCTATTCAGATTCCCTCCACATTAAAACCTTTTATTTGCAGCACTCCATATATAGAATTGTAGTTATGACCTAACTTGTTCAAGAGTATCATTCAAGGCAAATTTTGACTAGAACATTTACATGTACATATTTCACCTGAAGACAAATACAGACAAAAACGTTCTCACAATTACAACACCACGTCTCATGCTGTGCTTCTAATTTGGAAACAATTAGACATATATTTCACAATTAAAATGTGCTTCAAATCCATCAATCATCTTTCACCTTACAACCACTTTATTAACTTTGTTGCTTAACATCGACTACAAATACTCACACGCACCCTCATAATACCCAATTTCCCATTGACCTAAAGTCAAATAGCTCAAAACCTTCAATTCCACATACAATCAAACACACCCCAAAACCACATTGGCCCTCACCACCAAGCCCGTGCAATCACATTCCACATAGAAGCCACAAGACCCACAAATCAAATAAAAAAACCAAAATTACCCATTCAACAAAACGTACAAATAAACAGTAGGCAAACCAAAATTACCAATTACCAAGCTAGTTCAATAACATTCCAAACAAAGCCCACTAGACCCACAACTGAAACAATCAAACCAAGAACACCCATTTAACCAACACAAACAAAAAAACCAACAAAACTCCAAAGATAGACAACACAAATACCACTTGGCCCGAGCCGTGACCTTCAAAGCCGAGGGCTGCGACGCAGTACACGGGCCCTCGGTGGCGATCTTGTAGAGCCCGTAGAGCCTCAGCTGCGCGTCGCTCGAGACCTTCTCGGAGAGCCGATCAGCCGCTGCCGCCGCTACAAACGCCGTGGACGCGCTAAATATCTCGTCCAGCTCCGTGCACTCCACTCCCTCCCAATCATCGTCGTCGTCGGTTTCGACATCGCTGCCCGGAACGCTGTCGTTTCGGACGCTACCGTGCTCGGCGACAACCGAGTCGGTCTCGTGTGCCAAACCCGGGTTCGGGTCGTCTGGGATTTCGGGTTTTGGGGCGGAGCGAGTGATGGAGAGGTTGTCTTCTTTGAAGGAGAGGACTATGGAGATCAACTTGGCGACAAGGAACGAGAAAATGAGGCCCAGGACTATGGACTGCACGAGCTGTTGCCAGTCACCCATGATTGTACGATGAAGCCAATGAAACCAATAATTAACAAAGCCCTAAAGGCTTAGAAATGGAACATGAGACAGAGCTATAAACCCTAGAAATTGAGGGATTTGATGTGTGTGAAAGAGAGAGCGAGAGATGGGACAAATCTGAAAGATGACGAATTGTTTTTTTGATATGATTCAGAGGGAGCGACACTATAGAGAGGGAATTTTGCGCCGATGGAACGCACCGTATTTAAATGCGTTTAGAGGGAGTGACAGTCGGGATGGATCCGATCAGCTTTTGCATTTTTATTTTTATTTTTTTTAACTTCAACCATTATTTTTAAATTAAATCATTAAATTATATTTTTGGAGAAACTTCACTTACCCCCTAAACTTTGGTCATTTTTGTAAATATTTTTCCAACGTTTAAAACCTCTTACTTAGGTGTATCAAAGTTTGGTTTTCTTTCACTTTGCCCCTCTTCGTACAAATAATCCTAATGCAATGTCAATTTTACCTATAATTTCAAAACTAAAATCGCGTCGTTTTGAGAATGGTATAATTTTAGAGTCAATGGTAAAATTGGTATTTTTTATACGGAATTGACAAAGTGAAAGAAAATCAAAATTTGATATACCTAAATGAGAGTTTTTTAACATTAAAAGGATGTCTGTAAAAATCGTAAAAGTTTAAGAGGATAAGTGAAGTTTCCCTTTATTTTTTTAGTATATCTTTTATGTATAGCTTTTTGGTCTACAAGAAATTTTAAATTTGGATTTGAGCCAAAGAATGCTACAAACTCAACTCTTATACAATTTTTTTGTAATTGAATTGATATGGAGGTTGTTACAAGATTAATTACTCAAGCACCGTAACGGATAAATAAGTGTAGTCCAAAAAACTCTAATACCTCCCAAATCAACTCAAGACCGAATAATATTAATCTTTGCTTAATTCTATTAAAATACTTATACTATTAGACTCGTAACAAAGCGCTCATAATTACTATTGGATCAACCTTTATAAAAAAACACGTATAAATCCAATAATTTATGGGTATTCCAGTCCGCATCAACCAAGTTGTACGGAGGTTATATAAAAATTAAGTTTTTAAATTTAGTCTTTTCTCTCTCACTGCCTTAAATGGTGTCTTTTCAATTATTAAATCATTGTACATCAACCTCTTATTCTCTTCAACTCCCGTTAAAGCTATAAAGCGAGCTAAGTTAACATATGCAACTAACAAGATTTGGTGATATGAATGTAGGAATCCTCCAAACTACTTCAAAGCCCACCCATTGTTCATAGAAGAATATAGATGGGGCAGTGTTGTCTCGAGGATAATTCTTGAAATTAGATTAATTATTTGTTTAACAAAAGGAGAGAGAACTAAATATATTTATAGCTCTTTCAATGCATTACCATTATTCAACATGAAATGGAGGAGCTTTTGGAGAGTTAGTGTTCCTCAAAACTATTCTTGGAGTTGGAGAAAGATTCTGAAATTGAGGGATATTGCTAAGAATCTTGTAAAGTTTGAAGTTGATAAATGGGGATAATATTAACCTTTGGCTGGAATCATGGCACCCTTATGGTATTTTGTTTGAGGTTTTTGGGTATAGGGCTATCTATGATGCTTAGAGTAATCTGGATGTTAAACTATCTTTTGTCATTATTAATGGTGAATGGTTTTGGAGACCAGCTAGATTTGATGCATCAGTTGAGATACAAACTAGGCTGCTTGAGATCAGTTTTGGGCTTCATGATAGGCCTTTATGGACTGCTTTTAAGACATGGGCCTATGTGAACTCAGAAACTTGGGAGCTTCTCAGGGAAAAGAAGGCAAAGATTGAATGGTGGAAATTGGTATGATTTCCCCATGCCATCCCCAAACATGCTTTCATTTTATGGTTAGCAATGCATAACAGACTCATTATAGGAGATTAGTTGATTAGCTGGGGTTATAATGGTGATGTAAAGTGTCTATTCCGTCAAAACCAAATGGAGAGCAAGGAGTATATGTTCTTTGAATGTAGTTTTAGCTATCGTATATGGAATTTTTGTATGCTTCGATGTAGAATGGCAAAGTCTTCTATTTTTTGGGGTGAGATTCTGCAGAATGGCATCAAGAAATGGGAGATGAACTCTCTTAAAGGTATTATTTGCCGTCTAGTTTTAGGTGTTGTAGTTTACCATTTATGGTGCATAAGAAATTAGTTGAAATACTCTGATCAGCCTAGCACTGAAGAGCAACTTATAAAGAAAATTATTTGGGAAGTAAGATCAAGACTAGCTGGGAAAGGAAAATTCCCTAAGACTAAAGAGAATCTGATATTGGTTTCTTTGTGGAATCTGCTTGATTATTTGTTGCTGTAAAGTTTTTTTGCTGAATTTTGTGAAGCTTGGTTTGGCTTGGTATAATGTTGTCTTTTTTTTTTGTTTTTTGGTTTTGGGGAAGGTTAATGCTGGTAGTTTTATGTTTGCTTGTTTCTAGTTGTTACTAGATGTCTAAGCTTAGTGTTTTCATATAGTTTGTTTGGTTGGTTTTAAGCCTATGTGAGGTTGTGATTTATGCCTTTTTGGAAAGGATTGTATAAAGTGTCAAATTGTTGTTTGATTTGTTTTGCTCTTAATGGAATTTCTGATTCATAAAAAAAAAAAAAACACTATCCATAAGCCAATGAAATTGTCATGCTAACATAATATCATTACATATCAATGCCTATAACAATCATTTATTCTATTCTCAAAAAAGGAAGAGAAAAAATAGCTTTAAAATGGGTCTTCATTGCAATTCACCCCCATTCTCAATACTTGCACCTTCCATAGCCTGTTTAAACATAAATAAGAAACAGGAAAATGAAAAAACCCTTTTAAAATTCCTCCAAAAAAATGAATAAATGATTATTAAAATGAAAAAAATAAAAATAAAAAATGTCTCATATACTTACTTGGATCCACATCAGTGATGGCTCCAGTTTGATCAAAATCGCAATCATAGCCGTACCTACCCATGGCTTGATAGTACACATTCATTGCATAAGCCGCATGAGCACGAACTGTGTTGGGCTCAAAGCATGACCCTCCTTCTTCTATCGGCCCACAGTTCAAGCCCAGCCCACAAACATAATCAATATTCCTTTGCAGAGTATCTGGGTCAACCCCTGCTTTGGGCAGACACCATTGTTTTCCCTCAACTGGTGGCATTGGGCCCATTGGTGCAACGTCTGGTCCTGGAATTGGGCCGATTGGTGGAATACCTGGTCCTGGGCTTGTATCTGGGCCTGGTGTCCTATCAGGAATGGATGACCTAGCCTGCCAGTGCCAAGTCCACAAACCAATCAAGCATAAACATAATGACGATTAACAAAAATGTTTTAGGGTGATTATCGGCTGCGGCAGCTACCGTGGGCCGTAGGATCCCAACATCATAGACGGGTGTCATATCGGGCTGAAACAACCCGAAGTTCCTCTCACAGGTTGGGCCGGGCTTGAGATTTTCGTTGAACAGAGCAAAAATGAACGTCTCAAATGTCCGGTTGGGCATGAGCGGAGTACCGCCACCGGAATTCACATGTCGGACAAGATTTCCATTGTAATCGGCGGCACTTTTCGGGCTAACGTCGACTTGGGATGAATCTCCCACGGAAGGCCAGCCCGTTTCCGCTATAACAATATCAACGTCGTCAAATCCCAATAGTTTCATG
The DNA here is from genome assembly GCA_013348765.1 of Carpinus viminea. Lineage (NCBI taxonomy): Eukaryota > Viridiplantae > Streptophyta > Magnoliopsida > Fagales > Betulaceae > Carpinus > Carpinus viminea. The sequence continues at coordinate 1,947,814 of CP054673.1, forward strand.
GCACAGAAAACCGCATCCAATTGAGCATCCAACATGTTTGTGTATAGAAGCTTGGTGTTCCCGTCGAAAACCCCTGGATTGGGCCTAAAGAGTGCATAATCCAGAGAGTCCGGGGAGTAGCCGAAATATGGATATGGGTTTACCATGAAAGGCGCATCGGTGGCCCTAAGGAAGGCAAGCAAGGGTTTGAGCACATGGGTGTCGTAGCCTAGTCTAAATTTGCCGGTGGATGGCGGGCTTGAGGATGACAAAATGCCCAAAGAGTGGGGGGTGGAAACCTTAATTCGCCGGTCCAAAGAGGCCGCTGCAAGCGCCGCATGAAGGGTTTGCACGGCGGGGACAAGGCTCGCAATTAACGCCTTATTGGCGGTGGATAATACTTCGTTGCCGACCAAAATTCGGACGAGGTTGGTGGCGGGTGTATAAGGTTCGACATTGGTTTTCACCCATTGTTGGGCAAAGCTTAGCTTGGTGAGATTGGGGATTTGGTCGTTGGGCACCGTGATCGTGACTTCGATTCCGGTGTGAGCAAAGGCTTGCAAGATTCCAGGGTCGGCATCAAAGAGCCTGACACGGTTGATAATGGTCGATTCTAAAAGGAATTTTGCAACTTCGGCTGCCGGAGGAAGATTGTTTGCTACCGTGCCATAGTTAACCCCGATTTTTCCTTGCACTCCTGATCAGCAACAAAATGGTGACATGTTTAGAGTTCCATTTTGCAGGTCAAATGTATATTTCAAACAAAACGATCGAACACGTACTGCAAACTATTGGATAAGGGTGTTTGCTTTAATGCTTTATTAATAATATGGATTTTATTATTATTACATAGATTAAGAGAAAATTCGTTTTTGGTAAATGATCAAGTATTCTGCTAACTCTGCTCCAATCTATGAACAAATTAAAAGATATTTGATCCCTCATCCCTTTACAGATACCGACTATGACCAAAAAACTTTGAATATAGGAGGGATTTGTGTTATTTGGACATACCTTGGAAGATGGTTGATGCAAGGATGAGAAAAACGACACTCGTAGCCTTGTCCATGACTGTACTGGGGAGATGGAGACGATGAATGGTGCAATGGGGGGGCAGCCATTGCTGAAGAAGTAACCTTGAGATGCTTTGCTTTAAGATTGGGGAAGCTGTTGGTACTAAGGGTTGGATTTTTTGTGCTGGCTTTTTGGAATTCTAGCTTTGCCTTTGAATCTCTTCTATCACAATCTTCTTCTTGTTGTTTGGGAGGAGATTTTTGATGACTTATTCCATAAAGTGTCATGTCTCTTGATTTTACTCTACTATGAATACAAGCAAGGAAGGTGATGCTTAGTAATGGAGAATTTGCTTTAGTTGAAGTGTTAGACACCAGCAGGGAGAATAATCTTTGCTTACAATGGTGGAGAAGGAATTGTAATATAAACAACTCTAAAGCCTCGTTCTTTAGTTTTTTACTTCTGCTGTAAATTACCCTTTGAAGAGGCCAGGGTTATATTGTTGGGAGGAATAACGAACGACTATCAGAACTTCATAGAAATTTATTGGACAATTTACTTATGTTGAACAACTTAAAATGCGAAACTTTATTATCTGAATGGTTATCCCTACTTGTCTCGAACAACCTAAAAATACAAAACTTTGGTTAAATCTACCTGTCTCGAACAACCTAAAATATAAAACTCTGCTGTGCGAGACGAGACAAATAAACCTTACAACCCCTTTCTTTTTTTGAAGTGTTGGTCAACAAGTTAAGCCATGCCGCTGTGATCTCACTTTTTGAAAATCTGGTATAGAAGATACCAATACTTTGAAGGTGTTCGGCAACATACAACACATTCCCCTAGGCCATCTTTACACTTCACTGTTCACAACTGTTCACATATTAAAAATAAATAAATAAAGGATAGAGTTTTCCTCCAAATTGGATTGGATGAATCTCCTCCAACTAATATGTAAAAGTGACATGTGTCACTTTTTTTAATAACATGTGAGATGCACATGAGTTTTTAATATTATTTATTCCAACTTTGTCCCTGTTATTAAAAAAACATATGCATCTGCGTGTTTAAGGGCGTATCGACTTTTCTGATTAGGTTTGAGGAGATTCCTCCAACCCAGTTTGGAGGAAAACTCTATCCATAAATAAATGATTGATATGAAAAAATGAAAAAGTGGTATTGGAAAGTAAAAAATTTTGTTTTGTAATGATTTTTTTATTTGAATAGTAAATAATGTGATATAAAAAGTGAATGATTTGATATATATATATATATTTTTTTTAAAAAATGAAGTGAATAGTGTAGTGGAATGTAGAACTTCATAGAAATTTATTGGACAATTTACTTATGTTGAACAACTTAAAATGCGAAACTTTATTATCTGAATGGTTAAACCTACTTGTTTCGAACAACCTAAAATATAAAACTTTGCTGTGCAAGACGAGACAGATAAACCTTACAACCCTTTTCTTTTTGTAAAGTGTTTTTTTTTTTTTTTTTTGAAAGATTCTTTTTGTAAAGTGTTGGTCAACAAGCTAAGCCCTGTCGCTATGATCTCACTTTTTGAAAATCTGGTAGTAGAAGATACCAATACTTTGAGGGTGTTCAACAACATACGACACATTCCCCTAGGCCATCTTTACACTTCACTATTTACAATTGTTCACATATTATAAATAAATAAATAAATTATTGATATGAGAAAATGAAAAAGTGATATTGGAAAGTGAAAAAATTTGTTTTGTAGTGATTTTTATATTTGAATAATAAATGATGTAATATAAAAAATAAATGATTTGATATATATATTTTTTTTTATAAAAAAATAAAGTGAATAGTATAGTAGAATATAGGAGAATGTGTTGTAATGGGGTATAAATTAACAAATAAGGCCTTTGTAAAGTTAGCACTACATCATAGCAATTTGTAAGAAATTTGTAATAATCTTACTCAGTTGGATGATTGTAAGCCTGAAATTAAATTAATAAATTTAACATGGATTAACGGGCATTCCAAAATATTTTCCCCTATTCTTTAGTAATTATGTGAAATGAATTATTAAGACTTTGTTTGGTAATATTTTTTTTTTCTTATAAATTTTTCTCAAAACAAAAATGTTAACAAACAATTCAAAACATATATATATATAAAACACTCGAACACCCAATCGGATCCGGCTTGACTGATTGAAACAAGACAAAAGAATCGCAACGTAAGCTTATAAAATATAAGAGATATTTTATAAACTTGTCTGTACTCCCTTCTTGTCTGGTCGAAAAAAATATCTTTTGTTTTTGGATGAATAAACACAATTATCTTTATATCTACATCCGCATTCTGATCACAACCCGTCAAATTTGACAACTCAGAAAGCCCTTTGGGGAGGTAATAATAATAGAAATCTCTTACCAAAAAGAGTAGCGATAGAAAGATTAGGTGAGTGTGAATGAACATTATTCACGTTAGTCTAATTTTTAATATTAAAATTAGATTGATGTGAATATCGTTCACTCACGTTAGTCTGATCTCTATCACTATTCATAAAAAAATAAAATAATAATAATACTCTCATTTACCTGTTTAACATAATTTAATTTTAAAATAATAAAAATTGCAATTTATTTTTCCTATTTAAAATTAAGTATTTTTTAAATTATAATGTCAAAAGCTTACAATAACTTTTTTTTTTAAAATAGATTAATTTTACAAACTCACAATTACAATTTACAAACTCACCCTTAAATGAATAAAACGCCAAATATGGAGGAGTAAAAAGCAACGACCTTAAGATTGTTACCAAAAAAGAAAAAAAAAAGCAACCTTAAAAGAGCAAGACGGCCTGCCAAATATGGAGGCGTAAAAGTCTAAAAGATGTTGGAAAATGAGGCTATGTCGGAGCAAATGCTTTTAGTTTTAGACAAAAAGAAAATAATGTTTACAAAAAAAAAAAAAAAAAAAAAGACAAAAAGAAAATAATGACAAGATGTCAAATATGAACGATGCAGATTTGTTTGTTTTTGAAAAAGACTCAAGAGATATTTCATCAGGAATCATCTTGAAAATTATGAAAGTATCTATTTAGTAATATTTCAGCCTTCTGTTTGATAAGATAATATCATTTCAATATAATTAACTCGATATTCTCTTAATTGATTATAATTATTCTAAAAATTTAATGTGTTTGCATGTGTACAGTGGTGAAAAATCTCACAAGAAAGTAATGTATTCTCTACCTAGAGAGAAAGAGAAGCTTCTCTCACTAAAATAATTATCCATTTTCCTGTTCATTTACTCACAGGGTGTAAAAACGTCCGCTTCAATAAATTAATTGAGTGAGACATTTTTATATATTTATATATTTAAACATTTTTAGTTTTTTTTTTTTTTGACATAAATTTCTTTAAAGTCAGTTTGGAGAAAATATCCTTCAATCCATTTAAAATATTATCAAGTATCTATAAATATTTAGAACATATAATATTTTAAATAAGACTGATTCGGAGGAAATTATTGTCATACTTAATTTTTTTTATTTAAAAATCGATTTTACTGCTTCTTGCTCTTATATTTTTTGTTCCCCAAACAAAATAAACATAAAATTCATCTCGGCTGCAAAGACATTTAGTTTCAACTATTGACGTATTTTGTGTTGAGTTACATATAATTTTCTTTATATAGAATTTAATTTGTGAAGAAAAAAAATTTACCTTACTCTAAACTTTATTTTAACAACGAACTTAATTATAATCAGTATGTAAGTTTTAGGTTCAAGCAAAATGACTTACTACTTTCAGGTGCCACTAATTTGCCTAGCCAATGGGCCGACTATATATGTTCTCTCTCTTTCTGTCTATCCAAACACAAGTTTGGGGCAGTGGGGTTTTTATTTTTTATTTTTTATTTTATCTAAACATGCAATACTCAGGGGAGAGGGGTTAGATTCCAAGAGGATTTGGATCATCTAATAATATTTTATATATTGTTAAAGCATTGACTGAAACTTATTAGTATGTACATATATATACATGTCTAACTGCCAGCTTCGATCTTAATTAAGAATTAGTTTCAGGTCAACCTAATCATTAAACTGAAATTTAATTAGTTTAATTAATTACTAGCTACTAAATCATCTCTCGAATCAAAGATTTGATCGGTCAGCATCAACTTTATTTTTTATAGGTTAGAACGGTGGTTGTAAGATTCTACATAAATATAAATATATAAATATAAAAAATATAGACCAATCGTGGCTACATGCCAAATTAACAATTAATTAAGAAATCAGGGCCCTATTTTCTGCTTTAATCACCTTTATTAAGCTGGTTACTGTTTACTTTATCGCCAAAACATGAAGCAGAAACTTCTGGCAAATCAAAGAAGAAAGATCGGGAAGATCCGCTACATGTTTCTTCCACTACTCCCAATATTAAGCCAAGCCCTTAATTCAAAACCTCTACCAGCTAGCTAGCTCTTATATATATATATAAGGTTAAATATTATCTGAATATTGGTGTAATAAGCAATTAAAAAAATAATAACAAATTAAATATAGCGGCGGGGTATTATTTTATGACAAAATTTTCAAGTACTACAAGTTTATGAAAATACAAATAGATTATTTTTAATATCAAAATGCATTAACAGTAATATAAGCTAAAAAAGTTATATAAATATATAGAGCCGATCGAGCCTTCAAATCTACCAAATGGTTCGTTGATAAGGGTGCTTATTATTACATAGAACTCCATAAATTAAACCCCCGTTCCTTGGTAGAAATAAACATGCATGGTTAGCAGCCGGGCGGCGCTGGAACAACTACAAACATCAAGGGAAAAAAGAAAAGAAAAGAAAAAGAAATATATATATATATATATATATATATATATATATATATATATATATATGCTCCTGGGCTGGTGGCTTGTTTGGGTAGCAAGAAAAAGTAAAAGAACTTATCTGAAGTAGGGTGCATCAAAATAAGGATTTTGAAGACAAGAAAGATGATCGATGGTCGATCGAGAAGAACCCAGATGCAAAATCTTCCACTTTTAACATTGCTTGCTCAAATGAGCATCTCAAAAGCAGTAGCACCCAGCATCATGGTGATCAATCAGCATGTGCAACTGTGGTTGGAATACTCATTTGAGCAAGAAACGTTACAAAGAAGGAGTCCACAACTCTCTCTCTCTCTCGCACACACAATGACACAAACAAACAAAGCCATATCTGATATATGAGCCCTAGAATCAAGGCTTTATTATAAGCAGCAGGGGATCTACTACCACACACGCATATATATATACACACACACTTGTATATATATGCGAGAGCCAATGCAAATTACCAAAAGGACACACGAGGAATTAGGTTAAACACTAATCTTGGGATCTTTCAAGGGGTGTTATGGGTAACGTGGACTTGTTGGATTGATTTAGAAGGATTAATTATGTGCAGGGAGGGCATGACAGTCAGTTCAAAGAGTTTACTCAACGGATGAAGGAATTGTAGGTGTTGATGGAATGGCAGCTAAAGACATGGTTTGATTACTATTAGCTCAACCACCAAAAGAAACACCGATAAATTCCAAACAAAAAATAGATGTGTTTTACAAGCAACTTTTTACAATATTACCATACTGCCCATTCTTTTATTTCTTTATTATTTTATTTTATTCTATATTATATTTTTGTCCATCTTTCAGTTTGGGTAAGAACAACAATTCTCACCTCCACCAACTACATATATATAATCATATCAAGAAGATTAATTGCGTACATACAAAAATGTCTTTTACAATAAATTATAGCTAGAATATGTTCCTATCCATCATTGTTTATTCTGTTAGTATATATACATCTAAGTTGGTTAATTAATTTATGTCAAATATAGAAGGGCCCATGGGAGAAAAAAAAGGTTCATAAATTAAAGGTAACAAGAATTATCTCAACTAATTACTATAAAAGAACCAAAAATATAGTTGAACGACAGAAATTCTTTTACACTTTTGGGTGTATTAATTCTAAGCTCCAACATGTATGGAATGTCTCTTACCAATTAAATACTTGGACCATCTTTTAGGTGGAAATGGGACTCGGCTTATATTAATCTGCGGGCCGGTAGTTTTGTCTACCGGCCAATATGTCTTCTAAGGATTTTTTAACCCTCAGACGAAAATTACCGTGAATTATATATATATATATATAAACTACCGTTAAGTCTGTTTTAAATTTTTTTTTCTTCTCTCTTTTTATATCTTCATTGGGGTTGTCAGCAAAGAAGATTTTTTTATGTTATCAAACTCCAAAACATTTGAGATATATATGTTGATATTATGATAGAGTCATGTGTCAAGATGTAGGAGTTATTTTTTTTTAAGCTAGACGTGGCATGGGTGGCTTAGAAAGGATAAAATCCAGCCTTTGAGAAAGATAAAGCTTAATTTGATTTGTACTTTCCTCTTGAAACTTCCCAAGAAAAAGAGGAATTTCGGTGGAAGACGTGAATACAAAAGAAAATTAAGAAACAGATTTAGAATTTCAAAAGGAAGAAACAGATTCAGAAGAAGAAAAAACAGAAGAGGAATTTCGGTGGAAGACAAGAAGAGAAGAGGAAATTAAAGAAATAGATTCAGAATTTCAAGAAGAAGCTTGGAGTTGTTTTGGTCCCAAAAAGAAAAAGAGAATTATTTGTTTTGAACGGGAGTTCACAGCCAAAGAGAGAAGAAAAAAAAAAACAAACAAACAAATAGACTTAACGTAATTTATTTTAATTTACAGTAGTTTTCTTCTAAGAGTTAAAAAATAAAAAAAACCCTAACCGGCAGACAAAACTACCTATAAGCCAAATTCGTGGAGAAAAAAATCCTGGCCGATAGACAACATGCACTACAGCCTACAGGTAAGCCAAATCTGTGGAGAAATGTACGTTATGGTCACCTGGCCTCGGAAGCAAGCAATTAAAGGTAAAAAAAAAAACAAAAATTAAGATTTGAGATCTTGCAGGGGACATACATATAAGGGTAAAATGTCATATGACTATACGAGGTCATATGTCTCGATACAATTCGAATACAACTTGCCAAACCTAAAATTGACAACCTCTTACTCAATGACGGAGAGAGGGGGGGACCAGGGTGGGCCATGGTCCCCCCCAAAATAAGGAAAAAAAATAATTAGAAGTAAAAAAAATGTAAAATTTGGTTATAATTTTAATCATATGGCTCCCTCCTAAGAATAATTTGGCTCTATTTTTAGATTTTATGGTCATATCCAATAAAATTTTTTGGCCATATTTTTATTTTTTGTCCATACTTTCAAATGCTCAATTTTTTTGTCCTTAAGTAGTCTTTAGTTTAAAAAACAACAAAAATAATTTTTTTAAATAAAAAAATTCTAAGGAACAGAAAATCTTTTTTGGTTGGCCCCCTCCCATAAAATTTTCTGGCTCCGTCCCTGCTCTTACTCTCTTAGGTATGACCTTTCTTTTGGTTAATAAAACTGAAGGTGCTTCATAACCAAGTATATATATGAGGAAAATGCATTTTTAACCCATGAAGTTTCAGTGTTTTTTCAATGTTAACTCTAAAGTTTAAAAATCTGCAATCTACCTCTTGAAGTTTCAAAATTTAGCAATTTTAACCTCCGGTTAGTTTTTTTCGTTAAGATGGACGGAACCCTAGAAAAATAAGACTAAGGGCATTTTTGTCATTTCATACTTTTCCGTCCAATTTGACGGAAAAACTAACGGAAGGGTTAAAATTGCCAAATTTTGAAACTTCAAGGGGATGGATTGCAAATTTTTAAACATTAGAACTAAAATTGAAAAAGCACTGAAACTTCATGGGTTAAAAATGTATTTTCCGCTATATATATAGAATTTGTTTCAACTGTATACACAATTCTTTGGCTAACGAGAAGTGCTACACTTTCTAATTTTTTTTTTTTTTTTTTCAAAAGTTGGTTCTTAAGACCCTATGGGTTACCATTATACGGAATTTATTAACTTAAAAAATGTGCAACCAACTCCCATGGTGGTGGTGCCACATCAATTAGAAATTAACTTTTGAAAGAAAAAAATAATAATTAAAAAGTGTAACATTTTCGTTCCATAAAAATTTAAGTAATAATTTAAAAGAAGTGAACTTGTCTTTTTTATTTATTATTTGAAAGTACGTTTGTACCATATTCACATCTCGTGCAATGAAGATGTTCATCCTTATGTGTGTAGTAAAGAACTTCATCTACCAGTACCACAATTAAACAGGTGTCCAACGCAACCGAGATAAATTGGATTCACTGCCAGAATATGTGGAAACAGGAAAACGTTGTACCTATTTATTTGCATCCGTTTGGAACTATATATATTAGAGAATAACTTAAATGAGGAGGTTGCACAAAGTTCACCTTTTGTGCAACCCACTCAATAGATGACACCTCATCTAAAACAAGAAAAATTGCAAAATACACAAGTAGGCCAAAAACACTAGATTTTGGCAGCTGAAAAACGAAAAGGGGAATAACGAAAAGAACAAGGGTCTTCGGCCAACAGAGAAAGAAAAGAGAAAGAAGAGAGGGAAGAACGGCCGCTCCCACCACCCCCTCCCAGCCAGCTGAAACAGGCCGGAACCCACGCCTAGCCACTCCGGTGAGATTTTTTAGGATGATCAAACCCAAAAAGGGTTAACCTTCCCCTCTAGGTTTTAGTTTTTAATCCAAAATTAAATTTGAGGTATTAGAAACGACTGTTGTGGCATTAGAATCGATTTTTGAGGCATTAGAATCGGATTTTTTAGGCTGAATTTGGTAGAAAACTCGACGGAAATGCCTCAAAACTCGCCGGAGATGGTGACCAATGACTCGGCAATGACGTGAGCTATGCCGACGTGTTGATGGTGCGGGTCTGCTGCTTGGGTCTCCGGCAGTGTGGGTGCGCCTGTTGGGTCGGTGAACGATAGTCCGTGTGGAAAGTGTCTGCGTTGGGTATCCGGGGCATGGGTGCGCGGTGTTGGGTCTGCAACAGAGCTTGAAGAAGGAGAAGAGGAAGAGGGAGAGGAGAGGAGAACTTGGTCCGGTGCAGCAAGTTTTTTTTTAAACTTAAGTTTGATAAAAATTACTTAGGTGTCATTTTTTGATTGGTTGCACAAAAGGTAGCTTTTGTGCAACCTCCTTACCCAAGATGCTCTCTATATATTATTGGTGGCTTAGGGCCAGCTCAATGCTTTATGGAGTTTTAGGCAAAACTCTTAAATGAAGCTTTATTTTTGTAATATTTAAATATTAATTAAATAATAATATTATTATTATTATTATATTTAGAATTCTCATTTTTATTAATCCTCACAAAAATAAACATAACAATAAAAAAATATTTTTTTCACCAAATCTCTGTTAAGCACGTACATGTTCAAAAACTGAAGCACACAAAATCAAACTAACCAAAAAAAAATCCACCAAAAATATTATCAAGAACTCATATAAAATTATCAAAAAACAGAAAACAAAATCCATATCGTGGCAATAACTTCTTCACTTGATTCTTTGATACACATCTATTTCAAACAAAACCCACCAAAAAATTTGTCAAAAACCCATACAAAACCCGCTAGAAAATCAAGCATGGAAATAAACAGTTAAAAAAAAAAAATCAATTTTTTTTATGAATCCTTACCTCTTCGATACACCTATTTCAAATAAAACACCAAAAAAATTGACAAAAACTCATACAAAACTATCAAAACCCACTAGAAAAGTCAAGCACAGAAATAAACATTAAAAAAAAAAAAATCAACTTTTTTAATGAATCATTACTTCATTGATACACCTATATTTCAAACAAAACCCATCAAAAAAATTGTCAAAAAGCACATACAAAACCCACAAGAAAAAACCCATACACCTTTTTAAGTATAAAGATATTTGCTTTTATGGGTTAATTGGTCTTATTTTACCGTGAACTTATTATATTGGGGCTTATTAAATTGAGGCATTTTTTAAATTACTTACTTACCATGATTAGAGGCCTTAATTTTTTATTAAAAAAAAAGTTGGGCCTTAAATTAAAAAAAAAATTAAATAAAATTTTTTTGTGGGCCTTGTTAATCCGGGGGCCCTAGGTGAGAGCTTTACTCGCCTAGTGGTCTAGCTGGCCCTGTGGTGGCGGAAGAATTAAAGCACCGTGATAAATTGCTCTGAAATAAATTTAAAGAGATATACATTTTTTTTTTTTTTGACATGTCCACACAAAGGTAGGGAGGGGAGATTCGAACTTCTAACTTCCACTTCACAACCAATTGAACTACCTCTTAGAGACTATACATTTATATTGAATTACGTACATTTATATGTTCAATTAATTGTGTTCCAGAATTCTGCATGAAAAAAGAAAAGGAGAAAAAAAGTCAGGCATGTTAATTTGGTAATCATTTCATTTCATTTTTTCTTGCAAAAATTAATATCATTTTTTTTACATTAACAAACAATTTTCTTTATAATTTTTATTAATCAACTTGCTTTCTCTTAAAAACTTGCTTCGATCTCTTTCTATTTTTCAGAGAGAAGCTTGAAAAAAAAAAAATTAAATTAAATACCCCTTCCCCATTTGGTCTCATGCTAATTAGGAACGGAACTAGTATTTGGAGTTTGGGGGGAGTGAATTAAAAAAAATAAAAATAAAATTGGAGGGTAAAATTCTAATTTTTGAAAATTTTAAAGGCATTTTTTAAAATTTTTGGGAAAAACATAGCCCACAACCCCCCCAAGAGGCCATGTAGTTCTGCTCTTGGCTGTGTTTCTGGATGGGAGGGATGAGCTCTACCTTCTCCCTCTTCCACTCGGTGGAGATTTTGTCACCCTTTGAGTAGTTTTTGAACCACTTTGATTTTTTTTTTGGGGTACTTTATGGAAGAGATTGATACAGTTGATAATTTGAGAGAATATTAACAATGGACCAAGTGGTAGATTAAGAAAATATGTATACTTTTTTCCTTAATAATATCATTTATTTACCCACCAAAAAAAAAAATCCTCTCCCTAAATTTGCTTTTTAAATCAAATCAGTCCTATAATTGATGGTTAGGGGAAGGGGGGACTCAGGTCAATGTTGTCTCGTATCACTCTATTAGAAAAGGAAGTGCTTTTGTATTAGTTACATTTTATAGAAATGAACACAAGAACTCTCAATATTTTCACCGTGTGGTTCAAATTATTAATTTTAAAAGATTCTGGAGAGTTGAGACGATTAAAGGATTGCGACTACTCAATCATTAGCACATGAAAATTATTGAACCAACCCTTAATTATGGATACTTAAATGCTTAAAAAAGAACCAAAAATATAGTTGAACCAAGGATTAAAGATGAAATCTTTTAACACTTTGCGGGTGCTTAGAAAAGAACCAAAGATATATGTGGTTTCTTCGTCGCTATTGGATTTTTATTTCCATCTAAGAATCTTAATGCCTGGAAAAAAAATCTGCCACTAATTGAATAACTCTTCCACCCACAAACTTTGTCGATTCATCAATTATCTGGGTTAAAAAATCAACCACTTGGGTACATAGCTTTTCTCTCTCTAATTAAATGTTCAAAAGAAGTCATTACTTTTTCAATAAAATCTGTCCTGCTTTTCTTCTCCTTGTTTTAGTTTGCTTTCGGCTTGGGAGGAAAGTTTGGGGAAGGGACTGCTCACGTCGACGTAGACAATATAGAGACTAGTGTCAGCACATTTGAAGACAGGTTTGTGGGCCGAAAAAAGATGAAAATCTTGTAAATTGAAGGCTCACACGATAATAACATTACAAACCACGTAAATGTAATCATAGAAATGAGGGTTGCTATATAATCAATAATGTATTCATTTATAGAAAAAATGAATACGTCAACCATCGATGAAGGGTGTGGAAGCCACTCGTATTAATCTAACAATTCTTTGCTCATTTATTTTCACGTGTGGGTTTAAATTACTAATTTGAAAGATACTTGAGGGTTGAGACCACGGAATGATCAAGACCACTCAACCATTAACACATGAAAATCACTTAATCATCGGTACAAATAGATGACATTTATCAAAAAGAAAAAGGTGATAATATCTACGCACATCACACCCGCTTTCTTTATGATACATTGTGTGAAAATTTTCACTACGAGATCCAAACCCACTTCATAAATATGTCTATTCAATAATGTAAAAAATGCCTAAGAGTTGCGATTTGTTAGGGATATGACGTGCAATAGTTTCAATAGGAATTTATGTTATTGTTTTTTTATCTTCTTTTGTCAAGTAGTTAGATAAGGTTGGAACTCTAATTGATAGAGGTGTTTATCTTCTATTCAAACAAGAGTTATCAATTAGTAGGATTAAGGAGTTATTTCATTTAAATAAGGAGTTATCTCCATTAGATAAAGGATCACGTATCCTAGTAGGTTTAGGAGTTCAACTCCTACTTTATGTCTTTTTAGCTGTCTATTTAAAGGCACGATCATTCAATAAAAGGTATGCAAATTTAATCTTCAAACCTTGTGTTTGTTATGAGACCCAGGAATCTCTAATTTCCTACCGCTAGTTGTTTCAATTAGCAAATATAGGGAAGAATAAGAAGCAGGATCCTGCTTCCTTCCCCGTTTTTACCCGAGTTACTAGATCTGTTACGCATTCACGTAACACGATTATTGAACGATTCAGACCATTCAACCATCTGCCCATAAAAATTATTGAACCATCAAACACTAACAAATAATATTTTATCGAAAGGAAAAGGCGATAATATCGAGGTAAATCAAATCTAAAACTTTATGGCGTTGGAGAACATTACGCATACTACTGTGATAATATCGAGGTACATCAAATCTAAAGCTTTATGGTGCATTGAGAAATATTACGTACACCACCATCTAATAATGTACTTAATAATGCATGCCCATCACGCATTATTGTCTAATTTTTGGATAATAATGCTCCTACATTATATAGGACTGGATTCCCTTTATTCCAACACAGACCAGAGAGGATACTTCTCCATTAAAGAAGTGGAAGCTTATGTACATAAAGATCCGGTCCAAACAGACCGGAGTCCATTAAAGAAGTGGAAGCTTCTGTACATGAAGCCGAAATTAGACTTCTTTGCTAAACCCAAAAATAGGGAGAAATTATTTAAGTTTGAAAGTTGGAAGACAACGGAGTTCAGAGAGAAGAGGAGTGGGTTTGTTTTGTGCCAAAGTGATGGGGACACCCGGTTTGCCTTGTCCCGCTGTCGTTTTTTTGCCTCTCATGATCTCATCAATTCTAATATCTTCACGTATATGCCTGCCACGTCTTCCCCCATCCATCCATGATCCATCCATAGCCTATATTATAATATGATATAATAATATATATATATATATATATATATATATGGTTTCCCCAATCTTCCTTGGAACCTAGTTGTTTCAAAAGATCTATCAATATCTTCTTCTTTCTCTCTCTCTCTCTCTCTGTCTTCCCTGTGTCTTTCACAATTGGTCTGAGACTAGTTTGGGTCTGAATTTGAATAAATTTTGTATCTAGTCGTAACCTCAATTTCACCATTGTGATTCACTGCCTGAACGTACACCTACAAACAGGTAATCATTACACCTATTTGCATCTATTTGGAACTAGCGGAAAGAATAAAAGCAGTGTGACAAATTGAGACTAGTGTTACAGTGTGAGTACATTTGAAAGCAGGGTTGTGGGCAGAAAAAGAAGAAAAAGCAATTCACGAAGGTTCACGCAATAATGACATTACAAAATATAGAGATTAGGATTGATGTATCCATTTATAGATCCAAATGAATATCATTCGAAAAAGTAGTATCGATTACATTCATAAAAATGAAACATCAACCCTCAATTAAGGGTGCAAAAGAATTTTGTGTTCATTTACTCTCGCGTCATAATGGATGTTTAACCATTTGAAAAATACTTAAAAGTTAAGACCATCGAACTGGTAGTATATATAAACAGCTAAACGATTGAGACCACTCAATCATCAGCACATGAAAATTATTGAACCATCTGTCTTGATAGATGATATTTATCCAAAAGACAAAGATAATAATATCCTGACACATCACGTTCAAAGTCTTTATGATGCATTGGGACCATTACACTATCATCTACCTACCCTTAGTGCCTCTTTGCCAAAGGACCAAAAAAGAGTCTAATACTATTTTTTTCAAAATCAACTTCTAACATTAATTCATATTTTTTACATCACATCAATAACTTAAGAGCAAAGACCGTTGAACGAGTAAGACCACTCAACCATCAGCACATGAAAATTATTGAACCATCCGTTCTAACATATTATATTTATCGAAAAGACAAAGGTGATAATATCTAGACACACCACATTTAAAGTGTTTATGGAACCATTACACTGCATGCCATCTATCTACCCTTAGTGCCTGTAATCTGCTACCGTAAAACTCCACCTCCTTTTTAACTTCCTTCGACAAACAAGTATGCTTACCACGTTCCCCATTAAAGAAGTGGAAGCTTAATTCCGTAGATAAACCTGAAAGTAGATGTCAATTTCACTTCCTTGTTTGCTGATTATAGATAATAAACCGCCAGATTATCCTCACCAATAAATAAGGATAAATTATTTAAGTTACAAAGTCGGAAGACAAAGGAGATTAAGAGAGGTGTGGGTTTGATTGGGGACACCCCGTTTGTCTTGTCCTGCTGTACGTCGTTTTTTGCCTCTCGATCTCATCTCATCAGTGCTAATATGATCTTCACCTGCCACGTCTTCCCCCATCCATCCATGATCCACGTTTCCTTGGGTGTGAGATTTGTTTCTACTGAATTCAACTCTTTTGTTTTGGATTGTGAATATATATCAGGAGAAAAAAGCTGAGTGTAAGAAAATTTAATGAATTTTTTAAAAATATATATAATAAAATATTAAAAATACAAAATTAAAAGTAAAATAAATAAAATTTGGGGTAGTTTTGAACCACCCCAGATGTCTAGGGGTGACAAGCCACCCACAACGGTTATTTGGGGGTGGCTCGTCACCCTCAAATTAGATATATATATATTTATTAATAATTTTTTTCTAGTTTGGTTGAAAATATTTGAGTTAAGTTGAAAAAAGTTGAGTTGAGTTTAAAAGGCTAGCAAACATAAATTTAGGAAAGAATTAATCATATTTGTTTGGGAAACATATTTGCCCCCAAAATTTCCCAAACAAATATGAAATCTGAAGTATACTCCTCGATCTCTCTCACCAAAAATTAATGGTAGATCTTGCTCCTAACTTTTGGGAGTATATCACCTATATATAGTATGAAGTTGGGGTATGGTATATATATATATATGGAATAATGGAAGGATGATTGGGAAAATATCTCCAATGACGTAACCATTGGGATTTATATTAATGAATCATGACTTGCTTGACCCTTCTAAATTATAATAGTTTGATTAGGATGTTTGAGCTACTTATATTAACTTTCTTGACTTTGAGTTGTTTGTTAGGTTTTATCAGGCAATGGCCAACCCAAGCCCTAAAAATGCGAGAGACATTGACCCAAATAAAATTAAAATTAAAATTAAAAAAAGGACTGGTGCGCATCCGGGGAATCGAACCCCGGTCAGTACCGTGGGAGGGTACTATGATACCACTACACTAGATGCGCTTGATGGTTGATGAGGGCATTAAAATGATATTTATTAGGCTACCATTTTCTAATAGGATTCAGACCAATCATTTTATGACTTCTGATCATTTAGGGACATTTGAGCAGTCGTCCCAAAGTGGTGTGGTGACCATCTTATCATCTTATCACAATCACACATCGAAAATACTTTTAGGGTATCACAATCAAAATGCTTGTAGCCCACCAAGCTTTCCTTTCAATGGGAGATGATAAATGAAAGGAAATACAATATGAACCATGTATAGCTTTGTCCTCAATTTTTAAAGTCAAAATCAAAATCAATGGAATGGATACCCCTTACAAAAATCTTTGAGACGACATAGCAGCTTACATCCTTCTATTGAAAAAGAAGAAGAAGAAAAAGTGGGTAAAATCAGATTGGATGAGGTCATCGACATCCCAGAACAGCTCTTCCTTCATCATTTATGGTCGTATTTCTACAAATCTTTTGAAGATCAATGTAACCAATAATGGTGTCCTCAAAAACTGCATCTTCCAATTGAGCTTCATTAAAGGTGGAGCCAGACAATACAGTGTTCCTAAATACAGCTCCTTGGAGATTGGCTTTCTCGAAATTAACACGATCCAAAACTGCATTTGAGAAATCTACACCTACATACAATTGAGGTCACCATTAGCCAACATAAATCCTCATAAATCAGGAAAAGGGGAGAGTTGTTTGTTGAAGATAGTCAGCTTTGTAGACCTTCACAGAAGTGAAAATAACAACAGTGGGAACCTCGCGTCTATTGAGTTTTAAATAATGCTATTTTAGTTCCAGGTAGAATTAGTAGCTTCAAAGTAGTTACAGAAATTCAAATGCAACGCCTCATCCTTATATCAATTCATCCTTAAATTTTAATGTATTTATTTGTGTCTTACACTTTAACATATTCACATGTCTAAATATGAATATTTTCGTGATTTACATAATAGCAAACTAAACATGTCCATTTTGTTCTTCATGGCATTGTTTAAAACTCACTGCATAAAATGAGGAAATCATCCTCAGGTCATCATGATCTGCTTAAAATCTTGCATATACAAGAGTAGAAGGGATGAGAGAAGCGTGTGTCTTGTCGTATAGTCTATGGGCTCGATGAGCATCCAATGGACCAGCCAAAAAAAAAAAAGGTGTTTGTAAATAGTACATAATTCACAGAAACAAAATCTAAATATCCTGAGCAAAAAGATTGCATTGGAAAACCATATGAACTATAAATAAGTGAATAATTTCACTAAACACAACTCAAAGGATGAGATAGGAAATTACCCTTAAAGCTAGCTCCAGCAGCATATGCCTTTGACATCACTACTTCTGTCATGTCTGCACCATCAAACTTAGCATCTGACATTAGGGCTGCTGCAAGAGACTTCCCCTTCAGGTTGGATTTGTCATTTGTGTAATCACAGAATCGGAGATCAATTGGCTTGTCATAAACACCATTTGCCTGACCTATTGTGTTACCAACAAATGCTTTTTCACACCGATTGGGCTCTGTTGACAATGGTGGCAGCCTCTGCATGGCAAACATAATACATTTTGTTCATGTCCTTTACAAGTAAAATTTGTAATCCACCATGAAATTAAAATCAGTAGTTTTTATGGTAATTTTTTTTTTAGTTTATGATATACTGCTTAGTTTGATCTTTAAAAAAGAGGAGAGAGAATATGCATGTAAAATACACAAACAGACCAACCAAAAAAGAAACACGGCCTTAGGCAAGCCAGAGCAAGTCTGCAGAAACTAAATTAATAAAATGAAAACGTTCCAAGCCACCAGGAAATGAAGCAATAGCTCATCACTGATCGGGCATCTCAGGTGCACATCATTCAACAACCATTTCATTATCCACTTCCCTTCTATTGAACTGGCTGCGGTCAAGTATATCTCTCTCAGAACCACAAAACAGACAAAGCCAAAAAATTTATGTGGGGTTCAAAAGACTGAAACCTATTAGAGCATTAGCATCTGGTTCTTCAAACCATCTTTTCCCTTCAAATTATAGCTAACCACACCTTAAAATGCCTCTACATCCAGTTCTTTACCGTTCTTCAGTTTGGACAAAATGTTACAGTAGTTTTTCATATATGAATAACCACTAGCATTCTTCCATGGGGTTTAATGGATATTTTAAAGAATGGGAAAAAGTGGGATGCAGAGTTGTTAAAAAGTGATAATGAATATTGAGGGCTGCTAGGTGTCCCAAAATCCTTCCCAAATGATGTGGAAAGCATTATTTTGAGAAGGAGTAGGAAACAAAGGAAAGAGAATGAGAATTTTTTAAGGAAAAAAATGCTTGCCACATCATTTGGGAAGCATTTCAGGAATAATCTCTTAGGATGTCTAGCATTATCCATGAATATTTTAATGGAGCAGAGAAAAAATAAAGAATGGTATGTAGAGTGTTTTTCAAAAGTGAGTAGTTAAAAAAATAAATTTTTAAAAAAGGTGAGATTTTTCTTCAAGATTTTAAGAAAATTTTAAAGAACTGGATGCTAATACTCTTTAGCTAGAATAGAAAGATAGCAATTGCCCATTAAGATCTTAATATAAATATATATTGAAAGGGGGAAACTAAGTTTCCATTTATATTCCTTTCCACAAAAGAACATCTTCTTTGGAGGATATAATGGGTTATGGGGTTCTTAAATTCTACCATATTCTACATGTGTATTGTACCAAGTCAACTTGAGAATCCCAATATATCCTCTAATATATTCCCCCTTTACTAAATGACACTTTCCTTTTCAAAAAAAAAAAAATGACACTTTCTCTCCTCTATAAGAATAGGTAGAGACAAGAGAGTAACATCGTGGGTTCAGAATCCAAAGGATGTGTAGCTCATCAATTTTTTTTTTAAATGTAATCCATTATAGTTATATTATTCCAAGCTAAGATTCCAATGCCAGACATCCCATCTAACATGTCACACAATTGTCCAATCTTAAAAATAGCCTGTTAAAAATACCAAATTTCTCACCCATATCTATGCACTTCTAAGCTTGAATAACTTTGCAAGGATAAAAGGTGGGTTTATAGGTCTGCTTTGAGCCTTTGACCAAATAGACAATAGTTGTGGGAGACGAGATAGTGGGTTTATATTATAGGTTCATCCAAAAAGCAGAATGATAACGGGAAATGTTTAATTACTACTTATTCCAAAAGCTTAAGCTGATACGAAAACAAAGTTCAAACTCATGTCCTTTGCTTTGAAACCATGTTTAATCACCACTTATCCAAAAAATTTAAGCAAATAAAAAAATGGTTAATTTAATCATTTAATTTATATCTTAACCGGAAGAAACCACTCGGTCCTTGCAAAATCTCAATTATAGCTTCTCAATTTCAGAATCATTGGCCAATATTTAGGCATAATTCACTTAAACATGTTATAGATAGATGTGGTAGATATCAATACACTTAAAGTAAACAAAGCAGAAACCAAAATTGTCTATACTGGTTAGTAATCACGTATGAAAAATAAATAAATGCTGATCATGTAATTGAGTGCTATGTGCGCTCTTAACCTGGTTGGCAGCAATTACAGGCGAGGCAGCAGTCACAGCCCAAACAGCAAGAACGCCACAAGCTACGCCTCTAAGTTCCTTAAATTGAAGTAAGCTTCCCTTGGATTCAGAACCATCTCTAGCTGCCCCAGACACACCAAACAATAGCAGATATATCAACTTGGCAAATAATGACAATCTTACACTTCACTTAGTGGGTACCGACAGAATCAAGCTAATATCGAATGTGTGTATTATAAACGTTATAAATAAGTATGAAATACAACTGGGTATATGATTTTCTTGGCTATTATTCATCTTTCACCTGAGCAGCTTGATTCGCATTTCAAATTTTCAATCTTTACCAACCAAAAAAAAAAAAACCCATACACAGAAAGAATAAATTAGACAATCATACCAGAGCAACTGATTCTGAAAGATGAGTGGAGTTCTGGAATGGGGAAAGCGTGGCGTTTGGGAGAGGAGTTTCGGAGGGACAAACAGTTCCGGGAGAGTGGAATTGAAAGAGTCGCCATTTCTCTATCTGCTTAAAAGTTTTTGTAAAGAAAAGGTTTTGTAACTTATCCGTCAATGGTTCTGGCAGGTACTGTGGTACATACGTTTATCTTACATGGCATGACACGTAAGACAAGGACATGCTATATGGTGATTGGATTGGCCATTCCAAACAGTCACTTCGGCATTCAGCAATGATGGGGAAAAACATGGGCCAACAATTGGTTAATGGGCCAAGATTGGCTTATTATATATTGGGTTTTTTTTCTTCACAATTCTTGTTTTCTGAGGTTGTAGTCCAATGTTTTCTTGCTATTCTTGTGTGATCTTTAGCCCAAATTACAACTAAGTTTTGATTCATTGGTTGTATGGGCTTTTTGGCTGTTCTTCTACATCTTGATTACGTGATGGACATCTTTCAATCAAGGTCACCTTTTCACATACCAACCGGCAGTGTGCTTTAAACATTGAAGACTGTCACCATCAGTTATTATTATTATTATTTGGACATTTTTTAAGGTCTTAAAGATGTGCTAATTCATATGCACACTCAATTGTAAAGTGGGTCGTTTTTTACTTAGTATTTGAAAACATTTTCCATAATTCATATTTCCTTTCTTCTTTTAGAGTTAAGAGCGACAACAATCTTTATTTATAAATTTTTTTTTGTCTTGAAAAAAAAAAAAGAAATTAAACAAACAAACAAATTCCTAATTATTGTACGGCAACAAATGTGTCTCCACAAACAATCATTTTGTTTTCCCTTAAACAAAAAAACAAAAAACCTCATTAATCAAAGAGCAATAAATGTTTCTCTAAATAATGTCCTTTATAGTACTTAGATGAGTTGGATCCTAGTAACAAGTTGTTAATGACAAGGTACAAAATAGAGAGATGGCAGACAATGGTGATTTGCTTTCTTTTGTCGGGGATTTGAATTTAGATCCCCGTAACAAAGCTTTTACCAAGATGATCAAAACCCATCCTTCTTGTCCTGCCTCGTCGATGGACACATATTTTGCATGAACTTGGCTGGCATAGCCCAAAAGGAAATAAGGAAAAGATGTACACTATCATCCTATAATGACAACTTAACTTAATTAATTACTTTTTGGAGCAATGAAAGGAGGTTTAAGTAGGCTTTTACAGCAAAGCCTAAGACACTGATCTTTTGTCCCCATTGAAACTAATCATACTTTTTGTTCCTTATTGTCTCCTAATTGCAAAACCTTTGTGCCTTTATTATAATGTTTCATTATTTTGCTCATTTCTTGTGGCTTGTCTGTTTATGCTTTTACCCTGCCCTTCTCCGACAAAGTTAAATCACTTTGCTTTTCACACAGACTTCCTATTTTACGACTGTAGATTCATTTCCTCACCACACCAATCACTATTTTGTAAAATGAATTAAACACAAGAAGTTCAAACCTAAATCCATCTTCTCCGTGATCATCAATCCATGGAATGAGTAGTATATACCAAAATTTTATAACACTGTTTACCACTTTACCCAATATATAGATATAATGAAAGAGTAATATTATTACTCTCATGTTGGCCACTTAAAAAAAATGAAATAAAATAAAAAAATGAAATCCAAGTGGGGAATCCAAAGGGAAAGATAGCATCATTCACCACAAAAGCAGAGCAGTACAAGTGCAAAACCCAGATTCTAGTCTCTTCTTACTTTTATTACTTTTTTGACTTTTTTGCTACATGTATAAACAAGTAAAGAGGTGCCGAAAAATCTGTATTTACAAAGGAAATTACAGTTACATATATGCCTAACTCGAAGGGAAATTGCATCGAGCTTATAAATATCAATGGTTACTCTGCTAATCCAGGGTTGATGTTAGACTGAAAATTGGGAGTGTGACATCTGCAGGTTCTGTTAACAAAAAACCAAAAGAAGCAATCGCTACTCAAGCAGACGCAGTGAACAAGTTAAAAGAGTAGAAATGTCCTTGGTAACCAAACTCAACATATTGCATTCAAGCACAAGGGGTTGGGTAAATGAATCCATTTTTGTGGAAAATGGCCGGCCACGCCCTCCCAACTCCAACCCCAGTTATGAATGGCCCTACCATGGCACGGATTGGAAATGGCAGACAAACACTTCAATCATTCAAAGCAGCCAAGACATTATCATGGCCAAGTTCCCCACCATTTTTTCCCCAAATAAACTCCAACCACCACCTCTCGGATTCCCCTTGCATTTTAAAAGAACAAAAGGAAATGGGTATATATAAGGCCCCACAGGCATCTGCATGATCCATACATAACATCTCAAATTGGCTCTCCTAACACATGACTTCACGCCTTTTTGGGGGCCGGCGGACATAACTTTTTAGACTAACAAATCAGGTTGCAAAATTGAGCAAAGTATCCAGATAAGCTCACCTCAGCCACTTGCTGATCCCAAGTTGGATTATATTACAACCATGGAACTGATGCCACTTGTCATGAACGAGATCCGTGATAATACACCTGATATCTGAGAAGGGGCCCGCTGGCAAAAAAACCCAAAAGTGTCAAGATCATCCACACTGCGCAGGGCTACTAATGTTTTTCAAAGCAGAACCCATTGTGGTGGTTCATGCTGCCAAATGAAAAGTCACTTGTCCACTTTCCCAACATCAGATTTGCAGCATGTGGTAAGTCAACCAGGGGTATCACAACAAAGGTTAAGTGACTTAATGTTTGAACTAACATGTAAATTTGCAACCTAAGGTATCACAATTCTGATTCATTAGAAAACCTCTCCCAGGCCACTGATATTTCAAAGAGGTACTGGTAACCCATAATTGTGGAATGACTTTATCCGTCCATCCCAGCCTGCAGTCACAATAACCAGACCCCACACATGAGAATTGGATGTGTTCTGGCAAGAAGTTTTCAAAAATTTGTATTGAGATTTATGCATGCCAGATGGCTTGGTAATTGAGCTTGAAGTAGGAAGCTTCTCTTCTGGCCAAGTTGCAGATCCCTTGGGAAAAGACTCTAAGAGGAATTCTTGGCTCAGAGAGAAACAAGCAGGTGAAGGAAAAGGCGGATTTTCTGCCAGATTCTCATCCAAGACTGGAAAGTGCCTTCTACTTACTGAGCTCCCACATTTCAGACCACACCAAGGTATTGCAACAGATGCATTGATGGAGAAATGTTCACAAGACCTAATATTTTGGGCCTGGGCGAGGGCAGTGTCTTCCTTACTACTGCAGTTCCATAAATATACATTAGAATCCTCCGAAGCTGAAACAATGTGTTTCCCATCTGAGGTGAAAGATGCAGATATAAGGTTTCCCGTAGAACGAAGGCCTATAGAGAGAAAAGAGAGAAAATTTAGAAACTAATACTTCATTAGGGACAGCAATGGATGTCACAATGCTTCCCAACATGAACTCCTACATAAATAGAATTCTGATTTTGCTAATTAAAAACCAATCAATTGTTGCATAACATATAGGCGGTAAACTTCCTCCAAGGGGCCTCAATTTTGGAACCCCAAAAAAATCTATTATTTAAGATAAATTCACGGAAAACAGATGAAGATCAAGTGCGTACCCTTATATTTGCCAATCACATTAATGCCATTAAGGATTCTGACTTGTGAATCAGCACAGGTGACCATTATTTTGCTAGGGTCTTGTGGGAAAAACTGAATTCAAATAAAATATGATGAGGGACAACTGTGTCAATAAAATGAAAGGGTATAGAATAAAAATAAAGGAAAGAACCAAAAAAAGCAAACCAAGAACAATGTAAATACTAAGTACCTGAAAGCCAGTAATCCTTTTGCAGGGTGGTTTTTTTTTACTGTGCACGCATACTTGGGCATCCAATTGCAACTGATTATCTGGTTGAAACAAACGAGAACCACTTAATTAATTGAACTGGTACTATAAATTTTATCCAATGCAAAGGTTCTACAACATAATTATAAAGCTAATGTCAAAGGTAGCATTTTCCATGGAAGTCAATAAGCCCAGATTGGGATATAGCGACCCTAATACTTACATCTCAAAAGAAGATTTCTAAAATGAATCACAAAAACGCAAATCCTTCAAAAGAAAAGGGAGAGAAAAAAAAAAAAATGAATCTCTTTTCTTAAACTACTTCAAACTTAAAATATATATTCCAGCAAAGGCAAGCATACAATTCAGGCTAAGACTGATTTCTGACAGACTAAGGTAATTAACATCAGATTCTTCTTAAGCAGCTTAGTTTATCTAAGCTGCCATCTGACTTTCCTAGATTTCCTACTGACACAGTTATCACAAAAGAAACAAAACCTTTGAGGAAATATCTGGGACATGCATGCTTAGCAGATTACTTTCTTCTATTCCATCTTCTACAAAAGAAACAAAACCTTATCAACTGGAGGTTCCGAAAACAGATCTAATTTTCTATGGTTGGAAACTCCACGTCTTACCATAAATGCACAACTCTCTACTTGCATAAAACAAACTCCTTGAACCGAAAAAAAAAAAACCTACATAACCACATTGCTTGTACACTATAACCAACCAATCATAATGATATCTGGGAAAGATGTAATACAGATAAGTCCTAATATAGTATCACTCTACTATCATCACAATTAGAAAGCCAGCATGCAGATGGATTTATCATACCACTTGTCAATTTCCTATAAACAATTATTTCTAAATATCAGCTGCAACTCATTCACAAACAAAGCAAAGCAAAGGATGACAGAGGTGCAAGTGCTTATCAATAAGCATACCTGATACATTGTAAAAGCGGCAAATACCAGCCATAGATCCAACAATGCTCCCCTGTAATAGAATGAAAGCTATTCTTAATATAAGATCAGTTACTATTAATCACCTTTTCTACGAGTCACAGGAACAAGAAAATCCCCGAACCTGTCCATCAGGGCGATAACACACTGCAGTGACAATTTCTCTTATATCACTCCAATCAACAACTTGACAACCAGGAATAGCCCAAATGCGAACTTTTCCATCTATCGAACCACTGATGAAGTAATTATCATCCACAGGGTTAAATTGAACGCAGGTCACTGCATCACATTATAAAATAACATTTAGACCATCACTATAAATACAACATAATACAAATGACCAAACCAAATCCAATATAACATGATAATATCAGGTTATTTGCCCCAATATTTATTCAACCCTGTGTAATTCCTTAACTAACCAAATGGATTTTCTGATTTTGGAATGAAACAAAGAAACATCGAGGAACACACCGTAATTACTATGTGAAAACACTTTGAGGCAATGCTCACATCCCACTTGCCACAGACGAACAGTTTTGTCAATTGACGAAGAAAGCAGATACTGCACCATAACAAACATAATGTTGCGTGAAATCAATAACATTTTTGTTTAATTCATAAAATCAAATTGGCTTTCAGATAATCACTTACATTATTCTTTGACCATGAGAGATCCAAGATCTCGCCACTGTGCCCATGGAACTCATGCAATGGTTTTTCCAATATCCGAAAGACTTTAGGGGGGAAAATCACACATGCTGAATCTGAGGTATTATTCCTCAAGCTCTTCAATTTTCCAATTTTCTCTTTATCCACAAAGAGGGGTTTCAATTCAGAGAGATGATCCACTGTGAAATATATGCAGGAAGGGTCTATTTCCGGAATGTCAATTTCGTTAGACCTCTCATCCTCCACCACCTGCCACAATCGGAGAATCCCATCCTCACCAGCACTTGCAAGATACTGCCCATCAGGACTAAATTTCATAGTCAAAATTGCACCCTCATGGGCCTGGATATCTTGCCCCATATAAAGCGCTGAGAGTTCTTTCAACTGCTTCCGGGATTGGCGGACCTTAACTCTCTGAACCCTGGAACGTAGAATTGCATCATTGTCACCAGGTCTTAGCTGACCGGCATCAACTTGACTATCAACAACACATGCCATGGAGCGTAATCTACTCAGCCAACCCTTCTTGGTTCTCTTCATTGATCCCACCACATTGTTTGTCTCTTCAACTTCCTTATCTATCAGTTGTTGAAATGAAATCGATGACACAGAAGTATTCTCAGACTCTTCAGCCCTTACTGACTGACCCAAACCCACTTCTCCACCGGAAGTTCCATCTCTGCATACGAAGTTCTCCCTCGGACTAAACTGTTGGGAAGAATCCGTATCATCTTTAGACCAAGTCATTGAAGACCGGCTCGAACAAAACTCACCTTCGAAACCTACATCCCTCAACACAGCCCCACTATTCTCTCTAATCCTATCAACCACTTCTTCCGGAGCATCACTACATACGTCTACTGAATTCTCATGTCCAATGGGATCCAAACTCAATCCCATCCGATCTAAAAACTTACTCCGACGCTCTTTAACACTTCCCGGGCTCCGAATCCATATATCATAACTACAACTAGCCTCAGATACCTCAATGCTATCGGCATTTGAATCTGATGTCGATGATATATCCTCTTGAGCATCGAAAAATCGATATTCTTCGTCTTCTCTCAAACTACCCATTATTCTTTGAGTTCAACCCATGAAACCCCACCTCAAGAAACCAACATTTTAAGCCCTTGGCAATGTGCCAAATCCTAAATTCCCTCCGAACAAGCAACCCCTCGAAAAACTTAAAAAAATGGAAAAACAAAAACACAAAAATCCAGGATTAGTGTAACAGATATATTATATTAAATCAACCAACAATGGTAACAATAACAATGAAACAAGAACCAAGAGATCCAACATGGATCCCAATCCACCCCCACTGAACCTGGTCTCCCACATATTAAAAATCCATAATTTAATACACACAGGACCCAGAAGAAAATGAAAATAAAAATTCATTTAAACCCAGAATTTTGCGGCAAATTAAGGGATCCAATACACTTCTCAGCACACATGGAACAAAACCCATCAACGGAGTTTGAAGATCTTATAATTACACTTGAAGAAATGAATCACAAAACACGTGTATATAACCAAAAAAAAAAAAGAAAAAAAGATTTACAAACAAATAAAAATGTGATCGTTTTCAGTGGAAATATAAAATTTTGCTTACATGGGCTTGTTTCTAAGAGATTTCTTTGAAACTGAGGAGGGCGTAGATCAAAGCATCCATGGAAATTTGGAGCTTTTTGGACTCTCTCTGTGTCTCTCGAGGGATGCAGAGAAGCACTGCAGAGAGAAAAAATATATGAAAATAAATTAGTGCTTCCATGTAAATAATGTGTTTATTACTAATAAATAAAAGAGCAGGGGGTAAAACAGGAAAGAAGATTAGTTCCTCGATGTACGTGAATGGATGGCCCGAGAAACGAGATTTCGAGTGTAGAGTGTTTCGTGTGTGCGATCTCTTTCATTTCTCCCTCTATATATATATATATATATATATATATATACACACACATACATATATTTTTATTATTTATTATTCTTTACGGACCTAATTTGATTTAAGGCAAATTAGACAATGATTATTCACAATCTAAAGTGTCCTAACATTTCTTAAATTTCAGTAATCTAGAGTTTTACACATTGTAATGTATGATGGACAATTTTTTTCTTTTAAAATAATATTTGTTCTTAAAAATGCATTCAAAAATTACAATTATATTAAAAATAAAAACAAATATTAGTTTAATAAATCAACTCATAAAATAAAATTTGTTTTTAAAGTGCATGTGAGAATCATTTGCTCCAAAAACATATATCACTTCAAAAATTCCATTACAATAATATGTATTTTAGAGATCATAAAAGCATCACCCCATCACAATATTTTGGCTTAATTTCTTGCATAAACATCCACTTAATAGGGGAATGCTAGGGGTTCTCCCAATGTGTTCTCCTGGGGTTCTCCTAACTTTATATGGAAAATAATTTAAGAAAAAAAAAATAATTTTAATGGCATTATCATTAAAATTATTTTTTATATAATATAGGAGGCAGGAGAGCACATGAGAACTAACATTCACAATAATATGTTGTAACTAAAAATTAGTCATGATTAACAGATATTAATATCATAGATATGTCTTGAATGTTTATACATATATATGACTTGTAATCTCGTAGCTTCAGTTATAATTTTCTAAGAATTTTATGCCCATGATCCTTCATCAATTAATGAAATTGTAATAATTTTTTTAAAAAAATAATAATAATATTATTGGAATATCTTTGTTGGAAAAATTATGAAGTTGGTAAACATCCTAAACCAACAAAAGTTTTTTAATTATTTATTAAAAA
The DNA here is from genome assembly GCA_013348765.1 of Carpinus viminea. Taxonomy (NCBI): domain Eukaryota; kingdom Viridiplantae; phylum Streptophyta; class Magnoliopsida; order Fagales; family Betulaceae; genus Carpinus; species Carpinus viminea. The sequence goes on from CP054673.1 coordinate 1,976,764, forward strand.
AAAAAAGTCAAAATTTTGTTTTAATTCGATGCTGAAATTATTCGTTACAAAGAAAAGAAGCAATGATTTTTTGTCCTTTTATTCGTTGAATTCCAAGGCCATGACTACCCAAAACTTTCCACTTGAAGCCGTCCATGGCTAATTTTTGACTAGAAATTTCTTATCGAACCAAAAATATATTTTATGACAAATTATTTTACTCTATAATATATATATATATATATATATATATATATATATAGCAAATATTGGAAGTTGGTCACTGCATGGTGGGCTGGTCAACAGTCAGAGATGACCCATAAATTGTTTTTATTCTCTACTAAATTTAGTGGGATTTTCTCCACTAAATTTAGTGGCATATGTGTAGTCCGATTCTCCCTTTAGCCTTTCTAGTGAGATAAAGTTCTTAACTTTTTTTATGCAAGAAATAGTTTTTAGATTTGGCTTAGGCGTTTTAAAAAATTATAGCAAATGTGTTGTAATTTTTTCAATAATATAATTTAATTTTTAAGTTTTTAACAAGGAAAAACTACAATACTTAAGTCAAATCCATAGTTTTCTCTTCTTTTTTTTATCCTCTCCTCTTCCTAATCCTTAATTTATATGTACTTTTTTTTTTTTCCTCTTCCTTTTTCATTTCATTTATTTGGGTTTCAACTTTCAAGCCAAGTTTACAGTTCGACCTCATCCACCACTACCTTGTTGTCATGCCGTAGTAGCAAGTGGGCTCTCTCGTGATAATCTTAGGTCGACAATTTTTTTGGATTGTTATTCAAGAAACATTAGACTTAGCAATTTTATTGTTAATTTTTAGTTATTTGTTTATTTTATCTTTTGACACTGTATTTTTTTTAATTAATTAGAGATTGCCGTTGAGGTGTCTTCTCCTTATTTTTTGTTTCAATGTAACCCTCTTCTCTAATATTAAATAGAAAAAAAAATTAAAAAAATAAGTGGCACGTCGACTATCAATTTCAATTTGTCACCCCTTTTCCTAGCTCAAATTGCACTCGGCCGGGCATGAGTTTTTCTCTTTCTTTCTTTCTTTCTTTCTTTTATTATATATATTTTTATTTTTTGTTATATCACAAATATAGCCTTAGACTTTTTTTATTTATTCCCAACATAACACACATAGAGGTAGAACTCAAGCAAAAAAAAAAATCTCCTAATTGGGTTAAAGGAATTTTCTTTAACTTAATTTATAAAAGTAGCATATGAGATGTACATGAATTTTTAATAAATTTTATTTTAACTTTGTTTCTACTATTAAAAAAACATGTATTTTTCGCATGTTCAAAGAACACAAAAAAATTTCTGCAACACAGTCTTAAGGAAAACTCTATCAAAAAAAATAATAATTTAAAAAAAAAAAAAAACCCCCGCATAACATATTTAGAGGTCTGAACCCCTATGGGGCATGGGTTATGGATATATGCCATCTCATGCATCCATAAATTGAGAATAAATTTTTATAGTGGACTTTATTATTATTATTATTATTTATGGGTAGTATCCTTAGTCATTTACCTCTATTTATATGGTCAAAGTTTTATTTTAAACTGCGTTGAAAGAACTTCTTCCAACTCGGTCTATAAAAATGATACGTGTCATTTGAATATGTGAGATGCATATATTTTTTTAATAGTAAGGACAAAGTTGGGATAATATTATTAAAAACTTATGTGCATCTCACATGTTAAAAAAAAAAAAAATGACGCCTGTCATTTTTATAGACTAAATTAGAAGAAGTTTTTCCAACCCAATTTGAAAGAAAACTCTGTCTTATTTATATATAGTTGGGAGATTATACTTTGTTAATTAATGCACATACAAGGTCAGTTGGGGAATTTTTATCTCAAATTAATAATGTGGAAAGCATATACCCATTTGCCAATAAAAGCGACATAGTGAGACCTCACCTTTAATAATGAAATATGTTCCTAATAATTGATTAATTTAATAAGATGAAATTATAAGCATTTGATTCTTTGCCCATGTACAAATAATATTTGTGATAATTTAGCACGAGGAAGGGAGTGGTGGGAGACACTTTTGCATCGTATGATGATAAATGAGTATTCTGATAATCATACATTAGGTAGGAGAAGATGTCATCATGTTGAACCAATATAATAATAATAATAATAATTAGATTCGAAGAGCTTCCTTCAATTTAGTCTATCAAAATGTTATTTGATCATTTGAGCTGTTTAAGCCAACTTGCTAATACTTATTTTTTGGCAAGTTCACTAAAATTGAATTTTCTAAACATTTTAACATGTTCTTTAATACGACGTATATTGTATGATTATAGATAGATTTTATAAAATTAGCATCATCTTGAATCGTTAGTTTTCTAGTATAATCAGCAAAATTTTCTTAGAATATCTTCTAAATTTAGGAAATTAGAAAGTAAAACAATTTTTTTGTGGCTTAATTTAAACACTGCAAGGTATCTCCTTTAAGTGTGATCCTAAATTGTTCTTTAATAATTGTTTACTATAATGGAAAGAGATTGAGCCCATACATCAATTATTGTTATTTGATATTTGAAATAAATATTTGTAAGATTAACTGAGCAACTAATTGTTTATCTATAAATGTATGACAGTTTTATAAATTAGTGTTGAAGAAATCTTTTTATGGATGTTGAAATTGCCCACCAAATTATGTTAAACACATGCTTTAATATAGTAATTAAAAGAATAAGCAATGACAATAGTACCAAAGCACAAATAATTAGGTTAGGTTCATGTCTCCATTAAAGCCATAAAAACCCTGCAAAGTCAAAAAGTAAAAGAGGTTGTTGTTCCCAGTTAACCAGGCAATTTACTTCAACTTTGAGAAATAACCCACGAAGACAATCATTTTTGCCCTTGCAATCCAAGCAATTAGCAGCCTCTTTAATAGAGTTTCAGTGTTTGGTCACTGTCTTGGTGTACAAAAGAGCAAGCTTTTAGGCCCCTATGAAAAGGATGTCCACTGCATCTTTTACCTACGACAAAGGTAAAAAGAAGAATATTATAGGGAGGATTAATGTGATTATCACCCTCTACTTAGAAAAAAAATAGAAAAAAGAGAGCCCTAGTAGCTAACACCACACCTTCAGCTACTTCCTTTGTCCACCTTTTTTCATCACTTTTTGTATGATTGTGAGCTGCACAAGTCATATTCAACACCCAACAAGCAGACAATGTTGTTTATGCATTGTAAATGGACACACATTCTTATATTGAGTTTCTTATTCGGCAGTAATTAACCTAGCTACCTAGCCCATCATTGACTTTATACTAATGCTATGTACGTGGCACATTTTTATCTTATAATTAATTATTTTTCAATGTCTTGAACATGTTTGTTGATCGACCAACTCTTTGGTTACAATTATAGTTATCAATCAGTCATCTCTTCTTTTAGACTGATTCTTTGCTCCTATTATCTCTGATATATAACTGAAACTCCAACATTTTTAAGATTGGAATGCTGCAAAAGTTTCAAGAAGTGCAAACTTTCGTATGTAATATCTCGCCAAGTGGGCTGCTACCAACCTTATGTATGGAAGCATTCTCAATACTACCATTATCTTCTCTTCTATTATGATCAATAGTGTGAAGGATCCCCCTATATAACCATTCCCTTTGTTTGTAATTTGCTTACGAAAAAAACAACTCCTCTAAGATTAGTTGTTGTTAAAAATAAGAAAAATTAATTAAGTTAGTATTATGAGGTAAAAATGTAGTATATAGAATTACTTTCGACTTTATTCTTAGGCATTAGCATGCTTCAATTCATCCCCAATTGAAAATGGATTACTAGAAACTACTAAAGTGTCGTTAGAATATTAAGTCAAGATTAAATTTATCATTTCCTTTCGGCTTAATCTTGTGGATTAAATAATACAAAATTGAACAATGTGTTTTTGGTATGCATCAAATCAGTCATTGTGTTTTCAAAAGTAATAAAATTAGCTAGTGCGCTTTCTGATTGTAGAGAATCAATCATTATGTCTATTTCTGTTTAGTGTGTCGTTTGCCACATGTAAAAAAAAGAAGGAAAAAAGCTAGTTGGTCCAATCACATTGCACCACATATAAAGATGACACACGTGGTGCAACCTGATTGGACCAACCCACTAGCAGAAAATTGAAAATAGATGGAATGATTGATTTTAAATTCTTGGAAAGTACAATAACTAATTTTATTACTTTTGGAAACCCAATAATTAATTTGATACACATGCACAAAAAGCATATGCATGAACTACTTTTGTATTTAATCATAAACTTTTTAGATAAGTATTGATTTAACATTGTATCTTAACAAATGTCTTAGATTGAATTTGGTCTTCATTATTCATCTTTTATTTCATTCAAAGTCTATGTATACGAAGTAGAATGTTAACTATTTTCTATTGATTTAAAATTTTAAAATAAATAATAATTTAAGGAGTGACATGGGTTTTTTTATTGCATGTTTAGCCTAAAATGCAGTAGGAGATCGAGTTGTCAACCTTGGTGATGTAAGGATGAGAGAATAAATTACGTTACATTTCTTTGTTACGATCGTCATGCATGACAAACTTGCTTCGTCCCGATCGATAAAAGTGGCAAAATTAAAGTTATTATAAAAACATTCCATTATATTTATGCAAACTTGCATGGGAAACTTTCTAATTTAAAGTACGGTCTAGGGAGAGGATGATGTTTTCTATTATGGCTCAAACCACATGATTGCCATGTGGCATTTTTAACGCTCATTGTTATTGCAATTAAATTACCAAAAGTTTGTGTACCAACAATCAGACAAGGATTATAGGTTCAGTACTCCTATAACCGCCCACTCCCTCTATAATCAAGAGTTTTGTGTCGGTATCTCTCTCTTCTTTTATTTCAGTACTATATTTTGACGGTGTATTTTTTACTTTAACTTATTTTCAGTGGTTGACGTTGTTTTTATGTGGTGGTTTGGATAAGTTCGCCTTAATCTATGTCTATTTTGTTTTTGTAACTGTTTTGTGCGACTCTTTAAAAGAACCAAGTAGTTTGTTTAACTCATTTCTTATGCTTTGTAGTTATTTTTGCACTATTTTAATATGTTTTAGGTTTGTCGTTGGGGATACCACTCTTTTTTGATTCTATGGTCGCCCATTCACGCTAAAACATAATAGAATAAACATGCAGCATGCCCACTTCTGAAGCATTAACATGCAGCATTATCTGGAAATCCCCACGTCCACCCAAAAGTCAAGCTGTAATAGCTCCACTGGTCCATGGTATTGCAAGGTGCAATGGGTCTATATATATATATTGTATTCCAAGGTGGCCTGCAAGTGAAACAGCACCAAATTCTATTAACAGCTGACTCATATTTGCATTATTATATATATTTTTTACATTCCATGATCACAATTAATGGGTTTTAATATAGTAAGTCCAAACAATGCCTTGTTTTGTCAACCACTTTTACCTTAATCCCAATGAACCCTAGCATTTCTTTTGGTGCGTCAATAGTTGGTGTAGATAGGATGCATCTATATATTTTTGGGTTTTGCAGAGAGGATGCATCTCTTCTCCCCAAATCTCTCTCTCTATATATATCTCTCTTAAACGTCAAGGCTTGCTAGCTGACTAGCTGAGCATGAATGGGTAGCACATGATTGGTGCCTTAATTTACTCTATGAATTGGAAGTTGACATAGATTAAATAAGTTCTAAATAATTAGTTGGTAGTCAAATAATTCTGCAGATTTCCAATTATAAGTTTCTTCATTGACACTTTGACAAAAAGTTTCTTCCTTCCTCCGTTTTCTTGCCGACACCTAATCAATCTTGAAGACTAATGATCTATTTGAAATTGTGATTAAAAGGCCTAAAAGTAGTCGTTTAGGAAAAAATTAAAAGCGCTTTTAAGGATTCAAAAAGCCTAAAAATGGCCAAATAGCGTTTTTTTTTACTTAAAAGCTCTATTTCTCAAATACAATCTCAAACAAGCCCTAAGAATATTCATATCTCACAATTTGTTTTAGTTATTCACTTTTACTATTTTAGTTAAAAGTATTTTTAAAATCCACTTTCACGACCCTCGAGGAGGAGAACATCGAATTAGATTGATTTTTATTAGGGAAAAATATAAAAAAGCTTCTCAAACTACCGACCGTTTACAATTTAGTCCTTCCAATGTTAAAAAAAAGAATAAAGTAGCTTCCCAAACTACACAAAACGTAACAAAAAGGTCACTTATTTTTTTATATTCCTATAATACCCATATTCTTTTAACAAATAAAATAATAAAATAATTGTAAAAAAAAAACTAAACAGTTTTTAAAAAATACAAAACAAAAAAACAATTGGCAAATAAATACAAAAAAAAAAAGTTTTTTGGAATAAATAAATATTCACCCATTGTTTTTTTTTTTACAATTATTTTAATTTTTTTTGTTAAAAGAATATGGGTATTATAGGAGTATAAAAAAAATAAGTGGCCTTTTTATTGCATTTTGATAGTTTTGGGGTGCTACTTTATTACTTTTTGAACATTAGAGAGCTAAATTGTAAACGGCTAGTAGTTTTGTGGGCTTTTTTTTTTTTTTATATTTTTTCCTTTTAATTAATATATTGTGGAGCTATAGTACTCTTAGCCAACTTTTTTTTTTTTTTTTTCCTCTAAGCAAATGGGAAAAAAGGTTACAATGATCAAAATATTGAAAACGGGGTGGACTCCCTAATAACATATCAAAAACAAAAATTACAGTGCAAATAAAAGGACCAAACAACAGAAAATGGGTCAAAAGTTGATCTAGTAGTTGATACTATATAAACTTATATATCTCATTGGATAATGATATTTCTACACTAATTTTAATATCTTCCATATCAACCTCTCTCGGTGGTGCAGAAATAATAACATATGAATTGATCATTAATACATGTTGCTTTGCACTTTGCAAGCCATAATAATTAATTATACTAATTTCAACTCTTCTTAACGCAATAATAAAAAGGAATGTAATCTAATCAGATACGGAGTGCTGGAAGTTTCTATGAAGCGCTAAAGCAACGAAGAATATCAAACTTGATTTCCTTTCTACTTTCTCTTGATTTGCTTTGTTGTGTGCTTGAATTAGCTAGTTACTTCTTAATTCCTCTTTAGGGGTGTGTAAAAATTTGACATTCTGTCGTTAGACCCACTTTTAATACTCTCGGGTCGGATTCCGAAAAGTGGCGAATTGGGAAGCCGAAGAGATTCGAAATTTCCAACCTAACCCGAGTATAGATAGAGGTTAAACCAAATCATTATCCAATAATTTTCATTTGTATAAATGATTAAGCCATTAACAATCCTGATATGCTTTTTATGTGAAGCAAAAGCCTAAGAAAGATTTTATTTTATTTCTTAAATAACATTGCAAAGATGATCTCGTACACTGCTACACATAAATGATGAATGCGAACATCCATTCTTTTCTTTTTCTTTTTTTTTTTTTAATTTTAATTTGTTTATCTTTAGTCTAGCAATCTTTCATTAATGAGAAATAACTTGAGTTCTGTGTCCAACACCTATAATGTTAAGAACACTTAATTTAATTTGCAAACAATTTAATTAGCAAAACTCTGGCATCATCAATCAAATGGTCATATCTACACCAATTCTTGTCCTTCTTCCTCAGTGTCTGCTCCACTTGGAGATCATCCTCTTCTAGTTCCACATTTTGTAGCTCAAATTCCATAGTAAATATAGCTGTCTTCAGTGCTTCAACAATAGGTGGATCTATGATGTGTTGTCTAGTAGCTAATAATGTCGCCAATACCTCCCCCATAGTCTCTCACTATCATACCAATGTTCATCTTCACTTTATCCTTATCCATGGCTGCATGTCAATTGATCTTTGTGTAATCCGTGGTAGGCGTTGACTGCTTTTGAATCAAAGCGAGACCACTTGTGAATTTTGATAGAGATTCAGAAAACTTGGAGCACCAATATATTGCAAGATCCCAAGATAGAAAGGCTTATCTTAATAGCTTTAAAGAACCTTGAAATGAAAAAATAAAAATAAAAATACCAAAACTATGAAAGATGATGGTGATATTGATATTTTTGCTGATGGGCCTCATCATCCAAAGTACAACGGCTTGGATAAATCTATTTGAAAACTGTGTTTTGTAAAAGGTTAAGGAGGTGAAGACAGTTTTCCACTAGACAAGCTTGTGGGTGTGGGTGTGGGTCTCTGATGGCTGCATCTCTGCGTAGTGTTTATTAGCATGGGCACCCACAGCCCACTTTGTCTTTAAGCATGGGCTATGCACTTTCTCCTTCCCTCTAATAATAATAATAATAATAATTATTATTATTATTATTATTATTTTCTCATCATTTTCTCTCATTTAGTTTATAGCTAAAGAGAATAACTTATATACTGAGGTTACATTGTGCAACCAATAAGAAGCTGACACCTCTCACCCCAAGTGTGGGAGGGGTGGCCAATTCATTTCCCTTCAATTTGATTTTTTTTTTTTAAAGAAATTTTTATTTTTATTTTTTTTATATCTGGTATAATCCGGTGCAGTAGGATTTTTTTTATAAACTTAAGTCTGGTAAAAATTGCTTAGGTGTCATCTTCTGATTTGTTGCTTTTGTGCAACCCTCTTACCCAAGATGCTCATAGCTAAAAGCCTAAGAGAGGGAACAAATATGGTTGGGAGGAATCAGACAGGTTTTTATTGCCATCAAATTTAGAGTCGAAGCAAGGACAAGTTGGTTTGGACTTTATTACCATCAATTTAAAAAAAAAAAGTGCACTTTTAAAATCGTAATTAAGTATTTGTTAAAATTTCGGCTTAACTTCTAAAATTGTGCTTGAATATTTAAAATTATGTATTTTTTATGATTTGAAAATGTAATCTTTTGAAAAAATTTTAGTTTGCCCTCCTAAACTTTCAGCCAATTATATAAGCTCCTCTAAATTTTCAAAACTCTTACTTAGCCCCTAAACTTTGATTTGCTCTAACTTTAAACCATTCTGTTCATTTTAATGCTCAAAATGGTATCATTTTGGATTGGGTAGGTTTTGAAGTTTGGAGCCTAAAACGATGTAGTTTTAACGTGAGAGGTTATAAGTGAGAGTAAATCAAAGTTCAGAGGGCTTAAATAAGAGTTTTGAAAGTTTATGAAGGGTTTGTATAATCGGCTAAAAATTCAGAGGGACAAACTGAAGTTTATCCTAATTTTTTTTTTATCCTTTTTACAATTTTGTTTAAAAACACACTTAATAAAAAATATATATATAAACACGATTTTCCTCGGTGATCAACCAAATGGAAAATGCTCACCGCCGGCTTGAAAAATTACTTGGACACAAATGTGAAAGAACAGAGAGCAGAGAGCTTCTCTGTGTGTCTTACCGACGGCTACAAGCCTACAATGGTGTTGCCCTGCCCCCTCGTAGGGTTGGGGACTTGGGACTTGGGAGTGTGTCCAAACAACATAAAAGTCTTACAATATCTCTGGTAACATAACCTCGGGATCTGAGACCTGCTGGAAGATCTCTGGCATGGATCAAACACAACCTACTGGACAGGCCATAAAACACCCATGGAAGAGAAGTACACAACATGGTTCTGCATGCAAGGAGGACCACACCGACGTAGTGTGGGGAGTGGTTGAGGGAGAGTCGTCAGATCAAGATCCAATGGCAGTCACACACTTTGTTGCATCAAGTGGGGGACCCGCTTCTGATGGAGGGTTGGACCAGCCTAAAAGCTGTTGTTTTCTTTCTGAAAACAGTAGGGTGGTCCTGATATGGTGGTGGATTAACTCTTTTCTGATGATCACCAGTAATCATAAGGTGGGAGGGCTCTGGATCACTGGGACTGACAGTCCTATTGGTTCTTTCGTACACCTTTACTATTACTCGTGACTCAATAAATTCTTTTCAGTGTCAAGTGTCAACCAACATTGCCATTTATGCTGCCACTAATACCGACTAATTTGGGTATTGTCCTAAGACTAATTCACGATGGGGATTGGGGAGGGGATCCATTGAAATAAGAAGCTGCTCGAGGTTCAAATGGGCTTGCCCTTTAGTTTAAGCCTTTAAGGGCACTAAAGAAACAAACCAAAAACTTGAAATGGGCTTGCTCTTTTGCTTTAATGGCACTAGACAAGTGAAAAAAAAAAAAAAAACAAATTTCGTTTAATAGCAAAATTTGAACCCGACGTGAATCGAACACGCAACCTTCTGAACTGGAGTCAGACGCGCTACCATTGCGCCACGGATCCGTTGATGATGGTGTTACAATTTAGTTATTAGAACCTTTTGTCTTTAGCCTAACGGGTATTTTGCAGGCCTGCAGCCTTAATGGGCCAGGGTGCTCCTAGCGATTGGATTGATCCCAGACTCCCAGGATGTGACTCCATATATATGTTCCTAACACTACTCAGAAAATGGCAGCTCAACCTCTCTACTCTCTATTTTCCTTTCTATTGAGCAAGCCAAAATATTGTTTATGTTAAAGTAATGGTTAGTTTACACATACTTCACAAAATTTGTTATTTATAATCTCATTCAAAGAATTTTAGAGGGAGGAGTTCTTAGCCTAATTTCATCGGGTGATCTCTCTCAGTGGTCTTTCTTAATTTCTTTCGATAATCACTTAATTGTTTTAAGTCTAAACTTCGGACTCCTTTTATACAACTCTCCATCCTTTGAACCTCTCTACCTATCATTATCACATACTTAATTCCATTTATTTTTTACTTTATTTTTATATTCATTGAATTCCATTTTTTAAATCATACTTTGGCCCCACTATTCTATGAAGACTCTAGACTTGAACGCTGCTTGAATTCATAAAAAAATCATCACGCTATTCAGCTACTATTTGTATATTATATATATTAGCAAACATTATGCGTGAGGAAGTTAAGTTTCTCTAGTTAATATAAGAAAAAGATGTTCATCTTTCTAATTAATTTATTTTTTTGGACATCAATGTATGAGTTAATGATATACCTCAACCTTAAAAATATGACATGATTTCACATGTGGCTGGGACTCTTAATAGTCTTATACATTGTAAGATTTCACTATGATCCAATAATATGACATGATTTCGCATGTGGATGATGCAATATTTATAAGAGTCCCAACCATATTTGAACTCATATCATATTATTGGATCAGTGTGGGGAAGGAATATATATTCCTTCCCCACACTATGATCCAGCATTTCTTGGGGTCGAGGTATATATTATTGGATTATGCGAAATCACGTCATATTATTGTATATGGATGTTTTGGCCGTTTGGAAATTTGCAATATGCAAATTTGTACTGATAACAAAAACAAAAACAAATCTGCTTCCAAACAAGGTAGTAAGTTATTATTCTTGAAACTTTGCAGTTAAATAAAGCAAAGAATAATGGGTTAAAGAAAAGCAATCATTAGAAGTTGGCAATACAATGAGCCTGTTAGTGGCCAAATGCTCTCAATTAATCTAGTGTGGGGGATCTGGGACAAGGGGAAAAAAAAAAAAAAAAGGTTAAACAAAGTGTTCAGTTGGGTATTCATGTTCATATCCATTGTAATCATAGTACAACCTCTCTCCCTTTGGTATATCTCTGTTTGCAATCAGTAAAACCCGACACTCACCATTGACATCAAATCTCACACACTTGAGGTTCTGCTTCTTTTTCCCATCCCTGCACCAAAGATCAGTTTCCTTCATTAGATTGCACCCAAATGTAGCCTGTTTTTCTATCAAAAATATCTAAAACTTGTAACAGAAACATGATACCCAAGTGGCTGGCTGTAGAAAATATGTACTATGCTGTATGTTGATGTCTCATGGTAATTAAACAAGTTTAACATAGGTTACACAACAACTGAGATGAGTCCTGTGGCTGGGGAGGGGAAGAGGTAGATCTTGGGTTTGAATTTAGCCAAGATGAAAAAGAACAGGTAAGCATCTTGTGCTCTTTACGCATTCAAATGAGCCAATTAGTTTCTCTGCACACTTGAGCCATTAATGACTCTCCTATTACATATTTACACTACCATTGCCAACCATTGGCTAGAATGCCACATGAAATTTTGACTACGATATGCAGTAAATCATTTATTAAAACAAAAATCTACTAAGATCGTCAGAACCATCCAATAAGTGACAATCTTATGAACAGCTGCAATGCATTCATCTGATCTCTCTATGTCAACATGAAGATTTGTGTAGAGGTTATTATTTGATAAGTAATATCGAAGTAAAGGGAGAAAACCAAGATTCGAGATGGAGGATGAGCTTACAGCGTGTGATTGTTAATGCCATTGATGAAGCGGGCAATGTTACTACGCCTGTCAGGACAAATGACAAGGCTTTTTGAAGGATCGGCAGCAGAAAGCAATGTCATCATGCTATCCCCATCGTCATTTTCACGCTTCTTTAAATAATCAACGTCTCCAACATATTCTGTAATTATTGTTAAATCCTTTATAAACCTGTCTGCCTCAACAGTGAACCTGTTAAACCAAACAAAAGATTGCTACACGAATGAGTAACAATCAAGATAAGGAAGGAAAAGTAGATATATATACTTAGTTTCCTATACTTACCCTTCATGAGGATCAAAAACAACCATGAGAGGTGGCCATTCCCCTCTCTCCATCATGCTCTTGCACAAATTCAAGGTTTCAGTATCTTCTTTTGACAAGACCTGAAACGCAGTAATGAGGAAAGAGCATTAGATATTGGTCAATCAATTTCTAAACTTTATGCCTCAAGCAACAAAGTAATATTTCGTGCATATATCCCTCAAGTAAGGTCCGAGAACCATTAAGAGCAGGGTATACATATATGTATGCTTTTGCATTTGCATTAGCAAAATGCTAAAGTCAGCTCATATGCACCAATAAGCAATCAGATCCTCACATAAAAGGTCCCAATTGTTCGAGTAGAGTTGGCATTACTAGCCCCAACCATCAATATGGGCATCAAAATGTTCTTCAAATGAACAATGCAGAAGCTTCCACACCACACTAGAGAATCCTTGATCAGAAATTAAATTTGTATTATAGCATCAACACGCCTTTCTATTTTGAATTTGTCTGAACCAAATTGAAAATATTCATCAAAGAGAACTGTCGCTCCAGTCTACCTGCATTCCTTCCTCCTCAAGGGCTGCACGATTAGCAGACCTTGGTGCCATGCCAGGCATGTATGTGAGCTCATTACTAAATTCTGTCCCAGTGGCTGTCAACGCCGTTGCAAGTGACGCCATTTGCTCCAATCTCCTTGTAGGATCCTCACTTGGGTTGAACGGTAACATCCTCCTTTTCTTCTTTGACATCACTAAGCTACTAGCCCGCTTCCGCTTCTTTCGATAATCTAAAAAAATGGGAAATTGACAAAATAATTCCACATTAGCTTCAAACTGTCAGAGACAAAAACAAGTAAAATTTACCAAGAAGAATGGCCTACATAATTCAAAATTCCCTTTACCTTGACTTAGATTTTGGGTTGAGTCTGAAGATCTTTGAATGCGAAAGAAATCAACAATCTTGGTTTGAACGAGGGGGAAGGCTGCATATTACCATAGAACAAACCAATTGATATGGGAAATTTGAGACAAATTACCGTGCAAAAATGGCAAAAACTAATATAGGTTGCTGAACATGCAAAGTAATTAGAGAAATACGAAACTTAATCAATGGGAACCCACAAATCAAATTACCCAAATGCTCGCTAAACAAAGTGAATACAACAAAAACCCAAATTCAACGCAACGAACACAAAGCATTTGACAACACAAGTTAGCATGCAAATAAACCAATCATAATAAAAACAATTAAAAAAAAAATTGAATAATAATAAATCCAGAAATCATCAATTAGACCAGACCATATTAAAACACAAACAAGCATCAAATAATCCAAATACAATAACATAAGCATCTGATTATCCAAACCCATATCAGATAAGTCAACCAAACTACAAAGCATTAACAATAAAAATAAATAAATCAAATCAGAAGCCCAAAAACGCACACTTCAATTTTATCTTGTGCATGGAGCAAGCGGGGCAGAACCACGACCCCTTGGGCACCGAAACCAAGATGGGTCTAACGCAAAACAAATGGTACCCTCTGTCGCATTTGTCGCAGAGAAGAAGCTTGGCGGCGCAGTCGCCGGACCCGCATTCCTCGCAGCAAATGTCGCCGTATTCCGTGGCGTCGTCGTCGTCTTCAATAAGAGGTTTCGAGAGCGGCTTTGGAGCCCGAGTCCTCCGGCTCAGTACCATTCTCACTTGTATGGAAGCCCTTCCAGCCTTGCTAGAGATACTGAATCAGTGAGAGCGAGATAGATTTGGAATTTATGAATGAAAGGAGTCACCAAAGCGGCTTCCGCGCGCTATTTTGGTTTCGCGGGAAGTGGGTAGTTTTGGCGCCATTGTTTCGAGGGTTGGGCTGGGCTGAACGGACTAGGCCGCCCCAATTTTGTACGTTCGTTTTTTCTAGTTCATCTTTTGTTGGGCCTAGTACCAACCCAAAGGTATACAAAGGAAAGTTAATGAACATAATCATCTTTTTTTTTTTTTCTTTTTTTAAACGAATAGACAAAAAATAATGTTTTTAAATAATAAAATAAATATGGGATTACCTATTCTAATAGCCATCTCTTTTTTTGCAAGAGGAATGTTACTCTTTATACTTATTTGTAAATAAATGGCTTTACATGTAAGTTACTAAAAAAAACCTTTAAGCTCGGTTTATTTCGGCGTAAAATGTTTTTTGTTGAAAAAAGGTCTCGTTGGTGAACTGGCCGAGTCATGCGAGTTTGATCGGTTCCCAACTGAGTCACAACAGTGTCTTAACCAAGTATTGGCATTGTTCTTACATGTCCTAACCAAGCCTCGGCAGTGTCATAACCAAGTTTGGGTGGGATCCCAACCAAGTTCTTGCAATATCCTAGTTGGGTTTTGATAGGATCCTGACTAAATTTCAATAGTGTCTTGACGATGTACAGGTTGGGTAATGGCAAGTCCCAACTAAGTTCTTGTGGTGTCCTGATTGGATTGAGATGGTGTTCTAACTAGGTATTAGTTGAGTTCTAGAAATGTCTCAATTTCAGCAGGGTCCCAACCAAGTCCCCTATTGGGCCTGTTGATTTGAGAATGAAATGCACAAATTCAAAAAATAGTTTATAGTTTTAAAAATAGAAACCATTTTTTGAAAATTAAATAAGCTTTTTTAGTCCAAAAATAAATAAAAATCGTTCACTATTATTTTGATCACATAAAACACCTGAAAATACGAAAAACATTTCTCATAAATCATTTAACACTAAAACATACGGACCCTTGACATAAAATGAGAAATGATGTGGCTACCAAATCATCTTTTACTAAAAAATGAGTACCAAGATGATGTATAACTTATTTATTGATACCTATCAATTAGTGTGAAATTATTGTCAATAATAGCATTACTCTTTACCCTTTTTTTGTTACATATCTGTACAAAGGGAGAGAAAGGAGAGGGTGAGATATTCGAATTAAAAACTTTTATTTCATGAGATGTGCTTTCCAACCGATTGAGTCACCATTTAAGTAGTACCCTTTATCCATTATCCTCGTGATATTGCATTATTGTATTTCATTTATGTTGTTGTACGTAGGATAATATATTTCCAAAATAAACTCTTCATGCAATACATAATATGTCAAGTCAAGATATCAGAGATGGACCAAAAAGCCCTTTAGGTAAATCAGCAGAATCAACCCACACCATCCTCAGAGTTATTTTTTTCCATGGATCCCAAAAACCAAAAACCCCTCAAAATTCACTTAGTGTGCTCCGCCGACTCGCCCGAGTTCGCTCACCTAACCCAATCTCTAACTCGTTCCGCACTCGTCGCACTCGACGCCGAGTGGAAACCCATCCGCTCCCATCAGTCTCAGTTCCCCACCGTGACCCTCCTCCAACTCGCCTGCCAACTCGGACCTCGACTCGGCGCCGACCCGGACGAGTCAGCCGAGTCTGAAGACTCGGTGACTTTCCTTGTCGACCTGAGCTCAATCCCTCTGTCTTCAATCTGGGAATTGCTCAGAGATGTTTTTGCTTCCCCTGATATATTGAAACTAGGTTTCAGGTTTAAGCAGGATTTGATTTACTTGTCCTCCACTTTCTGTGCGCAAGGCTGTGATCCTGGGTTTGACAGAGTAATTGCTTAACTTTTTCTCTGTTTGGTTCCCGAGAAAAGTGTAGGACAAATATAGCAAGAAATCGGATTTTAATTGGGGTTTTCCTTTCCTTTTCTGACCCCATTACATATTGGAAATAGATTTCTGTTAGTTTCCTTTATTTTCTTTCCCGCACATCTTAAAGGCAATCTCAACTTTTAGGTTTTTTGAGACGAGGTTGCCGTGTAATGTGTCTATAAAGAATTCAGCTTGATGTGTACTTAATTATGTTGAATTTAGGTTATCACGGTTAAGCATTTGGTTTCTAAAGAGCTCAATGGAGATTATGTTTGCTATAATTGAGAGTTATTTCCATGACATTTCTGTTAGTAAAAACTGACATATTATTAGTTGCTGCATTTTGTTGTAATGTCCTCTCGAATTTGTGAGGGTTGAGCTTGCTGTGCCTAATGTTTTCTTATCTGTATTATGAGGCAAAACCCTTGAACCTTGAATTATGTAACATTAGGAGTGTGCAAATATGGTTGATGACTTGTTTTTGTTAACCAAGCTCGGAAAGAGAGAGGCAAAATATTTAGGAATATACTCGAAATATCTGTTTAAATATTGAAGCTTACATGGCTTAAAACTTAACAAGAGAAGAAAAGAGAAAGGATAAACCATTTTGACTAATTAGGGAAGTCAAGAAGGGGATAGTTTATCATATATTTATTCGCAAGGCATAGAAAGATATTAATGTTCACGTTTGTTTCCTTTGCCTCATCGAAAGTTTGTCTGGTTTTTTTTTTTTGGGGTGGCAAATGAAGTCCTGTTGGTAGGGAAGCTTCATGTATATTTTGTTATTAGTTTGAGTTGAATGAAAACTATACTTATGTTTTATAGATCATTCGAAAATAGGTTGAACCCTTTCTGGATATTACAAGTGTATACAATCATTTGCAACATGGAAGGAAGACATCGAAGCAAATTAAAAGTTTGGCAACCATCTGCGAAGAAGTGTTGGGATTTTCTCTTTCGAAGGTTTGGTTCTTGAATTCCTATTTTTTGTTTGTTTGATGCTCAAGATAAGATCCTCTTCTTTCTCGTTGCCTGTTATTTTGTGCATCCAGGTTGCTTTGTTATTATTGTATATGCAATTGTGTGTCAATTCAAAATAAAAATTAATGCCATAATTTTTTTGAATTATATGATAGTCTATTTCCAAACACACCCCCCCCCCCCCCCCCCAAAAAAAAAAAAGAAGAAAAATACCTCGAAGGGAGGTCTTCAATCTTTAAAGCTTTTAGTTGAAATGACTCAGATGTTGTCATTAATTCTGTAGAGAAAGCCTCACGCTCACATATCGTGGGGCATCCCATGATATAAATTTTAAATCTGAGTATACAAGCCTCATGCCTCAGATAGTGTTAAATAAAAAAACTTCTGCATCTCACTAATCTCTGGGGATGTTTTTCCACTATCTGCACACTGCATTAGACCATTTCCACTTTGATTGAAAAATTTTGGTGGAAATTTACTGCGTTTGAGAATGATATTTGTATAGCTATTTTTTTTTTTATACATAATTTGTATAACTTTTTAATTTGATAGATTGATGTAACTGGTTCTCCGTACTACACAAGGTACTAGAGGTCTAGGGTGAATTAATGTTAGATTTCTGGTAACTGATGTCACAATATTCAACTGTGTTCTATATGCAAATAGTGTGCATCTGCATAGGGGTGTCGATTGGGCTTCTGTTGTAAGCATTGCTCTGGCATCTGTCCAAGCTAAATAAGGAAATGGTTTGTTTCCTAGGGATATCAGTTCCCAGTTTGGCTTTGGATGGAAGTTTCAAGTACTACAAGTTTGTTGATACAATTTATATCTCCTTTAGGAACTTCAATGTAGTGATTGGTCACATCGTCCTCTTACAGAAGAGCAGAAAACATATGCAGCAATGGATGCACACTGTTTGCTCGAAATATTCAACATCTTCCAGGCAAAGGTTGTCAAAGAAGGTATGTGGTACATTTAAATTTTGTGATTTGCAAAACCTGTTTTAGAATTGTATGCCAAATGATATTTGGTACAAAATTTACAAGTCTTTCACTGTGTTTTATATTTGCTTCTTTTATTTTTATTTATTTATTTATTTTTAACTTTTGAAGATATAATTTTCTGTAGGAATTGCCATATAGATCATGGGTACTGTAGGTTGTCTTGCTCATGATCTCTGAAACGTTCAAAGCACGAATTGTTCCTCAAAATTGCATCACTGGAAAGTGTGTTTGCTGTCTCAGAAGTTCCATTGTATGTCTTAGTATAGACTTATATCAAAATAAAGTTCCTTTTAGGAGCAAGGGACAGGGATGCATCTGAGATAGCAGATTCATTCATGCACGACTTTATTTGGTCATCTAACTATGAATCTGAATTTTCACAAATCTCTAAGAACTGAATTGATGTCATGGTGAGTGAGTATTCCATATTAGTTTCAAAATGGATGATTCACAACCAATTTATATTGGTGGATATATGTTGAAGTTTGGACAGTGATACCATGGTCTGGTTGCTTCCACAGACATCTCCACTGGACCACTTTAAAAACTGTGGAAGCAACCAAAACAGCTGGAATCATTAGTCTCCCAAGCTTCAATATGAAAATATAGTTTGGTTAACATCAGATACCAGGAAAAGTAGATTAACGATGAAAATCTCCTAGGCTGTTTTCCTATTCAACTAGATCTCTAACTTAACGTAAATGCCCATATTCATTGACGAGTATCTAAATGACAAATTACCCATAGACCTTTGTGCTTGACCATGTCATTGTATAGCAAGTATTGATAGTTAAATAAAGTTTCGTTTTATACCATTTATATGATGTAATCTTCCAATATGTTGGGGATTTTCCATCTTGCAACCACTGTTTTCTTCTCACTCAATGCATTCCTTATTATCATTATTACTACAAATTGGTATTTATCCTTACATCCTAGCTCATGAATTTGTAATGCATAAGCATGGTCAAATCAAATACAATTGTGAACCATAGAACACGAGAATTCTCAATTTCATGGAGCTTGCTTCACATCAAATTCGAGGCACCTCTTAACATTCACTTTTTTGCTCCCTCTTTAACTCAATGCAATTGAGGCAATATTCATTTTGTAATGAAAGTTTCTTGGGCTCTTGATTGCAGGGAGTTATTTTCACAATATCACCAAACCAGTTACCCCTAATGTAAATATTGGGTTGAAAGAGGTTCTTGAAAAGCATGATATGAGTAGTAAAATTTTAAGGATCAAATCTTGTGAAGCTTTAAGTATAGTTCGGGCTACAGCTTCTGATTTTTTGCAAATAATAGCTACAGTAGAGGGAATGGTTTCAAGGTCACCATGCAGAAAGACCATGCCTATGGATGAATCTCTCTTGAAGGTTGTAAAAAAATATGGGGAAAAACTTTTGTTGAAAGAATCGGACAAAAAGCCAAAGGCCACCAAAAAGAAAGGGAAGAGACGGTCATCGGCTGGTGTGATTTACAGAGAAAAGCGAATAGAAAATTTTGATGATTGGCAAGGCCCCGCACTGTGGGATATGTCTCTGGGGGGTGATGGATGCCCAAAATTTCTATGTGATGTGATGGTAAGCACTTTATCTTATCTGTGTATGTGATACTTTTTTCAAAGCTAAAAGGTTTTAGGTTTTTACTTTCTACAACATGGTTGACTGCCATTGCCCAGAGAGAAAAAAAAAAACAAAAAAAACAAAAAAACACTTAATAGTGGCTGGTTCTCATACTTGTAACTGACCAACTAAAAATGGAATCCTTTCTTAGCAATCTATCATCTTTCTCTTCTTTTTTTCCTCTTCTCTATTGGGATCATTCTAATAATAGTGTAATATAAACCCTTAAATTTGCTAACTCCACGAAATCTGGGATTTAAGTGATTATGTTGTAAGCATGAGCCTAATCAAAAGTATACTTAGGTTGAAGGCTTGGCAAAACATTTACGGTGTGTTGGGATAGATGCTGCAATTCCATATTCAAAAAAGCCTGAATCCAGGTATTATTTTCATAAGTGATTTCAATGAATAAATAAATAATATACATATCAATTTTAAATTGTTGATTATAGTATTAAGTTTGCATATTTGTTTTTTTTTTTAATTGTGTTCAGAGAGTTAATAGGACAAGCAATCAAAGAGAAGAGAATGCTCTTGACACGAGATGCTAAGCTGCTAAGATACGAGTATCTGATAAAAAATCAAATATATAGGGTGAAGAGTCTTCTAAAAAATGAACAGCTACGTGAGGTATGTATGCATTTAGTGATTATTGAAAGGGGGTTGATTTGTTTGCCATTTGAGGTTTGTTTATTGGAGAAATGCCTTACAATTATAAATGATAAAAATATTAAGAAATCATATAACCATGCAAGTGCTACAGATGGCTAAGAAACAATTTTAGGACAACTTGCTAAATCAGATTCTTGTCACCTTTATCCTTTCAGTAGTTTATATATTGTTTGTATTTAAATATTTGTTGTTGGTCTATTAGTTAGTACCATTTTTTTTAAAAAAATTTATTATCACATTTATATTAAAAATGTGATGCTTGAACCTTAGCAAAAATATCAAACTAGAATAGACAACAAGAAAACTTTGAATAGAACTCGTCAGGATCAATTGAGGTAAATCTGATGAAGACGATCTTTGATTTAATATTATCTTCGGTGGGGGCTTTGTTTAGGAAGTGTGTACTCCAAATGTGTTGGAAAGGGAAGTGGAAAGAGGGGTAGTGTTTCCAAAACTATAGAGAGTGAGTGATGATTCCATGGAGAAGAAAGATTGGGAATGGTATCTGAATATAATATCTGGTTTTAGAAGTAGGTAAGATATTCTAGTGATGATGGCGGCTTGGTATTGATTGGTGTGAGATTATGGATGGTAAATCGATTGGATATAATGGAAAAATGTAGAAGAGAATGCGCGGGTGGCAGACTTTTGATGCCTTCATGTTTTGTCAATTGAAGCGAGTAAATAGTGTTGTAGTGGCTAGCTAATGAAGAACACTTGCAGGTCATCGAAACTTTCCAGTTAAAAATTAGCGAGGATCAGCTTATGTCAAGGTGCACCAAATGCAACGGGAGGTTCATCCAAAGGCCCCTGTCCACTGAAGAAGCTGTTGAAGCTGCAAAAGGTTTCCAAAGAATTCCCAACTGCTTGTTTGACAAGAACATAGAGTTTTGGCAGTGCATGGACTGTCGCCAACTTTACTGGGAGGTACTGTTTATCTGTTCCATTTTTCTTGTCATGAGTTTTGGCACTTCATCACAACCGTTGATAAGATTTGATCACATGGGTAGATGGTGTTGGTAGCCGACTTTGTTAGCATGAGTTTTAATTGTCTGCATCATTGTTACAGGGAACCCAATACCATAATGCAGTCCAGAAGTTCATTGATGTATGCAAGTTGAACGAGTAATCAAAAGTTCATAATCATTTTGATGGCGTTTGGAGTAGATGTTATCCGGAACATCAGATCACATGAGTTGGGCTTTATTGGACTTTTTATCTTCAGACAGATTGTATTATTTTTATTTGGACTTTATGTTATTTTAGCGGGCCATTAGCCCAAGTACTACTAGGGCAGAATTATTTATTTAATGTAATTGGGGCTTATATTGAATTGAAAAATTGGCGCGCTAAGGTGTATTTGTCTTTAAACTTCCTCTACGACGTCGTTCGAGCTTAAATATACGAAATTGAATCTCAACCGTCAACTTTTTCTCCAGCAGATATCTGGTAGTTTTCTCACTACGCAACGCAAGCCACGCATTCTTTCATCTTAACCTTTAAATTCTTCCACTTCATCCATACCGTCCATTCCCATAAACCAAAAGCTTCCCTCCCACTCCGTATCTCTGATCCACCGCCGTATCCCGCTACCCGCGGTGGTCATTACAATAACCAGGATATCGCGAAAACCCAGGAAGAGCGGAGGCGCATGGAGCAGCAACTGGCGTCCTTGACCTCCGTCACCTTCGACACCGACCTATACGGCGGCAACGACCGTGAAGCCTTCCTCACGTCCATTCCCATCAACGATGACGACGAGAACCTTGACGCCATGGACAACGACATCGCCCGCAAGCTCGCTTCCTAGAGCTGTGCTTCAGAGTTTGCAGACACATTGTAATATGCATAGTTCCATAGAATGAAATGGAAGTTCATTGTACTCTGAAAAGCCCTGCACCGAGAATTGCCATTCAGGTGGCTACAGAGCAGTAAGCCGAAGGACTAATAAAAGCAATTTTTTCCCAGGTGGACTAGCATGTTGGACTTGGTGGAGAATTCACTGAACCAGGCTTTTATAGAATACAGGAGGCTCGACGGCACAATGAGTCTGGGTGCCAGGGATAGGGCTTTTAGGGAATTCAACACTGATCCAGAGGTTTGGCCCCTACCTTGTGGAACTCTGAAAACATTCATGGAATGCCTTCAGTTTGTTTTTCCTCTAATCTCTCTCTCTCTTTTCGACAAGGTGGGTATTAGTGATAATGCTATCTAGAAGTCATAATGGATAAAATGCTGTTAAAATATAGGAGGTTACTGCAATTCCACCATGCTAGATGTGCTTTGTTGTAGTTTGTTGATATCACAAATGTTGATATCATGCATGATTGTTTCCCTATCCTTTCTTATTGCCTTAACCTTGGTTGTAGTTCAAGTATCTGAATTACTGAACTTTTTTGCAGGTGACTGTTATGCTGATGTTGTTGAAAGCAGGAAACCTTGGGTTAAACATGGTTGCTGCATGTCATGTTATCCTTTTGGATCTTTGGTGGAATCCAACTACTCAAGACCAGGCTGTTGATCAAGCACTCGGGATTGGACAAACTTGTCCAGTTACCATATCACAAATCACTATCAAAGATTCAAAAAAACGCAGTGGAAGATAGGATTTTAGCTCTCCAGGTATTGTTGTTTGAATTATATTTATTGTTCTTCCTACCTGCAAGTATTGGATTTATAACATTTCTGTTGTTCGTTTGATTCTGGAGGGTTCATTGAAAGTGTTTCAAGGTATAGAAATGGGAATTTCTCTTATTGTGCTTTGTTGCTTCTATCTGTGAATGTTTCTGTTTTCTTTAGTCCTTAATTTTAATCTCCATGAGTTAGTAGCAACTCAAATAGCTGTACATGTGAAGAATATACATTCGAGTGAATTGTGTTTCACATCATTGGTGTTCGTCTTGGTGTTACATCCTTACATCTGTCATTTGTATATCTTAGTTCTCACAAAAAAGAATATGTTGTCCTTAATTTTCACGCTTTAATGGTTTTTCAACATGGTATGGATGAAAGTTCCTTGGATCAAATCTCATTTACCCCAGTGTCTTATGTTTCTTCTGTTTTGCATGCAGAAAGCCTGCAACTGGTCTAATGTTGTTAGTTAGACTTACATGTGAGGTGTTTGTGTCTGTGAGCGTGGTATAAGTTGTTGTTGACCCACTTCGTATTAGCTTGAGTTTTTTGAATTGATGATTTAGCAACAGTTTCAGCCAGGTTTAAGAGTCATACTAATATCTTAAAAAGCATAATAATTATTCATGGCATGACTTCTTTTTATAAAGAAAGTTCAAATTCAGTAAATTTTACAATTCACTCATTTGGCATTTCATGTTTTTTAATTAATTTCTTGTGTCAAAAACTAATTACGTGGCATTAACCTCGATAATGCCGTGTAATTAGTTTTCAGCGGAAGGTGTTAATTGAAAAATATGAAAAGTTTAAATAGTGAATTGTCGTTATACAAATCCAAGGAGTAAATTAAAATCGCGCAAAAACCCAAGAAATTTGACCAAAATTTCCAGTTTTCATCTACTTTTCTGAATAGTACTAGTATAAAATTTAACATATATGAGGATTTTCGCTTCAATTAAGAAACTTAGTTGATGGTGTTTTTCCATGGTCCATTTCCTTCGTTCTGCAAGGAAGACCCCCTTTACAAGTTATAATTTTTTACGGTAAGGTATTAGATCCAACAAAAACGTAAGAATGTTTACTTGTTCACTTTATTTTGTGAGTTCCCAATATTCTATTAATGTCTTAGATCTAAATTTAATGGTGTTTTTTAATGCCATATCAGGGAGTAAGCATTTAGAAGTATATGTAACATTTCTCTTTCTTTATTGCAAATGGTTGAAACACTTCCTTTCTTATTGTGTGTGGCCAAATCCTCTCCATTTCAAGTGAAATGAAGATGAGCTATTTTATGGTCATGATTTGATATTGTTGGATCTAATGGTGTAGATGATGTCACTACAAATGTTGGCACGCCATTCAAAAAATTTAAATGATGTGACGTTATTTACGCCATTAGATTCAATAATATTAAATACCGACTATAAAATAACTTTTTTTCATTTCAACTAAAATGGAGGGAGGATCGATCCTTGTCTGGAACATTTGTGGTTGATTAGCCAGCATCTCTGATTCATGACTCTGCCTTTGTCCTTCTAAGAACAACGAGGAATGGCATTGCCTTCATTTTGGAAGAAATTGACTGCTACTGTTTGGGAGAGAATCAATTAGGAGTAGATTTTAAGATTTCAGAGGGTGGTGGTCCCCTGCTTTGCATTTACGACTCTTGAACACCAAATCTCTATCTTTGGCCTTTCAGCTTTTCCAATTTATTCCTCTTCCTTATTCTTCTTCTCTTGGGTTTTTTGTTAGTGCAATCGTGCATGTTTGTTTCAACTCATGCATATTCATGGTGAATATTCATTAATCGAGGATTTTCTAGTATATCAATAATGTCTGCAAAATTGATTTGTCAGAGGAAATTGGTCAGAACAGAATCCGCAGCTTAACATAAAGAATTGCAGGAAAGAGATTAGACCAGACTGAAGGATCTTTCATTTCCGGCAAAAATAAATATGATTTTCTGAGACATTATTGATCTTTGACATGAAAAGTCAGATATAGTTGTTGTTAGCCACTCATATTTTGAAAACATTGACAGTGCCAACATTATCTTAAGAACGCATGGGGTTTCTCATGCGCAACTTTTTCCATGCTAATGATGAATGTAACTGTTCAGCAAGTGGGATTTGTATTTAGCCCATCAAGAAGAAAAACAAGTAGGATGGTTTCTTATTCTCTCTCTCTCTTGGAATTTAGTCCATCTGCATTAAAATCACATAATCAACATAATTTCTGTTTATGTTGGACTGTCGCCAACTTTACTGGGATGTACTGTTTATCTATTTAATTGCTCTTGTCATGAGTTTTGGCACTTTATCAAAACTGTTGATAAGATTTTGATCACATGGGTAGATTGTGTTGGTAGCCGACTTTGCTAGCATGAGTTTAGTGTGCACATCATTGTTACAGGGAACCCCAGTACCATGAATAATGCAGTCCAGAAGTTCATTTGATGATGCAAGTTGAACGAGTAATCAGAAGTTCATAATCACTTTGCACTGAGATGCCGTTGGTGCCACTTTATGACCATCGTGTTTGAGTAGATGTCCTTTTCAGTTTTATGTGTGATTTTTCTACTTTCATGCGTTGAAGTAATGTGATTTTTTTGTCATCCGTATCTAGCAGGCGATCACGACGTGCCACCACTTTGTTTTGGTGATGCTGTGTGTGAAAACTGGCTGGACCCTTCTTTCCATGGCGAAGAGCTGTCCCCCAAAATTGAATATATTAGTAAGTGTTACGGTATTGGCGTGACGTTTATCAATTATATAATTCAAAATTCTTTGCTTCCTAATCATTTTTTATTAGTTGCTTGCCCCAACTCAGTGTTATTCCAACTAATCATGCTTGTTATGCATAAACTACTCCCCAAATTTTTATTGACTGAAAAGCCATTTATGCATGTTACTAACTCAGTCCTATCGGATTTGAGACCCGTGTAATTAGCCTGCTCGTTGTACGTGTGAGTCTTATGTGAGAGGGCACTCGTGTCTCACTTGTTCGGGCAGCCCAAGCATGTAAGGTTCAGGCTATCCGAGCACCTACTTGAGTAAGGTGGGGTCCGGGTGCCCTTTCACGTGAGGTTTTTGCATTTGATTCCTTGTCAATCCTATTCGTGTAGCAAACTGACCTGTTTAATAGTAGTTATTCTAATTCAATCTATAAAATTATCTTGTAGTCCTTGAGCATGTAAGAAGCTATTTTTTAAAACAAATAAAAAATAAAATAAGCCATTAAAAAAGTATGTGCTTCTCACATGTTAAGAGACATGGTAATTCTATAGACTAGGTTGGACAATCTAACCCTACTTCGAGGAAAATTCTGTTCCACAACAGTGTACGTCACTTCACTATAAAGTTAGGTTGATTTCCAAAATCTTTAGCCATTTAACAATATAGATTTCCTATGATCCAGTTTAAAGAAAAACTTGGTTCCTTAGTAGTACATGTCATTTCGCTGTAAAGTCAGATGGATTTTCAGAATCTTTAGCCATTGAGGTTACCATATTATACTACAATATTAGGGGACAAAAGTGCCTGGTTGAATGGCTTTAGTGTAGGAATGTTTTCATTTTTAACGGGGGAATGTCATGTGGTGATAACTAATTTGACTCAAAAAGGATGAGTTGAAAAACCAATGTCATGCAATAGGTTAGCCTTTCTCTTTCTAATGGAACATTTTGAAATTTTGGGACACATAGCTTGACTTGTTGGGTTGGCTGTCTTGGTTTAATTTATGTCTTGTTTATAAAATATAAGCACTATTACTCTCGAGTTGGGTCATCAAAGCACTAAGCTTTAATGTGTTTGGTCCAAAATTAATATTAATTGAAACAAAATCAGTTGTTAGGCAGAGCATGATACTCTTGGTTAAACCTGACTAGGTACCTCCATTCTCATGCTCAATGGATGGGTCCCACAAGTAATTCTTCTCAGTGGGTGGGTCCACCCTAAGCTGGACAGTCCATGTCTCTTTCTTTGTAAAAGATTGTAGGAAGATCTCTTAGGGGAAAGGCTTCTTGAGTGAGCTCAAGGAATGTTGATTGTTGTCTGCTTTTCACATAGGAAATGTCTCTGTGGGTCTTAACTCTCTGCTATAGATATGGTTGCTTCTTTGTTCTTCTTATAAAGTCCTGCTGCAAGCTAACCTAAAGTACTGATATGGGTAGAAGCTAGAGCCAATGTTCAAATGCTGTAATAGTCATCGAAGTTTAGTAGACTTGGTCACTTGAGCAATGACCTGACATACCGGGGACGAATTTAGAAAATTTGTATGCGAGCCCAAGCGGAAGATGTGCCAGTTTGGGACTGAGTTGAAAATAAGAGTTTTTGTCGGTAAAATTGTCTATAAGTTTTACCATCGAAAAACTGTTTTATAAAAAGTGCTTTTATTAGCAAAAAAATTACCAAATAAAAAAGGACATGTAATGTTATGGTATTGGACCATTGGTGTTCGAATAATTCATCAAAACCAATTTTGGGTGGTTTTTTTTTTTTTTTTTTTCTAATTTGATCTATTAAATGGATATTTAAGAATCAGTTGTTTGTTAGTGCTTTTTGGGTGGTATTTTTTTTTTTAAGTGCACAGATGTGATATAAAGATGAAAACAATTTGATGTGTTTTGTATTAAAAGAACATAAATATTCCTTGTTTTTTTATATATTATTATACTCATTTTTATAAATGAATTGAAGTATAACATATTTAGTTAAAAATAAATCAGATTAAAATTCACTTAATTTGGAAGGGTGGGAGAGGAATTGCGTATGAAAAGAACAGAAATGAAATATTCCTTTGTTTGTTTACAAAGTATCTTAATAATCCAATATTCCTATTTTTACTATACACAGGTGGAGGTGGGGGTCCCATGATGTGAACCCACTGCTCTCCCCAATCAAATCACTCACACGTACTCTCTATTATTTAAGGCTTCAAGCCCACCCCCCACCCCCAACTCCATCAAATCAATACTCTGTTATTCTCATTTCTAATCCTATAATGTGCACAAAAAGCTGTGTGTTATGTCTTATCTTATCATTATAACTTGTCCCATATTTATTTATTTAAATATTTTATCATTAATTTTAAAATAATATTTGATAAATTTTTAGTTCTCAGTATTCAAAAACTTACTCCTATTAGTTTGTGGGTGGATTCAAGTTTATACCTATTATATTTAGTGTACTTTTCATCAGCAAGTGTTAATATTTTGTTAAAATACTCTTACAAGTATAATAGTTTTTACTACAAAAATATTAACAAGAAATTACCTCTTTTTAACCCTATCGATCACTAAAATGTAAATTATTATGTGACAATTTATGTAATATTTATATATTAATTTGACAGTCAGTATAATACTAATATCAATTACTAAAATGTAAATTATTATGTGACAGTTTATGTAATATTTATCATATTTATATATTAATTTTGACAATAGGCATAATACTAATTTCTATCTTCTTTTTAGAAACCATTAATGCTTAGTGTTTTCTTGCTGTCTTCGTTTCGGGTGAGTGTTTGTTTCAGATTTAAGTTGTATTTCTAGATCTTGTTTCAGATCTAGTTTTTCCTTTCTTAGATCTGCTTTTCTTCATCAGCCTTGGTGCGTCTTTCTGGAGATTTCTTCGATGTCAGGCTCTTTTGTTGTTGCTTGTGAAGGTTTTTAGTTTTTTAAGTTTAGTTTTTTTGTTGTTGTTATGTTTGGGCTACTTATGTCCTAGATCTTGATTGTTTAATGCAGATCTGGTACATGAGTTAGTTTTAGTTGTTTTTCTTGTAATAAGGCATTCTATCCTTTTGAGTTGTGGATTATTTAATCCCTTAGCTTTGGGTTGTGGGGGTTTTGTTAAGGGCTACACCTATGTTATGTTGGTTTATGCTTGTTACAGATATATTCTAGTATCGGAAGTCACACATAGGTTAGTCGATCGGCGAAATCGCAATTTTGGTTATGGTTTTGTTTTAACTATTGTTAAGATTTGTTAGAATTTTATTGCTATTTGTTATTGCTATTAGAATTTTATTGCTTAAGAAATAAAAACGTTAAAATGCGAAATATAAAAGAAAAAATTAAAATAAATAAAAGGACATGGGTTTATGTCACGCTCCAGATGAGTGACGCAAACTGGCAAGAATCATTGGATCAAAACATGGACTTCGAGACCCGTAAGGCCTTGTTTGGTAAACACAAGGCATTGCATGTGTTCATATTTGGTAAGAAAAAAAAAGTGTAATAACTAGTATAAAAAAGTGAAAATGTAGTATTAAAAAGTTAAAAAAGTTTTATTTTGTAATAATTTTTTTATTTAAATAGTAATAAAATATAAGTAATATAATATAAAAGTAAGAATATTTTTTATGTCGATTTTTTTTTTTTTTTATAAAAATGAGTTGAATAGTGTGACGGTGTTTGTAGTGTTGTTTGCCAAACGCCACTGATGTGTGACGCACCAAAGCCACGGTGTCAACGTACTCCAAACTGCGTTAACACGTGACGCACTGAAGTAGAACCAATCATCAAACAATTGTGATAGATTCTTGAGCATGACTGCACATATGTGGGTGCGCTTGTTAAAAGATTTTGACCTAATACATGAAAAAATGAAAAAAGAAAAATTATTTTGTAGTGATTTTTTTATTTGAATAATAAAAAAAAATATTGATATGATATAAAAAATAAAAAAATGTTTAAAAAATAAAAAAGTGAGATTAATAGTAGTGAAATAACCAAACAGAGCCCTCAGACTTTCTCTCTCGTGGACCTAGATATTCTCCCCTCACTTCACGCCACGTATTGCATTCTGATTGGATATTTTTGGAGGGGACATTCCATGATTCCCCATATGTTTACGCAGCCGGCTCGGAGTTCGAGCCATTTTGGCCGATTCCCTATAGGACAAAATTTTAGGATTAAATCGTTTATTAATTTTCAAAGTTATCAATCCTCAGTCCCTGCCGACGCTAGAGCATCTGGATTCTTTTTTTTTTTCCCCCCAAATTATAAACATTTTTTCTTTAGTCTGCACAATAAATCCACCAGAATGGATAATAAATGAGAGAAACTTTATTATTTTTATTATATATATAAAAACTCAATTTATTAAATTTATACTATGAAAAAAAAACTTTACTTTAAACATTTGAACTATTATGAGATTTGACATAAAGAGCGTCTTGGGTGGTGCTGTTGCACAAAAATCAGCTTTTATGTAATTCATTCACCATTTGACACCTCATATATTTCAAAAAATTACAAAAAGTTTCATGTAAGCAAAACATGGTAATAATTTTCCCCATCCACTACCAATGCAACAACCGGTTCCACCCACTCCCAGTCATTGCCGCCGTCCGTCGTCCACCGTCACTGGCCAACTAACTCTGGCCACCTCCGACGAACAAAAAAAACTCACGGCCACTGTGGGTAAGAGATCCGACGACTTTCCTGCGTAAAAAAAAAAAAAGTGACAGTTTTCCGACGACTTTTTTTACCAAACTCAGCTTCTAAAATCAATTCTAATGCCTAAAAACTCATTTTTAATACCTAAAAACTTAATTTTGGATTCAAAACTAAAACCTAGAGGGGAAGGTTAACCTTTTTTGGGATTTTATCACCCTAAAAGTCGCTGGAAAGTCTCCGGAGCCAGTGAAAAACCCCAAAAAAAAAAAAAAACCAAAAAACAAGACCCATCAGAAAAAATCAAAAAATCAAACCCACCGAAGCAAGATCCACGAGAAAAAATCAAAAAATAGTGGACGGAGCAGTGGGTCGGATCTGGCTGGCCTGACCCTCTCTTCTTCCCCCTTCATTTCCACCCACAACATTTTCACCCACGGCCGGCCACCGGTTCCACCCACCCACGGCATTTCTTCTTCCTTCTTCCGGTCTGCACCTCTCTCCTTCCTCCTTCGTTTCTTCCTTCTCTTCTTTTCTCTCATTTTTCTCTTATTTCTCTTTTCTTTCCTCATATAATTAGGTGGTTTAGTTTTATTTTGGTATTGTGTATCATGCTGAGGTGGCAGATGTTGATTGGTTGGCACAAAAGGTGTTTTTTGTGCAACATTAGTATATAAGTTATTAGCTTCGAACTTTGAAATCTCTTAATTTGAATTTTTAAACTTTCAATTACAGTCAATTTGAACTTCCGCCATATTTTAAATACTAAAAGTGAAATAATGATGTTTACCATTAATTTCAAATTAAAAATAAAAACATATATTATATATATATATAAAAAAAATCACAAGGTGGCCCATGGCTGGCCACTTTGTGACCCCTTTTTTTTAATTATTTTTTTTAATAAAAAAAATTTAAGAGTAATTTTGTTTTTTTATAAGCTTTAACGGCAAAAATTGACGGAGATGATAAATTGATTGTAATTGAAAATATAGGGATCTAAATTAATAGGTTTCAAAATTTGAGAGTATGTCAAATTGTGAAATAATTTAAAAATTTAAAGCGATTTTTTTTTTTTTAAGAATAAAGAAAAGAAAAAAAGAGTTGATAGTTTGATACGTGTCCGTAGAGATGCATACAATAGTTTGCCCTTTACAGAGCACCACTGAGCAGCTTTGGAGGCAATCATTGTCGAGTGTCGACCATTTTTGTCGATGCCAAAATAGTGAAAATACCATCCACCCCACACCACCCTTCATCGATCAAAACACGCAGTTGTTCTTGTCGCTTTCTTCAACCGTTACCCCTCTCTCTCTCTCTCTCTCTCTCTCTCTGTGTTTCTCATATTTTTTGATTAGACGTTTTTCTTGTGGATTGATCTCTTAATAGGATTAATTAGTCCTTAAGGTTTAAAACACGTAAAATCATTTATTAAGGTATGCATCTTTTATTAAATCACTCCTTGTTAGAATTTGTATAAACATTAATTATATTCGATAAAATTATGACACTCAGACACTTATACATGCCGACGATGCAGTTAAGGTTTAAGATGCATCAAATCATTTCTTAGGATGCACACCATTATCAAATCACGTATTAAATTTGTTAGTGCGGAGCTATGACATGTGGGTCGATAGTTATATCCAATAAAATTTTGACACGAGTACATCTTGTCGAGTCTTTGTCGCATTATTTACAAAATGTCATTTTTAATAAAAAAAAATAACTTGGAAAACTAATAAAAAATGAAAAAAGAGAGATAGGTGGTTAGGCTTAGGCATGGTCGAACCTCTTTCAAAAGCTGTAAGCTAAGGGACCTAGACTGAATAACCTTTTTTTTTTTTTTTTTAACGTGACATTTTTTAAATGATGTGACAAAATTAATAGATTGACTTGTTAATATATATGTAAGTAAAATTTTTATTGAATATGACGTGACTGTTGACTTATGTTTCATTACTTATTGTTAAAAACTACAGATTAAGTGGCTAACAAAATTAGTTTTTTTTTTTATATATATCTAATTGAATAAGGAAAAGGGGTTATAAGGGAAGATCCTTACTTTTTTTGGTTGGAAAGAAAGAAAAAGTGGGTGATTTTAAAACTGAAAAATGGGTGAGATCCCTAACAACAAACCCAAAATAAATTAAAATAACACAAAATAATTACATAAAGTAGGAAATGGATCGAGCATACCCAAAACAAAATAAGTAATTCCATAACGGTGTGAACATATCTTAAAAGAGTGATTGTGATTAATGCCTTTCAAAGCTTGAAAAATGATTTTGATAAGAGGTCAAACTACTATGAGCATTTTTCTTCTTCTTCAATATTGTTGAAATAATTACATAAAGTAAGAAATGGATCAACAGACCCAAAACAAAATAAGTAATTCGGATAACGGTGTGAACATATCTTAAAAAGAGTGATTGTGATTAGTGCCTTTCAAAACTTGAAAAATGATTTTGATGTCAAACTACTACGAGCATTTTTTTCTTCTCTTTTTTCAACAAGTATTAAAAGAAGTTCTAACCCCCACCCCCATGTGCTAACTACCAATTAAAGAACAAATTAATTTGTAATTAAATAACGGTAAATATAATTTCCCAAAAAAAAAAAAAAAAACCACATTCACTTAATTATCTTTGATAGGTCCCGTAAAGAAGATTGATTCAACTCTAAACCGATCTACTTAAAAAAAAAAAAAAAAAAAAAAAAAGGATAATGGCAAGAATCAAGTCTCTATTCTTCATTCCCTGGTCAGGAAAAGCTCACTAAAGTCCACTTACGTATGCACACAAAGAATAACATTGACTAACTGATCAAAATGAAAAATATAGTATATATTTATTGTGACTTTTGCACTGCATGCGTCTACACTCAGGTACCCTTCATTTTTTAAAAAAAAAAAAATTTTAGTGTTTTTATTTTTATTTTTTTATTAGTCACTTAATTAAAAAAAAATATTTAAAAATACACAAACTAACTGGCTAAAGTGAAATAAATGTGATTATGGGTAGTCTTTTTCTTCGAATAAATTGAGATTCTACTAATTTTATACGTTGCTCAAATTTCTAGCAAATAAGCAAGAAATCCCTATAGAACTTATAACTTGTATATATAAACTTTGGGTAGTAGTAGTATATCCACCTATTAAGGCAAGTAGACTCTGCTGTGATCTTCTCACATTTATTATTTGAATTGCTAATATGAATATAAATTGCTTTTCATTCATGTTTTTAGGGTTTTTTTTAAATAAAAAAAATTAAAAAGTGTTTAATTTCACAGTATTTTATGTCGGAATTGTTTTGTTTTCATAAGAAGAAAACAAATATTTTTTGTTTGAAACATCATGAAAATAGACAAATTAGCTTATGTATTATAGATTTGAGTAAATCCTTGGGTTTCATTACTAATCTGAGATGATCCACACCTATTTAAAAAAAAAAAACAAAACAAAACTATTCCCTTAAAAACAAACGATTACAAAATATGGAGTATGATTACAAAAGAGTAAAAATGACAAAACTAACCCCACCCTTTCTCTCTCTCTCTCTGGCCAACACATGGAACCACCACATATACCATTTCTCTAGCTAGTGGTTCCTTCTTGCTTTAAGACAATCAGCTTGAAAAGCGGGTGATTTTCATCTCCTGGAAGACCATAGCTTTTTCTCTTGTTTTTTTTTCTCCCTCGTAATCCATGGATACAGCTCAGTGGCCACAGGTAAAGAGACTTTTTTCAAAAATCTTCCTGTATGAAATTATGAATTGTCTTCTGGGCTTGGGGTTTTCAAAGCCAACAAAGAATTTTCTTCTCTCTGATTGCTTGTTCTAAAAAGTCTTTACTTTTTTTTCTTCTTCTTCTCTCTGATTGCTGTCTTCTAAAATGTTTCATTTTGTTCTTGACAGTAGTACTAGTACTGCACTTTTTTCTTTCTTTTCTTTTTTCTCCACCATCTGATAAAGCACCCAGAAAAGTTAATATATACTTTGTTTTTATTGCTGGTGTAATCCTCAAAGTGTAAAGGCTAAAGCAAAGCAGCTTCCTCGTTTTCTTTTTCTTGTTTGTTTCCTAGCTACTACTTTCTTTTTGTTTTGATCAACTTATATATGGCCTTTTCCTGTCCTTTGTTTTCTTTTTTGTTTTTTTCGATTTCAGGGAATTGGAGTTGTTAAACCCATGGAAGGTGGTGGTAATTCAAGGCCTATGAGGGCAAGGCCACAAAAAGATCAAGCT
The DNA here is from genome assembly GCA_013348765.1 of Carpinus viminea. Lineage (NCBI taxonomy): Eukaryota > Viridiplantae > Streptophyta > Magnoliopsida > Fagales > Betulaceae > Carpinus > Carpinus viminea. Next base: position 2,011,572 of record CP054673.1, read on the forward strand.
TTGAACTGTCCAAGGTGCAATTCAACAAACACCAAGTTTTGTTACTATAATAACTATTCTCTCTCTCAGCCAAGATATTTCTGCAAGACTTGTAGAAGGTATTGGACTGAAGGTGGGTCTTTGAGAAATGTTCCTGTTGGAGGAGGATCAAGGAAGAACAAGAGATCATCATCATCATCATCACCATCACCATCACCTGCTTCTTCATCAAAGAAGCTTCCTGATCCAACTACTTTCCCTCACTCTGCATCTCAAAACCCTAAGATCCCTCAAGGCCAAGATCTTAACCTAGCTTACCCACCAAGCTTCCCTCACTCTGCTTCTCAAAACCCTAGCCCCTCCTCTACGTCATCTCAGCTCTCAGCCATGGAGCTGCTCAAGAGTACAGCTGGGATCACTTCAAGAGGGCTGAGTTCTTTCATGCCGATGCCGGTATCAGATTCCAGCTCAATATACTCAGCTGGATTTCCTATGCAAGAATTCAAGCCAACTCTTAATTTTTCTCTTGAGGGTTTTGAAGGCGGCGGGTATGGGAGTTCTCTTCAAGGAGTACAAGAAACTGGTGCAAGGCTCTTGTTTCCTATTGACGATTTGAAGCAGGTGCCATCCACGAGCGAATTTGAGCAGAATAGAGGGCAGGGAGATTCTGCAGCCTATTGGAATGGGATGTTAGGAGGAGGATCATGGTAAATAAGAGAAGTGGATGGTGCTTTTTAATTTGTTTTTCTTTCTTTTTGGTGGGGTGACTTGTTTTGAGTTAATCAAAACTAACAAATAGGGTACATGGGTTTCTGATCTTTCTCTCTTTAATTTCTTTTTTCCTTCTGTACTTCTTTTTTTTGCTTTTGTCTTCCATTGCACTGTGATCAATGTGGATGTTTGAAGCTTTATTTTAGGCTGGCTTCAAAAGGGTGTGTCAAAACTGTCACGGGAAGCTGTGTAAAGGATAGAACAAAAGGCCTAGAATAAACGATTGATATGTCTTTTAGGGCTTCATTCAAGAAGAGAAACCTTGATGATGATCTTGTTCCAATGTTTCTTCTACCACAGCAAGGGTTCAGTGTATCATGTTCTTGATGATGATGGTGATGATCTTGCTACGAAATTAATAATGTTCCATGATGTTTTAGGTAGCAAGAGCTATTTATATATACATATTAATTCTAAAGTATGTACGGAACTTATTGAACAATTAACTTTTATATATTAACTTAGTTTATTTTTAATTACAATGGGATTTTGTGGCTTGATTTTATTGGTAATTAATTATATGGATTTATTTATTTCCATGGACTACTTGCTTAAAGTGAGATGGAATGATGGCTGTCAATCCTTTACAGCAAAAGTTCCCCCCTCTCTCTCTCTCTTTTTCTTTTTCTCTTTTTCTCTTTTTGCTTGCCAACAGGTCAGAAATGTCAGGTCTTTTCTCAGCACTATCTGGGTCGTAGAGATTCTTCCACCCATTAAAGCACCTTCATGAAGCAATTCGATGGATGTGAAGAACTACCAGAATGACTAGGTAATAATATGCATGACACATTTACTATTTCTTCACATGCCATTCCACTTCAAAACCCATAAAAAAAACTAAATTATTATGAAACTTATTAAAAACAACCCTAGCCCTAGCTTTTCTTTAAAAATCATATATATATTGAGAAACTAAAACTATTTTTCTGTTCAAAATCAATTCTTTTTGTAGCCACAGCCACCCACTCATGTGCTCCATTTTCATAAATTATCATTGCTCTCTGTGCGCCCCCCTCCCCATATTCTCCTTCCCTGTCACTATTTAAAGACAAAGAAACCCTCGAGCTTGACTGGCATTTCCACACCCCTCTCTTTTGGGTCCCGCAGACATTCCTCTTGGTTAGCGTGCTGTGGAAACTCCTCCACTGACCACTCCCCAAAATCCTCCATAAAATAGACCCTTCATTTTATTTTATTTTTTTAATCTTTCTTGCAATATAGTATTACATAGTGCATTGAACTTCTCACTCATATCATATCTTGTCCAAGGTGTTTAGCACTAGCTAGGGTTTAATAAAGTGGGTGATGGATGGGGGCACCACATCATCATGGAGGTCCTTTTCTTTCCAAACGTAGTTATCTACTCCATTACTCTCCCTTTGAATCTTTTTCTTTTGCCTCCTTCAAATTTGTCAATGAGATGGTGAAACATTTATAACTTTCCCTTAACCTCAGTTCCTAGTGTCGGCGATTATTCGAGTCAATAATTACGGTTCACAGCCATGGGACGCATGGCATTGCCTCCTGCCATCACCATGTATGTGATTGGAGCTACCTTAGTCAATAAAAATCACTGAATTACATGTTGACACTTGTTAGTAAAAGTCGTAAAAAAATATGTACGCTTAACATTTTTTTACTGCAATATGCACATATATAGTTTTATATGGGGGAGATAGTTCGTGTTCGCATGTTGGATTTGGATTGTATTCTTGTTAATTTTGTGTGTCGGATTTGGGTCATATTTAGGCATATGTATGAGCTTATATATTATATAAATCAATCATATCGTGACATATTTATTAAACGCGTCAAACTATTCAATCTTAATTTGTTAATTTTGTACAAGTTTTATTGATCATGTCAATAGTTGCCGGCTCTCCATAATTTTTGGTAAATTGTTCAATTTTTTTCTCTTTCGAGCCATTAAGCTTTCATTGCATTCGAACTTGGACTCCTATAATTGTTGTCATATTGTACCTGCATGCAGTGGGTTTGGATTGAGGGAAACAGAAAGAACAGATTTTAAGTGGGTACATTTTTATATATATATAATTTACAATTAATCTCAACATGGTTAGTTTAATTATTATTTTTGTCCCTCTAGTCTTTTAGAGTTGCAGTATATTTTATAATTGGATTAAATTAATACATTTTATTATATCAATCAATCAAACGATGTCACATTGTCATCTGCGTGACGCCTTATTTGGAGATTTTGGCAGTGATATTGTCTTGAAGGCGATCTTGGTGATATGCACATTCCACGTGAAAGTCAAATCAATTGAGAAAGTAGAAAAAGAAAAGCATTAATTATGCGTAATTAAGGTGCAAAATAGATAGTGAGATGGCAATAATACATCCGATCGAGGATCTCTTCTCATGCACATCGGTATATGTTAAATCACTGATAAGATTAGGTAAATTAATTAATCAGTACTTTAACAAAATTAACAGTAACACAACCTCAATTTTTTCTACACGTTTCTCTTCTTTTCCTTCCATTGCCAAACAAAATATAAGGTATATAGATAATAGACTTAATTTTCATCCTCGTCAATTTTCTTATTTCACTTGGAATATGTCACGAGAAGTTGAGAACTCTTCGGCCTGCAAAACGATGTCAAAATAACTTTTCTAATCATTATAATCATGTGTATGTATGAATTCTTGGGCATCATCTTCTTGCAAGTGGGTTTTTATTGGTGAGTTTGACATAAAGCTTGTATATTTTGGCATTACAGCCGGTCATCACATCAAGTATGGAATTGTGAGCAGCTCGTTGAGTATGAGATCAAATGAGTTGCAACGTTGTAATAGAGTCACGGAGGAGGCAGCTCATGGGTTGAATTAAAATGTCTTAGTACGATGTATAAGCATAGTGATAGGTGAGTTAAGCTACCAAAAGATGAACAAGAGAAATTAATGTTAGGGATACTAATTATTTTACTAACAAAGGCTTACTACCCGATGTGTAACTCATTGATTGATACTCGTTATATCTCTCTTAATTAATTGTTTTGTTTTTCTCCAATGAATAAGTTATACATCAGGTTAGTAAGCCTCTGTTAATAAAATAGTTAGTACTCATAACATTTCTCAAAGATAAAATGTCTACTATCAGGTCAGCGTTGATAGAGTGCTACTATGAACATTAGCTACCGAGTGTGGGGGTATATTACGATTGTTAAGTGTTCAACATGACTTGAGTGCAAGTACAATCTTAACAATATATATATAAATTATTGGGCATACACTCTCCGTTATAAGTCTGTTTTCAAAAATGAGTTATACTAATTAAAGTTTATATCACACATTTCAATGGTATATTTATTAGACATGTTTTCTAGGTTTCCATTTAGGACTAGAATGGGGAAAATTTGAAGGTAGCAAAACAATCTATTGCTAGGATTAAAAGATGTTCATGGGGTTAATTCCTCCTCCTACGAAACTTAATTAAGGGACAAAATTTTTCTTCAAATTGGTCTTTTAACTCAATTTATAAAATTGTCATTTATCTTTTGAAGATGAAAAAAATACATGTTTTTTTAACATTAACAAAGTCGGAGGAAATTGTATTAAAAAAGTATGTTTCTCTCGTGCTATTTAGGCACATGTCTTAATTTTATTGGACATGACATGACATCACCACTAAAAATTTAATAGAGGATGAACATAGGGATTTATTTGAATCAATTTGATAATAATGTGAATTTTAGGGAATGTTTATACTTTTTTAACCTTAGAGAATGATTTGATAAAAAGTTATACGTTAGAGACCACTAAATAGTTATTTTCCTTTAAAATAAAAATAAAAATCTCATGCTTGATTAATTAGTGTCTATTAATAGCGATAACAATTTATGTTTGTATGTCAATACATAAGTATAACATTATATAAATCAATTATAACCCAACCTATTTAATTAAATAAATAAGATCCATCAACCATAATTCATTAATTGTAGTTGGGTTCCTATTAGAAGTTGCCAACAAATCCGTCTATATATATATATATATATATGTATATATATTTTTTGGTACTTCAAAACCGTCTGTATTCATTAGGGACGAAATTCGACATTGAAAATTGCTGACACGACAATCTTTCATTCTAAGAATAAGAGCCGGCTGTTGCCTAATATATAGTCCTTGTAAATCAAAGGCTCAAAGCACTAGCTCACTTCAGTCCCAGCCGAAATGCCTCCTCGAGTTTTAGAACCCATCACTCACTCACCACCACCACCACCACCACCACTTGCCCATAATGGACCCAACAAACCCAATAGCCTCTCCCTTCAGCGTCCTAAAACAACCCACCATTCCATGCACATTTCTCTGAGGACGAAGCAACCCCTGAATTCAAGCACATATGCCTCAATTCTTGAATCTTGTAGATGCCCAAGTTTTGGGAACCAGATACATGCCCACGCAATTAAATCTGGGTTTCATGGGCATGAGTTTATAGAAACCAAGTTGCTCCAAATGTACGGGAGATGTGGCTGTTTGGAATATGCGAATTTGTTGTTTGAAACAATGCCGCTTAGAAACTTGTATTCTTGGACTGCCATTCTCAGCTTGCATGTGGACCAAGGGTTCTTTGAGGAAGCTTTTTTGCTCTTTCAAGAATTACAATTCATGGATGTTGGGTTGGAGTTTTTCGTGTTTCCAGTAGTCTTTAAGATTTGTAGCGGTCTTGGGATGGTAGAACTTGGAAGACAGTTTCACGGGCTTGTGGTGAAGTATCAGTTTGCTTCAAATATATATGTGGCTAATGCTCTGATAGATATGTACGGAAAATGTAAAAGCTTAGATGATGCTAAGAAGGTTTTAGCAAAGATGCCCAATAAGGACCGTGTTTCATGGAATTCTATTGTCACGGCTTGCGCTGCAAATGAGATGGTTTATGAGGCGTTGGAGTTTCTGGAAAGAATGTCTTTGGATAATTTGATGCCCAATCTTGTTACTTGGAGTGCAGTTATTGGAGGGTTTTCGCAGAATGGTTATGATGAAGAAGCCATTGAGCTGCTTTACAGAATGCAAGCAGCAGGATTTGAACCAAATGCACGAACCCTAGCAAGCGTTCTTCCTGCTTGTGCTAGACTAGAAAAGCTAAGCCTTGGAAAGGAACTCCATGGCTATATTACAAGACACGGGTTTATGTCTAACCCTTTTGCTGTGAATGGACTAGTTGACATGTATAGGAGGTGCGCTGATATGGGGAGTGCTTTCAAGATATTTTCAAAGTTTTCAATGAAAAATGCTGCCTCATACAACACAATGATTGTTGGGTACTGCGAGAATGGTGATATCTCCAAGGCCAAGGAGCTGTTTGATCAAATGGAGCTGGCTGGCACTGAGAAGGATATAATTTCATGGAACTCGATGATTTCTGGATATGTGGATAGCTTCATGTTTGATGAAGCTTTGAACATGTTAATAGATTTACTGATGGAAGGGTTTGAACCTGATTCGTTTACTCTAGGAAGCGCTCTTAGTGCCTGTGCTGATCTGGCTTCTTTGAGACAAGGGAGGGAAGTACATTCTGTTGCCATTGTTAGAGGTCTGCAATCTAACATCTTTGTCGGTGGAGCTTTGGTAGAAATGTACTGTAAATGCCAAGACTTAGAGGCAGCTCAAATGGCTTTTGATGAAGTAAGTGAAAGGGATACAGCCACTTGGAATGCTTTAATCTCTGGCTATGCATACTGCAATAAGAATGAACACATTCAGGATCTTATTGAAACGATGAAAGGAGATGGGTTTGAGCCAAATGTGTATACATGGAATGGCATTATATCTGGGCATGTCGAAAATGACCACTATGATTTAGCCATGAAATTGTTCGCTGAAATGCAGACTTCAAATTTGAGGCCTGATATATACACAATTGGAATAATTATACCAGCATGCTCGAGGTTGGCGACAATTGAGCGAGGTAAGCAGGTGCATGCACATTCAATCAGATGTTGTTATGACTCGGACATCCACATCGGAGCGGCACTTTTGGACATGTATGCGAAATGTGGAAGTATAAAGCATGCGTTGCTGGCTTATAACAGGATCAAGAACCCTAATTTGGTTTCTCATAATGCCATGCTTACAGCATATGCCATGCATGGACATGGAAAGGAGGGAATTGCATTGTTTCGTAGAATGTTGGAAGATGGTTTTAAACCAGACCATGTGAGTTTTCTATCAGTTCTCTCTTCATGTGTCCGGGCCGGATCACTAGGAACAAGTCATGAATTCTTTGATATGATGGGATATTATAATGTGAAACCCACACTGAAACACTATACATGTATAGTTGATCTCTTAAGTCGTGCGGACCGGCTAATGGAAGCTTATGAACTTATTAAGAAAATTCCCACCGAACCTGATGCAGTAATGTGGAGTGCTTTGCTTGGAGGATGTGTTGTCTGGGGCAATGTTGAATTAGGAGAAGTGGCAGCAGAACGGCTCATAGGGTTGGAACCACAAAATACTGCGAACCATGTTCTGTTAGCAAACTTATATGCTTTTGCAGGGAGATGGGATGATGTAGCTAAAACAAGACAGATGATGAAGGGTAGAGGAATGCAGAAGAGCCCGGGATGCAGTTGGATTGAAGATAAAAATGAGGTTCATGTTTTTCTTGCAAATGATAAATCACACAAGCAAGCAGAGGAGATATATTCTACTTTGAATAATTTGATTATTCACATGAAAAGAGCACAACAATAAGAGGACATTGGAGCTGCATGTTATTTTGTACAAAATATAAGGGTGAAGTTTCTAAATTCCTTGATTAGCCTTTAACCAAATACCAAATTGAGTTACAGATACAGCGGAAAAGAAAAATGGCTAAGAATGGGGCCTTTTCTATTTGCATCTTCTAGACAACAGATGGACATGACTGGGAATACCCAACGTTGTCAAAAGCAGTATTCCTATGTTAAGATTCAGTAGAGGTCGAGTGACTCGAGCACTCTACGAGCCTGGATGTGCAGCGCCGTCAGTCTTTCCTTGGGATCAAGTGTTGAGCCAAATTGACTGGCTGCCCATATCAAGGAGGCAGATTTCTCTCCAAGAAGTCGTCTTACGTCCTCGTGTATGGCTGCCAAGGGAGGCCTTTCTCTCCCATTCACATGCCCTATGAGCAGCAACAAGAACTCACCACATTTCAACCTAATCACAGGAAGAAGACATTTCTTATCACTATGTATTGCAAGAACTATCAGAGCCAGACAAAAAGGAATAGAGGGGATGGGGGTTTAGGGTGATAAAGCTCACAACAAAAATGGCAATCTAGGAAAAGAAGGCAGCAAGCACTGCAAGCCAGAAATCATGTAGCTATGTTTGAAAAGGTTCTGTAAAGAATTTGTTGCAAGGACTTCAAAGGTTACTCTAGTATAATTGAAAAGAAACTTGCAAAGAATTGGAACTCGCTTTGGCTAAATATCCCATTTTGTCCAATTTTATGTCTGACAGCTCTACTTTTCATATTCTGAAAACAACATATACTAACATAGAATTAAAGCAACAGAGTTGGTCTCTAAATTTATCTCTTCTGAGCTCACTTATTAGATTACAAATCTAATGTCATACAATTGTTTGGAAAGAAAAACAGAAGAAAAGAACAAAATGGTTACAAAAAGGACAAATTCCAAACACCAACTCTCTAAACCATTGGGAATATTACTATGGTGACAATGGTGGGTTAGATTTTTTTTTTTTTTTTGACATGTCCACACAAGGGAAGGGGGAGGGCAGATTTGAACTAGTGACCTCCGCTTTATGAGACATGGTACACATCCGATTGAACTACCTCTTAAGGACAATGGTGGGTCAGATTTTTGAGTTGGAAGGATAAGAAAGACACCTTGACCACAACCACTCTGATAGAAGAAAAGGAAAAGGGGCATTAAGCTTCATAAGGGGAGATGAGGGGAAAGAGGAAAACATATAGAACTTCTTATATATAGTGAAAATCTCTCTGACATGTTTGTAGAACGTTTTGGGGGCTTGCATTAGAAAGACCTTTACGTTGAGAAAAAACCTTCTTATCCACCACTGTTCCATAGTAATATTCCATACCAGCAGGCCAGCTAATAAGTTGTTACTGTATTTGACAAATGCAAACATAGAACACGGAGACATGGACTATATGGAAACTAAAAGAGAATTGTTATTGCCACCAGAGAGGAACTACATCACATTTCATAATGGAGGTAAATGTTAGATAAAATTCAACCGCTTCCTATACCTGAGATTCTCATCCCCTTGTTTGTTTCTAATGAGCTCCGCAACTTCCTCAATACCATTACACGTTTCAAAATCCTAGTAAATATGGACCAAAGCACACACACATGTTAAAAGAAATATACAGAAAACTTCATCAAACACAAAAGTCAATAAGAGATGTCAGGATGATTCTTCGGCTTCAAGATCCAGACAAAATCCATGCCAAGCATCAACAGTGAAAGATCTATGCTATTTGGCCAGTAAGGTTACCGTGATTGGCCAAATCTTATCAGCCTCATCCCAGAAACTCATCTCCACTCTTGAGCATACTCGAATGAATATTAAGACCATATAGCCATAGATAGAAGTAACAAAATACTAATTACACCTTGATTAACTGAAACAGAAATATATATAACAAAAGGCCAAAAGGGTACTATTAACTATAATCAGAAACCAGCTAGAAAAAAAAATGTCATTATTTGGCTAGTAGATTGTAAAATAGAATAACAAAAAGTCAGAACCACAAATAATGGATAGCTAAAGAAGAGTCGAAATACCATTTGATTTGCTGACGAATCCAACATTATCGAGATTAAAGCATCTAAGCATGCGCCTTGCTCGAGTACTCCACGAGTTGATAATATGTTCATTAAAACCTGCATAAAAGAAAACTAGTTCTAAGTCTGAATCCGTAAAAGGTAGGAGGAACATTGTTTCGTGCTACAAATAAACAAGGAAATAGGAGAATTTTCCTGTGGCAGATTCCATGTGGGGGCAAGATTCATTTGCATCATAATCAACATGAAACTCACACGGCTATAATATTTTTGTTTGAATCTCACAGTACATCTCATACATCATGCAATTACTAACAACAAAACAACAAGTTAAGGGACAAGATAATAGAAGCACATGTTGTTTTCTATACAAAAAGGCAAGGCTATATAGAAGATACCGGAATTGCCTTATGGTGATGGGCCAAAGCTGTGCTTTCACTATGGAGCAGACAGCAACCTTCCAAGACACGAAGCGCGAGTGCGACTTCGGCATCGGTTGAGGGGCTTGTTATCTTCAAAGGCTCTACGCCAAAAATATGATCCAAATTCTCTACACTCTCATCCTCTGGTTCTTTCAGTGAATGTTGAAAGAGTGCCGGAACCACTATTTCATCGTAAACCAGCATTAGCAATCTAAGTTCGAACTCACTCACTCACTCACTCATCCACAAACAACGAAATTAAAAGGAAAAGAAGCACGCTTGCATTTCAGCAATCTAATCTATTAGATGACACAATGACAATGTGATTCAAACTTCATGTCCCTAATTGTTGTTACTAGCAAAAACACGTCGTCGTTTGGAATTAGAGTTGGAAAGAAGCTTCAATTCATCAAATCTAATTAGATGAGGCAATGTAATTCAAACTTAGAATCCCTAATTTTTGTTACTAGCAAGTAAGGAACAAACACAACACGTGGTCGTTTTAAGATAAAGTTCTAAGCTTTTGAACAAGGAAACCTTGGAGCTCAGAGAGGGACTGGGTCTGGCAGAAGAGTTGGATGGTAGAGTCGGACTCGGCAACGGATCGGAGAAACTTGAGGAGGCTGCGGAGGCCGCGCACGCGCAGGAACGAGAACTCGGCGCGGGCGTCTCGGAGCCCCGTTTTCAGCGCCAGCGTCACCTCTCTGTACACTCTCTGCCGGTTCAGCGAGTTCACTAGCTCCTGCACCGCGGTCGCCGCCGGAGCCTGCTCTGCCTCGGACTCCGGCGACGCCTTCGCCGCTGCCACTCCCTCCGCCCACAGCGCCTTCTTCAAGTACATCTCTCTTCCCTAATCCTCCGCTGCCTCTCTAGAAATGACTGGCTTATGTTGACTGCGGTAGCTCAAAACATTCGCGTTACAAGAATGTTACAATAAAACGACGAGTTTCGTGTCCAACTGAGCTCCCCAAGCTTTCCCTAATTAACCCAAAAAAAAGTCTTATGTTAAAATTAATTGCAACAAATAGCTAATTTTTTTTTAATAATAATAAATTCTAAAACTTGAAACGATGTATCTGTATCTTGGTTTATTTCCCTGTATTTCTTTTTGCTTGTATTCAGTTATGTTACTTTTCTTTTCCCTATATTTCATTTGTTATTTGCTTGTAATAATGCTCTAACCTCGATGGTTCGATTGGATCCCCTTTGATCCTAACCTTTGTGTCATAGATGTGTATGTTATCCTAGCTTTCGGGTCGAGGAAGAAAAATGTTCCAGACTTTTATGTCGTAGATGAATGTGTATCCTGGCTTAATTGTCGAGGAGGATGAGTAGCAGCATAAGAGGGTTTACCTCTTAGGGTCGTGGAATAAACACTTCCTGTGCAGCTGATGGTGTCTGCTTGGTTCAGTAGTCTTTGAACCTGCCAAGCAGATTTGAATATTTATGCTATTGTTTTAGTCATGGGGTAACGGATGTGTTTTCGAATTTAGTTGATTTGTATGAGATTCGACCTGTGACTTTGTAGCTTAGGCTACGGTTACTTCAAGGCTTGCCCTGTGATTGTAAGAACTTTCGCTCTTAAATTCTATGGAATGATAATAAGTTCTTTTTTTTAAAAAAAAAAACCTTTCCTGTTTTAATGGTCTCTTGAGCTTTTTCTGTGACTCGAAACTTGTTCATTTTTTTTTTTGACAGAATTTTTTTTTTTAAACTGATCCGAAGAAAATATCTTTTAACTCATATAAAATGGTACTAAATGTCTAAGCATTTAACATGTACATTAAATTTTTAAGGTCATTAAAAGCAGTTTATTAACTAAGGTTAAATGTTAAATGGTTTAGGGTTTACCTTTTGGTTAAACGTTATATGTGAATTAACTTATTGTTAATGCTAGGTATTACTAGACCGCTTGCACTATAACTTATTTTTGGTGAGTCCTTTGGAAGGGGCCTTAGACCATTGAAGAATACAGGAAAGCCAATGTTGAGGAGGGAGAACAAGTAATAAATCAAAAGGAGGAAGAAGAATGAAGATGGAAAAACCCCCGATAGGAAATCCAAAAGGTGAATTGGGATGTGACAATAATCGAAGATGCATTGGTATTACCGTGTAGAACCGGTAATTGCTGACTCTTTAATTGCTTTGCATGCAGTAGACCGTAGAGTTTAGTCAGGGTTTGGGGCTACAACTGAACATTGACAGTAGAACTGAAAATTGTTGCCCATATGCTTGAAAATTTACTTTAATTGTTATCTATGGTTGGCATGATAATAAAATACAACCAACAAAGAGCGGATCTCGTTAACTTAAATTCATCTTTTGTAATATAAATATGTTTAACAATGAAGTTGTAGATTCCATTTTTCCATTTTTATTTTTTATTTTTTATTTTTGAAAAAAAAATCAAATTCATCCTTAGGTTTTCATACAATTTCATTTTAGTCATTTAGTTTTTAATTTTAATAATTAGGTCTTTGGGATTTCCTCCAATTTCAAATAGATAATTCTCTCAACTTATCATCCAATTAATGTCAAACAACTCTAATTTGACATATCATGTATCAACGGTATATGTCACGTGATACAATTATTTTAACTTATAACTATACCCTAATTGGTGCGGGACACCTCCATCTAGATGAGGGGTGACCCCTCTCCTAGGAGGGGTAATTTTCCAGCGGTTTTGTTTGTAGTGAACCGTTAAAAATGAACCACATCAGCAAACACCAAAGAATAAATCAAAAGGCCAAAAAGAAATGGGTAGTTTTGGAGGAAAACTGTGTCCGTTTTGGAGAGGGATCGGGATTGAATTCAATCGGTGCCTACACAAGGCTCCAAATGAAAGATGACTTATAGCTTCAACAATATCACATGGGGTTCAAATCCAACCATGTAATCTTTAACTGTTATAAGCCTTCATCACAATCCAAATCTGATGTTATTTACTGCATTACCTTACCTGAAAAGATATCTACCAATTGACCCCAAACATTTGCGATGCATATTTGAGCAACTAAACAGACAAGAAAATGACATACTTTTGAGCAATAACACAATTTTATTAACATGGAAATTGAATATTCAAATTACAACTTCCAGACAGAAGCATTTTGCAAGAATGAACAATGAGAAACAATGACAAAATTCCAAATGGGTGAGAGCTTCCTGTATAAGATGTACTTGATGAAACATTACAAAGTTACCTTAAACTTCATGAATGGATTGCTACCAGTTCTCCTTAACTATCTTTGACTTCTCAAGTATGAACTTTCCTTCCTTGTACTTCTGAGATGCCTCGTAAGCTCGTTCATACTTCCACCCCAACACCTCATTGCAATCAGAACAATGGATATCGGCAACAGTGTGAAGGCCAGTCACGAGATGTCTGTCTTCTCTTGGCCCTGCCACGATGTTCATTGCGTGGGAGAACAAAAAGGCTCGGCCATGTCTTCCCTAATATAACACAATTATGGAAAAGAATATTGGAATCAAAATCTGCCCAAAACTTACTATCAAAACCAACATCGCCTTCAACACAACCATTCAAGAACAAAACATCCCCTTTTCTTTTTTTTCCTTTTTTTTTTGGGTCTGAATTCAACAAATATAGATCTTGGGGATAGGTTCCTCAATCAAGAATTGGTATATGTATAATTTGGGAGTTTTCCATTCATGGGTACCTCATAATTTCCAAGAACAATCAGCTACACTTGAATCTCTACAGGGGATTTTCCTATTACCAAAAGATTAAAAAAAAAAAAGAAGAAGCTAGAGATTAAGAAGCCTCACCTGAAAAGCCTTGGAAATTATATCATCGTGAAGCGAAATATGGTTCCCACAATTACCACAGCTGTACAATCGAGGCCCTATGAATTCGGCCATCAACAAACGATTCAGCTCCAAACACAAATCTGCCAACCCAAGAAAGAAAAAATCAATAACACAGAACAGAAAGCTTAAAAGCTGAAACCCAAAATATGGATGAAGAACAGGAAAAGATTACTTCTTTACCTACAACGAACTCAGTGACGACCCAAAAGTCTGAAACAAAAAAAGAAAAGAACACCAAAGCTTGTTAGCGTGCAAGATTATACCAAAAAAGTGGGTTAGAAGGTTGAGTAAAGGATTCCACGAAATAAATTTAGTTTGAATAAAGAAAATGGGTATGACCGTATGAGAGAGACAATTCTTATTAAAAGGAAACAACAAGGGACTTGAAAAGTACACTAAACAATTATTGGATATAGAATAAAGTTGAAAAATTTATTAAGAACCCATTGAATTAAAAATCCATGGAAAGAGAAGGGAGAGAGGAGAAGCCTTCTTCTTTGAATGAATATGATAGTGCAAAATGGATAAGAACCTGAGCTGTAAAATCAAGTATTATTGAATCGACTTAAGAAAGTGTTGTTCTTTGCTTAAGGAATAAATAAACTGATTAAGAAAATAAATATATATAAAATTAACCTTTCAGTTTTTATTTTATTTTCAGTGCTAAACTGACCAACTCTGACTCAGATTCATTGTACTTGTGGCTGCTGCCCCATGATTTATTGCGGGTTTGTTAACCTTTTTTTTTTTCTTTTTTAAAGTTAAAACGTTTTTAAAAAATTTTTTATTAACAAACAATTTTTTTCATTTAAAAATTCAAAATTTCACTCACCTTTATATTATATCAATTAATTCATCAATTTTTAAATTTTTTTTAACAAGAACTGATCCAATAATTTATAGATATTACACAATTTACCTTTTTAAAAATATTTTTTAAGAAAAACTGATTTAAGAGGTTGTGATTGTCACGCCAAACTGTGAAATAAAAATGTAAACATTACTTTCTAGTTTCTACAATATTTTCGAGTATTGTGATGACTTGGTTGGAGGAGTAGGAGTCACCGGCAAGTGCATCCTCCAATGTTTTGACGTGTCAACTTTGAAGTTCCCACAGGGCATGAGCAAATATTGAGGGCGTTAGTTAACGAACAACACATTTTCCAAGTTACTTTTAAACTGCACATTGTTTATTGATTAAAAAAAATGATTGATATGAAAAAATAAAAAAATAATATTAAAAAATAGAAAAATTTGTTTTATAGTTATTTTTTTATTTGAATAATAAATTATGTGATATAAAAAATAAATGATTTGATATGTTTTTTTTTTTTTTTTTTTAAAAAAGAAGAAATGAATAGTATAGTGAAATATCAGATTGGGAGAATGTATTATAAGGAGGTGTAAGTTAACAAATAAGACCACTATTATGATTGAAGTTTTGCTCTTTTACGGTACTCATCATCAAGTATGATAAGATTGTCATATTAGTTAAATAAGATGAAAATATTATCTCAAAAATTTAAAATGATCAGAAAAAATAAATTTAATGATTTAATTAATATTATATGAAGTTGATGACGTTGACATCAAACAAACCCCAAGGTAAAATCATATCAGGGACAAACTTTCAACCTAAATTGCCAAACTACTACAGTGGATTGAATTTGTTCAACCAAGTAATCTGTTTCTTCATCAAAACTGCATATTAGTCAGACACCACATCAATCCAATCTTGGAAAAATTTCCACCAATAAAAAGGACGAAATTATTGTTCATGATGTGACTGGTGTCAACGTCCCGTACCATATAAGTTCCAAAACAAGGAGGGGGAAAAGAAAATTCAGAGGCCCCGAAAGGGAACCGGGTAGACAAAAACAAGAAGATAAAATGAAATTTTCAATTGAAAAGACCATTCTACCTTCTTAAATTGTACTAACCGAATTTTGAAAGGGAGAGAATCCCATTCCGGGAGGGCCTCACTAGCCCCTTCACTTTCTGTCAAATTATAGAGGGTAAGGGGATGCCAATTATAGGGAATTCTTGTCAAAAAAAGAAGAACAAAATGAAGGATCATTGCTCTTTCACCAGATTTTAACAATCAGCATCCAACTAGGAAATCAAGTTCTCTTTCTGAGATCTTTCTGGTACCATCTAGCAATCCTCTCATGGGAATAAGAGTCTTCTTATTGATTTTAGTACAAAGGAGACACAAGAGTTTACAGCAGAACATGACTACATGAGGAAACAAGGGTCTTTCTGTTATTGATATTGAGTTATAATAGTGGGATTATTAGTATTCCTTGGCAATCTTCGCTCTCTCGATTATGAACTTCCCTTCCTTAAACTTGTCTCTGACCTCATAAGCTCGAACATATTTCCAGCCTAATGTCTCACCACAATTGCTGCAATAGATGTCTGCAACAGTGTACAGACCAGTCATAAGCTTTCTGTCCACTTTTTGCCCCACAATGATGTTCATTGCATGTACAAACATATACGCTGGCCCACTTTTTCCCTGAACAAAGTAATGGGAAAAACGTTGGGGACATATCAACTGAACATATAGATATAAACCAATATCCATGAAGAAATGTAACCACAAATGTAGCAGGCGATTCGGTTTCAGAAAATTCAGCCTTATTTGAATAAATCATTGTATACAACATGCAATCTCTAAACCAATTTTCTGTACAAATGCATATCAAGAGATGAGTGTGGTGCTAGCAAAGGAGCAGTCTAGATAAATATCACTACAAGAATGACTAATCAAAGAGTAGGACTGTGCAGGTGGAGGCAATTCCGACAGCTGATCTGCCACTGACCCGCACGGATTGGCTTCCGGTGGCAGGCAGAGGTGGGAGAGGTCCATTTGTGTTTCCAATGAAAGTCGGAGGCCGGATCGGAGGTCCATATCCGTTTCCAATGGAATTTGGATAACAGTAATCCCTTCTTTTGCAGCCTCTTACATTTTGCTATAGGCTTTATAGTATTGAAGATGATACAGATTACACAGTCTGAGACAAAAAGATCACTGAATGCTTTTCTAGGAGAAATCTAAACCAGTATGGCCATAAACTACTTGCTACTTTCAATATATTATCCATAAACTAAACTATGCAACATATTTGAGACTATAAAGATTAAACATAACATCATATTGATATAATATAATCATATATATTGAAAGACAAGATCTACATTACTTGCCGTTCTTTTTCCGTTAGCCAGTATCGAGACTCTAAGACTCCTTGCGCTTAGCCCCATCATTTATATAAGGATTTCTCGTAAGAGAAGAAAATTTCTAATTG
This sequence comes from Carpinus viminea, assembly GCA_013348765.1. Classification (NCBI taxonomy): domain Eukaryota; kingdom Viridiplantae; phylum Streptophyta; class Magnoliopsida; order Fagales; family Betulaceae; genus Carpinus; species Carpinus viminea. The sequence continues at coordinate 2,028,675 of CP054673.1, forward strand.
GGTGAAAGCACGATAGCTACTGAACTAATGGGTGAGGGCTAAAGCTTAGTTGAAATTAAAAAAGGGACAGGAATAAAGTATTAGTGAGTAACAGTGCTCAGAGAAGCGACATGCAAATGCATATTCTAGCTAGCTAACCAATTCATTTCGAGGGTAGCAATGATTCACCAAAAAATCTTTGGAAAGCAGGTCTTTGTGCAGGGCAAGAGGATTGCTGCAATTTCTACAGCTGAACAAGGGATGATCACCAAGTTCTGCCATCGAACTGATAACTTTGAACCAGAGGATCAATCTTGCTAGATGATTGTTACTTGTTAGGAATAAGAGATGGAATAGGACTATGGACTCATCTGAGATGAATGATGACCCAAAGTTCTGCTCTCAAAGAGCAAACTGGAGATCTCTGGGCAGTGTTTGATCAAAAGCCAAGGTTAAGACAGTGGACTAACAAAGAACTGGAAAATGAATGGAACTTTGAAAAAAAGACAGATCACCAAAGAGATTCCAAACGACACTAACTAAAAAAGCTGAGAAACCTTTTTTGATGCATTATTTGATTGAATAAGATCTCTCTCTTCCTCTCTCCCTCCTAAGTCCTACCCTCCCCCAGTTGGTTACTTGGCACATAAGCATGCCAAGAACTTCACTGGGTCATAGGTTTCAGATGATTTTGGCACCAAGGAGAACAAAACCTCTGCTATTGCCATGGTTTTTTTTTTCCATTAAGGAAAAGTTCTCTTGGAGAATGGGCATTATGTAGTTATCTGCAGAAAACCAAATAACTAGTGTGGCAAATGGCAATCAAAGATTGACTGCTTTGAACATATTGATCAATAGCTCATTTCACATGAAAAAATTAAAAAATGTCACCAACAAAATTTAAGTAGAATGAGTTGTAATTTACAATAAAATTTTTGGAGAGAAGGTCAGTGCGAAGGGCGATAGGATTTTGGCAGTTCCTGCAGCTGTATAAGGGACGATCAACATAGTCCTCCATTGAACTGAAAACTGAGGACCCAAGGAACAAAAAAAACAAAAAAACAAAATCAAATAATAAGCGAATGAACTAGAAGAAACATTTATAAAAGGTGAAAGCTTAGAAAAGTGTATCAAATTCTCATACATGAAGGATGATTTATGCTCCCAGAGACAATAAATTACAGCATGGGGTGAAAACTATAAGAAGGGTATAATCAGAGTAACAATTTCTAATGGCTGACGTTACCGCAAGTATCCAGGAGAAGATAAGTCTTAGGCGTGGGAAGACCAATGAGGTTGATAAAGACAAGGCTAGGTAGGTGGGTGAGGAATCAGCAGAGAAAAAAGCAATGAATACCATCTTTATCTCAATCCCCTGTATTTATTTATTTTATTTTATTTTGGGCTCTCAATCCACGGTATTGCAACTTTGACAATGACAAACCCACCATAGCCTGCTCATCATGTCTCTAATAAGAAATGGTGACAAGGTTTTAGAAAGTGGCAGCCATTGAACCACGGATCTAATTGAAGATGAAAATGGAATTCAAAATTTCTTGTCTTGTTATAAATTATCTAATCTAACCTAACAAATTTGAATATGATCTACAGCTTCCTTTACTCAAGAACACCCTTATTCTCTCAAAGCTCCAAACTTTCCTCCCTTAAAAACCTAATTCTTGATCAGAAGAAAAAAAAAAACCTTATTCTCTTGTCTTTTTGCGCTTTTGGATGTAGGGACTGAACTATATATATTATAGGGATGGAGGTAGAGATTGGTATGGCCTATACCGGCCCTATTCCTCCTTCCCTAATATATATATATTAATGCTGGCGCTGGGTAATGAATCAGCTACCCTTAAATTAAGAAATACAATTCAGGCCCATGAAGACAAGGCCCATATAAAAACATTTGTACAAGCCCGCGAGAATATGATTGATGTCCAGTTGTTGGAAGGATAAAAGCCTCGTGCTAGAGAATGTGGCCGAGCTTAAAATGTCACTCTTTTTTTTTTTTTTTTTTCATGCACACAGAGGGAGGAGAGAATTGACCAAGTAACTTACATTTATTCTTATTCATGCTACAATAGTCACGACCCATGTTCCCACAACAGCCATGGTATGCTCTTTCACCAGATTTTAACAATCAGCATCCAACTAGGAAATCAAGTTCTCTTCCTGAGATCTTTCTGGTACCATCTAGCAATCCTCTCATGGGAATAAGAGTCTTCTTACTGATTTTAGTACAAAGGAGACACAAGAGCTTACAGTATCCAACACAACTTTCAATTTTCAAATACAGGCACGTATATAGTAACACATCTTAACAGCAGAACATGAGGAAACAAGGGTCATTCTCATAATGGAATTATTATTGATATTGAGTTATAATAGTGGGATTATTAATATTCCTTGGCAATCTTCGCTCTCTCGATTATGAACTTCCCTTCCTTGTACTTGTCTCTGACCTCATAAGCCCGTACATATTTCCAGCCTAATGTCTCACCACAATTGCTGCAATAGATGTCTGCAATAGTGTACATACCAGTCAAAAGCTTCCTGTCTACTTTTTGCCCCACAATGATGTTCATTGCATGTACAAACATATAAGCTGGCCCACTTTTTGCCTGAACAAAGTAATGGGAAAAAAGTGGGGGACATATCAACTGAACATATAGATATACACCAATATACATGAAGAAATGTAGCCACAAATTTAGCAGACGATTTGGTTTCAGAAAATTCAGCCAGATTTGAATAAATCATTGTATACAACATGCAATCTCATAAACCAATTTTCTGTACAAATGCATATCAAGAGAAGAGTGTGTGGTTCTAGCAAAGGAGCAGTCCAAATAAATATCACTACAAGTCTACAAGAATGACTAATCAAAGAGTAGGAATGCGCAGGTGGAGGCGATTCCGACAGCTGATCTGCCACCAACCTGCACGGATTGGCTTCCAGTGGCAGGCAGAGGTGGGGGAGGTCCATTTGTGTTTCCGACGAAAGTCGGAGGCTGGAGCGGAGGTTGGCATCCGTTTCCAACGGAATTTAGATAATAGTAATCCATTCTTTTGCAGCCTCTTACATTTTGCTCTAGACTTTATAGTATTGAAGATGATATAGAGTTTGAGACAAAAAGATCACTGAATGCTTTTCTAGGAGAAATCTAAACCAGTATGGCCATCAACTACTTACTACTTTCAATATATTGTCCATAAACTAAACTATGCAACAGATTTGAGACTATAAAGATTGAACATAACATCATATTGATACAATCATATATATTGAAAGACAAGATCTACGTTACTATTTACCAAAAAATCTTTGGAAAGCAGGTCTCTGCGCAGGGCAAGAGGATTGCTGCAATTTCTACAGCTGAACAAGGGATGATCACCAAGTTCTGCCATCGAACTGATAACTTCGAACCAGAGGATCAAACTTACTAGATGATTGTTAGGAATAAGAAATGGAATAGGACTATGGACTCATCAGAGATGAATGATGACCCAAAGTTCTGCTCCCAAAGAGCAAGCTGGAGATCTCTGGGCAGTGTTTGATCAAAAGCCAAGGTTAAGACAGTTGACTAACAAAGAATTGGAAAATGAATGGAACTTTGAAAAAAAGACAGATCACCAAAGAGATTCCAAACGACAATAAAAAAGTTGAGTAACCTTTTTTAATTCATTATTTGATTGACTAAGATCTCTCTCTTCCTCTCCTCCCCACTAAGTTCTACCCTCCCCCAGTTGGTTACTTGGCACATAAGCATGCCAAGAACTTCTCTGGGTCAGTCATAGGTTTCAGATGATTTTGGCACCAAGGAGAACAAAACCTCTGCTATTTCCATGGTTTTCTTTCCATTAAGGAAAAGTTCTCTTGGAGAATGAGCATTATGTAGTTATCTACAGAAAACCAAATAACTAGTGTGGCAAATGGCAATCAAAGACTGACTGCTTTGAACATATTGATCAATAGCTCATTTCACATGAAAAAATTAAAAAAATTAAAAAATGTTACCAACAAAATTTAAGTAGAATGAGTTGTAATTTACAATAAAATTTTTGGAGAGAAGGTCAGTGCGAAGGGCGAGAGGATTTTGGCAGTTCCTGCAGCTGTATAAGGGACGACCAGCATAGTCCTCCATTGTACTGAAAACTGAGGACCCAAGGAACAAAAAACAAAATCAAATAATAAGCGAATGTACCAGAAGAAACTCTTATAAAACGTGAAAGCTTAGAAAAGTGTATCAAATTCTCATACATGAAGGATGATTTCTGCTCCCAGAGACAAGAAATTACAGCGTGGGGTGAAAACTATAAGAAAGGTATGATCAGAGTAACAATTTCAAATGGCTGACAGTCCAAATATCCAGAAGAAGACAAGCTTAGGCGTGGGAAGACCAATGAGGTTGATAAGACAAGGCTAGGTGGGGGAGGAAACAGCAGAGAAAAAAGCAAAGTCAACAAGCAAAGAATCCCATCTTTATCTCAATCCCCTGTATTTATTTATTTTATTTTATTCTGGGCTCTCAATCCACGGTATTGCAACTTTGACAATGACAAACCCACCATAGCCTGGTCATGTCTCTAATAAGAAATGGTGACAAGTTTTTAGAAAGTGGCAGCCATTGAACCACGGATCTAATTGGTGATGAAACTGGAATTCAAAATTTCTTGTCTTGTTATAAATTATATAATCTAACCTAACAAGTTTGAATATGATCTACAGCTTCCTTACTCAAGAACACCCTTATTCTCTCAAAGCTCCAAACTTTCCTCCCTTAAAAACCTAATTCTTGATCAGAAAAAAAAAAAAAACCTTATTCTCTCGTCTTTTTGCGCTTTTGGATGTAGGGAGTCGGGACTGAGCTATATATATTATAGGGAACAAAGTTTTCTTCTAAATTGGGTTGGAGGAATTTCCTTTAACCTGGTCTATAAAAGTGACATGTAACGTGTGAGATACACATGAGTTTTTAATAAAATTTATTCCAACTTTTGCCATTATTAAAAAACATTAATGATCTCGTATTGAAACACGCTACTTTTCTATATCAGATTGAAGGAAATTTCTCCAACTTAATTTGGAGAAAAACTTTATCCTATTATAGGGATGGGGGTAGAGATTGGTATGGCTTATTATACCGGCCCGATTCCTCCTTCCCTTATATATATTACTGCTGGGTAATGAATCAGCTAAATACGAATGAAAACCCCTTTAATTAAGAAATACAATTCAGGCTCATGAAGATAAGGCCCAAATAAAAACATTTGTACAATTCAGGCCCGCGAGAATATGATTGATGTCCAGTAGTTGGAAGGACAGAAGCCACGTGCTGAGTGAGGGGGTGTTTGGCAAATGAGTTAGCTTAGACCGTAGTTGGTGTGAATTAATATGAAAAACAAAAAAAAAAAAAAAAAAGAGAATGTTTGATATGAAAAAATGAAAAAGTAATATGAAAAAATAAAGATGTTTCGTTTTGTAGTTATTTTTTTATTTGAATAATAATAAAAAATGAATGATATGATATAAAAAGTAAAAAAATTAGAATATTTTGATATTGATTTTGTTTAGAAATTGTAATGAATAGTATCTAATTCAACTCCAACCTTTTTACCGAACAAAAGCTTAAAATGCCACTCTCGCTCATGCCACAATAGTCACAACCCATGTTCCTACAACAGTCACGATCTCTGATCTTAGCATCATTTGCACTGGACACCTGTGGGTGCCAAGAATTCAAGGATGATAGGCATCGGAGTTATTCTTTGTCGGCACATCCGACAAACACTTGTCCTATTTTTTGCAGATGTTGTCACTCTCGGATCGCTTGTTCTAACAATTGACAGGTCTTAAACTCTTGTATATACATATCTTCGTCATAATGAAAAGCTGTTATAACTCTGTGAACATACCTAATTAGGATTAACCGAGTAAATATTTTGTTCCATGTTTTGCTTATTTCTTCTGTTTCCTTTAACACCACGTGTAATGAAACTATCTCAGCCACACAAACAAAATCTAGCAACTGCACCAAAAGAGAATATGGTATGATGTTGATGATCTACACCTGCTTTGATTGAATCAAAATACGTCAGAACAGCAATTAGTTGTTCCTTATTGCTTGAAGTAGAATTATAAGAGCCTATTGCCTCTTACATTGACCACTTGACAAAGGCATCAAAGAGAAAAGAAAAAAAAATTAAAAAAACCCACAAAGATCATACATGGACAAATTTTACGCTCCATCTATTTAATATATTTAGATTTTTAGCATGTATTAAGGATTACATGTGAATAATACCAACTTACTCATATCATATGAGTCTAATAAACTGAATTAAAGGAAGACATTGTCCAAGACATACTTTTATTTATTTTTGTCAGACAAATTCTAAAACTTGTGCAGAGCACTTACTTCACATAAATCGAATAAGACTCCGAGCTAACCTATTAACACAATCTTAAGAAATTATTTTCATAAAAAGAATTTTAAACTTTAAATTTGACGGGCGTAATTCTAAATAATTGTTTATACTTTATATCTATGGAGATTTGAACAGTTAATACCACTTGAACCAACTCTAGTTTATCCGAGACATTTTTACATATTTTTCATTTTTCCGATTTGCTACATTCAAAATTTATTTTCCTTCCTGTAACAACTATAATAGAACTTTATTTTCTAAAAACCAGTTTAATTTTATCAACTTAATATTAATAGTTTAATTTATGTGAAAAAGTTTACTTAATCGATATTTATTAAATAAAAAACAAAGGGAAAGTACAACCTTATAAAGAAGAAACAAAATCTATTAGACTTGGTTGTCTTCTCTGCTTTGCCGCTTCTCCCTTCTCTGATCTTGTCCGTGAAAAACATTTCTTCGTCTCTTTCTCTCTCTCAGGGTTTCTCTTTCTCTCTCTAAAACATGGCGGACGCTTATTGGAGGTACAGCGACTCACGGCAGCCTCCGTCGCAGTCGATCTCTCAGCTTGTCGGAAAACGCTCTCGCGCAGACTACGGTAAAACTAATTACCTCCGATTTACCTTTTCTCGTTCTTTTATTGTTGTGTTATGAAATTAGGGTTTTCCTTAATTCCGGTTTACTCTGTTTGGTGGCCAAGTAAGCGGGAGGAAAGAAAATAAAAGACGATAAAACGGGGGATTTATGCGAAGTTTCTATTTTCGAACGTTTGATTTATGTAGAAAATTGGAGTTCTTAGCTGAAGAAAACCATTGGGGGTTGACAAAACTGGAAGTTTTTGATAAGAACTTTTATAACTTTCATTTTCTTACATTTTTTGAGCTACTATTTGGAGGTCAAGATTATTGGTGGAATTGGTTTCTTTTATTATTTTAGATATCGTCATAATCTGAGCTGTTTGATATCTGAAATTAGTGTTTGCCGGTCTTTCTAGGAAATCATTGCTTGGATTACAGGAAAATTTTCATTTTTTGTTGTGTTGTCATGTCCGAGGTTATGCTCTTATATGGTTGTGTAAAGAACAGTATGAGAGCATTGTTTTAATGATGTGTATGATATTGGATGATTAAGTACTAGTGCTAATTTCCGTTTATGCTAAGAAATATATCTTTTAAGGCATAAATGAGTAATATGCTATGATTTCTTGCATTCTTATCTATATGGGGATAGATGAACCTGTTACTATTGGAAATCCATCATTGGTCGAAGGACTGCCACTTTGTGTAAATTTGGGCTATGTATTGGCTAGTCTTGACTTCTAGATTATCTCTGTTGTCAATTATTTAATATTGGAAATCCATCATTGGTCGAAGGGACCGCCACTTTATGTGTAAGATAGTGGATGATTAAGTACTAGTGCTAATTTCCGTTCATGGTAAGAAATATATCTTTTAAGGCATAAATGAGTAATATGCTATGATTTCTTGCATTCTTATCTATATGGGGATAGATGAATCCTGTTAATATTGGAAATCCATCATTGGTCGAAGGACTGCCACTTTGTGTAAATTTGGGCTATGTATTGGCTAGTCTTGACTTCTAGAGTATCTCTGTTGTCAATTATTTAATATTGGAAATCCGTCATTGGTTGAAGGGACTGCCACTTTGTGTAAATTTGGGCTTTGTATTGGCTAGTCTTGACTGCTAGATTATCTCTGTTGTCAATTATTTTTAAAGGATCAATATTGGGCTTTGTGTTATTTAGACTTCATGACAGCTTTGCATACTTGCTTTTTTAATTGAATGAATTCCGTTGTCTACTTGGTTGAATTGTTATTGGATGTGAGTTAAAATTTTGGAGATGGTGATGGGATTGTTGTGGATATAGTTTTTCACGAGGTTGATGATTTTGATTGATTATGGAGAAACAAATTGTTTAGGTCTTAATTTTATTATTCCTTTACTCCTTTCTGTTGGCTAGCAAGAAGGAATAATAGAAGTTATTTGGAGTTATGTTGTTATGTTGATTTGGAGTTGCTATAATCAAGACTGCTAGAAGTTGTCAAATACTTTTCTGTTCGTATCTGGATCACATATCGTGTTTGTGTGTGTTTCCAAGTCATTGCATATCAAGTTTAAAGCAGTTTGACTGGTACCCTGAATAGTAAAATGGATGTTCTTGTATATTACATGTTACTTGGAAAATAGATTAGAATTCTATACCCTGTGTAGTTTTGTTGGTAGGTTTTCTTCTGCAAATGCATTGCTTGCAATATTTCTCCAAATAACATAGTTGTTCTCCAAATAAACTAATCTCAAAGTGTCACAAGTATCCTCCAGTTTTGCTTTTTTGTAATATGAAAGAATCCTCTAGTTTGTTCTTGTCCAAATTAACTGTGATAGAAAAGGAATGGGAGAAAAAAGGACTACTTACAAATGTAGTTGAACAAATACACTGCATACTGAAATTTTTGAACAAATGGAACCAGATGGAGGAACTGAAGAATTAAAGTATTAATAAGTGATTTGGGAGGGTTTGGCTAGTATTCTTGGGTGTAGAGTGGCTTCGTTGCCGATGAAGTATTTGGGTCTTTCATTGGGTGCTCACTATAAGGCTTCTACCATTTCGAGTGGCAAGTTGGAAGAGGCTTTATTTACCAAAGGGAGGTAGGTTAACTTTGATAAAAAGGTACTCTTTCTAACTTATCAATGTATTATTTGTCCCTTTTCCCTTTTCCAATAGAAGTGGCTAATCGACTAGAAAAACTTTAGAGGGGCTTTCTTTGTGGGTGGGGGGGAAGGTATTGGTAATGAGTTTATGTATCATTTGGTGAAGTGGTTGAATATATGTACTCCAATAAGTTTAGGGGGTCTAGGGGTGAAAAAAGTTATTCAGTTTAACTAAGCCCTTTTGGGACTTGGTTGGGAAGTATGCCACAAAGAGGGAGGCTTTGTGGAGAAAGGTGGTGGATATTAAATATGATAGTACGAGGGGAGGTTGGTGTTCTAAAGAGGTTGGAGGGCCTTATGGTGTGGGAGTGTGGAAATGTATGAGGAGGGAATGTTGGGAGTTTTTTTTAACACGTGAGGTATGAGGTAGGAGATGGATCTAAAGTGCTGTTATGGCATGATGTTGGTGTGGGGAGTAGCCTTTGAAGTTTGTATTTCTGAAATGACTCACTATTGCTTGTCGTAATGACGCGTGGGTGGCGGATCATATATAGTTCCAGAATAAAAACATTAATTGGAATATTATTTTTACTAGACCTGTGCATGATTGGGAGGTGGAAGGGGTTTCTGGGTTCTTTAAGTTGCCTTATTCTCAGAGAATAAGACATGGAGGCAAGGATTCAATTTGCTGGATTCCTTATAAAAGGAAATCCGTGTGTGGATGACAGATTTAGGGAAATCTTTGTTTTGGATAGTTTACGAAAGAATGATATTGTGGTGGAGTGGTGTTGTATATGTAAGAAATGTGGGGATTCTATTGATCATCTACTCCTTCACTGTGAGGTTGTAACAAAATTGTGGAGTGTGCTTTTTCAGTTGTTTGGTGTTGCTTGGGTTATGCCTCAGAGGGTGAGCAAGTTTTTGAGAAATTGGAGGGGAGACAATTGGGAAACTGTAATGCTTTGAAAATATGGAGGTTGGCTCCTTTGTGTTTAATATGGTATCTTCAAAGAGAGCAAAACACAAGGAGCTTTGAAGATCATGAGAATGAATTGTTAGAGATGAAGAAGATGATATTACAATCCCTTTATACATGGAGAGTGCATGGAATAGTTGGCTTGTTTCTATTTTTTTTTTCTTCAAGTTTTTGGAATTTTGTTCTTCTTTTTTCTATTCTTTAGGGGTTTTTCTTGTATACTTCTTGCGTACTAGGGTTGTGCGCTTCTACGCTTTGGGTTCTTTCTTACTTTTTAAAACTCCATCTTCCCTTAATAAGTTGGGTTTGTGTGAAATTGGTGATGACACGTGGCCCTTAGCAATTTCCATGACCTGAGTATGAGTGATGTGGTAGTCTTTGGCAGTTGGGGCGATCACTATATATGGGAGATCAACAACGCTTTATTAGGTTATTCATAACGGTTACCAATTATTTTTTCTAGTACTAGACATATCTCTAGCAGATTGACTTCCCACACAAAGTAATGTGCTCTTCTTCTGCCTTTAGAATCATATGTCTTAACATGTTGCTCCTTTCTTTTATCTTTTGTCTCATTTACTGAAAGTGCGTGCTTGATCTTGAAGATGTCCCTGGTGGTCATGAGCTGCCCAGTTATTATGCTCGTGATGATGACAGAGGAACACTTCGGGGAATTAGAGATACTGACTCCATTGGAGCATCTTATGATCGTTACCTACGCAGTGCGGTACTTATTTATTTCCAGTGTTTTTGCATCTCAGATAACCCTTCTTTTTTATTATTATTTTTTTTCACTCTCAATTTAGTTATATGTTAGGTTCTAATGTTATGATGCTATATTTCAGCAAGTTTCATCTTATGGTGGGGGACAGTCTGCTAGATCCATTGGTGGGGGAATATCGAGTCGTGCTGTTGATGATCCGCGTATTGTAGGTATTGGGAGCATGGACCCAGGTACAACTGTGAAGGACAGAACCATGGGATATGGAGGTGGAAGGTCTGAGGTTCCTCTTCCTCCTGATGCTTCCAGTACACTGTTTGTGGAGGGATTGCCCGCCAACTGTACACGACGAGAAGTGGCTCGTATCCTTCTATAGGCTTCTATTTTCTCAAGCATTCCTTGCACTTTTCTTTTATCTTCATTGCTTGTTTACATTCCTAGTCTTATTCCTTCACTTGCTGTCATAGATATCTTTCGCCCTTTTGTTGGCTACAAAGAAGTGAGACTCGTAAGCAAGGAATCAAGACATGTAAGTTTATATTTGTTATAAGTGCATTGTCAATATTTAGTACATTGATGGATTCACTGATGATCAATCTGTTCAGCCTGGGGGAGATCCACTGGTACTTTGTTTTGTTGATTTTGTAAGTCCAGCCCATGCTGCCACCGCCATGGATGCCTTGCAAGGTGAGCTTGTCTTACCCCCTTAATTTATATTAACTTTAGCATCATGCATCTTTGTCAATCCATTATGTTGCTCATCTCTGCTGTCCTATTGTTGTTCTATTAGTGGAGAAATTAAACATTTTCTTAGAATGTTTTTGTTTTGTTTTGTTTTTTTCCTCGCTTTCCTATAAAGAGGGTTGGCTAGTTACACTTCAAGGTATACCAAAACAAAAAACTCTGACATTTCTGATTTATGTATGTGTGTGTGCAAGTGTTGGAGGGGCTGAGTTGTTGATGTCTAAACTTATGATTTGGCATGGTGTTAAAGATATCTATTGAAGGGGGCTGGCACTTTCGTTGCTACTGGGAAGTGAAATAGCAACTGTGTGAATTTAATCTTTGAATTATTGAATGATAAAAAATGGTGAAATGCTAATTTACAAAATCAAACATTATTTTGTTGTTATGCGAGGAAAATGAATGTTTTCTATAGTGACAGTGGCATACATATTTCATGGGAAAAAACGTAAAGCGGATTTTCACAATCTGAAAGCCTAAGCTTCCAGAGGTTTGCTAAATTTTTAAAATTTCTCGAAAACGCAGCAAATCTTAGTTTGGTGGCTTATATATCTCAAATGAAGGTGAGAAACTCACTTTGGAGGGCTTGGAAGTTCTTTTCCTCTATGATAATCATATCATATTCGAACCGATCCTTATAGGCAGTTGACAAGGTCACCTTTACTGCTGGTGCCTATGCGTTTTATACTGCAGGTTTGCTCTTGGCTGTATCAAGTTTGTACTTAATAATTATGAGTGGCAAAACTTTGCGTTTTCTTGGGTTCAACTCTCCAGGCCAACAATTTAAAAAAATAAAATTAAAACATTGGACCTGGTTGATTTAATTTACTTTATGGATTTTTGCTCAACTGGCCAAATAGGCTACCTAGACCAGTTAAGGAGGCTGATCTAGTCATATGGCTGACCAACCATGCTAAGTAGTTCTGATGATGGTTCCATAAAGAGCTCGTGTTTTGGCTCACCTTTTCCTAATCCGTTCTAGACCAATTGAAACCTTAGACTAACTAAAGCAGAAACAATTGAGGCAAAATATTCCTCCAGTTTCATTTTATTCGTAAGCCAGAGACTGGAATCTTGATAAGTGAGCTTTTCCTTGGGAAGGTGGCAGACTTCCTTTCTATGTTCTTATGGGGTGCTCTTTTAACCGTCAGGATATGAGTGGTGGATCTGCATCTGGTTTTTGGGTGTTATGCAAAGTGATTGACTGTTTGCCAGGTTTTTTTCGAGTTTGCTATGTGTTTAAGTTGAGCTAATGTTGCACGCGTCTTATATCATCTGTCTGCTGATGCCCCAATTAACCGTTCAAAACGTGGCTAGATGTTCAGCGTAAAATAGTAAAAGCTCGATTTTGCAGGTTATAAATTTGATGAGCATGACCGTGACTCGGTCAATCTAAGGTTGCAATTTGCTCGCTATCCTGGTGCGAGGTCAGGTGGCGGGCATCGTGGCAAGCGTTGAATTATGCGGGTTTGCAGGTGATTAACGCTATATTCCACCCGTTCGACTGTTTATGTTAATGACGTTAGGTGCTGACTAAGAAAACTTCATTATAAAACAATGAATCGCGCTAAATCATGGAACGCCACTTCTCTGTAGGATTCGCTCAAATTGGAGAGGTTATGATAATGAGGGGCGATACGACAGACTTGCGGTTTCGTGAATTACAGGCACTTTCATTAGGAACAACTTGAACTGTGTGGATTTCATTAATTCGGGGACGATTGCTAGAGATTGGAGCGTGCTTTTCTTTTCGAGTACTGTGAATTATTTCTGCCTTTAGTCACTTCGGTTTGTTTCGCTGCATTTGACTATATTTATCCTTGGAGATGGTGTAAACTTATACTTTTCCTGCCTTTCGGCTTATTCTGTTTTGAAGATATATCTCTAGCGTAGTGAGAGTCGAAGTAGGTAGGATAAAGTTGACATATGTGGTGTATTATTCAGTTCAAAATTTTCCTCGAATAATTTCTTGGATCTCTATCCTAAAACCTTTTTTTATTGAAAAAAGGAAGAAAACTGGTGTAGCATTCAGCCTTTGCGTTGCATACTCTAGATCTTTGGTTTCTCAAGTCTTCACGGCACTGAAGAAATATCTTCTTAGCCTGATCATTAATTGGATTGTTTTGGGGTCTTAGCAGCTAAACACTATAATGCCTTCATGTGGGTTAATTTTTTGAGCATTCTGGTTGTCTCTTATATTCGATAGGAGACGCTAGGAAGCCTGCTTTTGCTATGAGCGAAAAGCTAAAGCCACCTACCTCATGTTTATGATTTTGTAGTGCCAAAGCCTGCCGGCTATTGTTGCCTTGAACTGTTGCCATTTTACCAGTAATGTTGTGCATTGATAAATTGATCGCACGTACTAGCCTGTAGTCTGTATGATGTTTTCATCTTCCTAGCGTGGGGGATGATTTTCTTTAGATAATTTCCATGCGGCAGTGTCTCTGGATTCCCAGATCGCATAATGCATTCATAGGGTGGAAATTTCCCGCACAAAAGAGCTGTTCTCTTAAGTCGAGCTTTGGGCATACCTTATTGCCTGATGTATTGCATATGTTTCTAGATTCATGGAGATATTCAACATATATGATGTTATCACACGGATTGACCCATGGATAAATATGCAAGCATATGTTTCATACTTGTTTAAGTAAATAGCAATGAAGATGATGCCATTCGATTGTTAAGGACTACTCTCGACTCTTTTAAGCACTGATTAATTAACTATTGGTCTCCTGAGGACTGCATGGTGTATTGCCCATATTATTGCTTCCAGTGCTTTGAAATAAATAATCATGCAGCTGCTTAGATAGGGTTAATTTTTCTTGTGCATTTGTAATCATGCTTTTAGTAGAAGGAACTTCCTGGGTCTGGCCTGCTTATAATGAAATATGTGGAGTTTTGAGCCTCGCATTTATTGTTTGGATCATAAAATTTATTAGAAAATGCTGTAGTTGTTCTTGGCCAGGGCTCCGTTTTACACTACTAGCATGCTGTAGAAATGTGGATTAGCATGGCATCTTTCGGCGGATACAATCATAGTTCCTTAAAAAAAAAAAGAAAAAGAAAAAAGAGGGCTCCCCATGTATTTTTTTTTTTTTTGGTTATAACTTGTAATTGTATTTTATTGGAGCCTCTTTTTTTGGGGGAGGGGGTGGTCTTCAAACGGCTAGAAATATTACATATTCTTTTTTCTTTTCCGAGCAAGATAACCACGGCAGAAAGAAAAAAGAGCCATAGTAGGAGGTGGTTGAAGAAGTTTTGCGTTTTTGGGCAAAATATACAGTTTGGGACAGAAGAAAATCATTTTTACTTCATTGAGGAAGGAGGTGAAGATGCGTAATTTGATGGAAGAGCTGGATCTAGAAACCACCATCTGGGGGTGGTATGTGGGCCTCTTGTGGGCCTTATGCACCGGTGGAGAGGCTAGATGGCGAGCGGCTTGAGGTGGGTCAAGGGGAGGGGATTGGGCTTGGTGGAGGTAAATGGGCTGTAGTAGATGTCGCTTCTCAGCTTTCACAAAAGAAAGAGGAGGAAAAGATAAAAAGGATCTGGAGTGGTTCAGAAGGATTGTTTAGAAGGAGGCCACAACATGCACGGCAACATATGAAATATTACAAATTCAGATGGCAAAAGTCATGTACCGACAACTCTTTTAAGCCACAAACACTGTGACTGGGGTCTTTAATTAGATCTTGTTGCCGGCAAAATCTGGACTTTTTGACTTTCAATTTGAGCCACTCCCATCACTTCAAAGGAATATTCAATAGAGTGCACAAAATTCTATATATATATGTACAAAGAAGAAGATAAAAGAGGGCACTAAGTACATTAAATGATTAATTTGACCGTCTTAAAGTATGCCTTTCCCAATAACTTTGCTTTCCACTTTTTTGTCTTCTCATTTTGTATTATGTGAAATATTTTTTTGATAAGTAGTATTATGGTTTAATATTCTCCACTTCAATCGGGGAAAATACTTTTTTTTTTTTTTTTTTGGGGTGGGGGCACTTTTTAAAATTTTGCGTTTTATGCTCAAGAGTTTTCAATTTGATCAATTTTTAGCTAATTTTTGTTCAGTAAGTAGCAAAAATGGTGTAAAAAGTCGATTATAATAGTCATGGTCAAAGAGTTGGTTCCTCCAAATTTGAACAAAAAAATGACGCAGATTTTTTTTTTTGGAACTTTTTCGGATTATTTTCTCATTCTCCCTGTCCCAATTAGTGGCCGGACTCGAGTGTCCGCTAGTCATGCCATATCTCTCATGTGTGGAAAAAGTACCACATAAGCCAAAAAAAAAATAAAAAAATGATGCATATTTATCTAACTGAAACAGCGTAAAGACATTTTCCCAGCCACTCTTTTTTTTTTTTTTTTTTAAATCAACATAGTTTCATTCATTAAAAATCAAGAGCAAAGCTCTTACAATACAGGACAAGCCTCGAAGTATCTGTAGGTAAATTACAAAGATACTAACGTCATACAAGACGTATTACAATCCAGACTTTCAAAACATATCCGCTAACCTATGACTAATTAACAAATGAAATATGATCAGTACATGTAATCAACTAATGCATAGGTAGAATTATTCCTCGACATCTGAAAGATCCTCAGCCAACACTTATTCCTCGACACTGATGACCCTCTAACACTTATTTCTCGACACTGAGGGCTAGGAACCCCAGATCAACACTTGTCCTCCTCGACTCGAAAGCTAGGATAACGTTCACATCCACAACCCAAAGATCTGAATCAAGCATCACACCCCAAAGCAAACTGATTGAGACAAGACTTATTACAAGCAAAAAATAAAATACAGAAATAAAACCGATCACGTGCAAGTAGTCCGATACATTGAAGAAGTTAGAAGCAATAGCGGTGGAGTAGGAAAAAAGGCCAAAATAGAAACACACAAAACAAAATAAAAAAGCAATACAAGGAAATACTAAAGCAAATACAAGGAGACCCAGCAAAACAAAAAATAAACAAAGGAAACAAAATATAGGGAAACCAAAGAAAACATAAAATAAAAAGGAAATGATCAACGGAGAAGGCTTAAGCAAGAACACCACTGAGGAAGGTGGCAATGAGAGAATGACGCGGAGGGGGCGCGTAGAAGACTTGCCTCAGGCGGAGGGTTGTGAAACGCCGAAAGCCAGAAGACCCAAATAGGGGCACAAAAATCCCCAAAAACAAATGGAAAAGACTGTCATACAAGAAGGAGGCCAGGGAAAGAAAAAGGAAAGGGAGGGGCACCGGGACTAGGGCATCAAGTAAATAACTAAAGCTCGGTGCTAAAGGGACGTGGGGAGAAGGGATGACGACGCCAAGAGTGATGGCAATCTAGAGGGGGGCTGCTAAAGCAAAAAACCTAGAGAGAAAAAATTGTCTTTACTAACGTGTCATTAATTGACATGTTAGTATTTTCCCAGCCACTTAAATATGTGGGGTTTCCACGGACCATAGTGATTTGAAAAATTAATAAAATGGGGACAAAGACAAAGAAAGGAAATGAAGTAAATAACTAGAGCCCAGTGCTAAAGAGACGTGGGGAGGAGGGATGGCGACGGCCATCCGTCCTCTCCAAGAGTGATGACAATCTAGAAGGGTCTGCTAAAGCAAAAAACCTAGAGAGACAAAATTGTCTTTACTAACGTGTCATTAATTGATATGTTAGTATTTTCCTAGCCACTTAAATATGTGGGGTTTCCACGGATCACAGTGATTTGAAAAATTAATAAAATGGGGACAAAGACAAAGAAAGGAAAGGAATATTTTTTTGTTTTTTGTTTTTTCATTATTTCATATCCTCCTCGTGGTCTCTACTTATCTTATTCCATTGATTGAAGACTTTAAGTCAAACATTACCACCCACACTCACTCACTCACTTGGAGCTTTCCAATTTATTATAGTAAAATAAAAGTTACAGCACGAATTAAGATTTTTAAATTTTTAAATTTAATCTAAATAAATAAAGAAATTTATGTTATCGAGATAAATAATTTTAATTTTCAATATGCCAATCTCACTTGTCTCTATGTATCTGTATGTATTTAAAAACGGTTAGATATAATAGAGGCTTAGATAATAACATATTTTTTAAAAAAAGGTTAAATTCACTTTACCCTCTTAAAATATCATGGGCTTTTCAATTCGAATTTCAATGTTTGAAAGTTAGCAATGTACCTTTTTAATGTTTCAAAAATTTGTAATTAAGACATTTCGTTACTAATTTTCGCCTAATTGAATGGAAATTAAAAATATATATATTAAGCGTAACAATGTAATTTTATAAATTTTTGTCCAATTTAACATAAATTAATAACAAAATATCAATTTTCGAAATATTAAGAGGATATATTGTTAATTTTTAAACTTTAAGGTTGGTATTCAAAAACTGTAAAGTGAATTTAACCATTTAAAAAATCTAAAAAGAATCTCAATATGAATGTGAAGCCAAGGTACTCGAACCACTCGTCAATGGATTGCATTTATTTAAGGGGAAAAGGAAATGCCAACTGTGATTTGTAAAACCCCATAAACAAAAAAAAGAAAAGAAAAGAAGCCCTTTACAGATTTCGTTTGGGTTTAGAATTGATGGCACCTTAGCTGTCTAGTTCGCTTTTTTCGGGTTCTTTTAGATTCGCATTAGACTTCGACTGCACAAACATATAGGGAGGGAGTATCCTGGAATACTAGATAATGTTTGTTTGTTTTTTTTTTTTTTTTTTTTTTTATAAGTTACTAGATAATGTTTGTTAATTGTTAGGATTCTAACTCCTTTGAATCTCCCTCTCGGAATCTAACTCTCTCTATATATATAAAACTCAGGTATTACTGGTGGAGTATCTGAGGGGAGGAGGAGGAGGATTGGTTTTGCAATATTACAAAATGGGTGAAGTATATGAGGTTGAGAAGGTGGATTCCTCGGAGGTTAACGAGGAGTGTCCTATAAAACAAGTCGATCTCACAGTGCCCAAAACTGATGATCCGAGCATACCAGTGCTCACATTCAGGATGTGGGTTCTGGGTCTTACTGCATGTGTCTTACTCTCCTTTGTGAACCAGTTCTTTTGGTATAGGAGGCAGCCATTGTCGGTCAGTTCAATATCTGCGCAGATTGCTGTGGTGCCCATTGGGCACTTTATGGCCAAGGTGTTGCCAAAGCGTCCCTTCTTTCAGGGCACATGGTTTGAGTTCACTATGAATCCGGGGCCCTTTAATATCAAGGAACACGTTCTAATCACGATTTTTGCAAATTCGGGTGCCGGATCGGTTTATGCTGCTCATGTTTTGTCTGCAGTTAAACTCTATTATAAGAGGCCCCTCACTTTTCTTCCAGCCTTGATTGTTATGCTTACAACTCAGGTTCTTTTCCCATCTTTCTTCTTTTGATTTTGGTTAAATTTTTGTTGACTTTTCAAGAGTTGGATAAAGGATTATTTGATTATGTGATGATTATTATTATACATGCTGAATTATGGAATATTTTACTATTGTAATTTTTTTTTATGCTTTATGGGGTATTATAATTCATATATACTAACACTTCGAAAATTGAGAGTTGTGTGGAAGTACCTCGAATGAATCATAGAAAAAAAAATAAAAAAATCCAAATCCTAAGTCTGAGTTAGCAGAGTGATGTTATGGAAGAATAATGCATTTATGATTGTCACTCCATAATTGTCTTGGAATTATAAGGAAAATAATCTCTGAAATCTCTTGGGCTAGTCAATTTGATGAAAAAGTTAGAAAAACTTGGGATCCTTTGGGAAGAATAATTTTGTTCCTATGATCTTATGATGCTATTTTTGTCCATAATCTTTATTTATTTATTTGGCACCGAGTATTTGGAGCTTCGCTCTGACTAATTATGGGGTGCACAGGCCCTTGACAAGGAGTTTCCCCAGTGAATTTTTGTGAAAGTAAATGACCTGTCCATAATCTTAATTGCTATTATACTTCCCAAGCCTCTTTTCATAATACTAATGCATGGTCAAAATAAAATATTAATATTAACATTAATTTAATTTTATTGTGATATGCTTATTAAAATGCTACTTTTGAATATTCAAATCCTCCTCATCTTTAGCAACGGATAACGTATCCAAGATGTGATTTCCTACATGAGTATTGTCCTTGCTGACATATAGATGTTACCATTGGATTACTTACAAGCAGTCTCCAATGATGTAGTTTTTCTTTTTTAAATTGTAGGTGTTAGGGTTTGGTTGGGCTGGACTTTTTCGAAAATATCTGGTTGAGCCAGGGGGAATGTGGTGGCCTTCTAACCTGGTTCAGGTCGCATTGTTCAGGTAATTTTGTATTTGAAATATTCATTCAATAAAACAAATAGGTACACCCAAACTTTGCCAGTATCCTGAATGATATAATATCAACATTACAGGGCTCTACATGAGAAGGAAAAAAGACCTAAAGGCGGCACTACGCGCACTCAGTTCTTCCTCCTGGTCTTGATCAGTAGCTTTGCTTACTATGTGTTACCTGGCTATCTTTTCATAATGTTAACTACGGTCTCTTGGGTATGCTGGATCTCTCCTAAGTCTGTTTTTGTCCAACAACTGGGTTCTGGCTTACAAGGCCTTGGAATTGGTTCCTTTGGGATTGACTGGGCTACAATTTCTGCTTACCTTGGGAGTCCACTAGCTAGTCCATGGTTTGCCACTGCCAACACTGCTGCTGGATTCGTCCTTGTAATGTATGTGATGACGCCCCTCGCTTATTGGTACAACATCTACGGTGCCAAGACTTTCCCAATATATTCTAACAGCCTTTTCACATCAAATGGTTCGGAGTACGACATTTTGAGCATCATCAACTCCAAATTTCATCTTGATCGGACTACTTATGCACAGATGGGGTCTATACATCTCAGCACATTCTTTTCCATGACTTATGGTGTTGGATTTGCTACACTTACTGCTACACTCATGCATGTTCTGCTGTTCAGTGGAAGGTAATAACTGCTTGAAGCATTCCATGAAAATTTCCCACTCCTCGTCAAGGGGTTAAAATATATAGATAATGCACAAAAATGATCATTTTTTTGCTGATAGACTATACATTCTTCTTTCATTTGAAATTTTATATATGTGTGTGTGCGCATGCATGCGTGCATGTAGGTATGCATGTATATTCTTTTAAACTTCTTATGATTATTTTGCCATATGTTTTTGAGCATATTTTCTTCCTCTCTCTTGGGAGATACTAACGAAGTTAACAGTTGAATGTGGCAAGTTTCCTCTAACGAGAATTAATTGTATTGTTTCAACATTTATTCATCCTGTTACAATAGAAGTTCTGCTTTTTTAGTTCAAAGTAAACACTGGATATCTCTCCTTTAAATTTACTCCCAGTGGTTGAAGTACATATCTTCGATCTTCTTTAAATGAGTTCTTAATTGGTTAAGCTCTTGTAAGACTTTCTTGGAACTTAAGTTCATTTGCACCCTATTTGCAGCGACATATGGAAGCAAACCAGAAGTGCCTTTAGTGGGAATGGAAAAGAAGATATACATACCAGGCTTATGAAGGTGTACAAACCTGTTCCTATGTGGTGGTTTCTTGTCATCCTTGTGGTAAACATTGCTCTTATAATGTTTGCTTGTGAGTATTACAACGAGTCACTTCAACTGCCTTGGTGGGGTGTGCTGCTAGCTTGTGCCATTGCCGTTTTCTACACTCTCCCAATTGGTATCATTACTGCCACCACAAACCAGGTAAATATATTTCAAACTATAAAATTTAATCCTTTGTTAAATGGAAGTTCTGCTGAAATGTATCACTCATGCATCTTTTGCTGGTGAATCAGATGCCAGGTTTGAACATTATAACAGAATACATTATTGGATACATGTACCCAGAGCGCCCTGTTGCTAACATGTGCTTCAAGGTGTATGGATACATCAGCATGACCCAAGCTCTAACCTTTCTGGGAGACTTTAAGCTTGGCCACTACATGAAGATTCCACCAAGGTCAATGTTCATGGCACAGGTCAGTTTTGTTTTCTGTCTCAAATTTATATACAAGAGCACAGTATAGCACTCAAATATTCAAAAGCTAAAATTGTGACATTGCAGGTGGTTGGAACTATCGTTTCAGTAATTGTATACACAGGAACTGCATGGTGGCTGATGGGAAGCATCCCACACCTTTGTGATACCTCCCTGCTGCCAAAGGGCAGCCCCTGGACTTGCCCGATGGACCGTGTCTTCTTCGATGCATCAGTCATCTGGGGACTTGTCGGACCCCGTAGAATCTTTGGCAACCTTGGCGAATATGGGAATGTCAATTGGTTTTTTCTTGGTGGAGCAATTGCCCCTCTCCTAGTCTGGCTTGCACACAAGGCATTCCCTACCCAAAATTGGATTCGCATGATTCACATGCCTGTTTTGTTGGGTGCTACGTCAATGATGCCCCCAGCTAGTGCCGTAAACTACACTAGCTGGGTCATTGTAGGGTTTCTCTCCGGATTTGTGTTCTTTAGGTACCGGCCAGAATGGTGGAAGCGCTACAATTATGTCCTTTCTGGTGGTCTTGATGCTGGAACTGCTTTCATGACGTTGTTGCTGTTTGTTTGCATGGGATCCACCGGAATTAGCTGGTGGGGAAACAATGTTGATGGGTGCCCCTTAGCTTCTTGCCCAACTGCAGCAGGAGTTATGGTTGAAGGTTGCCCAGTTGTCTCTTAAAACTTATATGTTTTTCCTATATTTTTCAGGTTGTATGTAACCACTCTCTCATTACTTTATGCTTGTAAATACATTTCAGTAATTCTTTTGGTATTTGTTTTGGGTTTTGATGATGGTGTTTGTGCTTTTCAGAATAATGATGCCATTATCAATCATTATAACAGTTTAGTTGCATTGCCCCTAGTGGTAGATAATCAAATAAAACAGTAGAAAGACTGTTCACAAAAAGATCATTTAATCCATCACACTACTTTTGCTCTCAGATGGAAACGCAATACAGCTTCACTGGTTCGCTCAAGCCATTACTATTTACTACTTTCTTCAACTGCTTTAGTGAAATGGCTGCATTATGCCTTGTCAAAGCCGCCCCATAAAGCAGTGACCGGAACCGACACTAACATAATGATAGCTTTAATTGGCAACTTTTGATATTATCCGTAAACTCGACATAATCTTAACATAAAATTAGTAGATGAAGATTTAGTAGTCTAACCGGTCTAATTAGGGTTGATGGTTATAAACCCGACACGCAATAACACAACACACATCTAACGTATGAATTTAGCGGGTTAGAATCAAGGGTTTGACTTGTTTAATTAAACCAATTGAATTAGTACTAAACTAATAAATCTGCACCTAGAGCATCGTCTCTAACCTGAGCAAAGCATGAAGAAGGCACAGACTCATTTGAAGGCTTGAGATCATGATATTGATACCCCTTTGCATCAGCAATCTTCTACACATGCACGCACTTCTATGAATTTGACGAAGAAACCTTTTCTCGCTCTTCCTTTCTTCAAAGAAAACTACTTAAACGACATCGGAAGATCACTTTATTAAATCTTATGTCTACCTAGTACCAACCTTTCATTTCAATCCAAGTTGTTTTGTTGAGATAAGATTAATCTTATCTCTACCTAGTACCAACCTTTCATTTCAAACCAAGTTATTTTGTTGAGATAAGATTACGTTGACTAAGTCACGCTTGAGCCAAAACCCTTTACACCAATGCCTATTTAAGGAATTTTAAAGGCCCTAAATATCTTTTATCAATTTTGCATAGAAATTCCTCTTCAATTCTTTTTTTTTATTTAAAAAATAAAAAATAAAAAATATTCTCAAGATACCTTTCATTTCAATCCTAGTTGTTTTGTTGAGATAAGATTACGTTGACTAAGTCACGCTTGAGCCAAAACCCTTTACACCAATGCCTATTTAAGGAATTTTAAAGGCTCTAAATATCTTTTGTCAATTTTGCATAGAAATTCCTCTTCAATTCTCTTTTTTTATTTAATAAATAAAAAATAAAAAATATTCTCAAGATATTATTTCTGTGCCCGATCAATAATTGCCAGCAGAAATATTTTGTATTTGGGCTTCTTTAAATAATGATACCACTGTATTCATGGTCCAAATACATTTGCTTGGAGAGGCATATAAATAGGCCGCGAATGGATAACAAAAATTTGCCCGGATAAAGAAAGCACTACTAGCAATTATTGAAATTTTAGTATGAATATGCAAGAACTTATAATGAAAGCTTTGCTCACCTCTTTATGCATCCTAAAAGAAAACTTCAATCATATTTTTCTAACTACAACATACAACAAGAAAAGGGGGAGGGGAGGGGAGTGGGGAATTTGTCCTCTCTTTCAAAAAATTGATCTGATTCAGAACCACAAAAATCTATTCTTATATGCATGTTCCGCAGCTTCTACACCTTAAATCTATTTAATTTCCCTGAGTAACTTTGATGCAGCCTTCTGTAATGGTTGAGTAAAAAAGAATTACAGGACTATATATTATTCGCCATTTTTCTAGTTGTAATCGTCCTAGCTTGGATTGCAATCTACTGAGGACTGATGAACATCATATGCTTCTCCATTCACGGGCTATTGCAAATGAAAAATGCCATCACCCAAAATAAGAAGACTGTTGACCAAGTAGATTCAACTGGGCAAGTACCTTGGCAGCCAGAGATTTCAAATGGCTATTTTTCTTCTGAGCAATTTCCACCAATGGCATCTGTGCTGAACTTCCATATTTTTGCTTTAACTCGTCTAGCAGAAAAATTCTTTCTAACGCAACAAGTGTTTTCTCCTGCAATCTATCAGAAGGTGAACCCAATAACTTTATAATTGGAAGAATGGCATTTGCTTCTGCTAGCGCTTTAATGCCGCTGCGTCTTTCACCATCTATCAATGTCAATAGTGCGTCTAAAGAAGCTTCACAGGACCCAAGATCAGACTCCCCAAGCATCCTTACCAGAGGTTCCAAAGCATTAGCCTCAAAAATGCAAAAAGAAGACTCAACTGTACACATGCCTAAGTGTGCAGGGCAGCCAGTATCAGGTGCAGCCGAGCAACACTGGAAGATCCCATGCCTCTTTATCGGCATGCTCAAGCCATAGGAACTTTCTGAAAACTGCTTGAGCGCAATGGCTGCATTTTGTTTTGTCAAGGCAGTTCCAGATACCAGAAACTGAACAAGTACAGGGATAACGCCAGCGTCAGCTACTCTCTTCTGCCATTCCTGATTTGTTGAGACAGTGAAACGGCAAAGAGCTCCAACAGCATTCTCTGTTACCTGCCTATTGTGTAAGGCGTATTTACTTCCATTAGTGAGACATCCAAAAATGGTTTCAACTGCCCCTGCGTCTACAAGCCACTGATTGAGTTGTCTCCCCTTAGGAAGGTTAGAGATAATACCCATTGCAGCAGCAATCTCTTCTACATCATTAGAAGTTTTGATGATCCTGAGCAAAGTCTCGATGCATCTCTGACCCACATGCTCCAAAAAGGTGCTTTCATCACCATCTTCTGTCAAGCAAAGGAACAGCTTCACAGCATTTGCCCGGACAATAAGGTTATCAGCCTCGCATAATTGAACCAACACTTGAACAGCAGAGAGCTGGGAATTACATAGACATTCCAGTTAGTGATTGCTTCCAATAAATCGCTTCTGTTAGAGATTCTGAAGTCAATAAAAAAGGATAAGAGATGTTCCATCTGGGAGGGTTAATGGTAAAAATTCCTTAAATTCCAGTAGGGACCACTATTCAAATGGGAAGACACGAGACATAAATATACGTACAATAAAATTTTAGTCCAACAAAAATAGTGATCTTGTTTGAGCTGTATTTTGTTATGATGGTTTTTTTCATTTTCCAATAGAATCCTAGGGATTTAACAAGGACTTTTTACCTGCCTCAGCTTCAACCTGATGTTAGAACCAGAAGGAGATTGGCACATTGCGTGAAAGCTTTGGAGAATGCTTCTTTGTATGTCTGGTCCCGTTAAGGATATAAGTGAAAAAAGCTTAAAAATATCCTCCTCAGATTCCAACAAGAAAACCTGCTCCTGATCAGCTTCTTGGAGTGTGGTAGATGTTGCAAGGTGCATGATTGTGGCAGCTACCTGCTCACGCAAAGTTGGTGATGATAAACTATGACAATACAGAAGTTCAAATAGTGGCCCAACTGCACCTTCTCTGATCATCTGGAGGCCGTTTTCTGGTACATTAGAGAGGTGCAGAAGAGCTTTAACAGCCACTTTCTTCATCTCTAAATCACCATTTGAGAGCAATTGAAGAAGTGGCCTCAACGCCCCATCTTTCAATATGGACAATTTGTTGTGATCAGTCAATTCAATTTCTGACAAAGTTTTGACCATGATCATTCTAACATTTTCTGGTCCTGCATCAAGGCAGTAGTCATTACAAATCATAACTAGTTAGTAAAAACTTTGAACACATTCCTGCTTACAATATACTAGTTAAGCCAGCTTCCACAGGTTGTATGGACGAATATCCAAACTCATACAGACATTTGCATATTGAAAACTCAAAGTCCACATAAAGCTTGACTCTACTGTTGGGCCAAACCACTGTCTATGTGTGAATTAAACTAATAACTCAAGCAATTTGTGTGAATTAAACTAATAATTCAAGCAACAAGTAGAAGAAATATCGCACACAAGCAATTAATCAAACACCAAGAGTGCAACACAAAAACATGCAAAATTTACATGAAAAACACTACAGTATAGAAGGAAAAACCATGGGGCAAATCCGATCAATCTACCATAATAAAATGGAGAATACAACACTCAAGTTTATGCCAACAACTTGAGGTCACAAAAAATTGGGAAAATACAACAATATCAACTCTTTACGAAAAAATATAATCTCACAACAAACCACCTTAGTCTGGCAAAAACAACATTGCAGCGAGATTCCTACTATTATTCATTCTCCAGAAGATTCCTGTGTCCAGCTAGCATACCACAATAACGACAACTGTTTTGAATTCTTTCTATATATTGTTTTGCATTCTTTCCACATATTATGTATTCTTTAGGGAAATGATAAAAATCATTCTTCATCCCATCTTTCACCCATCTCCATATAGTAAATAGGTGAATCCACCATTAAATTTGTGTGAGACCCACATGAGTCTACAAATCCAATAGTGGATCCATTGGATTTGCAAAAAGAAATAGTTGAAAGATGGTTGAGAGAATGATATGTAATATGCCTCGATTCTTAATGTTTTGTATTCTTTCCTATTATTCTGCAAACAACTCTTGTATATATAGACATACCAGTGGTCAATGAAAATCAACCTTTTCAGCCAAAATTGCCATATTCAACTTCAGGATAAAAAAGCCTACATGTAAGGACATCTTGCCAAAACAAATAGTAAACAAGAAGTTTGGCCCTACCATTCCTACCCTTCACTCTCTTCAGCCTGCATTTTAATTTGTGTCTTTTCTCCTCATCTCTCATGGACCTTTTGTCATCTGATTTACATGTATATGAAGTTTTATATTGGCATAAAGAAAAATTAAATAAATAAAGATGGATTTAGGAATATCTTCTTTCACATTTGTATTCCTTGCCCATCCAAGTCACTTCATAGAGTTAATTGAAGAAAATGGTTCCAGATGATGATATATAATGAGTTCAAAGTTCAGAAATGTGGCATATTCCTTAGTCGGTAGTTTTCCTGGAAGGAAAAAGATCATTGGGAGCATTAATCGATGTTAAACATTAAACTAGTTTTGAATTTGAACTTTTTCTGAGAAAATAATTGCATTAACTCAAAAGGAAATTAATGCTAGTCAAACTTTAAGCCATACAAGTAACACATCTAATGATCTGATCAGAATTCCCAGCATACCTGAAGAAAGACGCTGCAACAAAGGTTTAAAATGATTTGCCTTTGCCATCTGTATAACGTTCTGATCAATAAAAGACAAGTTCTCCAGAAGCTCTTGGGCATCATTGGAAGCTTGAATATCATCACTGCCTAAATTGGTCACCAAGAGAAGTATGCAGCCCTGAACCGTTCCAAGAGAATCTCGTACGACATTATTTCTAGACAGTTCCAGTAACAACTGCAATGCCAACTTAATTTCACCAATTTGGCGTGCAAGTAAGTGAACGATGGATTCAAGTGCATTCTCCACTTTAGCAATTCTTTCCTGCCAGAAGAGGATGATTAATTTAACAGTAAAAGTGTCCCTCTCATCCACAACTAATAGAAACAAGGAGATAAGCTCATATCTCCATAATAAAAACGCTATGTACAGAAAGCAGCACTCTAACCCCCACATATTGAAGTATTTCAAACCAAATCCATGCATGTCTATATCATATCCAGATAAATTACTATAGCATAAGCAATAGATTAATCTGTTTAGCCCCACTAACCACAAAAGAAACTGGAGTTTGAAGGTACCTTATTGTCTTCACTATCTTTTGCAAGCATAAATAAGATGAAGAGAGCTTGAGTTCTTATTTCACGATTATTGGCACTGAGTAGTCCAATTAGAACTGGAATGTAGTCCTCCATTGTCATCCACTCCCGGTGTAACTCTCTTTGTATGCAAATATCTCGCAGTTTGCATAAGGGTTGAAGCATTTCTTGCTCGTCACTTGACTGGAGTATGGGTTTGATAGAGGCAATGGTAATGATGGTGTTCCTGTTCTTCCATTCTTCAATTGATTGTCGAAGACTTTTGTTGGGCTGGAGAACCGAAGTGTTCAAGGGCATGTTGGTCAAGGGACAAAGATCATTCCCTTGAGCAAACCACTTCTCTATGGCGCTCCTCTCAAATGTACGACCAGATGAAGTTTCCACGGGGTCAACCATAACATCCATATTGATGGGACAATAAAATGAATGCAGAGGTTCCAATGGTTTCCGACCTAAAGAGTTCCTCTTTTCAAAATATTCCTTCTCCCTGTCCTTGGGAGGCGTTGTGACATCAGTCTTTTCAAGCAATGCAATGATCTGTTCCGTTTGTAAAGCTTCTGGGAAGTCGTTGTGCAGTGTGGCATCTTCTCTTTCCCTTTTGAATTCTTCAAATTCTTTCTTCAATTCAAACTGGTCAGTGGATATCCCAACAGCCTCAGCAATTTGAACTAACAAATTATTTGCATATGATCGATCACCATTCCTCTCTTGTATCCCTAACTGAATCTTTGCCAAAATTTCTTCCTCGGTTACAGCTGCCCGATACTCAGAATCCAGCATATCCTTGGTGAGCTTGCTTACCTGGTTTTTTATACCTGACGAAACGTCCAAAGAGGCCAAAGGGATGAGGCTTACCGCCCGACTAATATCTTTTGTACTGTCCTCTAAAGCCTTAACAATCTTCCTACAATTGATTAAGAGATAAACCTTGTTTCTGTTTCTGCACTCAAGTGCTAGCTGCTTAGCAACTTTAATCTCTCGGTTAAGAACCTCCAGAGCATTTTCTAAGCTCTTGGAGTGGTCTAAGTTTAGCTCCGACAATTCTTTTAAGATAAATGCAATCCGGTCCAAATAAGTCAAGAATTTATTGAAATTCTCCTTCTGAATGAGGACTTCCTTGGCAGCATGTACAGTATCAAATATGGCAAGGACAATCTGGGAGAGCAACTCAGATAATGGAACCACTGAGGTACTAATAATCACGTCCTTTGACATCTCTTTACTTGGAGAAAAATTCATAAACAATGCTAATCAGCTCCGTTAACCACATTCCAACCACGAAATACAGACGCCTGCCCAAATTAGTTAGAAAACAAGACACATACCCAATTAAACCCGGTTACAGATGCTATTAATTGTCAATGGCCTACGACTTGCAATTATATATATTAAACAGATAAAACTACGGCAACTGTTATAAGTGGATGAGATTACCTACCTATGGTTGCTGAGAAGTATTGAGGAAATATAAGAAAACAAAAAATTAAATTTCATGTCCTATGTGTTGTAATGTCTATTTGTTCTATTTTTATCTAGAAATTGAATTGCTCAGCAAAATAAACATTCTATTATTATCAGGTCCAAGAAACTGAAAAGAAATGGAGTCTTGAAATTCAATTTCTTTTCTTTTTGTACCCTTCCTCGGCAACCAAACATGTCCGTTAAATGACTACTTATCCCAAAAGCTTAATCTTATAGTAAATGATTGATTCAATCATTTAGTTAATATTCTAAGAGGAGCCAATAAAAAGAACGACAAAAATTAAGGGTGGTTAAACCACCATAAGCGTGATGAGCAAAAAGGAAAAATGAAGCTTAGAAAAATACTCAATCTAAATTCCAATAGATTTCTTCATGTTATATACTTATATTCCGTTTGGTTACTGAGAAAATGCAGGAAAATAAAAAATCAAATAGACTCATATCCCAAAGCATCATAACGCTGGCTAAGCTGAGTGTTCATTGTTTAGAAACCAAAACAACATACAGAATAAATTATAATATTTCATTCTGTTTTAATTTTCCTCATTCTTCCCATCAATACAGAGTGAAATCATATATTGCTTAACAAAATTCAACAATCCAAATTATGCAAATGGTAGAGAGAGAGAGAGGGAGAGAGAGAGAGACCTGACGCAGGAGTCAACAAGTCTCCAGGTTTCGGTAGGTTTCCCAGGAAATAAGCAAAACTTTCCCGGGAAATGTACTCGTTTGGCTCCTGAGAAAAATGAGAATAAAATACTACTTTTTCTGAAAAAGTGAGGAAATTTAAAAGCGATTTCTTTGTTTTTGGGTTCTGTCTCTCACTCGGTCTTGTTGAACATGCAGGCTACAGTTGACGTGACGGTACCGTTTTCGGAAAATACACTGATTATTCGACTAAAAACAAAAGAAAGAAAATACTGGCCGTAGAAAAGTCTTGAACCAACTATGCTACGGCTCAGTATGGTGATCAATGCACACAGATATGTTTTCCGCCACGTCATCTCTATGCAGTAAAATTAGTCTTAGTGTCCACGTGGTGGAGTCCTGACCAGGTAGTGCACAAAGTACGGTACTCTGACAGAGTACCGAGCTTGGACCCACAGTCTTGTGAACTTGCGTTAAGGTGAAAATGGCGCCAATATATAACGGTAAACAAACATTTCAAAAGGTTATCTTTCGCTTCAATAATCGACTGGTATTTATCATCCCCTCGAAAATAAATTTTCAGGTTTGATTAGTTACAGATAGATGGAAGCTTGTAGGGGTGGGTATAGATCAAGTCGGTAACGGTAGGCAGTTATCTACCTACCATTCCATTACGTTAGAATCAATCAAATAAGTAATTTTACAAATTTTATCTCAACTTTTGTTATTTTGACCGTCACTGTCCCTATTACTGTCAAGTTGGTGGCGGTAATGAATTGTAAGCAAGGGTGGAGCTAGGTTTTAAAGTTTTGGAGGTAAAACTAAAAAATAAAACATTTGAGAAGTAAAAATTAAAATAAAATTTTTTATAAAAAAAAATTAAGGGAAATTTTAATTTTGTTTTAAAAAAACATGGGGTATGTAATTCTGGCACTGCCATAGGCGAAGAAAGTTGAGGTTTTTTTTGGGAAAAATCCTTTTTTTTTTTTTTAGCAAGTTTCTTGCCACTTTAGAGTTGTTAATTTTACAAACTTTATCTCGGCTTTGATTATCTCGACTGTCGCCGTCACCGCCAAGTTGGTAGTGGTGGCAGTCGTAGGCGATGAAAGTTGGGCTTTTTCTGGGGCCTTTTTTTTTTTTTTGCCAAAGGTCCATACTTCCCTAAAACTTTTGGGCAAAAATTTGTTGGTGTCCAGTCCACTGGGCCAATTAGCTTAGCTATACGGCCGAAAACGTGTTATATGAGCCAATTTGTTGACTGTCTACTTTTCCTTGGAAGATTACTGTCTTTTTTTAAAACAAAACTGGAATATTCTAGGAGACAATTCAGACAAGAATGGAAGAAGACAGAAGAAACATGAATTGAAACTTTCAAGGCGGCGCTATAGGGATTGTGAATTCAATGTTCCAAATTCAATTCAACAAAGCATCTATCAAATTAAGCACAATTAACACATTCTAAATAGCAATTAAACACAAACATGTTTATTATAAGGGACATTGATACTTCATAACAAGTGTTTTTTACAATAACCAGACTCTCAAACCTAATAAAACACTTAAATAAGATCGGTTAGGCGATCTCGTGCAATCTTGTTCGGTCAAAACCTACTTACTTATTTGGACAATAATATATTATGGCCCGAACATGTTTCTAAATGGATTTGTAATCCAACTTTTTGAGTAATATTTTTATTTTTTCCCAAACCGCTCATTTTGATTTAATAAATGTTAGAATTATAAAATATTTATGAAATATGACTTTGTAGCCTAATTTTCAATGCAGCCAAATTTGTCTTTATCCAATGTCGAAAGACTAATATGACTTAAAATTGGTATGCATCAAACTTTTAAACATGTTTTATATGGAAGAGGAAACATCCTCGAAATGAAGAGGAATTTTTTTTTTTACCCAACTTCCATTAAAAACAAGAGAAAATTAAAGGGGAGGTAGGTCTTTGCCACTACGAATGAAGAGAAAGTTTACTGAGAGTTTTCTGAGCCTCGAAAACATATATTTTATACTAGACAAACAGGAAATGTCAAAAGTAGATCAAAATTGTCTACAGTGTACAATAATAGTTCTGTACTTCATTCAATTTGAAAAGTTAACATATAATAATATATATAATTTGTGTGCTGGTGACAGCAAGGATTTGGAAGATCTCCTCTCCACCAACCTTCGAAGGCCTAGGAAGATTGGTAGAGATGGGCGATCTTCAAAATCCTTGCTGCCACTAGCTAGCTACCACACAAATTATTAATTAATATCAAGGACTCTGACCATATGGTTAGAAAAAAGGTGAACCTAGCTTCTTTCCTGCTTGGATTCACTATTGATCGATGTTATCATGTTAATATATATATACACACACAATTTAATTGCTTATAAATTTCAGTATTTTATCAGATCCAAAGGTTTTAGCAATTTAGTTTGATTAATTTCAGTATGATCATAAATATAACAGCTGGCTTTACATGGAAGCTAGGGAAATTCGAGATAAAGGGTGTCACCAACAATGCATCGCTGACTTTGCAAGAAATTAACATCCTGTGATGAAGACAAATTCCAATTATTTATCGTTCTACTTCCACATAATTTAATAGTTTTGGTTGAAAAAAAAATTAAAGGAAAGCTAGGGTAGAAATAAAATCTGAATCTGCAACAAATGAAAGTTGGATCTGCAAGTGTGTTGCCTGCAGGGGCAAACTGTATGACTGTGACTAATTAAAATTGTATAAAATTCATTGCGCTGTACATGTCCCAAAGCAAACATAAGCTTAATTAGTTATTATATTATGAGTAAAATCAGCAGGTTTTCTATCTCCCTGGTCTCCTCGTACATGTTTTATATTTTTTTATTGGTGTGGACCTATAAAAATTCGACTCTTTATTTGGTACATAGAATTTAACCCCCTTTGGCTTCAATCAATTATATTAATCAAATCTAGATGTAGATCGATTTAATGGTATTTTATGTTTCTTGAAAGCATGCATAGCGTTAAACTCGATCCATTACATTAATTGCTTCTTTTTTCTTCTTTTTCTTTTTCTGATCAGCAAATAACAATTACGAAAAAAAAAAAAAAGGTCTTGCATCTACCATATTGGTGACTAATTAAAGGGATCCAAGGAGAGATCAGGAAATGGGGATGCAGGGATCAGTCGGATATATATATATATATATATACACACACACACAACACACTGTGAGGCTGTGAGCAGTTGTGGTGGCATTTTCTGCACATACATGCACCTTTTTGGCCAACAGAAATTAACTGGCTACTTATGTTTGTGATGATCAGTTTGATCTTCAATTCCACAGAGATAGTCTGGTCATGTATGTCTTTTATGATCACCCTTTTATTTCAAGATTGTTCTTCAATCATATGGAAGCTGGGAGATTAATGCCCATTAAATATTGTGCAGAAAACATATATGACAGGTTTACTGTATATATAAATATCTATCTTATTAGTCCTTGGAAGCGTCAATTAGGATTAGAATGCAAATAGAAGTAGCTAGTCAAAACAAGTCTATATATATAAACAAACTGATTGAAAGAAACTTTAGCTTGGATGCATTGCCAGCAATCCAAGCTGGTGATTTTACGTAATATATATGACATCAGGACAAAGGAGTGGCAACAAATTAAGTGATGTATAGTAGGTGAGGTTTTTAATTTTCTTTTCTGTTCTTTTTTCTAAGATAATGAACAGATGCTGATTATTAATATTAAAGAAGATGACTATGACAATAACAACATAGTTGCAGCATATACAATGAACAATGGAATTAAGCATTATATATGCATAACCTGCGTGCTTTTGGAAAAACAAGTTAATTTCAGAAAGATCGAATTTGAATTTGGCTTCATGCAGCTGCATGATTTTAGGAAGAAAATAAAATCATATGTTGAAGGAGTCAAAAAAATAGACATGTTTAGATATAGCTTAAACAAACAAAGATATATAAGAATGAGCTAGAAAAATTATAAACTCAGAAATTAAAGGACAAAATGAAAGAAAATAAAAGAGGGTAGTTGAGTACTCTAGAGGGTACCATGATCATCAAGCATACGCCATGTTAAAACGAAGCACAATTAATGCAGAGAAGCTAGCATACAGGAGAGTGATATTGGTTCGGCTCATCTCATATCTTTGCAATTTGATCAGACGAGCCGGACCAATATCACGCCATGTCTACTTCTCCAAATATGGCTTCTTAGAGCTTCCTTGTGCTGTTGTGCAGCAAACCTCAGCGAGATCATATTGGTGCCTAGAAGGGTCGGAGCTTCTGCCTATAAATATGAGTTTGAGTCTCATAATTGCTGCAAAAAATGACTAAGGGTAAACAAGGAAATTAATTCCTAATCATATATATATATAAAACATTATCATAATGACGCTATACGAATTCTACTAGCAGTCCCTTTCATTGTTTAGGAAACCTGTACAATGGAGGACTGGTTCTCTCGCATGTGATTAGTACGATTTGCAAGCCTCGGTCACCAACAATGGTGGAAGCATGCACGTGCATGTCGGCTAGTGGAGCATTGAATCATTGAGCCAAAATAACCATGGTGATTAACATTATGATCATGTCTTGTATTATTGTAGAATGTACGTTAAACCATACCCATTAATTAATTAATTGCTTGAAAGATCGAGGAAAAGACAAGTATATATATTGAGAAAAAAGAAAAGAAAAGACATAAATAGACCATAGGATTAGTTACTTTTATCAGTTTTATGAAAATGCTGCAGCAGTACCAGCTTGCTGTTGCATATATATATATATATATATATATTAGTCCTAATTACAAGCAAGATTATATATTGGTGGATATTTTAATTTTGTATATATAAACCCTAGAAAGCATGAAAACATGTAGAATAAACAAATAATAGGATTGATTTTAGGATAACATTGTGACTTACAATGTTGTCTTATACGCTCGGGGATCACAAGCAATTAATATTGTCTTTATGCGCTCAGTAAAATGATCAAGAGCTGTTCTAAAATAATAATATACAGCACCTTTTTTTTTTCTTTTTTTTAGTAAGTTTTTTCAAATTTCACCTATGTGGATTTGATTCCAATTTTTTCACGAGAAATTAAAAACACTATAAAAGGTTTATAGAGAAAAAATTAGAATAAATAATCAATGCATCGACGTCAACATAACCTAAACTTGATAAAATATTCACAATTGATAATTTTTTATATGATTCATTAATTCAAGATGAAATAAATCAGTTAAGGTTAAAAAATTTAACTCGTTTAATTAAACGAATCAAATTATAACAATATTTTGACATAACCTGATACACAAACATGAGTTACAGTTACCACTAGCTAATTTTCTTGCAGTTTTTGTTTCGTATTTCTTCACAGACTTCATTGATCACTTTCTCCCACTCTGGCTGAGAGGGATGTGCGTAATTTTCTTCAATATAAAAAAGTACAGGTAAATCTAATCCACTGGACCGGGCGGTCCGGGCCTATGGCTATGGAGGAATCTTCTGCTACCTATCATGGATATTCAAAGGTCCCTCTGTTTATTTATTCATTTCCCATGAGAAATGAACAATTGACTCAATTTAAATAACAAATCCAGTACGTGTATTGAATGGTCCCTAGTCTTTCTTTACTTACTTTATTATTTTTTAAGGTACTAGATTCCTTAAGGATATCATTAACAGTTCTTCCAGCACGTTTCCACGTTAACTGCATGCCATGCCTGGAGGGTTTTTTTTTTTTTTCAGATTGTTAATAATTCCATCAATAAGTGTACGTAATAGAGTTTATAATGTCTACTTTCCCGAACAAGTCTTGAATAGTCTAACCGCTTATTAGGACATGTGAATTTGTTGTTTAGATTGTAAGCAATTT
This sequence comes from Carpinus viminea, assembly GCA_013348765.1. Taxonomy (NCBI): domain Eukaryota; kingdom Viridiplantae; phylum Streptophyta; class Magnoliopsida; order Fagales; family Betulaceae; genus Carpinus; species Carpinus viminea. The sequence goes on from CP054673.1 coordinate 2,064,697, forward strand.
AAACAGCAAATTAATGAGAATCCGAATTCCTTCATAATGGCATAGGTCAAAACCATTTTGGGGCCATGCATGTGCAGGGCATAAATGGTTTCTTATAAAGAAAAAAACTCTAAGGGATTGTTGGGGTATTCGTTTGAGGGGCCTAAAAGTGTGTTTAACACTTAAAAAAGTTTGTTTGAATAAAAAAATGGTAAAAAAAAGTTAAAAGCGCTTTTAAGGATAAAAAAAGTCAAAAAATGGCTAAAAATTACTTTTAGCACAAAAAATATTTTTTGACATAAAAATTCTATTTATCAAACGAAATTCCAAACAAACTTTAAATTGGGTTTAAATTTTTTTCAAATTCAATTGATTAAACCAGTGCGTGTTTGAAATGTATGTGATTCTTATATTAATAGACTGGATTAAGAAAATAAAATTTCAACTCAATTTGAAGAAAACTTTAAGTTGCTCTAGCAGCAAGCATGTTATTGCTTACTGCTGTAATATTCTAATTAACTTGGTAAAGTTAGCTGAATGCTTGAAAGTAATGATCATTTTGTCATTAATGGTAGAGTTTAACTCCAAATTAAACTAGGATAGATTCTCATCCAACAGGGATACTGCTCACTGGCTTTGTTAACAATTCTTAGTATCCAGCAAAAGTTAGTTTAACCGAATCAAAGGTAGAAGAGTCATGGGCTTTTCATCCAAGGGAAGGTAAAAAGCTTGTTTACTTTGATGTAAAAGTTGTGCCCTTCAAGCTGTCTTCTTAATATATGTGTGTATATATATAATAAAGTAGAAGATGTAACGACCTAGATTTTAAAACTCTTATTGAAATAATATTAAATAGATTAAAAGGATAATAAATAAATTAGAGTAATGATATATGAATTAACGATATTAAATAATTATTTGGTGTTAAGGGTATATATTACATTGATTGTTGACCTCTTTTGAGTATCACTTTAATTCTCAAATTTAGTTTCATAAGTATATTTATGGATATAATTAAACCCAATTTAGTGAATACATTATTTATATTATGCTTGGTGAAGCCAAAAATTAATTTGAAACTTTTTAGTTTTTGCCTAAAAAGCAGTGTTTTAATTTTCATACTATCTAATAAAGATTAAAACTACTAAGGAATGGTATCAAGCAAGTAGATAAAGTCTAATTGAGTGGAAAACTTTGTAAGGGCCAAAAACTGAGTCAAACGAACTCGGATGAAGTCGAATCAAAGACATAAAATGTTTGTCTCGGAGTCCTCTATCCACCCTCAAAATTTCATGTCAATCGGAGTACGTTTGGACATCAAAAAATGAATCGGAGTACAATGCTCTCATTTTGGACGAAAATGTTAAAGTAGATTAGGTTCATTGTTTTGGTTGAATACATCTCAACCTTTGGATTTAAAAGTATGAAAATGAATTCTAACTATTCATTATCTTATTGATAGAAGCTTGTATTTAATCCTTAGATCAAAAGTATTAAATTGAATTATAATCATTCATTCTTTTATAAATAGGAGCTAAGTAAATTCATTTTTTTTCATTTGAACTCTTTTACTTTCTTAGCAAGAAAAGATTGCTTGCTCCTCATTTCATTCTCTTCCTTAGCTCTAAGTCAAAAATCATATGGCGTAAATCTTTCTATAATGTTCAAGTGTCCTTACTTTTCTAAACTAATTACATAGAGAAAAGTAGGTGAAGTTCTATTTCAAGGTTTATTGGGTAAGTGTTTCTCGTATAATTATAATGATTTATTCTTTGTATTATTTGTTCTCATCTAATTGTTTTAGACCAAATAAGCATATGATGCAAAATAAAGTAATAAATGAATTAATGATAAGAGTTCATAGACAAATTGATTAAAGACTTATTATCTATATTTATTACATATATTATTTACTTTATAGCTTTGATATTCAGTCATTTATTTTATTGTCATTTAAATTTTAATTCATATTTTTTACAGTACAGAGCGTCGGTCTCATCCCCGAAATATGAGTCATGCTTTATATATATTATTTATAATACTAGTTTTTATTTTGTGATACTGGTCATTAGCCTCGTCACCAAAAATGAATTTAGGAATAAAACTATTTATAGTAACTATCTCATATTTATATGATAAAATGAGGAAGTAAAGATGAAGTGACGAATAATAAATAAATATAAAAAGATCAGGGTCTTTAAACAATGATATTATTTGAGAATTAACTAATATGTAAATATTATTTATATGTATGTATTTGTATGCATAAGTGGAGCATGAATTTTATACTAAGGAGTGTAAGTATGGATGTACTTACTGAGTATTAGCTTTGTGTTATTGTTATGAGAATTCTTATTTTGTATTATTGATATAATTTTGTATTACAACTGTTGCGTAATATGTCTAATAATATGGGATAATAAGATAGCTACCTTAAGAACAAGCTGGGTGGATTGCCGCGAGGAACTGTCAGTATCTCAATAGATGGGGGTATATAACCGTCTAACAGGCTTAATATATAACTAAGTTGGAGCAGTATAGTCGCTGGCACCAAACATGTAAAACTCTAAAGTGTGAGGGACATAACGGACGTGAACAGGCTGAGAGCTCATGACGAGAGGTTTGAAGAAAATTCGCATCTCATTCATCATTATATATTTTATTCTATAATCTTACTTTGTCTCAAACTAGTCTTTTAGTCTTTATTTATAGAAAAATATATTACTCACTTGTTTGTCTATGTAAACATGACAACGTCATATTTACATAAACCTTGATGCATTAATAGAAAGTGAGGACGATGATCCTTTTGTTGGTTTTGATGGTTGATAGATCATCTATTACAAGATTAATGCTTACTCTTTGAAGCAAGTCTCATTTATGTTAATTGCTTTTTATTACATAGTGTGATGTGTGCTAACTTGACAAATAGTACTATATTAATTTAGTACCGTCTATGGCATATATTTGGTACATCTAGTGTGTACATATGTTATAATGAAACCATATTTCTATTTTTATTAAATAATATATCACCTCGAGATATTTTAGTAAGTTCAATTGTGTTGTGCAAATTATTCATAGGCCATAAAAAAAAGAAAAAATTATATACATATTCTATTGTAAAATTGTATTTACCAAGTTGTAGCGTAATGACTTCGATATTTGAGCATTACATAAGAACAATGGCATCCTCTATATGTAAATCCCAAATCACAGTTGTTTTTTTATGACTGGTCCGACTAGAGCAAGCCTGCAATTTTTGTCTAAGGAATCTACCTTAAACACTACTACTGTACCACAGTAAATTATATATTCTGCTTGTTTTAACACACACATATAATATAATATATGTCGATGGAAAATTTTCCTAGGAAAAATACTTTTATGAAAGGCTTTACTTATAAACCATGAAAACCGAGAAAATATAAATAATTATTGGATCAAAATTTAACAGAAATTCATCTAAAATCAAAATTCAATATGGCTAAAAGTTTTTCCGGCCAAGGAACTGCTTCGAATTACCAATGAACCATGTGAGTTTGAATTCAACTCTGTGTTAGGTGTATTCATTAGCAATTATATGACCAACTCATCCAGGTTTGGCTATGCAAATTTTGCTCTATTATCCATCTTTATAAAATTTATATTCAATACTTATTATTTACCAAAACACTTTATAATAGGCAAAAAAGAAAGAAAGAAGTAATCTCTTTGTTAAAGGCTTATCTTATAGCTAAAATAGAAATAGAATTAAACTTCAAAGTCCATTTACAGAAAACTCTTTGTAACTAATAATCATTTTGAGCCTCGTTCTATATTTCTAATCCATTTGACGCTGTAATTTCATAGGTCATAAGTGATTTTTGAACAAAATTTAAGAAAAGTTTATTTTGAAAGCGCATTTAAAAAAAATGGTGGTTTAAAAAAAAAAAAAAAATGGACGTTTCCAAATCGTTGACAGAGAAGCTTTCTTAAAAATGCACGATTTTAAAAGATGGACCTTTATTTTGATCACCCTAAAAATTTATAGAGAATTTTGATCCAAAACACTTTCTAATAATAAAGACTTTGGCAACTGAATAAACGGACATATCGAAATAAAAATTTAAAAAACAGAAAAACAGAAAAATAGAAAAACAGAATGGGGATCATTACGGGCCTCATCATTCCAACCCGACCCAAAATTGCGAAAGAGTTTGGTTGTCTGCCTGTACCAGTTCTCTCTCTCTCTCTCTCTCTCTCTCTCATTCTTGAAATGTGGATGGCATGCGTTGGGTATTTTGAGGTCTAGGGTTCGAGATCCGTGCGCGGGAAGACAAAGCACGCAGGCAGACGCAGAAACAGTTTCATTTTGGACCATGGAAGAGCGAAGCGTACGGAAAGTGCTTTACGAGACGCGCCATCACGCTTCGAGGCCGTACGCTCCCAATTACCCTCCTCAACAGGTTTTGTTCTTCGTTTTCCCCATTTTTTTCTTTGTCTTCGTACTTGAATGTAATTTGTATCTTATTTTTTATTTAAATTGTCTGATTTTTGTTTCTTCTTTAAATTTTACACTGAATTCAGGCAAATGATGGTGAGAGAGGGAGCTTCCGGTCGTTGTTTTCTGTACAAGGTACGTCGATTTTTGTTTTTTTTGTTTTGTTGAGTTTTCTGTTAGTGAATTTTGGTTAAAATGTTTTACTGTTTACTCGTAGAGTGATAATACTTTATAGAGAATGTTTTACGAATTGGTCATTGAATAGTATTTTTTTTCTTTCTTTTCTTTATGTAATGCACATTGTTTACATGCTTAATTGGTTGAAGGCATTGGCTTTCAGGGTTTTATAATGGATTATGATTTTTTTAATAATTTTTAACGGGGTTTTATCAAATTTGTTTCTGGATAGCTTATTAATTAAAATGAGAAATAGGCTCTTAGCGATAATATGTTATTTTGATTGTTAGGAATATTTGCAAGACTCTTTTAGGTACCTATAAGATTTTTTTTTGAATTGTGAAGGTGTTGAATGAGTGGTTAGGAGTGAGCTAGAAGTGTTCAGAGTGTGAAGCAGTTTGCTTGTACTGAACTTCATTGCTTAATGGAATAACTTATTCATCCAAAAAAAAGATTGTTAAAATTGGGTTTTTATATTGACTATTGTTAAAAGGTTGTCTTGATTGGTTTGGAAGTAATGGGATGTTAGTAATACAAACATTTTAGTTATTTTCTAACAGTTCAATGTGGATGGGTATCTGCCATCATCTGCCAGTTTTGGTTTATACCTTCCATATTTAAGAGTAAATGTCAAGGTGGTACCATTATTGATTTGCTAATATTTTTGTAGAGAAGTGTTCCGTTCATGCTTTTGATGTTGTGATTTATCCTAGTTTATCGGAGGTAGTATGCATAAAGTGAAGTTGATTGTTCAGGTTGTGTCTTACAAGAAGATGGATGTGCCTTGTTAAAGACTCATAATTACTATATAAAACAACAATGGTTTTTCTTTTTCATGATTTTTCAAATTTCACTCTGAAATTGGTCAAGTCTAGCAGTCCATCAACTTTATGATTCTTTCCCTTAATACCTTGTAGGTGTAAGTCAACTCAAAGAGAAATGGAGTGATTACAAGCAACCGAAAAAATTGAAAAGATTGATATCCTTGTTTATCTCCCTGAGAGGCGAACGTGTGGCTGTTGCTGCTGGAAATCAGATAACAATTTTTCAGAAGGATGATGACTACATGGAGCCCTGTGGAACCTTTACTGGTAAGATCCATTTGTTGATTTATTTAGTTATGTTTGTGATATCTTGGTGTCAACTATCATATTGCATCATATGCTAGACGCTTTAAACTGAGAAATTTGTTTCTATTTACTGGTTAGATCATCAATTTCTCAAATTCACTATAGTCACTACTCACTAGCTTTGAAAATGGCAGTATCAGTGTAATATAAGTATAAGATTTATATAAATACATGTTTATTTATATGTTTAGTGGTGCCTATGTTGATATAACTCAACTAAGAGATTTTGAAGGCTTAATTCCTATTGATGTCAACATGTGGGAGCATATGTAAATGTCAAGTAATGCATAATAACATGTAATGCAATGCTTATACTTTGCTGCATAGCTCTTTAACTATTTTATCATGACTATTGAGGCATAACTCTGTGGTTCTTTTACAAATACAATGAAAACATGGACACGTTACACGCTGCATGATGATATATAATCTTATGTAAATATCTTAGTTTAATGGAGTAGCCCTGTCAGCCACCTAACTTTTGCATTGAAGCCTACTGTTTACCTTTTAGTCCTTTGATTCTAGATAAGGAAAAAAAAAAACCCCTGCAAGTAGGAGAGGGTGGGGGAGTGGGGAATTGATTGATCTTGATGTTATGATGTTAATACTATGAAATGCATAAGCTACATGAACTATACACTTAATCTTTCTCAGGTTTATGTCACTGCATTTTTTATCGCTGTTGTTTCTAATTTTGTTCCATGTATCAGCTGGAAGCCATGCTACATTCACTACGGGAACTTGGTCCGAGTGTCATGATGTTCTTGGAGTTGCTGATGATACTGGTACACTATATTTTATCAAATTAAATGGGGAAGAGATAACAAGAATTACAAGGAGACATTTGAAAATTTGTATGCCAATTGTGGGCCTGATTGCCGAGAATGATTCTGATGAACAGAGATCTTGCTTGTAAGTGATTTTTTTTCCCCTGCAGCCTCTGCTTGAAATTTGACTAGAGAATTTTATAAAAAGCATTTTCCTGTCAACATTGAGTTTAGGTTGGGGCTTATGGTTTTGTTGTTTGACCAGTCCTGAAGTTCAGGCAACTTGACTTTTGTTTAAGTTAATGGAAATGTTTCCAGGTGCACCTTCACTATTGTTACATCAGACGGTTCTTTTCAGCATATTGAGATTAGTCAGGAGCCAAGTGCCTCTATCTCCTCTGCACTCACCTCTGATAATGGCTTAACCCTGAAGAGGCAGTTTAATAACGTCTTCTGCTTTGATTACCATGCAGACCTTTCTTTGCTAGTTGTTGTTGGTGGTTCTGACAGTATCTCACTAACCTCTGGTGGGAACTCCGGTATGTGTTTATGTACTATTTTTCCATTCAATTTTCCTACGGTGAAGATTTTGTGTATATATGAGTCATCGTCTAACTCATTGTTTCTTGTATTTTTGACATGCTACTATTAGATTGGAACCCTCACACATGCACAAAAAGAAGAAAAATTTGGGGGGTTGGGGGGGAAGAACACCTACTATTTATCAAAAAGAAAGAACAGTTGATCATTGCTTTAAATAGTGGGAAAAACGTTAAATCCTTTCATCCATTGAGGTTCATCAGATTGTGCTACCTTTGACATTCCATTCTTGAACATGTCCTCAATGTGTATTTCAACCATATGAAAAAAGCTTAAGGATCCATGTTCTTGGTTTGGGGTTCATCATCAGGCAGAGTCTCATTCTGTCTGGTAAAAGTTGTTTAGATTCAATTATGAATTTTTATCACTTTCTAGAAACATGGAAAACTATATTACGGATAAAGTTCTTACATTAAGTATTTAATCATTGTTTTTGTAATATATTTTCCAGGATCCTGTAATATTTCTCTTTGGCGTAGAAGTAAAATCCAGGATATAGAGCAATTGTTCTCTACTCAGTTTGATGGCTTATATTTTAAACCAAAAGGTTATGTGGGTCAACTAGCATCTCCAAAGGTGGTAATCTCACCGCAAGTCAATTTTGTTGCTACACTAGATGTTAGAGGACGCTTGCACATTTTCAAGCTGGATAAAGAACGCTTTTCACTTTCAAGTTTTGATTGCAGAGGGATATATGACTCACAAGTGACTGATAGTTTGTCAAATGGAGGTGGAAATTTTGTAAGCGATGTTGTGGACTTTACTTGGTGGTCTGACTATATCATTGCTTTTGCAAAAAGAAGTGGCATTGTCTCCATGCTTGATATTTTAAGCAGTTTACACTTTCAGCAGGATGACACTGTATATTCTATGCCCATGTTAGAAAGGGTACAGAAGTTTCCAGGACATGTTTTTCTTTTGGAGAGTACATTATCTGAAGAGAGATACAATGTATCGAATTCTGGGAAAACAAATGACTTGCATCGTGTGGAGCTGATTACTGAAGATAGATTTAATCAATTTGATATTTCTAGATTGCAATGGAGTTTGATATCATTTTCTGAGAGATCTGTCCCTGAAATGTACAATATTTTAATTAGCAAGCAAAAGTATCAGGCTGCCTTGGACTTTGCTGGTTGTCATGGGCTGGATAGAGATGAAGTTGTAAAGTCACAGTGGTTGCATTCTGGCCAAGGCATAAATGAAATAAATATGTTTTTGTCTAAAATTAAGGATCAAGTTTTTGTAGTTTCTGAATGTTTAGATAAAGTTGGGCCAACAGAAGATTCTGTAAAGGCTTTGCTTGCATATGGGTTGCGCCTAACTAACCAATATAGGTTTTCAGAAGCAGAAGATAATGAATGTAGTCAAATTTGGGATTCCCGCATGGCCAGACTTCAGTTACTGCTATTCAATGACAGGCTGGAAACATATCTTGGGATAAACATGGGCAGGTATTATGCTCAGCAGAATCTATGGTTATTGTTGTTTGCAGAAATAACATAATTTTGAAGTATTAGAACCATATACTCTTAGGATAAAAAAGGAAAAAAGAGAAGAGAGAACAAATATAGTGTCTGTCATAAATGTCTTTTTTTCCTTTTTTGTTTTTGTTTTTTTTTGTTTTTGTTTTATTTCTTTTAATTGAAGTCTCATTTAACTTTATTATAGCATATTTAAGAGAATACAATTGCCATGCAGTGTTATCCAAATGCTTGTTGTGATATATTTTGGGATCTATGTCTGAGCAAGATGTCTCCATAATCTGTGTGTATGCATGCATGTGCATAGAAACGTTGCCCACTGATATGGGAGACAACAGACAAGGATATTTTTCTTTTTGTGATGAAGAGGAGGCAGGATATATTCATTAGGCAATTTTCTTCATATAGTATTCCTGCACCATTTTCATGAGCTAATCCTTGTTTGTGTTACTCATTCATCAATCTGCAAGTTCTTTACCGTGAGGATTTAATTCCTTTCGAACCTTTTGCATCATCTTAATATCTAGAGCAGTACAGCAGGATGTAAGCTTATGTAAAAAAAGATTTAATTCCTTTTGAACCTTTTGCAACATCTTAATATCTAGAGCAGTACAGCAGGATGTAAGCTTATGTAAAAAAAAAAAAAAAAAATTTGAAAATATGGATTAGACATGATATTGGGCTCCTAGAGGCAAGAAATTGAAAATCACTTGCCAAAATTGATTGGATTTACTTTATATGACTATTGTGAAGAATTTCATTAATTTTATATTCTTTAATATCCCTGGAAAACTTTTTTATGCTGCATAGAGATAAAAATGTAGATAATTTTTGCAATAATATTTAGGATTATCGGTGATAAATTGTTTTATGCTTTGATTTTTATTTATTTCTTCTGATTGTTTCTACTGACTCACAGTTTAATGACATAGTGTTGTGCAGGTTTTCTGTGCAGGAGTACAGAGAATTTCGTGTGATGCCTATTAATGAAGCTGGTGTTAGACTAGCTGAAAGTGGAAAAATTGGTGCCTTAAACCTCCTATTCAAGCGTCATCCTTATTCGCTGACTCCTTTCATTTTGGAGATTTTAGCTGCTATTCCTGAAACAGTTCCTGTACAAACATATGGGCAGCTTCTTCCTGGGAGGTTGCCTCCTACCAGTGTTGCTGTGAGGGAGGAAGATTGGGTTGAATGTGAGAAGATGGTGAGCTTTATAAACAAATTGCCCAAAAAACATGAGATTGGTATCCAGATCAGAACGGAACCCATGGTCAAGCGATGCCTAGGATCTGTTTGGCCATCAACTGTTGAACTTTCACAATGGTTTAAGAATAGAGCTAGAGATATTGATAGTTTTACCGGTCAGCTAGATAATAGCCTCTGCTTGCTTGACTTTGCTTATAACAAAGGTATTTGTGAGTTGCAGCAGTTCCTTGATGATGTCTCATACTTGCATCAACTTATCTATTCGGATGACAGTGATGGCGAATTGAGTATCAGTATCAGTCTTGTGGACTGGGAACAATTATCTGACTATGATAAATTCAGGATGATGCTTAAAGGAGTTAAAGAGCAAAATGTGGTTAAACGATTACGTGATAAAGCAATTCCATTCATGCAGAGTAGGTTTAAGAATGCGGCCTCTGTCTCTCTAGGTCAGGTTCCAGATAGCCATCTTTCTGCAGATGAGAATAACGAGTCATTTCTGGTTAGATGGATGAAGGAAATTGCTTTGGAGAAGAAATTGGACACATGCTTGATTGTAATTGAGGAGGGTTGCAGAGACATGGTAGTTGAGGAAGGGTGGGGAGAGTTCCAGAGTAATGGTTTTTTCAAGGATGAGGTTGAAGCTGTGGATTGTGCCCTGCAGTGCATATATATGTGCACAGAAACAGATAGGTGGGGTACCATGGCTGCCATATTTTCAAAGCTTCCACAAATACAAGGTGATTTATGCTTTTAAGCTTGAAAGTTCTCATCTTGGTAAATGAGATCTTAATATTTGTCAGATTTTCTGATGGGCATGGCTAATTATCATATTCCACAGAGTGCTAAGTGTATATGACTTGGAATTGAGTTATGGATTTATCTCTACTTGATAACTAACTATGATTTTACTCTGTAACACCCAACGATTCTACCTTTTTTTTTTTTTTTTGGTTGTTGAGCCCACTTTACTTGTGAACCCTGATCTTTCCATTTTTTACCCATTCTTAGGGGGAGTCTCCCAACTATATTTGAAAATGAATTGGTTATCTATTAAGACAAAGAAAGCTTTCTTGTAGTTCTGCCTTTTGCTCTAAAAGGCAGAAAGACTTGTTGGAAATCGCCGGTTGGGTTGGTCCAACCAAGAAAGGCATAACAGAAATGATTGAATCTCCTCCATGTTGAATAGCTTAGGAGCAATTCAACATACTTTGCTTAAGGGTGACTTAACATTTGATGCAGCAGGTCTGTTAGAGAGAGAGAGAGTTGCTGTCTTCTAAAATAGATACCTATGCATCAACAGGTATAAGAAAGGGTTTAGAGTTTGTAGGTTGGATAGATTTTGAAACGATTCAATCTTGAAGGCTATAGAAGCTGAAAACTCCGAATTCTGCTTGCTGGATGACAACTATCAAGATTGTTCTTTTGAGGCTGATGGCTGAAAGTTGGTAATTTTGGGGTTTTAGAGTTTAAAAATTTATAGAAGGGATGAGAATTGAGATTGTAAATAGAGAAGTTTGTGGTTGTTTGAATTAACAGCATGCAGTAGACAAACATGTCTCAATACTCAAAACACCTGATGTTACTATAGTCAAAGTCAAATGTCTCTAGTCCGTTGAAGCATATTTGTAAGACCTTTTGACCTTCTTAACCTATTAGGATTAGGTCTCCTTATTGGACTGGTAAACCAAAGACCTAATAAAACCCTATAAAAGAGTTTTAATACTATTTGAATTTAGGACACTTAGGAACCAAACACAGTTATGAAATTTGTAATCTTTCTCTCTGCAAAAAAAATCTACAACTCTTAAAGTAATTTTCCAAATTAAATACTATATTAACTCTAGACTCTTAATCACTTGGCCTTCAAGAACAATATAAGACTCATCTCAATCTAATTTTGCACTTGACCCCCACACATGGAAGTTTTAAGTTTCCAAAATTGAAAATTACTCTAAGGACTGCCATTTGACCATTGTTCCAAGGCTGCATACTTGAAAACTAAGCATTACTACTTTGACTTAGTCCATATGTCTTTTTGGCAGTATGTTTTTTGTTTTTTTTCCCCTATGGAGTACTTAACTTTAAATTTCACTCAAACATGTGCACTTAAATTAATTTTGATCATGCAGATGCTTTTATAATCATATCATTTTTGGGTAACTCTATTTCCACAACTACTTTTGCTTAATTTACTGCATCCAAACAAAAAAATTTCACTTCTCTTGCTGATTTTGGCTTTAAAATTGAGTTTATTCACGGTGAGCATTTCATTAGAAACTACTTATAAAAAAAAAAGAGCATTTCATTAGAAACTCAAAAACTGACAATGTTATTGTGATGCACTGGCAGATTGAATTATGTGTGCAATGCTTCAATGTTTGAATGAGCTTGTCATCTTTCTGTACTTTGTTCGAGTGTCTACTCACATGTGTGCTGTTAAGTTGGGATGAGCCATGCAGTAGGAGTCCAGTAGTCCATAATGGTGATGCAGTATGCACCCAATTTTGTGTGTACTAGAAAGCATGGCATGCAAAATATGTGTTTCTTATAACATCTTATCCCCCACCATAGGTCTTATCTATATATATATAAAAAAAATTTTCTTTATTTTTTTATGTATATTGAGATTTGTTTGAAAAGCTAGATAAAGAATTGGCAAAGTTATAACTATTAATATTCTATCCTTTCATTGACATCTTAAATTGAAATAATTGAGGGGTAATCAAGATAATCTGGTGGTAGATGCCAAATGGGAATCTTGGCTTCCTTAGTGGAATAGATATCTGTAATTGCAAGAGTAAAATATACTTTCCTGCGCTGGTGTTTTTTGCTTTGTGCATTTTTGCTGATGAGATTATTATTGTCATCTTACTGGAATTTTTTTTCTTGAGAATAATTGAAATATTTTGCCTGTACAGATACCGGAACACATGTTGAGGGCCTTAAGAGAAGACTCAAACTGGCAGAAGGCCATGTTGAAGCAGGGAGGCTTTTGGGGTTTTACCAGGTTTGTATTCTTTAGTGCACAGAGAATGCTTTTGTGCTTCGATGACCAATCATGGGCATTAAACAGTAGCTTCTCCTAGGAACAAAAATAATGGAAGAAAAATGAAAGATAGAAATTAAGTTTCTGGAGGCCCCACCCCTTTCTTCTTGGTGGCCAAGGTTGGCAACTTGCTGTTTTGTTTACTAGGAAATATGTGGAAGCACTATGGATTATGAAAATTTTGGCCGTAATGAGCATAAGGTTAGGATATGGAATTCTTGATTTTGTTCCTAAAGGAAGATTAAACTGACTATGTTGACAGTAGATTGCTTCATTCTTTTTTCTTAATTTTTTGCATTTAATTGATTGTGAGTGGTAAACTTAGATTTTAATGGTACATATTTGTGTTCAGGTCCCGAAGCCAATGAATTTTTTCCTGGAGGCTCATTCAGATGGAAAAGGTGTAAAACAGATTCTTCGCCTGATACTTTCGAAATTTGTTCGTCGACAGCCCGGTCGTTCTGATAATGATTGGGCAAACATGTGGCGTGATATGCAGTGTTTGAGAGAGAAGGCATTTCCTTTTCTGGACCTAGAGTATATGTTGATGGAATTCTGCAGAGGACTGCTGAAAGCTGGAAAATTTTCTCTTGCAAGGAATTATTTAAAAGGTACAAGTTCAGTTGCTTTGTCATCGGAGAAGGCAGAAAACCTTGTCATTCAAGCTGCAAGGGAATATTTTTTCTCAGCTTCAAGTCTTGCTTGTCCTGAAGTAAGTATATGGAAAGCTTATGTTCTTTGATCAATTAAGAGTGAAGTAAGCATGTGGAAAGGTTATGTTCTTTGATCAATTAAGATATCTAGGAGTGGATTAATTCATTCAAGATTCTTACCATAACCTCTTAATGGCTAGCTACTTGATATTCATCCCTCCTTATGGCCCTTGTACATTACAAAATGCATTGATCAGGTGACATCAAACATGATGTGAACTATTTGACATAATGTCAACAGTGAGGCACAATGTTGATTTTATAATAACTTACACATTCAAAAACATTTATTGTTAGATGTCTAACACAAGCGGCATTAACATAGACAGGCATGAGAACTTGCTGCATATTATGTGGGGATCGAGAATTAGTAACTCAAGCTAATGTTATGAAATATATATATATATATATATATGTATATATATTTTGTTACTATTACCACCCAAGGCAAGTGTGGGTGGTCACCTTGCCAAACATTTGCCATCAACTACTCTAGTCCAGATTGGCTGGCAAATATGTTGCAATAAACTTAAGGGTCCAGGTAGGCAGTAAACAAATATTCAAACCAACAATGTTTATAATCTCTTGATTTTTATATATAAATTTTGTTGTTTCAGTATATTTCTCTTTCTTATGTGATTTTTTATTTTTTATTTTGGTAAGAAATGAAAAGCTTTTTGAAAGCATATACACAGGGAGCTCCCACAAGCCTGAAACCCAAAAAACAGCAAAAACACTCTCAACCCAACCCGCCTAAAGAGCCCACAACCCCAACACCCTCAAGACAACAAAGCCCAAAGCCCTCAAACACTAACAAGCATGAGCCTTGCCTTTACCATACCTAGATGATGCTCTATTTGCTTGGTATAATTAGATCATAAGGCGACTATGTAATGATTTTGCTTTTTATTAACACACTCGAAGCCAAACTCGAGAACTTATAGTTACTTCTCAACCAGAATGAACAAGGCCTTAATGCCTAGAATGGGTTGGCTGCCTATCTAAGATTCTGTAATATTTGTATTTAAATCCATTGATTGCATTGTTGAAACTTGTTTCAGATCTGGAAGGCTAGGGAATGTCTGAATTTATATCCAAGTAGCAGAAATGTTAAAGCAGAGGCTGATATTATTGATGCACTTACAGTTAAACTTCCAAACCTTGGAGTTACTCTTCTACCCGTGCAATTCAGGCAAATAAAAGACCCCATGGAGATTATTAAAATGGCAATCACAAGTCAAACTGGTGCTTATTTACATGTTGATGAACTCATTGAGGTTGCTAAACTTCTTCGATTAAACTCTCCAGAAGACATATCAGCCGTTGAGGAAGCAATTGCTAGAGAAGCTGCAGTTGCAGGTGATCTTCAATTAGCGTTTGATCTCTGCCTTGTTTTGGCTAAAAAAGGACATGGTCTCATTTGGGACTTATGTGCTGCAATAGCGAGGGGTCCTGCCCTTGAAAACATGGATATAAGTTCTCGAAAGCAGCTACTAGGTTTTGCTTTGAGCCATTGTGATGAGGACTCCATAGGTGAATTGCTCCATGCATGGAAAGATCTAGATATGCAAGGCCAATGTGAGACGTTAATGATGTTGACAGGGACAAATTCTTCTAGTTTTTCAGTTCAAGGTTCCTCAATTACTTCACTTCCAGTCCATGATATTCAAGATATTAATCACTTGAAAGATTGCTTTGAACTGGTTCAAGGGGTTGGTGGTGATGATCAAGAAGTTCAATTTGACAGCATAAAAAATGTAATATCTGCTGTTTCTAAAAGCCTGCCCATTGAGAATGGAAACAATTGGGAATCTGGTCTGAGAGAAAATGGAAAAATTTTGTCTTTTGCTGCTTTACAACTTCCATGGTTGCTTGAATTGAGTAGGAAAGCAGAACATGGCAAGAAATTGATTCCTGGCTTAATTCCTGGAAAGCAGTATGTTAGTATAAGAACACAGGCTGTGGTGACTATTCTGTCCTGGTTGGCGAGGAATGGTTTTGCCCCTAGAGATAATGTGATTGCCTCTCTGGCAAAATCAATTATTGAAACTCCTGCTACTGAAGAGGAAGACATTGTGGGATGCTCTTTTCTCTTGAATCTTGTGGATGCATTTACTGGGGTTGAAGTTATAGAAGAGCAATTGAGAACAAGGGAGGATTACCAAGAAATTTGTAGCATCATGAATGTGGGAATGATGTATAGTTTATTACACAACTCTGGGCTCGAGTGTGTGGGGCCTGCAAAGAGGAGGGAGCTGTTACTGAGGAAATTTAAAGAAAAGCACACACCACCTAGTTCTGGTATTGGCGAACTTGATTATTTGACTCCTAAACTGCATAGAATGCTGTTCTATTTATAATGTCATTTAAAATAAGAACTGCAGAAAATGTTTTTTCTTCTCTTTTATTTTTTTAGGGGTTAACTTCTTTTCTGTGTTATGATGCTATTCCCATGTTCTTGTTTTATTTTCTTACTTTCAGAAGAAATAGAAAAGATTGATAAAGTACAGTCCACATTTTGGAGAGAATGGAAACTGAAATTAGAAGAAGAAAAGCGTGTAGCAGACCATTCTAGAGCACTAGAGAAAATAATTCCTGGGGTTGAAACTGAACGGTTTTTGTCCGGGGACATCAAATACATTGAGGGTGTCATTGTCTCCCTAATTGAATCAGCAAAGTTGGTGAAGAAGAGCATTTTAATTGGCGTATTGAAAATAGCTGATACCTATGGCTTGAATCGAACTGAGGTATGTGGATGTGCGTGCATATCTCTTAAAAACAGTAATATAGAAGACAAATGAATGCCCACTGGACCTATTATAATCTAATGTCTACCTCTTTTTCCTTGCAGGTGCTACTGCGATCTGTAAGTTCTCTCCTTGTTTCTGAGGTTTGGACAAATGATGATATTATGGCTGAAATTGCAGCATTCAAGGGAGAACTTATTGATCATGCTGTAGAAACTATCAAAACTATTTCCTTGATTGTGTACCCTGCAGTTGATGGGTGTAACAAGTTGAGGCTTGCTTATGTGTATGGCCTGCTCTCTGACTGCTACTTGCAGCTGGAAGAAACCAAAGATTCATTGTCGATGATACAAGCAGACCAAACAAATATTTCAAGTCTTGGGCTTGCTCATTTCTACAAACTCATTGAGCAAGAATGCAGAAGAGTTTCATTTATTAAGAACTTGAACTTTAAAAATATTGCTGGATTAGGTGGTTTGAACTTGGAGTGCTTCAGCACTGAAGTCTACACACACATTGATGAAAGTAGCTTGGAAGCTCTGGCAAAAATGGTTGAGACCCTTGCCAGTATCTATACTGATCCAGTGCCTGAGGGTCTCATATCTTGGCAGGATGTCTACAAACATCATGTCTTGAGTTTGTTGACAGCTTTGGAGACTAGAGCTACAGCTGATTCTAAAATTAACGGCCTTGAAACTGTTCAGGGCTTTGTAAGTCAACTTGAGCAGAGCTACGATTTCTGCAGAATATATATCAAACTACTTGCTCCTTCTGATGCTTTGGACATTATGAAATGGTACTTCAGAGTAATCATCCCGATTTATGGTTCTTATGGGAATCTGCCTGATAACTCAGAATGGCAGAACTGCCTCATCATCCTTTTGAACTTTTGGATTAGATTGGCCGATGGAATGAAGGATATTGTAGCCCATGAGAGTTTGGGAGGAAATCTCATGTTCAATCCAGAATGCATAATGAGTTGTCTAAGGGTTTTTATGAGGTTGGTGATGGAGGACATTGTATCACCGAAACAGGGTTGGGGCACCATTATCAGCTATGTCAAATATGGTTTAATTGGTGATTTTGATGTTGATATTTTCATGTTCTGCAGAGCCATGGTTTTCTCTGGCTGCGGATTTGGAGCCATTGCAGAAGTGTTTTCTGTATTCATATCTCTGCTGCCAAGTGGTTCAGCAGCAGCCAGCGACACTGAATGTCACGATCTTCCCCGTCTGTATTTAAATATCTTGGAACCCATCTTACAAGATTTGGTCAATGAATCCTATGAACATCAGAATTTGTTTCATCTATTATCTTCTCTGAGTAAACTAGAAGCTAACTTGGAGGACTTGAAGAGGGCCAGGTGTGCAGTCTGGGAAAGGATGGCCAAGTTTTCTGATAATCTGCAGCTGCCAAGTTCAGTTCGTGTTTATGCTCTAGAGCTTATGCAATTCATCACGGGTGGAAATATCAAGGGTTTCTCTCCTGAGATACAATCTAAAGTTCTACCATGGGAAGGGTGGGATGAGTTGCAATATACATTTAAAAATAGTAAGACTACTGCTAATCTGGGGTTGCCAGATCATAAGGATACTTCTAGCAGGTTTACAAGTACTTTGGTTGCCCTTAAATCATCTCAGCTTGCAGCAACCATCTCTCCTAGCATAGAAATTACCCCTGATGATCTCATGAATATGGAGACTACAGTTTCTTGCTTCTTAAATCTGTGTGGAGCTGCTACTACAGATTCCCATATTGATGCTTTACTTTCCATTTTGGGGGAGTGGGAGGGGCTTTTCATTATTGGTAAAGATGAGGAAGCCTCAGCAGAAGCCTCTGATGCAGGAAATGACTGGAGCAGTGATAATTGGGATGAGGGATGGGAAAGCTTTCAAGAAGTAGAACCTCTTGAGAAGGAAGTGATAAAGAACCCCTCTATTCACCCTTTACATGCCTGTTGGATGGAGGCTTTCAAGAAACTTATAATGCTGTCCCGGCTAAGAGATCTGCTAACTCTGATTGACCAGTCCTTATCAAAATCTAATGGATTATTTCTTGATGAAGACGATGCCAGGAGCTTGTGCCAGACCCTACTCGGAATAGATTGTTTTGTGGCTTTAAAGATGGTGCTGTTATTGCCTTATGAAGCATTATGGTCACCGTGCTTGGATGAAGTTGAGGACAAACTGAAACAGGGAGGCATCTCAGACACAATTGGCAGAGACCATGAACTTTTGATGCTTGTGTTATCTTCAGGGATCACATCAACTATCATCACCAAATCTTCCTATGGTACCACTTTCTCGTATCTTTGCTATATGGTTGGAAATTTATCTCGCCAGTGTCAAGAAGCTCAGTTGCCGAGGTTTGCACGGAAAGGATCAAACATCTCATTCCTCTTTAGAAAAATTATCTTCCCTGCGTTCATATCAGAGCTTGTGAAGACGGGGCAGCAAATTCTGGCAGGGTTTCTTGTTACAAAATTTATGCACACAAATGCTTCACTCAGTTTCATTAACATAGCGGAGAGCAGTCTTGGTAGATATTTGGAGAGGCAGCTCAATGTTTTAGAGCGTGAAGAGTTTGCCCTTGAGGAGACATGTGAAACATTAAGGAATACCGTTTGCAGTTTGAGAGGCAAGTTGGGAAATCTGATCCAATCTGCGTTGTCGTCACTTTCTAGTAATGTTGGATGAGGATGTTTGAATTTTATTATTATTATTTTTTTACTTATCAATTTTTTTTTTAATTATTATTATTATTATTATTTACAGCGATGCAATTTAATTAGGAGTAGTTGTTGTATAAACTGTTATTTAATTACCATTTTGTTGTGGAAAGAGGGAGACGTGATTGTATAGGGAGTACACTTGAATTTTGATTATACAGAAATATGTTTAACGTGGGTCAAAGCAACCCATATGGAAATCGATGTGCAGTTTTATTGCTTTGTAAATTGTTGAAGTATGGGTTATCTAGCAGAGATAATGGAAAATTTAGGTTGACTTCACCAATTTTCCTGAATGATTTCCTAGGCTTGTGCAAACTGCAAATACTGAAACAGTGATCACTTATCAAAAAAAAAAAAAATACTGAAACAGTGATGGGCTGGTTCTAAGGCCATGAAATAGTTAGTCAATCGCAGGCCATTATGTACCTGTTTATATTATTAATTTTGGTGGATTTTGACATGGGCCGAACTTTGATTTGAATTGGCTGTTGAGACAAATATTAATATTTTATTATGGCACTATAATTTCTTGAAGTAGACCATATAAATAATTTGGGCTACATGTAAACATAAATATATAATAAAATACTCGAATTCGTTTCATTAAACATAATGAAATGGAAATTTAAATGATATTTGAGCCTAATTATGCCCGACATTGGTAGTGGGTAACTTCTACGACCTAGATCACATAAGTAATAAAATAATAAAAATAAGCTAATGAGTGGTCAGCCACAGAGTGGCCGGCCACCTCCTCACTTGTGGTTGGCCAAAGTGTGGTTGGGGGAGGAATGAACACCTCATCAACCTTTGAAGAGATGGTTGGACACTTCTTAAGGGAGTGGTCCAACCACCCTCGAGGGCTCAAGGAGGAGGGGAGGACGACTTCCTCACCCTCAAGGGCGTGGCCAGCCATTCAATCATAATCATATATGTAGCTTTTCGAAAGGTCCAAATTTTTTCTTGAAAAATTAAATTTAAATTATTTTCTTGCGCAAAATTCATCCCGTAACATTTTCATGTTTGTGCAATTTTAGACACGTCGCTGGTTTTAACTGTAGCTTGGACATTCCAATAACCGAAGCAGTAAAGGTATACCGTACACCTAAACTACTCGTGACGGTAGTTAGACGCGTGTGCTTCAGTTCCCAGAGGCCAGAGCAATTGGATGTGTAGCGATTGCGAATATACAACTTTTGCTTACTCGAGCGAAATTCATTTCGAAAATAACTAGATTTCAATCGACAAAGAAAGACTTACAAAGAAGCGCTCTCTGTCTCGCGCGCGCGATCAGACTTTTCCGAAAAGATGCATTGAATTGAAGTGAGGTTTACACAAAATATGGAAAGTTTGCCTGTGGAAATCTGGCTTAAGATTTTCTGTGTCTTGGATTACCAGAACCTTGCAATTGCACAACAAGGTTGGTAACTTTAAAAGTTCCATATCTCAGCTCTAATTTTCTTTGTTTCCATTTCCAACCAAGGTTTTGGTTTCTGTTTTTCTCTCTTTTGCTGCTGAATTCTGAATTTTGGATTAAGATCTGAACTGGGTTCTTCAGAATTCAGCTCAAGCTGTGCTTTTTTCCTCTTTTTCAAACTGAAACGTTATGTTTTGTTCGTGGGATTATTTATTCGTTACAAGATCTGCTGTGGGTTTGTTGAATTCACCTTTTAGTTCTTATTTTCATAATATTTTTTCTTTTCTTTTTTATTACGGGAATTGGTAAGTGTGATATATCATCTACTACCCTTTCGGTTGTATGGTCAGTATTAGGTCAGAGTATGAGAGCTTTTGCTTGTTAGTTGTGTTATTGGTGTTCATTTTACCATGATCATGGCTGATCGACCTTTTTCAGTTCTCATATGATATGATGCCTGGGGATCAATAACGAATTGGCAAAAGAAAAACCGAAACCTGGTTGTAATGCTCGATCCCAGATAGAGGAATTTTGCTAGTTCCAGTTACAGCTTTGCAGTTGCCATAAAGGACTGTTCTTTTTATTTTCCAAAAAAAGAAAAAGAAAAATTAACCTTGTTAGATACTTCAATTATAATGTTTTGAGGCCAAATTTAACCAGATTGAAAATAGTAATGGCTTCTGTTTTTCCAACTATGACATTGTTTAACCTTCAATTCATTATAGCCAGAAAGAGTAATACTAAAAACTACATTTTAATCCCTCAATTATCCAATAATTCTGATATGACAGTCCTAACCAATCATTGTTATAAAAAATATATATGTAAGGTTCGGTTAGAACTGTCACATCAACATTGTGAGATGAATAGTTCTGAGATAAAAATATGATGTAAAATATTACCCTTATGGTAATAGTGTTGGACACTGAGCATGTAATTGTTATTGTGTTACAAACTAGACTACAATTTAGGTTAGGAGAATAATCATGTAAATCCCTTCCCATGTCATATTGCTTTGATTTTATGGTACATTAACATTAGGCACTGCCTAGACATTTTGGAATGAGAAATCACACATAATTATTTGAACATTATCACATGAAGACATTTTGTTCTTTGAACAAAGAAAATTTATTTAATAACTGAATGGTGTGTGAGATGAGGCTAAACCTAATATAATAGTTGCAGGATTTTGATGGCATCATTATTGTTTAAAGGATAATATATTTACAAACGGTTTGGTATTAGATCAGATTTTTCTATAATTAGTTTTGGTGTTCTCTCAGTCCTCCATGGTCCCTTTAATTGGTAATGGTGAACAAAATTGCAAGAACTGATTTACACAGACGTCTAAGTGCTTAGCTTAATTTCATACAAATCACCCACTGCAGAATGTTGGATTACTCCCCTGAGATGAAGTAGAAGCATGAAAAAAAAAAAAAAAAAGAGTGGTTAAAAGTGATTTAACAAAGCAAGCTTCTAGCTGTTGCCAACTTTTGCTGCTCTTTTGCTTTTTCCCTTGATTCACAGCTTGAGTTGCTATGTTTAATATGTTATGAAAATTTGGAATTTTCTGTTCTAAAGTTTGCAGGAAGTGGAAGGGCGTGGCCTCAGACAACAATCTATGGTCTAACCTATTCAAGGAAAGATGGGGAGAAGATCATGCCATGTTCTACGCCCCTGTTGGTTCAAAATCATGGAAAGATGTGTATGAGGTTCAAGATCGTTGTCATAGAATTGGATTGTAAGTTATTAGCCCTCCTGGTTAATACAATTAATTTCTTGCAAATTCATCATCTTCAACCCTCATTCTCCCCCTTCTCTTTGCCATATGCACGATGCACTCCAGCTTTCTTACCCTCCACTTTCTCACATGCTTACGTGCATTGGAAGGTTACACTTGATGAGTCGATGTTACTGTGTTTGCATTGCCTTTAACACAGAAAAGCTTCAAAAGTTGAAGTTCTAGAAAACAGACTATAAGTATTGATACTTAGACAGGATTGTGTTCAGTATAGTAGAATTGACTAGAAGAGTAAATTATAGCCCTTGTTCATTCTAAAAGTCGTTTAAAGGCCAAGGTTCTATTGTACTTTGATGATTAAAGTGTCGATCATTTGTCAAATTCTTATGGATGAAAGTGGTCATGTTCTTAGTACGTCTTCAAAGGTAGGCAGATCATGCAAAGCTCAAACCAGCAACTGTACATTGGTTGTGCTATAAGCAGTTCATTTAAAACACAAATCAATCACCAAAATACTTAACACAAATTTTTTTTAAAAAAAAGCAAGCATCAAAATAGTATGATATTTTTTCATGTTTTTTGCATATCTTCTTTGACACGATCTCAAGATTTGGTAGATTGAGATTTGAGCATGTCTGACTTAAGAAAGTGCTTGTTTATGTTACCAGGGGCCTGAAGATAATAAGAGAAGGTGGTGACTATTATCTTGTTCACCAAGGTGAAATTCAACGCTATCTGGGTTCAAGGAGTCAAAGGAAAGGGACAAGTAGTTGTAGTCTGAATACAAAAAGAAAGTTCAACGACGAAGAATCACAAGAAGAGAAATCCCGTAGAGGGATTTTAGACAAAATTCTTTTCTTCATTGGGGATTTGGAGGTTGCCTCCACAGATGCAAAACGTTGCCGGGAGCTATAAATGGAATTCAAGGCATCAACTCACAATACTGTAAAATTTCTGTATGTATGTATGTATGTATGTGTCACTCTGGAACCTATTCAATGTGGTTTGAATAATAATAGGTTTGGAGGTGATGGAGGGTTCATATTTTATTCATTTTCACATAACATCTTACATGCGAAGGTCTGATATATATCCCCTTCTTTTTCTGTCTAAATCATGTACATATATTGGGAAATGCAACTTTAACGAAGTTCATCCTGCTGTCAAGTTAGTGCAGGAGATATAGCTGGAAGCTTCTGTCATTTATTAGAACACATCTTGTTGTTAGCTAATGTCTTAGTGCCAATTTCTTGTGCCTTAAAAGATTCCTAGGCACTCGGAAGGATTATATAGTAGGACCGGCACTTTTGGACATTATTCATGATCTCAACACGAAATTAATGGGTTATAGTTAATCTATATAGCTTTTACGTCGATATTTTGATGTGACTTGAACCTGATGACCGATATTTAGAGCTGACAATTTTTTTTTACATAACTATTGAATTCAATATAAAATCAGCGGATTGGAGTTTAGGAGTTCAACCTGTTTAATTAAATGTGTAAGGTTGAGATTAATTTCTCAAACTTAAAACTCAACACATTGGTCAAGTATGAGAAAATAAAATTGAACGTGGAAAAGTTATATAATAAGTAGAGTTATATTAAATAAAACAAACTCTTATTTATTACACATAAATATTATGCATATTTGTGCTATCAAATATATATAAGAAAACTAATTTTATCCTTTAGCGGGAATTAAATAAATCAAAAGACTAAGATTGTGATGATTCACTTGATTGATTCAAACTCTCTCCAACAGTACCTTCTGTGATTCTCTCTGATGATGATAGGAAAGGCCTGGAAGGCATTTGTAAGTATTCAACTTCTCCTTCAAGCATTTGTACGACTTTGTTCATTGAAGGGCGGTCACTTGGCTTCATCTGTATACACCATAATGCGACAATGATCATCTTCATGCCTATTTTCTTTTCCTCTTCGGTAACATCTTTCATTTCTATGTCCTTTCCATCGTGCAATTGCTCATAAACCCAAGTAGGAAAGTAAATTTGGCTTAAATGGTTTGTAAATGCATTCAAGTTCTTTCTTCTACTCGCTATTTCCATCAATAACATTCCAAAACTATAAACATCAGCTTTATATGAGACACCTCCAATGTTTTTGTAGAACAACTCAGGAGCCATGTATCCTAAAGTCCCTCTTGCAGCAGTCAAAGAGACAATGCTTTCATCTACTGGATATAGCTTTGCCAAGCCAAAGTCAGAAACTTTGGGAGTAAAATTCTCATCAAGAAGAATGTTGTGAGGCTTGATATCAAAATGCAAAATTTGCATGTTACATCCTTGATGTAGATATTCAATTCCACGAGCCACTCCTAGAGCTATATCATACATTTTGTCATGGCTTAGGATGATACTTACTTCTGGGGAAAATATGAATGTATTTAGGGAGCCATTAGGCATGAACTCATATACTAGAGCCCGCTTTGATCCTTCAACACAATAACCAATGAGTTGTACTACATTAACATGATGAATCATTCCAATGGTTGCAACTTCGCTGATAAAATCTTGTCCGTTAGCTTTGGAGTTGCCTAACATCTTTATAGCCACAAGACGATCACTTCGAAGTGCTCCTTTAAATACAGTGCCAAAGGCTCCTTCACCTAGTTTGTCCTTAAAACTTTTGGTCATCTTCTTAACTTCTGAGTAAGAGTACCTTATTGGCATGAGATTATTGTGGTTTTGTAGAAATTCTTCAACATCATCATACATTGATAAATGCCTCCTACGCCATTTATATATCAGAAAAGCAATCACACATGGCACACATAGAGCCCCAAGTATCATCTTTAGTGCAATGGGTGGTCCTATATAGGAAGATCACCAAAATAAATATAAGAAAACAACTATGTAGCTACCTTGTCAACATTTATTTTTAGGCAAAAGTACATTTACCTTTTTAACTACCAATAAATTGAATAACGATATAAGAAGGATCAAAGTTATATATCTCAAATATAATGTGATATTTAAAATCATTAATGGAACACAATTCAATAATAATCATCTCAGATTCAATATTGATTTTGAAAGTTATTTCACATTTAAGATAACTCTAAGAGGACTTTGGTCCTCCTAAATTGCTGTAGTTTAGGAAGGGCATTATTCCAATTAAAAGTTTATAAAAGACATTGTCAATTGATCAGTGGTAGTATGAGGAGAGTATGTGAATTTTTCCCAACACTTATAAAAGATTGAGAGAGAGAGAAGGGGGGAGGGGGTTCTAACCGAATAGGTAGAGCATGTTCAACGGTAGGCCAGTCTCCAAAATGCCTGCAATAAATATAGAAATATGTAAATTAATTAATTAATCAGGAAAGTGACTTGAATAATTGGAAAAGTGGAAGACCAAATAAAATTGGGTAAACAACTTTCTCCTTCGATCATGTTTTAAGAAGAAATATAATTAGCAGCTTAATAAACCTCTATAATTTATATTGCTTGCCTTGAAACTGGGCTGAGCTCAAGGGAAATAGCCAGGATCACTAACCAAAGCCCCTGAAGGACCACTTTGTCCAGAAGCAACCACCCTATTTAGTATTCTATGGTTTCTCATCGTGCTGGATTGAGGTAACATGTAGTCACGTAGATGAGGCGAATAATTTTCCAATTAAGGCTGGAAAACGAGGTTTCAGTGAGCTCATATATATATATATATATATATATATATATATATATAGGGTTTAGACCTGGTGTTGGGAAATTTCTTAGGAGGATGAACGGCGACCGAAGCTGATTCAATTATGTTAGACCTGGTGTTGGGGAGTGTGGAATAAAAGTCGATGGGTTTCGGGAATTGAGATCCATAGCTTATGATTCGAGGTCTGGTTCCGGCAATAGAAGAGGGCAACAATATATGCTGCCGAGTAATAGGAATAGGTTTCAGGGTGAGGAATTCCCTCATTCTAAATATGTTCAGGTTGAAATATCTTTGAATCCTTTTTCATTATCGCAAGTTCGCAACGAAGCACCACCATCATCTTTGTCGAAGCTCCATAACCAAATCTCTCTCCAACAAATTTTTTATCTAATTTTGTTTTGGGTGCTTTTATCTGACTTCGCTCGATCGGTTGACATATTTCGTTGTGTGTGGATAAGAGTGCTTTATATATATATATATATATATAGAAATGTGGATAAGATTTCAGTTAACCATGGTTGAAGCTGTACGTGGCGAGCGAAAGGGGAGAGGCAGGGGAGGAGTTACCTGTGGTTGATTAGATTTTGTTGCTAGCTGCTATATTTTTTGGTGTTAATTTTGTTTAGCTGTTGCCAGTAAGTAAGAGTGTTTGGGGTTTTTTCTTTTCTTCAAAATGCTCCAAAATGTTGTACGTTGCAAGAGATCGATTTGATGGTAGTTGCTGGTTTTTTTGGTTATCTGCTGGGGGACAGGTTTCATTTGGTGTTTTTGGTGGAGATTTTTTTTTTTTAATTAAAAAGAATAAAAAAAAAATTAGAGAGAAGAAATTTAGATAAATCATTGGATGAAGGTTTTGAAAAATGGTCGGTTAAATTATATAAAATGAGTTTTGATTGGTTATTTTGTATAAAAATTTAGATAACCGTTTGGGAATGCTAGCTCTTATGACGAAGAAAAAAAATGGAGCAAGGGAAGGAAAACTTCTGATAAAGAGAGGAATCTAATTTTGTAAGAATTTATATTTTTCTTTTCATTTCTGATATCTAAACAAAACCTAAAAGTTTGGGATCAACCATTGCCATCATCAGCCATAATTAATCCAATTATTGTTCGTGCTATTCTGTCTTATTCTTAAAACAAATTTTTGAGGCAAAAACCTCACCTGTGGTGTTGTCTAAGTTACCACCCCCAATGGCCGGCGGTATGTAAGGAATGCCATATTTTTTTCCTGCTTTCACAAAGAAAATAATAACATTAGTGTTCGGAAACTTTCTAGTTGGAACTAATTAGACCTAATTGCCTTCCTAAAAAAATGAAAAATAAATCAATCAACGGAGATAGAGATAGGTTCTTACTTATTTTCCTTGGCACTAGTAGTTTGATAACAGCCGCAAGAACTACGTACAAAAAAGATAAACTTATTAATTAATAGAACATATGACTTATGTAATTTTAAAAGTGTATGGTCTGCATATACAGCTTTCCCCTATGCCATGCTAGCTCAAGGAATACAAACAACTCTATAAATTAACTTCTAGACGACTTCACATGTTGGGCTATAAATTTGTTTGAGTTCAATTTTATGCATTCTCAATGTGCTTTAGCTGACTATGGATAGGGTTGTATGTGTACATAATTTTCCCTTGCCTCATTTTTTTTGAGATCTGAAACAAAACATGTAAGTTTGAGACTAGCCATTCGCCAATTAAGCACATGGTTATTCCTCTACTTGTGTCATCATCATTCATCAGCCATAAGCTACAACTCATCCTATTCGATGTCATTCCGGTCTATATTATTCTTCAAACAACTTTTTGAGATAGAAGCCTCACCTTTGGCACATTTCCAAAGTAGTTTAATATAGAATCCCGGGGGCCCTACGAAGAAAAGAAAAGAAATAAAAATCAGAGTTTGGAAACTTAGAATGAAAAAGCAAGTCATTTATAAGTCTAAACTACGAAAGATATTCACTAGTACTACTTGGTATGCAACCAGCACCAAGAAGTACTTCCGGTTCAATAATCCTTGGAATATTAATGGTATTTACCAAAATGTGGCAAAAGAGAGAGAAAAGAAATGTGCAAAATGAAAATAATGGTCAACATGCATGTAAGATATTTCATTAGAAACTCTCTAGTGTTATATCTTTTTTCTTGCATTCCTTACGCACCTGCGATTTGAGTTTCAGGGACGTCAGCGTTTGGAATTTTAGATTTAGAAATTATATCACGTTACTGCTTACAATGTACAATGCTAAATTAGAATGAATATCTTATTACATGGGTATGGTATGGGGTGTGCATGAATTGTTAGTGAAGAGAGTGAGAAATTCAAGAATGAAGAAAAAAAGAAGGGATAACTTCAGAAACCCCCCCTGAACTTTCACCGATTTACAGAAAACCCCCTCGATACGAAAAAACTCTCAAATACCCCCCCTGAACTTCCAATTTCTCTCGCTTACACCCCTTTAAGGGTATAATGGGTATATAAATATATATATGCCCATTATACCCTCCACTCCAAAACTACGCTGTTTTGGGCTCGTCCAAAACGACGCCGTTTTGCCCTAGGGGGTGGTCCGGCCACCCCCAAAGGCCAAAACCCATTTTTTCCTTTTTTTTTTTTGGCCTTTCGGGGTGGCGGACCACCCTCAATGGCCTGGGGTGGCTTACCCCATACGCTGTTCGACCACCCTTGGCCAAAAATGGGTGTGGCCACCCAATTCAGGGCAAGGTTTGAGCCACCATGATTCTTTTTTTTTTTTTTAATTCCTTCTTTTTTCCAAAAAAAAAAAAAAAACTAAAACCTAAAATACCCAAAACTACGCCGTTTTGGGCAAAACGATGTCGTTTTGGGAGAGTCCAAAACAGCGTAGTTTTGGAGTGAATGGTAGTTTAGACAACTTACCACCAAAAGGGTCTTAAGTGAGAGAATCTGAAAGTTCAAAGGGGGTATTTGAGAGTTTTTTCGTATCGAAGAATTTTCTGTAAATCGGTGAAAGTTCAGGGGGTTATGAAGTTATCAGTTATCCTAAAAAAGAATGGTGAACATATGTAAGATATTAAATTAGAAATTGCAAGATGAGAAAAAAGAAAATTAGAAATCATTATTATACGCACCATTTCCTAGGCAAGTAACATTGTTTTTCTCATCGAGGTAGCAATAGTCATTTCCGCCGCACAACCTTTGACAGTAAAATTGGAGCCATGAAAGTTCAAAACCAAATAGCAATTTATTGCGTACGGCTGTACAAGAAATATTATTATTATACGGCCACATGTACAGTGACACAGAAACTTGCGCTACTTGGCACAAGTCCTCCACATCCCCTGTACAGCTGGATGATAGAGAACCTGAAAATATACAGCTGGATAATAGAAAATATGCGTACTTCTTGGAATTGGATAAAGAAGAGTTGGACGAATACACTCCGTTTTTAAGGCAACTAATGTCGAAATACAACGGAGATTTCACTGGCCTTTCACACTTCAAGAAAACCACAGAGACTTGTTCGCGTTGAGAAAGAGATTCTACTTGATATGGATCCCCTAAACTGAAATTGTAAGGGTCTAGAGGATAACGGGCAATGAAGGAGTCGTTATCGTTTAGAATACCTGGGTCTACCACTCGGATTGTGTAGTTGGCGTAACTGATATGCTGTACGTAGTATTTTCCAGCATGTAAGTACAACACTGTCTGGTTGTTCTCGCATGACAGAGTATACCTTCGATCTCCGCAGTTTGGTGGATCGCCTTTCAACCGAAAGGGAAAGCTTATGTTGCGGATATTGCCGCAGGAAGAAGGAGGACAGTCCTCAGCACTGCAAATTTGATGGACTAGGACAGCAACAGTTAGGACCGTGATCAGTCCAGCAGGGAAGAGAATTCCTCTTGCCATGGAGAGAAAAACAGAGAAAGAGAGAGAGAGAGATAGATGATTATGAGACAGGGTACAGCTTCCACGGCTGTAGAGAAAGTAAATTAATAATGTAGATTTAGGCGTAAGCGGTTACGTCATCATGCCTTGAAATATTTGACAATTATTATTATTATTTTTTTGGGCAGAAAATATTTGACAATTATAATTCAAAACGAAGGGGCTTTTCTTAAAGGAATTGCCGATGTTGATGGAAGGAAACTATTGGCATATGACACCCAATTTATATGCGAGTGTATCATCACTAGATTCACCACACAGCAACAGCCCATATCCATCAGAAGTTCACACCAGATTTACCACTCACTTGAACAAAATACAGATAATATATATTTAAGAGGCTGAGAATCCTTCCAGGAGTGCTGAGATGAATATTTGCTTCCAAACGATTATCTCATACTCATTCTTGTTTGTGGCTTTGATCACCATAGACCTTGGAGAAGGCCAAAGTGGGTGCGATGACCAATTACGGTGCGGACACCATGGCCCAGCCATCCGATTTCCTTTTCGGCTTAGCAGCCAGCCAGAGCACTGCGGGTATCCTGGGTTTAATCTCTCTTGCATTGATAGAAAACATACGCTGCTTGAGCTGCCTAATTCAGTGAAGCTTTTTGTCAAAAAGATTGACTACAAATCTCAAGTAATTCAATTATATGATCCGGATGATTGCTTCGCAAGGCAGCTTCGAGGGCTTGATTTATCTTCCTCGCCTTTCCAATTCATTGATTCAGATTACCTTGATGACTTTGGCTTATTCAATTGTTCCCCAAGTGAAAGAAGATATTATAACAGATACAAAGTCTCTTGTCTTAGTGGCCCTGCCTACCAAGTTTCTGCCTACACTAATTATAGTGAAATCACGACAGCTCTTATATCTTGTACAAAGATGTATACTCTTCGATCGATTCCACATGATATAAAATGGAATCATGATAAATTTCTTCAATTGAATTGGTCCAATCCGGCGTGCAGAGGCTGTGAAGTGAAAGGCAAGAGATGTCTGTTGAAGAACAACAAATCAGAAACTGAGTGCGGCCCCAAAATTAATAAAGGTATTGTCTTCTACCCAATGAATTTCCACCTTTGTTCCCTACGCCTTCAACCCAGCATGAATAGTTTTTGGCCAATCTTAGGATTAACCTGACTAGGATTACTGTTTAGAGTTGAGTTGTTTTAAGTTAAGCTTGGTTTTTCTGCAGAATTTACTGTAACTGAGTAGTGTAGAAATTGTTTTCTGGTGTAGTTGCTGTGTTGGTTTCGGCTGCTTGTGGTTTTTTTGGGTCTTGTGCAGTAGTAGTAAGGGGTTTCGATACTTCTTGTTGTATCTTTGTAGCTCAGCTGTATATGCTGCTTGAGTGTATTTGTTTTAGTTGTCAATGAAAGCTTATTCATTAAAAAAAAAAAAAAAATTATGATTATTCATTCAGGATACAGTTGATTGGTGATTCTGGAGTTGGCAAGAGCAGCTTTCTTCTCAGTTTCATATCCGAATGTGTTCATGATCTGTCACCCACCATTGGCCCTCTCTGTCTGTCTGTTTTTCTCTCATCATCAATGGTTATTGCATGTTTTGTTTGAAATTCAAGACCAACATACAATTTGCTTACTAAGATTAGCACACACGTGTTAACTCAGGAAAAATCACTGCACAGCACGTCTAGTCCTCTTAGAAGCCTACAACTTGGACTCAGCAGGAAAAATCACAATAGATTATATATTGAGTCCTCTTAATAGCCTACAAAACTTGGACTCAAGGTCTGAATTCAATAAAACTTTAGCTATTAGTAAGAAAATTTTAGGCGAACAATTATTTGTTTTTTTGAAATGTACAATGAGAAGCTGATTGTGTTAAATTTTGTAATAGGTGCATCATCAAAGTCGGAGATTACTGGTGAGTTGTCAATTGGGTAATTGAAATTCTTCTTACTATGAAGATGGAAGTTATTCATTCATGAATGTTTATTATGCAGGTGTCATCTTAGGTTCATTTCTATTACCACTAGCTATCTTTGCTTTGTGCTGTCTTTATGCTTATGATAAAGTAGAAAAAGAACATCAAGCAAAGATTGAAAAGTTTTTGGAAGATTACAGAAATTTCAAACCCACAAGATACTCGTATGCTGATATTAAAAGGATTACAAATCAATTTACTGAAAAGCTAGGCGAAGGAGCATATGGAACAGTATTCAAAGGAAAGCTTTCCAATGAAATTCATGTTGCGGTGAAGATCCTCAAAATTTCCAATGGAAATGGGGAAGAATTCATAAATGAAGTAGAAACAATGGGTACAATACATCATGTTAACGTGGTTCGCTTGGTAGGCTTGTGTGCTGATGGATTTAGACGAGCTCTAGTTTATGAGTTCTTACCAAATGATTCACTAGAGAAGTTCATATCTTCAACAGACACCAAAAAATGTATCCTTAATTGGGATAAGCTACATGATATTGCTCTTGGAATAGCGAAAGGAATTGAGTATCTTCACCAAGGATGCGGCCAACGAATCCTCCATTTTGATATCAAACCTCACAATGTTTTGCTAGACCAAAACTTTAATCCAAAAATTTCTGATTTTGGTCTTGCCAAGTTGTGTTCGAAGGATCAAAGTGCAGTGTCCATGACCACAGTCAGGGGAACTATGGGTTACATTGCACCCGAAGTGTTTTCTAGAAATTTTGGGAATGTGTCTTCTAAAGCAGATGTTTATAGCTTTGGAATATTGTTACTTGAAATAGTTGGAGGAAGGAAAAATGTTGACAATACAGTTGAGAGTACCAGCCAAGTCTACTTTCCAGAATGGATCTACAATCTCTTGGAACAAAAAGAAGACATGCGGATCTTTATTGATGATGATGGAGATGCTAAAATTGCAAAGAAACTTGCAGTTGTTGGACTCTGGTGCATCCAATGGCACCCAAGGAATCGTCCTTCTATGAAAGATGTGGTTCAAATGTTAGAAGGAGAAGAAGATAAATTAATTATGTCTCCCAATCCCTTTGCCTCTGTAGGCCCCGTACAAATTAATGCAAATATACCTATAAAACATTTAAACCATGAGTTGGAGGTCATCCAAGAGGGAGAATAATTGTATATAAATTGGGCATTTGTGATAACAAATGAGGTTGCAATGATCTTCTACTCTTAATTAGAAGTTATTAATCTTGTAGACTTGTAGTAAATGTACGTAGCGACTTTAAGTTTTTTTCTTGTATCAATGTAAGAGTAATTTGGAGGTTATAAAAATGTACGTACATGGTAAATCTTTTATTCTTTTCAGTTTTCTTTTTTCCTTTTCAATTGTGAATTCCTTGAGCTGTCCAGCTATAATCTAAAACTAAAAGTGAATTTGTTTTTAGTCGCACCGTAGGCACGCATGTTTGATGGCCAACGTACAGTTCTTGCAAAAGGAGCATGCATGTTTTATAAAACACACATATGGATTTGTAGCAAAATATATATTTATGGGAAATGCTAGAATATAATACATTTGTGAATATAATCTTATAAGCCAGAATATATATATTTATGATATATTCTTTAAAATGGAAACTACATATATGGATTTAAACGTACGTGCATAATGCATCATGATAGATCTAACCAATGATCTGCGTCAAAGCGCAAGAGTGACTTCGATCTTTTCGATTTTAAAAAATATAATACATTTGTTATCTATCATGATGCATTATGCCCGTTTAAATTAGATATTATGTGTGTGTGTGTTTTTTTTTTTTTTGGGTAAGTAAATCAGAGATTATGTTATATGCAAAGAAGTTGTTCACGAAGTCCATTTCACCAAAAAAAATATATATATATCTGTATAACACAAATGGCCTTTATTTGGTTATATTGATCTAATTAAAGAAAGTTTTCGATTTTAACTCTCTGTAGTTAAAGTTTATTTTTAATTAATTATAACGAAATTAAGGAATCATGGAATGAGCAAATGGTGAAAATTTAATAATTTTGTAAGAAGAAAGAGAGTGCACGTCTCTACAAGATCAAACCAACAATGGAATTTTCTTGAAGCACTACTCTTGACTTGCTTTTATGAATCTGCAGTTGTCAAAGGTCGCTTTCTCGTAGCATTCCATTTACTGCTGATTTTTCTAGTCATAAATGAGGATTGGATTACTCTTAATGAAGGGATTTGATTGGGATTAAATGAGGATTGGATTATCTTGTATGAAGTGATTTGATTAGGATTAAATTGAATTTGAATAAATTCAAATCATTTGTAAGCTTTATAAATAGTCTTATATGCAATCATATTATAAATAGATTCTAGGGGAGACTTCACTTACCCCTATAGATTTTGGCCACTTTTGCAAATACCCTCACAACGTTCAAAATCTCTCACTTAGATGTATCAAAGTTTGTTTTATTTTTTTATTTTTTTTCACTTTGTCCATTCCTTATAAAAAAATCTTAACGCAATGTCAACTTTACCCCTAACTCCAAAACTAAAACCGCGTCGTTTTGGAAACAGTGTAATTTTGGAGTGAGAGAAAAAATTGGCATTGCTAATAATTCTCTGTATGAAAGGGGCAAAATAAGAGAAAACCAAAGTTTGATACACCTAAGTAAGAGTTTTTGAACATTGGAGGGTGTCTACAAAAACCGCGAAAGTTCAAAAGGAGTAAATGAAGTTTTTCCTAGATTTTAGCTACCCTAGTAGTGGAGGTAGTATCTAACACAAAACTACTCGCAAATCATTTGTGTTATTTTCTCTTTTCTTCCACAATTTACATTTAATTATAAGTTTATTCATAGTTTTATAGCTTTTGGCTAAGGCTTTGATCCCTAAGAGCATGTGAACTCTTGTTTTCTTCCTTTTTTTGGGGGTGTTTCCATTTAGGGATTCTTCACCGTCACCACATTACTGATTACCCTAATAATGGACGAAAGTGTGTAACACAGAACCACACGTAAATCATTTGTCATTTTCTCTTCTTCTTTCTTTTTTTCCCTTTTCTTCCACAATTTACATTCACATATAAGTTTTTTTTCAGTTGTTACATATGAAGTTAAAATTTTCCCATTTTGGTTTACATAATCTAAAGATTGTCAACGATCATTGTTGGTGGTAGTCCTTCTTCAATCAACTAGCATGTGAGACTTTTCAGACCATTCATATGAACCTCAAAGCATAATTACTTTGAGAATTCAATGTCGATTTCCTAGCTTTTCCTTCTTTTCTTTTCTTTTTTTACTTTAAAAACTCTCAATGTTAAATATTTAAAATTAAAAAATTTGCAATGTAACCCAAATAAAAATTTCCAAAATACTCTTTAAAAAAAGGAAAAAAAGGGGGGGAAAAAAAAGAAAAAAAAAAGCCATACTTGATTGTAATGCATGTAGACACAAACTAAGTGCTGAAAAGTTGTAAGCCAGCTTGCTGGACATAGAAAGGACAAAAAACCTGTTCCCACAGGATAACATACCATCTACAACATTTCACTGCTAGAATTAACCAGTTAAATTCTTATAAGAAAAAAGAAAAAGAGGACTAGAAGACAAAAAAAGAAGCAGCACAGAAAAGTCCTTAGTATTTTGCAGGGTCCAAGACGTTATTGTCATTTTTGTCTGCAGAGAATCCATGTTGATTCAATCACATAGCATCTACTAGGAAGTGCATGAAGATTTTGGGTGTTAACGTTCAAACAAGAGAAGCATACAAAATTGGAAGGGAAAAGTATGATTAGTTTCATGACCCCACACAAAAGGATGATGCATGTTTATCTAATCCGTATGAGTTTTCTTACCTTACTCTGAGGATAGGATCTTACTCATACTTGGCTAACATCATTTTGGTGGTTGTCCTCCACAATATTTTCTTCAATCAACTAAAAAGTTAGACTTCTCTCACACCATTCAATTTTCGTGGGGTCCTGAGAATAAGGAAGGGTGATGCTTTCTTATTCAATCCATAAGAGCTTCCTAATTATAGATTACTTGAGCTCTAGGGATTGAATTTTCCCATTTTGGCCAACATTATTGGTGGTGGTCCACTAGTCCTTGACAACCTTTTCTTTAATCAACTAACAAATTAGACTTCTCAAACTGTTCATGCATGATTTTAACATAGACTTTGAGATATGCATGAATGGAAAGGTATTCTTTTCTATCTACTCTAAAAGTTGAAACCTTATATTGTAGATGCAAGTAAGTTATTGAATAGTTGTAAACCTTGGTGACAAAGAAATGAGCTTGTGTCTCACAAGTCACATGAACCAAAGATTGGAAAATGGATGAGTTTATAAGTATCACAGGTCCTCTTTGACATAATAATAAAATGATGGTGAAATTATATACTCATAAAAATTTTTATTGTAAAATTCACCCATAAGTGCTGTGTTTGTTTTAATGGATCTACATTTAAATCAATGTGTGCGCATTTCATGATAAGGTTAGGATTTATCATTTTTGTGTTACATTATATCAAATTCAATAGCCATTAATTGAATTAGGAAACAACGTTTTGATATTTTCTGAAAATAAATTATTTTTAAAAATAATTATCTGTAAATAATTGTTGGAACAAAATTTTGTATCCAAAAATATGTAAAATTCGTCTATGTGATTTACCTAATTTGCAACTAACTCTTGTGGTATTAAAATAAACTCAAAGGTCCCCTAGGTATACCAAGAAAATAATTTAGTCCTTACAGTCAAATTATGTTCACTAACTGAACAGATTCTAATAATGTGAAACGTTAGAACCAATAAAATTATGATACTTGTCCTATTTAAGTTAGTGTCACACTAACAAAATCTGTTAAATTAGCAAATGAAATTTGATTGTAAGGAGTACATTATTTTTTTGGCATACCTCATAGACCTTTGAGTTATTTTATGATACCACATGAAGTTAATTGTAAACCAAGTAAACCACATTGATTAATTTTGTATTTTTTCCTACATAAAAAAAAAAGCCAGGATATCTTCAGTTTATTTATTTATTTATTTTTGTAGTTTCAGTTAATTTATTTGATCTAAATTGAAAATTTAAAATAGTTTTAGGAACTAATAATTTAATATTCTATATAAAATATATTTTTTCCAAAAATAATTAATTGATTTTCTTTTTTGTATAGATATTTGAAAATAGTTTTTAAAGCATATAAAAATAGTTCAGTTTTGCACAATGTTTAATTTTTAATTTAAAATTAATAAAAAAAAATGTGATTTTTTTTTTACAAGTTCACATAAGGAAAATGGATGAGAGATTCGAACTAATGATCTCCACTTTGTGAGACAGGATAAAAGAAAAAAAAAAAAAGGTGATCTAAAACATAGTATCCAAACATATCCGTGTCATGTTTCTAATTTATCTACTCTGAAATCTAAATAGTGAATAATGCATTTGGTCCGAGTCATATAGACTTGACTCAATTATGTCATCAAGTCGTTAGAAACCTTGATTGACGACAATGAAATGAGAGAAAACGCTTTCCACAAGTCATACGTGTTGGTGGATGGCAAAAATCCTAATCAAAAGAAAAGAACACAAGCAACTAATTGACATTATATGGTCTTGGAGGCATTTTTTTGCTTTTTGTAATTTCTTGTTTTTTGAAAAACATTTACATTTGATAATGCACAAAAAGGTAAGGAGTATTAATTCTGATTTTTTTTTTTTTTTTTGACAAAAAAGTAGAGTTAAAAATCACATCTTTATCTTATAATTATTTTATAATGCTAACATGACAGTCTAAGCCGACTTTTAAATAAGTTCAAATAAATAATTAATTAATTAAGACAATCACCTCAGCCGTTGTAAAATAGTTTTTAATTTCTCTCTTTAAAGTCTTACGATTCCTATGGATGAACTTCAAAGAAAGGAGCAAGTGGTCCAATGGGGCTGATTTTTCTAGTCAATACGTGTGGAATATCACTAGCTAGGTACTTGACCTACTAATGTGATGTTGAGAATTACGGTCCACCATTCTCTCTTTCTTTGTGATTAACCTATCAATTATAGATGAGAAAAATAATAATTGTCTCCTTTAATGTGAATGTAATTAAGCAAAATCATAACGATTAATTTGCAATTAAATTATGATGATTGACTTAATTCATTTGATTGAATTGATGAAAAAGTTTGATTTGAAATATATCCACCATTTGTTATGGGGCTCTCCAATGATAAGAGAGTCTTGAAAATTATTTGTAAGCATTTAACTTTTTGTTTAAGCATTTTTACAATTTTATCAATAGACAAGTACTTCACCCCCACATGGAAGGGTGATGCTTGCTTATTCAAACCATGGGAGGGTGTCATTAATATATGGGCCACTCTAGATTAGCCAATTAAATTATAATAAAAAAAGACTATAAGAAAAAGGAAAGAAGCAGCTGAGAAAAGTCGTGCATATGTTGGGAAAGTTGCTGAATATGTAAAACCTTGTCGACAAAAAACGTGTTGAAACACAGGATACATGATAAGGACTAATGGTGATAACTGATTGATGGCAAAACTTTAACAGGATTCTTTCGGTGAAACTTTCACATCATTTTTCCGTCCCAATATATTTGGACGACTCAAAAAAGATTTTAGTTTTTCTTTTAGTATTATTTATTTGATAATTTTCAAGATTACAATATTTGAGTTTATTTCGTAGTGTCACTGTGTCTTCATAAAATAAGTTTTAAACAGAATTTTTAATGAATAAAAAAAAATCAAAATCAGGATATTTTCAATTATTTTATTCTAAATAAATTAAAAATATAAAACAGTTCGAGGAAGTAATATTTACTATTCTATCAAAAATGTTCTCAAATACAACTAATTGAAAATAGTCTTTTTTATAGATATTTTTCATTTGAAAATAGGTTTTAAAACATATATAGATAGTTCAGGTTTGCACAAATTTTAATTTTTAATTAAAAACAAAAAAATTGCTCTTAAAAAAATAGTATTCATCTTTCTAATTTTTCTAACCCCTTATGTACTCTGAAATCCTAATTGGTTGTAGGGACTAGGGTCAACTAGTCGTCGAGTCATTGGAAACCTTGATGACAAGATATACGCGTGCTCATTGCCTCGTTGGTAGATGGCAAAAGTCCTCGTCAAAATGAAAAGGAAAAGAAGAAAGAAAACAAGTACGTCCCAATTTGCACAATGTTTAATTTTTAATTTGAAATTAAGAAATAGCATTCAAACATGTCAGTGTTGTCTTTTTAATTTTTCTAACCCCTTATCTACACTGAAATCCTAATCAGTCATAGTTGATTAGGGTCGATTAAGGGTTGTTTTGAAATTATGATTTCTTAAAAATAATTTATATTTTTAAAATGTATAGTAAAATATAAGGTGTTGACATTACGATTTAAAAATCACTTAATTTAAAATATGTAAACAAAAATTACAATTTTTATAAACATGCTTATCTGGAAAAAAAAAAAAAAAAAACGTAAATTTAAGCCAAAATTAATATTTTACATAGCGAATATTTGATATATATAAAAAAAAAAAAAAACTTTTTAATATGGACTCAAATTTCTTCCAAAATAGTTTGGAGAAAATTTCTTTCAACCTACTCTAATAAGTGACAAGTGTCATTCAATATATATATTTAATTTCTAAACAATTAATGTTTGGGTTCCTAAATCAGTGGAAAAAATATAAAAAGGCCGCCCAAACTACCAGTCATTTATAATTTAGCCCCATAATGTTCAAAAAGTGATAAAGTAGCCCCCCAAACTACCAAAATGTAACAAAAAAGCCACTTATTTTTTTATATTCCTATAATAACACTATTCTTTTAACAAATAAAATCATTGTAAAAAAAAAAAAAAAAAAACAATTTTTAAAAAATACAAAAAATCAATGGCCTTATAAATTAAAAAAAAAAAAAGTTTTTTGGAATAAATAAATATTCGCCCATTATTTTTTTGTTGGGTTTTTTACAATTATTTTAATATTTTACTTATGAAAAGAATAGGGGTACTATAGGAATATAAAAAAATAAGTGGCTTTTTTATTGCATTTTGGCAGTTTATGTGGCTACTTTATTACTTTTTGAACATTAAGGGGCTAAATTGTAAACGATTGATAATTTGGAGGGCTTTTTTATATTTTTTTCAATAATTATTAAAATATTAAATAAAGCATGTCACTTGTCACTTATTAAAGTGTTGAAAGAAATTTCTTTCAATCTATTATTTGAATATATTTTACTAAACGTTTTTATGATTTTAAAAAATAATAATTTCAAAAATACAAATCTCAAACTAACCCTAAATCGTTAAGTCATTAGAAACCTTGACAACAAGGTAAAAGAGAGAGAGCGCTTTCCAACAAGAAAAACCTTGACAATTTTAAATATCACATTACATTTAAAAGGACTTTAGTAAAACTCTAATCGTACTAATAACATTACTCAGCAAACATGTTTGACTCATCTTTTTACTTTTTCTAACCCCTTATCTACTCGAAAATCCTAATTGGTTGTAGGGTGACTAGGGTCAACTAAGTCGTTGGAAGCCTTGGCAACAAGGAAAAGAGAGAGAGCACTTTCTGACAAGGGGAACGCATAGTTGTTGGGTAAGGGCAAAAGTCCTGGTCAAAAAGATAATCAAAAGAAAAAGTGAAAAACTATAAATTAAATTTTTTTTAAAAAAAAGTCATCCCATTGACTGCACACGTCTCAATTTGCACAATATTTAATTTTTAATTTAAAATTAAGAAATGGCATTCATTTCTACAAAAAAAAAATTTAATTTAAAAGGACTCTAATAAAACTCTAATCATACGAATAACATTACTCGGCAAACATGTTTGACTCGTATTTTTACTTTTTCTAACCCCTTATTTACTCGGAAATCCTAATTGGTTGTAGGGTGACTAGGGTCAACTAAGTCGTTGGAAGCCTTGGCAACAAGGAAAAGAGAGAGAGCACTTTCCGACAAGGTGTACGCATAGTCGTTGGGGTCAAAAAGATAATCAAAAGAAAAAGTGAAAAACTAAAAAAAAAAAAAAAAAAAGAGTCATCCCATTGACTGCATACGTTTCAATTTGCACAATGTTTAATTTTTAATTTAAAATTAAGAAATGGCATTCATTTCTACAAAAAAAAAAAAATTAAAAGGACTCTAATAAAACTCTAGTCATACTAATAACATTACTCAGCAAATATGTTTGACTCATCTTTTTACTTTTTCTAACCCCTTATCTACTCGGAAATCCTAATTGGTTGTAGGGTGACTAGGGTCAACTAAGTTGTTGGAAGCCTTGGCAACAAGGAAAAGAGAGAGAGCACTTTCCAACAAGGTGTATGCATAGTCGTTGGGGTCAAAAAGATAATCAAAAGAAAAAGTGAAAAACTATAAAAAAAAAAAAAAAAAAGAGTCATCCCATTGACTGTATACGTCTCAATTTGCACAATGTTTAATTTTTAATTTAAAATTAAGAAATGGAATTCATTTCTACAAAAAAAAAAAATTAATTAATTTAAAAGGACTCCAATAAAACTCTAATCATACTAATAACATTACTCGGCAAACATGTTTGACTTGTCTTTTTTACTTTTTCTAGCCCCTTATCTACTCGAAAATCCTAATTGGTTATAGGGTGACTAGGGTCAACTAAGTCATAGAAAAGAGAGAGAACGCTTTCCGACAAGGTGTATGCATAGTTGTTGGGTAATGGCAAAAGTCCTGGTCAAAAAGATAATCAAAAGAAAAGGTGAAAAACTATAAAAAAGAGTCATCCCATTAACTGCATACGTTTCAATTTGCACAATGTTTAATTTTTAATTTAAAATTAAGAAATGGCATTCATTTCTACCAAAAAAAAAAATTAATTTAAAAGGACTCTAATAAAACTCTAATCATACTAATAACATTACTCAGAAGATATGTTTGACTCGTCTTTTTACTTTTTCTAACTCCTTATCTACTCGGAAATCCTAATTGGTTGTAGGGTGACTAGGGTCAACTAAGTCGTTGGAAGCCTTGGCAACAAGGAAAAGAGAGAGAGCACTTTCCGACAAGGTGTACGCATAGTCGTTGGGGTCAAAAAGATAATCAAAAGAAAAAGTGAAAAACTAAAAAAAAAAAAAAAAAAAGAGTCATCCCATTGACTGCATACGTTTCAATTTGCACAATGTTTAATTTTTAATTTAAAATTAAGAAATGGCATTCATTTCTACAAAAAAAAAAAAAAATTAAAAGGACTCTAATAAAACTCTAATCATACTAATAACATTACTTAGCAAATATGTTTGACTCATCTTTTTACTTTTTCTAACCCCTTATCTACTCGGAAATCCTAATTGGTTGTAGGGTGACTAGGGTCAACTAAGTCGTTGGAAGCCTTGGCAACAAGGAAAAGAGAGAGAGCACTTTCCAACAAGGTGTATGCATAGTCGTTGGGGTCAAAAAGATAATCAAAAGAAAAAGTGAAAAACTATAAAAAAAAAAAAAAAAAAGAGTCATCCCATTGACTGTATACGTCTCAATTTGCACAATGTTTAATTTTTAATTTAAAATTAAGAAATGGCATTCATTTCTACAAAAATAAAAATTTAATTTAAAAGGACTCCAATAAAACTCTAATCATACTAATAACATTACTTGGCAAACATGTTTGACTCGTCTTTTTTACTTTTTCTAACCCCTTATCTACTCGAAAATCCTAATTGGTTATAGGGTGACTAGGGTCAACTAAGTCATTGAAAAGAGAGAGAACGCTTTCCGACAAGGTGTATGCATAGTTGTTGGGTAATGGCAAAAGTCCTGGTCAAAAAGATAATCAAAAGAAAAGGTGAAAAACTATAAAAAAGAGTCATCCCATTGACTGCATACGTTTCAATTTGCACAATTTTTAATTTTTAATTTAAAATTAAGAAATGGCATTCATTTCTACAAAAAAAAAAAATAATAATAATTTAAAAGGACTCTAATAAAACTCTAATCATACTAATAACATTACTCAGCAGATATGTTTGACTCGTCTT
This sequence comes from Carpinus viminea, assembly GCA_013348765.1. Lineage (NCBI taxonomy): Eukaryota > Viridiplantae > Streptophyta > Magnoliopsida > Fagales > Betulaceae > Carpinus > Carpinus viminea. Next base: position 2,107,488 of record CP054673.1, read on the forward strand.
TTTACTTTTTCTAACTCCTTATCTACTCGGAAATCCTAATTGGTTGTAGGGTGACTAGGGTCAACTAAGTCGTTGGAAGCCTTGGCAACAAGGAAAAGAGAGAGAGAACTTTCCGACAAGGTGTACGCATAGTTGTTGGGGTCAAAAAGATAATCAAAAGAAAAAGTGAAAAACTATAAAAAAAAAAAGAAAAAAAAAGAGTCATCCCATTGACTGCATACGTCTCAATTTGCACAATGTTTAATTTTTAATTTAAAATTAAGAAATGGCATTCATTTCTACAAAAAAAAAAAATTAATTTAAAAGGACTCCAATAAAACTCTAATCATACTAATAACATTACTCGGCAAACATGTTTGACTCGTCTTTTTTACTTTTTCTAACCCCTTATCTACTCGAAAATCCTAATTGGTTATAGGGTGACTAGGGTCAACTAAGTCATTGAAAAGAGAGAGAACGCTTTCCGACAAGGTGTATGCATAGTTGTTGGGTAATGGCAAAAGTCCTGGTCAAAAAGATAATCAAAAGAAAAGGTGAAAAACTATAAAAAAGAGTCATCCCATTGACTGCATACGTTTCAATTTGCACAATGTTTAATTTTTAATTTAAAATTAAGAAATGGCATTCATTTCTACAACAAAAAAAAATTTAATTTAAAAGGACTCTAATAAAACTCTAATCATACTAATAACATTACTCAGCAGATATGTTTGACTCGTCTTTTTACTTTTTCTAACTCCTTATCTACTCGGAAATCCTAATTGGTTGTAGGGTGACTAGGGTCAACTAAGTCGTTGGAAGCCTTGGCAACAAGGAAAATAGAGAGAGAACTTTCCGACAAGGTGTACGCATAGTCGTTGGGGTCAAAAAGATAATCAAAAGAAAAAGTGAAAAACTATAAAAAAAAAAAAAAAGAGTCATCCCATTGACTGCATACGTCTCAATTTGCACAATGTTTAATTTTTAATTTAAAATTAAGAAATGGCATTCATTTCTACAAAAAAAATTTAATTTAAAAGGACTCCAATAAAACTCTAATCATACTAATAACATTACTCGGCAAACATGTTTGACTCGTCTTTTTACTTTTTCTAACCCCTTATCTACTTGAAAATCCTAAGTGGTTATAGGGTGACTAGGGTCAACTAAGTCATTGAAAAGAGAGAGAGCGCTTTCCGACAAGGTGTACGCATAGTTGTTGGGTAATGGCAAAAGTCCTAGTCAAAAAGATAATCAAAAGAAAAGGTGGAAAGCTATAAAAAAGAGTCATCCCATTCCCATTGACTGCATATGTTTCAATTTGCACAATGTTTAATTTTTAATTTAAAATTAAGAAATGGCATTCATTTCTACAAAAAAAAAAAAAAATTTAAAGGACTCTAATAAAACTCTAATCATACTAATAACATTACTTAGCAAATATGTTTGACTCATCTTTTTACTTTTTCTAACCCCTTATCTACTCGGAAATCCTAATTGGTTGTAGGGTGACTAGGGTCAACTAAGTCGTTGGAAGCCTTGGCAACAAGGAAAAGAGAGAGAGCACTTTCCAACAAGGTGTATGCATAGTCGTTGGGGTCGAAAAGATAATCAAAAGAAAAAGTGAAAAACTATAAAAAAAAAAAAAAAAGAGTCATCCCATTGACTGTATACGTCTCAATTTGCACAATGTTTAATTTTTAATTTAAAATTAAGAAATGGCATTCATTTCTACAAAAAAAATTTAATTTAAAAGGACTCCAATAAAACTCTCATACTAATAACATTACTCGGCAAACATGTTTGACTGTCTTTTTACTTTTTCTAACCCTTATCTACCGAAAATCCTAATTGGTTATAGGGTGACTAGGGTCAACTTAGTCATTGAAAAGAGAGAACGCTTTCCGACAAGGTGTATGCATAGTTGTTGGGTAATGGCAAAAGTCCCGTCAAAAAGATAATCAAAAGAAAAGGTGAAAACTATAAAAAGAGTCATCCCATTGACTTCATACGTTTCAATTTGCACAATGTTTAATTTTTAATTTAAAATTAAGAAATGGCATTCATTTCTACAAAAAAAAAAATTAATTTAAAAGGACTCTAATAAAACTCTAATCATACTAATAACATTACTCAGAAGATATGTTTGACTCGTCTTTTTACTTTTTCTAACTCCTTATCTACTCGGAAATCCTAATTGGTTGTAGGGTGACTAGGGTCAACTAAGTCGTTGGAAGCCTTGGCAACAAGGAAAAGAGAGAGAGCACTTTCCGACAAGGTGTACGCATAGTCGTTGGGGTCAAAAAGATAATCAAAAGAAAAAGTGAAAAACTATATTAAAAAAAAAAAAAAAAAAGTCATCCCATTGATCGCATGCACAATGTTTAATTTTTAATTTAAAATTAAGAAATGGCATTCATTTCTACAAAAAAAAAAAAAAAAAAATTAAAAGGACTCTAATAAAACTCTAATCATACTAATAACATTACTCAACGAGTCAGCAAACATGTTTGACTCGTCTTTTTACTTTTTCTAACCCCTTATCTACTCGGAAATCTTAATTGGTTGTAGGGTGACTAGGGTCAACTAAGTCGTTGGAAGTCTTGGCAACAAGGAAAAGAGAGAGCACTTTCCGCCAAGGTGTACGCATAGTCGTTGGGTAATGGCAAAAGTCCTGGTCAAAAAGATAATCAAAAGAAAAAGTGAAAAACTATAATAATAATAAAAAAAAAAGAGTCCTCCCATTGACTTACGTCTTAATTTGCACAATGTTTAATTTTTAATTTATAATTAAGAAATGGCATTCAAACATGTCGACGATGAGCTAATTTTTCATATCCACACCTTCTTTCTAATTTTTCTACCCCCTTATCTAATTCGAAATCTGATAATTAATTTAGTCCGAGTCATCAACAATGATGAATTGTAGTCGGCTCCATTGAGTCATTTGAAAACCCTAATGAGAAGGAAAAGAGAGAAAGCGGTTCCAACGAGGTATACGAGCCCCCAAAGCATCATGAAACATCCACGAGTGCGAATGATCAAGTGGGATTATGAGAAATGGGGCAAATGAAGTTTTTGCATCCAAGAAATTTCTTTTAATTTAATTTATAAAAATTACGTATGCCTTTTAAATGCATGATATGCATTTATTTTTTAATAATATGAATAAAGTTGAAATAAATTTTATTAAAAACTCATGCATATCTTATATATTATTAAAAAAAAAAAAGACACTTGTTATTTTTATAGACTAAATTAAAAAAAAAAAAAAAAAAAAAATCTTCAAACTCAATTTGGATAAAAATTTTGTCCAAGTAAAGCATGCAGCATTCAACTTTCAACCAAACCATTTATCCATATATACATTCAGCATGAAAGCAATGTTGGGATTTAGGTCTGGGCTTTAGCATCTTCTTGGGCAGGTACTCAGAGAGGGATATTGGGCAGGAATTAATCATTGGGCCTGCACAGGCTCTGGGTATATGACAGGCCCATCTAGCCCACAATGATCGTGGGCTGTGGAGTAATTGTGGGGTGGAATTCTGGGATTGGGTGGAGTCTGCTAGCAAAGGACTTTGACTCTGCTACACAGGAATTAGTTTATCTGTTTGCCTAAAACATAGACGCGAAAAACTCATTTAGTGCATTTTAGGATTTCAGCAAGCGCAAGTTTAGCCATTACAGAGACACTAGGATTTCAGCAAGCGCAAGTTGACCCAGTATAAGACATATATAAATTTGTGATTTTTCGTACGTGCTAAACATCGAAAAATATTTTTGTGGAAATCATTTTTTAAGAAAATATTTTAAATTGAAACAAACGGGCCTTAGAGTAAACCAATATAACACTTACCCGCTCAAAATCATATCCAAATAGAAATCCATTGCCTTTCTTGGGTACCACAATTGCATGAACTAAGTTATCATTGAATTCCAAGTATCCACATTCTTCACAGATGTTTTCTCAAACATCTTGTAGGCTAAAATTTGTTAAGTCGATAAAAGACTATTCTTTGATACAAGGCAACAAATCCATGATTCAAGTTGACTCAAGCCGAAGTCTCTTAATTCACATAAAATCATGATTTGTGCATGGTAAATCAGGTCTCCATGTTTCCCGTGAACGGTAGCCTGTAGACTCTCCCCACCCGTGTCTCTATTCTCTTCCAGCATTAGAGCAACATCTACTACTACGCACGCAGCAGTCGAGTCCTAAGACGACATCAGATTGCAGTCCTCTCACATTTCTATTTTAGTTTCTTTTTCTTTTTGTATCACATTCGCGTAGGCTTTCCTTTTTGTGCTTTGTTGTTTCTACATCCTTTGTAATTCTCTTGTACTGAGTTTTGGTTATAAATATGAATAAAATACACTGCTTGGGTTAAGCAACCAATTAAAGCAGAGATTTCTCCAAACTCTTTCAATTTTACATTCCTTCATAAGCATATCAATCAATGCATATGTGACACATATTAGACCCAAAGCTTTCTAGGGTGACTTTAATGCTTCCAAAACCAATAAAAAAAAACCTCAAATATATTGTTTGTTGGCTTCCACATCCAAAAATAAAAGTTTACGGATGTCAACAATATTATCTCCAAATGACAAGGATTGGTCCTATCCAATATGCCAAATTCACAAAGAAAATGATTACAAGTAGAGAAAGAAGACTAACAGCATATCTTCTCAAGCTTTAAACTCAATTCATTGGTTACGTATGAGAAAATAGAAACCAACATTGAAAAGTTATGTAATAAGGAGAGTTATCATAAATCAAACAAACTCTTATTTATTGCTCATAAATATTAAGCATCTTTGCACTATCAAATATGTATGAGAAAATTAATTGCCTTCTTTAGTGGAAATGTAATAAATTGAAAGACTCATATATAAATTAATTTACATCTAAAATTGAGATGATTGACTTGATCCATTTGATTGATTCGAATTCTCTTCACTACCTGTTATGATTCTCTTTAGTGATGACATGAAAGGCTTGGAAGGCATGTGTAAGAATTCAACTTTCCCTTCAAGCATTTGTACGACTTTGTTCATTGAAGGGCGATCATTAGGCTTCATCTGTATGCACTATAAGGTGGCAATGATCATCTTCTTGCCTATTTTCCTTTCTTCCTCTGTGGCATATTCCATTTCTATGTCGTTTCCATCGTTCAATTGGTCATAGACCCTAGTAGGGAAGCATATTTGGCTCGAGTGTTCTGTAAATGCATTTAAGTTTTTTTTTCTACCCACCATTTCCATTAGTAACATTCCAAAACTATACACATCAGCTTTGTACGAGATGTTTCCAATGTTTTTGTAGAATAACTCAAGAGCCATGTATCCTAACGTTCCTCTAGCCAATGCTGTCATTTATTGGATACAATTTTGCTAGGCCAAAGTCAGAAACTTTGAGAGTAAAATTCTCATCAAGAAGAATATTGTGAAGCTTGATATCAAAATGTAAAATCTGCATGTCACATTCTTGATGTAGATATTCAATCCCACAAGCCACTCCTAAAGCTATATCATACATTTTATCATAGCTTAGGAGTGTACTCACTTCTGGCAAAAATATGTATTTATTTAGGGAACCGTTAGGAGAATGCATGCAGGGAAAACTAGTGAATTCACCGAGAGATGTAGTTAAACATTTGATCACATTGACCAGCTGGTAAAGCAGGGAAAACTAGTAGTTCTCCCCCTCGTTTCCGAGTACATCTTTCCTCCTCAGGAATGTAGGGAAAATTAAAACGCCACTTTTGGTATGCACATTAAATACGTCAATACATTATACCATACTTCAGAATCAGGAATGTTGTGACAGTTCCCAAAGTTTTTTTAAGTAGCCACAGTACTGGATGAGAGTTGCACAGTGACTTGATGGGTTAGGTAAACGATTATCTCGGAATTCATAGGGGATTTTGTTGACAAATGCTAGATTTGAAAAAATTCAGTTCATTCCCCACACAAAATAGTTGTTCTAACCAAAGCACAAATCAAATTGAAAATAAGCACTCCCTATATGTGCAGCAAAAGTTGATCACCTTCTAATTTCCTGGCAATGGCCCAAAATGATCCGCTATAATGGGAAAGCTACCGATAATGTTAATAATAACATGGAAAAATGTTCCAGTAGTCCTCATGAACTATGACATTTAAAAAAAAAAAAAATCTTTCCTTTTGTTTTCTATATTTATATGTATAAATTTATATATTTTTTGTTTTTATGTCAATTTTGATTGGGTATCACATAACAATACTATTAAATAATGGTTGTATGAGTATATATCCTTGGACAGTAAATTAAGGAGTGATTTGATGAAAGCCCATACTTCACCGTTCAAGCATTTTTCCCTTGTAATAATAACAAACAACAACAACCCATATTATTAAGTAAATAAAAACTTTGGATGAAAGCAATAAAGTGGGCTACCAAGAAAATGTCGGTTACATGTCAGTATGACCAATGCTAGTTAATTCTTGTCCGGCCAATTTCCTCCCTGATCAATTTGGCAATCCTACACACGCATGTTAATCTATGTTCTATGATACCTGCTTCCTAAGCTTAAAACATAGAAAGCTATTAGAGAACTGCCATCTTTCTTTGCTTTCAAATTTCAATAATCTACGTTCTATCACCTTTTTCCCGTTTCAATCTCAAGCCTTAAACCGTTGCTTTTAGTAGCGTTTTCCATTTTGAGGAAATTAAAGCAATAAAAGGAAAAAGTACATAAAACCCGTACCTTATGGTCCTTAGACAAGGCCAAAGCCACACCACCACTGCACATAACCGCCCTAGAGTCCCCACAGTTGGCCACCACCACCTCCTCCTCCCCCACCACCGCCACCACTGCCGTGGACCCCACCATCTTCCCGACCCCATTCCCCCTCACCTCCTCGTCCATTTTACCAAAACACCCCTCCATCACTCTCTCCCAGTACTCCACCCCCTGGTCATCATTATCTCTACCCTGATCATCACCTCCCACCTCTTCCACCATAACCCCATGAAACCTCTCCTCGCATGCCCTCGCCACGTGGGCTGCACCGTACACCCCAAAGAAGTCGTACACCGTGTCCCGACATGCAAATACAAATTATCATCCCTAAATTATACCATACATGTCGTATTGCTCTTTCACAAAAATACCCTTTACTTCCAAATTTAATAAAGTGGCATGATAGTAAAAATAATAATAATTTTGTTTTACTTTTTCTTTCTTTTCCTTTCATTAGTCAAACAATGGACGATTAGTTAAATAGGCCTTAACCTATTCCATTCTTCTTGCTTGAAAATTTGCAAACAAAATGTAAGAAATCAGCATTTTCTCATATTTATATCTCTTGAATGCATCCTCCGGGTCCTTTTCCTACTGTTACGGTTGTTGTGCCGTGAAGGCCATCAAAGTATTAGATAATTAATTTGAGCATTTTTAAGCATTGAACTACTATTAGATCATGAAATGTTTTTTTGGCCAACCAGAAGCTTGTTAAGGTTTCATTTGACACTCCAAGAATCAAGTATCACATTTTGATCTCTCTTCCACCTCTAAAAAAAAAAGAAGGAAAGTTATGTACAATGCATAAACGAATGGCATCTGACATAGAATTGAATCCATCTACACATTGTTCAAGGAAAAATAAAATTGAAAGCATCAAAATTCATGAGTGCAGCTTCAATCTGTATTAAGAAAGCTGATCTTTTCTCCCGGAAGAATAGTTTAAATATCTAAGGCACTGCATTGTTGTTTTAATGGCAGCCAAAAAGCAATTACAGGATACATTAACTAGCCCTTCCCCTCGCCCTCAATCTTTCCATTGTTGGGCAGACCACCATCTATCTTATACAATATAGCCTTCTATTAAAATGAATACAACCTGAATCAAATAGTATATGGAATGAACCCGGTGGCCGGTTTTGACCTCCCAAAAATTCCTAGTAGTTTGTCAGCTCTACATCAATTAGATGTTTAATGGCTCTGCCTCAGTATCCTTCTCCTTCGATGATGCCCAATCTACTGTCTCTGTAACAAATACACAGTCAACTATAAGCACCAAGACACCATGAAAGAAATTGGGTATCAGATGATCCAGGTGAATATATTTAAAGTTTGGATAAGAGTTCAAGTCATATTGTGTAATTTATGGATTGAAGTTCGATAATTAGAACCCTAGTTGTTTCCAATGCAATGGTACATAAACCGAATCAAGCATAGTGAAATTGAATTCAATTCAAAAGCTGAACATAAGTAGCAAGACTATAGTTCAGGGATTATACTTGGCTTGTCTGAAATCACCATGAGCCGCCTCTGCAAGAAACATGCCACGAAGAGGAAAATTGAGCACATGCCAAACATAATAGTGATTGGGAACGCATCAACCTTCAAAGACAAACCAAAAGAACTAATTAGTCTCAGACCAATAAAACCTCAAATTTAAGCAATTTATTGGAATGCCACCTACATTGTACAACACAATGCACACAAAAATATTGAGAGGAATGCGGAAGAAGTTCATGATGGTGCTCCTGGACTCCTCAGGAATGTACTGGGACCTCATTTTCATAATGGACGGCCAGAAAATCCCCACACAAGCCTCAAAAACACAGAACCCAAGAAGTTGAATACAACCTGTAAATGAGATGCTTCGACTTTTCACCTTCGAAGGTGTTACCAAGAACTGTTCCAAATTAACAAGTTAGAAGAAACCAGAAGAATATAAGATTATATCAAATATCAAAGAGGTATGAACAAAAACAAACATACATTGGACACAATGGGAAGCAGAAGAGAAGCAGCGGAAACTGCAAAAACAATCTGCATGTAGCTCTCTACTCTAGCTGATGAGCGGGCCATCAACCGAGATGCAAGGGAGCTTCCCAACATTGAAGCCAACATAAATGTCGCAAAGATGAAACCATGAGGGATCTCCTCTTCATTTGGGCTCAAAGCTGGAGTCCAGAGAAACACAAAGGTGTACATTGAACCTTCAAACAGCGACTGTATTGCACCAAGCAATGCAATTTTCTCATCTGAACCATACAAAGGTAATATGAAATGAGGTGACAAACATAATGAAGCACAACAAAGAAAATACTTTTCAAGGAAACAGATAAATACACAATGAGGATGGAAAGAGAACAAGCAACAGGAAGAAACCAAAATTGGCCTGCCAAATGCCACCCAAGAAATCTCCTTGGACAAATTAAACCTTGTCACGGATTTACTGAGGATCAATTTCTGTAATTCCCAATATCTTGGATCAAAGAGAAAGTGCACATTTCACGAAAAGTATTATGAAATGCATACACATGCTGAACAACACTAACAGGAAAAACAGCAAGCTAATTGTTGTCAAGGCCAGCATCGTCGACACATTATACAGGACCATCTCATATCATGTTTAAGTACCAAAATTATAATGAATGGAATGGTAGATCTCTAGGTGGAATCACCAGAAGATAAGTCCATCCTGATGCAGGCCTGAAGATATGTAATCTCAAAGGTCTATGTTTAAGCATCCACAGGCTGCGATATTATTCAAAAGAACAAAATAAATGTATGTTGGACATTGGGACTCTACCAGAAGCAATGGCAACAGCAGCACCCTTGAATTGGGTAAGCAAGTCCTTGCTCTCGGTAGGATCTCCATAGTTCTCTGTCCATGATGATAAAATGATGGCCATACCAATGGCAAGAAAGCAGGAAGCAGCGTCGAAGGGTGCCACGGGGCCAAGAGACAAGGTATCAACAAGTAAATTACCAAACAACCCAGCAACAATGGCAACAAGGCCATTGCCAAGAAATACTGCCTTTGAGAATGTGATTGACAACCATTGTTGCTCAAAGCCCCTCTGCACAGGTTATAGGGACAACACAATTAAGATTTATTAATATGAGGAGATAAAAAGTCATAGAAGATATCAATATTCCTTGTTTATTAATACTTCAAGTTGCTTTTAATAAAAACGAATTGAAAATGTGATAAACTCAGAACTATGTGCTTCACACGCCTAAAGATAATTCATAAAGTACATAGAATGGAAGCAGGACACTTGCATTAAAAATGCGGTTTCAGAAAGAGTTTCCAAATAACTACAAAAGTTGTACATAAAACTAAAAAGAAAGAAGTATTCTGAAGTTCAAATTAGGACAGATGAAGCATTTAATTTTAAGAAACCATCAAATAGTCCCCTGTTCTAGGTTTCAGACACCCAGGACAGAGAGCAACCTTTCTTTTTTACTCACTCCATTACTTTCTTTCCTTCCTCATATAGTATTATTACTATTTCTTTTCCTTATAACAAGTACAACCTAGAGTAGAAAGCAACTCGAGGGCATATGCAATACTAATATAATTTTCTGTGGAATGATTATAAGTTACATAAATAAACTGCTGAGTGCCTCATCTGGCCAGACAATTGGCTCAACTACAGAGATGGACATGTTTTTTTATAATCAAAATTTTATATCAACACAGGTTTTTGTTCCGAAAGGACACAAAGTACACTCCTCCCCCAGCGGCCCATCCCTTTTCGGGGTAAAAATCAGTTACTCTATGCTTGGTCAACTAATTATAAGTCTGTTGGTCAACTGTAAGACCTGGAAACTTCAATTACATAGATTATCCTTTAGGGTATTAAATGCCTTCAAACATAAAGAGACTATAATGACCGCACAGTACCAATTGCCAGTGTCTAAACAGTCCCCAAGAAGAACATTTTATATCAATAACACTTCTGAATGTAAATTTGTCAATTAACAATAACTACTATAGTGAAGGTTAAAGCAACAATCCCTCACCTTGTTGTGTTCTGCTACAAGCCATGACTCAAAAGCTGAAAATAGGAGAGAAGTGGCGATACCTCCCAAAACACGGCCCAACATCAAAATCTTGTATTGAGGAGAATGCTTTGTAATGCAGCTCAGTATGTATGCTATGCAGTATGTCACACATGCCCTCTTTCGACCCCTGCATTCAGTGCATGAAGGTAAAACAGTAAGGAAACTAATTCAATCAGCAAAGCACGATAAAATCACAACTTCCAAGAATATCTCACTGTTTGTCAGCCAGAGATCCAACAATTGTCCCAAACAACATGGAGGACCCAAACCCAGCAATGAAAAGCTGTCCAATGTCCCCTTTCCCAAAGCCATACTGCCTATAAAGATAGTAGACATAAGGACCCTGCAACCAATCCCCAGCTATTGCCGCATAAACAGAAAATGTTAGACAAAGAATTACAACTATCACTAGTAACTTCATTATAAACAGCTTTTATCCTTTCCAACTACAGCCAGAATAAATGTTTATAATCACAGGCAAGATCAAGTTATCATTCACCTTGATTTTCATACGGATGAAGATACAGTTGTGGAATCTACCAATACAATTACAAGATGCAGTCTCAACAGTTTTGGTTAAAACTGACTATACCAACAGAACCCAACTAGATCCAACCGACAGTATCAATCACAAATCACAACATAGTCCTCTGATTAGACACTACGCCTAGCAGAGAATGTGAAACAACAGCACTCCTTTTGGTTGCCAAGTAAACAATAAAATAGAAAACAAAATTCTGAATGTTTTGCTTCTCTCTTGTTTGTCCTTAGAAATGAAAAGATTAAACCATTAAACCACGTAGTCGTCCAAAGCTCACTTTGAGAAAGACCGTAAGCTCTCTCAGTTGTCAAATTATCAAACAACTAACATAAAACATTGATTTGTTTCCTTAAACCCATTTAAAACATTTTTACGATATACACCAAATTCTATCTATTTCACAAATGCAATCCAGATCCACTGGTGTCAACCACTTCAATATCAAAGCAACAAACCTTTAATGAGTCACTTTTAACATCTAAAATCAATTCAAAGCATCCCTTTCTCTCTTCAAATCCTTTTTTTCAAAAGCAACCAAAGCACTCCCAAAATGTTCAATTAACAGAACCCAAAAAAAACAACAACAACAACAACAACAACGCAACCATAACCAGAAAAGAAAGCAAGATCCCAGGAAAACGCATTTCTCATTCCCCAGATATCAGATCAGATCTAAATTCACCAAACCCACACACACACACACACACACAATCAAACATACATATAGATAAAACCACACATTGAGAGTTCTAAAATAGATCCAAGGTGATATTATATTTGTACGTGTTGTTCAGTATTGGGGGTTGGGTGAGGTTATAATATGGTAGCATACCCATCATGAGAGAGTAAACGAGAAGGTAATTGTTCTTGAAGGAATTGAAAGCAGACGAGGTGTTGGTTCGGTCCTTGCTTGTTTTGCTCAGCTCCAGCGCTGCCACCACCGCTCCCAAACCCCCAAAAACCAAATAGTAAAACATCTCCATTTTCACCCTTCTCTGTTCCTTCTTTGGGTTTTTGCAGTCAGTTAGAGGCAAAGAAATGAGAGACCAGAAGGGTCCTCTGCAATCTGAGATACTGTGAGGTGCGCGCAGAAAGAGTGAGGCACATCTATATTTATATATGTAAACATCGGCCTTTTTTATCTTTTTCCGATACGGAAACTTTTTTGGTTGTTATTTTGGTTTTATTAAAAAATTGATTGAGCTGCACTGTGATGATGAGAGCACCCTTGTTTTATTTATTTTATTTTATTAAAATTAATTATTTTAAAAAATTACTAGTATAAATTGTTTATAAATAATAGTATTACTCATCAAAATAATAGAGTTTGGGGTCACACATCAACGTAAGAACCTATGATCAAATGGAGTAAGTAAAAATGATTTTAGTTAGGATAGAGATTTTTTTCAAGAGAAATACTTTTTTTACATTTTTATACTTTCATTGAATTGACATGCTCCGTCCACCCATAATTAAAAATAATAATGATTGATAGAGACATATCAACTTGATAGAAATATATTGAAAACGGACATCATAATGCAAATAAACAATTGGTTAGTTGCTCAAATTACCATGTCTTCGACTAGGATAAAAGATATTTTGCAATTAGTTGTCTGAATAGCTAATTGTAGAAGATCTCGATTCTTCCGGTTAAGGGGTTGGACAAATTTTGCCCTTGGAGACAACATTTTATCTCAAATCGAGTTGGACAAATTTTTTTTTTTTTCGTCGGTTTATTAAATTAATGTGTGTCAATTTAATAGAGCTGCAAAATGACAACCGTCAGATGCACGGAATTGCGGGAACGAAAGGGAATGGCGAAGCAGACGATAGGAGCACGAAGAACGCGGTTTCACCTTTTGGGATCCCTTGCTGTAATCCAATTCGGCATTGGCGTGCCATGTGGCGAGATCTGGGTTGTCTGATTCATTTATACAACGGTCGATGACTTGATAGTGTCGGTAGATAATGGGCCAGTACGAAATTCCAAAAATAGCACGTCTTGGATCCTGTACTGAATGGAAGGATACTTGACCCACTTTCTAAGTGAGTATGAGACCGTTAGATCATTCTACGCAAAATAATTCCAATGAGCCGTTAAACGTCGGCTATTAAGTTAAATTTAGATTGACCAATTTTATATGCATTTTTTTAATATATAATTTAATAAATTGAATTAAAATATATTTTTTTAAAATTAAAAAAAAAACTTTTTCGGGAGAAGGAACAAATTTATGACACGTACTAAATAATTGCAAAAGAACAAATTTATGGCATGTATTAAATCAATGCCCCCAATGGTGGGGGCATTGATTTGGAAAGGAGGCATCTAATAGCTATCCATGGGTCATTGTTCTAAACCAATGGGTCATTGTTAAAGCATTCATCAAGAACCAGCTGATTTTTTTAGTGTCGGCAACGATGGTCAATACGATAAGCTGCCTGCCTGGCATGATTGAACTTTTAGCCAAACCCCGATTGATTGATAACGCCATTGGAGAAGGAGGCTCGAAGGCTAATTGTCTATGCTTTCATCAATCACGTCCTCCTGATTGAATAATTGGCGACAAGAGCGGCTGACCAACTCGTCGGTTGTTAAATTTTAGGGTTAATTGTCGTGTTAGTATTTAGGTTTTTATTTTTTTCATTTTCATCTAGATTTCAATTCGTATTACATTCGGTATTTGACTTATGAGTAAATATTAATTTAATATTTTTGTCCCCATTATGTCAACCAAACTAATAAATTATTATGAGATAGTTTCGACAACTCTTAATAGATAAAAATAAGTTGCCAAAACCATCATCAAAGACCTTGGAAGTGGCTCAGACCGGCTGTAAAGGGTGACTGAAATCACACTTATTGCAATCTGTTAGTTTGATTGATAAAATGGTGATCGAAGTACTAAACTAATATTTATTAATAAATCGGATACCATACAATTTATATGAATTGAAACTTACGTAAAAAAAAAAAAAACAAAAAACTTGAAAGATAATTAACCCATTATCTTATTTCAATCGGAATCACCCCAGCACGTAGACTGATGCTCTTTATACAAATTGAATAATTAATTGCACGAGTGATATTGACTTGGAAGGGGTGGCTATGCCTAATCCTCCTTCCAGTGGAAACGACCCTCCCCATAGGACCCCCTTTCTGTTGTCTATTTTGTTTCTTATGTTGTACTTTCAAAAACAAGGGGGTGACCACTGACCAGTGACCACCGCCTTTATTCAATTGCAAGTTGCAACGATGCCGGCATCTCGGCGTTCAATGGAAATGGAACCATCAACCATGGTCAGTGGACTACTGCTAATCACGAAACAAGGGACTTTTAATCTTTGCTTATTTGTTTTTATCTCGGTTTACTTTTTATTGACACATAAATTTTCTTAAAAACTGGCCTATAAGAAATGACACGCGACAATTTGTTATATTGATCGGTTAAAGCCAACTTAGAGGAATTAGTTTGGACAAAATTTCTGTCATTTTTAAGTTTTTTATTTGATCTAGGGGTAAATATTTTTTTTAATACAATATTACAAAAGGGTTACATAAAAGCAAACATGAGGGACAAACAATTGAAAAATGGGTCATAAAATGACTTGGTCCAATGTTTCTTAGATAAAAACCCAAGAAAATGGCCGCCTTAAGAGACGGTGGTTGATGTAGACTGAGAGAGCCTGCGTGCTAATGCAGTAACAACAAGTTGAGTGACTTGGATGTTGAAGGAATTGCAAAAACTGTTAAAAGAGGAGCTTCGAACTAAAATCCCACGAAAAAGGTGTCCGACTGATGAACCTCAAAAAATTTTAGGAGAAATTTCATAAAGCTCTCATCTTCTAGTGTTTTGTAAAAGACACACATGAATGAAAATTTCTCCCACTTACCCCCCTTATATTTTGTTCTCTCTCACTTAGAACCCTTGTAGAGGTGATCTGCCAATTATACCCTCACTCCCAAACTACATTGTTTTGGGCTCGCCCAAAATGACATCGTTTTGTCCATTAAAATTATTATTATTATTATTATTTTAAAAAAGGAAAATATTAAAAAAGAAAGAAGAAGGAAATTGAGGGTGACTCCAGCCACCCCACGACTGGTTTGGGGGTGGTCCGACCACGCTTTTTGGAGGTGGTCGAACCACCCCCAAAAACCCAAACCTTTTTTTTTTTTTTTTGTTTTTTTGGGCCTTTTGGGGTGGCTGGACACCCCTAAAGGCCTAGGGTGGCTTCGGCCACCCCCAATGGTCGGTTCAACCACCCCAAGTCCTTGGAGGTGGTCCGGCCACCCCCAAAAACCTAAAAACCATTTTTTTTTTTTTTGGGCCTTTTGGGTGTGGCCAAACCACCCCTTGGCCACCACCCCCGATTTCCTTCTTCTTCTTCTTCTTTTTTTTTAAAAAAAATAATAAATTTAATGGACAAAATGACGTAGTTTTGAAGTGAGGGTATAATAAACAAATTGCGTCTTCAAGGGTTTTAAGTGAGAGAAAACGAAAAATTAAGAAAAGTAAGTGAGGTTTTTTTTTTTTTTTTTGTTCATTGGTGTCTTGTATAAAAGGCTGGAAGATGAGGAGACTTTCTGAAGTTTTTCCAAACTTGTATTTATTATGCCTCCGCAACAAAGGAGACAAAAATGCTAGCGAAAAAGAGAATTTTACAATTTGATGGGGGTATTGGAAATGGGATATTTATTTTAAGCCCTTTTGTGCAAATAACGGTATCTTGAAACGTAGAAGAGCAAGTTGAAAGACCATAGCAGCCAGCTCGGATGAATGATCATTTGAAAGCCTGCAAGAAAACAAAGTGATGGGATGAAACTGAAAGATATCCAAATAGGAGTAGCCCCTTTAAGATATCCACCACAAACTCAGATTCTCACACAGCTTAATATCCAAAAGTGCCCATATTTTCATATGACCCACTCCACTCCCCTTCCCCAACTGCCCAAAAAAATCTATCAACGTAACAGAAGCACAAGACAAGTGGTTCAAATGATACAATTATAAACTGTTTGAAGCTTTCAAGAATGGCTACAATGACTTCAATTACCCTACCCTCATCTTCATCCTCTTTACACCTTAATATCTACTCCTCGCTTCCAACATTTTCTCTAAAACATACCCATGATCATATTCCCTTCTGGTTCAGACCCACGAGGCAAAGATTGTCATCAAAGACTTTACCAAGGGGCCTGAGAATCAGAAATGCAGCCACTAAGCCTGCAAAATCACCAGGTACATCTGATATATGCTGTTTATTCTCAACACTAAATGATCACTGACATAGCTAGCTATACGTTGTTTTGATATGTTTAGCTCCTTAATTGACACTGATTTTCACTCTTTCTACTCTTCTCTTGGAGGGGTTAGCTGAAGAAGACTGGAAGATTAAGAGGGAATATCTGCTACAGAAAAAGGTACTGCAGCTCCATCTCTCTCTCTCTCTCTCTCTCTCTCTCAAACACACAAAGAACACAACTTTGTGGCAGAACCTGCGGTAATCACAAAATTACTGTCTTGCCGAGTTGTTGATTCTGTATCACGTTCCTCGATTTGCTTGATCTAAGTTTAATATTGCATCAAATATCACTTAAGGATTTTAGGGGACAAACAGGTTATCAGAACTGGGTCGAAAAGTGATGAAATGAAACAATATATAGAGTGAGATCATTGATCATGAAATGAGGACTAGCTTCAAAAGATTAAAGGATGGATGAATTTAACTTATATTGTAACATAAACAGATTATTCTATGTGGGCCATTACAATCTTTCTTATCTCTAATGTTCTCGTTAGTGCTAAGTCATGCAATCCTCCAGTATTGGAAAAATACTAGCCACGTTTACCCTATCACTTTGAAACAATATGAGATAAGAAAGATGAGACTTAACATCTATAAGGTATTAGATAATCTACCCACTTGATGTGTTATTCATATTTCCAACGTGGGATTGAGTTGTTACAGTCAGGCTAGACTAAAACTTGAGAGAATGTGGTGATGCTTATTAGAACACTAGATGGATATTCTAAGAATATTTCTATTTTGCAGGTAAGAAGTGTGGAGGTAAAGGAAGCTCTGCGCCTTCAGAAAGAAAACAACTTTGTGATTCTTGACGTACGGCCTGAAGCAGAATTCAAAGAGGTAATCCGCTTACTGTGCGTCTGTGACTTCAAACTATTGATGAATCAAGATTTTTACTGACCAAATTGGTAAAGGCTAAAAGGACTCGAGTAATATCTCTGAGAAAAGAGTGGAGAAGACTCGATAACTTCCTGATTTGAGCCTGTTAATTTCTCAGAAACACATTCTTCACTTCTTTTTCTTTTGATTTTAAGCATTTACTCTGCTTCAGTATTAGTATAATGCTTTTGCATGTAGGCTCATCCACCAGGTGCTATCAATGTGCAAATATATAGGCTTATAAAGGAGTGGACGGCATGGGATATTGCCAGACGTGCTGCATTTGCATTTTTTGGCATCTTCTCTGGCACAGAAGAGAATCCTGAGTTCATGCAAAGTATGACATATTTACCTAATGAAGTTTCTATTCTGCTGCATTGATTTTTTTAGACTATCGACAGTTTTCTTTAGAAGTAACTGAAGTTTGACATATGCTAACAGGTGTGGAGTCAAAAATTGATAAAAATGCAAAAATTATAGTAGCCTGCGCAGCTGGGGGTACAATGAAACCAACCCAAAGTCTCCCTGAAGGTCAACAATCCAGGTGGTTCCAGTCCTTTGTTTTATATCTATTATTTCCGTCCTCTTCTCCCTTGAGACTTCATTTTGGGTAGAAATCCTAAGCACCTTTTTTGTCTAAATTGCTCGTATTTTGGGCAGAAAATATGAGAAAGTTCTTATAAGGCCTATTTGTCCGAGCAAGTCTCGGACAACTCATTCATTTAATTTATTGAGGTAGGTGACCCTATAGAGGCTCTCTCACATCTAATGACATTCAAATGTGGAGAAAAACTTGTAGATGTAGTGTATGGCTATATGTAGCGAGTAAAACATCAGGTGATGCTCATCTGCTTGGCCAAGCATGTGGGTCAAACTTGTTGCCTGTCAGTGCCCAACCGAGAAAACTCATGTTATGGTATTACTTCATGCAGATCGCTGATAGCAGCCTACTTGCTTGTCCTCAACGGTTACGCCAATGTCTTCCACTTAGAAGGGGGCCTTTACAAATGGTTCAAAGAGGAATTGCCATCAGTTACAGAAGAGTAAAGAATCCGACGGTGCTTCCAGAGTCGCTCAAGTTTTGTCCCAAATGAGACTGTCAATGTACTCTCATCGTGATTCACTCTACTTTTCTCCCAAGTGAATCTTCTTTGTATGAAGAACAAGATGTAATTATGTTGGAGGCTTTAATTTAATTCTTAATAGGAAATGCTTTGGCCTTTTTTGTATTGAAGAGGTAAGAGTAAAAAGGGTCTATAAAACAGAAATGAAATGCTTTTAGATCATATCAAACAAGCACCTGATCAGACAAAAGAGAGAATCCTCGCCTGGATTGGCTTCCTGTAAATTTGCAGAACATCTCTTAAGCTAATAAGGCTAAGGCTGATCTTCATTTTTCTTGAGCAATATTGTTGGGATATTATGAAGAAAATTGGTGGAGATCCAATTAGCATCACCAAGACAATCGACAATAATGGGCAGTTGATTTCTAACATCCTTTTGAATATTAACAAATGGGTCTTCCACCACATCCCAAACAACTTAACAAAGCAGAAATAAGAGGACAATCAAAGGTACAAACAGTAATACTTGCATCCCGATGGAAAAGCCAGAGTCACTTAAAAAAATACAAAAGATAAAAAAACAGAAAATGTTAAATAGTTCAAACAAAACAGAGAACTTTGCTGCAATAATAGTAAGCCACAATGGCTGATTTCAAATTACAGTGTCATAACAGTGACCATCGATCTTCACCGCCCCAGCACGGTCCATGTACATAATTTGCAACAACGTTGTATGAAAGCTTCCACTTAGCAAGAGTGCCAAGCCATCCTAGCCCTTTATAGAAACAAGTTTCTCTGACTATCAAAATGAAAACTAAGAAAGCTTTACAAGGCTTCGTGAGGCAATTGATCGTCTTTTTCCCCTTCAACTGGGATCCAAATCTGATACCATGTAAGATAAGTAATCAGGAACTTTCCTCCTGAAGCCTGTATATGGTGATTTCCTGCTGCTTAAAGTACCGTCGGTCCTCCTCGTCGACTAGAACAAGATTCAAATAATACTTCACACTGAATTTGTTATTGATGTTTCGATACGTAGGTGTCAGCTCATAAGGGCTAAGGAAGAGTCTAATTGGAATTGATTCACCTGTAAAATAAGGACACGATAATAAGTCACCGCAGTAATGGGCAATCAAATAACATGACTGTCATTTGTAAAAGTTTAAACTAATTAATTGTTTAGAACTTTTGTTACCTTTGACCTGATAATCTCAATAAACTAAACAGATTCGGTCAAATTTTATGTTAGTCATAAAAAAACAAGTGTCTGTTTATTGTAAGAGAAAATTACACTTTATCGGTATCATTCATTTTTTTACTCAAAGTTTAATGTTACTTTATTTCATTCATTTAATCATTTGGTTTATTTATTCTCAAAATGCCCCCAGCACTTTTTTCTAAAAAATAATAAAATCAAAAAAAAACCAAAAAATATATAATATATATGGGGTGGCTAACCATAGGTGGTGGCCGGCCACCTCGTTTTTTGTTTTGTTTTTTTTTTAATGTGCTAGGGGCATTTTGGGAATAAATAGGCCAAATGGGTTAAATTGCCACAATTTGAAAGTTTGGGGGGGTAAAGTGTCACATTTTAAACTTTGGAGGCAAAAGTGAAAATAGGTGGATACTTCAGGGGGTAAAGTGTAATTTCCCCTTATTGTAAATATAAGCATGGTTGTTCACTTTCTTGGTGTACCTATCTCCCGTCTCTTTGTTGGTGTTATATTGGCTGGAATATGAAGAGAAACAGAAGAAGAATTTTGAGCATACCTCTAACTGGAGCACCATCCATCAACTCAAATTTAGCAAGCGTCTCTGTCTCAACATGGGTATTGGCCCCTGATCCTGTTGATTCTCGTCGCCTGATCTCCAAATCCATATTCTTTAACTTGATTCTTACAAGAAGAAAGTATATCTTGCCGATAATAACATCTTTCAGATGATACCTGTATATTTTTCAACACCAATAAGCAATGACAAACATGCTCCCTTCCAACTTATGCTACACAAAACAATTAAGTTTCCTCTGTACTCCAGAATAGTTAGACCAAAAAGGTTATTATTTATTGACTGAACTGGCAACAATGTACAACCGACCCACCCTATACACCCAGGTTTACCCAGAGATCTAAATACAGTCGGTCAGGCAATCTTAAATTTCAACTGAAAAATCCCAACTATAGTACATGTTCGACATACTTGCTTTTGTTATACTCAAACTCAATGTGTAGGCAATCTTCAATTCCAACTTCCATCTGCGTAGACCATGAAAATTATGAGAATCCCCAGTTACGTCAGTTAAACACAGTGCAGTAGACAAATGAACGTGACCCCAAAATGATATCCAAACAAATGGGTAAGTGGAAGCAAGAGTCTTCACTCTATCAATTAAGTATTTTAAAGACCCTGTTTGTTAATAAATCATTTTCAATATGATAAACTAAAAAGCATTGTTCATAGTCCTTACAAAGGCAAGTTGAGACAGCAGCAAAGACACAAAAGGTTCCCAAACAAATCATATATTACTGCACTCACCTTGATGCTATTGTTGATTGACGGTGGTGGGGAATAGTTGCGAACCTGATGCATAGAAAAGACATCAATATAAACAAGAAAATGGAATGCTACAGTAGTGAATATAAATAGCACTGGATAAAGTAAATTTGTGACACTATTGAAAAGTTCTAAAGGAAACAAACTGGAAAAAATACATAGGTATAACTTGTGTATCCACAAATGGAAAACTAAATATAAAAAGTACACTGGAAAATATAAAACGTGAATAGCAAACAATTTACAAAAGTGTAGTTGAAAGCAACTGGTGCATGACCAAGAAAAGACAGGTGGAATATTACTTTCTAAATTACGTTATCACAATCAGCTGGGAAATTATTACATATATTTTTCAAAAAAAAAAAAAGAGAGAAATATAAGAGTTTCCTCTTTCAAGAACATTACTCCCGAAATTAAAATTAGATACAAAAACTAAGAAGCTATATAATAGCTATGTAGAACTTCAGGTAGCGCATTTTGCTAGTCATCAATTACTGATATACAAAGAAAAGGAGAGAGAGAGAGAGAGTACCACAAAATCTTGGTATTCCACTATGCTACCAGCATAACCACGGCTGATTGTGACTTTCAGGACATACCTAGAAAGTGGAGATTCCAGAATATCAGAAGTTGTCGATGCTAACATCATACTCCCATTCAACTATTGCCGTAATAATTACAAAGCAATATACTTTAGTCGATTTAACAAACCAGCATGCACTTAATCATATCGTTTAAAATGAAACAATTAAAGACACCATAGATATCAGGAGCAGGCAGTGATCCCCGAAAAAATATCACAAAGTTCTCAATGTTTTTTTGATAAGTAATGAGTATGTTTTATTAAACTCATGATTACCATTAGACATTAAAACTAAATAGCAACCCTGCAATTGGCAATTAATTATTACCATTGCTAATTACCTAATAAGGGTTTACATGGGTATTCTCTCCGTATGCATCAAACATTTAAAGACACTAATATGTTAAAACTTCAGGAAATTCCAGAAGGACCGACAAAAAAGCTGGAAGGAGTGCTGAAATAGTAAAGAATCAGCTGAATTCTGCATCATATGGATATGCTAAGATATATTAGACTTCAAGTGCAGGAACATGAACAAAAAACAGGGTTTAAAATGTTCAATCACATGAAGCCTATACCAAAAGGCATCATTCATGTCTTTTAATAAACAGTTAAAAACACAATTAAATGGAAGCTGCTGCATTTGATTATCTCTTAAGGGGTGGGGGGAGGGTCTGTTCCTAACCTAACACTATTCACGGTTTAAAATGCAGTCATAAAGCAGGCAACTACATTTAGGACCAAAATATAGACGATGCATGAACAATTAATATCTAACTCAACATCTCCAAGTACTCAGATCATTTTTATAACAACAAGTGGTCAATTGTAAACACCACAACCACAAAAGAGGTACTAAGAGAAAGTATGAATACACTGGCCAGCAATGAAAGCCTACAATATGATAAATAGCTTACCTAAGCCTCACATTCACCCCATTGTATGTCTCGTATGGCATTTCAACTGTAGAAAATTCAAATGGATATGTTTTCTTCTCATATATATCTCCAGGAACATCCAGCTCGCGAACTAGAAACAAAGGCAGTAAAAATTAAAACCAATTCAAATTGATAAGTCTGCCCATTCTTAAATCTTAGAATGACAATTGAAGGCACAAAACAGATTGCAAGAAAAGAAAGTCTTTTGTGTGTGTAATTTGGGGGAATTAATTAGAAACAAAAGCAATGACAGCTTATAATCAAACTTAACGACAAGGAAGCCGAAGTATACTCACCAAGGGAAGTAAAGTCATAGAAGTTGCCTCTATCAAAGTACATCTCTGCAAGCAAGTGAAATTTCATTGGAGATTCATATAAAAATAAGAAAGAAAACTAGTCCTATAAAGTTCTATCTAACAGCAACTAAGGAGCAAGATATATATACACAAAGGGAAACAGAAGAACAATAAGAACAATAAGAACAAGATATGAATAAGCTAGTGGAGCAGGTGGTCCCTTCACTGCCCATGACCAGAATCTTTTGAGGTGAACCAAGCATGGACGATTGCTATCATAGAGAGAAATTCCTTGTAGGAAGCTAACCATAGAAGCAATACAAGCACAATCAGAGTATTTACGATTTTTTTTTCCCCACACATTATTTTCAAGTACTCGGAGGTTAGGACCATCTCCAATCAGACTTAATCCCACAGAATAGTACCAAGGAATACATAAGTAGAATCACCTAGAAGATAATGTCAAAAGCAACTACATAAGATGACATATATGCTATCATTCTGTGTTGAAGGTCCGCTGCATAATATCATTGCGTACCTAAACAGACACTGCACACATCTCAACTAGAGAAATAGGACATATCATACTTGTTCAAAATCTTAGTGGTTGAGTGACTATCTTGATCGTAAACAGGTCTAGTCCAAATTCTCAAAAAAAAAAACAATAGTAATGCTAGAAACTACATTTTTATCCCACAATGTTAATGTGGTACTCCCAACCAACCATCGGAACAATCATTGTTATAAAGAAAAATAAAGAAATAAATTTAAAAATAAAAATAAAAATCCAAGGGTTGCTTGGAATCTACGTTAGTATTGTAGAATAGTTGTACAATAAAATGTAATTTCTAACATTATTTTTTAAACAAAAGTTACTCTTAAATTTTCAAATATTTCTTAAAGCCAAGAATTCCATAAATGCCAGGATTTAAAAGGAAAATGTAATCCTATGATTCTCTCACAGAACTTATCCTTTCACAAATCAATGATGATGTAACACATGAAAACTTTGCAGCAAAAACACACCTATCTGACCAAGGAGCTCAACTTTCACTCCATTGTGATCAACCTTCTTCCCTTGGATTGGTTCTATCGAAATCTGAAAATAAGCCCATAAGATCAGCTATAACTGTATCAACCAGAAATTTAAAGAGAAAATATTTTCTAAGTAATGCTTTTAAAGATCTCGAATCCTTAACCAATTCCTGTAGCAGAAATAGTCTATCGATCAAATACCTTCCCAGCAATGTTTTCTTGACTTTGGAAAAGAGGGACCATGACTGTGTGACCATTTTCCTTCTTAATAGGGACCTATGTGAGCACATAGAGAACAGCAAAAAAGCCCATTGTAAGACCATAACCAAAACAATTTTTATGAAATTCAATTTCAGTAGAAATTAGGTTGTGGATGATAGTTTGTATTCACATGGACATTAAAGTCCCCCCTCCCCCAGAGAAAAAAAAAAAAAAAAAAAAAAAAAAGATAAAGTGCTGTAGGCACTAATTCAGCAGTAATTGGCCAGTATTTTCCGAAGTAAAACTCCCATGCAGTTGCAGAAAATGTAAGCTTATTTGATACATGAATCATTCCATAGACCGGAAAAGTAACATCTTTAAAATTTACAACATAGATACTAATTTCATAGCCCTGTCATGTCACCTTAAAATCAACACCGAGAATAAACTAATTGTTCAATATAGTGACTTATTGGAAATGTCAAGAAACTGCCCCTTTTTACCCAACTTTATTCACGTCCTTAAATGAAGTCAAACTCGTTAGTACTAAAAATGGAATACTGTACACAATGAAAATCAATAAGCTACCTGCTTACGACTTTTTCCATCGGAGAATGTGAATGAAACGTTGCAGGATGGCTTGAAAGCTCCAATTAAATAATTCTGGGACAAAGAAAATTGTAAAAAGACTTTTTTTTTAAAAAAAAAAGGAGATCAGTGCGACATTGAATCAGACAAAATAATATATATATATACTGGATCTATGTTAAGCTGGTCATGCAAACTTACCATTCTTATCACAATCAAATCCTAAAGCCTTACTCTACACACCTGCAAAATTCAGTGTTGATTTTAAGCTGAAAAGCAGAGCAACTACCATAAGCTAAATTTTCACAATCACCAAATACCAAGTTAAAGTTCCTCAAAAACCATGCCTTTTACAGCCAAAATAGAAACCCTAAAACGAACGACACACATGCTATAAGCTCACAATCAATGCGTGCCCATCTCTCTATGTTCTATGCACAAAGCATAATGTTACAATATCAGAACTAAATTAGAGAATCCAAACTCAAATTACGCTTAGTATCCACTAAGTATACAATAGCTACAGTGGTCAATCACCAAAAACACTTTCCAAAAAAAAAAAAAAAAAGGTGGTCAATCACCAAAAAAACCCAAACCCAGATCCTAGATATATAAAATCTGCGTATGTGTGTGCTTGTCTGTGAATGCGTTGACATACCCAATTCCCAAATTTTCCTGCATATTCAAACCCTCTACAACAAATTAACATAACAAGCTCTGAATCGCATTCGTTTCGTCTCTAAGTACACCTGGAACTAGATGCCCAATCAATCATGCAAATACAGAGGGGGAAAAACAAATTCGGACCAAATTAAAGCCCAAAAAGAAATGAATTAAGGATCAATTTGCAATTCGAATAATAAATTAGATTCAGAGTTGGACACTTGAGAGAAATCGGTTACGTACCTTAAGAGTTTGGATACCAAGAAATTAGGTTCGGAAGCCAACCCTAGAAACGGGGATTGGGAATTTGGGCAGTAGGAGAAAGATCGAAATTGTTGATCGATTAGACAGTTCAGGAAATGGGGACGAAGAACACTACGATGACTAGTCCTCAACGCCCATTGCCATTTGCCATTAGACAACCGAGGTCGTTCTCACGTGAGATGCACGTGATAACATGTGGAGTATCAAATTGAGAATTCCAACAAGGCTGGGCAAGGCCCGACTTTATGTTTTGATATGGAGGCCTGACCTGTGGTTCATGGGCTTTAATTTGGAGTTCGGTTTACAAACCCAAACCAAACCCAAACGGATCAGGATCCTTGTCCGGATCCGCAGATGGTCTCAATTTTTATTTTATGGTCTACAATTTTTATTTTTTTATTTTTTTATTATTTTTTTGGTAAAACTTGTAGCTTTCATTCTCATTAAAACTTTTCAGTTAGACAGAGCATTTTACCCTCAGGCGCGATCGATCAGTTTGCTTTTCAATTGCCGCATCCCAATTCACCTTATATCAACTGTGAGAAGGAGTCGTCCTCTTTCTTGGGAAAGAAGCATCCGTCACTACCCAAAAGGTTTAGATCCCATTTGTGCTCGGTAGAACTCCATAATTTTATTTTGTTGTATTTTAAGAGTGTATTTATTGTCATGTAATTTAAAATTTTTAAATAACGTAACCTTATATGCATTATTAAATGCAATAAAATAAAATCTAAACTATGAAATAGAAACCTCTTTATTTCTCCCAACCCAAGCAAACATTCCATTTAAGTTTGCATTAATCTTTAAGGTATTCTACTATGTAACCTTAAATGGTAATAATTTATTTTATATTAACTGTGGAAATTTTGTTATATCAACCTTCAAAATTTTCAAAATATAGTAAATACTAAAATGTAAAAAAAAATTGGGTTGGTAAAAATGTTGAATGTTTACGTGGGAGAAAAAAAAAAACCATATTTAATTGATTTGAGTGTAACTCAACTCATTTATAATGCTTATGCTTAGAGAGCCATTAATGCTTATGATAAGGGAATAAACTATAATGGAATATTAAAGCAAGAGTCTTGCAGTCTTCTTTTTCTTTTTTCTTTTTTCTTTTTTTTTTTATGGGTGAAATAAAATTGAAGTGGAGAATGAAGATGATCACAAGGATTTGAGGTCAGTAATATGCATTAGGACCCTTAAAGTTAGGAGTAAATGAAAAATGCTCTCGTCGCTGATGTGGTTAAAATTATCAAATTGAAGAATTATAATTCTCTTGATTTCATTTTAACTTTATAATATTCAGTTAATTAATTAGAATTTTGCTGTCGAATAAACTGAAAGAGAACTGTCCAAAGCTTTTGAGGTACAAGTATCTCAAAAATAATCAAAATTATATCACAAAGCATAACTTGGTATGCTGTTGAAGTAATTGTATACAATTAAAAACCTAAAGACATTGTAATTTGACTTCAGATTTTACACCTATTCATAAAATTAAATTTAAAAAAAAAAAAACTTTAAATTTTACATCATCATCATGAAAGTGGGCTTAAACGTCGTGCCGTGACCCTTCCTTCTCGGCCGAACTCAAATCCATCGAGTCGTCTTTCCTTCTACTCCCCATCTTCAGAAGCCCGTACAATTTCCGAAATTCCCTCACCGTGTGTACACTCTCACGGCAAAACACGCTCGCGGGTTCGGGCGTATCGTCTCCCGTCCGGCCCGACCCGCTACCGCTCAATCTCGGCCCGGGTTTGCTCACTGCTCTTGCATCAGCGTTGGTTTGCAGAGCCGAGATGACCGATTTCAGAGCCCGACTCGGCGAACCCCGGTTTGAGATCATGATCTCGCCGATCTCGGCGTGGCTCAGACTCGCCCCGGTGTGGAATATCTCCTCCACTTGAGGGAACAGCTTGTGATCCTTGACCCCTAAGTAACTGCTCGCCAAGCTCTTGAACGCAGAGAAATCACATGCGGGGAACTCAATGTGAACGTCGACCCTCCCGGGCCTCATCACCGCCTGATCAACCTGATCCTTGCTGTTCATCGTGAACACCATCACGCGCTCCTCGCCGCAGCACGATACGATCCCGTCCATGAAATTCAACATCCCCGACAGGCTCACAGCCGTCGATTTATCAGCTAAAATCCGATCAAGATCCTCGATCACGATCAACGACTTAGAGGTGGTCTGCAACAACAGCGTCTTCAAATCGGAGTCGTCCAAGACCTTGGACATGTCGATGTCGTAGACGTCGTAGTTCAAGAGCTTCGCCATCGCCGCGATGAAGCTGGTTTTTCCGGTACCGGACGGGCCGTACAGGAGATAGGTCCGTTTCCAAACACGGCCTAACCGGTGGTAGTACTGCTTGGACTTGAGGAACTGCTCGAGATCGGAGCGGACCTTGTTCTTCAAATCGGCTTCCATCACCACCGTGTCGAAGCTCGCCGGATGATTGAACGGAATCGACCTCCACCGCCCATCCCCCGTCTCCAAATTCATGTATAGCCTGATCTCCTTCTTCCGCTGCTCAATCTCGTCGGTGACGGAGAGAATGTGCTGCAGGTACTGCCGCAGAACTCTACGCTTGTCGTTTTTCCTAATCTTTAGTACATACGATCTACTCCTACTACCATCTCTCTCTAATTCGTTGGTCCACGACAATCTGGCGCTTAAAAATGTGTCGTAGACGGTTTGGTTAGCGTCGCAGTGGAGAAAGATTTCGCTAGCCTTAGGACCAGAGAGGAGGTTGAGGTTCTTGAGATCTGAGTCGTCCAGAGAGGCCAACGAGTTTAGATAGCTGGAAGCCTTGCGGTAGAGGTGGTTTTCTTGGTAGTGCTCGTTGTACTGCGGGATTTTGTAGGTTTGGTATACGTGAAACCGGCCCCCAAAAGATCGCCACCATATCAAGAAAATGTGAATTATAGACGTCTTGGACAAGAGCCTGAGAATTATAAGAACAGAGACGATGGCGAAGAAGAAAATCAAAAACATGTTAAGGCTAAGGCTAGGCAACAGAGTACTGGGTGTGGGTGTGGGTGTGTTGAAAGATTTCTTTTGGTTATGAATTTGGTTTGAGAGATGAGAGGCAAAAAGGTAGGTGGGGGGTGGTGGTGGAGAATGAAAATTGGAAGCATGAGAAATGGGGATGGTTTTAATGGAGGTATAGTGGGAGGCTTTCGATGCCGGCTGGATCCGGTGAGTTTAATGGGTCAAAAAGCGGCAGAGGAGAGAGACAGAGACAGAGAGAGAGGGAGGGGGGGAGGAGATTTTGGTCTTTTTATTTGCTTGGCTGTGAATATACGACTAATGACTTATGGACCAACACCACACCAACTCGTGAGAGAAAGCTGAAAAGTAGCGCATGTGGGCAAATTATTCAATTGGATTGACCAAAGGTCGGGGGTCGTTTCGTCCAATACCTAATTCATGGCTTTCTTCTTCTTCGTTGAATATTTTCTAGTATTATTATATTTTGCTGTTTTAGATTTTTAAGCCACCGGGGGACATGCTGACCGAGTTAATTAAGTTGCTGGCTATGAAAATAATAACATTTTGTTTCATACTTAAGTCGTAGATTTCTACGTTGAATTTTACGTGCATTCTAGATTGAAACAAAAATAATAATGGGATTCTTTCTATTAATTGCAAGGAAAATGATAAATTACTGTTCAATTCACAACTAGACCTGTTTGGATGTTAAGAGACAAAAGAAGACAACGGAGCAATTCATTTTTCATTTTTCACTCTTTCCGCGTGGAAAAATGTACCAATCAACCTAACCAAAAGTAAAACGAATATGAATTTCTAGCAATTTAATTAGGCTAGTAAATGTAAAAGAATTCTTATAATCTACTCAAATATTAGCTCTCGCTGTCCATCTAACCACTGTCAACTCCGTTTTTTTCATTTGTTTTCTTATGTTTTTTTTTTTTTTTTTTTTTTTTTATGGGTTTAAGTCTCCCTTTGTATTTTATTATTTAATTTTGTAAGAGAAATGGGTGCTTCCGGAGACAATACTCTCTTCTTATCGGTTTCAAATCTTGATCTTACATGTACAGCGCTTGTCCTATATCGACTTCCCACAGGCAATAGATGTTCTTTGCCTAGGGGTACAAATGAGTTTAGACTTTATGGGGTTTTTACACCTATAATTAGGATTTGTAAACCTCATGAGGTTTTTAAAACTACTTTATGCAATTCCTTTGAGAGGACCGAGCTAATTATTTGACATTTTCTACTTTATTATTGTTACCTATCAATGACGGAGGGAGGGGGGGACCGGGATGGGCCATGGTCCCCCCCCCCAAAATAAGGAAAAATAATAATTAGAAGTAAAAAAAATAAAAAAAAATGTAAAATTTGGTTATAATTTTAGTCATATGGCCTCCTCCCAAAAAAACTTTGGCCCTATTTTTAGATTTTATGGCCATATCCAATAAATTTTTTTGGCCCTATTCTTAATTTTTTGGGCTATATCCATTAAGTCTTTATTTTTATTTTTGGCCCAGACTTTCAAATGCTCACTTGTTTGGCCCTTAAGTAGTCTTTAGTTTAAAAAACAACAAAAATAATTTTTTTTAATAAAAATATTCTAAGGAACAGAAATTTTTTTTTGGCCGGCCCCCTCCCATAAAATTTTCTGGCTCCGTCCCTGTTACCTGTACTGGTAATTTCTATGTTTGAGTCTATTGTAGTGGAGTTTACTCTTTTTTTTGGTAATTTTTGTGTTTGAGTCTATTGTAGGAAAGTTTACTCCTTTTTTGGTATTTTAATCGCTTGTAATCATTTTCCTATTTATTTTATAAGATAAAAAATAATAAAAACTCTGGCTCTAAAACGTTTGGAGCTTTTTCTGGGGAGAAACATATGACTAAAAAAAATAATAAAATAAAATTTACGTTGAATTTGAAAGCATGACATGCAAAAAAAAAAAACAAGCTACATTGGGTTGCCCTGTTTGAAGCTTTGAAAAAGTAGACTGAACTTTTCAAGTTCTTTATTGAGCATATTGTCTTCCATGTCTTTAATTTGTACATATCCTTAACACTATAGTCTATTCAAAGTTAGCTCAACCTTTAATGCTCCATGATGAGACCAATCTGTATTTTGACGTTTCAGTTGCCAAATATGAATTATTTCTTTTCTTTTTTTAATGTTCACACGAAAAAGGAAAAGAAAATTTCAAACTAATTATCACCGTTTTATGAGGTATGATCTACAATTGATTGAGCTACTCTTTATGGGACGATATGAATTATTTATAAGGTATAAATTTTGATTAATATCAACTAATTTTTAATTCAAGAATTGATTGAGACTATCATATTAATATTATTGGATGATTGTGGAATTAAAAAAAAAAAAAATTATAGGGTTACTCGAATTTTAATGGTATATAAGAAGAAAATTGATTTTGCTTTTTAATTTGTTTGTGGACAGAAGTATCCGGTGATCAAGTATCACAAGTTGATGCATGCCTAGAGATGCAACCGGTTGGTGTGATAAACTTTGTCTTTATGCCATGATGGGATGATCATTGCAGCCTCACAAAATCCGTTGACAAGGATTTGATTTGTAGGATCATATAATTTGAGGGCTCCCTCCCTTTCATGAATCATGTGTGTGCACCGATTCCTTTGCCACTTGATTCTGCAGTCTGTGCCGTCATCATATATCCACAAATCATACTGGGTTATGTATGGTTCATACGAATTCATGGTCCAAGTTTCACATTTTTTTTTGGGGATTTTTCTCCATAAAATTGTTATATTCTTAGGTTTTCAAATTTTTTTTTTTAAAAAAACATAAATAAATTGTTCCACACTTCCATATGTAACATGTGGCATAATAGACCTAAGCATTGAGATTCCTTATAATTGAGGATCCCAAAAGATTCCTCCTTCTTGTGATTGGACGGGAATTTTTTTTTTTGTTCTAAGCAAATACAAACAAAGGGAATGGTTATATAGGGGATCCTTTCCACTATTGATCCTAATAGAAGAAAAGATGGTAGTAGTATTGAGAATACTTTCAAACACAAAATTGATAACGGCTCGCTTAAAGAGATGGTGCACGCGAAAATTTGTATTTCTTGAAACTTTTACAGCATTCCAATCTTGATAATATTGGAGTTTCAATTGTATGTTAGAAACGATAGTAACAAAAAACCAAAGAGGTAGCTGATTGATAGCCATAATTGTAACTAAAGAATCACTTTTCAGCATTAATTTAGAGCAGTCATTGGATAGGGCAAGGTTCACTCCTATTAAAACTACCATAACTTCTCTTTTATTAATATTAAGAGAGTTCAAGTTTTTGGTCAATGCCAAGAGAAAGAAGTTATTTCTTAAAGGGGCTGTAATTTCCTTATCTCTTCCTCTCTGGACAGGAAATTACAGTGAATCTCTGTCAATCTGTTACAATCTTGAGGTGATGTAAATAGAATGTTTTTTCCCGTTGACAATATTACAAGCTATTGAAAATCATTTCTTCCAAATTGTTTCAGCAAGTAATAATAGTATTAACCCAGGAATCTGCCAACCAAGTAAAAGTATATGACTTTCGGTACTGTCTTTATGGTAAAAGAATGTGAGACCCACGGGAAAAAAAGGCTTAATGACAAGGAAGCCTTACTTTATTGGCTGGACCTGCCTACTTTCTAACTTTTTAAGGAAGTATGGCCTTGACAGTTGACACAACACTTCAACCCAGCCAACCATATACCCATTCTACTGCCAGCCACAAATGCTCTTAGTCATTGGTAGGGTAGGCGTTGCAACTTTCGAACCAAATAACCAACACAATTTAAATTAGAATCAAACTTACCAAAAAAAAAAAATCAACATAATTTTACTGTTTAAATTAATAGCAATTTAGACCGCACATATTAAAAAGCCTGTAAGAAATTTATCCGTCCAAGTACGTCTTTCACATTTCTTGCTTGGATTGCTAACAATAGCAATAATAATTGTTGAAAATCAAGATATGCACTCATGACAGTTAGAGCAATTTAGATAGCAAACATAAAAAAGCCTATAAGAAATTTATCCGTCCAAGTACGTCTTTCACATTTCTTGCTTGGATTGGTAACAATAACAATAATAATTGTTAAAAATTAAGATCCGCATCCAAGGCAGTTAGAGCATAAAATTATATTGCAAATCAAATGCCATGGTGAGAGAGAGAATGGGTCCAGGTCGTAGCAAATCAATGCTTGATGCACATGTAAAACCTGTTTTTTCCATAGAAGGCAGAGTAGTTGAGTAGATCCACATTAAACTTCATAGAAAAATGTTTTGAATTTGCGTGGTCCAAGCTATAGAAAGACAGTAAGCTCTAACCCACTCCAAACCTACCTACAATGAGTACTGAAGTAATAACTGAGCAATGATTGCTAATATAGATTAAATATTGAATTGAAACAAAATTTGATTAAATGCTTACTAGTTGTAGACTTAATATATCATAATTTCAATATACCTAAAATTAAACTAGAATTTTAGGTAGGGTGTCACATCAACACCATCCATATTTTAATACTTGTAATACGTCTCCCAACAAATCTAACTTCAAGAACAAAGAGGACAAAAATATTGCCGGCAACCTCCTTCACAATCAACGCCACTGCTACACTTGCCATTAAGATTGTTGACCTTGTGGCGGCATAGAAGGCAAAACTAATGAGGACGAGCCACCAAGAGTAGGCAAGTAAGAGGTAATTAAAATCCTCGAAAAATATCTAGTCAGTTACATAAGAAAATTTTTGTCCACACAATATGAAAATACCAAAATATCTCTCAAATATAACTAACTAAATATTATCAATGAACCGAAGAAGATCTTGATCCAGTAAGAGGGGGATCTTATTAATTATGACTTAGTTTTCTGTGGATGTTTTCAGACAAGAACAGACTAATCATTTATTTCATGCTTAAGACAATAACAATCTTTTAACAAATCCAATTAAACTTCTAAAAGTCGAAAAATAAAATAAAATGAGGGAGAGAAACAGAAAACAGAAGCAAATTGTTGCAATTGCTATATTAAAACATGAAATTTAAATAGACATACAAAAATAAAATGCCCATCAACAAATTTAAGATACGTATATGCCAAATTCTCTATGACTAACAAAGTTACTGTTTGATCAAATTTGCTTCAACGGACCCAGTTTCAATGTCAAAATTTCACTGGTCCGGGGCATCTGATTGAATGTTCAATATTTGGGAAACTACAAGCTTAGAGAGCTCATTTATTGCAGCTTGAACCTGATAGTCAGCTGGCTCCCTATTCCTCGACCACCCTGCTGATGGTGAGGGTAATCCAGTGTACTCACTAGCAGCTACCCTTGTCTTTATTGATGTGGCAAGGACTTTCTCCAAATCTGCTTGAGACAATGGTCTCGGTGCCTGGAACATTAAACATATACAAGAGTCGGTACCATGCAAAACACAACCCCATAAAAAGTTTTTTCTTTTTTTTCATACTAATGTTATATGAACAACACAACATTTCTTCACTCTTCATGCAAATTTGACTTTTTCAACATGTAAATATCCAGTGGAAGGGTCAAGAGAAAAGTCACTTGATGCCCTTCATTTTTAGTTCATGTATTACAAAAAGTTGTCGGTTGCCATGGTTCCAAAAATAAGACTTTCAACCCCACGGACACCCACTATATTCAGAGAAAAGCAGACAAGAAAAAAGAAAAAATGAAACCATGAATCAAGAAAGCAGAATTATGCTTACCATCTACAAGTATATAAAAAGGGCATAAATCTCTTACAAACTAACCGCTAAAGAGTGACATGCTTCCTTTAAGCATGTGAGAAAGACAGTCTTTATTAATGCTATTAAAAAAGCATGTGATAATCAAGATGACAGCAAAAAGATTCTTAAATATTAAAAAAATTATTGGTAGCACGGATATGAGATAAGAAACTTCGCATACAGTTTTCAAGAAAAATTTATTCCATGTTGCAAGAGAAACCCAAAGATTTCAAATGACATGAGATGCCATATATTGTCACAAGGTTCTGCCATACCCAAGCATGCCACCAAAAGGAATAAATTTTTTTAATTCAAAAAAATAAAAAAGAATTATAAAAAAAAAAGAAGCTAAATAGGCACTCACAGAAGATCGTTTCCCATTCTTCTCTTCATCTAGTAGGTCCCTGATAGGAAAATATGCTGCTTTCTTACAGAGTTCAAGAAGATCTGAACCCGTGTAACCTTCACACAAGCCAGCTAGGCGATCATAGTCAATGTTGTCTTCGACACTCTCACCCTTCAAAACCACCCTCAGTATCTCAGTCCTCTCCTTGCGGTCAGGTATCCCAATCTCAAAAGCCTGAGGAAGACGCCGGAGTATTGCTTCATCAAGTTCTGATGGACGATTAGTAGCTGCAAGAACCATCACTCGAGCATTCTCTACAAGAACAATATAAAATCATCCAAAACTAAGACATCTGACAAAACTGGTTTAACTAAAGAAGACTATGTACAGCTCGTTGTTACTACAGATCCTCTTTACAACCAACATTCGACTTCAGAAAATCACAAGACATAAATGTCTTTAAAACACATAAACTCACGATCTGTGGTGAATCCATCCCATAAAGCCATGAACTCAGTCTTCATGTTTGTTAATGCTTCATGATCTGTATTTCGCCGCTGTCCCAAGAAACTATCGACCTCATCAATAAATATGATAGCTGGCTGGAGTTTATAAGCCAAGCTAAATACAGCAGCCACTGCAAAAATAATGTTTGAACTATTAACAATTGACAAATTAAAGCATCAAACTTGATGGAAGACACTTAGACAAAACTAATAAAGAATAAATCTACTTCATCTAAGCACCACACTTGGCAGAAGACACGACTAAGAAAACATAAAATCTACTTCATCTAAGCACCACACATGGCAGAAAACACATTATTAACATCACAAAAAGAGAAAAATTGCAAAAATTCTTAAAATTAAAATCATTAGACAATCTCAAACCTATGTCAGAATCCATTTAGATTAAATTGCAATTAGTTTGACTAAAGTGAAAATCTATAACATTTTAACCTATGATACCTAAAATATTCTCACATAATCCTGTACCAAAAGAAACAGTGTACAAACCGTCTTACTTTCTTTTTTTAAAGGTAATTTGACAAAGTCAATGTTTGAACCTAGGACCTTTGACTCTGATACCATGTTAAATCATAATTTATCCCAAAAGCTTAAGCTCAAACCATCTTACTGGTCCTACTATTGTGTTCAGCTCGATTGACCCAAAGGATAGCAACATAAAGCCATGTGTTCTTAGTTGATCTTATCTCACTTCTATCATCAAAGGTCAAACTAAATTTGATTAACTATATGTAATGAGGCCCATTACTTGTATACTTCTTTCCTCTTACTTATCAAAAAAAAAACAAAAAACATGTGGCCCACCTCGAGGAAAAAAAATTGGAAGGCAACAAATACTTGATGTATTTATATATGTTTGGAAGGGGCATGAAGAAAAACCCTCAAGTCCAAGACAGGAAGTATAATTATAATCTTCACTCACCAAGTTTTTGTGCATCACCGAACCATTTGCTCATCAGATTTGATATCCTCACATTGATGAAAACAGCTCCAGACTCTTTTGCGATAGCTTTGGCAAGCATGGTCTTTCCAGTACCAGGAGGTCCATATAACAAGACCCCTTTCTGGGGACCCAGAAGCTTCCCGTGGGAGAAAAGGTCAGGCCTTCGTAGTGGGAGAATCACCAGTTCAAATAAAGCTTGCTTGATAGTTTCCAGTCCTCCAATAGAGTCAAATTCCACATCAATGTGGTCAGGATTTATAACATCACAGGCTATGACATCCTGTCAATAAAGAGAGCCATGAGTCAAGCGAGAAAACAATGAGAATTCTGACACTTTGTTTCTACAAAAATTCTAAGAATTTTATTTTGATAAAATAATCTTCTGAAGAATTTGACACACAACAAAAAAGTTAAAACCAGTTCTCTATGTAGATTATAATATACCGCTCCATTTGCTGGAAATGCTAAACAATCTTTTGAAAATAGGTTAATTGACAAAGAGTTTTCCTAATGCTAGTACCGACACAGACATCACAAGGTATGCACAAATTGAAACCGTAGGTTCACCTCTACCAGCCTGCCTCGTCCAAAATAACCACTAGTGAATCCTCACTAGGACATGTCTGTTCCTTGGAAATTATTTCACAACTAAAACCCCACACTTTGGTCAAATAAGGGGGTTTATGGGCATTCCAGAGCAAAGTCCTTTGTGCTCTTTTTATAGATTTCACAAAAACCCGTCACCAGGATCAGAGCAATTAAATATTACTGCAACCTGAAAAGGAAATACCAGCTCAGTGAAATCCAAAAGTTGATCCTACGCCGATGGTTTCAATGAGGCACAATTTTTCACTTCAAAGGCCAAAGCTGGATGATGGGTTTTTATCTTAAAAAACCATAACTTAATTGCAAACTACAAACCCTTTATCCAAATTCTGCTAAACCTACCACATTCTATTCTTCATGGTGCTCTTCAATACATTCACAAAAGGAAAGTCGTTTTAGCAGAACAAGGAGGTAAATCCTCTTTTTCTGTACTTCTCTCTACCACAAAGAACAACTCGTTGCTGTTAAGTCTCCCCATAAAGAATGTTCACAATTAAAAAAATTAAATTAAAAAAAAAAATCCAAAAATAAATGAACCACAACAACTTTATTCTTCGATTTCCATGTCATATTAGCGACTCAATTACTCAATCACTCAGTAACCAAAAGAAAAACAACCCCCCCCCCCCCAAAAAAAAAAATCAGCGCAAGATTCCAAATTGGGAATTCCAAACCCTAACAAAAATATTGAACCAGAAGAACAAACGGCGCGTGAAACGGTGGCATTCTGCTGGAATGAATTACGCACCTCGTATGGGTTGGTC
Organism: Carpinus viminea; assembly: GCA_013348765.1. Taxonomy (NCBI): domain Eukaryota; kingdom Viridiplantae; phylum Streptophyta; class Magnoliopsida; order Fagales; family Betulaceae; genus Carpinus; species Carpinus viminea. The sequence goes on from CP054673.1 coordinate 2,145,200, forward strand.
TGGATAAGGGGGCGACCCAAGCGCTTGGCGATCTCCTTCTTCTGCTCGATCGCTTTCTTTGTGGCCTCGCGGTTCGGGTCGAGGTGTCGGAGCCCCGCGAACAACACCAAGCAACTCAAAGCCGCGCTCGCCGCATAAAGCACCAACTCTTGCAAGAACTTCGTCTCCGACGAGCCCCCCATTTCTCTTTCCTTGTTTCTTCCTTCTGTGTGAAAATTATCGGTTTAGGGTTTTTCGAATTTCGTAGTGGTATAGAAAGGCAATCGCTTGGGGATGACGAAACGGTGGCCAGTGGATTCTGGTAAGTTCTTATTTTGAGAAAGAAAGAGTTCGGGTTTCATTGTGGGCTTGGGAATAGAAGGTCTGGTCCAATTCTGTTCAGACGCAATCTGATTGCTTGAGGGAGTGACACGTATACGACCCATATGGACTCATGGGACGGCTAGAGGAATTGGAATCCGTTGAGAAATTCTTGGTCCAATTTACCTCTGTCCCTCCTTTTTGGGCTCCACGTAAATGAGTAAGGTTTTTGATAGAATCCCGAATGTTTGAAGCTTTGAGCTTCTATTGACATCCGTTTCATGAGGTATAATACATATTCAATTAAATTATCCCTTGAGGACATTTGATTTTCCTTAATTAAAAGTTCAAGCATGGCAAGGAAGTCCTTATAATTTTTCATGTTCATCCTATTTGGCAAGGAAAGGAATTGCAGGGTTCTCTATTGCTCGGAGGCACAATTAAGATTTTTTTTTTAATTATTTTTATATGGGACTTCTTATTTATATGTTTGCCCTGGTAAACATCTAAAATTTATAAGAAAACATTCCACTTTAAAAAGATTCTTTAATGGCTTTTGAGGGATGTTTCACTGCATAAAAAAACTTTCACTTGTGAACAAAGTATCAGATACCCCATCTAGTCACACACAGCAATGATATGAAGGGAGAATATATATTTTTTTATTTGGGAGAGAGGGGAGGGGGGATGTTTGGGGGGTGTCAATCCATTGCTTTACTCTGCATTAAGGGGGAGTAAGGGGCCTTTTCTAGTGTGAGCAATAGACCAAAGGGTAAAAGGCATAAGAAAATCATAGGTTTGGGATAAGGATTGAATTTTAAACAATTTAAAAAGGGTAATGAAGAAGACATAATCGAAAAAAGAAATTGAAATTCAATTTGATTTCCAACTAGTTGCATGAAAAATACTGTGTATGCAATTGGCTGATTGTGACAGAAAAGAAAAAAAAAGGTCCAAATTCTTACCATTATTTATTTACTAAACAAATCAAGAGGTCTAACCTCTTAGCATTATAGTCTATTGGTTCATCATAGTTTTGGATCACTAGTTAAAGTTATGGCAATATAGTTAATAGAATAATGTTATTTAACACTTAGTCAACCTTTGAATTTTATTTATTTATTTATTTTTTTAAATATAGGTGAATTGACATTGTTAAATTAATAAAATAAGATAAAAGTGCAATATATAACATTTATTTTAATTTATATGAATATTAAAGAGAAGTCTAGAGTATTACGAACTTTACTAATGGCTGTTGCATTGTTAAGTTAAACATATCGATTTCACTTACATCTTGAAAGTGATTACTTCGTATAAGAGCACTCTTAGAAGTCTTACCAAATTATTTTTTGGTTATTTTGGTGAGGCAATTTAATCAAAATGGCCTAAGTGTCAATTTTTCAGCCTCACTACTTTAATAAAAAAAAGTTGTGAGGTGAACAATACTCACCAAATTTAAAATTTACTATTTTTTTTTTACATATCTACACAAGGGAAGGGGAGGGAAGATTCAAACTAGTGACCTCCTCTTTATGACATGTGATCCACAACTAATTGAGCTACCCATTGAGAATTAAAATTTATTATTCACTCGCATATTCATTAAACAACTCATTTATCTCTCTTAATTTTTTGCTTTTCATTTATCTTTCTTCCTTTAATAGTTAAAAAAGAACAAACAAATCTTTGAAAAAGAATATTTAAATAGAATCATGAAAATAGATTGTTAAAATAGTGATGCTGCTGGGATGCTCTAAAAAAATAAGTTGTTAAAATAACTAAAAATGTAATTTTGATTATTTTGGTGAGTAAAATTTGGTGAGACGGTTAGAAATACTCTAATAAGATTAATATGACACTCTCAACTATATTTGGATTAATCCTCATTAAATAAAATAATTCATTGGTTAATTTAGAATATCACGTTAATATTGTTCAACAATTACAAATAAAAATAAAATATATAAAATTACTCCTTTTTTTATATATAAAATTGCAAACTAGAAAGCGATCACCCACCATGAGATGGGGTACCTTCTTGTTGGCCTAAAAGCAGCCCAATATGAATCTACTGCCATCGCCTTCACATGCCTTCTAAAGGCACAATTTTAAAATCCCAGAAAAGAAATGAAGAATGAAGAAACAACTCATCAACCTTTCACTCACTTTGAAATTAAGATGATCCTTGTACCTTGTCCCTGACGTGTAGGGTCAGCATTTATTGTAATTTGCCATTGAATCAAATAAATATAGAAAAATCCCTCTTCACTGCACCACAGCTTTTGTTAAGGCCCCACCTGACAGCCAACTAGCTCTCTTCTCTCTCTCTCTCTCAAAAAAAAAAAAAAAAAAAAAAAGTGATTCATAATTCTAACATCATAATCATCAATCTACAAATGCGTTTTTTTTTTTTTTTTTTTTCTCTTTTGTTGGGGTGATTGTGCGAGTGTTGACCCTTGAAGGAGTTCAAAGGAGTTGCTCGTCTTCTTCGCCGGCTGCTCCACTTTTCCACGTTTGGAAAAGTAAATTTTTCTGTAGGAACATCCAACTCAACTACATTTTCAACCACTTCCAAGTACTATCACCCCTACCTAGATCTCTACATCTCTCTTTTTGAGAGAGAGAGAGAGGGGAGTCAACGAGGAGGATTTGCCAGCCGAACATGTGTTCGAATGCAATCGAGCTATAGTTGGAAAATTGCTTTTGTACTACACACGTTCGGTCTTGTATGTACTACTTCTTTGCAGTACATGCAAGGGCCTGCTCCTGGTAAGCCAGTGATGGCTTTTAATGGTTACTGAAGAGATATAAATACAGGATCTTGCTGCAAATGGGTGTCATTTAATCTTGCCCTGACTTGATTTCTGGCCTGAACTCGAGAGACCCACCTGGGGATTTGTGTGGCTTTTCACGGTTTTCGATGTGGTGCTTTCTAACACGTCTGTGCTTGAATTTGAAGACCCAATTGGGTCTTGTGGGCACGGTTTTGTTATTTGGAAGGTTACTCTGAGTCAACGCTCAGGTACACGAATACTCCATCTTGTGGTTTGTGAATTTTTCGTGGCGTGTGGAGGTTTTCAAGTGTATAGATCGAAGAAGGTGACAAAAACTCATTTGTCTATATTTTAGTTCTGCAGAAAATTCTTGTTTTAATATATCGAAGTAGATTTCAAAGAAAGAGTTTTGAGGCCTTATAATCTTTCCAAAGTTCAGACTCGAGCAAAGAAGAACTCTGAGGTAAGATCATTTATGCTTATATTATTGGACGTATCCTCATCAAGTTGGGATTATGATATTGAGATTTTTTTATAATTGTATCGGACTAGGTGGAAGATTTTGATCTTCAAATGGGAAACACGAACAGAGAAGAATTAAATGAGATTGAGAAATCTGAGAGAGAGGACATCGAAGAGATTCGAGAAGCGCCAGAGGACGAGAAGAGGATTGCACCATGGCAGAGACAGATAACAATTCGGGGACTTATAGCTAGCTTAGCCATTGGGATCATTTATAGTGTGATAGTGATGAAGCTGAACCTCACAACCGGGCTAGTCCCCAACCTCAATGTCTCGGCTGCTCTCCTCGCCTTTGTATTCATCAGGACATGGACTACGCTGCTTGAGAAGGCCGGAATTGTATCAATGCCATTCACTCGACAAGAGAATACTATAATTCAGACCTGTGCAGTTGCATGTTATAGCATTGCTGTTGGAGGTTGAAGATTTTGATCTCTCTTTTTTCTTTTTCTTTTTGCAGTGAAAAAGATTTTCCCTTTTGTTAATTTAGATGTTGTACAAAATACTATTGCCTGTATGTTTTATTTAATCAAAGTATTGGATTGCAGGTGGTTTTGGGTCTTATCTGTTGGGTTTGAACAGGAAGACATATGAGCAAGCAGGGATTGATACAAAGGGAAATACTCCTGGGAGCACCAAGGAGCCTGGGATTGGTTGGATGACTGGTTTCCTCTTTATAAGCAGTTTTGTTGGGCTGTTGGCATTGGTTCCTCTTAGAAAGGTATGCTTTGTGTCTTCTATATTATTTTTCATTACTGATTGAAGTTGTTGCTTTGGAGTTTAGTTAATTATTCAAATGTTTGATGTCCTCCACTTCTAGGTAATTCTATTTTGTCATTTTGGTTCATGATATTCTCAATTTCTGGCAAGTATTGTTTTTTCTTGTCTTTTGAGATTTGAAATGGTTTGGTCTTGCAATTTGTGTTCTTCTGCAGATCATGATAATAGACTACAAATTAACTTATCCAAGTGGAACGGCTACTGCTATTCTTATTAACGGATTCCATACCCCTAAAGGAGACAAGATGGCCACGTACGCACGTATTTCTGTGATTCTGTCTTTCAGATTAAATCAAAACTAATTGAATATGAAACAACTCAAACAACTTTCAATCCTACTTGCAGGAAGCAGGTTCATGGGTTCATGAAATTCTTTTCAACGAGTTTCGTTTGGGCTTTCTTTCAGTGGTTCTATTCGGGTGGAGAGCAATGCGGATTTGCTCAGTTTCCTACATTTGGATTGAAAGCTTGGAAAAATTCGTGCGTTCTTTACATCTTTTCTCTGCATTTTCCAGCCTTGTCTGAGGGTGATCTTTGATATATTATTAATTGATGAAGTTAAAAATTTTGCAGATTTTACTTTGACTTCAGTATGACTTATATTGGAGCTGGAATGATCTGTTCCCATCTTGTGAACTTGTCTCTGCTTCTTGGTGCTCTGCTCTCTTGGGGAATAATGTGGCCACTGATAAGGGGAGTCAAGGGGGATTGGTTCCCTGAAACTTTATCAGAAAGTAGTATGAAGAGTCTTAATGGTTACAAGGTCTGAAGTCTCGATTCTTTATCCCATTTCTTAAGCAGAATCCTGAATGATATTATTCTATAGTGATTGTGAAGTATGAGAAATCCTTCTTATCATCTCCTCATGTATGCTGCAGGTTTTTGTTTCCATCTCACTGATCCTTGGAGATGGGCTCTACAATTTTCTCAAGATACTGTATTTCACCGCTACAAACATCCATGCCAGATCGAAGAGGAACCTTAAAACATGTAAGTGGGTCATGTCTCTGGTGTGCCTAGTTTCCTGCTATGTGCATAGCGAATTTAACCCTCAAACTTACAGCTAGCACTACCAAAAAAAGTGTAAGCGCTTGGCGTGCTGCAACTGGTGTTTTTGGCTCACCAAGGACACACTACGCTTGAGAAGCCATTTACAATTTCAGCGAGCCTTTCATTTTTCTATAACCTGACGTAGTTTTCTTTTCTTTTCCTACTGCAGCTGCGGATAACCAGAATCATCCTCTTGAAGATCTGCGACGAAATGAGGCATTCCTAAGAGAGGGCATTCCTATATGGGTGGCATGTACAGGATATGTACTCTTCTCCATTGTCTCCATCATTGTAATACCGCTCATGTTCCATGAGTTGAAGTGGTATTACGTAGTTTTTGCCTATGTTCTTGCACCCTCTCTTAGCTTCTGCAATGCTTATGGTGCGGGTTTAACTGACATGAATATGGCCTATAACTACGGGAAAGTGGCTCTTTTTGTGCTTGCTGCCTTGAGTGGAAACGATAATGGTGTAGTTGCAGGACTTGTTGGTTGTGGTCTGATTAAATCCATAGTTTCCATCTCTTCCGATTTGATGCATGATTTCAAGACGGGCCATCTCACTTTCACTTCGCCACGATCAATGCTTGTAAGCCAGGCTATTGGGACAGCTATAGGTTGTGTGGTAGCTCCCCTCACATTCTTTCTTTTCTACAAAGCTTTTGACGTCGGGAACCCAGATGGAGAGTACAAAGCCCCTTATGCCATCATTTACCGGAACATGGCAATTCTAGGTGTTGAAGGCTTCTCTGCGCTGCCCCACCATTGCTTGCAACTCTGTTATGGGTTTTTTGCCTTTGCCATAGCAGCCAACTTGCTGAGAGATCTTCTCCCTAAGAATATGGGGAAATGGATTCCACTTCCAATGGCTATGGCTGTGCCTTTCCTTGTTGGTGCTTACTTTGCAATTGATATGTGTGTGGGGAGTTTGATTGTGTTTGCATGGCACAAGATAGATGGCAATAACGCCAGTTTGATGCTTCCTGCAGTTGCTTCTGGTTTGATATGTGGAGATGGATTATGGATTCTCCCTTCATCAATCCTTGCTTTGGCAAAGGTACGACCTCCCATCTGCATGGGCTTCTTTCCATCCAAGAAGAATTTCTGAGAGAGAGAGGATAAATGGTAGGCAATCTCAATCTTATTGCAGGCATTATATAATTTGATGCAAGTCTTAGACTAGTATAGGACTCATAGAGAAGCTTCCTCTTTCAATCTATATGTAACAATGCAGCATCTTCGATAATTGTACCAGAGCTGCAATAGGATTATATGTACATGAGCTCGAGTGCTATGGGGAGCATTGGTCAATGATAATGCAAACAAATAAGATGTATTCTATATGAAATAACTCCCAATTTAAGCTCCTCACTTTTGTGTTTGACCTAAATGAGTTTTAGGTGTCTTGCTCTTCTTGTCTGCTGTGAGTTTCGTTTACCATCACAGTGATAGTTCTATGACATTCCAATTTCTCAAATTTTTAGTATGTTTATTCAAACAATGAAACCAATGAATTCAAACTATGATATTTTGAATATTCTAAGAATTTCTCATCCAAAGACAACTAAGTATAAAGTAAAACCCAGAGAGAATTATATATATATATATGTGTGTGTGTGTGTGTGTGTGATTTATGGATGGCATAGTTGGTTAATGGACCACTTCACCAACTAAGCATAAAAGTCTTTTCTCCCTTATATGATGTGATGGTGCCAAAAGTGTGAAGGGAAGAACGAAGATTTTTCGCTCCATTTGTTAATACTTTTTAGATGATGCTTTTTGTTTTAACCACAGAAAGAGAATGTTTTAACAAACAAAGCAGGAATTGCTTATTCTCCAAGCAACTATTCTACTTAAAATGCAGTAACTTTGTGGGCATTCTGTGCACCACACAATTTTCCAAAGGGCTATTGCACATGCAGCAGCCATGGACCAAGCAAAACAAAGCGAGAGAATTGAATCATGCTCTTTAAGCAATCCAGCGACAGAAGTCCGCATAAATTGACATCATTCAAAAAGTATTCATGATTGCTTACGCCCTACACCCTTAGAAAGCGATGGCCATTTAAGGGTTTAGGAGCTAAAAATGGTGTTAATTTTAAATTATTAAAAGATACGATCGAAGCACCAGATTCAAATGATATATATAAAAGAACCAGATTTTTAAGCAAATAATTATTTGTTTTACTCACAAAAAAGATAAATCACCTTCAAAAAGTAGTGAATGCTCCACTGCTTCTTGTCTGACATCGCATAATTATGACCACAAGCTAATAGGCACCTCATTCAGCTGAGAAAGACGATCGAAGAAGAAAATATTCAGAGTTAGGGGTTTATTTTTTATTTTTTAATTTTTTTTTATATATATCACATCAGAATATACATTCATTTCAAATAAAAAAAAAGTATGAATAACACGCGATTTGACAAGTTTCTAAACTTTAAAACCTTTTTATTCGAATTCCTAAACTTCCAAATGCAATCAACCGATTTTAAACGTTAAACTTCCAAGTGCAATCAACCAATTTTAAACGTTAAAAATGAGAAAATAACGTTTACGCCATTGATTTTTTTAATAAATAAAAAAATTAAGGATATTTTTGTCTTTTTAGATATTGCCGTTATAAATTAACAGTTAAATCTAATTAAGTGATTCAAATTGACTGCAATTGAAAGTTCATAATTCAAATTGAGAGGTTTTAAAGTTTGAAAACTTATCAAATCACATGGTACTTCAATAATATAGAGTAAAATTACTCCTAAAAATTAAAAAATCATCAAACGGATCAGCAGCACAATTTATCATAATTAACAAACACATCAAACGTACAACTAACATTCACAAAATCAGAAGTAAAACTACTCCGAACAACCGAACCCTAAAAATAAACGCTAAGAAGAATTCAAATACTAAGCAAAACATGCTTACAACCCTTCGTAAGGGTTCAAAAAATCTGTCTATACGCAATAACTTCAGCTTCTCACTAAACAATTTTTATTTTTATTTTTTTTGGGTGCATTTCATTACCGACCTACCGGTAAACTTCAAATCACTTCAGCTGTGACGTTTAGCTGTGCGTGGTCGCAGCTCATTGATGGGATCAGTTAAGCTGCATGGTTCAGAGCCCGCATTGTTGATGGCTACCGATGCTGTTGAGGATAGCGCGCATTTTGCAGTGGTCCTATGGCTCGCACCAGGCGAAGTCAATGGCTAGAAGTTAGGCAAGATCGATGGATATCCCATTATCCCCCCACCATTAACTCGTAAAATGTGAATCTACGATGATGTCTTGTTAACGTGTGTCAACGGCTACGCAAAGCTAGCAACTGATGTGGCTCCATCTTGTACGTACATATCATGCAGACGTGACATAGTTGTCAACTACATACAAAGCCACGGATATGTTCCAGTATGTCATACTCATGGAAGAGGGCCAGAATGTTTGGCAAACTTGAGGAAGTGGACCACTACCATAAAAAAAAAAAAAAAAAAGATAAGAATGTTTTGTATAAAAAAAGTGAAAATTTTTTACTTTGTAATAATTTTTTTATTTGGATAGTAATAAAAAATGATTGGTGTGATATAAAAAGTAAGAATATTATGGTTAATTTTGAGATAAATTTTTAGGATTTTTGGGTCCGGTCCGGCCCACTCTATTGCCAAGCATAGCCTAAATTCTAAATTAGCCATATATTAATTTGATAGTCCATCAAATTCAACTCAACTCGAAATCCATTTTTTTTATTCCAAACCCCTTGGAATTGGAATTCGAATTCGAAAACCACCCAATTTTTATTTATTTATTTTTTTGACATGTTCACACAAGAAAATGAGTAAGAGTATTTGAACTAATGACATTCGTTTCATAAGACATAGTTCACCTCTAATTGAGCTACTCCTTAGAAAACCAACCCATTCCTACCTAAATGAGTAGGCAACCAACCCTAGTTAATGAATTAATGACAATCCGTAGTGAATCCTTTGTTAAGGCGATGAATTAAGTAGGACACCTATTAATAGTATATGAAAACAAAGGAAAAATGGTTCACCAAGCCCTCTTCAAACCCAACATTCAGTGCATTTATTGGACCGGCAGCAGGCCTGTCCAACATGATCGTTGTACCGCTGGCCCAAAGAATCTCAACGATCGTGACATTCATTCATTGGGCTTTGCCAGACTTTACCTACTTTTGGCGCATCGACGAGGGAATTTTAGGGGAAAATGAAGAGGAGATTCCTTTATTACCCAAAAAAAGTTTTTCTTTTTTATGAGGAAGTTTTGGTTTAAATTGGGTCAGAAAAATTTCTTTTAATCTAATATATAAAAATAATACGTGTCACTTAATATATGAGATACCCATTTTTTTTTATTAATAAGGACAAAGTTTGAATAAATTTGATTAAAAAAAATGAACACGTCTCTTTTATAAATTAGGTTGAAAGAAATTCTTCTAACGCAGTTTAGAGAAAAAATTTGTCCTTTTAAAAATAAAAAATACTAACCTAGCTTCTTCTTCTTTTTTGACAAAAATTTCTTCAAAACCAGTATGAATGAAATATCCTCAAACTCATGTAAAATAAGTGTCTATAAACATTTAAAATACATATTAAATTCTTAATCTCATTAAACAATTTACTAATTTAGACTAAATTTAATGTGCATTTTAAATATTTATAAATACTTGATACTATTTTATATGGGTCGGATGATATTTCCTTTACACTAGTTTTAATGATTTTTTTTTAGACTAATAGTTTTGGACCTTTTGGTGAAAGAAATATCAACCATCCAACAACATATTTGGACTTGTGACTCTTATATTAACTCTCAACTATCCAGCAATATGAACGGCACCCTTCAATTGCAACAGAAAGCTCCGACCAGAACACAAGAATCTTGAACTCAACAACCAACATCCCACCAAAGTCATCCTCACTATAACCGACTGAGGTGAGGGATATGGCCAGTATGACCCATAAATGATAGAGCCCGAGCCGTGGGGTCATAGGCTCATAGCTCTTTGATCAGCATCCAAGATTCACAAAAACGCCAAGCCACTATAACCAAATATTTTGGCATCATTCCTACTTGTATTTTACCCTTTAGTATCCTAAGGATCCACCCATGGCCATGTAGCAGAAAAAGACAGACGAGAGGTATTAACTGTAGTTATTATACTTACGAGTGACTATACTATATTAGTATCACTTATTTATTGGGACAACTTATAAATAGCTAGACAACTAGAATTGGAAGCATCAAGTCTAGCTTAAGTATAGACTTGATGCTGTATTTTCTCTCTAGAATTTTCTTTTTTTTTTTCTTTTTTTTTTTTTTTTCAGGTAACACTAAAAACAAATTACAAGAAGAGGGAAAATCTTTTCTGGTAGGAATACTTGGTATCTTCTTTGTAGTCTATTATGGTCTCTGTTTTTAACGAATTTGCTTTAAATTTAGTTTTTAGATCTAAATCTAGATCCAAATATAATTTTTTTAAATATTAGACCTGATCGTCTTTATTAGTTAATACGTATCTTTTTAGGGATGTCTACGATATTGTACTTCTTCGTTAATGTTTGTGGGTTTTTTTGTCTTTTTGATTTTGTTCTTTTTATCTTTTCCTTTGGATCGAGGACAAACTCTATGTTTAATAGCTTGATGCTCATGATATTTCATCACATGTTTTTATTTTTATTTTTATTAAAAAAAAAAAAAAAAAAAACTGAACTGATTTATAACTTGAACCAGAGACGTCAATCCGATTAATGTTTGCACCTTCTCTCATCTATTTAAAAAAAAAAATGTAAAAAGAAAATCAACCGTCAAAAAGTGCACCATGGAACACATGCATGATAGTAGATGGTTATACACCCGTGCAGTCAAAAAAGTACTAACAAATGAAAGGCTGCCTTACACGTACCTCGTGAGACGCAATTGCCCTTCAGCTCTTCACCTACCATATCCTCCTCTGTAATTGAATCAAACATGAAGGGCATTTTGGCATCCTCAAGATCCTGGACTATAAATTCATGGCCACCATTGCCCTTTCTGTCAGCTCGACAGACTACGACAATTACAAGGAGAGACTGTTACAACCTTGATCTCAGTCTTCTCTCTGGTGGGTAAGATAGATGCTGCACCTTCTGTGATCTCAATTCAGAATCTCTTTTCTGATCCTTTCTATGACTTTTATAGATAAATTTCCAATTTTTCTGGGTGAAATTTGATGGGGTTTCTTTAATTTTTGATTGTTGGGTGTTTTTGTGATTGGTAGTAGCTCTTCTATTGGTTTCTTTAGATCCATCCCACGTGGAAATTATATGGCTTTGGTTTGAAACTATTTATGGGTTTTTGAGTTTTGCTGTTTTTGTTGCCGTTATCAGTGAAAAATGGCTTCAGATCCGAAGATTCACGTTTTTGAAGAAGTGGCAAAGCACAGCAGCACCAAAGATTGTTGGCTTATTATTTCTGGGAAGGTCAGATCTTTATCATGAACTTATTATATTACACTTTTATGGGGATATCGTATGTTATGACTACTTAAGAAGAGAATCGATCCTTTTCTTTTGGTCATTTTAAAGTTTAAAGTGCTTGGTTTGTTGGTTTATGAGAAAAAAGTGTTGGAAAATGAATGAAATTGACAATCAGTAACAGATGTTGTCTTATATGAACTAGTTGACCGTCTTTTACTTCATTGTGTCTTATTTCTCCTTGCCTGAATTTTGGTGCTCTTGGCCTTTGCATATCTGGAGAAATCTGAACGGCCTGCAAGGCTGCAACCATGAATTCCCTTGCAATTTGTTGTGTTTTTTTAGGATCCTTCTAATTGTAGTAGAATTCTTATTAACAGGCCTACGCGTTATCTAGCTCAATTGCAATGCGGATTCTGCGATTTTCCAACTCTTCATGGCCAAAAGGCCTACCTTTTGCTATTTCTTCTTTTCCTTGTTCATCTCTCTTTCTCGGTGCTGCTTATATGAACTAGTTGGTTTAACTGTGCCTTATAGACAAAAAGCTTAACTGTAGTCTCTGGTTGATTACTTTAACCTGATCCACACAGGATGAGGCAACCCTGTGCTATATTGTTTTGAAAAGTAAGAAAAGAACTATCTGCTTCCTTAAAAAAAACATTTTACATATATATTACATGACATCATGTGAAGCTGGGTTGGGACATGTCTTCTGCTGACAACGAAATTGGCCTACAATGAAAGCTAGAATTTTTTTTTTCCTATTTCTTTGTTGTATTATGAATTGTGATGTTTATCCTATTGACAAAAGTGTTAACTTCCACTTTAGGTGTATGATGTAACTACATTCATGGATGATCATCCCGGAGGTGATGAAGTCCTTTTATCTGCAACAGGTAAGGCTATTGTGCTACTTTCTCATGGAAGATAATGACCATGATCCTCGATGAATACCATGTAAAGGATCATTTATGTCTGAGATGTTGCAGGAAAGGATGCAACAAATGATTTTGAAGATGTGGGACACAGCGATTCTGCCAGAGAAATGATGGACAAATACTGCATTGGTAAGATTGATGCATCCACTGTTCCGGCAAGAAGGAATTTTCTTCCACCCCCTCAAGCTCCTTACAGTCATGATAAGCCCCCAGAGTTTTTGATTAAGGTTTTGCAGTTTCTCGTTCCCCTATTGATCTTGGGTTTAGCCTTTGCTGTCCGACACTTCACCAAGAAAGAGTAGTTCTGTTTACTGTGTTGTACCCCTCTGAAGCGTGAGTCATTGTCCACATTATGAGCAATTGAAAGAGACAGTTGCTTTCTCGTACGTGTTTCAGTTTCTTTGTGATTCGTCTGTGTCAGCGTTGAGCAGTAGTAATTCATTGAACTAGTCTCATTCCGTCGCAGTTATGTTAGTGATCTGAACTATGTTGATCTTCTTGGATGATATGAGCAAGAGCGGTGGCTGTTTTCAGTCTTCGGCAATTCTGTAGTTTTCTTTTCTCAAGAGAAATGCTATTTTTCACACTATGATGATAAAGTGACATGAGTTAATGGCTCTTATATCAATCTTGTTCAAAAGAGTAATAATGTTATCCACACTCGCTTTACGCTCCCTAATGAAGTGTGTTTTAAGTGGATTTTCATGAGTGTCTTAAAAAAAATCATTTAAAACACCTCACGTCACCCGGTAAGAAGAGTAGTACTATTCTCGTTAATAAAATAAATTAAAATTATGGGCTACTAGTCCTGTAGTCACCTTAGCATAGTGTGATTTTGGTGCGAAGTATGGTATTACTCTTTTTTCAATGTCAGCAATTGAATGTCATTTTATTTAAGTTATAGATTTTGTTAAAGAACTTAAAACTTACGCCAAAAAAAAAAGAGAAAACGGCAAAACTACTTTGCATTACGTACTTAAGGCAAGTGATTTTCCATTGAGAAACCAGAAAAATTTGTCTTGAACCGCTCGACCCTTGAGCACGTTCATGTGCGACATGAAAGGCTAAATCTTGAGAACTAAGACTTCAGAGAAGAAAATAAGATTATGGTTGATTGTTTGTTGCCGTTTGTTGTATTAACTAAATACTATGGGCCTAATATTTACTTTTCAGAAATCAACCAGTTTCTTCCCTCCTTTCTCTCTGACTTCATAGAAAATTTACAAGTGTCCACCTCATTGTATGCGTGGAGGAGAGAAAAAGATGTCCAGAAAATGAAGAAAAATATTGTAATGTTGTATGATTTTGACAAGCTCAACTACTTGTTTGTTCAATTTTTTTGGCATTTCCTGGTCTAGATTTTCAAAATAGTACTCAAAACTCAAAAGCAATTAACCAACTACGAATGCAAACTTTCCAAGTATCTTCAACTCCAAAATTAATTTTCAAATCCCACTTGATGGTGGTTAGAGGGGTAAGTGGGAGAAGATGAAGATGAGAAGAAAATCAGGAGCTATTTCCTTTCCCTCCCTCGGTTTCCTGAGAAACCATTTTAGCCTTCCGGCTAAAATGCACACTTTTTCCGGCTGCTAATGCTTAGGTCAATAATAGAATGCAGACTTTAAGACTTCTCCACCCACCAAACCTCCATGCCTTCTGGCTGCACGTGTGCACGAAAAGGCAAGAAACATGCAGCATCCACACAAATTTCTGTGCAGGCCTCAGCAGTCTTAACCAGGAGGGAGTTGGTGATGTGTTGGTTGGGAAGCCATTTGACTTTTTTCTATTCAAAGATATTTGGCGAATTCCATATTGGCTTTGTGCACACTCCTTTCATCCTGCAGCCGCCGCTGAAAGTTTTGAATTCCATCCTCTTTGTTGCAATTCAATTCCCTTCAATTGTTAATTTTTCTAGCTGCAACATAGGCCCTAGTCCAAACTTTCGAAGCTAGTTGCAATAATAAAAATTAAAAAAAACTATTTATGGGGATCACATTATCAAATTCTTTCCTTAGGAGGCTCAGAAAAAGGGGTGCATACAATGTAATACATCTAATAATTCATCTATTAAATGTTTGCCACCATCACTTAACGGAGCCTTGAAAGTGAGTGAGCAAAGTAACTTTCCCCACTTGGATCCTCTACAGTACGCCTCGGGGGCTTGTTTCATGCAGAGCCTAAAAATACTTTTATCAAGATTCTAGAGAGAATCGCAGTCAAATAAATAAGTAGAAAAATTTGGGCAGCCATCAGAAGGATGCCTCAATCTTGTCATGGAGGTTCACCACCAAGTCGTGCGCGTCATCTAGGAGCTTCCACACATCAAGATGCCCCGCCATGCTATTACACTCCCTTATAATCTCATCCATGCTGCTATACCTCTCAATAATCAACTTCCTCTTTTGCAATACAGAAGCTGCAATTGCATAAAGTAATAGCTCATCTGTCGGTGGGGCTCGCTGCCTTATCCTGCCCCATGCAGACTTAGCAATTCCAGCCCGGATAGCCGCCTGATCTGCCCACATTACCTCCCAGAGGCAAATGGTCTGTTCAAATGTTAATTCCCTCCTAAATAGTACCACCACCATCCTATAAACAAAAAAGCAATCCTCGGCCTGGAGCTTCTCCAAGTGCCTGTAAAGATGAGAGTCCTTGCACTTGATAATCTTTGAAACAATGTTAAGTTGCCTTCGGATTCCCACCTCATCAAGCCTAAAATTATGCCGAGCCTTCCTCATGAAACCCACAAAACACCAGAATGCCTCATGATCCTCTGACATCACTGCAAGTATTGGAGAGAGAAGATCACTCATCCCCTGGCAGTAACCAATTTCAGGGTCATACAGTGCATATGCTTCAAGAATAGCAACCAGTCGAGCAGCATGGAAAATCCTGCTTGGCTCTAGGTGATCATAATCCTTCAGCCCCACAGCCTCCGCTGAACGGCGTGCCCTGCCCTCAGAGATTGCAGCTTGAGATGGGGACCATGGTATCCATTCTGAATTGGCACGTACAGCATCAAGGCGGATGATCCGCTGCCATGAGGCAAAATCTTCATTATTGTGGAGTTTAGATGAGACCTCTGTCATCGAGGGAGAAGAATCCTCCTTGGAAGTCATGTCAGGATCATTCTCTTCTGTTCCTTCCATTGAAGGAAAAGTGTGACTCACTTCAGGTTCTTCAGAGGAGTCCGAGTCTGATGAGTCAGTGTCTAGTGTTGAGGTATCAGCAATTGGAATTTGCCTTGCACTATCAACTCCTTCCAACCGTGCACTAGAGTGTCTTTCAGAGTATTCAATATCTGGGCTCCTTTCCTCACTAGAAAGGGACTCCCTGGCGCTAACCACATCTTCTGAGCTAGGAGAATCTGTATCTTGAGTGAGAGTCCCACTGTACCCATCACAGCTGATTCTACCAACTTCATTCAAATTAAAGCCATCTTTGCTATGTTTTAGAAGTCGTCGGCATCGTCTCCGAAGTTTCTCATATTCCTTTCTGCATCCAAAGATTGTCACAGAATCACTGTGAAGGTTAGATGTCCAAGGAGAAGAAAATAAAAATAATCAGGCAGTGAAAAACTCACGCTTATCCATGTCACAATATGGTAATTGCAAATAATAAATCAAACCTCTAAAACAAAGTTTGTCCGTACCTTTTCTGAGTTCTTATATTATCTCTTTCTTCTTTTGAGCTGTTTAAATCATAGCTGTTGAAATGGAGAATTTCAGTCAACATTTACAGGCACCATTTAGATACAAAAGCAACACAAATATAAACAATGGTGAATCAAAGCAGCACATCTAAAGAGGGACAAGACAGTCAAATGATGGTGAGTGGCACACACTATAGTGGAAAGAACAAAATGTTCAAGTAAATGAATTCTTACGCCAATAATTTCAGAAACTCATAACTGTAGTTAGGATAGGAAATAAACAGAAGTTTGAAAATTTTGACTAGTTATTGAACTTTTTTAACTCACAGAAATGAATCATTTTTGAACCAGCATGGCTCATTAGCTCATTATGATATCAATTAATGCAGTCAATTCAATTGTCCATTGAATCCTAAGTCTTCAAGATGGAATAAAATAAAACCTCTTCTTGAGTATTTAATCAAGCAAACCTTAAGTTCTTAAGAGAAACTTTAAACCAAAGACTAAATTTCTATCGATAATATAAAGTCAAGCTGTCTTACAAAGCTGTCATAATCTCTACTTCTAAGAGGATTGAATCCTACCTAGAATCATTTTTTTTTTTTATAACTAAAATGGCATAATCCAACCTAGTATCATTAAATCATACCCCTTAACTAAATCTAATCCTTTTTTATAAGTAATTGAATTTCATTAAAACAAATCTAATCCTTCAATCCCTTTTGAATCCTACCTTAACAAAATCTAATCCTGGCCATACACATCAGCTTAAATAGTAATAATAATAATAATAAAAGACCAAAACAACCTTAAAAACCAAGCTAAACTTGCACAAATGATACTTCTAAACAACTGCTACAACACTGAACAAAAATTATTATTTTGTCCTGCATCAATTTTAGAAGAACGTTTGAAATTTTAAAATTGTTACTTCATTTATTGATGGCAGATGCACAACTTTCAATCATAAACATAGGTTGAGTATCCAAAACATAAGAACTGGACTTCAACCGATTAAAAATACAGCCACAACGGATTTAAACACAAATTAAAGTACCTGGCCTTCAAAGTAACTTCAGAAACCCAATTACTTAAGATAAGCAACCACAAAGAACTTCAAAAAACAAGGAAACCCAAGAAAAAAGAAAGGATCATAGCTCGTGAAAGTGGAAAGACTTTGTGTTTTAGTCTCCAAAGTAGCTGTAGCATAGGAAAATGAAGGGGGGGAGGGGCCGGGGGTGATAGTGATTGAGCAAGGTGAGAGCACATTGATTCATAAGGATTCCTGCAGCAGCATGCACATGGAAGGTCAAAACTTATGCATCAGCTACTCCAATAATCATCCAAACTAAAGGAGGAAAAGACCATCAAAATTCTCCCAAAGGTGTTGCCAAGACCAAAGACCAAAGTTCAGACTACGAGAAATAGAGTTGGTGATGTTTAATAATTAGATTAGATAACAAGCTCCATCACACCACACAGGAGAGTAGTAATAGTAACAATACTTTTTTGTCCACGTGAGAGAGAGAGAGAGAGAGAGAGAGAGAGGTTGGCATACTTACACTCCTAAGAGGAAAGGCCAAACATCTGCCCTAATACTTGGATCAACACCCTGCACCAGAATTAGCTAGATAAATCATCCAATAATAGAAACAGAGAAACATTAGATACTTCAAACTCCATATTGTTGAGTGGAGCAAAGATATAGGATAAATGAGAAGAATGGTAACTCACTCCACTGCGAACTTTTTTCAAAAACTTAACTCCACCATCACGGAACTTCCCATCTGGTGTAAACAAACTTCTCCATTGCTGAGGTGAAAGGGCATGTTTTCTTTTCCTGCGTGACCATGGTGACTTGAGACGACCCCTGAAAATGAAAGAATGACAAAGATTAATCATTGAAACAAAAGAGAATCAGCACTGATACGAGAACAAAAGTAACGAACTATCACATAAAAAATTAAAAAGGATGGTTATACAATAGTTTGATTTTCCAGGCAAAAATATATCATAATGAGTGATCATGATAAGATGACCAAATTTTGGATCATATTGAACAAAATCTGCCACATGAAATATCCTAGTTCCAAGTGCTAGAATCCAACTTGCACAGATAAAGCACTCATGTTATGGCAAAATGAAACAAAACTGTTCACTTATCCACTTTGAGCTCGAGGGCAACTATTCTGGCAAAATTAAAAAAACTCATTGAGTTCCAATGAGACATTCCCCAACATATTATATATTCAGTAGATACAATTAGTCACCACCCTGTGCCTTAACTTTTTTTAAAAAAACAAAAATAATCAAATCCCAAGTACTTGGAATTGGCTACTCAGCACATTTCCACCAATAATCATTTTGCCTATCAAAGATTAAAACCACGTAATGCAATCAGCTTCGCAGCTAGATCTTTTCTTTGAAACGTATGAGAGTACAAACAGGCAGGAAAAGCTGTATTTCTATTTCTATTTCATAAAGATCTTGATAAATTGATATTCACATTCATTCCAAACTTTTTTTGACTTTTTTTATGCAGAACCCCAAAAATCTCAATGCAGTTTATAAGCCACTGCAATGTTTCTATTTGGCCGCACAGAGTGCAAAGTGCAAACCATGTACAAGTCATTTACCTCAAAAAAAAAAAAAAAAAGAAGCGCCTATACAGAAAAATCACAAGTAACACCATTTATGAATGAATCCATATGACAACAATCCGATTCAACTACTTTCCAAAGCAAGCAGAAAGAATTTAAAAAAAAAAAATTCTAACAAAATTAAGGAACAAAATGCGAGTGGACTAAGTGATTCAGAAGAATTTAACTTTAAAAAGAACAAAAAGAACCGCTAAAACAAGTAGATTAAGCTAACGATTTGTACTGAAAACTCGATTTCGAGCCGTCGAGATCGAGATCTGAAGCGAAACAGTGAACTTTACAGAAATCTGAGCTCAATCAAAGAAATCACAGGAACTGGGAGCTAAAAACGAAACTTAGAGAAAGAGAATTAAAGAAGAAGCTAGAGAGAGAGAGAGAGAGAGAGAGAGAGAGGGAGGAAGAGACTCACCGATCAGAGGAAGAACAAGAAGCCGGTGAGGAAGAGGCAACAACGAACAGAACCGAACGCAAATGAATCCACGATGAAGAAGGAGAGGAATTCGACTTCGAATTGGAATTCGAAGACGACGACGACGACGAAGTGTGACTTCGTCTCAGAGCTTTCATCTATTTCAACACTCACAAATCTCTACTCTCTCACTTTCTCAAATTTCATCTATCTAGGGTTTCGCTGCTATAGCTAGTATCCGTCAGAGTGAAATTATTGTTTTCTCTCTTTGACTAGGCATTTACCTACGCGCAGTGAAAACTATTGCGGCGACCAAGGCCACCCCCGCCAGCGCCGTGAAAACCACCGCCGCATCCCTCCCCGCCACGCGCGCCAACATCCCGACGCCGCCCCCGCCGCCGCCGGAAATGGTGGGACTCTTGTTGTTGGTGGAGGGGAACATAGACGAAGCAGGATGTCAGAATTACCGAAATGCCCTTCTCCTCCTCCTCCTGCTCCTGCTCCTCCTTCTCCTTCTCCTCCTGGTTCTGAAGGAATTTCGAGGTCTTAAAACAAGGACTGAAAGTGAGAGCGAAATGCTTTTGGTTTAGCTTTGGCTTTTGCTTTCTCTTTCTTCTTATAGAAGCCTTTCCTTTAATTTGTTTGTCTCTCCCTAGACTCTATAAAAGGGGCTGCGTTTCCCTACGACCTACCACTGGCTTTAGGAACTTTTGAAACGACGCCGTTGTTTTTGGTTTCTACTTTCTTGGCTGGCCAGCGTTAATTCGATCATGTGAGTTTTAATTATGCTGGTTTGAGTTTTAGTTAGGTCAGATTAGTGTGAAGTGAATATTTAAATATTTTAATGCGTGATCCACCCAATAACTTCGGGAATAGGATTCCCCAAAGAAAAAAAATCAATTTATAGTTAATTTTCTATTTAACGGTTTATATAATATCATCTTATTTTAAAATTTTAAATAATATAATAATATATTCAATATAGTTATAAAATTGTAATATAACTGAAATGATGCAAGTAAAAATTAACTCACAAATATAATGAAGATGAAAATAATGTATCTTTAATTTAAATAAATCACATAGACTTTTATCAAATATTTTAATCTAACGTTCACCAGCCACCATCGAATCCTCACTTACTTTCGAATCCTTAACATCATAAACCAACAAAGACGGTAGTTTGATTAATGAGTATTTTGTTTAGGGAAATAAAATTATTTGTTGTAAACAACTACATTAATTTTTTTATGTTTCGTGTTAAAATGTCTGTAATTAATTGTACATGTAGCACATGCATCTTTAATAAGGAAATTAATAATAATAATAATAAATGTATAAATAGTGTATTGTATTGAGGAAATGAAAGTTGGTCAGAATTATTTACGTATGAAAATGAATTGTTTGGGTCAAAGAAAATGTACCCAAGTTCGATACGCGTCAATGTGGGGTCCAAGTGGACCTAAAACTCAACTGAAAATTGAAGATAATGTTCTGATATATACAGACTGCTTAACTAAATTAAATGCGCACTAATGTATGGATCCTTTGTTTTGGTGGGCCAATTAAAGTTTAGTGGCTAGATGACGATAAAAGAAAATCATTTAGAAATTCAAATGCAGTTTGAGAGTGTCTTTGACAAGTCTCTATGAACTTTAGACTTTAAATGTAAGTATAACTTTATTTTAGATTTTTGAATTATTATGCGATTTGACAAGTCTTTATAAACTTTAAAAATTCTCAATTTAAACTTTGAACTTTTAATTACAATCAATTTATCATATCTACCAATTTTTGCTGTTAAAATCCTTAAAAGATAAAATTACCTTTCAATTTTCTTTTTATTAAAAAGAATGGAAAAAAATAAATAAATAAAAAATGGTCACAAGATGGCCCAACCGTGGGTCACCTTATGATTATTATTATTATTTTTAATTTTTAATTTGAAATTTTATAAAAAAGTTTATAGTATAAATGTCATTGTTTCACTTTTAACGTTTAAAATCTTATGAAGTGGTTCAAATTGACTGTAATTGAAAGTTTATAAGTTCAAATTAAGAGGTTTTCAAGTTCAAAGGACTTGTCAAATCGTGTAATAATTCAAAGGTCTAAAATAAATTACCCCTTAAATGTTGAATTTATAAGTGTGTACATTTTAAAAAATGTTATGCAGGTTTTTAAAATCTAAATTGCTATTTTAAGCACTTATATTTTACCAAAGGCTTAGCTGTATAATCTGTCCTCGCACCTAACAGCGGCAGTAACCTTGAACTCTGCATGTTTTGTAGTGAGAGATGGGTCAATTTCTCATTGAGTAATTATTATACTAACATGGTTCCTTCAAAGCTACCCTTTTCTTGATCATGAATTTTACTTAATATCAGTTAAAATGTGTTCTTGTGTGATATAAAGGTAATTTTTTTGTTTTTTTTTGGATATTTTGTATTTGGGTTGTTCCTCACTACTTTTATTTTGAAAAAACAAAAAACAAATAAATAAATAACAGAGAGCATTTCTTTTTATTTTGACCCTATTATGCTTTCAAACAATGTTGCTTAAGGTTGACTTCTTCTTCTGCCTCAAAAAAAAAAAAAAAAGACTTCTTCTTTTTTCTTTTTTTTGGTAAGACTTCTTCTTCTGTTTTGAAGTTAGTCATAATCTTTTGACTTTTTCGGGATTGAGCTTGGATTGTATATGATATGGGTTATTAAATTAATTTCATTTTGTTTCCTTTCTTTTTTTTTTTTTTTGTGAAAAGAACTCATTCTCATTCCATTGAATTCAAGAGTGAAAGCTCTTACAATTACAGGGCAAACCCTAAAGTAACTGTCACCTAAGCTACAAAGTCATAGGTCGAATCTCATACAAATCAACGAAATTTAAAAACACATCCGCTACCTTATGATTAAAACAACATGATGAACATTTAAATCTGCTTGGCAGGTTCAAAACTACTGAACCAAGCAGACACCATCAGCTGCACATGAAGCTTTTATTTCACGACCCTAAGAGGTAAACCCTCTCATGCCGTTACTCATCCTCATCGACAATTAAGCCAGGATACATATTCATCAACGACATAGAAGTCTGGATCATTTTTCCTCCTCGACCCGAAAGCCAAGGTAACATACACATCCACGACACACAGGTCAGGATCAAAGGGGATCCAATCAAACCATCGAGGCTAGAGCATTATTACAGGCAAATAACAAATGAAATACAAGGAAAAGAAAAACAACAAAATTGAATACAAGCAAAAAGAAATACAGGAAAAGAAAACGATCACGTGTACGTTGACCCTGTACAAAGAAGAGCACGGTGGAAGCTTGTCACGGTGGGGGCACAAAAGAAGCTCAGCAATGGACGAAGGGCAGCGAAACTAACGCGGAAAAGATCGGCAGAAAATGTAAAAAAACTCAAAAAACACAACAATAGACAAAAAAGTAATACAGCAAAACATCAAAACAAAAACTGGGATGGAGGAGGCGGGGGATAAGGAAAAGGGACGGGGGCACCGGATCTAGGGACATCAAGTAAACTATTAGAGTCCGATGCGAAAAGGACTTGGGGAGGAGGGATGGCCTATGATAGAGGCCATACCTCCTCCCCTGTAGTTACGGCGTTCTGGGAGGGGAGGGAGGTGATGGCTTGACTGAAGCTAAGAAACCCTAGAGAGCTTTTTTAACGGCATATATTTTATTTTGTTTCCTTTCTATTTTCTCTTTATTTACTTTAGCATTTATTTTAAAATAATATTTAAATATTGTAGGGAAAAAAAATATAGTAAAAGAAGTTATTTTGGAGTTTATTTAGTAATTCGGTATTCTAAAATTTATTAAAAACAAAAAAAAATGGTGATGCTAGCTTGCTAGTGCGCCAAGAGCCATTCAAACGATTATCTAAAAAAGTGCCAATTTACACTTTCTTAAGAAGCAATAATACATTACAAAAAAAAAAAAAAAAAGCAATAATAAAGGAGTGTTTCAGCGTGTAGACGGGCGCGGTCAACTAATTACTGCTGTTTAAGATTTTCCTTTTGTCTTGCATTTTGCAATTAAAAACTGGTCAACCTTGGTCAAATTTGGCTGATTTTAAAAATCATCCTATTTGTGTCCCAAAACCCGGTAAAGACCGCAAATGCGTGTTCATAAAAGGGATTTGAAGTAGCAAATTTGATTGATGTAAGAAAAAAGCTAATAATGATTTGTAAGAAAAAAAAAATGGAAAAAAAAAAAAGTTTTGTAATAATTTTTTTATTTGAATAGTTATAAAAAATGATTGATGTAATGTAAAAACTAAGAACATTAGAATTAATTTTGAGATTAATTTTTTGGGTCTTTGGGTCCGATACAGTCCAATCCTTTGGCAAACGGAGCAATTGGGTCCCATTTCAGTCAAAAGGTTGTTAATTGTTAAACTTTTTTTTTTTTTTTTTCTTCTAAAAGAATTCAAAAAACATGAATTTTCAGTGTATAGTTTATTTGGGGTTGTGGGTTTTGATTGTTGTGCTGTGGTTTCGAAGGTATACCCTTTTGCTCCTCCCACCCAAATTATGAGTCAACAAAATTAGGCTTGAAAAAGAAAAGTAAATTAGGAAAGAAAAGTAAAGGAGATGGGAGAGGGGAGAGAAAACATTCACATGGTGCAAAAGTATACACAAGTGGCATGAAATATAAAGCCTTTTGATAAATACAAGTCTTTCTTTAATCTAATGACATGATTAACGTGTCATATAGAGAAAGTAAACATCAACAACAAAAAAAATCTAAAAACAATAATAATGATTAAAAGGATATATTCTGTTTTACTGCATAATTATGGCCAAGGCAATGCAGAAGTACAGCGGGATAAATAAGCCTAAAGAGAAGAAAAAACATACAAAAATGCCTTTTGCTGCAGGGTGAGAGATGTGCGGTGATTATCTAAGAACATGATCTGCAAACAGTCATCACTTGGGAGATTACCTTTTCTCTGTGACATGCGAGGATAGATATCATATATATGTTCTCTGTGTAGGGCCACTTGCATACTCCATGGCCTACATTTCAAACCTTTTGCATTGGCCACCGCAATCATGAAAGGGATTCAACAGAATAAATGTGACACAAAGTGATCAGCTCTCCCTTCCATGGTGTGCAGCCAACAGTGACAACACACTAAAGAGTGCCTCACAAGTCATGCGCCTCAAGAGTGCTGCAGGTAGATAAGATTATACCCTTCTCTGTTTATTCTAAAGGGTGATTTTCTTCTTTCTTTTTTTTCTTCGTCTGTTTGGAAAGCATGCTCTCAGGGCCGATCATTAACTAGCCTCAAAGGGGTTGCTTTTGCTTTGGCTTTTTTTAACTCCATCTTGTAGGCCTTGTTTGGGAATGTTCCTAGATTTCCTTATTAGCATCAGGATCGGTCGTAATTCTCTGATTAAATTCGGACAGTTCAAGGTGTAGAATCCACCGACTCGAACCGTTTTTGGACATAAACATTTACTGTAAGAACTCATTAATTTGCATATTATGTTCTTGATAAATTTTTCTTGGGCATTAAAGTGGTCAGCAGTTTTGGTGATGATCTACTAGGTTAATTTCACTTTGAAAATCGATGAACTTGTCGCACGTGGTAGATCCCATCCCAATATCAAATTATTATAATAAGTTCCCATTTCTAGACCCCATTTCTTCGCAGCCGTGGACGAAAATTAGCTCCATTATCCATTACAAGGAACATGAGGAAGAGATAAGATAAAAGATATTCTTTTCTTGTTGGGGCAAGCATACATTGCTTTAGAAATAAGGCATATATTTTTAGGATAAGTTTAGAAACCCAAGTCAACCTACTTGAGTTGAAAATGAAAGATGCAAAAACTGGATCAATGGGTTGGGGCCTATAGGAGCGGATCTCACCTATTCGAATAAGTATTTAAATTTGGACCGTTTCTTTTGACCACCTTATTCTTATTCTGACAATAATTGAATAAGACAACTCTATTGCACTGAATCCCGATAAAAACAAAAATGTAATAAAGTTGGTGGACCATATAGGATGGGAGGTGATCCAAATCGTCCAAAAAAAAAAGTGTGAAATTCAGGCATTTATTTTCCCAACTCTTTTATGAAGCCGTGCTTCAAGGACATTCTCATCTTCTTGTATGTGATTTCAACTCAAACTCACCGAGCAGTTTTAGATTGACTAAAATGCAATTTTAAACATAAACCAATAAACACAGTCACACAAATAAGTAACTATAACTCAAACTCAATCTCATTTTGAGCAATTTTAGATTGACTACTAATACATCCATATATTATCTCCTTGGACTGACCAGCCCAGGTCCAAGTTTCTGTCCTATTGAAATTTCTGTTTGCACTCGTTCTATTGAAAAAACACTGGTTCGCTCCTTCCGCCTAAGCCGAATCTTAATCTCGAAGCGAATGTCATTTCTAGATAACCCATGCTAAAGCCAATGGGAGGAACATCGCTCTTCTTTGGACATGGTAGCGGATATCATTTAATGCCAATTGAACCATATCAAAGTGAGGATAATTGAGGACATCCCCCATAAGAGTTGGTGACCTCAAATCATGGAGAACCCACATGTAGCCCATTAAAGGGTGAGACTTGATAGAAGAAATGTACGAGGGGTCAATGACCTTGACTGAAGGGAAAGAAGACCAAAAAAGAAGGTAAGACACTCAATCCATTTATTGCTAAAAAACTTTGTTAAATATCTCGATCACTTCTCTCCTAAAAAACCTTTTTTTTTTCTTTTTTTTTTTTTCTCAGTAGAATCAACTTGCTAACTTAGACATGTATTCCCGTTGGCTACATTGATAGGCCTTTTATTGAGCAAACTAACCTTCAGTTGGACTACACGTGTGTAATAAGAAAGCTTACAAGCTGACTTTCATTTATCTATCTTGTTATAGTCTAAACTAACTTATCTTTCAGTTAGTTTTAGTTGTAACTTGATTTAGTTAGTTTGATGAGCTTTGTTATCATTGTAACCAAGTATATAAGTTGGATTCATTCTTTGTAATAATTCAAGGTTGAATATACAGAGAATATCACAAGTTTCTCTCTTCCGTTTTATTCAATCTTCTTAAGCTTTCTTCTTCATTTCTCTGTTTTCTGTTCTTCATTTGTTTGCCCAGTTTGTTCTTCAATACAGTATCCTGTATTTTGATATGGTATTAGAGTCAGGTTCTCAATTTTGTGAAGTTTGATTCCTCAAATGGCTCCAGTTATTCCTTCTTCTTCTTCCGCATTTACAAACACTTCAAACAGTCAACCTCTTGATCCTTCTAATCCTCTGTTTCTCAGTAATGGAGAAAATCCAGCTATCAATCTCGTTGGTACTCCATTATCAGAGGAGAACTATAGCACATGGAGTTGTTCCATGCAAGTTTCTCTTAGTGCTAAAAATAAATTGTGCTTTGTCGATGGTTCCATGCCAAAGCCTTCAGCTGGTGATAGTTCTTTTCCAGCTTGGACTCGATGCAATGATATGGTGGTCTCCTGGATCCTTCACTCGGTTTCGAAGGACATTGCCTCAACTATCATATATATCAAGTCATCTCAGGACATGTGGGATGAACTTAAGGCAAGCTATTCTCAGAGAAATGGTCCTCGAGTATTTCAACTGCAAAAGGCTATTGCAGCTATTACTCAGGAAAATGCATCTGTAAGTCAATATTATACCAGACTTAAAATCTTATGGGAGGAACTTAACAATTACAGACCTATATCTGTATGCAATTGTTGTAGTTGTGGTAGAATTAAATCTGTTCTTGAAATCCATGGCCAAGACAAGATTTATCAGTTTTTAATGGGGCTAAATGATTCTTTTAGTCTTTGTTAGCTCAAATCCTCTTAACAGACCCTTTGCCTTCCTTACACAAAGTTTTTCTCTTATAATTCAAGAGGAAAAACAAAGAGAAATTATTAATTCTCAAGCCAAAATTCATCGCTTTTATGATCAATTCCATTCCTACTTCTA
The DNA here is from genome assembly GCA_013348765.1 of Carpinus viminea. Taxonomy (NCBI): domain Eukaryota; kingdom Viridiplantae; phylum Streptophyta; class Magnoliopsida; order Fagales; family Betulaceae; genus Carpinus; species Carpinus viminea. The sequence continues at coordinate 2,172,749 of CP054673.1, forward strand.
TTTCCCCTTCAATGTGAATCATGAGCCTCATCACGACTTTTATGACCAAATCTACACGGGACCTAGATTTGTCAAAGCAGAACAATTATAGGAAAGATAAACCTATTTGTTCTCATTGTGGATTTATTGGCCATCTTGTGGAGAAATGCTATAAGTTGCACGGTTACCCTCCACGGTCTCAAGTTTACGAGGCAAACCGGTCTAGCATTGACAAACCAGTGGATTCGTTTGCATGCTCAACAAATGAATCCTCAATGTCTATGATCTCGAAGCAGTACAAGAATTTAATGGATATCTGAAGCGTATCCATTGCCATCTACGATCCCTGCACACTTTGCCCATTACGCCATTGGTGCATCAGTTATCATCCATCTCTTAATCCAAAATATTCGTATTTTTGCTTCTTTTGTTAATCTGGTTCCTCCTTCAAAACAACAAAACCAATCTTGGATATTAGATCTTTGGTGCAACAGACACATGGTTAGCTCTCCATCCTTTTTACTTCAATTCTGCTATAGTTTCAACATCATCCATTTACCTAATGGTTCCATAGCATGTCACACACATTGGTACTATTAAACTTTCGACAATCTTACATTGGTGAAGTTTTGTGTGTTCCTCCTTTACCTTTAACCTCATTTCAGCTAGCAAACTTATTAAAACTCTAAGATGTTGTCTCATTTTTTCTTTGGATATTGCTTTATCTGAATCTGCACCATTGGAGAAGCGATTGGGGTGGGTAAGGAGGAAGTGGATTGTTTTACTTGCAAGACAACAAGGTTCCGATTCTAGTCCTTCCTTTGAACAACATGTTTCTTTCAATTCCATCAAAAGCCATCACTTGATGTTTGGCACTATAGATTAGGCCATCCTTCTATTTCTAGAATAAAGCTCTTACATGAGCATGTTTATGAAATTTCTTGTAATTCAGAAAGTGTTTGTCCAATCTGTCCATTGGCAAAACAACATAAGCTCTCTTTTCACTGTTAGCACTTGGTTTCAAAATCTCCATTTGATTTAGTTCATTGTGACATCTGGGGGCCTTTGGCTACTAAATCAATAAATGGATCTGCTTACTTTCTTACCATTGTAGATGATTTTACTCGTTTCACTTGGGTGCATTTGATGCAACATAAATCACAAACCAAATCCTTAATTCAAGCATTCTTTAATCTTGTTCAAACTCAATTCAAATCAAAAGTCAAATGCCTAAGGTCTGATAATGGTCTTGAATTCAAAATGGATGACTTCTTTTCTGCTCAAGGCACCATTCACCATCTTAGTTGTGTAGAAACTCCACAACAAAATGCTATAGTTGAAAGGAAACATCAACACTTGCTAAATGTTGCAAGGTCTCTTAGATTTCAGTCACATCTTCCTTTGAAATTTTGGGGAGATTGCATTCTTACTGCAACTCATCTTATAAATAGGATTCCTACACCTCTTCTTTCAAATAAATCTCCACATGAGTTACTATTTTCTGCCATGCCTTCTTATTCTCATCTTAAGGTTTTGGTTGTTTAGCATATGTATCAACTTTGTCTAAAAAGAACAAAGTTTGATCCTAGAGCTATTCCTTCCATATTCATTGGATACCCTTATGGCATGAAAGGATACAAGTTTTACAATCTTCATAATCATTCTATAATCATTTCTAGACATGCAATCTTTCATGAAACCATCTTTCCTTATGCTTTCTATTCGGATCATACATCAACCCAACTGCATGATAATGTTTCCCCATCAATTACTACTCCTATTCCGATTTTTGGAAGATGTTTTTCCATCTTCTTTGTCACAACCAGTCACTTAATTCAATTCCTTCATTTGATATTTGGAACCTACTACGAACCTTCATTTTACAAACTTCGCACCAATTCCTCAATTCTCATCGGTTTCGATGCTTCCGCAAGATTCTCCAGTTTACATTTGATCATAATCATTTTATTTCTGTACCTCTTAGAAAGTCCTCTAGGGTCAAATTTAAACCTAGTTACTTGCAGGATTTTCATTGCAAATTAGCTTCAACTTCTCCACTTCAATCCTCTTCAATGAATGTAGAATCAGGTAAGCCTTATTCATTGTCATCATTTGTTTCTTATCACAATTTGTCACCATCTCACAGATCTTTCTGTCTTTCTATCTCTTCCCAAATTGAACCTAAATTTTACCATCAAGCTATAAAGGATGCCAATTGGCGTGTAGCTATGCAGGCTGAAATTACTGCACTTGAAACAAATAATACATGGATTGTTACTACTTTACCACCCAATAAACATCCTATAGGGTGCAAGTGGGTCTACAAAGTGAAACACAAGTCTGATGGCAGCATTGAGAGGTACAAGGCTCGGTTGGTGGCTAAAGGGTATACACAATGTGAAGGCCTAGACTATCATGAGACTTTTTCACATGTGGCTAAGATGACAACAGTGAGAGTATTTTAGCACTTACTGCGACTAAAGGTTGGTACCTTCACCATTAGATGTTAATAATGCATTCTTACATGGGGACTTGGATGAGGAGGTATACATGACCATGCCTCCGGTTTCTTTGTCAAGGGAGAGTCAAAGGTTTGTAAGTTGACAAAGTCCTTGTATGGCTTAAAGCAGCTTCCGAGAATTGGTTTTCTAAATTCTCAACTGCCTTGGTTGATTTAGGGTTCATTCAATCTAAGTGACTACTCTTTATTCACAAGGGTTAAGGGTGATTCTTATATTGCTCTCTTGATATATGTTGATGATGTGGCAATTACAAGCAATGATGCTAAAGCAGTTTACAGGTTTGTCATTCAACTTAATGATAAGTTTAAGTTGAAAGATTTAGGGCCTTTGAAGTATTTCTTAGGACTTGAAATTGCTAGGAGTATGAAGGCATCTCGGTTTGTCAAAGGAAATATGCACTAGAGGTTCTTGAAGATTCAGCCTCTTAGCTTCTAAACCAGTTTCCTTTCCCATGGAATGAATCTCAAACTCTCTAAGGATGATGGGGATCTCCTTCGATTCTATAGCCTATAGGAGATTGGTTTTGACTACTCTATCTCACTATTACTAGGCCTGACTTAGCATACTCGTTCAAGTTTTGAGTCAGTTCATGGATAAGCCAAGACAAACTCATTTGAATCTGCAAATAGAGTGTTGAGGTACATCAAAAGCTCTCCTGCTCAAGGGCTTTTCTTCTCTGCAAAATCAGATTTCCATTTGAAGTCTTTTTTCGACTGGATTAGGCGGTTGTGTGGACACCGAAGATCAATTCTTGGTTTTTGTGTGTTTCTTGGCACCTCATTGGTCTCTTGGAAGCCTAAGAAAGAAAACTATCTCTAGGTCATCTTTGAAATGAGTATAGAGCTATGGCATCTACCTCTTGTGAATTGGTGTGGCTTTCTTCTTTACTTAATGATTTTCATGTACCTCATCAACAGTGCACTCTTGTTTTGTGATAGTAAGTCGCTTTACACATAGCAGCAAATCCGTTTTTCATGAAAGGACAAAGCATATAGAGATTGCCACTTAGTTCATGAAAAGATCCAACTTGGTGTTCTTAAAACATTGCATGTGTCTTCTCGAACGACTAGCGACATCTTCACAAAACCTCTTGGTTTTAAAGATTTCTCTCATTTGCTTTCCAAGATGTTTGTATGAGATATCTATCCATCTTGAGGGGAGTATTGAGCAAACTAACCTTCATTGGACTACGTGTGTAATAAGAAAGCTTACAAAGTGACTTTCATTTATCTATCTTGTTATAGTCTAAACTAACTTATCTTTGTTAGTTTTAGTTGTAACAATTTAGTTAGTTTGATGAGCTTTGTTATCATTGTAACCAAGTATATAAGTTGGATTCATTCTTTGTAATAATTCAAGGTTGAATATACAGAGAATATCACAAGTTTCTCTCTTCCGTTTTATTCAATCTTCTTAAGCTTTCTTCTTCATTTCTCTGTTTTCTGTTCTTCATTTGTTTGCCCAGTTTGTTCTTCAATACAGTATCCTGTATTTTGATATGTTGTAAGCTTTCTTATTACACACGTGTAGTCCAACTGAAGGTTAGTTTGCTCAATACCTTTTGAGCTAATTTGTCTCATGATTTTTTCTTTTCTTTTTTAGAGAGAATTTGTCTCGTGATTTCACAGGATAAGAGGTACAGTGGGTTAGTTATTCATCGTATATTGTTTAAGTTTTGGACCCTGGCATCCTAAGCCTGTAGAAAAAAAAAATTGTGTAGACTCTTTACCGTTCTGTTGAGTTCTCTACTCTTATTTTGCATCACAATTTGACCAATGATAAACATTATTATTTATGGGATACAAAAAGAAGAAACGAAATAACTAATAACAAATCATATATAAACCACATATTATCCAAACCCTTCTTTTATTGCCATCATAGAAGATGGGAAAAAAATTCACTAGTCGTTACCAACCACAGAGAGCACAAAATCCAGCAGAACACCTATATGATCTGTGACCAAGCCACAGGACAAGATAACATGCCAACATACAATGTGGATCATCAGACAGATATAAACATTTCAACTCCTACAGCTTTGAAGCTGCAGCCTTGTCCAAAAACCAAGTCAACTCTCCTTCAGGTGAAACCATTTGAACAGGCAGCTTATCAGAATTTTGACTATTTCCTAATGCTGTTTGCACTACTCCAGCTTTACCGGCACCAGCCACCACAAGGGCAATATATGCAGACGAGTTGACTACTGGAAAGGTAAAAGTAATTCTCTCTGGAGGTGGTTTTGGTGAGTCCTTAATGAAGGTGACCCATTTCTCATTCTCTTTGAGGAGAGGATGCCCTGGGAATAGAGAGGCCACATGTCCATCTGGACCCATTCCCAGCAGCACAAGATCAAACTTGGGGAAACCACTGGCTGCTGATAAATCTATCACATTGATCTTAACCAGATGTTTGAGACAGGTCTCATAATCATCAGCTGCACCCTCAGCTGAAAGCGCATCATTGATTGCATAAACATTACCGGGGAGAAGTGGTATCTGTCAAGAAAAATGTTTAACATGTGTAAACTGACTAATGACTATCACAAGTGGAATAACCATGGATTGAAAAATGAAAGTTAAGTCAATTAAAGAGCATCAAACTGCCTTCTAATTACAAGTGATGAGAATATGCTTCCATATTGATCAGGGATAACCATCAGCAATTATAATTTATAAATCTTCAGAAGATGGTATAAGACATCATTTATCATCAAACAATACCCAAATCTTTGCTCTTTAACTGAACCTAAACTAATCATAACCATCTATGATTCTGTATATTTGTTCAAAAGATATCGTTGCTGTATTTGATAACGCATTTTGAGGGGTTTTTTTTTTTTTTCTGCCCTGAAAAAGTCTACGGTAAAAACTGTTTTTGTATTTTTAGGAGTGTTTTGTGTTTGGATTGTTTGTAAATTTTTTGTTTTGTGAAAAGAAAACAAGACACAGACATGAATTTTAACAACTCCCAAGCTCATGTTCTCTTTTGACCTCACTGTTGTCCTTGCAATGCCATCAACTCAAGTAAAGCCACACCAACTAGCCATTACCCTTCGATCCATAATAAAATTGAGTTCCAATGCAATAAAATAACTTTCAAACACCGAATTTAGTATTCAATTAAAACATTCAGGTATAAAAAACATGGAAATTGGGGGGAGAGGGGGGGAAATCAACATCCATACCTTAGAAAGAAACCCATCATAAGCAAGCTTATAGTTGCTGTCTTCGTGATCCTTTGGCACTACTCTTTCATCTACCCAAAAAACATGCCATTTCGACCACTCAATCGAATCAATATACGGGGGTTCCAATAGTTTCCTGAAATCCGAAGATCAAGCAATTACCAAAAAGCATTCCTCATTTCATCAATAATCCCATACCACTGATTTTTTTATCCTCTGTTTGGCTACTCATAAAACCATGTTAATGGAAAAAAGAGAGATCATTTTTCACATGTGAATCAGCACTTCCAGTAAATTGAACATCAAATACTCACCTCAACCAATTAAAGCCGTTACATACAACTTGGAATATGAAAAGTTTTGCATCTATTTCATTTGGTCCAAACCCATGATTCAGTTTTCAATTTTCTCTTCCATCCGCAAATTCCCTTTCCCACCAAAAAGAAAAAGCAGCTTATCCAACCGAGCGATCAGGCACATGCAGTTAATACATTGATTTTTGTTATAAACCAAAGTTCCCAATTTATTTTTCATTTCCTTACGGTTTCCCATCAACTAAATATATCATCTGGGTACATTAAAAAATGAAGCACAATGATAATAAAACGAAAAACAAGACAAGAAAAACATGATTTTTTTTGTTTTGTTTACCTGAGGGACTTGATGAGAGACCCACCAGACAAAACAACGGTAAAAGCCCCTCTCTCTTTCGAGAACTTCTCAGACAGATCGGCGGTGTACTTTGCCAGAGACACCGCAAGATCCTCCTCCGTATCAAACACCTCCACCTTCTTCTTATCGCCACCCTTCTCAGCAGCCGTCGTCGCCATTGACGCCTTCACTCCACAGCAACCCAACTTCCTCTTCTCCACCAAAGACACCCCTTTTAGTCTGAAAGCTCTTCGGTGGTGGAGAGGTGGTAGAACGGAGTTCTGTGGTGCTACCAGGGGTGAGATTACGGGGGGAGAGAACCGTACGGACGATGAGAGCGTGCGGAGAAAAGTAGGTGCGATGGCCATGTGGGCAGTGTGTTGTGTTCTTATAGTATAGCAGTTGGGTGTTTACTGTTAAGGGACTTGGGGACACACACTTGGGGCTACGAGATTTTGGGTTTTGGCCCTCTTGGGTTACCATCGATCGTGGGCGGCATTTTTTAGGCAACTTTTTTTTTTTGGTAGTTAATGATGTAATAAGTGAATAACAAAATAATAATGTGACATTATATGTTTTTTTTTTTTAAATGTAATAAAATAAAATTTTGATTATAAAATAAGACATCCTATTTGTCATTTTACTTGGTCGTCATCATGGTATCTAATTATATAACATTTTCTATAGGTTGTCCTAGTTTGAATTATATAAAAAACAGTCACCAACTTTATTATCATATCAATCACTAAATAATTAAATTTATTTTAATTTTATCATTTAATTTTTTTCATCTGTAATTCTTATATAAACTAACACATGAGTCTATAAAGAATATAGTAAACATCATAATACTACAATCATTTTCTTATAGAGAATTATCATAAATTGTTGACATGTGATTTTTCTTGCAACTTTTGCATTCATCCTCTGAGTAGATATTGAGTTAACAAGGCATTAGATCGAGTGTTACTTACCAATTACAACGGTTAGAACAGTTGACTACGTATCAAGATAACAGTCAAAAGTGTTTGCAAAGAAAAAATTAATTAGAAAGAGTTTGCTAGATTGAAGAAAAAGCAAAATTGAGTCAGAAGAAATGATAAAAATACTTAAGTAACACACAACAAACACACCTTTTTTATTTCTTTTTTTCTAATTACAATAAACACACTTCGATCAAAACATAAACAAACCATTCAAAACCTAAAACCCATCAAGCACGCGAACAGCACTTTGAAACCCAACTAAACATCCTCTTAACCATTCTAGAAGCAGCATCCCTGTCCAAAAACCAAGTCAACTCCCCTTCAGGGGAAACCATTTGAACAGGCAGCTTATCAGAATTTTGTCCATTTCCTAATGCTCTCTGCACTGCTCCAGCTTGAGGGGCACCGGTCACCACAAGGGCAATATATGCAGACGAGTTGATCACTGGAAAAGTAAAAGTAATTCTCTCTGGAGGCGGTTTTGGTGAGTCCTTAATGAAGGTGACCCATCTCCCGTTCTCTTTGAGGAGAGGGTGCCCTGGAAATAAAGAAGCCACATGTCCATCTGGACCCATTCCCAGAAGCATGAGATCAAACTTTGGAAACCCACTAGCTGCTGATAAAGCTAGCAAACCGCAGTTAACCAAATGTTTGAGACGGGTCTCATAATCATCGGCTGCACCCTCAGGTGACAGTGCATCATTGATGGAATAAACATTACCAGGGAGAATTGGTACCTGACCCAAAAGAAAGTTAAACAGGTTTCAATTGACTAAAGAGTATCACAACTGGAGTGGCCGTGGACGGCAAAATGAAAATTGCTATTAACAATTTGACTAAAGAATATGAGACTGCCTTCTAACTACAATCAAGCAGGGACAATCATCTGGAATTAGAATTTATAAATCTTCAGGAAATGGTATAAGACATCATCGATCATTCAACAATACCCAAATCGTTGCCTCTACCTTACCTGAACCTAAACCAATCATAATTAAACTCACAAAGCCACAACCAAACTATGCTCTCATGAATTTGTTCATAAGTGGCCCAATTTTATTTTGACCTTACCCTTGCAATTCTTTCAACTCAAGTATAACCACACTTAAGTTGTGCAGCCATTAGTCTTAGATCCACAATTTTACAAGTTGCAACGCAATAAAACAATGTCCGAATACACCCAATGCAATATTCAAGCATTAAGGTATCATAAAAACAGCATAATCATAATATGCATTCTTTTAAATATAAAATCAGAAAATTATCAAGAAACATACCTTAGAAAGAAGCCCATCATAAGCAAGTTTATAGTTACTGTCTTTGTGATCCTTTGGCACTACTCTTTCATCTAACCAAAAGACGTGCCATTTCGACCATTCAACCGAATCGATGTACTGGGGTTCTACTAGTTTCCTGAAATCCCAAAATCACGCAATCACTTAAATATAAAATCAGAAAATTATCAAGAAACATACCTTTGAAAGAAGCCCATCATAAGCAAGTTTATAGTTACTGTCTTTGTGATCCTTTGGCACTACTCTTTCATCTAACCAAAAGACGTGCCATTTCGACCATTCAACCGAATCGATGTACTGGGGTTCTACTAGTTTCCTGAAATCCCAAAATCACGCAATCACAATGCTCATATCATTAACAAGCCTAGCACTGACCCTTACCCTCTTTTTGGCTACTAGTAAAACCAAAAGGCCAAAAAAAAAAAAAAAAAAGGATATCATTTTCACTTGTGAATTCAACACTGTTCAGTGAAATTGAACATAAAAAACTCACCTCAACCTTGGAATATGGAAATTTTTGCATCTATTTCATTTGGTCCAATAATAATGAATAACCAATTATTCTCAATTTTCTCTTCCCCACCAAACACACCATTAACAAACGTACCAAAAAATAAAACCAGCTTGCGCACATGCACAGACAGTTATTAGATGATTTTTGTTCTGAACCTAGATCTCCATTTCCTTTCATTTCTTCCTTGCAGTTTCCCATCAACAAAACTTATCATCTGGAGTATATGACCAAATCAAAACAAAACAAGAAAAAAGGAACCCTTTTTACCTGAGGGACTCGATGAGAGACCCACCAGACAAAACGATGGTAAAAGCCCCTCTCTCTTTGCAGAACTTATCAGACAGATCGGCAATGTACTTGGCCAGAGACACAGCCACCTCCTCCTCCGTATCAAACACCTCCACCTTCCTCTCAGCTGTTGCTGCCATTGACGCCTTCAACCCAAAATGATCACACAGCTTCGTCTTCTCGACGGCCAGGATAAAAATAAATGAGAAATATTGATCCGGATCTCCATACAGTCATAATTGTGCACCACCACTTAATGCTCCACTATCCAGGAATAGGATACTCTCCGGTCCTTGGACTCATAATTGTGCACCATCACTTAATGCCAATTGTGCACCACCACTTAATGCTCCACTATCCAGGAATAGGATCCTCTCAAGTCCTTATGGATTCAAGAATATCCTGGCTAGGATTTTTAAGAAGAGATTCTACGGCCACTTGTCTCATTACCCAACCAAAAAAAAAAAAAAGATTAAAAAAATAAAATATATATTACCGGACCACCCCAATTGGGGTTAGAGGTGGCCAAAGCCATCCCATGGCCCTTTGGGATTGTTCGGCCACCCCCAAGGGCCATATCTTTTAAAAAAAAAAAAAAAAAAATGTTTGGCCCTTAGTGATGGCCGGACGACCTTTTTATATTTTTATTAATATACATTTTATTTTTAAATCTAAAATAATATATTTTTTATTAATTTTTTTGATAGTGGGACATGTATTTCATTTGTGGCTTTAAGATTTCTAAAAAGAAATCTTAACCATCAACTGAATATTCTCCAGTCCATTATGAACCGAAGCGGATCTAAATTCCACTATCCAAGAGTGATCAACTCATCATCAATGCTCCACCATCATTAAGTCAAGAGTGGATTCCATCATAAGAGGTGTGGTTATGGATCAGGATCCCCTCATATTAGAGGAAAATATGAGTTTCTTACATATATCTACTCCTAGTCATTCAATTTAATCGGCCTATATTACGCAACATGTCCCACTCAAAATTAAATATTAAAATATTAATTAAAAAAATTTTAAAATAAAAAGAAGAAAAAACTTGGGGTGGCCAGCCACCCCACCCTATTTGAGCCTAGGGGTGGCTTCGGCCAACCCTTAGGGCCAAAAAATTTTGAACTCTTTTTGGGTTTGGCATTAGGGGTGGCGGAACCACCTCCTGGGGCTATGAGGGTGGTTTTGGTCACCTTAGACCAGTCTGGGGTAGCCAAAGCCACCCCTATACTCAAATGGGGTGGCCAGCCACCCCAAGTTTTTTCTTTTTCTTTTTTTATTAATTTTAATCTTTTATAAAGTTAATTAATATTTTAATATTTAATTTTGAGTGGAACACGTGGTGTAATATAGGCCGTTAGATTAAATTGAATGGTCAGGATTGCAATATGGGAATCTTATATTCCCCTTCTAATATGAGGGGATCCAAATCCATTTGTTATACGGTCAAGGTCGAAAACTTAAGTTTTTTACCTTCCATTAAAATGTTGTCACCTCATATTATCTCAGCTTACAAAATAAACTTGATTGCACCAAATTATATCCCAAACATCATAATATCCCAAACAACAAAAGCTTAGAAAAGTGGCCAAACCCAAAAATTTCTCAAGCTTCATGTCCGCTGCCCAGACCACGCCACCACCTTCCAGGCAGAGACGTCGCCTAGCCAAGCCCACGCCGCCCTGCCCAGCTACGCGCACCCATCCCATCGACCACTGCCATCGCCAAGCCCAACCAATAGCGACCAGATCACGCCGCCACCACTAAGCCCAACCTATGGCGACCAGATCACGCCGCCACCATCAAGCCCAACCCACAACGAGAATCCCATACCACCCATCCAATTGCCAAGATTATATGGGTCAATCCCAGATGGCCTTTTTCAACAATATGGATCGTTGAGAGCAGTTTCATTTGCCGGAAACAATCTCACTATAAATTTTCTAAGAAATTGTCGATTGGAATATGGTTTTTACTTGGGCTTCAAGTGCTTGATTGTCTAATAATTTGCTAAAGGGAGAGTTCCTTAAGGAATTGAAGCTTTCTATGATTTGAGAGCAATAAATTTAAGCAATAATTGTTTCTTCGAGAAGCTCTTAGGGGATATTGGGGATTGTTCTATTCTAAAATTGGTTGATTTTAGTGAAAACTCCCATAGTCAAATTGCATTAACCTTTTGGCTATGGATGTTAGCCACAATCACTTGGCAGGCAATCTTCCTCGGATGTTCTTGAATATTCCCATGAACTAACTTTTTGGGACTTCTGATTGTTATAGGTGCATTGATCTATATACATTCTTGATTTAAGCAATAATCTACATGATGGAAGCATTCCATCTGAAATTCATGAAAATAAAAACTTCTATCCACGTAAACTCATCACAGCTTAAAAAAGCCAAATCAACATCTTCAAAACCCATATGCATCCGTCAACAATTGCATAGGATTTGCCTTTATTCTTAATAAAAAATAGCGAAATTTGGATCAAATTGGAGAGAGAGAAAGTAGGTGTCTGATCAGAGAAAGTGGAATACGAATTTGGACATGGGTGGTGGGGTTCAAATCATTGGTGGTATCACCGAATTTACGCGATGGGCCTCTGCTTGTCTTGCAGCGTCGGCATGTTCCAAACTTGAGGTTGAATGGGTTCGTTTTAATTGGGTTTCAGTCGTGAGGATGGGCGATGGGGTTAGATTGTTTTAATCAGGTGTATTCAACAACATTTTTTAAATTTGTTAGAAGATGATGTATCATTCAATTAATGGTCGGTGGAAAATGGGGGCTTTTACACCTTAACTGAATTGAAGATGAGAATAACTTCTATAAGGAGCTGGTGTAAACCAATTCCTTTGTGCCCATCAATTAGAATTAGACAATTAGGATTATCATACTAATTCACATAAAGTGAAAAACACCGGATTATTCACCCACACCCACACCTTACTTTTTCTCTTCTCCCCCTCTCTCTCTCTACGCCGTGAATTGCAGTCTCACTCATCTTCTCTATTTCTCTCTTTCTCTCCCTCTCTCTCTCTCTTTCTCCTCTCTCTCTCTTTCTCCTCTCTCACTCACAGTCACGACACAATTTCTCTCTCATCGAAATTATTTATCTATTTTTCTCTCACAATGTGGTTTTTCATTTGCACAAATACCTTGCATCCCAGCCAAGAGCTTGTCATTGATAAAGCCGGAGCACCGCCCAAATTTTGCCGGAGAAGACGATAGAGCCCAACCCATTTTTCTGTCGTGGCAAAGTGGCATGATTCAGCAGCCGTCTTCTTGAAAGGTTTTCATGGAATATGGATTGAAGTTTTCAAAAGAAACTGTTAGTAGGGAGATCAAATTTGACAGAGGTAGATACTGGATCACATAATTGTAAATTGTGGAATCCTAGAAACACTGGGCATTAGAGAATTTTTTTTCTCTGCTGCTAGTGTGTGTGTCTGTGAGAGTGAGAGTGAGAGGAGAGAGAGAGAGAGGGAGAGAGAGAGAAAAATAGAGAAGATGAGTGAGACTGCAATTCACGGCGTAGAGAGAGAGAGAGGGGGGGAGAGGAGAAAAAGTAGGGTGTATGTGAATAATCCGATGTTTTTCACTTTATGTGAATTGGTATGATAATCCTAGCTGTCTAATTCTAATTGGTGGGTACAAAAGAGCTGATTTACACCAGCTCCTTATAAAAGTTATTCTCATTGAAGATATTCCCTTCCATTATTATTGTTAAAGTGTTGTTGCTATACAATCGGTGCAAAAAGGAAGGGTTTTTTGCCCACCACTCACAAGCTGACACCTCAGCATTTCAAGAAAAATGCACAAACTTAAAATGAGAACAAAATACCAAATCAAGCAACCAAATAAAAACCACTTGCCCAGACGCCACCACTCACCGCCCACCTCCTATGACTTTTCTGGCTAAAAAAAGAAGAAGAAAGAGAGCTCCGGCCACTGGGGATGGCCGCAATCTGGTTTTTTTCTTTGTCTTTTCTCCTTCTTCTCCCTCACCTCGTCGATCACGTCTTCCATGGCCAGCCCATCACGCTGTCGGAAACCCACATGACCCGTTGGTAAACCCACAAAACCCAGCCTAAAAAATCAATTTCTAATGCCCAAAATTTATTTCTAATGCCACAAAAATCGCTTTTAATGCCACAAAATTTGTTTTTGGATTAAATCTAAAACCTAGAAGGGGAAGATTAATCCTTGAGAATTTTATCACCCTAACACCGAAGAAGATTATTGTTGGCGCCGAAGAGGGTGACCTGGAGAGGGTGACCGTGGGTCTGGTCAGTCGTGGGTCACGCCCATACCCACGGCTAGCAGCATCGTGGGTCACGGCCAGACCCACAACCAGCAGCGTCGTGGGTCTACTTTCTTTCTTCCAAACCATCTATCTTTCTCTGTTAAATGACAAGAAGAAGGAAGAAGAAGAATGAGAAAGGTTGTCAGCAGGAAGGAAGAAATGGGAGAGAAGAAGAAATGGAAGGAAGAAGAAGAAATAAGGAAAAATCTAGTGTTTCAGAATGTATAATTGTTTTGTGCATTTTTTTTTTCTCTTTGTGTGAGGTGTCAGCTTATGAGTGGAGGGCCAAAAAACCCACTTGTATGCACCGACTGTATTATAGATATCCCCTTATTGTTAATACCATTATTCTTCTAACAACGAGGTAAAACCAAGTCCAGTAGTGAGCAAGCTACATGCTTATAGCAGTTGGGAGTTGGGTCACCGCATGGGACTTCTTGACTCTTTAGAATAAAGGCCCAAATATGCCTTTAGAACACTAGCAACATACTTTTTATAGCCCATTCTCCTTCTTATGTTTAGGAAAAATTTTTAAAAAATTACCCACATTAGAAGCCCTAGATATAACCAATATCAAAGTGCATCTATAGTATTTTCCAATGCATTGGAAAATATTGTAAATTCTTATTGCATTATTTTAATCCTAAAATAACAATTATAATCCATTATGAAAAAATGATAATCCATTAAAAGAACTTCCTACACCTCGCAACCAAACACTACCTATCACCCAACCAAAAACATATATTTCTTTCCCTATAAAATCATCCTCACAATTAATCCGGCTTAAAACTACGTATACATACAGTTATAAATTGGGAATATGATCCTTTCCAGTCCATTATGGACTAAACGGTATCTAATTTATGGTTGGAATTTTTTAAAGAAATTATAGTGCCACAAATGTGCCACATATCTTTTTAATAAAAAAAGGATAAAATTTAATTAATATTTAAAAAATAAATAAAAATTTAAAATTATTTTTTAAAAATTAAGGGGTGGCTACGGGGTGGCCAGACCACCATCATTGGCCTGCGGGTGGCTTTAGCCACCCTAGACTGATCGGTTTAGGGTGGCCGAAGCTACCTCATGGCCGGGCCACCCCTAAGGTTCAAACTGAAAAAAAAAAAAAAAAATTATTGGCCAGCAGGGGTGTCCAGACCACCCCTGTTGGCCTGGGGGTGGCTTTGGCCACCCTAGATCGGCCATCTAGCTACCCTCTATGGGTTGCTGGATACCCATTTTTTTTATTATTCTAATTTTTTTTAATTTTTTAAATATTAATTAATTTTTTAATTTTTTTTATTAAGAGGACAAATGGCACATTTGTGGCACTAAGATTTTTTTAAAGAAATTTTTAAAGAAATCCTAATCATAAATTGAATACCTTTCGATCCATAATAAACTGGAGAAGATCAAGATCTTATAAATTGAATGGTGAAAATTTCATTAAAATAATTAAAAAATTTTCAAAGGTAAACGTCTATCGGAATGAATATTAATAAATAGATAAAATGAAAAAAAAAGTATTTATTAAAATACATATGAACCTTTCATTCACTTTAATAAAATCCTCGCCATTCAATTCTCGTCTAAATCATACAAGCCGGATCACAATTGACCTAAACGGCTAAACCCTTACCGCTTAGAGCGAAACAGAGTGCGAGAGAGCGAAGGCAAAATGCAGATCTTCGTGAAAACCCTAACCGGCAAGACTATCACTCTCGAGGTCGAGTCCAGTGACACCATCGATAATGTCAAGGCAAAGATTCAAGATAAGGAAGGTACGGTACTCTTTCATTTCATTTTGAAGGATCGGATCCGATCGAATCGGTTGGTCTTGGATTATGGACATCTTGCGGCTGTGATTTGACTGTGTGAAATTCTCAGGTATTCCACCGGACCAGCAGAGGCTAATCTTCGCAGGGAAGCAGCTCGAGGATGGCCGTACTCTTGCGGACTACAACATCCAGAAAGGTTGGTTTTATAAATCTTAGTCCATGTTTGGTTGACGATAAAACCTAGGAAGTTGAAAAGAAAACTGTTCTTTAATTCATTTCTCCGGCGTGCAGGAGTGATCAATTTCAAGGCTCTGTTTGTGTTGATAGCTTTAACATATTGTTTTAATTTATGATAAATCAAAGCGTAATTGTTAAAAGAAATGGTTTTGTATTAATCTGTTTTGATCTCCCGGGGTTGAGTATTTATGTAACTGAGGAAATGGTGGAAGGGATGTTGAATTGTTATGATCTCTGCCTTTTTAAGTTCCTATAAAAGTTCATGCTGAAGTGAATCCCAAATATCTAAATCTCTGAACTACGTAGTGCAATAAGGTTTTTTGTTTGACTCCTATAGATAAAGGAAACTAATCAGGATTGAATCACACATTTAGTTTTGTAGTTGATTTTTTATTTGCTATTTGTCTTGAACATAAATGTGCTTGTGCAGAGTCAACTCTTCACCTTGTTCTGAGGCTTCGTGGTGGAATTATTGAGCCATCTCTTATGGCATTGGCCAGGAAATACAACCAGGACAAAACAATCTGCCGCAAGTATGTTTGCATTTGTTGGTTTTTATGATAAAAAGTCAAGTATGGTTGAGCTTTTATATTCATGTAATCACAAGGGCTTTCTTTCTGTTTTGGCCCTCAAAAGGTTTTACTTTTGACCTTTCAAAATTAGCAATGTACATAATGATCATATAATTCTGATGTTCTCTTGACTGAAGCCTTGACAGATGAAGTACATGATTTAATTTATTATTTCAAATAATTTGCTAATAAAGTCCCACTTTGTTATGGAAGTTATATGCTTAAAATTAACTCGTTGCTTAACAATGAATTTATAAATGCTATCTCTTCTTGCCCATTTCCACAATTCGTCATTTGGGTGTTTTATTTCCTAGAGCACGTGACAACTTGTGCTTTCCCTTATATTGATTTTTGTACGTCTGCTTCACCATTTAGTTTAGTTATGATTGATGTTGGATACTCGCAATTGTTTGAGCCAATGTTTATGTCTCCTGTACCACTATTAAGTTTTCAGGTTCCATAAAGTTTTTTTATGAAGGTTTTTTTTTTTCAGACATGTCTTGATCAAATGCTTCTGGCGTTTTGTGGAAAGCTAGAAAAATTCTTAATTTCCTTTTATGTATTATTACTCAATTCATGCACACATTGAAATTACTTCTTTTTCTTGTGTCTGGTATTGGGGCTTAATAGAAAAATAGAAATGTATTTTGTCCATATTTTCCTATACATGTGTTGTGATACTTCTAATTGTTAACGTTGAATTCCATTTTACAGATGTTATGCACGCTTGCACCCACGTGCTGTCAACTGCAGGAAAAAGAAGTGTGGACACAGCAACCAGGTAGGTCATCTTGGACCACTGTTATTGTTTATTAGTTATTTAATTTAAAAAATTTCTTCAATTTCTGCATTTGTAACAAATTGAGACAATGTTTAATGTTCTACCTTGAGCTGCAGCTGAGGCCAAAGAAGAAGATCAAGTAGACTACTGATTGTGAGGAAGAAGTGCCATGGATTCTATTGGGTCACTGTCTGTTTTGTCTGAACCATGGTAGCATCAAAAAGTTTGCCAGTAGACTTATAGAAATCCGACATAGCTTTGAACTTTTGAGATGGTTGCAATGTTTGTTCTAATATGCTTTGAATTTTTTCGGGCATTAGATATGCCTTGACACCTCACTGTTCGTTTTGTGTTGAAATCAAACCTTTTACTTTTAGTTGATTGAGCACTGCTTGGGTCATTACAATGTCAAAGGGCGACAGCCTGGATGATCAATATGGCATGTGATTTACATTAGAGCTTATTTGGAATTGCATTAAAGCATTCATAATGGAAGAACTAATTTTTTATGTAAAATAGCTCTTCAAAACTCAATTTATTTAGTTTGACTAACGACTTTTTAAGGGTTTTCTACATCCGATTAATTATATTTTTATCTATATTATTTAATTTTTATTTTTTTTATTGTTTATAATGATTGTTTTTTTTAAGTATCTTTTTTTTTTAACTTTTGAGAAAAAAATGATGTGGAGAGAGAAATAATATGAGAAAATTTTAGAAAAAATGAGATGTGAAAGATAAATAGTAGGATAAAATTTTGGAAAAAGAGAAAATAGGTGAGAGTAACAATAAAGAAAACGTGGGAAGAAAATTTTGAGAGAGGTAATGAGAGAGAAAAAGACCTGTGAAGGAAATTTAGAAAAATAGCTCTTTGTAGGTTTTTTTTAGCTAATTTAATAAAATATCTATTCTATATTTTTTTTTACCTTTTTCAATGTAGATGATATTTTATAATTTAAAGAGCTATTTTAAGTAAAAGTGTTATTTAGCTCCTCTATTGTGAATGCTCTTAGGGCATTCACAATGGAAGAGCTAATTTTTTTTATGTAAAATAATTTCTCAAAACTTAATTTATCTAGTTTAGCTAATAATTTTTTAAAGACCTCTTACATCCGATTAGTTATATTTTTATCTATATCATTTATTTTTTATTTTTTTTATTTTTTATAATGATTGTATTTTTCTTAAATATCTTATATTTCAACTTTTGAGAAAAAAGTGATGTGGAAAGAGAAATAATAGGAGAAAATTTTAGAAAAAATGAGATGTGAAAGAAATAGTAGGAGAAAATTTTGAAAAAAAAAAAAAGAAAACAGGTGAGAAACAATAAAAAAAAACGTGGGAAGAAAATTTTGGGAGAAAAAAAGATGGAGGAAGAAAATTTAGGAAAATAGCTCTTTGAATAGTGTTGCTACATATAGCTTTTTTTTTAGCTCATTTAATAAAATATCTATTCTACATTTTTTTTAGCTTCTCCAATGTAGATGGTATTTTATCAATTTAATGAGCTATTTTAGATAAAAATGTCATTTAATTCCTCCATTGTGAATGGTCTTAGGAAACTTAAAATGCATTTTTATTCTCTAAAATGTTGTTTTAAATAAAAAGCTAGTATGTCTAGTAAAAAATTTCAAATTATTTATTTATTTATTACTTTTTCTTTTCTTTTTTTTCAGACTTTGGAAACTCTATTTTTCCAACCAATCTTAAATATGCTTTGCTGTTGCGAGCATTGATCGAAGTGTAAGGTCACAGACTAATTTCTTTTTACCGATGATCACTCAGTCGCCCACATATTTAAATGAATCAGCCTGGATTATCTAATGGTTTTAGATTTGCTCAATGATGGTGTTCTTCAAGATTTGGCTTTGTTTTACATCTTGGATCCTAGCCACCCCTTGGGAAGGAATTGTAAAAATTGTTAGAGGATCATAAATAACTAGTGAAGGATGTGGCGATGGCTTGATTGGATGTGTGGTGTGTATAATGCCATTCTTAAATGACCTATTTATCTTCTAATTAGCCCGTTTAATGGCTGTTTCATCGACCACTTTTATTGTGAAGAAAAATGCTACATTTTTTTTTTTTTGGTTATAACCTTTGCTGTGTATAGTGCTTGATTGGAGGGTGTTGAATGTTACATTTATTTTACTGTAGTAAAATAATTAACGAATCAAATCTTAAACACAAGGTTAAAAGCTGCTCGCAAAGTATTGTCAACGATGATGGGGCAGAGAGACTTTAAGTAACACACATGCTACTGGAGTAGAAATAATGTCGTCAAATATCTTTCATTGTGTTGTGGTATTCAACCGTGAGACCTACCGCCACTAAATAAACTCGAATGTCACTAAACCATCACCCTTAGTGGTAAGAGTCTTCGCTTTTATTGATCACCTAATTCTCAACCATTTTTTTTCTTTCTTTCTGATCGTTGTTGTAAAAATATAACTTCATTTATTATTATCAACAAATTTTTTTTTTTTGGTCTTTTGTTTTCAGTTTTCAAAATATTAACAAACACCCAAAAATATACAATCATATCAAAACTGTTATTATCTGTATCTCACGTGAGAAGACCTTATCAATTTTTTTTTTTTTTTTTTTTTTTAAAAAAGAAAAAAGTTTCAGTTTCTTAGTTGTAATGGCGCCAGAGAATGTTGATGACTGTCGTCAAGTCAACAAAAACTACAAAGACGAAGCCAACTTGCTTTGTTTCTTCTTGCTAGCCTGTTTTTAACTCCTTTTACAAACTCTTCCTCCTTTTTCGTCTCCCTTCTCCTCTCTCTCTCTCTAAATTAATCAGTAAGTAAGCGATTTCTCTGCTAGCTCCATCCAAAAAATGATGACGATGGCTCCATCCCATGAATTGAAGTTTGCTCTTCTCCTCTCATGTTCCCTCATTATACTCAACTTTTTATTGTGTTCCCGACCATGCCCTTAACCTCGGTATTCAACAACTTACAGATGTCTCTACCCCTTATGATCTGGTTTGTTCTTATCCCACCCACGTACCACCCTTTTATTTATTTTCTTTTCCCATTTTTATATATGATATCCTCATCTCATGCATCAAAATGGTTTCATTTTTCTGGGCTTAATTTGTTATGTGTTTGTAGAATAAAGGTCACTGCACTAGAAAATGCCTGTCAAAGTTCTGTAAAGGTAACTTACAGATGTCTCTACCCCTGAGATTAACTAAGGTTTATTTGATTATTCTTCGGTTCTTCCGTTCTTTAATGGGTTAACCAAGTTTTATTTTGTTTCTTTTGAATAAAAGTGGCTCCAATTCTAAGATATGGAAAGTACTGTGGGCCCTTATACCGTGGATGACCTGGGGAACAGCCTTGTGATGGTCTTGACACGTGTTGCATACAGCACGAATACCGTAAGTTTTGTTAGAATATTAACTAAACGAATAAATCAACATTTTGGATAATTTGTGAATCGATTTAATATGTCGTCATAGCAATTAGCAAAGGTTTTGAATTTGAACACCGTCTTTGACATTCACCTCCAATTTTACATTTGAGTCAATACTTGAGAAAGAGTATTAGAATATTGACTAAATTATTAAATCAATTATTTTTTATAAGTTTAAGCTTTTAACAAGTTCTTCCATGATAACTAAATAACTTCATACTTATTTTTGTATACATAACACAATCTTCATAGTGATTTTATTCGTATGATTGAGTGTCATGGTGATGGTGTTGTTGTACTTATACGCAGATCAATTTCTAAGCACAGAGGGTAGCCAAAACTTACTCAATTGCATGCAAAACTTCAAAAACTCAGAATGCCAAGGCTTTGAGGGGAGCCAATGCAAAGTTGATGATGTGCTTCGTGTCCTTACTAAGACCGTCAAAGTTGCTTTAGCTACTAGAAAACATCTTTATATACCCTGAGATTTGAGACTAAAGTTTCCTTCCTCAACACTTTAATGTGGCAGTCCGCATGTCACTTATCATACCAGTTACTAAAATATAAGTTTTCATGTGACATTATTTTTTTAGGGGAAACTTTACTTACCTCCCTGAACTTTGGCTACTTTTGCAAATACCCTCCCAATATTCAAAAGCTCTCACTTAGGTGTATCAAAGTTTGGTTTTTTCTCGCTTTGTTCATTCCGTACAAAAAATCTTAACGGAATGTCAATTTTATCCCAAAACTAAGTGTTGTTTTAGGAATAGTGTAGTGTTGGAGTCAGGGGTAAAATTGGAATTGTGAAAAAATTTCTGTACAGAAGGGATAAAGTGAGAAAAACAAAGTTTGATACACCTAAGTGAGAGCTTTTGAACATTAAAGAGGTATTTACAAAAACCGTGAAACTTCAGGGGATAAGTAAAGTTTCCCATTTTTTTTTATAAAATATAGAATGTTATAATATGAGTTTGTAAGAAAATTGTAGTAAGTTGTAATGATAACCTAAACATTTTCCAATGACCCTTTCATTCTAATTTCTTTACGCTCCAAAAACGGTTGCCTACAAATTGATACCTAAATGACCATTGTCAGAATAGTCATTTAGGTATCAATCATTAGAATGGCTACACTAAAAAGTTCTTTTTGAATACCTTGACAGCGTGCCACGTTTTTAATAGATGGCATTTTTCGAGAGTTTTGATGCCTAAAAACGAATTGAATTTTATAATTTGAGAATCTACTATTATTTAAACAAATACACTGAATATATAGTTGTAAAGAATTATAAAATAATTGTAAATATTAACAATATGCGGCTAAATTTGTTTTGTTATTATGTGACAATAGTATGTGTGGCGGCTTGTTTCTATGGGTAAAAAGAAGCATAAAGTGGTGCTGGTTTTGCGTTTTGATTGACATGACCCCAGGTATTTATTTAGTTCTTTCTCCATTAACCTTCTAAATAACTTGAAGAAGTTCCTTGTCTCCAAATTGGAACTAGATACTATACTTCGAACAGATAAAAAAAAGGTTGTATCCACAGGCATCACCATCTTTAACTTTATGTTTTTATTTTTCTGTTTTTCTGTTGTTATTATTATTATTATTTCAACTTTGAATGTGTTATTCACTCATTATTAGTGGGTTGGCCTATTATCTCAAATTGAGATCGGTTGCAACTCGTTGACTGAATTATAACTTGGTCGATTTGTGAATGAGAGAGGCTCGATAGGTGCCATGATAGGCTGAGGTGCAAAGCCTACTTGTTCAAGTAAATAATTACCCAAATTGATTAAAATTCAGACAACTAATTATAAAAAATTAATGTAGTCACAAGGGGTTGACTAGTTATTTAAAAGAGGACTCCACCGCATAGGTCGACAAATCCAACAATCATCTAACTTATCCATGCTATACTTTCAATTACTTCAATCACTTGGTTCCTAGGCCTGCTCATCATTTGTTTTTTTGTTTTTGTTTTTGTTTTTTGTTTTTTTTTTTTAATTTTGTGAGCAAATACGAGAAAAGAGGAGATCATAAGATAAAAATATCTTTTCCACTCTTTTTTTTTTTTTGGTTTTTTTTTAAACAAATAAAAGAAATGGCTACAAGGAAAAATCTTTTCCACTTCTGACTCGAAAGGAAAAAGAAGTGAGAGATTCTAAAAACAAACATGGGTGGGCTCCCCAACAACAAACCCAAATAGTAATAAGTAGTGCAAATATAAGAGCAAATACTGGATCCAATCCAAAAGGACAGAACAACAGGCAATGGTGATTGCTAGTGATTCAAAAAGAATCATAAGCAGGCCAGGCCTATTCCAGGGCCGCACAAGACGGTGTAAAATGCAAAGAAACTCCGTGAAGAGTTCGATGCGGGTAAAACAACCACCATTGTGAAATGATGGTTGCAAAGCAAGCACTACAAAGAACCAAAGGGAAGCCAAAGGACGACCACCAGCAACAATCTCCTCCTCAAGATCAAACCAAATCACAGCAATGAGATAAAAGCCCACAAAAAACAAACAAAAATATAGAAAAATAACAATACAAATACAAAGGAAATAAAAAAAAAAAAAAGCAACAAAAAAGCCCACTGAGCACTGTTGAGGACAGGGCGGACGGAGGTTGGCGGACACGACGAGAGAGCTTCTGGCACCAGCTCGAGGCGGACACGGCGGCGCATGAGATGCACGCGCGGGTGCGTGAGATTCACGCGCAAGCATGTGCAGACCACGTGGCAGTGCATGGTGGCTGGAACGAGGCGGTGAAGGCATCGACGGGTAGTTGGGACGATGGGGAAGACCCTGGTGGGGCGCGTCGAAGTTGTGGAGGAACAAAGGTTTACAAATCGGGCTTGGAAGAAACCGAAGCTGAGCACCACCGTAGAACCGAGAACGACGCGACGGCAGGGGGTGGAGAAAAGCCAGAGGAGGCCGACTAGGCAGGGCGGAGCAGACCCTAGGCGGCTGAATGACGAGACCGGAGCTCAGGGAAAAAAAAGAAAGGAAAAAAGAAGAAACGGCAACGAAAAGGGAGTGAGAGATGGCCGCACTAGGCGGAGGGGAAGAGGGGAGGAAGGAGAGAACAAAATCTCTCCCCCCTCCCCCGGATAGAACCGCACAGAGGCGGTGGAAAAACCTCATTGAAGGAGGTGGAAATAAAACCCAACGAAAAAAATTCTTCTCTCAGGAGAGAGAAGAGAGCTTTTCGGGAAGGCTGCTCACTTTTCCACTCTTGATTATAATGGAAGAGAGAATGATGGAAGAATTGGGCTTCCAAATACAAGATTATAAGCGAACCGCTTAGCAATGTGGAGGCTGTGGAGCACATGAAAATTGACACTTTTGTCCATCTTTAAACAAATCACAGATACTAATCAATAGGAGATAACCCCTATTCATAAGTATTTCACTCTCTCTCTCTCTTCAGTATCCAACATTAACGTCTCTCATCTTTTCTTCTTCTTCTTCTTCTTTCTTTTTTTTTTTTTTTTAAACAAAATTTTGTTTAAATTTTAAGTTTTTTTACTCATAATGTTTAATAACCGAACCGTGCAAATTTTGAAAGGTTTTTAGTTTCAATGAGATATTTAAGCTCAATGTATAAATGAGAGTAATCAATTTTAAAATTAATGTTATATATTTTTTTTCTTAAAAGGGTCAAGAAAAATAGTTACTTTAAAATATGTTTAAATCTTTGTACATATAAGTATATATGATTTCAAATGAAAAGTATTAAAAAAAATAAGAAAAGCAAGAATAATACATGAATTATAATATACAAAATTAGTAGGAATATTTAATAATTTTAGTATGATATCTTTTGAAAAATACATATCAACACCTCGGTAATCAGTGTCCAATTTCCTAGCACCAAATCCTATATATTGTTAAATAAAAAAAAAAAAAAAATCCTATATATTTAAGATCTCAATGCTTATATATATATCAAGGCATATATAAGCATTGAGATATATATATATATATATATATATATTTAAAAAAAATATATTGTTTCATTGGATAACATAAAGAACTTTGGATGACAGATTTTGTGTATGTAATCACATATACAAAATCTTTGACTCTTGCAAGTTCCCTGAAGTATTCAAGCAATTCAAATAACAAGATGTGCTTCCTCTGATAAGATATGCATATGTATAGCTGCATGTCCTCCACTCGGATTCTCTACAATTCTTCTTCACTATCTGATATCTCCTAACTACTTCCCAAAAATAGCTTCTGTTGATACAAACGCTGTGACTCCCAAATGGTTCTACTCATTCTTTTTACCAAAAATCACCACAAGAACATATCCCATCTTTAAAATGATGGTAGCGATTGACATCTCTAATGGTGATTTCCCTCTCTGTGATCTTTGAGATGAACTTGATTGCAACATGACAGTCCTCACATACCCGGAGGTTCTTGGTTATCAAAAGCCTGGTTCCAGGGAGAGTAGTAATGAGTCCAAAAGCAATTGCTAACCTTTCACTATGACTGCAAACCATATTAGTCTTCTCATCATCCTCCACGTCATGGAAAACTGATCCGGTCCCCGGCACATAGCCAGCTTCTTTCATTCGTCCTTCCAGCCTCCTCAATTCTGCATATATTGCATCAGAATTAGAATGGGAATTATCCCCCGAAAGGAATGCATGGACTTTATTTTTCACTTCAATCCAGCTACAAGCAATGTTTTTCCTTATTCCTCCATCTATCATTAACTTTCTCACTCTTGCAACTCCTTCCCACTTCCCTGCTTGAGCATAGATGTTTGATAAAATCACATAATTGCCAGAATTATCAGGTTCTAGCTCAATCAGTTTCTCTAATGCTACTTCACCCAACTCTACATTTCCATGGATTTTGCATGAATTCAGCAGAGCACCCCATACACAAGCATCTGGCATTACTCTCATTTGCTTTATAAGATTGTAAGCCTCATCGACTCTACCACAGTGGCCAAGGAGATCAACCATGCATGTATAATGCTGAACTATTGGATCTATGCGGTAGTCTCTCACCATCGATTCAAAAAACATCCATCCTTCATCAAGGAAGCCCCCGTGGCGGCAAGCTGCTAGGACACCCACAAAAGTTATGTGATCAGGTAGAGCTTTTTCCTTCATCTCCTCAAATAAAACCAGTGCTTCAGTAGCGTGGCCACGAATCGCATACCCAGTAATCATGGCATTCCAAGAGACAACTCTTTTCTCCTTAAGCCGTTCAAACAAACTCCTAGCGATCCTCACAGAACCACACTTGGCATACATATCTACCAATGCAGTCTTTACCTTGTCATTGGACACAAACCCATGTCTCCAACTAAACCCATGAAGCTCTGTTCCTTGATGAAGGGCTGCAATGTCAGCTGAAGCAGATATCGCAGTCACAAGAGTCGCCTCTGTGGGTCTCACACCTGCAGATGCCATTTCACTACATAGGGCGAGCGACTCATCCGGGTGCCCATTTTGAGAATAAGCAGCAAGCATCGAATTCCATAACACAGCATCTCTTACTTCAATTTTGTCAAAAACTTGTCGAGCACTCTCCACGCAACCACATTTCGCATACATGTCAACTAAACCCGCACCCACAAACACATCCGTCTCCCACCCTGTCCGTATCGCATGTTCATGAATCTTCCTCCCCTCTTCAATGGCAGACAGTGCCGAGCATGCCTTGAGCACAAACGGGAAGGTAAAGTTGTCAGGTGCGAGCCCATAATCAAGCATTTGGTTAAAAAGTGCAATTGCAGCTTCGTACGGACCATTCCACGCATACCCCCGAATCAAAACATTCCACAGAAATAAATTATGTTTAGGAATTCTATCGAACAAGAGGTGTGCATCGCTTAAAGAATCACAAACACAATAGAGACTAACAAGTTTAGTAGCTATAAACGTATCAAACCCAAGACCCAGGTGGCAAAGGTGGGCATGAAGTTGTTTCCCAGGGTTGATCGCCTTCCGGGCAATACAGGATCGGAGGAGAAAGACATAGTAAGAGGAGGGTGACTGATGGGTGGGCAAGGCACGGGGCTTAGAAGAAGGATGAAGGGTTTGCTGGGGCTTGGGATGGGTGTGTTGTCGAGGGTTTGGCGGGGGAAAGGAGCGATATGGGAGCTGGGCACAGGTGGTGTGGAGAAGAGAGCAGAAGGAAGATGAGGACGGAAAGGTTCTATTTAGCTTTGTTATGGATTGAAGTGGCATTTGATTATCCAAACAAGAAGAAGATAGAGGTTGTAGAATGAGAAATAAGAAGAAGAATCATGCATCTGAGCTCAATCTGAGATATATCGAGGCCGTCGAGATCGAGGTCTGAAGCGAAACAGTGAACTTTACAGAAATCTGAGCTCAATCAAAGAAATCACAGGAACTGAAAGCTAAAAACGAAACTTAGAGAAAGAGAGTTAAAGAAGAAGCTAGAGAGAGAGAGAGAGAGAGACAGACAGACAGAGGGAGGGAGGGAGAGACTCAACGATCATATATATATTTTTTGTTTTTAAATATACTTTTACAAATTAACTTTTGCCTCCAAGAATATATATATATATATACATATATATTTTAATTTTGCCCTCAAACAAAACGTTAGGGTTCCGCCCCAGCCTTGAATATAATTGTTCGGATATAAACCAATAAGATAAAAACATGAACATCAATGATTAGTGGTAGGAATATTCTAACACGGACAAAGCCTTTTATATATGGAATAGGATCCTGTCCATTTTAAATGAAATGGACAATATCCATTTAGTATAAAATGATGGGTAATATTATAAAATTAGTTCTTCAACTTTAACGTTAAGACAATATTACCCATCATTTTATATATATATATATATAAATTAGGTTAATTTTTTTAAAATTCAATTTATTAATTAATACTCATTTTTAGAGCATATAATTTTTTTAAATATAACATATATTTTGGACTCGCAAAGTTCATTTTAAAACACTCAAAACAGCACTTTAAAAATTATAATCCATTACTTGCAAAAAATAAAAATAAAATAAAATTATAATCCATTTAAAGGACTTCCTAAACCTCGCAACCAAACACCACCTGTCACCCAACCAAAACCCTAAATTTGTACCCCTATAAAAGCAACCTCACAAACCCCAAAACCACCGCTTAGAGCGAAACAGAGTGCGAGAGAGCGAAGGCAAAATGCAGATTTTCGTGAAAACTCTAACCGGCAAGACCATCACCCTCGAGGTCGAGTCCAGTGACACCATCGATAATGTCAAGGCAAAGATTCAAGATAAGGAAGGTACGGTTCTCTTATCATTTTCATTTTGAAGGATCGGATCCGATCGAATCGGTTTGTCTTGGATTATGGACATCTTGCGGCGGTGATTTGACTCTGTGAAATTCTCAGGTATTCCACCGGACCAGCAGAGGCTGATCTTCGCAGGGAAGCAGCTCGAGGATGGCCGTACACTTGCGGATTACAACATCCAGAAAGGTTGGTTCCATAAATCTTAGTCTTATGTTTGGTTGACGATAAAACCTAGGAAGTTGAGAAGAAAACAGTTCTTTATTTCATTTCTCCGGCGTGCAAGAGGGATCAATTTAATTTTAAGGCTCTGTTCGTGCTGATAGCTTTAATATATTGTTTTAATTTATGATAAAACAAAGCGTAATTTTTAAAATAAATGGTTTTGTATTAATCTGTATAGAGCTTCCGGGGTTGAGTATTTATGTAACTGAGGAAATGGTGGAAAGAAGGTTGAATTGTTATTATCTCTGCCTTTTTAAGTTCCTACAAAAGATCATGCTGAAGTGAATCCCAAATATCTAAATCTCTGAACTACGTAGTGCAATAAGGTTAATTGTGTGACTCCTATAGATAAAGGAAACTGATCACATTTTTTTAAGTTACTTCTCTACTTACTGCAATGCTGACAGGATTGAATCACACATTTAGTTTTGTAGTTGATTTTTTATTTGCTATTTGTCTTGAACATGAATGTGATTGTGCAGAGTCAACTCTTCACCTTGTTCTGAGGCTTCGTGGTGGAATTATTGAGCCATCTCTTATGGCATTGGCCAGGAAATACAACCAGGACAAAACAATCTGCCGCAAGTATGTTTGCATTTGTTGGTTTTTATGATAACAAGTCAAGTATCGTTGAGCTTTATATATTCATGTTTCTGTTTTGGCCCTCAAAGTTTTTACTTTTGCCCTTTCAAAATTAGCAATGTACCTAATGATCATATAATTCTGATGTTCTCTTGATCGAAGCCTTGACAGATGAACTACATGATTTAATTTATTATTTGAAATTTGTCCATGTCAAATAACTTTTTAATAGTCCCACTTTGTTATGGAAGTTGTATGCTTAAAATCAACTTGTTGCATAACAATGAAATTATAAATGGTAATGCTGCTTCTTGGTATAGCTGACTATATGACTTTGTCATTCATGTTAACTTGCTATCTCTTCTTGCCCATTTCCGTCATTTGGGTGTTTTATTTCCTAGACCACATGACAGCTTGTGCTTTCTTCCCTTATATAGATTTTTGTACGTCTACTTCACCATTTAATTTAGTTATGATTGATGTTGGATACTCTCAATTGTTTGAGCCAATGTTTATATCTCCTGTACCACTAGTAAGTTTTCAGGTTCCATGAAGGTTTTTTGTTTCAGACATGTCTTGATCAAATGCTTATGACTTTTTGTGGACGGCTAGAAAAATTCTTAATTTCCTTTTATGTATTGTTACTCAAGTCATGCACGCATTTTATGATTATATTACTTCTTTTTCTTGTGTCTGGTGTTGGGGCTTTAATAGAAAAATAGAAATGTCTTTTGTCCATATTTTCCTGCATGTGTTGTGATACTTCTAATTCTTAACGTTGAATTCCATTTTGCAGATGCTATGCACGCCTGCACCCACGTGCTGTCAACTGCAGGAAAAAGAAGTGTGGACACAGCAACCAGGTAGATTATCTTGGACCACTGTTACTGATTTATAGCTATTGTTTATTACTTATTTAATTAAAAATTTTCTTCAATTTCTGCATTGGTAACAAATTGAGACGATGTTTAATGTTCCACTTGAACTGCAGCTGAGGCCAAAGAAGAAGATCAAGTAGATTACTGATTGTGAGGAAGAAGTGCCAGGGATTCTAGTGGGTCTCTGTCTGTTTTGTTTGAACCATGGTAGTATCAAAAAGCTTGCTAGCAGACTTTTAGAAATCGGCCGACTTGTAGCTTTGAACTTTTGAGATGGTTGCAATGTTACTTTGTTCTAATGTGCTTTGAAATTTTTTCGGGCATTAGAGATATATGCCTTGACATTGAGCTGTTCGTTTTTTTTTTTTTTGGTTGAAATCAAACCTTTTACTTTTAGTTGATTGAGCATTGCTTGGGTCATTACTATGTAAAAGGGTGATTGCCCGGATGATCAATGTGGCATGTGTTTTACGTTAGAGCTTATTTGGGATTGTATTAGGAAACATAAAATGTATTTTTATTATCTAAAAAGTTTTAAATAAAAAGCTAGCATGTCTGGTAAAAATCTTTATATATTTATTTATTTAATTTTTCAATGGCCAAAAGGCATTTGTGTGGTTTAGCTTCAAAGTGAAACCTTTTTTTTTTATAAAAAAAAATACTAAATTTTTTTAAAATTTTCATCTTTGAAAGTACTATTTTTCAAAAAAATCTTAAAAATGCGCTGATTTTGCGAGCACTGAAATGTGCGGTCGTGGACAAATTTCGTTTTGCTGATGATCACTCGGTCGCACACCATATCTAAATAGATTAGCCTGGATTATCTACTGGTTATAGATTTGCTCGATGATGGTGTTCTTCAAGATTGAATTCTAGCCAACCCTTGTGAAGGAATTGTAAAAATTGTCATGAGGATCGTAAATAACTAGTGAAGGATGTAGCGATGACTCGATTGGATGTGTGATGTGTATAATGCCATTGTTAAACGACCTATTTATCTTCTAATTAGCCCATTTAATGGCTGTTTCATCGATCACTTTTATTGCGAAGAAAAATGCTACATTTTTTTTTGGGTTACAACCTTTGATGTGTTTAGTGCTTAATTGGAGGATGTTGAATGTTACATATTTTTTGCTGTAATAAAATAGTTAATGAATCCATCTTTTTCACGGTTGATTCTTAAAAAAATATAAGGTTAAAAGTTGCTCACAAAATGCTGCCAACATTGATGGAACAGAGAGATTTTAAGTAGTACACAAATATCTTTCATTGTGGGATTCAACCTTAAAACTTACTGCTATTTTTTTTTTACATGTCTACACAAGGGAAGGAGGAAGAAAGATTGAACTTCTGACGTACTCCGCTTCATTAGGTGTGGTTCTGAATCGAAATTTTATCACTGGAATAAAACCTACCACTATTAAATAAACTCGAAGTCACTAAGACCATCACCCTTAATGGTAAGCTATATAGTTCAGCACATAGGTATGATTTCTTCACAAAGACCATCACCCTTAATGGTAAGCTATATAGTTCAGCACATAGGTATGATTTCTTTGTCAATCCTGGCCACCAGGTTTTTCGCTTTTATTTATCACCCAATTCTCAACCCTTTTTTTTTCCAAGCATTTTTGTAAAAATATAACTACTTCATATATTATATCAACATTTATTTGTTTTGGTCTTTTGTTTTTTGTTTTCTGTTTTTCAAAATATTAACAAACACCTTAAAATATACAATCAAAACTGTTTTTATCTTGATCTCACACACATATATATGATATATATATACCCTAAATAAGTTGTTAATTACTGTTTCACGAGGATAAGGAGCTAGCAAGTTGCCTATCTGTTTCATATTCTTAGTTGTAAAGCCGTAAAGGCGCCAGCGAATGTTGATGACAATCGTCAAGTCAACAAAAACTACAAAGACGAAGCCAACTTGCTATCCTATTTTTTACTCCTTTTACACACTCTTCCTTCTTTTTCGTCTCCCTTCTCTCTCTCGATATGTTTCTCTGTCTCTGTCTCTATATATAAATTGATCAGTGATTTCTCTGCTCCATCCGAAAAATGATGACAATGGCTCCATCCCATGCATTGAAGTTTGCTCTTCTCCTCTCATGCTCCCTCACTGTACTCATCTTTAGTTGCGTCCCCGTCCATGCCCTTAACCTCGGTATTCAACAACTTACGGATGTCTCTACGCCTGATGATCTGGTTTGTTCTTAATCCACCCTTTTATTTATTTTCTTTTTCCATTATATATATATATATATATATATATATATATATAGATTCTGATATCCTGATCTCATGCATCTAAATGGTTTCATTTTTCTGGGCTTAATTTGTTGTGTATGTGTTTGTAGAATAAAGGTCATTGCACTAGAAAATGCCAGTCAAAGTTCTGTACAGGTAACTTTGAAATTGCTCTTTTATTTTTTATTTTTTATTTTTTTCTGTTGGGATTTATAAGGTTTATTTGATTATTCTTTAGTTCTTTAATGGGTTAACCAAGTTATATTTTTTTACTTTCTTTTGAATACAAGTTGCTCCAATTCTAAGATATGGAAAGTACTGTGGGCTCTTATTTGGTGGTTGCCCTGGGGAGAAGCCTTGTGATGGTCTTGACGCTTGTTGCATGCAGCACGATAGTTGTGTGGAAGCTCATCACCGTAAGTGTTAAAATATTAATTAAATGATTAAATCATCCTTTTTTTATTTTTTATTTTATATTTTATAAATTTGAAATAAGCAGTAAGTTTAACAAGTAGTTGTTCCATATACTTATTTTTGTAAACACAATTTTCATAGTGATTAATTTTATGTGTATAATTGAGTGTAATGGTGATGGTTTTGTTGTACGCAGATCAATTTCTAAGCACAGAGTGTAGCCAAAACTTACTCAATTGCATGCAAAACTTCAAAAACTCAAAGGGCAAAGGGTTTAAGGGGAGCCACTGCAAACTTGATGATGTGCTTCGTGTCCTTACTAAGACTATCAAAGTTGCTTTAGCTACCGGAAGACGTCTTCATATACCCTAAGATTTGAGACTGTAGTCTCCTTTCTCAACACCTACAATGTTTATAAGTTGACGTGACAGTTCACATGACACTTATCACGTTAGTTACTAAAATGTAAACTTTTATGTGACACAATATTTTATAAAATATAAAATGCAATAATATGAGTTTGTAAGAAAATTGTAGCAAGTTGTAATAGTAACCTAAACATTTTCCAATGACATCAATTTGTAATAGTATGTGTGGTGGCTGCTTGTTTCTATGGGTAAAAAGAAGCATAAAGTGATGGTGGTTTTTGCGTTTTGATTGACATGACTGACACAAGACATTCATTTATCTCTTTCTCCATCCACCTTCTAAATATCTTGAAGAAGTATCCACAAGCATCACCATCGATCTTTAACCTTTTGTTTTGTTTTTCTCAACTTTGAATGTGTTATTCACTCATTATTGGTGGGGAGGCTTATTGTCTCGAATTGAGATCGGTTGCAATTCGCTAACTGAATTGTAACTTGGCCCATTTGTGAATGAGAGAGAGGCGGCTTGATAGGTGCCGTGCTAGGCTGAGGTGCGAAGCCCACTTTTTTTGATAAATCCACACAAGAGGGAGATAGAGGATTCGAACTAGTGACATTCGCTTTATGAGACGTGATTCTCAGTTGATTGAGTTATTCCTTGAGAACAGTGCAAAGCCTACTTATTCGAGTAAGTAATTACCCAAATTGATTATAATTCAGACAGCTAATTATAGTGACCAATAGAAATTTAAAGGAGGACTCCATCGTAGTGGTCGACAAATCCAACAACCATCTTTTTTTTTTTTGGAGCAATTACAAGAAAAGAGGGGATTAGATAGAGAGATCTTTTTCATTGTTGATTATAGTGGAAAGAGAGAATGAGGAAAGAATTGGACTTCCAAACACAATAATAGAAGCGACCTACTTAGCATTGTGCATGGTGCACACGAAAATTGACACTTTTGTCCATCTTTAAACAAATTGCTGATACTAATGAATATCAACAATGATAGAGGAGAAAGACGATTCTCAAATCAAATTGGCTTCATTGATTGCCAAAATTGTAGTTAAAGAGTCCCATTCCATGAAAGTATGCTTGATTTTCTTTTATTTTAGTATATGCATGCTTGGAAGAAAGCATTATAGCTATCTCATTGGGACTTAATTAAAATGTAAATTATTAAAGAGTACTACTAGAAGCTGTATAATAACTTTTAACATAAGTTTCTTATAAATTGATGTGATAGTCTACATAATACTTAACATAATAACTATTAAACAATTAAATTTGATTATAGTTGACACGATAGTATGTATCACATGGACTTGCCACGTCAATTTATAAAGGAATATTTTTATAAGAGAAATAATCCCTCAAACATTTTCCAATTCTTAAAACAAGTCTCACAATCACAATAAATGATGCCCAATTAATTAACTTTTTCAGATTTTCACTTTCTCTCATATGATAATGGTTTTGGAGAGGTCGGTTGGTAGCTAGACTGTCTCCATCTTCATTTGAATTGTCTCTTGTACCTTTCATTCAAGATATTTTTAAGTTAAGAAAATAGGTGTGATTTCGTTTTCAATTACTAGGAAGAGTGTTTGCTTTTATTTATCACTCATTCCTCAACCTTATTAAGAAAGTACTAAAATCTACCATTAGATGGGCATGATATTATAGATAATATTTTAAAATTAGAATGTCGGTGACATATCCCAAATCATAAATCTACTGATTTTAATTGAATTACTAAATAAAAGTACAATTAAAATAATTTTTTCTTCATATTTAAATTGAACCCTTTATTAATCTTTGACTAATTAAATTTTATGATAAATTTAATCATTTAATCAATATTTTAATTAAAGCTCATTTCAGTGTTGACCCAAATCGTTTAATTATGTTGTATAGTGAAAAAATTAACAAATAACCTAAAATACAAAATAATTAAGTCTGTTTAATTTTTATCTAGATAATTGATATTCATAGTAACCACGCGTACGAAGCGGAGCAAGTTCAATCCTCCCATCCCTTTACTCTTGTGTGGACATGTCAAAAAAAAAAAAGTCTGTTTAATTTTATGTTTATGTCACGTGAAAATTTGTTCAAACTAAAAAGAAAAAAAGAAAAGAAAGAAGACAAACATGTACCCTAAAAAAACATTATAATTACTGTTTCACGAGGACAAGGAGCAAGTTGGCGCAGATAATGGTTGGTTTTCTTGGTTGTAAATGGCAGAGAATTTTGACGACTCTAGTCGACAACACTACAAAGAACATGTCACGAGGCGCTACAAGACGAAGCCAACCTTCTTTGTTTTTTACTCCTTTCACAAGCATTGCCTTCTTTTTCGTCTCCCCATTCTCTCTCTATAAAATAATCAGCGCCTTTAAGCAAAACCATGGGTGATATGTCAGTGATTTCTCTGCTGCATTCAACAATGGTTTCATCACATACATTGAAGTTTGCTCTTCTCCTCTCATCCTCCCTCATTATCCTCAACTTTTGTTCTCTTCCCGTCCATGCCCTTAACATCGGTATTCAAGCTACAGATATCTCTGCCTCTGTGGTTTGTTCTTGTTCCTCACCTAACTCCATTTTTCTTTTCTTTTTTTTGATAATCGGGTATCTTGGGCGAACCTTTTCGCCCTAGATCCCGGAACTCCATGCAAAGCATCCTCTTCACACTGTCGATTAAAACTCGAGCTTTCGGGTTCTTTCACACCCCATCTTAATTAACCCACCCTTTTATTTATTTTCCTTTTCCATTCTTATCCTCTCATGCATCAAAATGGTTTCATTTTCCTGGGCTTTGTTGTGTGTTTGTAGGGTAAAGATTGCAGTAGAAAATGCGAGTCAGCATTCTGTCAAGGTAATTAATTAACCTTGTATTATAACTGATATATCTTTTATATATTTTTCAGTTGGGGTTAAGGTTTAGTTGATTATTCTTCAGTTCTTTAATTAATGGGTTAACCAAGTTTTATTTTGTTTCTTTTTTATTTGGAATATATAATAGTTCCTCCATTTTTAAGATATGGAAAGTACTGTGGGCTATTATACAGTGGCTGCCCTGGGGAGAAGCCTTGTGATGGCCTTGACGCTTGTTGCATGAATCATGATGCTTGTGTGCAAGTTAAAAACAGTAAGTTCTTCCTTGATGACAAGAATTTTTTTTACTTATTTTTGTATTCACAATTTCATGTTCTTTATGAAATGATCCCCATTTACAGTGATGCAATATTCGACTATATATATATATTAAAGAGAACAAATTAACACAACCTTAGTGAATAGTGATCGAGTCATTCGTACTTGTTCTTCTCAGAATTCATTTCTGATCAACAAATTAAAGAAGAGTTTCATCATGTTTCATAGGCATTCACAATCTAGTTTGTGAAAAACAAAAAAAATAAAAAAAAAACAAAAATCGTCTTGTTTTATTAAATATATGGCCCGTGTAGGTAAGACTTAAGAGTAAAGATATTCATAGTGGTTGTTGAGATAGGGACATATATTATAATTTAAGATGTCTTTTGGGATTTAAATATATCTTTATAGTGTCGGTGGTGTGGTATAGACAAATCCAAGAGAAAACAAAAGTGGGCAAATTAAACTTATTTTGGGATTTTAGAATAATCCTTCATTAATTGGCAGCCAATAATTTGACGGATGGGTAGAAAGAATTTACATATTTTTGACCCAAGATGAAGTTAATCCTTGGAGTCATTTTATACAATGGTAATGGTGTTGTGGTGCAGATGGGTATCTAAGCCAAGAGTGCAGCCAAAACTTACTGGATTGCATGACAAACTTCGAAAACGCAGGAGCCCATACGTTTAAGGGGAGCAGCTGCCAAGCTGATGAGGTGATTGATGTTATTTCTGCTGTCATGCAAGCTGCTTTACTTGCTGGAAGATATCTTCATAAGCCTTAGACTAAAGTCTATCTCCTTCCTCAAGAGCAACAACTTCAGTTTGTTTTTGTTTTCAGTCTTTCTTCCCTCTATTCTTCTAAGTCTTTGGAACAGAAGTATTAAACCCATTCATTTCATTGGGGGCAAAAGTTTTTTCTTTTCTTCCACTTATTCCATCTGTCAAAGTTACATGTCTGACGTGACAATGTACATTACACTTGTCATATCAACCATTAAATATAGGTCATATGATAATTCTTATGACAATTACTATATTTATAAGCTGATGTGACAGTTCATATGAATAATACTTATCACGTCACTAAAATGTAAATTGCCATGTAAATTTGTAATTTTTTATTTTAATAAAAGTTAAAGAACTCATTAGCATTTTCATTGCAATTTTTTTTACAGACAGAGTGCTGAAATAGAAATTCTTGTACTTTGAGCAATTCTTTCTCCTAAACTTCTTAGAGTTAAGGCGTAAAGTGTAAGAGCATCCACATCAAGCTATACAAAATTTAGTTAAATTTAACTTTCAAAGTGTACTTTTTTAGATATAGCTAGTCACTTTTAAAGACTACCAAATATTAAACTCTTTAAATATTTTGCTATTTTTACCAAATATTATTATTTTTATTGTGAAACTAAATTACTTTAACTACCATGGAACTCACTTTCATGCTCACATACATGGAATTATTTTTTGTGCACAATTGCATCTTTAATTCAATAGATTTCATTGATAAATACATTTAATTTATTAGAAAAAAAAACAATAAACGTCAATTAATGCAGTTGTGTACTTGAGAAAAGAGGAGTGACGAAAAAAAAAATGAAAGGGGAAAAAAAGTAAAAAATGAGGGGATGAAACTCTAGAGTGAAAGAAATAGAAAAAGAGAGGAAGAAAAATGAAAAGTGATACTAGAATGCAATAAAATAATATGATAATATTTTAACATTTGCTTTTGGCCTCTTTAAATTTGAAGAGGAGGTTTGACAAATGTTATATTTAACATTTGATAAAGAGTTTGATGTGGAGGACTTTTTGTAGATTTTGTTAAAATTTTAAAGAAATGTTAGATATAAAGAGCTTGATGTGGATGCTCTAACACATTATTAATCATTAATGTTGGATCAGACCTTTAACCATCTTATCTAAAAACCAACTATTGTCTAGTGAGGGAAGCTAGAGCTTTTTATAACATTCGAAATCGCACCCTGCATGGCATGTTCTAAGAGCCATCCAAGTTAACAGAAACAACATTGTTGCACCCCCAACACTTGGGAAGCTCACCAAATATTGGGTTTCCTCGGATTTTTTAACAACATTATGGGAAAGTGAAACTTTAGCCTGAACAAGCAGTCTATATAAAGAGCATTGCCATACAAACAAACAAATCCTACAAAAATGAGAGCAAGGTTTGGCAGCCAGGAGACCTCAAAATTAAGCCTGAATAATTTTATTTTGGGAAGCTTCACCCTCCCCAGGCGATGTATCATGAATTTTGTCAAATTATCAAAAGTTGCAATGTAAATATCTTATTTTTCAGCCCCTTTTAATAATAATAAATTGATTTCCTAATTTTTCACAGACAAACATCTTATGATAATCTACCAACATTTGTCTTCTGTGTCTTCATATCTTCTCAGCAGGACCACTCATTTCTTGTCTATCCAAAATTCATCTGCGGATCGAGAGTGAAAAACATGCAAACTCAATTAACTCATTTCCTCACAAATTTAAATTCTAAACATTACCAAGTATAAAATGGAATAACATATATATATATATATCCACCTTGTCTGAAAAATGTTTTGGATCATCCTCCGGGGAGATTCGCGACCCGCGTTTTCTAACTCTAGCAACTCGCCGGAGCTGAGTCGCCAGCCAAGAGCACCCAAATTTTCCTTCGCTTGTTTTACTGTCTTAACTCCAGGTATTGGAATGGCACCCATGCAAATGCACCAGTTTATAGCAACCTGGCAAAAGTTTGTTTAACAATAGGTGAAATTAAGGCTCATCCCTTCTGAATGGATTAGCATTCGGAAAAATAGATATTACAAGTTTAGGGGACAAGAATAATCATGCATTGGACTTACGTTTATCCCAAAACAATAATGAAAGATTTAGTTCCATTCATGTGATGAAATCATTTCTTACATCAAGATGCATGATAAAGGATAAGGTTTTCATTATGAGTATTTTCTTTCTAACAGGGATTATCTCATTTCCATACTCTAAATTAAAGCATGTGATGAAATCGTTTCTTACATCAAGATGCATGATAAAGGATAAGGTTTTCATTATGAGTATTTTCATTCTAACAGGGATTATCTCATTTCCATACTCTAAATTAAAGCCTTGGGTTGCAATATGAGCAACCAAGGTCTGGTAGAGTTGGACATTCACTGATAATGCTAAGTGCAACCATTCAAAGAAGCACATACGTTTACAGAGTACTCAATCTTGCTTCCAAAGATGCAAGTATCCTGTTACCAGCCAAGAGCTGCAGAAATGGGTTGAAGCAAGTTTATGGCCCTTGATAAGAAGAGCACACTGAAATCCATGACTTGAGACAGCGTAAAAAGATGAAAACCCATGCTTTAACTGGACACTTACATTTTGGTGGATAGAAAAAGCAGAAAAGGATGCCAGCTGCGGACCCCATATGCTTATAATAGGGCAGCAAGTAACCAGCACAATAAATAACTAAAGAAAAAAAACTATTAGCAATGCCTACCATTTTGTTTGCATCCTTTTATTTTTTTACATAGCGTTGGTTTATTTTTTCTCCACTGAGGACACAAACTTCTGGATCTATCAGTCATTTTGAGGAGAGGGGGCAACAAGTTACGACAGATTTAATAATACTTTAGCTTCAGTAGTTAACAGGAAATCCAGCTTATCATTACTTCATCAATAACGAGACTTGTGTTCACTAAAACCAGTTTGAGGTGCTTAATTTCCAGAAAGCAGTAGGTTTAGAGCATATCATGCTTTTTTTGAAATGCACTATTCATGAAAGGTATACCACATGAAACATATAAGCGGTATAATCATGTGGTTTGTTGGACTAGCAAACTACCCTAATAACTGATAGATGTAAAGCAGTTGCAAAGAATAAGTAAAAATAATTACTTGTGGTACAGTTTTGCGCCTCCTTTGAGCAATTTCTCTTAGTGAACTCAACAAAGGCTCCAATCCTGGAAGAATTTGTCTGAAAAGCAAGGCCCTACAAAAATATGAGATTCCCCAAGTGAACACCTATATGTGTTACAAACAGAGTTCATCATTCACCTCTTTTCTATTATACATATAGCATAAACATAATCCTATGTACCGAGGCCCAGGTGGAAGTTTGGTTGGTGTGTATTTCCCAGTAAGCATTCCAAGTCCTAATGGACTATAAGCAATCAACCGGATGCCCAGAGAATCACATATATTCTTGACCTCCAACTGATCTTGTCCCATGCTTAACAAAGAAAATTGAACCTGAAATTGGCGTGTTCTAGACTATAAGGCAACAGTTTCAGCATACAACCATACAAATGTTTCTACCAAAAGCAGTGTAACCCCAGCATAACCACCAATATTCATAACGTAATATAAATGTATAATAGTTTCATATTCTCTTCTAAAAACATAAAAATATATTTACATTTCCCTAGAGTAAAAAGAGGTGTTTTGTACATTGAGTGATATGTGTGATAGACATACAGCACTAACCATGTTAATTTGAGTAGGGTCTATAAAGAAGCTAGGCCCCTGCAAAAGATACTAGCCTTGATACATATGTATAACGACATACCTGAGCTGAGCTTAATGGGACTCCCCGGGCTTTCAGGTAATCATATATCTTTACAAGCTGCTTTGGTCCATAGTTGCTCACCCCAACTGCTTGAACTAAACCCTACATGGTACCATATTTTTAGTATAATTTATATGCACGACCTTGTAAATTTACTTTGAGGGTTTCAATTTGCCCCCGAAATCAAGTTAATCAACTATGTGCCTTATTCTAATAAAATGGGTCAAATACTTAGGAAAAAAACCGGGAAAACAGAATTCAAAATAGAAAAGAAACTAAAGGAGAGGTAAATTGTGAGTATTAACAATGGTACAGAGGCATTGATCTGATTCTTGCGAATCCCCCCAAAAAAAGACTTTTCTGCATTCTCAAAAATAGGATTGCTTTATTTTTTTAGCAGTTTCAAATGCTCACATAATATTCTTGTTCATGGTTTGTAAGTTGGATTAAACTACAATACATGTTGCTCTGAAGTGCTTCAACTTATTCATATCAGCTACAAGAGCTACATTGAATCAACTTTTTTGGTCAATATGGCAAAATGACAGAGTATCCTGTTGACTAAAATAGTTTCCATTTTCTTATAAATAATGGTAACCTTCTCGTACATTGCCACTAAACCATCCCAAAGAGCTAACTCCTGCAAGGGAGCATAATTTGCAGTTGACCAGTGCAACTGTCCTATTCCAATTTGCTCAATCTGCATCCGATCTAGAGAGGCCCTGAAAAATTGTTCTTCATCAAACTTTATTATGATAAGCCAATAGAAACAATGATTTTGGGAGTTTTATGGAATTTCGTTTTTGGGGGTGAGGTTGTTAAACAACAGAGGGCAGATGACAATTTTTTAGTCAACTCAAGGGTGAAACGTGGTATTACTTGCAGCAAACAGCAAAAAGTAGCATTACTTGCAAGCATTCACAAACTGCCTTGGTGTCAAGCGCCATGGATATGCTGCAAATTTTGTAGCAATCACAATATCATCC
The DNA here is from genome assembly GCA_013348765.1 of Carpinus viminea. NCBI lineage: Eukaryota > Viridiplantae > Streptophyta > Magnoliopsida > Fagales > Betulaceae > Carpinus > Carpinus viminea. The sequence goes on from CP054673.1 coordinate 2,214,008, forward strand.
TGTACCCGCTTTTTTCCTGAAGATACATTTATAGAAACACTGAAACAATTATTATATTGAAAGGCATTAAAACTATACTCTCACCTTGCAATACCCACGCCCATTTTTTCCCCTCTATTGGAAAATCTTAATTTCTTGATTCTGAAATGAGAATGACGGTTCATTCAAGAATTGAGCTACTTAAATCAAATTAAAGATATTTACGATATTGCCGACAAAACCCTGATCACTAAACATTCGTAAGAGGATCTAGTTTTCTGCACGACCGCATTCAAATGAATATATACTTTTTTTCATACATTGCACATTCTGTTCAAGCTAGAACAAAATCTTCCATCTTGTTTCAATATGGTTATAAGACTGGTTGTTGCTCTAATAATTGGGAATAACAGTAATCAAGTGCATGATAAACCATGTATATGCTGCATTAGTCAACCACTTAGTCATATTTTGGGCGGAAGGCCCCATCTCCCCCATTAATTGAAGGAAAATTACTATACATAGAAAGTAAGAGATATAATGCTGAAATTACATGTTTCTTTCCTTTCCATCTCTTTCTTACAAACTCCCAAACACACGGAAAAAGAACATCCTATCTCATTCCCTCTTAATATATAAGCATCTTTTCCATCTTGATTGAACTAAAAGGTGATTTGAACAAGCAATGTGGCACGAATTCAATTTCAATCAAAAGTTCACTGCTTGACAAACTTCACCACTGGGAGACACACATTTTGTCAAGAAGCATTGGTTAATGGATTTTATGACCACCTGAAAACTAGATGAAAGTCCAATTTTCTTGAATCACTTGATGACTAAATAGGGAGTAAATGGAACTAGGAAAAGAAAAAACTGACCTTGAAACTCCCGGATGAATTTCCCGAGAAGCTTTTCACTCTGCCCATTTAACTTTCCAGTCCCATAAGAATCAGCTGTATCAAAAAGATAGATACCGTTCTCCACAGCTAGATTAAAAGTTTGTTGAAGCTCAGTGTCCATTGATTCCTGGTACCCCCATAGAAGCTGGTTGCCCCATGCCCACGTTCCAAACCCCATTGGAGACACACTCAGTGAGCCTATCTTCACCTGTCAGTGACGTTGAAACCCATGCTCCTTAAATTCAAAAACACAAACAGAGCAATGCGTACTACACACAGAAACTAAGAAAAACGTTTGAGGATCATATACCTTTTCCCATGGCCAATAGGGAGGGAGTTTGAGGGGATTAAAGGCCGAGGAAGGAAGGGAAATTTCGTTCAGAGGGCTGAAAGAGCCAAAATATGCTGTGGGTGCTGAGGTAAAGAAAGCCATCACTTGTGTCTTCCACCACACCAGAGTCACTGGTGGAGTCTGTGGAGAGTGTAGGAAGACAGTGAAGACTTCAGAGAGTTACCTGGGTTTGTGGTGAGTATTGGGTTTTGGGATCTTTTGAGTGACATTTTGGCCTTTCAATGGATAGGATGCATGTCAGGACAGATTGGGTGACACCCAGTAACGTCCTTGTCCTTTTTGGGGGGTCCTACCTTTGAAGTTTGAAGTGCTCTTTGTGGCACCTAAAAAAAAAAAAGGACAATTTTATTGTTGGGACTTGGGATTGCTAATATTGTGAAAGGAATATCTTATGGAAAAAAAAAAAAATTTACGTGAGAAGATTTGGACAATTTTATTGTTGGTATTGCTAGTATTTTGAATAGGGAATACGAGAAAGTTATTTGCCCGAACAAGTTCGAGCATTCCGCCCTTATTCTAACAATTTGATATCGTCTCTCTTACATTTTCTTCTTTGTCAGATTACAATTTTGATAGACTAGTAGATCAAGATGCGTTAATAGGGCATGGATCCCTTCCTCTTACTCCCTTTTTTTTTTTTTTTTTTTTTTTAAGGTTGAAAAATGTTATCTTACTTGGACAAAGGAATTTTGTCAGGAACTCCCCTATGACATAAAACCCCTTTCATAATTTTATGTTCTTGCTCATTCCTCCTCATATAACTCCGAGGCATAAGTGTTGATCTATTTTAAGTTGGTCTAAATTTATAAGCATAAACTTTTAATTTAATGTAATGCCTAACACTAATTTGCACAATAAATATGAACAGTTCCGAGTTCCGACAGCAAGTATGAAAAAATTCTCATCGAGGTAGCCTACCCTATTACTAGGGTAGATGGCCCATAGGGGCTCTCACTGTCATTTTGATTCGTTAGATGGGGCAGAAGCCCAACTGCAAACTGCTGACGAGGCTTTTTTGGTTTCAATGTCTTTCTTTGGGCTTGACACTACTAATCTCATTCTTGATACACAGACTGAAGTGGAAACTGGAAAGGTCAAATCCCAGCCCAACGGACAAAGCCCAAAACAACATGAGAAAAGCCTCAAAAATAAAAATATAAATAAAAGCAAGAAACTGACAGCTGTGGGATTTGAACCCACGCCCTTTCGGACCAGAGCCTAAATCTGGCGCCTTAGACCACTCGGCCAAACTGTCCTGTTGGTATTGTTTTAGCGCCATTTCACTAAAGGAGAAGAGATATTTTATTCAATGCCACTTCCCCCCCCCCCTCCCGATGATTCTACGGTAGAGAGCGTAACCCATCTCTGCGAAGATTTGAAGGATTCTACGGTAGAGCGTATTTCTCTCTCAATGCGTTTTTATTTTTTTTTCCTGTTCTGGTTTGGTTATTTTTGTGTAGGCTATGATAATTGATACCCAACGGGCCAACAGACCAGTATGTAAACTTCAATGCCCACTTCAAGATTTCCCATGGAGGTGTCCAAGTGAGTACCTTTGCGCATCCCAGGTTAAGAACTCATTTTTCTTTGACCCCATAAGGCAAAAAGAAAAATATTTTCTTGGTGATGGGTGATGGGGGGTTTTTTTTCACTATGTCTGGCTGTCCTAGATTAAACAGTTCAAGAACTTGTATTTAATTTGATTTGATTTTTTTATTTGATGGGTTATTGTCACAAGGCTGCGAAAATTTATTGCCAGTTAATAATATCATAGAAGTTTTCTTTATGATCATGCAGGCTGAAAGTTTCTTTGATGGGTTCAGGGGTTGTACTTTAGTGGGTAGTGAATTTCTAATCGTTCGTGGAGTAAAAAAAGAATATATTCGGTGACTTGAAACTAAAGTATCAGACTTTGATAGCAAGTTAGCAACACCCAGGGATTTGATATCTTAAATAAATGTAGGTGTGAATCAGTGTGATCACCCTTTAAGTTCTAAAGCATACTTCACAATCATTGCAAAACGAATGGTAGTGTAGAAATTTATAATGAAATGTAATATACGAAGAAAATAGAGGAACCAAGAACAAAGAGAACACAGAAATTTGGGATGGTTTGGTTTATGTCCGCCACTAGGAAGACACTGATAGGAGACCTATTAAATACAATTGTGTTACAGGGGTGGGACAATATAGTAGGTGAGATGAGCTAGGACAGCTAATGAATTCTTAGAGATATGATTACAGACCAACTCTATGGTAAAATACCTAATAAGAAAACATTACTAATATATAAAGTATCCTATGTTATCTAATAGTGGAAAGCTAAGAGTAGCATATACCCTAGACCAGATCCTTGAGGAAAATTTAGAGGTATGAGGAAATTCTAAATATGGAAGTGGACGGGAAGTTAGGATAAAAAGATGTATACCAGTTACAAATGAAACCATATGTTTTTTTTTTCTCCTCTTTTTAATTTGAATGGTATTGTTCCAAAATAATGCTCCTCCCAAGTTTTACAGGCTTGTTGCTGGGTTGAATTGAACTTGTGATTGAACAGTACTATAAACGAAACATAGAAAAGAAGTTTCTCAAGAGTTGCATAAGCAATATATTGGTTTAGTGCTCTAACCTTTTTGTTTGTCCCCCCAATGTGTGGAGCATATCACTTGTGACTAAATGTGGGGAATATCTACTGAAATGGAACTGAGGTTTAAGTTCTTTAGAGGCTGCCTTTTGTGCTCTATTGACGTTAACTTAGAGGCATAGGGATGAATTCAATGTTATAGTTTTTCAAAGTATGGTAACCTGTTCATGGAACCTCACAGACATGTCTTGCATCTTCGTGTTTTGAAGAATACTCAAATAATATACAAAGAAGGAAGTTAGAAATGAATGTATAATTCACATAATCAAACATTCTACTGTTTTATTATTTCACGCAATATCTTACACCCTCTCTATATTGATGCTTCTCAGGATTTTACAAGCTCATGGTCTTACCTCACAACACGGTCACACACTCACGCAGGCATACATGCCTGAAAAAACCTCTAGGTAGACCATTCCTTTTCTGGATTCATTTCTCTCAAGGTGTGTAAGTTACCTTTGATCTTCTTGGCCAAATGAGTGCTGGATTTCAAATCTACTATAGGTTAACATGCTGAAAATTCTGGATGTTTTGGAGCCATCCACTTCTTGTGTCTTCCTTTGGAGGTCTCATCCAGCACGAGGAATCAGTTGTCAAATGAACATCCAACTTTTGTAGGCAAGGTGCATTTTTCAAGTCCAAGAATTGATCCAGTATGAACTGCTACATAACTGATCAAGCATACCACCCGAATCATAATTATACCATTTTTCAAGTGATGCTAAGGAACCATGTCCATGTTCGGCCATGTTCAAAAGTATGTGTCCTTCCTCCCCGGAGTTTCCAATGTCGTTCTTATCTTCACTACTGTGTTCCACTTCCTTCTGTAAGCAACTTTGCTTTGCTTTAGTCTCACTATTGATATTTACATTATCTGATCCACTGACTCTGCTAATTCCTTCCAAACCCTTGCTATTCCCACTCCCATCATGATTTTTTTCCAGCAGATCACCTAGGTTCTGCAACTGTTAGAAAAGCAGATAAGATGATTGTGTTTATTACTTTTGTAGGGAAATAAGTGTAAGAATGATACCTGTATGACCAAAGATTGCTTCTCTTTCTTTAATAACTCAAACTGGGATGCTAGATTGTCATAATCATCCTTGAGTGCTCTGTATTCTTGCTCCATCTGTTTTGACTTCCATCTAGCCCTTCTGTTCTGAAACCAAATGGCAACTTGGCGAGGTTGCAGCCCAAGCTCTCTTGCCAGTTGCACCTTCTTCCTAGGCTCGAGCCTTGTCTCCGATTCAAAAATGGACTCCAATGACTTAATTTGTTCGTCACTAAACCTCCTCTTGTTCTTGATCTTGTTCTTCCTCTTTCTTGGAGTTATGGGGGACTGTGGGCAGGTGAAGGTTTCATATCCTCCATCTGGCACCACTGGAGTATACATGTACTCTTTCCCTTCCATCGCTATGTTTCACAATTTTGATGGGAAATCATAGTTTTCAAATTCTTACAGTTGACATGGATGGAAGATATCACTCTCTTTCCCCTCAGACGGATGTGCTATAGAACTCTGCCAAAGAGGATGGGCTCTAGGATATATAGTTGGCCATGAAGAAATTTTCTTGGCTGTTGCTTTCAGGTAATAGGTACTTACGGATTACCCCAACCAATGGGAATGGATATCGTATGGCATTCTCCATCTTATGCCTTGTGGATGTCTCTATGTTCTCCCTTTACTATTTAGAGACCATAATCCATGTATCACTTTGTCCAAGTCCTATCAAAAAGGTGTTAAAATACCACAAAAAAGAAAACTACACATTTGTTACCTATACAAGCATACGTTTCAGGCTTATTTCTAACTTCATGGAAGAGGGGAGAGGGATAAACTTCTGCAGTTTCTGAAAAGATGAAACTGGCTCTTGAGTATCCTCATTGGCCTCTGCTAGTCCATAACATTTTGTCTTTCAATTCTGATTTTTTTAGGCGTCCAAGTATTTAAGATGGTTATGCAACTATATGAATGTTACCTCCAAGCAGAGAACTGTGATAATGGCTGCTTTTTAAAATTATAATTTCTCGTATTAAATGCTATAATTTTGAACTTGTATATGATCTTGTTATTGTTGCATGGTGATCATCTAGTCATATGACTTGCATGTCTGTTGAAACATTTGCATTGCTATGAGAGTTGTTGCTTTGGCAATAGCATTTGGTTGCTGATTAATCAAAATAATATAAATATAAGAAGAAAATGGAGGACGTAAAGCTGTCATTTGGTTAGTCGGTGAGAAAATGGAACAGAATAAAGGAAACTGAAATAAATAAAAAGAGAAAAAAAAAATGAAGAAGAAGAAGAAGAAGAGAGAGAGAGAATTTTACATAACATTCATTTTGAGGGCTTAGTTCACATAGAAGTTAAAAAGCACGCATCTCTTGGTTAACATATTTTCATGACTGCAGAAACTTCCATGCATTATTTTCTACACTTTGTTTTTCAACCCAGGCTTACGATCACTTTGTTGAAGTAAATGTATGATTTTCAAATTGTTCTTGTCAACCTTTTTTAATCTTTTGTTGTCTGGATATTTATGATGGATATTTCGTAGTTCAGCTGTCTTGCTTGGCTAGCTTACAAAAACAGTTGCCCATGGGGGCCTGACTCCTGAGTGGTTAAATTTAAGCTTACTGTCAACCTTTTTAAATCTTTTGTTGTCTGGATATTTATGATGGATATTTTGTAGTTCAGCTGTCTTGCTTGGCTAGCTTACAAAAACAGTTGCCCATGGGGGGCCTGACTCCTTGAGTGGTTAAATTTAAGCTTACTTGTGTATGGAAGACATAGAGATTGAGTTTAATGTGCAAACTTTTGGATTTTCATGCGCATTTTAGTGCACAAGTTTTTTGAAAACTTCCACATTCAATCTTTAACAACTTTGTTTATAGCAAAAGCTCTAGGCAATAAACTTTTGAAGTGATCCTAAATATATGTTTCTTGTATCTCTCATTTACTCATTGTTTGTTAAATTATCAGTTATCCTAAAAGCTTAAACTGATAGAAAAAAGTAAATTTAATCATTTAATCATTAGTTTAACATTTTCCATCACGTGTGGACTCAAACTCTCTTTTAATAGATTAGGCTTAATACGTTGAATATTTAATTTAAATGGATGATGATTTGACAGAGTCAAGGTTTGATCCTATGACCTTTGACTTTGATACCATATTAAATTATCAGTTATTTTAGAAGTTTAAGCTGATAAAAAAAGATAAATTTAATCATTTAATTATTAGTTTAACATAAGTATTATGCAAGATGTTGAAGGATAGAAATTAACTCCTGTTCTCTTGAAGCCCATTGGAGGAAACATTTTGAATTGGTATCTACTGGGACACACATCAAAAAAAACAAAAAAAGTCCTCTTGGATGTGCATACAAGAGTAATTGAGCCACTGTTCTTGTTTTACTTCCAAATAATATCTTAAAATGATGTCTGCAATACCTTTCTGATCTTTATCAGCTGGGATAGGATAAAGATGATGGTAGCAGACAGTGACTCCTTCATTAAACTCTAGTGCAAGATGAGGATCACTCAGGTCGCCTAATACAGACAAATAATGATGGATTGTCAAGTTAAATCACAGGAAAAAAGGGAGAGCAATGATAGCTAATCATACCAATGGCCATTCCATATCCATCTTTATTGGAGGGATTAGTATGGCCTCAAGTTATTATCAAATTGACCCGTTGATGTAATGTCTTATTTGTGAGTACTCTTTTTAAAAATGATGGATCAAAACGTTCCGTCCTTAAATTGTTGGTAAGGAGATGATTTTTTTTTTTTTTTAATACAGAACATGGCTGCACATTATGACATTTTTTTAAAATCAAACGACTTGAAATCACCAAATCAAAACCAAATTAACCTTAGGTCCAATTGTTCCAAGTTGTATGTTCATGGGTGTGGTGGGATTTGAGTGTCCAACATGGCTACGCAGTTTGGCCTGTACATGTCATGGTTGGTGAAGTGTCTTGTGGGCAAGAATAATGTGTTGGTCAACAAAGCTCAAGATGCCCTAGGGATTAGGCCTGGCTTACACGCCACGGGAGCCTTAATTTTGTGGTTGACAATTTGGCAACAAAGTGTAAGCCGTGTGGGTCTGATTTACAGAACTCATTTTCGAAGAAAATTCAAATTTTGGAAATAAACCCAACATTCCCTAGAACACGTTTTCAGCTAATCAACAAGACTGGAAAAGATTGTATTAGAAGCCAAGTATCAAGGAAGTCTAACACCAACACCGAAAAAATTAATATACATATTAAACATTACTTCTATCTCCAAAATCTAAGTTAATAGAATTGAATCCACTTGAGTATATTAACCAAATTAATACTCTCTTTATGTTTTACCAATATGGGACACAACCTCACAAATATACTCACAACAGATTGAAACACAGCTTCTTACTCGTTGCAGTTTTACAAGCTCTTGGAAATCTTTGTCTGCAATTTTTCTTGTGCAAAGGGGAAAAAACGATGAAAAGAGATAGCACCCAATCAAGTGAGTCATTTCATTGGAAGAGTTTGTTTGGACCTACAATTTCACAGGCCAAAAATACAATTTTAAACTAGATCATGGAAAGTGTTTCGTTTGAAAGTGCGTTTTAAAATAATTATGGTTTAAAATCATAGAAAAATTTGTGATTTCAAATCATTTGCAAGAGAATGCGTTTTTAAAAAGTCAAATCACAATTTTACTAAATGCTTAACTATGGCTTGTAATGCAAGAAGATGCTAAAACTTTGTTAAAATATTAATTAAATTTATTAATTTTTATAGTCAAGAAGATGCTTGTCCATGTCCAGGAAGCCTATTGGCTGTGTTTTCACTTAAACCTGTGTGTGAAGTGAAGCATCCTCTTCGTACACAAATTGCTTCTGAAAATGACTCCCTCTCATTTAATTTGTCTATGGCGGCCATGATTAGGCTATGTTTGGATGACCCAACAACTCCAAATTGATTTTGTACTAGCTACCATTTGGTAATGATTCATTGGGTTGTTTGAAAGGCATGTGTCAATAAAACATCGGTGACTCCTTTCGTGAGGGTCATAATTTACCTGACAACGAATTACAATATTTTATGACCGTTGTAATTGCAACCACCGTTCATCGAGGCTTCAATCATTGGCTCTTATGTCATCATGTCACTAATTTCCTTAACCTTTCAGTATTGAGCAACTGTCAATTAACCTCCATACATGGTTTTTTATGACTTTATTGAAACTGGTAAATAATTGTTGGTTAACTGCGAACTTCTTTGTGAAGAGGCACTCCTTTGGTTGAGTTCTTTAGGGAGAGTTGTTTTGCGCCCCTAGGTTATTCTCTACCTACCTACCTACCTACCTACCTGTGTCTTGTATATAGCACAAAAAATAAAATAAAATAAAAATTGAGCCTGAAATTGTAAGTGTGTTTCTAAGTACTTACCACTTTAATCACAATTCGTATAGTGTATTACAATATACAGTTAAAAAAAAAAAAAAATTGAGCCTGAAATTGTAAGAGTGTATTACAATTCGTATAGTACTTACCATTTTAGTTACTAAACAATTAAATTTATTTGTCAATTTTTATTAGTTAATTTTTTCACCTCATGTGAACAAATTAATGGGCTCAAGATTTTGATTAGGGTGGTGAACATACTCCTAATTTGGGCCCACAACCAAACAAGTTTGAGTTCTTAGGGTTGGGCCCTGCACTCTTCTCTCCTACAGCACAATTGAAAGCAGGCTTTGCCCATCAAACGCTTGGTGAGCCGCCAATGGCCTCGGTTCTGTTTTCAAGTTCCTTTGGGTTTTTGGTACGTACTTTGCGTTTATGATTATTGTTCTATATTTAATTTGTATGAATCTCATGAACCTCCTTCCCTCAACCAAAATAAATAAATAATGAAATTCTCTCTTCTTCTTCTTTTTTTTTTTAAAATTTAAATTTCTAAAATAATTAAGTTTACCGCTTAAAAAAGTAAAAAATAATTGCCTCTAAAAGGTACGCACACAACTCAATCGGTCTCTAAATAGTAGTTCAACCGGCAGAAATTAAGACTTGAAAATCATTATAAATAATTGTAAATATTGTTTCATTCAAGACTCCTGGTCATAAGAGGTTAAGATTTGTTTTCAACCAAAAAAAAAAATCTGCCCTAATCTCTTCTAGTCTTCTTTGATCTTCTTCCAGTGCATGTGTTTTGCGTTTTTATCAAACAGCAGTCCAAATTCTCAAAAGTGCAAACGAATCTCCAGCTTTCACCTTTTATCTACTTAATTCCCGTACGACTTACCAAGAAAAAGAAAAGGAAAACTAGTGTTAATTTCACCTTACTTTGTCACTACTCGAAGAGTAGTTGATGATAGAATCATAATTAATTCCACCAACAATAATTTCAGTCTCACCTCAATTTTCTGTACACTTTATACGCACCGGAGAATACAGGAAGATCATGAGTAGTTGATGATAGAATCATAATTAATTCCACCAACAATAATTTCAGTCTCACCTCAATTTTCTGTACACTTTATATGCACCGGAGAATACAGGAAGATCATCATGATCATAATGATCCAAATCAAAGAGTAGACGTTGACTCATTGACTGGATTATGATTATATATATATAATATATGTGTGTGTGTGAGAGTGAGAGAGAGAGAGAGAGAGAGAGAGAAATCATGTCCCCACACGCTGGGCTCCAGAAATGACCACGATCCCCCGGACCCCCATGCACCTCCTCTCTCTGTGCACCCTTTATCTTTCTCATAAACCGACACGAGTATTTTCATCATCATATTTTCATGATAGCATATAAACCCAAATCTTATTTCCTTCATAAAAGAAGGGTTTGCACTGTCGGATGGATCGATGGAGGTAAGAATAACCACAAATTGAAGAAGATCAAACAAGCTAGAGATCGATGGCTAACAACTTAATCAGGAAGCTTTCTCACTTGAGGGGAATGGCGCCTGGTCCAAGGCCGATCGACCGAGTCACCAGCTGGATCGTTTTCAATCTTTGGTTACATATGTGCGTGTCTGCAGTGTCCTCGGACCAGGCTTCATTCCCCTCAATTGTTGCTTCCATGTTAGTAAAAAAGTACGACAATTGTTTTCGCTAGCTTCCTAGGATTTCATTCATTCATCGATTGGCCAGCTAGCTAGCTGCATGATCTCGGATCCCCAGGTGGGTTGTGTTTTCTTTCTCGTTTTCCCCATCATTTCAGGTGTTATAAGCTCTCTACTTTCATGGGTTTTTGTTGTTTTGGAAATTAATTTGGTTAATTAGTAGCAGATTGGTGTAATGATGAAAACCTTTGACTGCTTAGCACTTGTTCTGACAGGTAGACAGACATTAACCATCATTGCTTCTAAATCGTAGTCGTCTTAGGTGTGCGTTTTCTTCAGTCCCTCCAACCCTTTTTGGGTTTATCATTGAATAGATTCTTCTCATGATTATCGTGTCTTCAAATTTCTGTCTCCTTCTTCAGTTCTAGGGTTTAGCTTCAATATTCTTTGCATCTTCGTTTTTTTTTTCCCTAGGGTTTAAGAGAAAGAAAAAAGGGGGGGGGGGGGGGGTGGGAGGAGAGGCGGGGCTAATTAATTAGCAAAAGAACAATCACTTTAATTGCAGATTAAGTTTTCCTTGTATTTATGAAATTAAATAATGATTTTGCATTAGTTCATGATAGTGGAGTGGGTGGATCTGTAGAGCTGTATGATCCACCTTCTCAGCTTTACCAATGATTTCCAAGATATATTAGGTTGATGTTAATGGTGATATTTGTAGTGGAAGATCTAGCTCTAGCTAGATGGAGTGTAGGGGATCGATTTATAGCTCAGAGCGTGGATAAGTATTCCCTATAATTGATTCTATTTTTATTGTGTCTCTCTCTTTATAAAAGAGGTATCTTTCTGCCATCTTTTGGAAAAATCTTTCTTTTCGTTTCATTTCATTTCCCTTTTCTTTTTGAACGTCATCTAACAGCTAGCTAGCTATCTTCTGGATCCCATGATCCTGGCCTAAATGTAATATCTAAAGGGCTAAGGCTTCATTTGATTAAATTATAATATTTCTCAAATATATATATATATTCATTTTTCAATTAATTAACTAGCAACTCATATGTGTATTCTTCATGGGTGCCGGATTACACCTTTTTCTTTTCTTGTTTTTTTTTCTCGATATTTTGCTAGCTATAAGTTGTTGCATGTGTGTGTAGTGTTTTCTTTGCATCAGATGATACATCTACTATAAAAGGAAAAGAATAATCTCCTCTCTTTCAATTAACGAATAAGAATATCTTTTTCAATGGCTTGAGAAATAAGTTGTCTTATTTCAATTCCCTTTTCGGATACAAAATCATAAAATAAGTTCTATTCCCAACTAAAATTGGAAGGAACATATACATATATTATATATAGTAGATCGAGTTCAGGTTGTCTTGGAGTAACAAATAAATTAAAGTACAATGTATAAAATGTGATAATTCATGTGTTATCCACATTTTAATTAATTTCCTTCTCTTCTTATTAGTAATTCTCCTTCTTCTCTTGTTCGTATATATATCTTTCATTGTAGATTTTAACAGGTTGCTTCTTTATTAACTCGATTGGAATTCCTTTTCGTCTCAGACGAAGGAGAAAAAGATTTAAAAAACGCTTCAATATTTTGGATTGCAAATGTGATTACAAGCCATCTTTCTTTAGTAATTTTGCATGAGTTCATGATAAGAGACAAGTACTGAAAAGCATGAATTCATAGAACTAAAGTTTAATCTTTACATGGATTCTCCTCTAGTTGTCAGAAAATTCTTAGGACATTGTTAATTAATTTGTTCATCTCCTCGATTTAGTGTAACTGTTAATGTTTATGGTCTATTTTTTGTTTGTTTATCTGGATATGCCCTAATGTACGTATTTGTATTTTTTTTTCCCCTTTAATTCATTATTATTCATCAAAAAAAAGAGTGAAGGATGAAACAACAAATTCTATATTGATGATGATCAATAATGCTCATTCTGTAAATCTTTGTTTAATTACTTCTTTTTATGGATCGACTTTTTTGTCAGATTATGGTACTTTATTGCGTCATAATGTCCTGATACGACAAAAGTTGAGGTTGTTTGTTTATAATAATCAATTTATGAGCTTCGGAAATGGTGTTAAAACCTCTATCTTAACTCTTTTTGCCTTTAGTGGATTCAGTAACATGCAGCACATAAAGGGTTTGGGACTTATTTGACGACAGGGAAAGATTTATTTAACTATAGAGTTCATGTAATTAATTTGCAGCTTTGGGAGTTGGGCATGCATGAGTATTATTTATACAGATCTATAATATAGAGACCTATATATTCTCAAGTTCTTCAAGTTCTAGAAATTCAAAGTAGATGGTACCAGAGAACATGTATGGGAAATATAGAAGGATATAGGTCATTGAAGAAACATTCAGGATAGATAGAAAATATGCTTATATATATACGTTATGCCTATGATCGATCAGAATCTTTTCCTCTCAACTTCATGAATATCAAGAGAAATGGAGATTATCTATCTCATGGTTTAAATTAAATTTCACAAATTTAAATGGCGTAACCGTAACTTGTTTTTCTCGTATACATCATCAAATACAACAAAACAAAATTATATATTCTACATGCGGTATTGAGCTGTGACGAAGGAAAACCTTGTGGCATGCTAAGGTTGGAGACAGAATAATTATTATATCTTTCAAAGAGATATATATATATATATATATATATATGTGTGTGTGTGTCTAAGATTCTCCAATTTTCGTTTTCATTTTTCTTCATATCTCATTAATTCATTTGGCATTGTAATAACAAAAAATCTACTTAGTATAACAAGAAATCTACTTCCAAGAGCATTCTTGATTACCATATATAAATAGAGAGCACTGTTGGACCACAATTTTTGTGGGGAAAAAAATAATAAAAACATGAAGCATTTCATATATATATATATATATATATATATATATATATATATATGTTATGGATGATCACTAGCTAGCGCAGTAGTGGGATGCAGGTGAGTGCAGTATTGTAGAAAGACAAAGGAAAAGAAGGGAACTTTCATTTGTTTAGGCGGAGCATAAACAGAAAGTGATAGTTGGGAATGTAGGTTTTATATTGCCTGTCAAGTCGGTGACAGAACAGAAAAAGTCGATGACAGAATATAGTACCTTAGCTTGATGCACGCTAGCTTTCTACTAAATTTAAAAGATTAACATAAACAACGGTTTAATGATTGTTGTTCATAGAACTGGAGACCAACATATGCAAGCACTGTTGTTGCCATCAGCCGACCAAACTCGTTTGCTACTGGTTACTGCTTAATTACTTCATTAATTCGATCGTGTAATTAAGCTCAAGCTACCCAGCATTAGTCAGATCATATATATATATATATATATATAGAATGCCATTGGATTGATCATGATCATGACCTTATTATGGAACATCAAGTTTTCTTTGATCGGCACCCTCTTATTGATGAACAATGGTCGGGGCCACGAACCCTTAAAGTTTTAAGTCCGTTTGGCCCCAGATTTTGCAGGCTAGAAGTGTAAAATTTTAAACATAACAGAGGAAAAGTATTATTTACTATTTAGGAGTGCTTCTAAAAAATTGTGGTTTGAAGATGTAAATATATATTTAAATTGCAGGAAAATGATTGTATTTTTAAAAATTAAATTGCGATTATCAAATATTTAACCTATTTTTTAAAAAGAAGTATTAAAAATTATATTTTTAATTCATAACTGGCTATTACACTACACAAAATTGATACGTCGGTTCAATTCAACTTTTGAATCAATAGTACTTATACATCTTTTATATATACATATATGGGTTGGCGTGGACTGTTAACTCTTGTGATCATGAAGTGATACGGTTTGGCACTTGAAAATTAAGGGTGAAATACCAATTAAGTATTTGATTTTATAAAAAAATTATAATAATAATAAGGGGAAGTTATCTTTTTCCCCATGAACTATTATGCGATGATCATTTTTCTCCATCAACTACTAATTTTACATTACGACCCCCTTAAACTACCATTTCGTTATCAAAAACCTTCATCTGTCAATCAAGATTGTTAAGTTAAATGGTCAACCATGTAAACATTATTGTAAACAGTATGGATACTGTGAACAATGTCTTGAATAATATGATTAACCATTTAACTTAACGACCTTGGCTGACGGAATGAGAGTTTTTATAACAAAATGATAGTTTGATAGAGTCGTAATATATAAAGTTGGAGTTGATGAAAAAATTAGTCGCATGATAATTCATGAGAGAAAATAGTAATTTCTCCTAATAATAATAAAAAAGCCTATTTACAGAGCTCCTCGATCCTTACGCAAGAATTTATAGGGCCAGCCATATATAGTATATTCACCTTTCAATGTATTAATATTGCAACGGCCTAGTCAAAGCCATTAATTAGGTGCACCTATTGGCTAGTAAATATTATAAACTACATCATTACCTTTCCATGTATGAACATATTTGATTCTCGCCAAGAATCAAATTACAATGCAGGTTAATCCATGTAAGCTGTCTTCCAACTTAGCTCCGCCAGCACTAATAACTTTCAAATTTGGACTTACAATTATAATAAATAAGAAAACCAGAAAAAATAAAAATAAAAAGATTTTGCTTAGTTAACACCACCTGATAAATATATGGGTGTCAACTCTTTAAGATAGAATTTTCATTATATATACACGTATAAATGATATATATATATATATATATATATATATATATATATGAAAGGTGTAATTAGAAGGGATCCCTAGCAAATTAGTCTTATGCATGTCCAAGAAACTTCCTTAACCGTACAAATTCCGAAGTCAAAGGAGACATCTCATTACACCACAATTCTCCCCCATCTATCTCTTTCTTTGTCTCTCTCAATTGAACCAAATCTTTTGTACCTTGTTAGCACCAGCCTGTGTTTTCCCGCCGGTCGGGAATAGGGGAGATAACTCTGATCATCTTCCCCCATCTCCCCCCCCCCCCCCCCCCCCCCCCCAATCCCCGACCACCAGCGAATGCCATACATGCCATGCATTTTCTCGCCCTCTCTCCTCCACTCTCACATCCACCGCCACCACCTTTATATCTTTTCTCCACCATCCTTACAATTATAGCAAATTAACTTGACGCAGTGATATCAAAAAAGAGAGGAGAGAGAGAGAGGGAGGGAGGGAGAGAGAGAGAGAGAGGGAGAGATATCCATGTACTTCTTCTTTCTCTCATATCCTCTCCTCGAATCCTCCTTGGACTACACCACCCTTTCCTTCATAACCGCGCTGCTCCTCCTCTCCCTCCTTTCCCTCTGCTTCATATTCCACCTCCGCTTCAAGTCACGCACACTTCACCATTTACAAAACTTCAACTCTCTCTGGGCCGTCCGATTCATCCTCGTCTCCTTCATCACCTTCTGGGCACTCAACGAGCTCCTCCGCCTCTCCTTCTTCCGACACCATTTACTCCTTTCTCTCTTCACCTCCCCAACCCAATCAAACCAAGCCAACCTCTGCAAAATCCAAGCGGTCCTCTCATTAGGTTTCTTCGAGCCTGCTTTCTTGGTAACCCTACTTTTTCTCGTTAACGTCTCGATCAAAAAGAAAACACCCAACGACATCTGGGTCATCCCTTTTGTCATCATCACATGTTTTCCCGTCTTAATCCTCCAATTAATCTTCGTGTTTTTTGCACCGTCGGAGTCACAGTTACCTGTCCATTTCACGCGAAGCCACGTTGTTCCAAAGAATGGTTTAGACGATAACATGCTTTTGTGTGCGTACCCTTTGTTGAATACTATTGTGTTTGGTTTTTTCGGGATTGGGTATTCCCTGTGCTTCTTCTTTTCTTCTTGGAAGGCGGTTTCCCTGGTTATCAACAAGAGCCTGAGGGTTCGAATCTACGGGCTGGCTTTCACTGTTTTGATATCGTTGCCGGTGCAAATTTTGTGCCTTGGCTTGTCCGTGTTGTGGGAGCCTGAAGACCCTGCCTATGGCGGTGTGGCGCTCGTTGTGTTTATTAGCACGTTTTTGTGTGCCGTGGTGGGAGAGGGCATTTTGGTAATTAGACCGATCACAGACGCCTTGGCTGCCAGAGGAGAATGTTGCCGGTGGCCGGTTCCATCACGGCGGTGGGAAGAGGGCCGGAGCCCAGCGGGATGTGGAGTCTAGGAGTTCATATCACATGGACAGGGAGGGATTGGAGAACATTGCGGAGATTATGTCGTCAGGTGGAGGGCCGTTTCGTCAGTTCACAGTGCTGGTATATGGCCACGTGCATCGCACGGGTTGATTATGCGGAAGAAACGAAGAGAGGAGGAAATTAATTAAATGTGAAGCTGGTATTTGATTTTTTGACATTTTCCTTTCCTTAATTAATTTGCCCTCTAATTGGATTTTTTTTTTTTTTTGTAATTAATCAGTACTGTTGCTATGTTTGGACCCTGGCCTTTAGATTATTGCTCTTTTTCCCTTAATTAATTTACTTCAAAAGGAAAACATATTGCGCCAAAATAAAAGAAAATAATGAATATTGAGAGATGCATGTGCAAAATTAACATATCTCGATCGATGCATATTTTTCCTTTTCTTGCTTTTGTTTTTAATTTCTGTTATATATGATCGATTTTGTATAATGTAATTGCTCATAATACTTAAAAGTTCATTTTTAAATAAAATCCTAAAAAGTAATATGCTTGGAAGTGCACATGAAAAAAAGAAAAAAAATGAGGGTTTGCCAGGGGTTTTCCCGTAGTGCTCTCATGACGGTCTCCCAGTCTTACATAGAATATAATTTAAGAAAAAATAAAATTGTAATATCGTTTTTTTTTTACCAACAAATTAATTTTTATGAGTTAATAGTTAGGTTCTAATGCTTTAAAATTTGTTTTTGGATTCAAAACTAAAACCTAAGGATGAAAAGTTAACCCTTTAGGGATGGTATCACCTTAAAATAGATTTGATCATCCTAAATTTGGTGTTAATACCTTAATTTTGGTGTTAATGCCTCAAATTTAATGTTAATGCCTAAAAAAACCGGTGGTGGATTCTACTAGAATTTTATTTTTTCTTAAATCATGTTTTAAATAAGATTATGAGAATACCAAGAGAACATTATGAGTAGAATCCTTAGCATTTTCAAAAAAAAAATAATAATGATTTGAAAACATAAAACGCAGGCAATGCGGTGCATTTTTAATGTTAAATTACGATTTTAAATGTTAAATCACAATACTAGTAAACACTTAATTATATTTTGAATTGCTATTTTTCCAAATCACCCATTTTAAAATAGGGTTTGCTAGGGGTTCTCTCCGTAGTATTCTCCTAACATTCTCTCAGTCTTACATATAACATTATTTAAGAAAAAATAAAATTGTAGTACCTTTTTTTGCTAACAAATTAATTTTTATGAGTTAATAGTTAGGTTCTAATGCTTTAAAACTTGTTTTTGGATTCAAAACTAAAACCTAAGGGTGGAAGGTTAACTCTTTAGAGATGATATCATCCAAAATGGATTTGATCATCTTAAATTTGATACTAATGCCTCAATTTTAGTGCTAATATCTCAATTTTAGTGCTAATGCCTCACAAATTTGGTACTAATGTCTCAAATTTGGTGTTAATGCCTAAAAAAACCGGTAGTGAAGGCCACTACAATTTTATTTTTTCTTAAATCATGTATATAAGACTGAAAGAATGGCAGGAGAACCTACAAGGAGAACTCATAGCATTTTCCTTTTAAAATTACTCAATAAAACGGTAACTAGTAGGTAATTTCGTATAGAACCAAGTATATGCTTCCTTGGCGGCAAAAACAATGCCATTGAACCCAAGGGGTTGGCTAAGTTGGTGAAGAGCTTGGAATCTTGGGGTGTGCTCCCTTAAGGCCTCCAGTTCTAATCCCCTTGAGTGCTGCTTGCCCATTGGAGCCACTCAGCCACTCCACTAAAGTAAAGCTCATATCTCAATGCTTAATATATCTGGTGGCCGAAGGAGGTATTATGCTGATGGATTAGTCTGATGGATTATGTCTAAGGACTCTATGCTTGGTAACCCACATCTTAGGTGTGAGAAGTCTAAGGTATTGTTTCAAGCCGTAGATGAAATTAGAATACCCTAATAAAACAAGCATGTAGTTAATGTTGCATGGGTTAATTTTTATCAAACTTAATTATCTTGCTGATCTAGCACATGATCATGATCATGATGATGGCCAAATGAGTGAGTAGTAGTTAATTAAAAGTATATAAAGCCAAGAAATATGCGTCACAGGCGGCAAAAACAGTGACAGTGATGATAAAATCAACCTTGGTAATTTGGAATGTAATCAATGTGCACGTAATTTTCAAGCTTAATTATATATATATTTATATATATATGCATGGGACCTATCAATACGACAAAATGGGTACGTGGACAATGCTAGCTAGCATTGTGCCTGCCACGGTCCTTTTCATATATGGGTGGCAAAGGTCGGTCATGGCCCAACTATTCAACTCTAGGTAATTAATTAGTTGGGGGAAATTATCACCTATATTATTTTAGATTGCATGGCCAAATGCTTTTCATGCACGTATATCTTATAATTAACTATTTACATTTGAAAAAAAGGAAGAAGTATTTATTATGTTTATAAATTAACGTAGTAATCCATTCACGTATTACTAACCATTAAAATATGTCATCTTACATGCGTAAAAATCTATTAAATATGAATGGATTTAAACGTGCATGTTTGCTCAATCCTTTTTTTCATTTTTTTATCAATTTACCAGAGGTTTGTCGGGCCTACAAATTACAAAAGAAAAAAGTATTTAACCACTCCATATTAACTCTCTCATCAACCTATATGTATGTTAAAATATGATTCATTCCACCCACTACAGTACTATACATAGAGTGATAATTTTTAAAAATAATAATAATAATACAAAGAAGCTACAGTGTTGTGGGCTAGCTCTAATAGCCTCATGAAATCAGATGACGATCTCATTAATCGAATTTTACCAAAATTTAAATAGCCTAAGAGAGAGGAGTAAATTTACTTGCCCAAATCTTTAATCCCATCAAAATCATTTGTCAGAAATCTTCGACTGTCCCACCATTTCTCCGACTGACTTGAATAGCCCAAGCATCTAAAAGAGCACGGTGTTATATATGGGCTTCAAGCCTCTATGAGACTGGCTGTAAAACCACACACATTTGCCAGGCCGGCCCAAAACGCCATACATGAGGAAATTAAAGAAAAGAGAAAAATAAAAATAAAAATAATTAAAAGGGATGTTAAATGTAAATAAGACAAAAATATTTCTTCAAACCGGCCGGGGTTAGATATAATACCTTTTTTTCTTTTTTTTTTTTAGCCCAGTACTCTATTAAATATCTCCTTAAAGTGTGTGATTTTCACATTAATTTAATAGATTAAATTAAATCATAGATGCTTAGCTATATATATCACGTTAAAGAAGCTTAAAAGAAAGTATTAAAAAAGAAGTCCATGTTTTGCTACTTACTACAAGTTTCATGACGTGTTTGTACCTACTACGACAAAGTGACTCACAACTCATAGATAAGCTTCGGCCATAAGATTTTTTTTTTTTTTTTTACATGTCGGCCATAAGATACTAGTAGTAGCAGGATGACGCTATGGTCGCAAACAATAGTAAAACAGCCTTAGTACTGACTGGTCAAATTCCAATTAAGGGCTCCTAGCTAGCTAACATATCATGTTAAAGAAGCTTAAAAGAAAGTATAATAAGTATTAATAAAGTAGTCCATGTTTTGCTACTTACTACAAGTTCCATGACGTGTTTGTACCTACTACGACAAAGTGACTCACGACTCATGGATAAGCTTCGGCCATAAGATACTTTTTTTTTTTTTTTTAATATGTCAGCCATAAGATACTAGCAGTAGCAGGATGACGCTATGGCTGCAAATAATAATAGAACAGCCTTAGTACTGACTTGTCAAGTTCCAATTAAGGGTTTTTAGCTAGCTTGCTAGTAAAACTAATACAAATTAAGACACAGACCATATATATAATATTTCTGTTATTATAATAAAAATAAAGCATTAAAAACATGTACAAGAATAATTCAATCCTTGGTCCAAATTAAGCGGTGCTATCTTCTTTTCAGCTTTAATTTAGGCACCTCGATCCTCTGATGGGTCCAATCTTTTTGCTATCTATTGGCAGCCAACTTTAATTTTCTCACGGTTATCCTTATTATAAGTCTACAAAAGAGTAATTTAGATTGGAGAATTTCCCGTATTGATTCTGATACTCTTGGTCTCTTTAATTAATTAGCTCTATGATCAGTACCTAGCTAGACAGCAACCAATTAAGATCGATAGGCAGATAAACACTCGTGCGCGTGCCCACAATATTGCTTATTGGGCCGCTACAAAAGCTTTCCGGCCAACTTATTTGTTCCTAGACCTCCCCCTCAACAATGGAATATTGGACTCTTCTTGATAGATGTTTTGAAACAAATATTTTTTTAAGGGTTAGGTTTTCATGTTTTTATTTTTTTCTCACTTAATTAGGTTTCAATTTTGTACCACATATAATATCTGACTTATGGGTAAATACCAATTTACCAATTTAATACTTCTGTCACCTTTCCGTTGGCTAAACTAACGCACGGTCATTGGGTGGTTTCGGGCCTTTTGGCCACCCCCTGTGACCCGTCTAGGAGTGGCCTAACCACTCCTAAGGCCATTGGAGGTGGTTCAGCTACCTCCATATGGCCAAAAAGAAGGTGACCAAAATCACCCACAAAGACCTTGGGGGTGGCCAAGTCATTCTCAAGAGGCCTTAGGGTGGTTGAACCACCCCCAAACTAACTACAGGGGTGGCCTAAACTACTTTCATTGCACTCCATTAGTTTGGTTGACAAAATGGTGATAGATGTACTAAACTGGTATTTACTTATAAGTTAAGTATCATTTGTGATACGAATTGAAACCTAAGTGTAAAAAAAAAAAAATGTGAAAACCTAAGTACTAACAAAATAATTAACCTTATTTTTAATTGTAGAAGAATCAGTTGATTTTAGCTGGACCCCAACTAAAAAATGGGTGAAATTTGTACTGAACGATTAATTTGTTACACACATATATATATATTCCAAAAATAATAATAATAATTTGGCACAACCTCAAATTTTAAGAAGCAATTTTGAAATTTTCCCTAGCCTTATAGAAATAAACAAAAAGATAGGCACCTTCCTTTCGGTAAAGTTAAGAAAGCAACTCATATATTGCTTCTCATCGTATCATTACTTTATTCCAAAGCAAAAAGTACCATTGCCCATCCAATTTTCTTAGACGACCGACCTGGCTTTCATTCCTTTATATATTCCTTTAATCATACATCATATATTCACCTCTTTCTTTTCCAGTTAACATGTACTCAAACCTCAATTTTCCCGAATATTTCCGAGACAATGCCACCGGCCAGGTAGTCTAGCCACATTTGTTAATGTTTTCCAGGAGATTGATGTTTTTAGTTGAAAAAATATTATGATGTGACATAAAGGTTAGCTTTGAGTGTTCTGCGATATTTGTATTTTTAATTATTGTATGTTAATGTTTTTGTCGTGGAAACATAAAACAGAAGAAGAAAAAAAAAAAAAAAAAAGTTAACAAATAAAGCAATATATTATTGTTTGAAATGTACATTTGTTGAGGATGAAGACCACCTTAAAGGCTAAGTTAATACCCTTATCATCCAGTTTGGCCAAATGTTCAAATCAAAGTACGTGGATCGATGGTACCACGGAAAAACCTTGCGATTTACTCATGCCTTC
Source organism: Carpinus viminea (assembly GCA_013348765.1). Classification (NCBI taxonomy): domain Eukaryota; kingdom Viridiplantae; phylum Streptophyta; class Magnoliopsida; order Fagales; family Betulaceae; genus Carpinus; species Carpinus viminea. The sequence goes on from CP054673.1 coordinate 2,236,770, forward strand.
ATCTCAATTACAAATTTTGTGGATAACGAGTGAATTACTTTATATCAAGGAAATTACCGAGAAGAAAATAAGGATTTAAAAAAACAAAAACAACTGGGTTTTGAATATGCCATCAAGCTCTCACATCATATCGATCTTCTTGATTTTGATCGATCATATCCTCTGTAGAGGTTAATTGTGTTGAAACTTTGATTTCAATGGTTTATTTATTATTGATGTTTCTTCTAACACGATGTGGAGGAAAAGATTAATCGATAAATAAAATGAACTCTAACTTATTTGAAAGTTTCGAAGGAGAAAAAAAAGATGATTCAAAGGAAAAATTGACGTTCATTAACCATTCAAACATGCATGTGGAAATATATATATTCTTCGTACGTCTTATTTCTTTCCTAATCATATTGAAAATGAAATGTTAACCCTAATAATAATAAAGAAAGAAATAATTAATTAGATAAATGAATAAGAAAAATTAACAAGCACATATATATATAATTAATGCTTAGGAAAATATTTGTAAACATATATAGCAAAAAATTACCATTCATGAAACTTCTACATCAATGAAATGTCAATCATGTGGCCGGAATATGTTCTCTTTTAGAATTTTTAGTACTATTATTCTTATTCTTTTGGAAAGAAAATGGGACGAAAATATTATAACAAATCCATCAATTAATCCATGCAAATCAAAAATATATCAAGAGAAGCTTTTGTTTTGTTTTTTTGTTTTTTTTTTTTTTTGGTGATAAATTATTGTGTGTATATATATAATTTCTTAAATTTTAAAAATTATTTTCAAATTAGTCATATTAACATTTTTTTCTAATTTTTAAGAACATGATAAAATATAATAAATAATGATGTAATAAATGTTGGAAGGGGATACAAAATGGTAAATTCCAAGGAAAGAAAATCTCGATCATGAACAACAATTTTGCAATAAACTCAGGCGGAAGATACGGTCCTAAAGTGAAGGGCAGTTGTGGTATTTCTTTTCTTTTTTTTTTTTTTTAAGTCACAATTGCACACATAAAACAAAAGTCAATTAATTTGTTAATTGACAAGTAACACAAAAAAAAATTTATATGGAAATTAAGAAGCGCGGGAGGATGTGACGTCGCTGTGATGTCTGAAGGAACATGTTGGGAGACCTGCTATTGGCTGCTCCCTCCGTGCTGAGCTGTAGTCGACACCTCATTGTCGGTTCGGCTCTGTTGTTGTTCATATAAAGCCTCCACTTTTGCAGACGTGGCGCGGCATCTGCCGCAAGTTGCCCACGTGTCTTTACCCCCAAATCTGCAAGAAAAATTGGAACCGGAAGTACTTTCAGCAGGTGATGATTTTATTAACGCGCAGTCAAATTCCGCGGTTCCTTATCCTAGCGTTTAAAATGAGAGCAAGTGAAGTGATATTGAGCTTCGCTTGATGGATGGATTCTTCTATTATTATTATTTAAAAAAAATTAAAAATTTATCAGATTATTTTAAAATTGTGATAAAATTAATAAATATTAAGTTGAGAGATGCTAGATTGATAAAAGTGATATGATAAATTCAAAAGAAAATAGTTATGAATTTTAGATGGTATAGAGTATTATTATTATTGAATGTTGATAATATTGGAATTGGAAATTATCTAAAATCTACAATTATATATATATATATATTAAAAAATATTTTGTTCATCTTTCCTTTGGCTTGCTTGAGAACTGTACTGAGGTAGGCTGTGAGCTTTCTCCATCACATTTTTTTAAAGTTTTTAATTAATGCTCTATTCATTCTTCTAATCTTGATCTTAAAGGCCGGGAGTCAAACCAACTACCCACAAAATATAATTACATTTTTGCATCATAGATTTTCATATTTATCCTTTAAACTTTTCTTGAGAGAGATGAGAGAGAAAGAGAAAAGGTCAATACTGATGGAAAATCGTGACCAAGTTATTATATTTAGATGGGTCTAATGATTATTTAATATGTTCCGAAAAATAATGAACAATTTTACTTGATAATTGTAGGTAATAATTGTCAACTCAAATTTTTTCAACGGAAAAAACCTGCAAAGTATGTGGCCAGAACACATCTAAGCAAGGGTTATCTACAGTTTTGCCGTCCCTTAAAATAGTGTACGTTTACCCTCCATTTCAATCTCTATTATAAAATGTCAAATTGATCAATACTATTTAGTAAAAAAATGATAAAGCACAACTTAAGTCAAACTTTAACCCAACTTTTCTATTAAGTGTTTTTTTAAAAAAATGAATGTGGAGGAGAAAGAGAGCCCTAAATTAGAGAGAATGAATTTTGGCTTGAAAGTTGGACCAAAGTTGGACTTAAATTGTGCCTATATATATTACTTCATATTTATATCTAAAATAAGAAAAGTGTCTGTCTGTGTAAAGTTTTTTTCCTTTTGAATATATTTAGAGCAAGAGATTAGTTCATATACGATTTACTTGTCTAAATAAATTTTGAATTGTCTAATCACTTGTGTCAAAAAAAAAAAAAAGAATTGTGTTTTAAAATTAATAGTATATTCATAATTTTTGAAGTGATACAAGAGAAACCTTTGAGTAAAATTACTTAATGTGGGGGGCTCACTAACCCTAATTTGAGTAAAATTATCGGGCCTAATTATAAGGGATTAGGGTACGTGGATTAATAACCCCCCCCCGCGTAAAGAAAGTCAACTACTCAACCAAAAATCATGCAAGTCTGAAGGGAGATACCGCAAAGAGTGACCCACACGTACGTATCGCGCATTCCCGGCCAGTTCCCACTTCCAGCTGTAAATTAATCAAAAGGTTTATCTATCTTAGACGACGGCAATAAATAATAATAAAAATAAAAATAAAAAAACCTACCTTGGATATGACTATTTCAGCCCTACCGTAACAACTCATCAGGTGGCCCTTTTGTGTACAAACTAAGCAAACCCTAGAAACATCGGTACCACCCCCCATGTGCTGCTGCCCGCTGTGCACCTATATATATATATATAACGTAAGTATCGTCTTCTATCTTTCCCCTCATTCTTTCTTGTTCATATGTTGGTTAATCTACCATGAGCAATATTCCGACATCCTTAACAGACTCCTCTAGAACCCTCTTTAATCTTGTCATCTCTGCCTCCGACCCCTGGCCTTTCTCCCAAGTTTTCTTATAACCCACACCTAGAAAAAACCAGGGATTTTTCTCTTTTTTTTTTTTTTTGTACAAAAAAAGTAGGGTTTTTGGCAGCTTTGTTGGGAATGGGGATTGCAGGAGAAAGGCACCACCTGAATTTCCACATCCATATCCCGCACCTTCATTTTCACCATCATCAGGAGAAGACGAAGGAGGAGGAGGAGCTGAAAGACATCCCCAAGGGGTGTCTGGCGATCTTGGTCGGTCAAGGGGAGGAGCAGCGTCAAAGGTTTGTCATCCCCGTCATCTACATCAACCATCCTCTCTTCATGCAGCTCTTGAAGGAATCGGAGGAAGAGTACGGTTTTCATCACAAAGGCCCCATCACCATCCCTTGCCAAGTGGAGGAGTTCCGCACCGTCCAGGGCATCATTGATCAAGAGAATTCATCACATCTCCACCACCACCACCATCATCACCATCACCACCACCACCACCACCATGTCTGGTGCTTTAGGGCTTAATTACTTAATTTGATCGTGTAAATTGTCTTCTTCTTCTTCTTATTATTATTATTATTATTATTATTATTATTATTATTATTATTATTATTATTTTGTATTTGTCGAAGATTTTATAGAGTACCCAGGTTGGTGTAAATGATGATAATTAAGCAAGAAAATGGAATGAGAATTGAGAAGATATATTGTCAATTAAGTTGCTTTTAATTTTCTTGTATTAATTCGAGCTAGCTAGCTTCATTGATAATGTGAACACAAGAAAGTAACGTATAGAACACGGTTGGGGTGTGGAAGGGGGCAAAGGGTTTGGCATGGGGCCATTGAATTTGACGATGTGTGGTGACCTAAAGAGCTTCAAGGATAAGATTAATCAACTCCGCGGATCCCTTCTACAAATTTTATTATCTTTTTTCTTTTTTAATTTTCTTTTCCCACTTGTCTGTTGCATTTGGTCCCTTGTGGCGCGTACGATGTGTTTGGTAACGGTGAATATGGGAGGAATGCAACAGCTAGGGTTAGGTGTACGTGTGGCCGTGGGTGTGGAAGAAGACGGCTTGAGCCACAGCCCACAGGGGACAGGGTCCACACCTCATTTGTCTTTCTCAGTGCAGGCTCCTTCAGAGGTACTAGATTTTTAGATGTTTTGTCCCAAGATTTTTTGACATGCATGGTGCTAAATTTTCGTAAATTAAAAAAAAATAAAAATAAAAATCCCTGTGTTTGGCCACAGAGACGGAAGGCCATGCCCCAGTTTTAAATTTTTTTCTTGAAATATTTATTATTATTATTTTCCTTGAGGTAGGTCGTTGGTAGTTAATAATTGGAGAATTTAATAAATAAAAAACTGATTTTATTTGTTAATGTATTTTGAGAGTTTTTTTTTTTTTTTACATTTAAAGTTATTTAATATATATATATAACATGTTTCCAAGGAATTGTTCAATCAACTGTAAACTACGTTTCTTGAATAAGAAGTTATTAGTTGAAATTCCTCTTTTCCCTTTCTTCATGTGAACATGTCAAAAAATATATATATATATATATAAAACATGTTGATGTGAAATATTTTTGTGTTTTCAAAAGCATTTTGTATTTGAGTTGTTTTCAAAGTTTTGCTATTAAAAATGAAATAAAAAATAGCATGGGTCACTACTGTCTATGTTTCAACCGTCAGATGACGTAAACAATACGCATACATGAATTGATACGCAGTCCAGTCCAAGGAATTAAGAGCACTGATATTTTGATTAATAATTGGAGGTAGAGCTTAACCCTATCCAGTTGGTGCTATGAGCATGATTGCGTTGACTAATACATTTTATTTTCTATTATTATATTCCATGTATAATTTACATGTGATCATTTACAACAACGTGCATTTGCTGAAAATTGCCTTGTGTAGGCCTTTTATTCTCTCTATTTTTCTAATCAAACATATAATAATGAGCATATAATATAATTCATTAAAGGGGGTAAAATTGAATGAATATATTAAATTATGTTAATCTTTATCGACACAATAATCTCAACGTACAGTTGATTTTGTATGCTGATATGCACATACTTTTACAGAGAAGAACTTGCTCTTGCTCGAAAACTGGACACACTTTCTGACAAACAAATATTGAATCAATCTCAACCTGTCTGGACATTCATCTTTACACCATTTTTTTCTTTAAATTGTCGGTAGAAAAAGAGACAACAATTTGTATGAAACTTCCGTTAAAAACACATGCTATCAGTGTCTTGTACCACTAGAATTACGTATTGTCACACCATGTAAAAATTTGGTATATCCAAGGAGGCTGAGTTTTCCATCGGAGTTTCTGATCCAATCCTTGAGCAAAGTGTAAACTTGAGGACCCAGATTCAATTCCTGCACAAGATTATTCATCAACTTCTGTGGAAATACTTTGATACTCCTCCCGTTCCAAATTCAAACTCAGGCCAAACAGGAGGAATAAACAGAAAAAATAGAAAATAGTAAATTTGATCAATACTTCAACATTATTTAGATTGGACGCCCATACCTGTGCCAGTTCCATAACCGAAATGGCACGGTTGCCTTCCTGTTCAAAATACTCAAAAGCCGTACTTGCAATATCCTCCCATCCTTCAAGAGCCTCAAGCTGATACGTGCTGATTGCAGCAGCACAAAACTCTTCGAAGTCCATTCTTTTATAAGAGAGCGGTTCCATCTTAAATTCATCATTACAACAGTTAGCATAAGTATTGCAGGAAAAACTTTCAAATCGATAGACCCAAAGGAGAAAATGTAACAGTTCTTGGTGTTATACAATCCATTTTGCACTGAAGGCTAGGTTTTGTCAACAGAGAAACCGCAAAAAGTAAAACAAACGGATGGCTCAGGCAGGCGCAAGGTTCAACAGCTTTTAAAGGAACTAGGCTGGCTATGCATGTCTCTCTAACTCATCTCCTATTACACGAGGACTCGCAAGTATCGTATCGAGCAAAAACTAATTATAGAACATTTTATACTAGCATTACACTCTCAATGATGAACACCATGATATATGGAAAAACAAAGCAAGCAAAATGTGGAATCACACTTTCCTAGCTTGTTCTTGATAAGCTAATTAAAATACATCAATATGTCTTACCAAATTTAAAATGTCAGGAACTCTGGACTCCCTCATGGCATCAGTGGCATTTCTCATGAGAGCCTGCACTTTTCTTCACAATAAATTGAAATGTCATGATGAATAGAAATAAGATAGTATATAAATAAAATGATATACTACATAAGTCAAACTTGAATTCATTAATCAAAAAGCTATATATTAAACATGTTACTTTATAACAAAATCATGTGTTCAAAAGGTAACCTAAATGTCATAAAGGACTGAGAAATATAAGTACAAACTAACCGCCCTAAAATTGTCGAGGGACACACATCCATCTTTTGGTTCCAACAGCCCAAACTGAGCCCTAAGGTAGATGAGCTCATCTTCTGTTAAAGCTTTGGAGAGAGCCTGCAATTATTATAAAAAAAAAAACAAATTAAACAAAAATAAATATGGCTTAGAGAGAACTAGTATAAAGCATACATAAAACGTCAAGTGAAAAGCTATCTTGCCCCAAGCAATGGGCCCATGTGTGCCACATTCCACTTGAAAGTGCCATGTAAAGGCAAACACCACGCCTATACACAGGCGGAATCACGTTGGAGCTTGGGAGTAGTAAAAATTTAAAAATTTTCATGATCCCACAAAAAGTTTTAATAAATCTATACAAATTCTTCCTAAATTAATTTTTTTACCCCCCAAGAGTGTTTTTTTTATAGTTGTTTTCGCCCAAACCTAAAATCTTAGTTCTGCCCCTGCCTTTACTTCAACTCTTAAGCCACCTTGTTGATTTTTTCTTTTGCACGTGGTTGGTCTTATATATATTTTATGGGAGGAGGGGGCGAACGAAATACACTTTCTTTAAACAATTGTGTGTTTTAACTTTAATAAAATTAAAAATAAATAAATAAAGTGTTTTAACAATAACATGCTAGGCAACTACCTTTAATGCTGCACGTTTGAAAGGTGTTGCACGAATATATGACCTGACTAACTTGTAGATCAATATATCTAAAGGCACAGCACGGTTTTCATCACGTAGCCATGGGTGAGCTGCAAATATAGAGGTGATCATCATTTTCAATGGATAGGAAATTTATATACACACGACTATCTGGGAAAATTTAGATAAATCATAGAAATAGAAACTCAGGAGAGAGAGAGAGAGAGGAAATTTGAAGTTTCTAAAAATTAATAGTAGATTAAGAACAAAATCATAAATCAAATATATCTTACATAGAGCTTGAGCAGCAGTCATTCTTTTCCTGTGGTCCTTGTTCAGAAGCCTTCTAACAAAATCTTTAGCTTCTGGCGACACCAAAGGCCAAGGTGAATCATCAAAATTAGGATCAGCCCTTAGCACAGAACGAAAGATTCCTGATTCAGTACGTGCCCAGAAAGGTCTGCTTCCACATAACAATATATATGTTATCACACCAATACTCCATAAATCAGCTTCAACACTGTAAGATCTATGAAGCACTTCAGGTGCAACATAGTATGCACTGCCCACAATATCATTGAGACGTTGATCTGCACATTTACAAGAATTAGCACTTCTGTTGTGACCATGAATACAAGGGAAACAATTATTAAAGGAATGTACAGACGAAAGTGGCATTTTCCCGGAGTATTGGAAGCTAAGACACAAAACAAAAAACAATCTTGACAGAAGCATCAAGCATATCCTATGGGTGCCAAAATTGTTATGGGTTTAATACATTCATTTAAGTGCACAAATCAGATGAATATCCACAACTTAGGCTCCATTTGATTATCAAGAAAACAAAAGGTAAAAGAAAATAATCCTGAAGAATTTCTGTTGTTGACTGTCGGGAAACTTGTAAATTGCACCAATAAAGGCTCAAGTGACTCAGAATGGGACTGCTACATGCAATTATGCATAGTCAAGAACCCCTTATCAATAAGGATGTGGTTGAATTTAGTTAAATCCTAATACTATCTTGTTGCCACGGCCATATTTGGAGCAAAGTATATCACTACGGAATGGCTAGCTAGCTTTGCCAAGTTGCCCCAACAACTCCCCAAAATGAAGCCATGATTTCTTGAAAACGTGAGTAAAAAAATAAAGGAAAAAAAAATCATGAATCTAACAGATCTTATCAAGCAAATTTCACAATCTGTTTATAAAAGGTTATACACTGGATACCCAAAAATATTCCTTATGTGCCTATCCAGTTCATTTAGAACTTGTCAAACTCTAAAGTAGAGGGCAATGGAGCCTACGTGACTTGGTCCCCCAATAGGCTACTAAGGTCATAATATAAGGAAAATTGTTCAACAGTTCAAGAAAATAAATCCAATCAAGTAATTAGCAAAAAATGATTTACTAACCAATTACCTTTCATCCCTATCAGTAATAATATCCCACCATATATAATCATAAATGCCCATCTTAGGAATAAAATTATATCCTTTGGAAAAAGACGCCCGAGGATAAATATTTTTGATAAGATGTTCCAAGATCAAGTTTTATTATCAGCTATCATGTCATATTCTTGCACATTGAAATTAAAGAAAGAATCAATTCCATTCAGTTGACAAAGAATGCACAATGGTAGTTTAACCTAACTATCAGTTGAGCAATTTTTAATGCTTCGGAGAAGAACCCTGATGGTTACCCTGTCTAGAACTCCATAATGAAAGGAAAATGAAAATCACAGGAGCCATCACAAGAGGCAACTGAGGAAAGCCATTAGTGAAAATGGTGATCATGAATCATAGAATGCATTTTTTTCTCAAGAATGGTTGCAACTAACCAAAGTTGAGAATGAGTTCCAAATATTCAGATGGAGGAAAATCCCAAACTAAGTTGAATTTCCCACCAATCTAACTTAGCATGATCAATAACTCAAGAACAGGGTTCTGAATAATCTGAGCTAGTAACCAGGAAAAGACATTTTATGGATAGAACTCAAATATGGCAATTGATCCCATCACCCAATTGAGAAATAGTAATTGGATGCGTGTTTTGTGTTTCATCTAGCTTCTAATTCTTAATCCTTCTTACCTGCCCAAACTTAAAAATTAAAAGAGAAAAGCCCTTCAAAAGGAGAAGCTTTGCAGGGAGCAAAGTCCATGAAGCATGATAATATTTGGTGGCAGCTTGAACCTCTTATTTAACCACCAAAGTGCATATATATATATATATATATATATATATATCACAGTAAAGACACAACAAAAGGAGCTACTTAAGTATGAAAATAATTAGGGAAACTGGGTTTATACTACATCATAGCATGTATCGCTCTAGGCCATTCATATATCCTTCCAAGCTATCGTACAAAGTTAAGAAACTGTTACCTGGCCTAATAAAATCAGATAGACCAAAATCAATAGCCTTCATTGGAGCATCCTCATTTTTTGTGACAAAAAGAAAATTCTGTCAAGCAGTCAGCACATATAGAGTTATTAATTGGAATTTGGAACAGTAACTAAAAACAAAAACAAAAAAATGTAAAAAGAAAACAACATGCATGTGCATCGGCACAGCCAATTCATTTCGATTGCAAGAGTAGTAGAAATTGGAGAAAGATTATTAGTTCGTAGGGAACACAATACCTCTGGCTTTAGATCACGATGGACAACACCTTGAAGATGACAAAAGGCAACTACACTTACAATTTGAACCACAATTTTTTTAGCATCTTCCTCCGTGTATCTTCCACCTCTACATTAAAGGATAGTAACAATTTATGATGACTATAATCAAACTAAACTCATAGAAAACAAAAGTAGGACTTAAATTCACCATGATTAGGAATAAGATTTTGAGTACAAACAAAATAAACTCATCCATTTTTACCTTGACAGAATTCTGTCCAGTAGTTCTCCACCCTCACACAATCTGAAAGGGAAAGAAAATCTAAATCCTTCAGAACAATCAAAGGTCAACAAATATATAAAAAAACACTATGCCTAGATTAACCTATCTATATATTTTGTATCCAATGAACGGTCTTAACAAGATTTTGCACTTTAGGCAAAAGTTTGTCATCGATGCGAACTCTAGAAATGTATAGATATTTCCTCACATAATCAACCACAAAGTAAATAACTGCCACCAAGAGACAAGTCTTCTTAGAATGAGACTTCAACAAGGATAGACATACTCCATAACTATGTAGACATTGTTGGCATCCTCAAATGCATCATGAAATTTGACCAGATTGTGATGCCCAGATAAGGCTTTTAATATTTTCACTTCCCTCCGAACATCTTCAACTGCTATTGCTGTTGTCATCTGCCACACAAAACACTGTTAATTACCAAAGGCCAACAAAACCTAGAGGCATCAACTGTATAAATCAATTTATTTTCATGCAGCAGTAAAAAGTGAACAAAATTTTGTCTCACCAACAACAACACGAGAATAATAATAGTAGGAAATTTGATTAAAAAAACAGCTACCGAGAATTAATATTAGACATAAAAAGATGTATTATTCAAAGAAGCACTCTGCTCAAAAGTAAGAGAAAGAAGCTACAACCATGAACCACCCCTAGCACATAAAGTTGAAATTGATCAATAGCTTCCTCCCAGCTGATAAGCTTTTGTCCCATTACTTACAGTCCAAATTAATCTTTAGCACATAATCTTCCATAAGGGATGCAGAGACTAACATCGGAAAGCAGAAGACAGATAATAGTCATGAATATCTAAGTAATTTTAATCCCAGAGTCATTATGGAAACTAATTAATTACTCATACTAAAATAATACCCTAAATCAAAACTGAGCTCCTCCTAATACCCTGTTTCCAAGACTCAAAACGGGCAACTTGAATTAACATCATATCTTCATCATCTTGTCATCAGTCTATGGGAGTGCAACCATGTGTTCACCGCTTTCTTAGTTTGAACCAACATCAAAGGTCTGATATGTTTGCCACTTCTCATAAAGAAGGACAGCTTTGTCGATCAACTCATTCTTCATACTTGTTCTGATGTTCCTAGGTCTGATAGTGTCAATCATCTTCGGTTCATCCCATGCACTAACTATAAACAACTTCCTTTGGTTATCTGTACATATTTACTTCACTCAATCTGGTAAGAGGATCTAATAACTTCAGAATGCCTCCAAACTGCATGCCAACTCGTCCTCAAGAACATGGTGCAAAAAAATGACTGCATCTGTCATTTTACTGAACCACATTTACCTTCCACCCTGCAAAAAGCAAATCAGGAGGCATAACTTCTTGTCCAACTAGTTCAATTTTTTTTTTTTTTTTTTTTTTTTTGAGCTGTATTCCACTTTCCCTACAATGATTCTTAACACATAGGTGCTCATTTGTGAAATCCATCCCTGCAAATTTTCTCTTTTTTAAATGCCCCAGACTCCTACGGCACAACCAATTTCCTATCTCTATTCAGCTAGACGCGGATTAGTAATTTCTACAATCTAATCAAAAGTTGAGACACAGTTGAGTCGCCGAAATGGAGTAATTTTCATACAATAACCAAAAAGCAACTTTTAGTGCCATCAACCACAACTTGAAGCACACCCATTAGCTCAAAATGTTCCAAAATCGTACATCCTATACACCAGTTAAAGAACAAGAGCTGAGTAAACAACATCCAGAGACCCTAATTAAGGAGAAATCTTTTCAAATTAATATATGACTAATAAACTAGAGGCCCAATAACATTTGTTTTTGGATGAGACCTGATAATCTTTTCTTTTCTTTTTAGGAAATTGAATCGCAGCCCAATAAAATAATCAAATTTAACTGAACATTCACTTGCCCAACTCTGCCCTGGACCAAATAAGCCTAAAAGAAGCTAGCTCAAGTAACCGAGTAATTACCTCAACTTTCAAGTCTTTTCTCTCGTCTTCGAATTTCAAATCCAATCACAGCCCAATTTCAGTTTTAAAATTCGATAACAACCGAACTTCAGTGAAGTAAGAAAGAATCAAATTTTAACTAAACCTTCACTTCCCCAGCTTTGCACTAAGCTCAAACGAAATTTAACAAAAACTAGCTTAAATTACTAATTTACTAAAAACCCACTTCTACCTAAAGAAGAATAAAACTAAAACTATACAAACACATACCCACACACACCTTAGCTTTAGATACGATTTTCACAGCCACGGCCTGTCCTTTAAGCACTCCTTTCTTGCCCTTTGCCCAACAGGTATGACCAAAATGCCCTCGACCCACCTCTTTCCCAAGCTCGAACTTCGCCCCCAAGTTCTTCGCGTACCCGAAGCTCTTATCGAGCCCTCCCTCTCGCTCCCCTTCCCCATTCTCCTCCGGTATCGGCGTCGGACCCTCCGGCGGCCTCTCCTGACCTCTCCGCCGGAGAATCGCCATGATCGGCCTCGCCGGAGAGGGCGGTGGCAGCGGCCACCGGAACTTCCTCCCCGGCGTCCTCGCCGGAGACGGGGCCACTCCTGCCGGGAGCGGGCTCGGGAAGGGGCTGGCAGAGAAAGAGTGCGCCGGCGTGGCCTTCCCGGAGCGAGCATCACCGGCGACGGAGTTGGAGGATACTGGTAATGTCGCCGCAGTCTCCGTTGAGGGGCCACCGGAGCCGGTGTTCCCGTCGTTGTCGACGACGGAGACGCTCTTGCTGCAGCAATGGCCCATTGTTGCTCTCGGGGTTTTAGAGCTTTGACCGGTAGAAGTCAAAGCATCAGACGGCTGGAACGTAAGGAGGAGAGTTTAGAAGTTTACACCGGCGTATGAGAGAGAGAGAGAGAGAGAATAGTGCTGGATATTGAAAATGGTGCCGTTTTATAAAGCTTTTGAAAGTTGGAGAGTGAAGCTAATGCGACGGTCAACTGTTGGCATTTGTGAGCGAAATCGTTGATTGGAGTAAGATCACAGCGACGACTGTGGCCTGTGGGTCAATTATAAATTGCATTATTAACCTTAATCATTTAATTCAAATCTACCCACACTTTCTTTTAAAAAAAATTTTAAAAAAATTGGCTCTAAATTTTTTTTAATAAATTAATATGTTTTTTTAATAATATATGAAAATCACACGCTATGTATAAACTGAATTTCAGTCTAACTTAAAATTAAAAATAAAAAATGTATTGCCCGGCAGCATGAGAATGGTTAATAAGAGAATGAACAAAGACGAGGTTCAATTAAATCTTAAACTTTGTTTATGAAATTTATTTCTTTATTTAACAAAAAAATCCAAAAAAAAAAAAAAAAAAGGTTTTTCTTCGGCTAACTTGCATGATCAGATCACCTATAACTTGTATGATCGGATCACTGAACTTAAATAGCATTTACTTTTCTTATTATTAGTATTATAGAAATTCCGTTGGTCTTCATGCAATGCTTTCAGGCATTTGGGCTGAAACTCAACGATTTGCTTTTGCTGGTCAAAATTGTTTGCCAATGTTCAATATGAGGATTAATTAATCCTCATTCCTCATGCCCCTAAAAAAAAAAAAAAGTATATATTAAGCAGTATTTGTCTACCTTTTTCATATGGGTTCATCTTAATCTACTCCTCTTTTTGCTTATGAAAATCATTTGATCAACACTCTTGAGAGGACTCATACACTTATTTATCATATTTTTTAGGGGTGCTCAAACGGTTATAACCGATAATTATTGGCAATAACAGCAACCACCTTAAGCGTTTACTGATTTTTAATAACCGCAACCGCTTAAACCAGTTAGTAGCGGTTATTCAATTCAATAACTTGCGGTTTTATAACCGTTTTTTTTTTATATATGCTTTTGAATTTTTTTAAGTGTTTTGAAACTTTAATGGCCTATTTTTTGGGCTTATTTTAAACATTTAAGGCCAAAATGTTATAAAAAGGGTAGAAGAAAAAAACATGCTTTGAATAAAGCCTAGCCCAAAATATCACATACCACATTATATATTTCATATACATAATCATAAATAGCCTAAATCCATTAATCAAAATACAAATGAGAAAAATTAATATATATTTTATTAATATAAAATATTTAATAAATATTTATATTATTATATATAAATGAAGGCAGTTAATGGTTATAATCACCTTATCCTATCCCTAAAGCTGCCAACCACAACCGCTTTAAACGGTTAACGGTTTTTAATAACCGCCTACCAAAGCGGTTAGTAGTTAATAGTTAGTGGTTTGCGGAGTGATTGTAACCACTTTGTTTGAACAACCCTAATATTTTATATATTTTGTTTACATTTTTGCAATGTATTTTTCGTTTTGGGATGATGTTAGAGTTTTTTTTTTTTTTTTTTCTTTTGAAATTTGATGTTAGGGATGTTGATCACCCTTTTATCGGTGTTTTGATCATGTACCATTTTCGTATTTGATTAAAAAAAATTGTCTATTCTATAAAGATATCGTATTAATTTAATATATTTTTATCTGATATTGTGCAATTAATTAATTAAATAATTAAAATCCTGTGATTATCATAAATTCATAAGGACTGTGATCAGAAACGGTCACGGCCTGTTTAGTTGTAGGCATTGTATATATGGGTCAACTTCTATTTTACGAAAAAACGCGTTTTTATATATTATATTATATATTATTTTTCCATGCAGTATATATAGACCACGGTGACCACCAGATATTTATATAATTATATAGTCGGTGCTTTCAATTCTTGATTACTTTTGTTGTTGGGCTTTAAGAAAGAATCACCTTGTATGTCTCTCGTTGAATTTATCGCTTCCACTCTTGTTCATATTATCGGATTTATTTTATATATATTATGTTAATTATCCCGTGTTCTTCTTCTTTTCTTTTTTCTTTTTTTCTTTTCCCTTTTCGTTTATTTTTATGCCGGCCATAGACTTTAAAACCATTCAAAAAAAACTTTATTACTTCAAATATATTAGTTAATTTGGGCATGTATTAGGGTATGAGTTCGAATATTCGTAATAGAGAATTTTCATATATGTCTGATTAGTATTAATTATATTGGTTCTTATTGATGTTCTGGTGGAACTGAGTCAGGTTAAAACTTAGAGTCTGTTTGAGATTGCATTTAATAGGCTTAAAAGTGCTTTTAACACTCAAAAAGCCCGTTTGAAAAAAAAAAAGGTAATCATTTGGTAAAATAAATTAAAAGCATTTTTGAGGATCTCAAAAGCTTAAAAATTGTCAAAAAGCACTTTTAATAAAAACTTAAAAATGAAGCTTTTGCCAAAAATCTCTTTTTGACTTAAAAGCTTTATTTATCAAACATGCTATTAGTCGAACTTAAGAAAGTGCCTATGGTTTCAACTGTCTTAGCTCCTCCTATGCGACTTTCAGCGAGATAAATACTAATATGGTCACGTCAAAGTAAGATAACCACAATTAGTATCTCCACCTACCTTTTTAATTAGGAAAAAATAAAAAGTACAACTTTTTATAATTCTCACACCTTACTTTACGCTCTACCACGAGTTGTTTTTATCTCACCGTGTTAATGAGGTAATTCCAACCCAGCTCTTATAAAGCATATTGATTAGGTATATTAATAAATGTGGCTTTATTAGTATACCAGCAAACCAAGCCGTCTGGAGTTGCAAGTGTGAAGTTGTCGATGAAAAAGAAAGGGAAACGAACAAAAAATAAATAATGGTGTAGTATGATGAAGGAACACTTGTTGGATTAATTATTAAGTTCATTGACTGCGTTTTGTGAGATTTAAAATCGCTTAATTAATTAGGCCCTCGGCTTCCGCTGGATTGGCCGTTTTAGACCACCTTAATTAAAAAAAATTAAGAATAAAATATTGGCTATGCATAAAAGGAATCCTTATACGATTGGAACTGATCAATGTCCAGAGGTGTAAGAACGACCATAATTTTTGGTTTGTTTTTTATCTTTCTTTTTTGGTTGAACAATACAAGAGAAGGGAAGATTTTACAAACAAGAAGAAAGCAAAGAGAACAAAGGAGAACAGTTTTCTTATTAGGCATATTGATTAAACAACATGTGATAGATTCCTCCTTAAATCGATTAATTAAACTAACTAATATTTGTATAATCATTTCGATCCTGGGATCTAATTGGGGATCTAAGGAGTTTTATACTATAAATATATGTTTTTGACCATATATCACCTTTGTTAGTTACTATTAGGCTACAAAGAGCAGTGAGAAATACTGTAAGTTCTCATCCAAACCATGTTTAAGAATCTCTCAACAACTACTTAGGAGCATTTTTCTGTTTTAAAAAATAAAAAACACATTTCTGTTTTCAAGATAACATATATATATTTTTAAAAAAATTCTTATTTCTTCTAAAGTGTGGAACCATATTTATTATTACTTGAAAAAAAGAAGAAGAAGAAGAGAAGAAAGATCGGGTAGTCATACGACCACCCCAATAGTTAAGGTTGCACAACCACCCTTTATTTGTTTGTTTTTATTAGAAGGAAAGTCAACCTCAAAACTTCAAAAAATATGCTGGTGTGTTGCATGTTTATTGCTTGTTTATTTGAAAATGCAAAATATTTTTTTAAAAAATTGAGCGTAAAGTCTATATACCTCTATTAAATTATAACTCAATTAACAATAAAGTATTTTTGTAAACCCTTTAAAGCCCTTTTAAGAAGATGGATGATTGAGCCTTTGAAGAAACATCTAATAGACCCAAAGGAACATAAAAAGCCCAAGTTGGACTAAGACAGGAAAATGGGCCTTCGAAGAAATATGCAGTCGACCCTATAAACAAAGAAAACCCAATTTACCCAGAGAAAACGGTCCCACAATTGCAATGCCTTTTTTCCATTGATATCAACGGTATTTCGGATCTTATCCTCCGCAATTTACTATTAGATAAAACGAGCTTTTATAAATGAGTAATGCCAAGTTTATCTTGTGTCTTTTTAAAAAGATAAATGTTAAAATTATAATATAAACTTAATAAAAATTCAACTTATTTATTATATGTCATTTAAAAAATAAAAAAAAAATTAAAGTTTGATGCTTTAACTGTATCACATCTCTTTCAAAGATAACGTGACTTTTAAAATTACCCAATAGGGGGATGGGGATTCGAACTAGTGACCTCCGCTTTATAAAGCGTGGTCCCAGCCGATTGAGCTACCTCTTGAGGACAGTTTGTGATTGATTATTATTGAATTTTGATCGACTAATAATTTTAAGAGCTACATTATTATTAAAGGGACATAAGAATGATATAAGAATGACTTTTATAATTACTTTCTATAAAGCTTATCTATCAAGTAGGAGTTGACTATCCAATACTTGTTTTCAAAATTACCGAAAATATATATCTCATGTATAGTAGATACAAGAAATGTTATGGTTTATTTTGGTGTTTTATTAATCATACGTGAATATTAGTTTCTAAAAAAATATATGAGGGACGGGTTGAGTAATTTTTTTAAAATTTTTTTAAATAATATTCACGTATGATCAAATAAAATGGAAGAATTGTGGTAGAGAACAATTAAGTTTTTGTTTGGAATAAATTATTTAAATTCAATCAACTTTATCAATATTTGTCTTTAAAGTATAAGGTTGTTGCATATACGTTATTTTGGTAGACTAAGTTAAAGTAAATTTCATTGATTTTATTTGAATCGACAATTTCAAGACAATTTAGAGACAATTTTTGTCTAATATACTTATCTTCAAAATTTGTTGATAAGTACAAATAAGACTTGTAAAGGAAATCAACTCTAATTATCTCATATAAACGTACCATAATTATAAATAATACAAGTCAATCAATCTTGACAACAAAACCTATCAATAATAAATTTGATTGAAAATTTATGTCAATTAGCAATCTATTAAATTACAAAAAAATCCATGTCAATTAGCAAATTAGCAAACCCAACAGAAAAATCAAAAAAAAAAGAAAGAAAAAAAAAGCCAAGACTAGAGTGTAAGATGCACGCGACACCAAAACGCGTGAGCCCGTAACGTCCAGGTGATATAGCTGCCCTATAAATGGCGGGAGCCTCGATCGGGTCGAAATTTCTCACGCCCAATCACTTCTCTCACTCTCTCTCACGTCGAACTCTTCGCTAATTACACTCCGACCCCTCCAAAACCCTCAAATCGCAAACCCCTCAATCTCCGCCACCCGTATAACCCCCACCACCCTGGTACCATCCCTTTCGTTGCCTTTTCAGTTTTGGTTCAAGTCCCTCCATCGTAAATTTCTTCATTTCTAGGGTTTCTTTCGGGTCCTCTAGAAACCTAGGGTTTTCTCTGTGTGTGTGTGTGTGAGAGTGTGAGAGAGAGAGAGTTGGAGCTTACTCGGAGCTTTTGATTCCAATGGAGGTATCGGCCGGAGTTGCCGCCTCCGCCGCCGTGCGTCTGTCGATGTCCCAGCCACCATCATCTTCGTTGTCGGCGTCAAACCGCAAAGAGTGGCGCGCCATCTCGGAGCATCGGAACGCCGGGGACGAGGTACTGGTCTCGTTGAAACTCTTGTGTGGCATTGGGGCTTGTTTGGGTTCCGAGAAAATGTGGGGAAAGAAAATGGAAACTGAAGTAGAAATTTAGGGTTTTAGACATTAATGTTGGGGATTAGAGAAAGTGACAGCTTTGCCTGCTATACTTGTCACTGATTGAGTTTCTCAACTGCCCACTTGAAGATTAGGGTTAGGGTTTATGGTTTATGGTTTATGGATCACTTTTCGTTATGTGTTAAAATGCTTTTCGTTGGTTGTCTTAGGCTCTTAGGAACCAACATATGCATAAGTTCGATGATTTGCGTGTGTGTTTGTAAGAAAAAATTATGGGCATTAAGTTAAAAAAAAGAAATCTATTACATTTCTGCTCTTAGTAAGAAAAAGGTACGAATTTCAGAGTTTCAGCTTTTGTGCTTGATTTTGTTGCTTAACTACGAATATCTCATCGTTGCTGAGCCTGATGATCTTGTTTTAACGTTAAGTTGAACGGACTATATTTCCTAGTGCCTAAACCATGAACAAGCTTTTGTGAATTAAAGCTTTGATCTCATCTTGTTAAAAGACATCTTGTCATTGAGCTAATGGAGCATCATCATAAGTTGGGACATTAGTTGGAAATGTTCTATGGTAATATAACTGCGGGCAATATAGGGGAACAAAAAAGTAGTGTGTTAGGTACTTGGGCTTTAAGCAATTGAGGGAAAGAAAAGAAATGAAAATATTGTGTTCGATTTGTTGTTTAGGAGAAGACCTTGGGTTACTTTGCTCAAAAGACAATATTATGTTATTTTGATTTAGTGGAGTTGAGCTTTGCCAAACTCCTTGAAAACCAAAAAACTCTGTGTTGATCTTTATTAAAGTTTTAGTTGATACATTGATGATGGAGGGAGAATGGAAGGAGGACTCCTGAAGTTACACCTCATTGAAATTTAGGAAAGGGGAGGAAAAGATAAAGAGAATAGCTTCCAGTTTTTCCTGGATCAGAAATAATGAAATAGTCTGAGAGTTGAAATCTATCTTGTCCCGTTTCCTTTACCATTTAAGGTAGTCAACTGAGCATTGGGGATTGTTTATAAAATAAGGATTTGAAGTTTGAGAATGAATTCTTTGTTCATAATTTGGCATTTTCTGATGCACAGGAGTTGGAACGATCAAAGTTAGGGCAATCAGATGAGAGAACTATATATGAGGTAAGTGTTCTGATATTGGAAATACATTGTGATGTTGAGAAGTTATTTAAAATAAAGATGATTTGCTGTTCTATCAAGGTGCAGCAGGGAAGAGAGCCGCTTGATGTCAACTTCTGTTCAATCACAGTGGATGGTAGCTTAGATGAAGATCTTTTGCCACAGAGACTTCATAATGTCCGTAGACAAAGAGAGGAATTTCAACGGACTGAGATTGAACTTACAGCTCAAATGATTGCAAGATCTGAGATATTGGGAATGCAAAGCAACTTTGATGCTCAGATCAAAGAGCATGCTAATGCTGCTGCCAAGCTTCAGGTTTGACCTTCCAAATTTGGATTTATATTTATAAGAAGCTTATGCTAGCATTATTTCTGGACTGTAACTTGAGAAAGGAATTTTGTCTTGTCAAGCTAGTTGTAGAGAGTAACAATTAAATTGTGATAAATCTGTCTTCAATTGTCAAGGTAATTATGTGATAAATCTGGCATGACCAATTTTTCATGTGAAGTCATATGTGAACTGTTGTGAGCTTTAAAGAAATCTATTCTTTTAAAATTACATGTTGATAACAGCCTTTGATCTCTGGGAGCAGGTTCCTGAATAGGATACTAACAGCCAATAATTGCCTGCTATTATAAATTTTGGGTTTATTTTGGCAGGAGCAACTGCATGAAAGGGAACAAGCTATACGTGAATTGGAAAGGAAGATGGAAGAGAAAGATAGGGAGCTGCATGCAATTAAATTGGACAATGAAGCGGTTTGTTGAGTGCTTGCTTGTTTTTTATGTGTTCTTTAATCCTTTGGGTAAGGTGCTATAAAAATTTCATAAATAACTTTCCCTTATATTGATTGGGTAGGCCTGGGCTAAAGAGGACCTTCTGAGAGAACAAAATCAAGAACTAGCATCCTTCAGGTGCGAATTGTATGCCTAACACATGTATTTTGTGCTCTAGCCCTTTTTCTGTCAGTTTGTGAATGCATGTATATGTGTTTTATGCCTTTAGTCATTTTCTATTCAATTATATGCTATATTGCAACTCTACTATTTATTCCCATTTTTGGAAGTGGAGGTTTTTGAACCTTTTGAACAAATGTTGCAGAAGAGAACGCGATCATTCTGAAGCTGAAAGAGCCCAACATATAAAGCAGATGCGCGATGTTCAAGAACATATTCAAGAGAAAGACAGACAGCTTATTGAATTGCAGGAACAGGTCTGTATATTTGCGTTTATGGTGTGTACTTCTGTTGTCATATTGAAGTGAAAGTTAAAACTTAAAGCATTTTAGGTACTACATATATGTTGATTAAGCATTGTGTTCTTGTTCAAAGTTTCCTAACTATGATGATAAATGTTATTGTTTGGAAAATGTTAGCTTAAAACATTAGATAATAGCCAGGTTTTAATTTTTCCTCCTTTTTCTATCTTCCTGGAAGCTATCGTATACTTGCCATTGCTTCAGATGTTCATTGCTTGATAATGATCTAATCTTGCAGCATAGGGTTGCTCAAGAAACCATTCTCTATAAAGATGAACAATTGAGGGAAGCCCAAGCCTGGATTACTCGTGTTCAGGAGATGGATGCCTTGCAATCAACTACTAACCATTCTTTACAAGCTGAGTTGCGAGAACGTACTGAGCAATATAACCAGCTGTGGCATGGTTGTCAAAGACAGGTTAGCTTGCTTTTGGATTCTATTTTGCAGTTTTAGAGTGTGTTGATTTGTGAGGATGCTCAGACAGTTTAAACCCATCTTTGGATTGTCAAAGACAGGTTGTCTTATATGCGGATGCACATGAACGCGTAAATGTATATTGTTCTATCTTTTTCTTATTAGCTTTATATTGGATCTTTGTGGTGACTTTTTGAATTTCATTACTCTCTACATTTTGCAGTGATACTTAGGTCAACTTTTGTTGACTAATATATGCTGAAATGGATGCAATATAATGCAGTTTAATTTCTGCCAAGTGTAATCTGTTCGTGTCTATGATTTTGATTTATTTGTTTATTCTTTTTGGGTTAAGGATGGACTTTATTTTACATAAGGCCGTTTACAATTTTTATTATTGTTTGTCTTTTTGGGTTTTTGGTTAGTTTGCAGAGATGGAAAGACTTCATCTGCATACGATACAACAGCTCCATCTTGAGCTGGCTGATGCACGGGAAAGAAGTGGAACTTACAATGGTGAGTCGCATTTATCCCAAACAAATTCAAAGGATGTATCTCAGTTTGTACAGAGCAATGGAAACCAACTAGACGGCAATAGAGGTGGTACATCAGGTGGAAATGCTGGTGCCCTTTCAAATGGGAGTTCAGATAATGTTTCATCTTATGCTTCAACTGACAATGCATCAACCCAGGTAAATTGCACTTTTTGGATTGTAATTGTTATTTATCCATATAAAGAAATGGTGCCTTTTCCCAATGATCATTTTCTGCTGCAAAGTCTTATTGGTAGAACTATGTATATTGGACATGTGAAGTGGATAACATTCCTTTCTTTGATAATTAATCGAATGGACCTTAAGATTGAGAGAAGTAACACTTCCCAAATTTTTTCTCCAAAAGTTGGTTCTGAAGTGATGTGTCACCACTGCTTGAGAGTCTGAGATGGTTACACATTTTCCAAAATAATATATCACAAGTAATGCTGACACATTACTTGGGAATCAATTTTTGGGGAGAAAATTTGATAAAGTGTAGCATTTCTCAACATGAAGGGGAAAAATGATAAAGATTTTGTAGTTGGTGTTGCAGAGGCATGGATAAGGGTGGTTTTTGTTGATGTTATAAATGTAATTTGAAGGAAGTGAATGTTATAAAATAGAAATGCTTGTGGAAATGTATCTTATAACACTGGAATACTTATTTTTCCAATAGCCTCATTGCTTCTGAAAACAGATTTTTTGATGTTCAATTGATAATATATATGATTATTGTGTGTTTGTGTGTGTGAAATAGTAACTTCAAAGATGTCTACATGGCATTTCATATCCTTTTGTGTTTATTTTTAGACTGAACATGTTCCTGGTTTACCTATTGCTCCGTCATCTCTGCTTGCAATGCCTACCTACCTCCCATCTGGACAAGTGACTGCTATGCATCCATATGTTATGCATCAACAAGGGGTTCCCCATTCTGTGCCGTCACATGGTCCTCCATCTCATGTTGGACATTTTCACTCAATACCAGCAATAAGTTCCCTCCAACAGTGGCAGAACCAACAGGTTCTGAGAAATGAAACATCTTTTCTGTTGTTGAATGTTTCAGTATTACTCATGTTATCTGAAATTTGTTCATCAATTTTTTTTGGTTTCAGTCTGTATCAGAGGGTTCACAGATATCTACACAGAATGAAATCCAACCATCCCAAGCTGACCAAAATCCAATGAGATCAGATGCGAACTACAACTATGAAATTTCTGTTAATGGACAGGCTCTTCATCAAGACTATCTGGATGTTCATCTTAGCCAAGGGACAAAGCCTGATTCTGGTATCACGTCATCAACTGGGGAAGCACAGGTATTGTGAATAAAGTTGTTAATGTCCTGATTATTAATATGCTGTCGTTTGGTTTTACATGCCATATTGACTAGAACCACCAAAAATTCTGTTTCAGGTTCTTGAGTCAATTGACAGAGGTTACCTGGTTACACCCCAAACCGAGCAGAGCCTCCAACAAATTTCTTCCCAGTTTCGTGATGCCTTAAGATTGGATACTCTTGACCAGAAGAGCGAAAACAAGGTTTGTCATTACTTGTTCCAGTTATTTTTGTTATTATGGGGTCAGCCTGGTTACTCTATTGAGCAGCTGGCAAGTATGACAGTGATTGAGCTTCTCTTGTACTTGAACAGGCGCAGGAGCCGAGTGTTCTGACTTCGACTAATCACGGGCTAGAGGGCCAAGTTTCAACTGCAGAACAATTAAGTTCTGCTGCCAACCCATCATCATCTGATGCCTCGATCCAATCTGTTAATCTCAGTGAAACTGCTGTAAACAATGCCACTGGTGCAGGCTTGCCCGAATCATTTGTCTCAACTCGGCAGGAAAATACACTGACAGTGGGAAAGACTTCAGAGCCTGCTCTTCTTGATGAAAGATCACTGTTGGCTTGCATAGTTCGCACAACTGCCGGTGGTCGAATTCGGATCAGTTCAACGGTTAGTGTGTGTGCTTATTAACTGTTAGACCATGGTAGCAAGCATGCTACTTTTTATTTATTTAAAATTGGTTGACTTGAATATATTTGTTAATTGTGTTGAGTACAGCTACCAAATAGGCTGGGCAAGATGCTTGCACCTTTACACTGGCATGATTACAAGAAAAAATATGGGAAGCTTGATGAATTTGTGGTTGGTCACCCTGAAGTAAGTTTATTGGAATTTCAGCATGCACACGTGCACACATGTGTTTGTTTTCTTTTAGTTTATATGGATATATAATCTAATCTGAGCCTTGAAATGTGATATCAGCTATTTGTGATTGAGGGTGACTATATTCAGCTTCGGGAAGGAGCTCAAGAAATGATTGCAGCTGAAGCAGCTCTTGCCAAAGTTGCAGCTGCTGCTAAAGCATCATCTCCTTACACTTCATTTGTGCCTTCTATGGCTGTTACTCCAGTGGCGCAACCTCACCGACTGAAAAAGGTTCCATCCATTGACTCGAAAACTTTACATAATGACAAGACAGCCTTGAAGGAATATGCGGTCATATCTCCCTCAACTTCAACTGATGAGCCACCACAGTTCTCTGCGATGCCAAATCAGCAACCAAATGGTGTTGGTTTTGGTCTTCCTAGAGGTCTTTCAAATATAAAAATTTTGAGCAAATCCAGAGATGCTCGGGAAATGAATGGCCCTGAAAGCAGGCCTGTGCAATCTGCATTTTTGACTGTTGGAAATGGATCAAATCTTAATAGATCAAGTTTGAGCAATACCCAAAGCACAGGCTCAGTTAATGGGAGAACTAACTTGAATTTTGTTGGAAAACAGCAGGGCAGGTATAGCTAAAAAACTTATAGCAGGCTGCAAATTTAATTTTATACCTGGGTAAATGGTTATTGAAGGTTATCGAGCTAATTGTGTCTTACCTTGACAGGATGTCTGGTGCTGCATTTACTTCCAGAAGATAGTAAGTACACTTTTTTTGGTAAGTAATTTGAAATGTGTTTGCATGAGAGTTTCCTTGTATAGTCATTTTGAATTTTTACGTTTGCTGTTCTAATTGTTGTGATTTTGAAACAACCTGATTAAGGTATGGACAATTGAAATACTGCAATTTCTGAGTCATCAATGATTTGATCAGATAATCAATCATTTTAGTACCTGCTTATGTTGCAAATAAGGTTAAAAATGAAAAGAGGTGCAGCTCATTTTATCAGCCATCATCTAGATGTTGAATAATAATAGGATGATATACATGCCTTTTTCGTGGCACGTGAAGATATTTAGTTTGCCAATGTATGCAAGTATTTGATTCTATTAGCTTATTTAGATAAATGGCCCAAATTGTATCTCCCATCATTTTGTGGGGCACAGTGCGTACACATTTCAAACGACTACACAAATCTTGGGCTTGATTCCCAGTTATATAAGACGAAAATGTTCTTCCCTTTTATGAGTTTGAGTACACCGTAACCCATTCGTTTCTGGAGTAGATGTAGCAATAGTAATTTTACATGCCTTGAGGAGATTTCTGAGTTTAATGCTGGTAGATTTGAATGCAACCGATCTATGGCACTTAATCAATATCTTTTTTCTGTTGACAGGAGACGTGGAATTATTATGTGGATAATCTCATGATCAGGATTATGCACCAGTGCAGACTGGGATATCTGGGGATGGATACCGGTTTTGCAACAGAATGTGTTGTCGCTGATTGAATTGTCAGCGAACTGATTGGAATTTTTACTCTTTTTATTTTTATTTTTTTTATTTTTAAAGTCGGTTTGCTTTGATTTATTTTCCTTTTCTTCGTATTGTCGGAATCACAACATGCATTTGTGAGTGATTATCTTACTCAAAACAAGACTGCCCTCGACAATGATATTCATGCACACAATTGCATCTGTGCATCTGATAGCTTATACTCACTGGCTGATTTCTCTTTGCGCTTTTCAAGCATGTAAAACGCAGTTGCTGTTTGTAGCTTCCTTGGTTCCCCAAGGAGCCTATACATTATTAGCTTACCTTTCAGCTTAAGCTGAATTAACTTCACTTTAGAGTCCCACAAGCTCGTGTTTTGGGGAAGATAATGACAAAAAAAGAAACAAGGAAGAACTTGTTTGTGTGATTTGGAGAGAAAGGATGAATGGGTTTTAATTGATTTGGGTAAAAGTAGAGTGATGATAACTATACAACCGGAGTGAGGTAACAGTCACGTCGGTTTATTTTATAATAAAATATTATTAAAATAAACTGGCTTAAGTGACCGGTTGTATAGTAATCATCACTTGTAAAAATAATAATATGCTGAGTTGGCTTAAAATATGTAGCATAAGGGGCGCGTCGCTCTTTTAAGCGCCGAGACTTGAGATGTGAATTTTCGTTTAAAAAATAAATGAAAAGACAAATTTAAATTACTATAGAGACTACTTGTGACAATTTATGAAACTTAGGTGTTCTTGGATTTTGGCCTTACTAAAAAAATATTTAACCCTCTCCTTCCCAAAAAATAAGGGCAGATGCGGCTGTAAGCGAATTTTTTCTTCTTAAACAAGGATAATCTGGTCATTTTTGCTTATTCTGTTAACGATTTAACCAAAAAATATTATAACAAAAGAGGTGAATGAAAGAAACTTGTACAGTGACTACTCACATTATAAGCTTTTAAACTTTGGAGTGAACATTTTAAAAGGCATGATAGTTTGCAGGGTATAAGTAAAGTTTTCCCAAATAGATGAAGAGGAATGCTTTGTGGCTTTGCCCCAATTTTTTTAAGTGATAAAAAGGATTACAGAAAAAGCATCGTCCCGCACCATCTGCAACTACTCTCGGTGTCAAGATACAACTTCTCTGGGATGATTGTGTAGCAACCCAAGGGGAGGGGGAATTGAGGAAAAAACACAAAACGAAGAAACAGGAAATTATAACTTTCCGACAAAATCTTCAGCACCAGCCTCTGAGCTATCTTGCTTGCTTCCTTGTATGCCAAACAAATTGTTTCCAAGGCCAGCCTGCATGGCCTGATAATTGCCACTTGTTCCACCGGGTCTTACTCCCATCTGCCCTTGGATGAGTTGCTGTTGCTGATGCTGTTGCTGGAGGTACTTTGATTGTTGGTGCTGCTGCTGCTGACGCTGCTGCTGCTGCTGCTGATGCTGATGCTGATGCTGATCATTCAACTGGAAAGGCAACTTTGGTGCTAAGGGACCTGTTTGTGGCTGAAACATTGCTGCCTGGGGGTGCTGCATTAAAAGCCCTTGGTGCATTGTGGACTGGGAGGGCATCTGCAAACATTTCAAGGAGGTTACCAAAATTTCTTACTCAATGGAGTGTTTTGGAAGGGGATGTTTACGAGCCTAATTCACCTGAGAAGGCATTGTTGGTGCCTGTGGTTGGGCATCAGCGATTTGAGCAAGGTATGTCAAGTTTTGCTGAAGCTGGGCATGGTACCTTAAACCATTTCAAATGTCATATAATGATTATACCAGGAAGATAAGTCAGCAGTGAGTAGACAATAAGCCAACATAATTATCGTCTCTTTTATTCAAGTTGGAAAACCAAGCAAAAGATATTGGTCCTCAAGAAATTAAAGATTTAAGTATTCCAATCCTGATAATTTTGCATACAGCTTTGAATGAGATATACTAGAACACCATATAATTGCAAGATGCTCATGGATATGAACACTATAAGAACTCATGGTTAAGTTTATGATAAGCCATCATACATTCTAGCTCTCAGTTCAGATGCTGAAGCACCGGCCAGGAGGGTACACTAAATAGTAATCTTACGGAAATACAAGACACATAACCTTCAAATTTTCACCAGGAGTTACTCCACGCAAATATCATAACTACGTAGCCAGTAACATGTATAACATTAGTTCCTTTTAACCATGCAACTCAACTTATGGCCATATCTATTAGGTCATAAGGTGTCAAGTCTTTGTTAAACATTACTAAACCATCTCATCCTCCTTTCATACTTGGTGTTCAATTGGTCGTACATCTAATGTCTAACAAATGCATTCATTCCTAGTCTCATCCTTCTCGTTCCACTACTTACCATCTCAAACACTAAATAAACTCATTTCATGGGGATGCAGTTTCATGTTAAAAATACATCTATATTCATTGCAAGATTTTTTCCTTTATGCATCAGCTATGCAAGTTAAAGAGACACCTTAAGCATCTTTTGTCCTTGAATATTTTCTAGTCCCTTGTTATTTCTAGCTTTCTTAAACTGCACATCATACTGTTGCGTATGCTAAAACATTTCATTCTAGAACCTCTCTTAAGAGTTTTAAGTGAGCATTTACGTTAGTAAAGGATTTGTATGCTGAAAAAAAGAAGAAATTACACTTAACCCCTCTAAACTAACATTCATTCACACTTTTCCCTTTGGAACTGCCAGACGCTCAACCGGCTACAGAAGTTGCAGGGTGGGGCGCAGAAGCGACATGCTGCTGCTCCCACACAATAGAAGAATAGATCTTCTTTTCCTTAACCCCCATTGTAACCAAACCAACATAATTGTTTCACCAAGAACGAGTCATTGAAGGGGTCTAGAAAGGCCAATCCAATAAATAGTCCTACACTCTTATCAAGAAAGGAGCAGATGGAAAGTGGAAAAAGTTATAGGGGACAGTAACAAATAAAAACATAAGTTTATATAGTTCAAGGAATTCTAGTTTAACCTAAAACAATCAGGCAATCAGCTCATAACAGAATTATGAAAGAATATTGGACACAAACAAAAGAAGAACATTCTAGTTAGTTTACCACTTACGGGGCACACTCGGCGAATTTTCCCTGGTTTTGGTTTTCCATTATTGCCAGAATCAACTCTTTATTCTCATCCAGGTACTGCACCAAGCATACGAACATCAAAATCTACAAATGAGTGTAAAGGAGGGCATTTTTCTTCCCCCCTTTTTTTTTTATTCTGTTCAATGTCAGGCATTGTGCAAATTCCTATAAAGGTAGCATGCCATCAAATCAACGAATTTTTTAGTTCAAACAAATTGAACTTGCATCCGAAAACATCTGTCCAGCCTTATTTTATGATCAAATCAAATCCTAAACCACACGCATAAAAGTAACAATGGTTCAAGCTTGCCATAGTCAAAACGATTTGTGATACTTTACATAAGGGAAGAAACAGCACTCTTCACAACATGTTAATATATGAAAGCCCACCACTGGTGCATGTTGCATTCTACTGAAAACAAATGCAAATAAGAACGTCAAAGGAAGTATCGGGTACCTATTCCTGTAAGCTCAATGGCAAAAACACTCGCATGACTTGGGATAATTGCTGCTTCTAATGTAAGCATATACATTGAGATAACCATGTTTATCAGTGAAAATGCACCTCTTGATCAACTTATGGTACCATTTTTTATGCATCAACCATACGACCCTATAAATCACAACCACAGGGCGTAGTTCAATGAAATATACATTACCACAAATTACCCATTGTCATCAAAATGCAATTGGTCGAACTGCATGTGAGACACTGTCAAGCGACTCCAGCCCTCAAGGAAGGATGTTAGATTTCACTTACACAATGTATCAAACACTTCAGGATCAATTTAATGTTTTATGCGTTACCTTGTCAACCCAAAAATAATAATAATAAATAAATAAATAAAAATCACTTTTTAAAATAACTACCCACAAACAAAAATAAACAGGACTAATCAAATTTCAATATAAAAGCCAACTGGGTTCTGAGTTTTCTCACACTTCTTCTATCATATTACATGGCATACCTAAGACACCCTATATACAAAACATGCACATATTCTATGCACTCACACCCACACAAATACACAGAAAGAATTATTGGTACCTTTTGAATCTGCTCAGTTGTGATATTAGCAGTGGGAGTACCATTCAAAACTTGTGGTGACTGCTGCATCTCTATTCTCTCTTACTCTCAACTCTCAACTCTCAACAAAAAATCCTTTGCCCTAGTTTTCCAACAAACGAACTTCAATGGGACCCCCACAGGTGCCACTCGGCCCACTCGCAATTTTATATCCTATATAGTATTCAATAGTCAATATCACACTCCCCCAGAAACACTGTTGCCAAGGCAACATTTACTACGTCCAAGACAAACACGCTTAACTTACCACACCCCCCACCCCCAACAGAAAAAAAAAAAGATAGACAAGCCTTTTCTAATACGGCGTCGTTTGAGAGACTCTAAAATCATTGCGTTGTCGTTTTAATTACAAACCGAGACAAGGGCTATAAAGAATCAGAGATCAGAAGAGACAATGGCGAGAGACGGAGAGAGAGAGAGAAAAGACTGGAGAGAGGAAAATGGGTTACGTTCTGAGAGTTAGATTGGCGTCGTTCTTCACAGGAGCTGCAGTGGCTTCGTTTGTGGGGATTTACATTCTTCACAGGGATTACAAGGTTGCCCAGGAGGCCATTTCCCAACAGGTACTGGATACCAACCAAAGCAAAAAAATCACTTATTTTTAGCGGGTCTTTGAATTCTTTTGCTATATGAATGAAATATTGGATTGCTCGTTCGATTTTGAATGTGGGTTTCGGAATATTTATGCTTAATTCTTAGTATTCATAAAATCCATTTCGTCGAGATGGATATTGAAACATTCGAAGGAATTTGGGGGTGGCCCGGGTGGGGGATAGTTAATTAATTGATCATTAATTTGCAAATATTTAGAGGCCATGCCTAGCATGTTGTTTATATGTAAAGTTGTATTAGTATGTGGATTGATGGTATGCTTTGTTTTGATGCAAGCTGAATGGGCTGGATAGGTGGGAAAATGGGTTGAGAGATCGAGATAAACATCACGAATTACCTCCAGATAGGCATTGTTAGTTTATGTGAATTGTTATGAAAACGGAAGTATATGGGAGAAGTGTGTATGTCATATTGAGTTTAGTTTGGTAGAAGAAGACTTGGAGGTGGTGAATGTTTGTTTCTCATGGTTCAACAAAGACAATAGTTTCGAGTCCAATAGGGCTGATTCTGAAGAAAGACGACCAGAGATGATCAAAGGGACCCTAATAAGGAACCCCTTACGCAATTTATTTTGATGCAATGTTTTTTTTTTTCTTCCCTTTTTGGTTTGATCCTCGTGGTTATGAGTAATGAGCCATGCGTTGAGTTGGTCTTGTTTAGAGGAGTTAGGGGGTTATAATTTTTAGGGTGGTTATGGCAATTTTGTGATGGTGCTCAATCAGCCAATGGAATTGGGTTTTGGACTTGGGTTAGTTTCAGGGTGTATTTTTCTTTGTCCGAGGGAGGAGAAAATAGCATGCTGGATGAATAGGATGGATTAGGAGTTTTGGACATGTTGGACATTGGGCCAATCAAAACCAAGTGATGTTGCTTATAAGTTTCCATACTCACAGTTGCTCAATTGTCCTTCTAGTTTCCTGGTCTAAGTAAATGATCGTAAATGCCTGAATTCAAACTGTTTTAGTTTGATTTTAGCTGTCCTCTTTCTCATATATAAGCTGTTTAGGACTGTGTCTTCTATTTGTTGCAAGCTTCAAGTTTTTTCTTCTGTTCTTCCTGCAATATTTTCAGCTGTTGCCTTGCCCATCTTGGAACATTCCTTGTGTATATAATGTTGCTTGTTATGTTTTGTTGAAGTTGACAGTAAAATAAGTATTTTAGTTTGCCTCATTGGAGGTCAGCTTCTTGGTTTTTCTCTCATAGGTTTGTTTCTACTCCCTTATTCTGCTCCTATTGTACTCCTTCATTCCTTACGTATACATGCACACAGGCATGAACTACATGTGCTTCCAGGCTGTATAAAGGCATCAAAAAGCATTTCCAAATTCAACTTTGGTGTTAATGTGATTATGCAATTGACAACTTTGCTATTAAGAGCTTGTGACTCATATGAGTCATCAAAAGCATGCCACTACCTATGATACTAGGCTATTGTATTCATACACTGAGGAACCCAAGATTGAATCACTTCTGGAAACATAAAACGGGAGTAAATTACTGAAGAAGCAGTTCAATATCTTTACAGTTTTGCCAAATTATGTTAGTCTTTTGAATAAATTGTCATGGAACCATCTTTCTAAGTAAATTTGTAATTGAGCTCTAAAAAAATTGATTTCTATTATCCAGATAAAAAAAAAAAAAATTCATTTTCATTCTGCATTAGAGTTTATGCTTTGTTTGTTGACAAGACCTAAAGCATGATCGTTACCATTTTCAGTCAATGGTTTATTGGGTTTTCAAGGATGAACTATATGATCATTGTTTTTACTTAGTGGCCAGAATAAAATATACCGTGATCTTTAATGTTTCTCTTTTCCGTGAGAAAACATGGATATGGTTTTCAATTATGACTCTCTATCTCTCTTTCTCTACAGGTGAATGGCCTCACTGAGTCACTGGATAGACGGATTTCGGCTTTGGAAAAGTTGAAAGAAAGTGGAACTTCAGAAAATGTGGGGACGACAGAGTAGTGCTTTGAGGCACACTATTGCAATTTAATGTTATGGCTCCAAGCATGGTTTTTTCTTACTATGCAAATGGTTACCCCCCCCTTCCCCCCTTAGGGAATAATTACAACTTGTCTTGCAGCATACACAATCTGTTGATGAAAATTTCCTTTGAATTTGAATTTTGATGGTCAGACCAGTTAAATTGTGTTTGTGATAGTTTTTGTATGATCAGTAGGTATCTACAAGAAGTGATGCGTTGTCTTTGTATGCTGTGGTTGTGTTACTTAGTTCTGGAATGCACATGGTATCTCCAGTTGGGAGCTATTTTGTACTAGCGTATTGCTTGCTCTGCTGTTAAAATGGTAGGCTTCAGCACCATCGCAGATTATTGTGGAATTAAGTTTATTTGCATTCTTTAGCAGCCTTAATAATTAGCATGTGCAATTGTGCATGTATGGGGAAGAGGATGGCCTCATAGGGAACTGCTCTTCTTGGTGCCTAATGGGCAAATTATCCCTGTAGGCTCTTTGCACAAGTATTAGGTTTAAATAGTACTTACTTTTCGGGCCCAAAAAAAAAAGTACGTAAATAAAAAACTGAAAGTTTCCATGGAGAATTATGTTGGGTGCAGCATTGATTTTGATTTTGAAGAATATTGATAGATATTCATTATTTCATAAATAGAACATTAATGCTTAAATTAACTTGGAGACTCCTTCGGATTGGGCCTTTTGGGCCCAAATTCTTATACATTAAACACTTTTGACAACCCTGGGCCTTCACTGCACAAAAGCCTCGACATAATGGACTAAAATTTCAGTTTCTCAAATAGACTTCCATTTGGAAGATTTGACTCGAGGCTTTCCTTACCCACCAATGGTAATGCCCCTGAAGACTGAAGAGCCATGGGCAATTCGCTTGAGCCTTCGCTGGCACGCATAATTAATAATATCTTCAATTTTTATATCTCAAGGTGGAGGTAAATCTTCATTAATTAATTTGACTGACAATAATGAAGAAGATATTGATCAGGAGTCGGGACAGGAGGGAGTATTCCAAATTTCTTCCCTGGACCTCTGATCATTAATATTTGTAAGTAAAATTACAATGAGACCACTATTACTATACCAATAATTACACCACCCACCCACCATATCAGACGACAGACGGGGCATATGTATTGGTAACACTCATTTTCAGAGCATCTCTGCCGGCTCAGCACCCATCAATTTAATTTTAAATGTTTGTTTTTTAACGTGAAATTGACCGACCGTGAGGATTTTTGCACCATCACAATAAAATAAGTCATTGACCATAAAATAAATAAATAAAGAAATAAATGTTTCTTTGGAGGTGGTAGCTTGGCACTGGCTTAGTAGAGAGGGAAGGGGGTCCATCATGATCATCCATGCCGTCTGTCATTGCTTTACTTGGAGTTGGGGACATGTCTAATTCACTGATCTCTCTCAACTCTCATGTCTCATGTCTCAACCATCACATCCACATGCATGAATTGGGGAGTCGGCATTAGTTTTTAGACGTTTTTTATATATTTAAATAAAAAAGTTGGAATATCAAATCAAATGGGTCGTAGGGCTCGATCGGGAAGATTACAGACAACTGCTATATGTATGCTATTTATTTTGAACGACAAGAAGGGCGGTGCCGTGGGTGCGGAGATTCTAGTCCTGAAAACGACAGGAGTGGGGAGGGGGCTCGCATGCCGAGGTGAAAAATGAAAACGGCTGTTTTTTGTCTCAGCAACTTCGTTATTATTAGCTCGGAAAAAAAAAAAAAAAAAAAAAAAACGAAAGATTTCCTCCTGACCGTGTGATTGACCATCAATCAATTATCAATGGTTGGGAGTGCACGTCAGGGTTGCAGCTTCTAGTTTGAAAGTCAGAAGACAAAAAAAAAAAGGAGGAGATAAGTGAGAAGAAAGAAGAGGAGTGGGGCTTGTTTTGTTGCAAGTGCCAAAGTGATGATGTATTGCGGACACGGACAAGGACACCCCCCTTGCCTTGTCCACCTGTCGTTCCTGTCGTTTTTTTTGCCTCTCTCATCCGATTCTAATATCTTCACCTGCCACGTCTTCCCCCATCCATCTATATTATAATATGATATAATAATATATATAGCTTCGTCAATCTTCCTTGGGAACCTAGTTGCTTCAAAAGATCTATCAATTTCTTCTTTTTGCTCTGTCTCTCACAATTGTTGAGGATTTCGTTCGTTTATATTTCTTACTTTATATATATATATATATATATATATACCATCACTATCCCTTTCTTATTCCAATTTTACTTTCCTCGATCTGTCCAAAGTACTTGGCAACATCAATTTGGCAAAGGAAATGACATTTAATTTTAATAAATGGTTTATGGAAAATATTAAAATTACAACAGAAATCTAATTTATGTTCAACTTTTCTCTTATATGACAAATTTCTCTCTTAAAAAAGACATCTCACATAACGAGAAAAAATATGCACACAAAAAACCTACAACGTAATGCAGTTGTTTTTCAACTAGAGAAGAAAGAACGAGACCCATGGTTGGTGAGTTCGTCGGTTTTTTCTTTGGTTTCTCACATGGATTCGGCGACTTTTAGGGTGATAAAATGACTCCGATTTTAGGATGATAAAATCCTAAAAATGATTAACATTCCTCTCTAGGTTTTAGTTTTGAATCTAAAATTAAGTTTTTAGGCATCAAAAACAAGTTTTGTGTCATAAAAATCAAATTTTGAGACATTAGAATCGATTTTTTAGGCTGAGTTTGATAGAAAAGTCACCGAAGATGATGACTTAGAATCGCTGAAAATGGTGACCCACAGCTGGGTCACAACCAGACCCAACCGTGGATTAGCCGTCATTAGTGAGTTCACCGGTGGTTTCTGTCGTCGTCAGAGTAGGTGGGTAGTGAGTTTGCTGAAGTTGTCGTCGTTACCGGAGCAGAGGATTTTTTTTTTTAATGCCATTGAGGAGAGTAATTGGCCATGTAGAATAGAAGTTGGACATAAGTTGAATTTATGTTGTGTCCATATCAAATGTCATTTCTTATATGATATGAGACAACACAAATAAAGTTAGTGGTTGTACCCTTTTTTTTGACGTATAAGTGAGATTAAATTTTATTCAAAATTAAACTAAATTACAACAAAGTCCCGAACCAATGAGGGAATAAAATTGACTGCAATTCCACGATCAAATTGAACTCAATACAACCAACTCTTTGCAGAGGATAGGTGTAGAGTTCACTTGCACTTCAACCTATCCATCCATCCCAATAGGAATTCCATTTTATAGTAAAAAGGTATTTTTATTTTTTGAGGAACTAAAATATCTTTTCATTATCATCGACTAGATATTATGCAGTTCAACAAGATCCTAATACGAAACAAGAAGGCCTGCATATCTCATCTCAAATTGTAATTTGGTCAATAAATTAGAATTAATTTTAATTTCAATTATAATCGAGATTTAAGAAAACATTTACGATTATTCCCCCGACCAACAGGATATTATCATGTCAATCTTGATAGGGAATATCATACTTTAAGTATCATTTTTTTATTTTTAAATAATAATAATACATAAAAACAAACATTAAGAATTATAAACAAAATGCAAATCAACGACCGTTTGGGCAGCCAATGAGATCCAAGCAGGAACCATCTTAAAGGCGTTTCTCATATTTGGACTATTATTTTTATTTTGCCTTTCCCAGGCAACCCCAATCAAAATCTCATTATTATATAAATTTCCCAGAATTTCATCTTTTTGTCATCCATAGTCCCACCTCATGTCTTGTCCACATCTCAAACCTAATTTTCCACACATCCAAACACCACCCCCACACGCCCGTCCACGCGCCTGCCAGGACACTCGTCACTAACTTGATAGGGCGTACGGTTGCAATCGTCAGAGTTTGACCTTTGGATTGTTTTCGTGGTATCGGACGCGTTGAGTGAGCGAGTGGTGTTAGGGTCCACTTGTTCGCTGTAATATTATAATAGACAGGGCAATTTTCGAGACAATTAGTTAGCGCATCACGTCTACGGCCATGTGGGCCCACCTCTGTTCGTCTTCCGAGGCACAAAAGGGTTTAACGGTGCTTTCCTATTTTAGGGCAAAGGGGGTTTAACGGTGCTTCTAACCACCGTTTTGAGTGCCCCAAGAACAAATTCCATTTTTCCTCAAGAAAAAAATTAAAAAAAATATTACCGTTTCTCTGGATTCTACTAATCTTATATTTATATATATAAAAAAAACTTATCATTTATATTGTTCTCCTAATAGTACCTGTCTCTCAATTTTTGTTCTTTTAGAAAATAATATATAAATAGGATCATGAGAAAAAAAAAAAAAAAATCTAAGCAATTAAAGAAAATGTTCTACGTCATTCGATAATTTTTTGCTTCGTTTGACAAACCATTTTTCTCATTTATTTTTTCTTAAAAGAGACAACTTTTTATTATTATTTAAATAAAAAAATTATTACCCTAAATTTAGGATAGCTCTCTTGGTTTTCTTGGTTTAGTGAGCAACAAGGGAATCTATTTCAATAAAAATTTTAAGAGTTTTTCCTATATTTAGGAAATGAAATGAATTTTGGAGAAGTGATTGCTATTATTGTATTGCATTACTTAGAATACCTCTTAATGTAAAGAGAAATGATAAAGACAATTTTTTGGTCTAATTTTTTTCCTTATTTTTTATTTAAAAATAAATAAAACAAAATTCTGAAATAATAATATTTTATGTGGTCTTAAAAAAAAAAAAAAACTATTTTGACCAAAGTTGTACAAAAAAAAAAAAAAGGTTCTTTTATTGTTTATCTAACCTAAAAGCCTTTTAGGTGACATTGACTTTATTATATATTGATGTCATCGTCTTAACTAACTTGCAAATAATTTTTTATTTTTATTTTTCATGAAAACAAATAAAAATGGAAAAATATTGAAGTGGATGGGCGTGACAGTGAAGGAAGAAACTACCAACATCCTTTTATTATGTCTAGCGAGGAAAATTGGTACTCGTTTTCCCAAGCACATGTGCATCGACTCATTTTAGCAAGTTATGATGGAGTGCAAGTGTGAAACTTTGAACTATTTTCCAAAGCGCCTCCTAGGTAACTATTAGGGGTGGCTATTCCGCGGGTGGAAAAGGTAGTGGGCGGCGGGGGGTTGGGGTGCCCTAATGGTCATTTCCCAAAATGATATGGGCAGTGGAGGATTTATTACGGGTTTTAGCTTTACATGCAGAAAACGATAGATGCCACAATAATGATGATCGATGAGAGATGAGAGATGAGAGATGAGAGATGAGAGAGATAGAGGGGAAGAAAGTAGTCGCTTTTGGTAATTTGTCTGGTAGCTAGCATGGTGCGAATGTTGGAAGCATGGAAGCAAAGCAAAGGCCAAGAATGGCGGCAACCCACTACCCGAGACCCATAAATCGCACAGTCAACCCCACAAACACAATATATACCATTTACTCAGCCGAAAGAGAGAGAGAGATTTGTATTAAAGAGTGATAGAGCTTGAAATATGAGATATGGGGTCATGTGGTGGCCTATTAGAAATTAAGCTCTAGCAGCAGAAAAACAAAAAGAAGGTGGGAATAAGGCTCTATATACTGTGGTTTTCTATTTCTGGAAAGTGGTTTTATTATCATGACTATGGATAGCTTTAACGTTTTTGACAAGGAAGCAAAAGAAAATAGATGTGATTTTCCCAAGTTGGGCGAGAAGCTGCAGGGTCTTGACGCGTTTACTAGCAAGGCGATTATGGCTCATCATGATCATGATGATGATGATGGAAATCAGCACCGTCCATTTCCATCATCATCTGAGACTTGGGTTGGCGATGATGATGGTCCCACGTGTAACGACAGGGCTTTACCTATAACTAATGATGCATACCATGTTGTTGCTTCTCGTTCTGGTGCCGCTGTTACAAGTGCTGGTACAATTGTAAGAGCTGTGCAGCCTTTTGACATTTCTCCCACTACAGCTCTTCAGACCGCCTCCAAGTCCCCAGGTCTGTGTTTTTTTTTTTTTATTCTTTTCAAAGTCATTGCAAAGTTATATTAATTAATTAGAGAGAGAGAGAGAGAGACAGTAAAGGTGGTTTTGTCTGAGGCAATATTGAGGAATGAGGATTTAGTGTTGTGTGTTTTTGGTGGTGTGTGTAAACAGGGAGGATGGCAACAACAACATCATCATCATCTTTGGGGTTTCCTTTTACAAATGCACAGTGGAAAGAGCTTGAGAGACAAGCAATGATATACAAGTACATGATGGCTGCTGTTCCTGTTCCTCCTGAGCTCCTCATTCCCGTTAGCAGGACTTCCTCAGACCCGGCTGCTTCCCACTCTCCCTGTAATGACCCTTAACTCTTTTTTGACTTTTTGTTCTTCAATCTCTGCTTACTTTTATGATGGGCTGCTCCTTTCTTCTCCTTTTTTTAACTGATCTGATGTGGGTCTAATTCTCTCTCTTCACACACGCGCGCACACAAACACACAAATATGCTACCTGTTTCTCTTTCAGTTTCTCAGTTTCTTATCTGTTTTTTGCCATTTGATGTTGTGTTTGTGTCTGTTTGATGTGGGTTTGCTCAGTGTGTTGTATGTGCGTGTTAAAAGTCTGCGCCTTTTGTTATACGCCTGCAATCTTTTCATGATGGGTTGTTTTCTTTTCCTGCCATTTCTTTGAGATTTTACACTAAACTCTGCTTCGTGGGCAGTGGTTAGCAGTGGTCTGAAGCTGAGGCTGTCGAGTAGTACAGATCCAGAGCCAGGGAGGTGCAAGAGAACTGACGGGAAGAAATGGAGATGCTCCAGAGATGTGGCGCCTGATTACAAGTACTGTGAGCGCCATTTGCATAGAGGCCGTCCCCGTTCAAGAAAGCCTGTGGAAGTTCATGCCAACAACGACAACATCAAGAGGTCCCGCCGTGAAGATTATCAGCCTCTTCCTACTCCCCCTGTTTCTAACCCCACAATCAACAATAGTGCCTTTTCATCTCAGTTTCTTGGACCTACTACCGGTCAGCTGTACCACCACCAGCCCACTGTTGTCTCCGTTGCATCCCACAAAGAACCAAGGTGGGTATAATTTGTTTCCCTTTTATGAGTCTGGTAGGTGTGAATGTTTTGGAAAAGAACAGGGAAAAGAATTTAAGATTTTGGCAAGTACTTGTTGATTTGAATAGGTGGGAGAAATTTAAGTTGTTGAAGCCAAAATAATTGTGAAATGGGTATTATTATTGTGGGAATCCTGATATGGTTGTGTTTGCATTTTTAAGGAGCTTGGACTGGATGTTGAAAGGAGAACCTGTTCCAATGGCTACAACTGTCCAACAATGGCAATCTCTGATGCAAAATAAAATGGAATTAACCTATGGGCCCTCGTTCTATAACGCCAATGCCACTGCCTTCAAACAAAATTACTCAGAGCCAGAGGAGCCCCTGAATGTGAATTCATATGCATATTTCAGCAGCTGTGAAGATCCACGGAACAAAGACTGTTGTTTGTTCCTTAACCCAGATATGGTTTCTAATCATCAAGAGCCTAACACGGGAACCACAAGGGGTTTTATTGATGCATGGTCTAATGCAGTAACAGAGGAGAACATAGCCAACTCTAGTGCCATGTGCTCTGTCTCATCGGACGGGCTCTCACCCTCTTCACTCACTCTATCAATGGGCGGCAGTAACTCCATTGAAGAAGAAATTGGTCAAATCCACATGGGCTTAGGCCAAATTGAAAGGGATCGAAACAATGAAAGTGGTAGCAAATCCCATCTCTCAAGCTGGCTCACCCCTGCTTCTTCAGTTGCTCCCGCACCTGGTGGGCCATTAGCCGAGGTGTTAAGGCCAAGCACGGTTGCAACCACCGCCGGGGCGGCATCCGAGCCGTCAACTCCAATCGCCGGGAACGGCGATTCAAGTAGTTCTCCGGCAATCATGGTCTCATCACCCTCTGGGGTTCTTCAGAAAACATTTGCTTCATTATCTGATAGTAGTGGTAATAGCAGCCCAATCCTTGGGAGTTCAAGGGTCAATCCTGAGATCGCTTTGCCTTGGTTGAATTAGAACAAATTGGCACCGTGATCTTCTTGAATGAACATGATGAATTACAGTTATTGTTCTCTTAGTTTCACTGTGATCTTAGTTTGGACATTCAGTTGTGTATCTGGAATAGCTTTTTGGGATATTCAACTCTTTTTTAGTCAGGTCAAATGGGAA
This sequence comes from Carpinus viminea, assembly GCA_013348765.1. NCBI lineage: Eukaryota > Viridiplantae > Streptophyta > Magnoliopsida > Fagales > Betulaceae > Carpinus > Carpinus viminea. Next base: position 2,277,469 of record CP054673.1, read on the forward strand.
TCTGTTTGGAGCTGTGGTTTGTGTCGACTCTGTTCACCATTGATAAGAGGCATGAATTTGATCTACTAGCCTTTTGTTGTTGTCTGTTTTTTTTTTTTTTTTTTACCCTGACCATCCTTCAAGGTACACATGGTCACATGAAATTGATGATGTCAATCCCTAGTGCCTTCTGCGGACTATTGGAGCAACTGCTGTAGTTTTAATAGCGGAAAGATTTAACAATTTTTAATACACATTACGAACTCAATAAATATATAATACAAAACTAAATGGTTACAATCAAGTCTTAGTAGTCTTAGTGTTGCATTGTAACTTATATAATTTTATTTATGATTTGACACGAGCCGAACTTATAATACAACACTAAGACTGACCGACAATCTGACAATTTTCATCGGATTGGATAGCTATAGAACTATGCATCACTAAGCTGATGACGCTTATGATCTTATTGTTAGCGGTACAAAAGTTGATGTGCGTGTCTTATTTTGTCTGATTCGATAACTGTGGAGCAATGCATCACCCAGCTGATGCTTACGAGCCTAATATTAGCAGTACAAAAAGGGTACTCATCCATCAATCGGTTCTATCTGGCAGCACAGAACAGAATTCGGTTTGTTTGTTTGGTACAGAGAGGTTGATCAAATGGCCTTTGCTAAAAACAGGTTAGGTCCATAGTTCCATGTAATTTAGATTACCGTGCAACATTTCTCAATGGGGTACATGGGGAACCCATCCTTTGGTACAAATAGATCTGGCTCCATGTGCATCAAAGCCACCAGTTCCTGAGATTGTGGGTGCTCCCAAATACAAAGGGCTTACTGTTCTGTTCTGCAGGGCTAAGTATGGTTAAACATTTTTTGGCCCACTTTTTTTGTTTGGGTGGTGGGTTGGGTTATACTCAACCAACTCAAGATACAAATGTGAGAAGCTTAATATAGAATTTTATTTGTATAATTGAGTTTTGAGTTGTTCATCTACTTGTTTTGACAGGTGAGTTTCATAAATACTTTTTTACGTTTGCTGTTCAAATTGCTAGTTATTCGGACAACAGATCACTAGAAATTCAAATATACCGGAGAATAAATATTTGGGCAATGAAAATGATTATTCATTGATTTCATAATTAGTTGACTTAGTCGTTATGCGAATGCCATGTTTAGTGCGGATGATTTTTATACTTTTGCTGTTCCCCTCAACTGTTCACAAAGTGCCAGGGACATGAAAACTCTGTTCAGACTACAGAGCATTATAATGGTATAGCTATACCAATATGTGAATAGAATATGAATTTGCAAGTGGGAAATGATGTTGCGGTCTCTGCACATTTCGTAGTATAATCAAAGGCTTCAGTGTTGTTCATGGCAAGCTAGACATTTTATGATAAAGCCTATTGATGCGGTCATGCAACAGTCTTGCACTATATAAGTCTAAGTTGCTGTTTGTCAACGTTTTAGATTATCATTTGTCAGAATTCTAAACTTTTCTCTTGAATGCTTCTACTTTTACATATACTATATGATATGAGATTTTGAAACAGTCCCAATTGAGGCTGAAACGGGCCTAAATGACAAAAATTACCAAATCTTGGTTCAAGCAATTTGGTTGGACCAGCGAGCGCGGTGACGACTCGGTATGCATTTTCTAGTAGATACCTTTTTCTCAAAGTCTCTACGTTCCCAGTATATTTCAGACCACCCACGATGATAATCGAAGGCTTTTCCTCTGATTTGGCTATCTGGTCAAGATTGTAAAAAGTCACTGGTGATTCAAAACTTGTCGATTGATGGCCTTGTTTATCTGTTGCAGAACAATCTCAAACTCTATTCTATTCGCTGTCTTCTCCATGGTTTGTCTCTAATACCAATAAAGGAACTATGTAGAAACTGGAATGCAAGTGTTTGGAAGGATAAGTCCAAATCGAGTGAGTGTAGAAATCTAGAAGAAAAACAAAGAGTACGACTGTCAGTGAATGAAATGTAATTCTTCCTCCAACCTCCTTAATTTATAGACCATCGTGCAGGAAGAGATGTATTGTTTTTCTTCTAACCCCCGTAAAAGTTATCACCTTTGGTAGCGATGATTAAGTGTGTAGTAGGATGCATACTAAGTTGGAGGTCTAACTTATGCAACTTATATTTTTTATTTTATTTTGATGAATAACTTATCAATTTCTTAAGCGTCACTTTCATTCCACTCTCAAAATTTGTTGAGGGATCCTCTTGGATGTCTCTTCTGCTTGGAGTCTGGTTTGTGGAGAACATCTAGATCCTGTCAACACCTGCCTTGGTTCTCACTTTTATTGAATAAAGGTGGACACAATTTCATAGGAAGAATCTCTGTGAAACATTGTTAAAGATATGCTTCAAAAAGTACTTCCTCCACTATAGCAAAAAATCAACAATACAATATGAAAAGAATGTATCTGATCTGCTTTTGAGAGTGTGGTTGTGAAGAAAGGTCATTAGGGAATTGATTTAGGACTAATGTAGCATATTAGAGGCCCTGAGTTTGTAGGTTTCTCTTTTTCTATAGCCTTGGTTTTTTCTACTCTGTCCTCTATGTGCTAAAAATCTCTGTTTTGGTTAGCTGGTGGGTGGTGTTGAGCCCATTTGCTGGGTAGCTGCATCGGGTTAGTTTGGAGGCTTAAGATGAAGAGTACTTAGCAGGAGCAGAATTATACAAAACAAGATAGTTTAGTGCTGTGGAAGCCGACACGGATAATTCATTTTTCCTTTTAAGAAAGAGTAATGAGATTGTCTGATGAACTCCATTAATGACACTGATTTTTTATGTCTTCACTCATACATTCCCCATTGAACATGCAGCACATGCTCCTCTCACATTTATACTTCATCTACCTCCGGTTCTGACTTTTTAAGTAGAAAATGCATTCACTTTGCCATGACCATCTGTTTCATTTACAGAATTTTCTCACCTCAAGAACCTCCTAAGTTCATTGGTTAAAGGGGGAGATATTTCATCGCCAAGGCTGTCTGTGCAACAAGATGACATGTTTGACCTCTGCTCCATTCCAAGATGGCCTCCATGAATGCTCTTGTAGCATGGACTGTTTGAGTTATAATCAGAAGTGCCACCATTGCCATGACCACCGCATTGGTCAGGAGCTGGGAATGATAGGCGTTTTTTGGCCGACCCTGTCTTTTCTCTTTCTGGGGTTGAAGGCCTCTGCCTTGGTGCACTTTGTGACCGAAACCGAGCCTTGGCAGATGCAGTGGCAGCCATGTAGTTTGGCAATGCTGTGCTCGCAGCACCACCGCTCACTCCCATTCCATAGTTGTAAGGGGAGCCTAGGCCAGGCACTGGATGGTCCCTCCCTTCTCTTGAGCATCGAGGACTGGCAGAATGCACTTGCAGATGCCTTGTCCTGTACGGGGATGGTGTGATTGGTGAATGGTGGGTGAGATTGTTTTGAGTTCTATGGACAGGAGAGGCCACAGAGAATGAACTGGGTCTGTGTGGTTGGTAGTAGTGATGTTGATTATGTGATCTTTGTGAGTAGGAGTAAGGTCTGTAGGTGTCGATCTCAACTGTTTTTATGGGTTCTCTTTGATCACATGAAACTCTGCCTTTGCTCTCCCACTGCTTCCTTTCAAGCCAGTTAGGCATCTCTTCTAGCTCTTCCTCACATGCAATTGGGTCCCTACCAGTTCTCCACATCTTCGATACAAACATTGCGGAGAATTGTAGCAATGAGGTTACTAATTACTAGTGCAGTAAAAAAGATTGGGGAAAATGTGAAAGTGAAACAAAAGAGAGCAAAACCTGGTGAGAGAAGGCATGGGCCAGGGCATTTTCCCTTTTTAAGGCAGCTTCCTTTGCTCTCTGTAACATGGCTTGAATGTCCTCTATTGCTTGTGGGTGGTCATCCCAATGGATCCAATCATCGGCAATGCAACTTTCATCTCTAGACTGCAAAGAAAGCTTAACAACTAAATCAAAATATGGGAAGCTAAAACTCAATATAAGATATCTTAATACTAATTTAATTTCTTAGTACCATGGACTTGATTTCAGCAAAATGTGATCCCCACAAGCTATTCGGTTCACTACTAACGGAGGAACCTACGCTTCCTTCGGTTGAAAGCCTCTTCTTACGTTGTTCACATACACGAGCTTGGACTCGAACCAGAGCCTGCATGCATCTGAGAGTCATATTTGCTCGCTTTCGAACGTTATGGCCTCTTACCAAAGCCTGCAGCTTTACCAGCCCTTTCAGTGCCCGAAGAGCTCTCCTTGCCTTCATAACCACAAAGTCGGCTACCATTAGTCAACTACTTTCGCTTATAACATCATTGTATTTTTGAACTGACGTGATAATAAGCTATTTATTTTTCTTTATTACAAGTCCTTGTTGATCCAAAAGCCAATTTTCATTTCCACGTAGTTCCAGTTGTATTACAGTATAAAAAATAAAAATAAAAAAACTTGCTTACTGACCAGATAGCCTCTGAAGGCAGTCTGAATGACAACAGCAGCATAGTGTTCTCTCCCAAAGATGGGAGGCCTGGTGAGCCGTACGACCTCTACAGCTGCTTGGGCTGTTGCTACTGCCGCATGAGCAGCTGCTGCAGTTGCCATGGCTACTGCAATGGCATGTCTTTGCTCAGCATCAGCAGCCTCAAAAACAGGATCGGTTGCCACAGTCACAGAACTAGTTCCGGCTTTTACGTTAGCTGTAGCGGTTATGGTCCTTGCTTGGCAGTGTTCTACAATCGTTTCCTGATTCGAAGGCTTCCGGAAAATCCATCTTCTCTTCCCTCTCTTCTGCACAAACCCAGAAACACATTTCACGTACACAAGAAACAAATTACTGAAGCGACATGATCATGATAACGAACAAAGCCTTGATGGAAATTACACGTTCGTACCTTTTCTTCTTCCTCCTGCTCATTTTCTTCTCTCCTTCTACTGCTTCTCTTCTCATTCTCCTTAGTAGGAGACCTGAAAGCCCTTTTAACAACAGTCAACCACGAGCTTCCCCCAGTCTTCCCCATGAAAAAAAATCCTGCTACATCTAAGGCAAAAGCAACCTGTAATTACAAGACTCTGGAGATTTTCTTTACTTTAACAGGAGCTCTTCTGTTTGAGTAGTTGGCATCTTTAAATGCAGAAGGCAAAGAGCTATGAATGAGGGGAAAGGAACAAATAATGTAGTCTCCAAGTTGGTTTAGCTAGCCCATGTATGTGGGAATGAACTGACCCTCCATTATATAAAATCCAACGGCAACATTTGCAGCAGATAATGCTAAAAGAATCGAGTGTTTTTTGTGGCATGGTAAACACTGTCTGGAGTTTTATGTCAGACAGTAAGAGACAACATGAAAGAGAGGGACTACTCTCTCGAGACTGATGAAAGCAGGAGCAGAAGAGGGGAGGGGCTTTTGAAGCTTTTGCTCTTTTATGTTTCTGTAAAAACAACTGGGGAATTTTCATGGCTTCACACCTAACTAGAGCATTGTTAAGTAAATATTTATAGAAAGTTTAGAGCATTGTTATGTAAAGTTTAGTAACCCACTTTTTACCATAAGTAGTGGTTTAAAAGCATAAAAGCAATCCTCATGTGATTAGGCACGCACTAAGGAGTGAGCTCGAAGTCTGCAATGAAAATTACTCACTCTTTATTGGTGTTAGCCACCTTAAGTTCTATTGATGTCTTGGTGAAACCGTATTAGGTTATAACTCAATTGATCTTGAAAGAGTATGTGCAATTCTTTGTCTATGCCCCTTTCGAGCAATTATTAGTGGGCATTTGGTGTCATGTTCATTGTTTATGCTCAAGTAGAGTAGTCACTATTGATTATCCCTTCCTACATTTCTGCTAAAAAGAAAACTACCGACTTTTTCGAAGCATTTACATTTGCTCAGTATTTTAAGTATCAATTTTTACCATTCATTAAGCTCAACATTTTGACTATCAATTTTCATTATTTTATTTAAAACATTTCTATTTATCTATTTTCACTCTTCTAAAAAAAAATCGAATTAATTTTTTATTAATATAAATTATGCATCGTTGACCAAATTTGTTGACTAAAATAATAACTTTGCAATTTTTACTAGTAGAATGTTAAGCCTTTCTAAGAATATTTTGCTACAAAGCTAGCGAGAATAATCTTTTAACTATTTTAGCTAGAGTAATGACCACTTAATAGATAAATTGCAAACGTGGTAGAATTCTCTCCATGTGCCATTTAAACCGAATAATATTCGATTAATTATAATAAAATAATACTTTTGCTCTCTTAAAAAATAAAAAAATAAAAAATATATTTCATGATAACTAATTAAATATTATTCTCCAATAAAAAAATGCAAATGTGCGAGTTATTTTAGTAATTCAAGGCAGCTAGGGTCCTAGGGAGGTGCTCTTGGAAGGTTGCCACGTTGGGATCGGCTGTTAAAATATGGGTAAGTCCCACGGACCCACTCGGTGGACCAGTCAAAAGTGTATAGGATTCTCTTGCTGTCTTGATACTTTTGAGAGGTTTTCACGTGTGCCATAATTTTGACACGTCATTATATAATATTATAAAATATAAACCTGAAATTTTCACCTACAATGACAATTACCACTGACTGCACAGTAAGCAAAGCTTTAATTAGATTGGGCCACATTCAATCCTGCCCTGCATTTAATGTTTTTTGGTTTTTTCTTCTCACATTTATTGTTGCACTTCGGCCCTACACGGTACTGTGTACGCTACGCATGAGAGGTGGCCGTCTGGCCGACGCTAAAATGGCCTTTTTCTTTCTTTTTTCGTTTTTTACCACCGATTTTTTTTTTAATGGAGGATGTTTTTGCTTGGTATGCATAATCAATATATTAAATTCAGATTTTCTAGATTTGTTCCTCAAACGCCAATGAACAAGGAGTCGACGGTCGAAATTGTTTCTGCCTGCACAACCATACTATAGTGCATATTAATGCTCCACATGGGATTAAATGGGCTTCAATGAAACAATATGTACAGTTGATAGTGCCTGAGCACCTGTGGCTGATTTAGATCGGGGAATGATTTGGAGATAATACAAATCACAAGGGTCAATTTTCAAAAACTCGTTTCTTCCATTCCACGTACAAGCATACTGTAGAGCTTTAATTTCCCCTAGAGAATGAGAAACTTAATAAATGGGGAAATTAATTGAGTGGTGACTATTAATGAGTACGACCAGAAGAACTTTCGCACAAACTTTCAAGACCCTCCTCCAAACTACCCCTAGTTTGCCCCAAATCCTCCCCCACTAATCTAACTATCCCAATTCAATATTGTACCACATCGTTTGGTTCAGGCAGTGGTTCAACCGTATTAATAATTAATTTTGGAGTTTGGTTTAAGCAATGGTTCAACTGCCTGAATAATTAATTTGGAAGCAATTAAATCACTCTTAAATGTTTTATCAGACTGTGTTCTACGCCTTATGAAGCGTATGTCAATAGTTCAAATCTATTTTTTTTTTTTTTTTGGTGTAAACATATAAAATTAAAAATTAAAAAAAAAATCATTATGCTCATTTTGATCATTTAATTTGTTGACATAGTACGTTCTTGGGAATGACAAAAACAACACTGGGGAGAATGAAATGACTTTGGTCATAAGTAAAGGCTAAAGATCAAAGAGAGACTACATGATATTTGCAAGTGTTTTTATTTTTTTTTAAATTTTCCGGTGAGAACTTAAAAGTGTTTAATTGGAAATAAATTGGCTCAAGCTCACTTCTTTGTTTCAGGTAAGTTGTCGCTGGGAGTTCCTTAATTCCTACGAAAGATTATATGAACTTAAAAAAAAAAAAAAAGAAGAAAAAAAAAGGGCTTTAAACAGATAAAGGAGAATAGAAGGTGAGAAATTAATGGGAAGAAACAGAAAAAGACAAGGGAAAGAAGAAAAGCATGGAAAAGAAAAGGCAAGATTGTGACAGACCAATTGTTCTTTATGCCATTGGAAAACCCAACCCAGTATTAGGTTGAACTTTGTCAGATATGTCTCCAACGCTATGTTGTTGAAATAGTGATATTATATATACAATCATCAATAAATATTGCAAGAGAAAGATAGATTTAATCTAAATGTTATACAATAAGCCAAAGAACAAAGCGTGTTGCAGTTGTTTAACAGATACGTACATTATATTGGACACATTGTCTCTCCAAAGAGGACTATAGATGTGTCAGCTGCTACAAATAATACATCATGTTATAAAAATTATCACTTATCTCACAACTTTAATGATGTTACAGCAATAACTCAAACTATATACGCACTCATAATGTAATTTACACTAGTATTAGTTATATACAAAATGACAACCAGGAAATGATCAAAATCATGAACAACTAAATAAGATAACAACACCACACAATAACACTAAGATTTATATATGGTTAAATCTCTTACATCCACGGATAGATATAATCACGACAAAATTATCTCAATCCGAGCAAAAACATATATTTTAGATGATAGGAGTAGAACTAGGATTTTAGATGATAGGAGGACCAAAATAAAGCTAGGGGTAATTTCGCCCATAGGTACTGTCAAATCGGACTTTTAATCATCTCATCTGAAAAATAAGTTGAGTTTAGTAAGAAAAATCAAAACCTTTTATGGCAAAAAATACATTCATTTTATATTGGCGTCCGACAACTACTCATCAGACCTATTTAATTATCACATTCATTTTATATTAGTTGGCATGATGTGTTTAATTTTAAGAAATATGATCCTCTTTACTCTCTAGTGAGTTATATTAGAAAAATATTTTTATCTTTTTATTTTTTTGAGTAGAAAAAAATACTTCAACCTTCAAATATAAATAACTGAATATTTTTCAATTTAATTGAACGAAAGATAATCTTAATTCGTGTTTTTAAATGATTTTTTTATATCGATCATTAAAAAATATATAAAAATATTTAAGTTAAGTAACGTATATAAAATAAATATAATAAATGAGTGTAAAAAGTATGTTTATTATCTTTAGGTCGGCTGCCAACAGTATTCCCGATATAGAGTCCAAAGCCCAGCAGAAAAAATTGAATCCACACGTTAATGGTTGAAAAGTCACGCCCAACACTCCAAAAAGGGAAAGCAACAGAATTCTTCGCGATGAGAGAGAGGCGACGGGTATCTTCACCTGTCTTCCTTCACTCTTCTGCACTGCTCTTTATTTCAATTCTCTTATCCACGTCACTCTCCATGTTGTCCATGCTATCAATCAACCTCTTGTGAAATGTTCAAAAATCCTTAAACGGATCTATTACAACTCCTTCAAATCCAACCCTTCAATTCTCACGATTGAATGTTTTTCAGTATCATGTGAAGGAATAATTGTCCCAAAGCAAGCTTAGAATAAAATTATCCCATACCCCACAAACCGAGGCCGAGCCAAATTCTCGATACTGTGACTAACTCTTTGATTCTCTCTTATCTTTAAAAAACAACATATAAGAGAGAATTGAAGAGTTTATATTCAAATACTTAAAATTGTACTTAAATAATGTAGAACACTTAACATCATATTAACACGCTATCAGTTATGACAGGGGAACAAAAAGGGATGTGAATCATGTGATACACTTAACCATACCAAAAATCTCGTACAAAGCCAGCTACTTAACATATTTATTTACTTACAAGTGGTTTGGTGTTTAACATTTATATCCACCACTTTGAATAGCTTTAAGGACCGATAAGCACTAGAATGATCTTGCAAAATGGATTTGTTGGGTTTTTAATCTCTACAAAAGGGTAAATTTTATCATTTAATTACCAATATTTTAACAATCACACGTTGAGGATGAAACTCTTCTCTTTCTTTTTTTTTTCTTCATTTTTTTAAGTGATCCAAGGGAAGGAAAAAGCACATAGCAACCACTTTGTAGTAGGGTTTAATTGTTAATTATCAACTTGTCTCTTGCTTAGCACCAAACATAGACCAAACAACACCACAAAGATCAAAACAAACCAGCCCCTATTTCTTTTATACAAGATTTAACACAACAAACATATTGAGCAACAAGTGGATAAGAACAACTACTGTGAGTACTTCCTTGTATCTTATATGACAAAAACCATTCATGATCAGCCATCGCTGTCTTTTTTCTGTTTCCTTGTTTATATTTCAATGAAGGAAGAACATGGTCAGACAAATGCTACAACTGTATATATATCTAATAACTACTGAAAACTTTACTCGCTTCCTTCGGGGATGGATTCAAGCTTCGGCTTCCAATTTTTCGGGGAATCAAGAGAATCACACGTTTGTTTCTCGAGCCCCAACAGAACATCTTCAACTGATATCTGCTTTGTCAATAAATCTTGCAGCTGTTGTTTCGTTATAACAATCTTAATCCTCTTTACACCTATATCGGCTTTTTCGACGTCGTCAGGTGTGGATGAAATATCTGCAGGAAGCATGTAGTAGACTTTTCCCATCTTCAATTCATAGTTGGGTGGGAGATGCTCCGAAGCTTCTTTGGATAAACCAATACCCGTGCCGGAGAAGTTCACCAAGATATCCTTAACAGTGGTTGGCATGCTGAACTCCAAAACCTTTCCATCCATCTTGACAACTTGCAAAACTCTCTCAGGCTTTGCTGCAACATCTGTGATGCAGGGTTCTTTACTGGTATTACAAGGAGCAACGCAATTGCCCATTTTGCTTGATCAAGACAACAGGAAAACAAGTGTAACGAGAGAGAGAGAGAGAGAGAGAGGGAGGGAGAGATTATGAGCGTGGAGCAGAGGAAACAAGGTATATATATATTAATGAAGTGTGTAATTATATAAGAAAAGATGGGGTTTTTTTATTTTTAATTGCATGTGGGGGAAGGGAAAAGGGAAAAATAAAAGATGGGTTTGTTTTGTGTGGAGTGGAGCGGTAGAAAACTATCTTTCTGTGACAAAAAAAAGGTATTAATTTTGTATTTGAAGGCAAAGGAAAGAGGCAGTGAGATATAAATTGTGTAAAGAAAGGGGAAGAAGATGAAATTGTCAACACGCATGCAAGATAGGTCGGTTAGTGGGAAGGTGGCTTATTGTCATCGTTTAGTTACTGCTGGCCTTAAGCTCTATATTTATACAACTAGAAGCCCTGTTGTCTGTGTCACATGGACCCCCTTTGCTGTAAATGAACTCCATCACTGTACATGTGGCCTAGCATTACTGGTTAGGCAGCACTTTAAGACTAAACTAAAGTTTTGTCATTATGGGGCATGGGCCAATTTTGAATATCTTGATGAACAGATTTGAAGGGTAAAAAGGTTGGTCCATATATATATATTAATATCTTATTGTTATAGAGACCCTTGATCTCTTTCTAATTATATTCTTGTTCTATGTACTTACATCATCTTTATGGTTTTGGTTGATCTGTCAAAAAAATGATCATAACCCTAAAACTTGTTTGGTGCCTTCCTGGTAATGAAGGGGTAGAAAAATATGATAAGCTTTTATAGTGGGGGCTTAAGTACTCTTTCCCCAACTCCATTAGTTTGCTTTCTACTCCATTCCTTAAAACTAATATATATTTCCACAGGGGTGCACTTGAAGGAATATTTGATATTGATTCGATCGGGTAATTGCATTATAAGCTCTTTTGACGTTGATTTTTCATGCTGAGGTGCAGTTGACTCATTATGGTTTAGGTCACATTGGGAGATGGTTTAGGTTTTCATCACATCATCTGCTTGTTGGTTGAGCAGTGCCTCTCACATATCATAACCAGCTGAGACACAAGTATATTTTATGTCAAAAGAGCTTTGCAGGATTTGATGGGGGCAACGGATCGGGATTTCTCTCCGATTTTCAGGAAATTAAGGAATTAGAATCTTGGGATATGTTGGGGTTATCTCACATTGGTTGTGAAATGGGCTAATGATCAGTTTATTATAAGTGTAAAAGAAAGTCTTACTTCTTGTACTAACTTTTAGAGTTGAAAAAGGTCCAAGACTACCCAACACTGGTATCAAAGTACTTGTTCAACCAACAAGTCTCAGTTTAACAATTCACTGAAAAAATAGATTGTCTCTACTCCGACCTAAGACTCGATGTGCGAGAGGGCAATTATGTGGGTTATCGATATACATCAGTTGAGGAATGGGCTATTGGTCACTTTATAAGTGTAAAGGAAAACCTCATTTTTTTAGCTAACTTTTAAGGTTGAGAAAAGCCCAAGATCACCCAACAGGGCAACATCCCAAAGAGTAATCGTGTTTTTTTATACTGCTCATACTTTCTTATTAGCTTTTCTTGGAATAATTTGTCATTTAGTATGGTATTAGAAAGTCCAAACTTCATTTTATCATTCATTTCTCATTTTAATTAAATATTTTAAATAAAAAATATTAAATTATGAATGAATTGATTTGATATCCCACTTGTGGAATAAGTGCTAAACCAATTCAAGTTGGCATAAACAATTAATCTAATAATTAAAACGATTTTGCAAATACGTACAAATACAAAATCAAAGCAGCACTATGTCGAATCTGTATTGGATACAGTAAATAATTAATTATAACATATTTGTTGCTAATCCACTAAACCTTCACTCGGTAGCAAGCAAATCTACTTAAGTGCTCGTACATGTTAATGGAACCTCCACTGAGATAATCTCGTTATCACATCTTGGAAAAATAATGGTGAAATCATCAGCCAAAGATTTCCTAATTCCACAAAAAGTAGCCCTCTAATTATATATATGATAAGACCAATTTATTGTAGGGATGACTAGGTGCGGACCATAAGACAAGTAACAAGACAGCTACATCGTCGTCTTCCGTTGGTTGCATGTACAGAAGACAACTATGTCTGCTAACCGGTTACGTCGAGCTAGGGAAGTATGGAGGGCCCGTGAGAGTTGACTGACTAGCTTAGGGAAATTAGGTTTTGTTTTTGTATTTTTTTCTTCTTCTATTCAAAGTGGAGAAGGAAAAAATGAGATATTACAAGAAAATAAAAAATAGAGAAGACAACTGTGAATTGGTCAAATAAATGATTCAACCCATTGAGAGAACTGGGGCCACCAAAAAAGAGTTTTGTACACAGGCCGCCATTTTTTTTTTTGTGTGGTTTTGTTATTCAATTCTTAACAAATTAGGACTTCGATCATGTAATTAAACGCCTAAGTTATAGGTAATATAGATAGTTTTATAAGAGCGGCCGTTGTCACATATCCACTTGTCTTCTGATAAACCTTTCTTCACGTAATTCAAACAGTTAATTATAAAATGCCTATTTCCAAAGCGGCCATAAAATGAATAGAAATGAAAGGTAGGAAAATTGGAAATTACGCGGGCTCCCAACAAAGAAAGATAGTGTGGGACCCTATGTTTGTAGAGTGGCCTAGTGGGTTGTAGAGTGCACCCACTAGGCCACTCTTACCATTTTCCATGAGCCTCCATCAGCTCTCATTCCAGGAGAGCTCACACGGACTCACAATAGTTGGTTCAATAAATGATGAATCCATTCTCATTGGTCACAGCTTGGAACTTCTATTGATTTTTTTGCTACCTTTCTAACAGCCTACAACTTTAAACTTTTATTATTATTATTTTTGGGTCAAAAGTGAGACATTTATTTATATTTCATTCCTTAAAAAGAGTTAAAGAGAAAGCAACAGGCATACACGTTTTGTTGTGTGTTGTTTTTTTTGTTTTGTTCAGGTCTCCAGCAAAAGGGTTGTAATGGGTTGTTAGGGGAATGGCAATTGTAGAGTAAGGCATGGGGTCGATTGTAATGGGTTGTTAAGAGGAACACTTTTCCTGCTCTTGTATGGCTGTGTTGAGACAAGGAACTCCTTTACACGTGGATTATTTCAACACCACAATTGCCATTCATTTAGGCTTAAAATCACTTATAATCTTCTTGAGAAGAGAACTCAATCGGTGGCGTCTAGTAAGAAAGGTCACATTCAATTTTCCTCCTCTTGTGCTATATTCAGTGGACGTACCATGTTTAATTCATCATTAGATCAATCTTAATTAAAAGAAAAACAAATTCAAGAATATATTTAAAATCACACATTTGTCGGGTATGGGTTGGTGATATGTCCACATAAGGGAAGGTGGAAGGAGAATTCGAATTAATGACCTCCACTTCATGAGGCGTGATACACAGGCGATTGAGTTACCCCTTCAAGACCCATTGGATATGTTAGGAGAAAGCAAAATAGCATTTCTATTCGTTGTATTGTCAATCCTAAATGTGGAATAGTCTATAAAGTTTTCTAGTTTTTTTAATATGAAAGATAAAGGTATGAATTTTTAGTTTTGACAATAAAATGCATGACGTTTAATTTTATAGCAGATAAGTCATTCCATGATATTTTCCATTCAATTTTGAACGGAAAACAAAACATGACACATGCATTTAGATTTATATGACCATATTATATACATAATTATACCCAACAAGCTTATAAATTTAGAAAGAAAAAAAAAATACAAAAGAAAGAAAAAGAGAGGGCGGAGATAGATCGTCTCCTCTTCATATTATTAGAACTCCACCACTGTACTTCTGTTGGAAATAGAGCCACCCCAACCGCCTCCTTTAATGGGGTGGAGCCCTAGCCTCCACCACCCCCTCTGCGAGGATGGAGGGTGTGAAGGGTGGTGTCGTGGCGGTGCCATAATCAACTATCTAATGATCTTGATATTATCCCCAATTCTCCAATATAATCTATGTGAAAGGAAATTAATGATTAAAGAACTTAATTAACTCCTGACCTACTGGGCTCCTTCTCTTTAATCTTACGACAAAGCCCATATATGCCCAGTGGTTGTCTCTTTAGGCCCATGGTTATATATGAAACCCATCTTTGATTCTCAAGATTATATACATTCAATTCATAAACTGGTTAATTATGGACCAGAAATAGATTCAAATTTGGGTTATTTAAAAATATTTGTCAAACTTGTGATTTTGGTTCGGAATTAAAGACTGATTTTGGAGTTTAGCTACCGATCTGGGCTCTGTTTCAAATGAGCATATGATATGGGCTCAAATCATAGCTGACCCAACAGGTTTGAGACGATATTTCTTGGTGGTGACTGGTAAGGCCCAATTGCGTTGCCAAATTCCCTCTTCATTTTTTCACCATAAGTAATGGCCGAGTAATACCCGTATATATATATATATATATATATATTTTTTGAAACAAGAGTAATACCCATATTAAGGGAAGGGAATTGCTAATTAAGATCTCATATGATTGAGGTGTTCAAATTGCAGTGTAATTCAAACTGTCTAGATAGAGGAATAGGTCTTCAAGGAGTAGCTCAATCGGCTGTGAATTACGCCTCATGACGTGGAAGTCATTAATTCGAATCCCTCCCCCCCTTCCCTTGTGTGGACATAAAAAAAAAAATGGATAGAGGAACAGGATCCTCTTTAGTTCATTTGAATTGGACAATATTCAATTAATTATATATCTAGATAGAGGGATTGTGAGCTCACCTATTTCGAACAATCTAGAGTTTGTGATCCACCTGCCCTTTTCGTTGACTATAATTCGAACACCTCAATTGTAAGGTCTAGAATCTCAAATCCACCTTAAATCCACTAATAATTTGATAAATAGAATGCCCCTTTTTTATATTAGGCCCATATATGCACCATCACACCTTGGCATGATTACTTATTTGAAATTATAGGATCCGTTGAGCATAATCCTACATCCATCTTTCTTCCTTCTTTTTTTTGGCCAGTAATCCTAAATCCATCTAAATTTGATAAAATAGGACCCTTTTTTCATAATAGGTCAACGCCCTATAACATGTCAAATTGCATGCTTTACAATAAAGAAATCGAATTTCCAATAAATGTGAGAGAGTTCTTATGAGGTCCAGTTGTCCAATCACGTGAGTGGGCAGTCCAAAATTTGTGTGTGCAAGTGGGCCTCACACTACAAAAAAAAAAAAAAAAAAAAATTTGAGAGTAATCCAGACAGCAAAATTGTTTAAAATTTATATCCTACAATAAATAAATAAAAAAGTTAAAGTTTGCTCAAGAAAAAAAAAATAATGAAGTTCTATGTTATAAGTACATGCCTTTTGATTCATCATATTTTAATATCCTTCATATATATAATTATTGAATTTTTTTCAAAAGGAATATTCTTACTCAGGAAAAAAAAAATTAAGAAAATTAGTGCTTAAATATCCTCATTATTATTTTTTTATAATGAGAAGAAATTGTGTGCTCAGAGTTAACACAAAATTATATCGTGTTAATCAAAATTATATCCATTGTATTTGTATCTGCCGATTGTAGTGTTCAAGGTTTTTCTCATGAATGAAAAGATTGCTAGACAGATTTCAAGAAGAAAAAAAAAATTAAACAATTCAACTTATTACCATCACTATGAGATATACTCTCCAATTCATTTGAACCGGATAATATCCAGTTAGTTATAGTTGAGGGTATTTTTGTACCCTTAAAAAGTGAAAAGACAAAAATACCCATCCACTATAACTAATTGGATATTATGTAGTTCATTTGAATTGGAGAGGATCATATTCCATTGCATTGAGCAATATAGCTTTAAAGTCAAAAATAACTTTTAGAAAGAAAAAGAAAAAAAAAATCACTTTTAAGCTTTTTTCAAAAGTATGTTTTGTCCCCAAGAGGTAGCTCAATTGGTTAGGATTACGCCTAATGAAGCGGAGGTCACTAGTTCGAATTCCCCTCCCCCCCTCTTGTGTGGACATGTAAAAAAAAAAAAAAAAAAGTATGTTTTCGCCCATTCTAAAAACGCCTTCTACTTTTTTCTTCCTTTTTTTTTTAACCTTATAAATCAGTTTTTTTAAAATAATAATAATAATAATAATAAGCACTAAAAGTATTTTTTAAAACTTCCTAGGTCAATCCCAAACAAGCCAAATCAACTTTGCATGACTAAATAAAGAGTGATCTTATTCTTTACACTTATTTAATACTGATTGAAGTGATGTGTTTTAAATGATTTTTTTTTTTTTTTTGTTCTTTTTAAGTGGCTGATGTGAAAAATCGTTACTTAAAATATATTGTGTCAATCAATGTAAAATATGTGTGATAAATAAGTGTGGAGATGAGTGAATTAAATTGAATTGAAGTCATATGCAGTGCTGTGACTTTATTGAATGCAACAACAACAACAATAATAATAATAAAGAATTTTTTTTTTTATTTTTTATATAGTGACCTCTGCTTCATAAAACGTAGTATTTAATCAAGTAAACTACCCATTGACGACAAGATACTGTATTAGTAATCTATTGGCAGAAGTGAAAGTATTGTATTCATATTATGCACCAAAACAAGGATTTGTAGGGTAAAATAGCAAGAAAATGCTTGTCTCACACAGCAAAACCAAATCGCATGCACGTTCTTAGTGTGTGCAGCTGTTCAATCATGATAGTTTAAGCAGACGGTCAAATGAATCTTCCTTCTTTCTCTTAGTGGTCCAAATCCCACAAAAATGTCACCACATCAAACCTATATTCCAAGCATAACATATAATATATTATTTATTACGTGCAATAATTTATGTGGTGCTAAGAGAAACGATTTTTATAATATAAAGAAAACGAATATATATGAATATATTAACGTATTATAAACAGATGAGGAAAGGATGAGATTGAGAAAGTTGAATACAGCAAGGCACACGTATCTTTGGACCCATTAAAAGTTTGGAAAAGCATTGCCATGGCAGAAAATAATAATTATGGAAATATAAAGTCTTTTGATTTTTTATTGGAAATTTCTTGCATACCTGTACCTTTTGTCACTGCCCCACTTGCACCTTTCTTATTAATTCTTCTTGTCTCCTTTTGATCTTTCTCTTCTGCCTGGTTTCCTTTGTTTTTTAATCTCCTATATATGTTTTCCAGCCTTGTAAATAGCATTGATCTCATGAGTGTTTCTTGTTGAGGGCATCTCTCTTGTGGAATCTGAGGGGACGTGACTGTGGAAGTCTAGAAGGTTTTTTGCTAGAAAAGAGATAGAAAAAGAAGAACAAGAAGAAGAAGCAAAGAGCAGATATTGGTGGAAAAATTCTACCTGGTGGGACTTATTAGATTGATTGGTTGAATCCTAGTCATATTTGTCATCAAGCGGTTCTCTGTGACATCCTCCGCCTTTGTCAACTCTATTTTGGCTTGGTTTTAATCCGATTATTCGGTCGTTTATTGGCGGAAGAGGTTGTCTGCAGAGGCTTTTGTATATTTTGGTATTCATGTCTCAACAAAGGCAGAGCAAGATGGTGGCTGCAAACAATGCCGCACATGTAGGCGACACAACCCACACCAAGATCTTTGTCGGAGGATTGGCTTGGCAGACTCAAAGGGATAGTTTGCAGCGTTATTTTGAGCAGTTTGGAGAGATTCAAGAGGCTGTTGTCATCCTTGACAAAAATTCAGGAAGATCAAAGGGCTATGGCTTTGTAAGCAGGCCAGCATGATCATGTTCTTTCTATATACATATACATATAGTATGATCTAGAAGTATTCATATGTGGGTGGCTTTTAATTAACCTCTGATTTTGATTGATTCGTGTTTCTTAGGTAACCTTTAAGGATCCGGATTCAGCCATGAGAGCTTGTCAGAACCAGTATCCTCTGATTGATGGAAGAAGAGCAAATTGCAACCTTGCAGCCTTTGGGGCACAAAAAAACTATCCGAGTACCACTCCCCAGCGAGGTTAATTGGAAAACTTTGAATAACTACTTAATTTGTCATATGTTATGTGATAATATATATAGTTTAATTGAGCTAGATTATCAATTTCATTGTATATTATGTAGATATAATATTCTTGTTTATGATCTGAATTGCAGGAATGGAGAAATTCAGATCATCTTTTAGAACCATGGCTCCAGTTCCTTACCAAGGCACCACCACCCCTACATATTTTCATCAACAAGTTCCCCACTACGCACTCCCACATTCAGCATATGGGTAAACAATAGATTCAAGGAACAGAAAAATTTTACTTTCTTTTTCATAATTAATTATATATATGTGTATCTGCATAATTTTTAGCCAGTCACTGTCTTCTAAATGTTTTTACCTTCAACATTCAGGTATCCTTATTACCCACATGACATGTTTCCGATGGTTAGTTTTTTTATATTTTTCATTGAGACATATAATTCAAAATTGATAATGTTGATGAAAGTTTGTATCTTGATTCTTGCACAGTATTGATCACAGCAACTTTTGATTTATGATCATTACACTGCCTGATGACAACTTTTTTCACTTGAATTTACTGGTGTTTGTGCAGAACTATTACAATGCATATGGTGGTGGTGGCCAACAGTTGCCATCTTATTACGCCTTTGTAGCAGCCGGGTCTCCTGGAGCCTATAATTACTATCCCTTCCATGCCCAATATGGACATGATACTCCTCTGCAAATCCCCAAAACGACACAACACCCTTCTTTGCCTCCCACCTCATCAGTTTCCCCATCTACCACTGCAGCAACTGGTCGAGTCTCTTAACTTCTGCTGCATAATTTTATGATGACTTAAATTTTCTTGGAAACACTACACCTTGTAACCACTCCTATTCATGAATGCAGCAGGAGTGCCAGGAACAGGAACAGGAACAGCCTCTGAACAGAATTCATCAGCATAATTTGAATGACAGAAAGTTAATATTACGTTACAAGAGTAGAAGAGTCGACAGAAAGGATTACAAAGAATCATAGATCATAGCAGATTAAAGAAAGGAGCAGTTTTTCATTATATATTCGTTTCCAACATTCCTGATGATCAGGTGGGTATGCTGGGAAAAAGTAAACAAGCATAGAAGACACTAGATATAGTTCATTACACAGGCATTCTGCATATCAGTCTGGTGTTTTTTCTTTTTCTTTTTCTTTTTGACTTGCAATGGATTACTACAACTATCTAGATTTAATTTTAATACACATTTTTAGATCCATAATCTCCAATTCGTTGCTTTCACATCCTTGATCTTTATATTTGTTAGTGTACTCGATATACAAATTTATCTTGATTCCTGGTGTTCAGAATTGACGTTATACAAAGGGTGTCTTTGGTGTCCCTCTTGGAACAAAGAATTCTCCACACGTAAACGTTTCTTTCCAGTTTCCAGTCACTTTCCTTTGACGCCTTATCTGCTCTGGAAATTTCCTTTTGGAATTGGTATGTTTGTCCGAATCCAATGGGGTTTTGTGATCAAACTCGTACGAATATTTTTGTTTATAAATTCGTTACAGATTGGATGAAAGCCTGCTGAAATCAATCATTGGGCCGTATGAAGTGTGGAAAAAAAAAAAGTAGTCCACCTCTTTCACAACAAATCCAAACATTTCCAATATCAAGCATCTTCATAATAATATCATCTAACTATCAAAAAACTGACGCCGTAGAGATTTAAGATTGAGGAAAACAGTAGAATTTGAGGCCTAAAATGACGTGTGCCTAAATAAGCTATCCGAATTTGGGTCATATACGCAATTTTGATGTGTAGTCAAAAGCTACGCCTAATTCATTGCGTAGCGTGTGTGCATGAAGAAAATCGAGCTCAACTTTGGTAGGAAAAAAAAAACCCCCCATTTTCCTTTTGAGTAAATGGCTTTTAAACCTTTCCACATCCGCTTGTCTGATATTTATAAGATGTTTGTAAGATGTTTGTGTAATACATAATTTTACAGATGTTTGTGTAATACGTAACATTACTATTTCCTTTTTTACTCGGTCAACAAGAACATTATAGATGCTTTGACAAGGAAATTGTCTCAGCTAACTTCTAATTAAGTTAAAAGTTTGGAGTAATATTAGATATCACATTTTTATTCTACAATTATTTCACAATGTTGATATAATAGTCACAATCAACAGTTTATTTTTTTATTTTTAAAAAAATATTGATTTAAAAGTTAGTTGAGACTGACCGACAAGGAACTTGTCCTAGCTAACTTCTAGTTAAGTTAAAGTTTTGAGTAATACTAGAAATCACATTTTTATTCTACAATTATTTCACAATGTTAATATAATAGTCCCAATCAACTGTTTATTTTATTTATTATTTTTTTAAAAAAATTGATTTAAAAGTTAGTTGAGACTGACTGACAAGGAACTTATCCCAACTAACTTCTAGTTAAGTTTAAGTTTTGAGTAATACTAGAAATCACATTTTTAATTTACAATTATTTCACAATGTTGATATAACAGTCTCAATTAACTGTTTATTTTTATTTTTTTAACAAAAAATTGATTAAAAATTAGTTAAGATTGACTGACGAGGATCTTGTCCCAATTAACTTTTAGTTAAGTTAAAATTTGGAGTAATACTAAAAATCACATTTTTATTTTACAATTATTTTACAATATTGGTATAATAGTCCCAATCAACCGTTTATTATTATTATTTTTTAACAACAAATTGATTTAAAAGTTAATTGTGACCGACAAATCAGCATACGTTGACGACCTACGGTTTATGAAAAGCAGGTGGGATGAACCTTTCCCAATGAAACCACTCCTCATTCGCCTCATACTGGCTGAAAAAGCCACTCTAGCTTCCTAAATAAAATAATGAGAGCTTACCTCATTCCGCCTATTATATTTTTCTCCGCGTTAAATTAACCAAAGGATTAAATTTAACTAGTCAAAAAAGATCTCATAAAAATTCTGAACAGGTCAATAATGTCTTAAGTCAATAGAACCCCAATCAATAATTGCCTTTGATTCAGCCTCCATTTGTTCAGCCATTTCATAGACCACTTCAAAGAAGCTACGACAGCATGAACCAAAGGCCAAGAGGGCACTTAAACAAAACATTTCCCAAGTTGGGGAGCTGTGTGAAGATGCTAGAGGTGGAAGCACTGGCATAGTAAAGTGGCAGTTTGGTGGCATGGCACATGGTGGAGCAGCAGTACTGGTGGCTATCGTGGTGGTGGTGGTGGTGGTTGTGGAAAAATTCACAGTTAAACGAAAACCAGACCGACTCTTCAATATGATACTTTTGTAAAGACATAACATAGAGGCAGGCAGCAAGGTTCAAGGAAGATTGGGTGACTACCAACAAAAACACAAAAAGAAGATCATGAAGAACAGCAGACAAAGACAAGTTTACTTCTGAGAAATCCAAGTTGTTAGAAACAACAGACGGGTATTAGTTTTCCTCGGGACCGTCCTCCTTACAGATTTCATCACATTGTGCAGCAGAAATTAAGCCATTGAGAGCCTCAAAATCCCATCCAACTCTACAGCTAAACAAATAACCCATAAATTATCCCCTCTGGGCAAAACAGGATGCCTGACTGCAACGCAAGGAACAAAAGGATGGACATAAACGCCACAAGTACCTTAATATTTCTGTAACTATGTATATATGTAAATATAAACTATCAGCGGTAAATCAGTCTGGGAACACATGGAAGGATGATTCAGGGCAGTGTAGGGCGAGGAGCACGGGGCCGAACAGGCGTCTTTGACGGGCTTACCCTGCATGCACATGAATAAAAGTCAGAAGAAACTAGGGAAGCAGAAAACTGAAAAGACAAAAAGACAAAAGTCAGTTATTACAAAAACAGTCTGCCACACCAACCTTATCGGCAATGATCCCAAAACCACACCGCTACAGTTAAGAGCTGCAATAGCACTTTCAGCCTGCAAGAGTCAAAAAATACAAATGAATAATCCCTCTAAAAGCACAGGATTGATCAATCAAATCAAGCCAAAAGCATGAATCTACAAATTCATAGTAGCAAACCCTTGAAGTTTTGCAAACAAAAGCATGTTCACCATTCAAATCATTTTTTTATATCAACAGATTTTGCTAGGAAAACAAAAGCAAGGAGCCAAGTGAAGATTAATGGTATATCATAAAATGGGCAGGAACTGACCCCAAGGCACAACGATGGCAATTTAAGTGGTCCAAGAACTCATGAAACTCCCACAAATCCATATAACATCCCTCTGGAAAGGATACAATTATATTAATTGTAACCTGACCACATAACAAACATATGTATGTGTAATCTATATTACGACAAAAGATAGAATTACATGGCATGGTAATGGAGAATGGGAAATCAAGCGAGACTGTGCCAGGAACAATATGACAACTGGGTTAAAAACAGAGAAAATAGACACGTGAGAATGTCTTGATCAGATTGTAGTTGAGACCACTCATCCAAGGACTTGCTTCACTTTTGAGCCAACTTACAGATGGCAATGAAGGGCCTTAGTGGACTATGGACATTGGACTTTAATCCCAGGAGTGGCAATTACAAGGTTGGTGGACCTATCTAGCTGAACCACCAGGACATATTTAGAGATTCACAATGTGGGGGCCGTCATGCTATATCTAATTGTATCTCAAGATAGAATCAATGTAGGGAATAGTTCTCACTCATGAAGATAGAAAGCCACATGTAATTGAAATCCATAACCTACTATCAGGTTCCTATGCCAGTACTTGCAAAGAATGTCCTTAATTAGAAAATTTTCAAAAACAAGAGAAAGATTCAAAATATTCTAAATATATACATCCACTCAAAAAATTAACTCATAGACTTAAATCCTTCTGGCTGCTGGAGCATCCACAGGTTGTAGACTGAATCAAATATTTTTCGTCTTTCAGTTATTTAAGTTATATCAATCTCAAGAAAGATGTTATGAGAAAAAACAACAAAGCCATTGATTTCATGACAGAAACATCTAGACAATCAAGAAAAGAGCACCCACAGCTAGCATACTGACACAAATATTTTTTGTCTTCATTTTTTTTCAGAGGAATATATCGATTGTAGGAAAGATGTTGGGAGGAAACAACAAAGCCAGTCATCTTTTATGACACATTGCTAGGCAACCAAAAAGCATCTAGCAAAGATGACAATGGTTAACTTATCAACAAAACAAATGAATGTCATAAGAAGTTATAGGTGACACTAACATAAAGTAGTCTACACTACATGCAAGAAGTCCATTGACTGCAGCAAATACAGCATTTAAGCTCAAAGAGAAGCAAAAAAATATACAGCCAGCTTGCATTGTTCAACTAAGCCCAAAAGTCATAGCATGATCCCTTTGATACACCTTGCACCCCAGTTGAGAGATCCATATGCCAATTTCGTATCCCTGCCTAAATGGTTGACTCCACACAAGGTAGGTACCAAAGAGCTAGGCATCCCTACAGATGCTAAGACCCCGAAACATCATTTTACAAACAACTATACCCAAATGCTAATAGCTATCCTCAGCTGAGAGAAGGGACCAGGGTGCATTGGTTGAGCAGGTGCTTATTAATAATAGCAATTATCAACAGCTCAGCTGCCAGCTAATAGGATGACTTCAAAGTCTTCTATTGGTCAAGAAAAAGCTCACTCTGTCATGTATATGCTGAAGACATAAAGGGGAGAGGTCTACTTGCTCTTGAAATTACCGAGAAAGAGAGCCTCTTAGGTGCCCATGGTATCATAACCGCCAGATGCAAACTACAATAACTCGGGAAACCCATATCTCCTAGTCTTTATGGCTCACAGAATCAAAAACTCCACAGGCCAACAGAGCTATATCAATAGACCTGCTTAATCAGTCCTTCATTAACAACTCTACAGGCTTTGTTTGGCACGTCATTTGATCTCCATTCCTCTCATTGCCGAAGTGTTGCTCTACTTCAACCTAAAGTGCACTTCCTACAAAAAATCATAGTATCCTAGCAAAAATTTCAAAGTGGCCCCAGTGAGTAGGGAACTTTCTAAAAATAAGATGATGGAAAAAAAGGTAAGCAGTTTGAAGAGGCAGCAATTAAGTGAGTTCTAGGACCTCCAAGGAGAAATGCAACACCGGTTGCTTACAGCTCCCATCCACAGAATGTGTTAAAATTACAGAACTACCCAAATAGGAAGAATAGAAGAAAGGACAAAACATCAATTATCTCAAGGCTGTGATGTAGCAAAAAGACATGATTATCAACGACTTATTGAGGGAAAAAAAAAAAAACCCAATAATAGAACATGGGAAAAGCATTAGAAGCTATTTATCACTGTATCTAAAGGAACAAAACCATTTGGTACCAACTCAACGGTTGAAGCCACATCTCATTTTCTTGTCACTAAACTATCCCAAACTTGTCATAAAATAAAAAAATAAAAACTAACTTATACATCATAATTTAACTGGTGCAGCACTTGTAACTAAAAGGTCAAGATTGGAAATCATTAGGAGAAATAACCAATACTATATCTTCCCCTCCCTCCCATAAGCTACAAATTTAGCTCATCTCCAACATCCAATTTTCACTCAATTTGCAAATCTTAACATGGGGAAGTGATGTTTTCTCTAATAACTCCCATTACCAGCATCTCTTACTGCACACAGCCACTGCAAGTGAAAAGCACGCATCCTTCTGGTCCAAAATATTTAAGATACATTTTCTTGAGTTGAGTATTTTCCAAGATGGAATTACTAATAACATTAATAATGCCGATGTAATAATCTTATGGCTCAGATCTCCAATTACTGCCATTCTCCATGTTTATTAGTGTCTGCAACCACACTCGTGGTGTAAGCATTTTTCCATCAACAATTCAGTAAGACAAGCTTAGTGGAGCTAAATTACTTTCTGAAAATGGGAGCACCTACAGGTAATACTGATATTATAATCATATAAATCTGGCACAAAAATGTGTAATAAAATTCTTATAATGCAATGACATTCTATCATAAAGTCTATGGTCTACTACAATTTCTTGTGTAAAACAGTTGGAGTATCCCCAATCCCAATATTTCTGAAAATGGGAGCACCTACAGATAATACTGATATTATAATCATATAAAGCAGGCACAAAAATGTGGAATAAAATTCTTATAATGCAATGACATTCTATCATAAAGTCTATGGTCTACTACAATTTCTTGTGTAAAACAGTTGGGAGTATCCCCAATCCCAATATTTCATAAAATAGGAATAAAATCATGAATCCACATCATATTTAAATATAAAAATAAAGCTTTTTTATCTACACAACCAAACTACATTTTCCATGTCCCATCCACATATGCCCAAATTTGACATGCTCTTTCCCATATTCAGCATCAAGTATAAATAAAATCCTACATAAACCGATTGCCACTCAAAATGTTGAGCAATGAAAACAAATAAAAGGCTGTACACGATCTATTTCAAATTAGATACTCATAGCACTAGTTGTTCTGCATTTTTATGTATCATACACCATTTTTTTATTTTTTATTTTTTATAACGAGAAACCCCTCCAAGGCAGGACCACTTTGTGTACCAACTCATGTTAGGTAAACCTTGGACCAATGTAAAGCGGATCATGTAATACTCCGGCTTCACCGATGGCCTGGCCCAAAGGAATTCTTCGCAACCAAGGGGATTCGAACCTTAGACCGAATGGAAACACCACCAAGATCAAGGTCCTTACCATTGAGCCAACCCCTTGAGGTTTTTTTATGTCTCATACCCTCAAATAATATCTTCTTCTTTTTTTCTTTTTTTCTTTTTTTCTTTTTTTATGTCAAGAAATCTCTCCAAGACAGGACCCTTCGGACTCACCCCTGTAAAGTATACCCCGGTCCCATGCACCGCATCCTCAGAAGTTTCCCTACACGGAACTAGTTAAATCGCTGGCTTTTCACCAGGGGGTGTGGCCCCAAGAGATTGTTTACACCCATGAGATGTTGAATCTTAGACCTTGAAGAGAGCAAACCTTAAGACCAAGGCCTCCACCACTTTGGCCAACCCCTTGGGGTTAAACCCTCAAATAATATCTTTAAAGATCCATAGCAGCATGGCTGCTTTGAACAGACAAATGCTTACACCCAAGATTTATCTTTATTTTCCTTCACAAGACATTATAATTACCATTCATAAAGCTGCTGCTTCATTTGCAGTAGTAGAAACTTAGGTATGCTAAATATATATTAAGAATGTCTTTAAGGACTCCCCAATATGTAAAATAAAAAAGTGAGCACTCTAACAAAGAGATGTGAGTTCAAGCAAGTTATTGTGCTAAAGGGCTTAAACAAAAGACCCAAAAAAAGGATAAAATTTAGATAAGAAATGGACTAAAATGTCAAGCTAGAACTGCCGATATAACTTCAAAGAATATGGACAATAATGTGCATATCTGGCTTCAAATAGTTAGAACGCACACAAGCACTAAAATATTCAGTATGCAAAGGTCAAGGGCTCGTAGGTAATTACCATCGTGAACTCAACAAAGGCAATACGAGTTGAATGATGATAGTCACCCAGTAGCCTCAGGCGTTGAACCTGTGCAGGGAAATACTGTTCAATAAGTTATAGATAAGAATTCGAGCACAATAAACAGTTTGAGGTTCATTAAACAAAGAACTCTACATACCTCTCCACAAAGTGTTTCAAAGAAAAATTTGACATCTGCTTGGGTGACCTGCATCAAGTGAAGAAATAAATAAGGAATAAATGAACGAATTATTTGAGGCCAAGAAAATGGGCACATGGTGGCCCTTAAATACACTAGAATTATGATAGATATTTCCAAAATTACCTTCTTGTCAATATTCGTGCAATAAATAGTTCTTGAGCACATCTCGCGTTCATCTTCAGACTAACCATCATAATAACATAGGAAAGCCGCAAAACAGAAAAGAGATACAGAATTAGCACAAACTGGTAATGATTTGGTTTCTAGAACTGACAATACAAAAGAAATACATTCATAATGCGAAGAGAAGCACAACAATCGACAATATATGTAGTCCTCACCCTTGGTAAAAATGTTGGATTGACCGGTGAAATTGCTGTTTTGGAAGGCAGCACTCTTACTGGGTAGTAGCCAAGCATAGTCCCTGACAGATTCAAAGCAGCCCTTGCACCCTCTGAAAGCATATTACTGTCAGTAGAATAAAACAAGACATGTATTCTTAGCTGTATATGAAGTTGGTAACCTTGTGATAATACCTTCATCAGTAAACTCAATAAAGGCAAAACGGAGAATGGAGTTAGGATCACCACAAACACGACAATCAACAACCTTTAGCCCAAAAAGACAGAAGACCGTCATAATCATAATCCATCACTATATAATTGAAAATCATACGAGTGAGCAAAATAAAATAGTTGTTACCTGCCCACAATTAAGAAAGAGAGCTGCAAGCTGCTCTTCAGTAACCTATATGAAAAACAAGGAGAATCAATCTCCGAAGATAAAGAATGCAAAACAAAAATATAAAGTACATAGGGAGATAGTTTAGGCAATTCACAAGCCAGACATAACTCTTTACCTGTTGATCAATGTCAGAAACATAAACAGTTCTCCTAATCATCGCCTCTCTCTGTGCCGGAGACATTCTACCGTTCATCCTTCGCTTCCCCTGACTATAGCCATTCTTCCTCTACAAGATGTCAATAAATCATAACAATCAGCTAAAACAAAGTGCTACATGACCAAAGTACGAAAATAAAAGAATGAACCCAGAACCATAAGATAAACTACAAAGTAACCTGTTCTACACTTGGTTATCAAGGAAAAAGTGTAAAGGGAAATGCATAAAATTATATCAACTTCGTAAGTTTCACTATGCAACACCCTTGAAAAAATCCACTGCTACATGGTTAGAGTTTTTCATGAAAATACAACTCAAAATACTATTTTTCTTTCGGTAAAATAATATTCATAACGTTATTATCACTACTTATCCTCCATTTTCTAAGCAACCAAACAGCTTAACAAAGACAGTGAAATAAAAAAACACATACCCTTCTGCCACTGAGTCCATTGGCATTGCCAAAACCATTGGGCACTAAATAATCGTTAGGATACCCAAACCCTACAACACCACCATCAAAGTAACCATGATTCTTGGCAAGGGAGGGAGGCACAAATTCCTTGGCCATGGGATTCAACTTGGACAACAATTCCTCCAAATCCCTCATATCCCTCTTAAAACTCTCACCCCCATCCTCTTCATTCCTCACCACCCCATTAGCCCTCTGATTATTACTGCCATACCCACCACCAGACTTCACCACCCCCATCTGCTGGCTCTTGACCCCATTGGAGTCAAACCCATTTGCCATCTGACCCATCTGAGCCTTGTAATTGCCTGTAGCCACTGCGAAAGCTGTTGCTGCTGTTCCAGCTGCTGGTCTTTCCTTCTGATCATTCATGTTCTCGATGGGATCATTTCTGGGTTTAGATTTTTCAAGATCATTCTGGGCATTCGAGTCCGATGATGATACTACAGTAGTAGTATTCTCAAAATTTTGACTTGCATTCTCAGCAACCGCCATGATCACAGAGACTCCTTGTATCAAAATTGTCTTTCAATCTCTTTCAGACTTCTCTGTAATAATTTCGTATACTGATCAGCTTCGCAATCTTACCGATATATAAATATTAAAAAAATTCAATATTTTGAAGAATACCCAAATGAATATAGTCCATCAACAACACATACCTGGCTTATCTAAAGCATTTGCATTGAAATAAGACCAAACCCAGCTCGAGATCGTTTAGTATAAGAGATTAGGACCCAAAAACCAAAAAAAGGAAAAAAGAAAAATACTCTGCAGATTGATAAGAAAGTGGTTGAAATGAAACAGAGAACAACCTTTTTTTTCTTTTCTTTTCTTTTTTATAATAATATATGAAGTATTTTGCTCAATGAGGATCTTTCTACAGAGAGAGAGAGAGAGAGCAAATGGGTGTTTTATTCTTCGGATCGTCCGTTTAAGCAGCACTGCCTTTTTGGACCTTCTTTCTTTTTCGCAACGTCCGAAAATGATGATGCATAATAGCAGGGGAAGACCCATAAAATCCAATTTTAATGTGTATTTCCGTGAATGCCCATGTGGATGTTATGATGTACTGTGTCATGTATGGCATGGTGTGTAGACCATGCATGTGTGGCCTATGATGGATGAATGAGATGGTGTGTGTGCGGTACATGGGAACATAGATCAGATTTCTTTGGATTGAAATCCTTTAAATTCTTTTTAAATTTGAGATTTTCAAATTCATAAATCTTAACCGTTAATCTTATTTAGTCATTTAAAATAAGTTATATTTTAACATTTAATAAGAAAATTTAATGAGCAAACTACTTTCAACGAATTTAATAAGTTAGATTTCTTCATTAAATGTTAAAACATTGTTTATTTTATAGGTTATATAAGATAAACGATTGAAATTTATGAATTTAAAAATCTCAAAATTAAAATAAATTCTAGGAAATATCAATCCAATTTCTTTTGCTAAGCATAACAAAAAAAAACCCCAATATTGTATCCAAAAAAAAAAAAAATCTAGAAGCCCAATATTGAATTTTAAATTTTAATCATTGAAAGTGAGATTCTACTTGATTGCATGATTTAACACTAACCCAAATTGCTCTAGCATAGGGATTTTTTTTTTCTAACATTAAATTACACATTAAAATGCAGACAATAAGGAATTCGGATCTCTAAAATTTTACTATTTGGAACACTAACAAATTAGCAATCCGAACAATAAATATGAACGAATATTTATAGAGCTTTCACATGCTCCCACCTTTAACAAATAGGCATGTTGTTTAAGACCTGTTCAGGCAAGTAGGCCCCATAAAAACTCCCACATTTGTTATTTTAATTACTAGCAATCCAATTAACAAAATTATTTGAATATTTATCCCAAAACAATTGTCTTATTAAAAAAAAATTGTTGGAATCTCTATACCCAAACATGTTTCTTATTTAAAACAATACTTTTGAATTTTCAATAATATTTATTGTCTTTATTTGTGTATTGTACTAAAGCATTATTTTGAAAGGTCAATATGAGGTACAAATTTGGCGAAAGAATTAGGATACATGACACAAATAATATTAGCTAAATATAATATATCTTTCTTATTTTCTTTTTTACATATCCACACAAGAGGGGGGGCAATTCGAACTAATAACCTCTACTTTATTAAGTGTGGTTCTAACCGATTGAACTACTTCTTAAGGACGATAATATTCATTATTGTGGTAATGCTATATTATGATCTTACTATTTTTTTATGACATATATTTAAAATCAATGCATATATAGTAAAATTTATAGTGAAATGAATAATCTAAATTTGTAGGTATAAATAAAAATCTATAATTCTTTAAAATATTTTGGTCATTATTTATTAAAAAGATTTTTTTCTAACCAAAACAAAATCTTATGGGGATTAGTATTGTAACAACTATAATAACACATGTATGGAATGTCTGATTATGAGCCTAAATTTATTTGTATTCAATTTTTTTCTTTCCTAAAATAAGTCCTTCTGGTACATGAATGATTGAAAACTGTTCAAGCTTAAAGCATGTATTTAATTTATTTATACTTATTAGAGCAAGATTCTACACTTTCATTTTGTGACAACGTGTTTCCACAATCCATGTAGGGTTTTAACCAAACAAAACATAATAACATTTACAATCGATAAATAATATTTAAGAGATTTTTATACAAATGTTATATAACTACAATAATGTGACGCTGATTATCAATCATTGATTTTTTATTTTTACAATCCTTGTCAATCAAAATGTTGATTATCATTAACACGTAATCATAGTTGTATGACAATCGTATGAGAGTTTATTAAATACTATTACTCATTTCGATCAATAAGATTAAAAATAGAGAACTATAAGGCAATTTATGATCCTTTCAACTCTAGTGTTTATTGTAACCAACCAAACCACGAGTTTGGCTTGCCTCTAATAAAAAAATTTTGTGCAGAATAAATGATAGAAATTGTTTCGGGTGAAAAAAAAAAATGTAATTCTTATCCAATCTACCAATTTTAACAGTTTATTTTGACATAATCTTCAATTACTTAGGTTTCTAAATATGGTCAACCTGAGCTCTTTTTGTATGGATAAGTTATAGAAAATTCGTCATACCATATCATGGTATGGGTATGATATGGTATGATGTGGCATGCTTATACCACATGCGCGCAACTACGAGCATTAATAACATGTGTGCGTGTCCATTAGAAGCATGGTGGCTAATGTCCATAACGCCACGCCACGTGTGCGTGGGGGTTTGGTTGCAAATTGATAGACTTGCTAAGGCTGTCATTATCCACCGCTGTAACAGACGTCGGTATTTTCTTGAGAAGGGCATCATTGTTACGGACCAAAGACAACTTAAGGCCCCACTGCTTGCCCAGGCAACAACATGCTACAACTTGCCGCGGATGAGCTCCACGTGTCCTTTTGGGTTGGTAGAGAAAAGTAGAAAACCAACTTTCTAGTCTCTAAACGGTGTCGTTCATGGGTTTGGAGTGTTCAAATCAAACATCAAATTGGACTTTTGTGAAATTTTGGATGAACATGAAAATTGGATAAAATTAAGAGGACTCCGGATAAAATATTCATAAGTTGGAGGACATTATAAATTTGGACACTATATAGACAAAGTTTTTCTTCAACATGAATTGAATAACGTTTTTTTTAATAGTCTATTTTAAAAGACATATTCAATAATCACATGTTCGGATAACTGTCAATTTAATAAACTAGATTTTTTTTATAAAAAAATTCCAACTCAATTTGAAAGAAAAGTTTTTAAATTGTATATTACGAAAAAGAAACATCTTTCTTGGTGAATCTGCAAAAAGGATGGACCGAAAGGTACAATCAACTAATGTCTAACATCTTCTAAAAGAAAATTCCAAGTATATAGCAAGCTTCACATATATATTAGGTAAATAGTGGGAATAATATTTGGTTAATAATAATCATATATAAGAATAAGAATAATAAAGTAGCTTACTTTGGCTATTTATCTAGTTCAAAGAAGAGTAGATTCTTATTCTTATTTAGTTATATTATAAATTTAATAAAACATTAATATTTGAACTCAGGTTGTTCTTGAGGTTAAGTCAACTCAGCTCTCATCTTTGAATTTTCTTTTTAAATAATTATGTTTTTGTCAAGCCTATGGACCCGGCACTAATTTGTGCCCAATTTGTCATTATACATCCTTAAAAATTGTATAATTAGTGACACAAATTAAATTGATCCATAACTATTCATGAACCTTATAAAACCTTTGTTATTGTTTTGTTCCAAAAATAAATAAATAAAATTCTTACCTTTGTTATCATAAAACCTTTGTTTATGAATTATGATCATCGAGACAATTTTGGACAAGATAGAAATGATTTTTATCATTTATCTTCTTATAACGTGTATAATAAAGTAAATTTGTAGAAAAAGAGCGGATGGCTGTGACAAGGAACACCGTCACTCCTCATTTTACGATTTAGTAATGTTAGGATTCTACAACTTTTAAAAACTGATGTGATAGTTCACCCGACCCTTATCACGTTAGCTTTGAAGAGTAAAATTTAATTGTCAAAGTTTGATGGTAAATTAATGGATAGTCAACCTGGTTGGCAAAACGTAAAATTGGAATTCTACGTGAATGGCGGAAATGGGCTTTTGCTTTTGTAGACCCCACCGATCAGCTTATGATCCTCCAATGTTTTCATCTCAGCCATCGGTTCTGGTGGACCACATACATGATAGGGGCATTTTCAGGATGGGGATTTTTCTTCTGTAGACCCCACCAATCAACTCATTGTCCTCCAATGTTTCATCTCGACCGTCCGTTCTGGTGGACCCACATACACAAAACGTACTCCCTTATTTATGGTTTTAAAGCATGAAAATATGTTTTTAATCGTTTTAAAACTATCTATTTTTCTGAAGAAATAATTATGACTTGGAACAAATATTTTATCTAAATTGAGTTGAAGGAATAACCAATAAAATTGATTTTTTCAAATTTTATTAATGTTATTAAGAAAGTATTATATAGTTTAACTCAATCAATTGAGATCACGCCTAATAAAATAAAGGTTATTAGTTTAAATATTCCTTCTTCTTTTTTTTATATAAACATATAAAAAAAAAAGAAAGAAAGAGAGTATTATATAACTATGGCATGCATCGAGATGCATGAGATTCTTACAGAATATATTAGAAAAAATATTAAAAATTTAACATGATCAAGAAAATGAAATTTTACCATACTAAAAAAGGTCGTTATCCTCAAGTTGGAATCTGTGCCATTGGAAGTATAAGATATTATATAACATTTGTTTGGTGGGTGAGAATCTTTGATCTTTGTTCCTATAGCACTACTTATTCGATTTCAGTCCAATCATATATGCTTTGGACATTATTCAAAATGGGATTTTTTTAAAAAAAGATTTTTTAAAATTTTTATTACTAACTTTACTTCAATTTCAAATGGTGTTGAAGTCCTACGACTCCAGCTTGGTGTTAAAGTAAGTGCTACAATTAGAAGTCCTACAGCTCCATCTTGCTGACCCTATTCTAAGGATAGCAGGCTTTTTAAATTCAGGGTCCATGCAAAATTGGTGGAAGGGAGAGAGGGAGAGAGAGAGCCATTAAAGCACATCACCTGCTCAAAAAGTTTCAGAAGTTGGTGAGGGTGAAGCACTAATTGTGTAAATAGGTGGTTTTAAGGCAACTCAATAATTCACATTAACTACTCATTATCCATCATCTAAAAAACAAAATTTGCCTATATATTAGGCAAATTTTTTAAAGTTATCCCAATACTCTATAATAATTTTTTTGATTTATAGAAGAAAACCTTTTTCATAAAAGATAATTTCAGTTGAATAAGAACTATTGGCATATATATATATATAAAAGTACCTTATGATTGTACTTGAAATAAGCAAAATCCACAAAAGGACCAAAAAAGAGTTGAAAGCCACGTTGTGCACAAGGGATTATTTCAGTGGTTGGAGAATTATTTTATATTATTGAGTATGTGGGACATGATTCATTTTGAGCGGGTCCTTTCAGCTGTTAGAGCCACCAACTTGTGCAACTTTACGCAACCATGGGTCAAAACCCTTTCCCCATGGAAATGTTTAAGGCTGCAAAGTCAAACAGAGACCCTTCATTATTTATCAAGTGCTTTTGCCAATACATGTATGTAGATGTGTTTCCATGTAGCCAAGCCAAAAAAAAAAAAAAACCCCAAGAGGTTGACCAGAACATAGAAAGAGAGAGAGAGAGGGCTTTCGTGTGGATGAACAAATTAAGTTACCAAATGACCAGAAGAAAACTAAGTCAGAAAAGTTGAAAGAAGGGGTCGTAACATGGAAAATAGAGGAGCAAGTGATACGGGATACGAATGCTATCATTCTTATCAGTTATCACCATAATTTTTTTACAAATTGACGTGAAAGTTTATATAATAATTATCGTGACATTTACTAAAATACAAATTGACACGTAACAATTTATATGATGCTTATTATCTATAAACTGATCACATTTCACGTAATACTTATTATATCAATCAATAAAATATGAATTACCATAAAAGTTTGCCAAAAAAAAAATTATAATAAAAATGTAGTACGTCAAGCATTTTTCATATATAGCTCTCACCCGAGTGTCATCCAAGAATTCCAAGACTTCAACTAACCCTGTTGACACTCCTTAGAGACCGGGTATGCCTATGAACCAAGCGGAACTAGCCCGATTGTCTGGGTCAAAATTCATCTACTTGGACCGAGTTTGGTCATAATTTAAGCTCGGGTTTTTTTTTTTTGGGGACGAATATGAACTAGTCATTACTACCTTCTATTAACACTATCGTGAACATATATTAAAATTTAAAGATATGAAATTAAACAAACGACTAGGTAAATATGATGTTCCTCTTTAACTTTTTCTTGGATGATTTTCCCTTTAAATCAAATACCCAGGTTAGGTTCATCGTTAACAAACTAAGAGGTGAAAGAGAAGTTAGGAAATCAATCGTGCATAAGATATGCTTCTGTTAATATGATACCTTTTTTTTTTTTTTTTTTTTCTCAGAGGAACTTAAAGAACCATGAACATGAATTTCGTTCTTATATTATATTGTGATTTATCTCCTTCAAGTGTTGATGTCCTTGGTTTTTCCAGAAGAATGCTGCATCAATTTGTTTTGTACATGTACATCTTTAGGCTAAAGTGTTTGCGATGTACAACTTTGGTGCTTATAATACTCGAGTATTCCAGCATGTTACCCAGATGCTACTTAATAATCCATACTCCCAAGCCCTAGGCTACTGCACGCACGCAGTTGGCCAAGGCCATTCCGTCAGATAGAATCACAGCAAAACGGCTTTTGCAATCATTAATACAATAAGATAAACACATGGGAAACATTCTTTTTACACGGGTGATGCAGAAAGTAGAAAGTCTGGTTGTAGTCTCTGTAGCAGTATCCCACAGAAGGGGCACAGAGCTTTTGAGGATACTTCGACAACAGATGATTTGGCTGAAGATTTGAAATCTAAATGACATTCGGACCTCGAAAAAAGCAGCTCTGGTGCCAGTCTCCAAGCCCATCTATTACAACAAATACAAAACCATAAGGTAGTAGTAGGGCAAACCTGCATAGACACCGCACACCTTGGGAGTCTGTGGCTCTGACCAATGTCACTATTGCACTCTACACCTTGGCAAAAGCCAACTTCTGGTGATTCATAAGGGACTGGTGCCGAACAATAGCTACATTGCTCTGCTGCTATACATTCCCTGCATTGGGGTTTGTTCAGAGGAAGAGTAAATGATATGATGACCAGCATAATTCATATACAGTGAACAAGGACTTAAGTCATTTGATTATGTTTTATACAGCATTTGAAAAAGTATTTTGATTATCAGAGCAATTGAACTATAATAAATAACCACATCAAATAAATCAGGTGAAGAAATTTGCACCATATAGGATAAAAGTGAGGTGTACCTCCTCTCATGCAGTCCAACTTCTGACGCAAGGACTTTTAGTTCATTGCGTACATGTTCACGATTAAGAGCAACCCACTGCTCCATTTGTGCCAATCCATCAGGATACCAATATCCAGATCGGGAAGCAGTTGTGGCTGAATGGGAGATAACATTTTTAAAAGCAGAAAAACTAAAACCCACAAGCCTCTCACGGAGTTCTCTTTCACTGCTGAAAAGTAGCTCCATCCACGTAGTCAGTTGCTCCCCTTCAGCACCACATATTCCTCCCAAGTTCTGTAATTTGCTGTTTATTTGATCGGCCTTCAGCTCCGATAGCATTACGCGTCTGCAGAAAATATTTAGGAGGTGCAGCCGACGAGAATTGATCTTTGACAAACTTCTAGAGGCATGTAGCAAAATCTTTTCAGCAGAGAAGTCAACATTGGACCCCATAAATGCAAACGAGAGCCATTTAAGCATTATATGTTCGACAAACTTAGATGCAGTCTGCTTGAAAGCCAATAATGCTGCTATGATATCCCAAACAACCAGAGGTTTATCCAAATGCTCATATTGTTTCAACGACCAAAGAATATTGGACTCCCAACTAGTCAATTCCTTCTCAGGAAATCCAGGGAATTCCTCAACATAAAATGGAGGGGAAGTGTTTGACAAGAGATCCAGTTGTTGCCCACAAATCCAGTAAAACTCAACAACTGCCTTTTGAGCCCTGAGAAAGTTTGTAGAATATGTCAATTTCCAAATGTCTATTTTTATTATTATTTTCATTTACTAAAGAAACTCCTTTGAGCTTATTCCTTTTCACATTATATTGCTTCTTAAAGCTGGGAAAATAAGGCTCTTTTGCATTGAGTTGATTTTTTGCTCCTTTTTTCCCCTTATATTTTGTCCTTACTGTTTTTTTTTTTTTTTTTTGGTTTTATGAATATCTTTTGTCCTTATTCTTAAACCTTCCACAATCCTACTTTTAAATTTTAACTAATCAAATTTAAACACGTGTGTGACTGCCCGCAAACACACAACAAGAAAGGTAGCTCAGACATAGCACTTAACATGAGAAGCCTTACCTTGCCTGGTACATTGGATTCAATAGTTCAAGGTCCAAATTGCGTACCTGAAAAGATTAAGCATAAATGTTTGCTCTTTGATATGTGGTATGTAAAAACTTATATCTTCATCATCATAATTATTATTACTGACTATTATTAGATAATGAAACACAAAAAAAAGAAAGAAAGAAGAAAAACTACAAATAACAGGGAAGTAAATCTAATACCCAATCTATTTATCTCCTGCCTCCCCTCATCCTCCCATAGTTACAATGGGATAACTTTGTAACTTTCTATGAGAAACAATAAAGGGGGGAAAAACATCATACCACAGCAACCGCAAGATTTCCAGGGGACACCGCCACACCAATGCATGAAATAAATGCATCTGGAAGCTGTAAAGAGTTCTTCACATTTTTGTAAAAACTGAATGAAAACAAATAGAAAAAATAAAGGAGACCTAAAAAAGGTAACGCATACATCAGTTGAGCTCCTCAAATGGGGAGTATTTGCAGGGATGGGTACTTCACAGAGGGAACTCCCGTGTAAAATCCAGCTGCGCATAAAATTGTCCTACCATTATTTGAAACACATTGTTGTCAAATTACTTATGAAAGATTAGGTGTGCATAAATATGCTATTGCCAAGAAGAACACAAAGAAATAATAGCAACACCATGTTTACTTACGGTCCACATATATTTTGAAATAATATTGAGCTAACATATCCCTAGAGTTATATGCTCAATTTAGTTGGGTCATGTAAAACCTCATAATAGCTATATAGGTATAGGATATATCACCTCACTGTTTCCAAGTTACTTATTTATGAAGTGGAGCAATAATCTTTGTAAATATTGATTTTAATTTTTGCTAAAACAAAAGGTCAACCCCCTAAACATCCTGAAGATGATATAAGGTATTTAGGACCAGTTCAAGTAGCAAAGTAAGCATATTCCTCTTCATTCACAAGTTTATATAAACTCTCTGTTCCACGCTTTCTGATTAGCTTATTAGGAAATCTTTCTCATGATGAGAACCCTGTATATTTAGCCTTTTAATGGGATCTAATTCATTATCCCATTTGGGAATATGTGAACACAATCGAGTAAACAACTATTCAGTTCTGCTTGGTGTTGGTATCAAATACTGCTACTTCAATCTGATTTTGCCAAACAACGAATGTCTTTTTGCAAACCATTACAGGCAAAGATTAAAATATAGACTAATAGTCAGCTGTAGATAAATTGTTACTCAATGAACTTATTGATAGGACATAACATAACAAAATATGATAGGCAGAAGATTGCAGATAACACTAGTAAGTAGAATTTGACAAGAAGCTTCCACCAAAATCTGATTCAGTGCTACAACATTGGAAAAATGACACACAAATGGAATATCAAATAAACTAGTTAGTTCACTTATAATATATCATGCAATTGAAGTTCACGAAGTGCAACACCTGGCTGCAGCTGTACAAACAAGATCCATCAAATGCCCAAGCTAAGCCTGTAACCTGAGAGAATTCATTGTTTAATAAATTAACATTGGGATGTAGCTAAAGATTAATCAAGAAGAAGATACTTACAACATGGTCATGAGCATCATATGAGCCAACTATATCAAATCTATTGCTAGATATGTCACAATTCCAAACTTCAAAAGATCCGGATCCTTTGCCAACTGCCAAGAGCATTTTATGCAGGGACTTTGCAGGGATCCAAAGTGAAAGTACAGAAACGGGGACACTATCAGCAACTATAACCTATACAGAAGTTCAAAAATCAGGATAGATTTAATTCACTAATGTAAAGCCTATGTAGAAAAAAGGTACTTCCAAAAGTGAGAGCTACCTTCTTCAATAGTATAAGGGGAGTCGAATTAACTTCTGATGAGTTCAGCAATTCCTCGCTATTCCCAAGCCATATCCTTACACTGAAAGAGTAGTGAAGGAACAAAATGAGAGGAAAAATTAGAAACCATTTTTCATTTATTATATATTGTTTCTTTCAGAAATAATTTAAAGTACTTTCATACTGGACAATTCAAATAC
Organism: Carpinus viminea; assembly: GCA_013348765.1. Lineage (NCBI taxonomy): Eukaryota > Viridiplantae > Streptophyta > Magnoliopsida > Fagales > Betulaceae > Carpinus > Carpinus viminea. The sequence continues at coordinate 2,317,393 of CP054673.1, forward strand.
TGTAAGGAAGGCAAGAACCATTTGAACAATTGAAGATAAGAATGCATCTTTCAACATCCAGGCATCAGGTTAGAGCTGAACATTTATGAATAGCTTTATTTTATCCCTGAAAGTCGTTATATCATCCTTTGATGAACCAGCACTTGCAATAAAGAATCCAAAATGCCTTGACTCTAACCAAGTTTTTGACAAAGGTATGCATAGAAAAAGTGCGCTAAAAAAATAAATAAATAAATACATCTATAGCACAAGTAAACTAGCGAAAATGATAATAATATATTCACATACCTCACTCACCTCCCATCAGAACTCCCGGAGACCAATAAAACCTGAGGACTCGAAGAATCAGAAGCACGCAAAGCCCAACTGATTGACGTGATCCATGAATTGTGTGCCTGAAGGAGCCCAACAATGGTTGCAGTAGTTGGGACCCCACTATGCTCAACAGAGTAGCATTCTGGTACAAAAATTTTCCATAATGAAATGACACCAGATCTGCTACCTAGTGCCAGTAGAGAAAAAGATGAACCAGTCTGAGGGACTGGACAGAGTTTAGATGATAACTGCAGCAACGGCGACCAGGCAACAACAAGTGACCACAGCATTGCACTGCGTGAAGCATATTGATTTGCAGTTATCTGTGGGAGTGTGCACTTTTCTGATATCTTAATTAGAGCTTTTGCGTTAGATTTAGAAACAAGATCAAAATGATGTAAATTCTGGTTAGAATTCGTCTCAGACACCTGAAAATTGAGTAACAGTAAACAAAATTAATGCTTAAAATAGAACTTAATACTTATGTAGGTTAAGAGAATGACATTAAATTCAAACTGAAAAAAAGAAGCAGGTGGGTAAGTAAGAAAAGCTAATACCGTTTCCAACCCTTGTCCCTCAGGGCCAGAGCTAGCATTGGAATCCTTGATTTTCCTTGAACATGGTAATTGGTTGCAAATAGTTTCAGCGCCCTCATTGCTGCAGCCCATTCATCAAAATAAAGATAAGTTGAAATAAAATTATTACAATGACTTGCAAAACAAACATATTTAAACAAGTAGGCCTTGAGTATGACGATATATATAAATGTAGTTTTGCACCCTACTCGAAAGAGACCATGTAAAGAAAGCAAAAGTTCTTCCTATACTAGAAAATTGTCTAATTGATCATTTAAAGATAAGAATGAGTTATTCATATTATACTGTATACATACCATTTTCTTCTCTTACGCTCTTTTCTTGAATTAATGTTTGATAAATCCTGTGCACATCTATGTTCTGTTGCCTGCTTGTACTCACAGATAACACAAATAATGAAGCAGAATATATGACTGATTAAGCTATATTTCAGAAAGACACAGCATCGTGTGGCATGTGTTAGCAAAGAAAATTCCATCCACATGAATCAGTAGGTGAAAGAACTTACATCAGAATATTCTGGACAAGACACATTTAACTCTTGAAAGTCGATACTTGCAAGATAATCATGAAGCCTATCTGATATATCCATAACCTGAAGAAGGTCAGCAGAAGAGAAATTGTGCATGCAATTAATTATTGCATATAGAAATGAATAATGAATTTAACGAAAAAACTTATTCATATTTATTAATTACCATAAAACAATGAAAAACATACATAAATACATATGCATACATATTTATGGACTGCTCTGCACAAGAGTAAATAAATATGAGCAATAGCTAAATATACAGATCAAGTGGGAGAGAAAAAGGAAAACACAGCAAGAAGTTTCACGAAATATAGAATGAAAGTTTGTACTTTCCAATTCCAATGAAGAATAATATATATATATATATATATATATATATAGAGAGAGAGAGAGAGAGAGAGAGAGAGCATTAGAGCAGCCAATGAGTGCACCACATTCTTTAAACTTATTTATGATTTTTTTTCCTTTCAAACATCATTTGAAATGGGGCAAATTGTGACTCAAGTAACCAGAAAAGATCAATCTAAGAAGAAGCATTTACAAACACTGTAAAACCAAGTTGTTTTCTTTTAAACTTTTATGGTTGTTTTCCTACATGCATCATATGAAATGGGAGAATTTACCTAGAATTGGTTAAGTCAAGTAAGCATTTATTGTTCCAAGTTGAAGGGTTTGGGTAATGATGCCATTTATATTCCATAATGAAGAATTTCTATATTTGAAACCGAAATATTTCAATCCCCTATGGCTCCAGAAGCCAAGAATCCTTTAACCACGGGTGATAAAAATGTTTACAATCAATCTCAATATTAGCATCGAGTAGTGCTTCACTAATGCATACCTCTATCCATTCGGCACCAAAGTCGCAAAATGGTGGACGATAAAGTTTCACACGTCCTTCTGTTGTACAAACAGCCAGCAAGCATCTGTACCAAGTCAACTTGCAAAACACAATTAAGTTTTATAAGATGTTCTAGTCATCCAATAAGTTAATAGCATATGGGAGAAATAAAAAAGGGAAATTTCATTATACACTTAGCTGAAACTTAATTTCATACCCTGAGTTAGGAGCCATTCCAAGTGGGGACCACGATATTGATCGAACACATGGTCGACGATCTCGGGATAAACAGGTGGGCAACAAGCAGTCAGAGAGTAAATCTGTGAATATTTCAAACCATAAAACGTAAACCATAAGTTAACAATGTAAAACTGAATCTGCTTGACATAATATGCTGTCACACATTGGGAAAGTTTGTGTGTGGTAAGCCTTTCAAAACTTTCCTGAAGTGTTATCCATATGTTAAACCTTGACAAGCACAAATTTGAAAAGGTGAATCAAAGGCGCCCATTAAATTTTAACATTCCCAAGAAGTGATCATGAAGTACGGATTGCTGCTCAAACAAGACACACGTACCTTTTCTATCTACAACACCAATTGGAAAAGGTTCACCAATGGGAATCGTGATAAGGCCTCGTGGTCCAAAAGGTAATGCTGGATTCTGAGATTGAACAAATACATATAATCAAATGCAGAGAAGTCTATGTTTATTTTCAATAAAAAGCTAGTTCCTCCAACAATTTAACAGGGTAATCTTGATTCTTTACAGACCTGTTAGTCTGAATAAGTATTCTGCTGTGAGGTTTGAGGAAATAAACCTTTAATCAGAAAAGTGCACGTGTACAAATACGAAGTAAATAATTTGTGGTCTTGTTCTCTCTATCCATTCTTAAACACTCTTTCAGTTTGTGGCTAGCTCTCAAAAATGGTCTGACAACAAGGGATAAACTCCTCAGACGGGTGTATCAGGGTGTGGTTAATTGTTGGATTTATAGGTTTGGCGTGGAGGATCATGAGCATCTGTTTTTCAGATGCAGTTATAGCGGTAGAATCTGGAGGGATGTCATGAGGCTATGTGAAGTTGAAAATCCTCTCCTTCTCTGGGATGAGGTGATTCTTGAGGGTTTTGAGGCAGTGGAACGACAAGAAAATGAGAGCTAATTTGTGCAAAATTGCTATTGGATCCAAGGTATACAATATTTGGCGGTATATAAATGAGATAAAGCACGGTTCTCATCCCAAAACAGAGGAACAGGTTGTACAGCAAATTAAATGGGAGACTCGATCCCGTATGATGGGTAAACACAATTTCAATAGGACGGTGGGAAATGAGCGTTTGTGCAGAAGACGGGGTTTACACAACAGATTTCTGATTTAGCTTTCTATAGTCTGTAGTCTAGTTTAAAGGAGTCTGTTTAGTGAGATGATAGTTTGAATTGGTTTGACTTTGAAGCTTGTTTCTTAGTCTTGTTGATCCAGTTTACTGGTTTTCGAGTCTGTACGGAGTTTTAATTTGGTTTATAATAGATTCTCATTCATCCCAACAAAAAAAAGAGTACATAATTTGCATGAATCTCTGAGGATGATAATCTTCCCCGAAAGCATATCATTATAAATTCACCGAGTTTATAAATAAATCCTCCTCTTTTATAAACTAATCACAGCGAGTAAAAGAAAGAAAGATAGAAAAACCACCAAATTATGAACCAGAAACAGCAAAAGTTCAACTTTTTTTTTAAAAAAAAACTCACTACAAAACAATCTTAAGTACTATAAAGATGTGTTCAATGCAATAGTCACACAAATTTGTAAGACTTTCTCAGCACAACAACGTGGTGGGTTGAATTACCAGAATGGTGACGAGGTGACCGGAGGCGACTGCGATGAGGTTCTCGTCGGACCAGGCAATGGCATTTGGGTAGGAGGGCGAAGCCACCAGCGCCACGGCCTGGAAGCGCGAGGCCATTGTCGTTGTTGTTGCTTGCCGCTGTAGAGTTCGGTCAGTGAGTTTGGAGTTTGGAGTTTGGAGGGAAAGTTGAGACTTGGCAGTTGAGGGCGAAGAAAGGGAGGCGTGGGAGATCCGAAACCCTAGTTCGAATCCTGTGGGGTTGGGAAATTGGTTAGCTTTTCAATTCAACGCATACCGACTTTCGACTGCTTACTCATCAATAGCTGACCAACTTTTATTTAAGTGATAGGCGGAACAAATATTATTTTTTTCTAACAAATTCGGTTTGATAGACAAAATAAAATTCTTTAACCAAACCGACTTTATCGATAACTTCACCAAAAAATTTCAATTTTTACACATATTGACATTATCGACCTAACTTTACTGATCGACTTTTGATGTCGGAAAAAAAATTTGGATGGAATAGGTCAGTGAAATTTATGAATTTACCGATATTTTAACGAAATAAATTTTTTTCTACCAACATCGACATTATCGACCAACACCTAACCCGGGAAGAAATGATTTATAAACGGACTAGTGTGCATATTATTAAAAAAGTGTATACAAAAATTGTGCTTTTTAAGAGTAGTTTATATAAATTTTTGTCCCTTGTACTCCTTCTATGTTTATGTGATTAGAAAAAAATATGATTTTATCATATGTAAAAAAGTCTCACATCATCATGACGATTCAATGTTAGACGCTAATGTTTCAGAGCGAAAACCACAATAAGATGCGTCAAACAAATTTTCAAAGGATGACTGAATTGGCAGAATAACATGTCTTAGAGCATTCACAATGGAAGAGCTAAATGTCATTTTTATCTAAAATAACTCTTTAAATTGATAAAATACCATCTGCATTGGATAAGTTAAAAAAAATGTAGAATAAATTTTTTGTTAAATGAGCTAAAAAAAAAGCTACATGTAGCGGTAATATTGAAAGAGCTATTTTCCTACATTTTCTCCCACGTCTGTTTTTTTCTCCCACTATCTCTCACAAAATTTTCTTCCATGTTTTTTTTATTGTTTCTCTCACCTGTTTTCTATTTTTTCAAAATTTTCTTCTACTATTTCTCTTTCACATCCCATTTTTTTTCAAAATTTTCTTCTATTATTTCTCTCTCCACATCACTTTTTTCTCAAAAGTTGAAAAATAAGATATTAAGAAAAATAAAATCATTATAAAAAATAAAAAAATAATTAAAATTAAATGATATAGATAAAAATATAACTAATCGGATGTAGGAGGTCCTTAAAAAGTTATTAGCTAAACTAGATAAATTGAATTTTGATGAGCTATTTTACATAAAAAAGTAGCTCATCCATTGTGAATGCTCTTATAAGATGAATGTTATTAATTTGAATTATTTGATAAGAGAAACACTAATTTCAGTTGAAATAAATATTTTATACAAATTAAGTTGTAAGAAAGGAATATATATTTATAAGAATAATAGTATATATAATCAGTTTGTCTCATTTTAAACTTTAAATTACCATTTAAAATGTTTTAAATTAATTTGTAAGATTTGTTTTTGTTATAATTCAATTTCCATTTCGCTGTTCCAGAAGGTAAAAGGCATGCATTAGGAAGGGTGTTCAAGCGAGTTGGTTATAATTGATTTGCTAACCGATAATTGATAATCGCTAACCGATTTGATAGTCGGTTATTAAAAACCGTTAATCGATTATGACAGTTGTAGTTAGCGGCTTTAGGAGTAGGGAATGCCGATTATAACCGATAATTGCCTTTATTTATAGGGAAAAATACAAAATTAGTCCTTGTGGTTTACTTGATTTACAATTTACTTCGTGTGGTATCAAAACGAACTCAAATCCTTGTGGTATGTAAAAAAAACAATTTAGTCCATACAGTTAAATTCCATCAATTGACTTAACGGATTCCGTTAGCGTGCCATGTCACATTCAATTAAATTATGACACGTGTCATGTTTTATTTATGACTTTTAAAAATTACACTTAGATTTTCCATGTCATATTATTATGCTAACTAATATTCTAACCTCAGTTTTTTTTTTTTTATACATTAAACACATTAGGTAAAATATTTTTAAAAACCCCAATTCTACCAAATTGTTGATCTAAAAACCTAATTCAAAATAAAACAAATTATTATTCTTCTTCCCTCCTCTTCTTCTTCGTCTTTTCTCTGTCTTCTTCTTCTTCTCCTTTTTCTTCTCCTTCTCCTTTTTTCTCTCCTTCTCCTTCTCTTTTTCTCCATTTTTTTCTTGTCATGGTTTTTTTCTCCATCTCTTCTTCTCCATTTTTTTCTTGTCATGGTTATTATTATTTATTTCTCTGTCTCTTCCTATCTTCTATTTCTTCTCTTACGCTCTTCTCCTATGTTGAAATTCCTCTTTTTCTTGGCAACGTTCAAGAGGGCAGTACAGAGACAAAGAAAAAAAAAAATCTTTGCAAACACCCCTGATAAGATATAGAAAAGACAAATGAATTGAATAAATAAAAACAGAAAATTGAAGTTTTTGTTGGTTTTTTGATGTCAATTGTATATACTTTTGTGTTATAGAAGAAGAAGAAGAAGAAGAAAATGAAGAAAAGGAAAAAGGAGAAAAAGAAGAAGAAGAAAGAAAGAAAGAAAGAAAAGAAAAAAAAAACGAGAAGAAGAAGAAGACAGAGAAAAAGAAACAAAGATGAAGAGGTGGAAAGAAGAAGAATATTTTTAAAATATTTTATCTTATATTTAACGAAAAAAAGAAAAAAAAGATGAGGTGAGAATATTAGCTGACATAATAATATGATGTGGAAAACCTAAGCATGATTTTTAAAAGTCATAAATAAAACATGATACGTGTCATAATTTAATTAGATGTGTAAGTCAATGGATGAAATTTAACTGTAAGGACTAAATTGTTTTTTTTGCATACCACAGGAACTTTTGAGTTCATTTTGATACCACATGGAGTAAATTGTAAATCAAATAAACCACAGAGACTAATTTTGTATTTTTCCCTTATTTATATATATTAAATATTTATATTAATAAACTATTAAATAAAACATCCAAAACGACACTGTTTTTGTATTGAATATATAGATTTAGGATTTTGTCTTTTTAATTTTTTTCATTTGAATTTTGATTAATGGATTTGGGCTATGTTTTTTTAGCCATGTTTTTTGGCTAAAATTTATTTGGCGATTTTTTATTTATTTATATTTTTTAAAACATTTTAACCTTAAATCCTTAAAATAAAATTAAAAAAAAAAACAAATTAAATGCCTAAAACGCTTAAAAAGTCTAAAAGTTATAACATGTATAAACTCTCGTTGCCAAAGCCCAAACCCACAGAAGTAGTGGATCATTTTGGAGATCCGATCCAGCAGTACCCAGACGTAGACACGTAGATCACAACCCAATCACACACATAAATCCTTTTCGTTTTCCCCTCGACCTTCTGGTCCCAATCCGACGTCGCAGCAAAAGAAGACCAGATCCACTAAACCCTAGCTCCCTAGCTCCAGTCACAGCTCGCTACGCGAAGGGATACGTGTCGCTGGTCGTCGTCGCAGCCCTTTTCTCGAGCTCTTAGATATCCGGTATTGTTCTCAGTGAATCTTTTTATGCAGTGCGTTCATTTAGGGTTTTGATATGTTGTTTATGAGCTAAATTTGATGTTATTATTTTTTAACCCATTCCCTAAATGGGTTTGCTTGAGTTGCTCGGATCTTCGATGTCGTGCTGACGGAAGTTTCTCTGTGCGAGCATACATATATAACAATTTAGGAGAATTTAGGCTTTGATTTGTCGGTTTTGTGTTGATTTTGATAGTATGTGAAAAGATAAGGTTCGAAGCTCGTATAATTGACCGTTCTTAATATGGGTACTGCTTGAGCTACGCGATAAACATATATTGAATGCAAACACACAAAATTGCAGACGTATATATATTAAATCACCTGTCCCAAAAGCTTAAACCTAAAATATTTCATTTAAGTATGGAGTTAATTGACATAGTTGAGTTAGGGTTCGAACTCAAGACCTGATACCGTGTTAAATCACCACTTGTCCTAAAAGTTTAAGTTGATAGGAAGAGGTAAATTTAATCATATATCAAACACTTTAACAATGTATGTGGTGCGTGTGCAAGCATGTTTCTTTTATGTATGTGTTTATTTAGGGTTTTGAATTGTGGGTTGTGTTAAAATTGATATTAGTTGATATATTAACTGGAAATTTGGTATATGTAATCGAGTATTTGAGTTGTGGTGGAGGTTTGCTACACCGAAATGGGCTTGACAGCACACTGGTGTGATTTACTCAACTACAATTCTTTCTTACTCTGCCCAATGGTAGAAATACTTGGACTTTTGTGAGTGGATGAGATTTTGTGAATGGTTTGTTGATACATGCTGAAGCTATGTTTGCTTTGATGGAGAAATTTCCTAAACTGAAAATAGTTCTTTAATGGAATGAAGGTGCTTGATATATCTTTCTTTAGCTGCATGATGAAATATTTGTGAAATTAATTGGAGCTCTTAGCCCTATGAACTTAGGTGCATGTAATGAACATCTTGGGAGTGATCCTCAATTGCCACCGGGTCTTCCTCTGTCACATCAACAAGCATAGGGTTCACCTTCTTCTCTCATCTTCCATCTTTCTCTGCATCATTTTCACCCCAAAGGGTAATGTTGATGAGGGATTGGATTGCTAGAGAAGTTGGTGGATCTATGTTTGTTGATGAGGTTAATGTGCTCAGGGTGGGATGGGGTGATGGATGATTGGTAGGAAGGAGGACATGGGTCATGGGGTCAGGGATGTTGAGGAGGATGCATGGGTTTCTCCCATTGGCACTTGGATTTGCAATGAAGTTTGTTGTCAAGACCCTGTCCTAAATAAGGTTCTTCACAAGGTTCGCATGCACAATGCAAATAATGTTCCTCATGAATTGCATGTTATGTATGACATCACTTTTTTTCATTGTCCATTATTATTATTATTGTTATTATTTTTTTTGGGTATTTCTTAGGGCGAACTCTAATTTTGATGATGAATTCATTTTGCATTAAGATAAATCCAGCTTAGAAGATGAATTTGTGACACCAGAAAGTGTGTGAAGCAAAATGGAACTAGTTCCATTCTAAACTCCAACTCATATATGGGCTTTTATGAAATTTTAAATTCTTACTGCAACGTTGATTGTCTGACTTGGTATACTATTTGACTTGGAAGTTCAAAGATTTGTTTATATTCCTGTATGTTAAAAGGAATGACTCTAGATCACCTTTAGCCTTATTGTTTGTTATGAATTGGAAATTGGAGTTTCAATAAGGATTCACACCATGAATAGCATTTTTTTCTTCTATTTGTGGCTTAAGACATTTGCCTTCCCCGTTTCCTGGCTGCAACTTTCTGAAAAGTTATGTTAAACTGAAACATGGGTATCAGTCAGGTCTCTTGCCATGAAAATTTGAGTGTTTTTATATTTGTTATTAACTTTCCATGAGAGGGGCTGAAGACATCTATTCCCATTTCTTTTCCCTGGAAATGAAGTTGCACTGAACCAAAATAAGTGAACTAGGGGTTATATTACGTATTTTCCAGGGTTGTTTTTTCAATGCTGTTAAAGAGAGCTGAGTAAGGTAAATCCTGAATATATATCAATCTTACTTGATCTCATGACACCGATGCTTTCTTTATGATAGATGACAAGCGCTTGGACAAATATGAGCATTGCAATCATACATAGGGATATAGAGAGGGAGTGGGAGAATCAGGGTGGAGTTATGTGTATTATTTATTATTATTGGAGATTCTTGCTCAATCTCAGAAGATCTATACATCTGCTAAAATTCTGGAGAGGATGAGGAGATCAAATTTTATTTCAATATTATTATAGCATTGGAGCATCTTGGAGCAAATGAGCAATGGAGCTTGTGGAGCACGGCTCACCTCGAGGATTGCTCTCTTGGTTTGCTTCATTGTTTTGGTTTTGCTTTATTTTTTATATCATCAACAGAGTACATGCTGATGATATTTGGACATCACAATATATAGAAAGACTTTATAGAAGTTTAGAGATTGGTTCTTTATTTGTGACATTTCATTTATCCATGCAGCGAGTAATCTGGACTATACAATCTTCGGGTGTCAGATATGAGTGGTCGTTTTTCTCGCACAATTTATGTTGGCAACCTGCCCTCAGATATAAGAGAATGGGAAATTGAAGATCTATTCTACAAGGTTTGATTGGATTTCTTTTTTCTTTTTTTCTTTTTTGATTTGATATTAGTTTTTGTGGGTAATTGAATGTATGCTTCATTAGTTTTGGGGTGAATTGTCTGTGTCCTCTGATGTTTCTCATATCAAGCTTCAGAAATAACCATTTAGATGGTGTTCCTGTTAAATTAATTCCCATACATAACATCATTGTGATTTGAAACCTTTTCAGTTTCTGAATTTCTGTGTGGGAGCATTTAGCATAACATTCACATGTTTATATGTTAGAATTAGTGCCATCTTAGGATTTGATTACCGAGAGAGAACTGAATGCTTATGCTTTTCAGCTTGCATGGTAAATCTCTCCATTCTGGTTGTGTCGGCCATTTTTAGCCTTTGACCCAAAATATGATTTTTCTTTTTTCTTTTTATTTTTTTATTTTTTTTAATTTTTTTTTTTAATTTTTTTGAGGAACAATTTAAATATATGTTATTGGATATGGTTCTTCATGGCTGTGTGCTAAAGTATGGCTGCTTACTGATTGTACTGGCTTACCTCTATGATGTTGATTTTCCCTTTGCAGTATGGCCGTATATTAGATGTTGAATTGAAGATTCCACCTCGCCCTCCATGTTATTGTTTTGTGGAGGTACTCGTTGTAGATTGATTTTTGCTTGGATTTATTTAAAATATAATATCAATCTTCACCACCTTTTGTTTATTTTGTTATTAGTTTGATAATGCTAGAGATGCGGAAGATGCAATTAGGGGTCGTGACGGCTATAACTTTGATGGTTGTCGTTTAAGGGTAATATGCGTCACTAATTAGTTTTTCGGGGTACTTTGCTTGCTTTCTCATTTGCTTAATTTCTCATTTGTTCTTTATGCAGGTTGAACTTGCTCATGGTGGTAGTGGTAGAGGGCCATCCTCAAGTGATCGTCGTGGTGGCTATGGTGGTGGTGGGGGTGGAGGTGGGGGCGGTGGTGGTGGTGGGAGCCGATTTGGTATCTCACGCCATTCTGAATATCGAGGTGCGTCAATTAGGAGAATTTGTTTTTTACCAAAAGGGTTTAGGAGACTGGTTAGAATATTGACATCTTTTCATTTAGTTTGTTTCAGTTGTACATTAATAGCTGTCATGCATATTTGTGTTTGACTTACAGTTATTGTTCGTGGGCTCCCTTCTTCTGCTTCCTGGCAAGATTTGAAGGTGTGTAAATTTTTATACTTACAAGCATCTTGCAGATTTTTTTTTCCATGCTGCTGTATGGCCAACCTTTTTGGTAAACTGGTTTCAGGATCATATGCGAAAAGCTGGTGATGTATGTTTTGCTGAGGTATCTCGTGATGCTGAAGGTATGCATTTATGGAAAATATGTCCATTCACTGTTTGGTATTATACTTAGCAATCAATGATCATTTGATACTTGGTTTACATGAGTTTGGCTTGACATTTTCTTTTCCCCTTTCTGTGAGGAGGCAAGGGAATGCATATTTGCTTTAGATTGGAAAAAAACTGTGGGGGACTTTCCTCGTTATGTTTGTTGAGAAATGCAATGGAAAGATCACAACTCATAATTTATTAAGAAAAATCAATACTTGTGTCCTATGAAATATGGTTTGCGTTTGGTGGGTTGATGCCATTTTCATCTGTGTCAGTGCAACTAAAGCAGCAAAACTGGATATTGGAGGTTTCTGGTGCATATTTATTTTTGAGTATAGCTTCTCAAGTTGTCTATATCTATCTATACCTTCTAATTATTATATATTTGCCTGTATCAAATCCGTCTTATTTTTTTGGGGAAAATGGAAAGGTAGCAATAGTTGTGACTGATTTTCCATTGCTGGCACATAATTTATCTGATAGAAACTCTTCTTGATACTGATTAAATGATTACATTTGACTTCTTAAAAGTTTCTCATGCAAGCCTGGTAGCAATGCCATTCATTCTCCCACTGAATTGACATGGTTAATGATATATTTCCGAATTGCTAACAGTATTGAAATGCTGTCTCTCCAGGGACATTTGGCGTTGTTGATTACAATAATTATGATGACATGAAATATGCTGTAAGTTGCTGAGAGAAAGTACTTAATTTGGTGTAATTGTGCCTCAATATAATATGACAGCTGATATGTTGTCTGCTTTTCAGATTCGGAAACTTGATGACACTGAATTCAGAAACCCTTGGGCAAGATCTTATATCCGGGTAACCTCCTATCATTTTGAAATTTAGTAGGATAATTATTAGGCTAAACTATATTTTGGATCCCTGATAGGTATGTCCCAATTTGATTTCTAAAAGTTAAAACATTCAAATTTCTTTCTCGAAAATTTTGATTTTGATCGACGAAGTACTTCCATCTATTAGACTAAAACGCTGTTGCAAGAATCAATGATTTGCCAATTTTGGGCAGGTCTACATTGCTCAAAATTGATACATTTTTAGGGATGAAATTAGAACTCTTAAATCTATAGAATTAATTGAACCTACCTAGTAGGTCAGGACCAAAATGTTAGTTTGCCATTAATTTATCCTTCATATTTTTATGAGTTTTTTGATTGTCTTTAATACTTTGCTACTGTGTATATATATGTTTTAAAGAAATTACAAGGAAAAGGGGAAGTTTTTCTGAGCAATCTTGAGAAATGCTCCCTTCCTACTTCAAGTTGAATAATAGATCATACACCTTTTAAAAAATGGAAAAGAATGCTAGATACCAAGTTCTGTTGGGAGGTGTACGGACTGTTGGATATTTAAACATGGAAGTGCTGATACTTATGGGTTGGCCAAAATTTAAATGTTTTACCAGATTTTGTTTTTACTTCAACTGGAGCAGGTGAAAAAGTATGAGGGCAGTCCCATAAGGAGCCGAAGTAGAAGCCGCAGCCGCAGCCGCAGCCGAAGCAGAAGCAGAAGCAGAAGTGTCAGAAGGGACCGCAGGTACTAACTTTGTCCTTCATTTTTCATTTTCGTCCTATATTAGTATATCTGGTAATATATGCTGTTTCTCTCTGTAGTAAATCGTTGGAGCAGTCTATTTCTAGATCAGTGTCAAGATCAAGATCTGCATCTCCCATCAAATCCTCCAGGTATCTGGGTTTTGTTACCCAGGTTCTTTTATGCTTTGGTTTTCTGGTGCTGTTTTCTTACGTATATCAATGATATTAATTTTGAAATATGCAGGCCAAGATCAAGATCAAGTTCAGGATCTCCCCGCCAGGTAATTGAACTTTGGGATTGAATGATGAAATTGTAGTGTGCATGCATGTTGGGAGATATATGTCCCATTAATGTTTAGGCCTGAAGATGTTTGTAACATCAGAAATCGGTGCTTGGAGTTTGGAATGTCTTCCCTACATCCCACATGTTTTATCCCTATTGTTAATTATAAAATATAAAAAAAAAATCAGAAATCGGTTACCCTGGGAGTCTAGGAGCCCCAGTTTATGAAAAATGTATTCTCAAGTATCATCAGTTCTTTTTTTCTTTTTTCGAGTTTTCCTTCTTTCATTCAAATAAGTAGTTCCTTCTTTTCTTTCTTATATTTTTCCCATTCTGTTGTGACAGAAGTGCTTTTGTCATTCTTGGTTCCTTTTTCTTCTTCTTCTTCTTTTTTATTTTAATTTATTTTTAATAGTGACATGATCTGTTTACCATGTTTTGGATAGAACAAGATAAGTAGACAATTTCTTAAGATGCTTCTGTGTGCTGTGCTTGCTAATCAAAATAGTTAACCTTCCCTAGTGATTGGAAAGTGGAAAAAAAGAGATTGCCACATTTTTGTGAACCATCCTTTTCATAGAAAAATAATTTAATGAAATATTCTGGATGTCTTATGTAAGCTTAATTTATTTTCAGGCGCGTTCCGGTAGTGGCTGATTTCCATGCAAGCTGATTTCCATGCAAGCGATGTCAAAACTCGTCCAGACCCATTTGGTAGAGTTTGAGGAGAAATCTATTATTAGACTTTTTAGTGGTCTTAGTAGGTGGAATGTGAACGACTTGATTTGTCTTGAAATATGTAGCACTTCAAATTGGTTATATCCCCCTTTTCTTTTAACTTAAGCTACAATCTGCGAAGTGTGTTAAGTAGCAACTGAGGCTACTATCTTGGAGATTTGTGACTTTTTACGTATTATGCATTGCACTTTTGTTTGTTTTTAAGTAAAAAATGTGTCTTTTTATATAATGCAGGATGTGGCATATTCAGTGAATTTTAACATATGAATTTTTAAGCACTTTTTTCATTTGATATTTTTCTTCCATTGAAAAGATCTCTAGGTATGGATCGTTTACCATGACTGCCACAATCAGCATTGTTGGCAGCTTTTTTGCATGCTTCTTCCATTTTAAGGGTTTTGTTTTTGGGACTGGAATGGATTGCAGCTTTTTTGTTCATTCACGCCGGTGTGCCCTAGCACTATTTTCTTAGGGTGCATCTATTAAAAAAAAGGTAATGGGAGGGTGTGTTTCTTACTCTTTTATCTATTGGAGAAAGGAATCTCACGTCAAAGTGCCTTTGATTTGACAAGGCCCAAGCTAGCCTTATGTTTCCCAGTCCTGCATTATTTTATTTTTGACAAATGCTACACTTATGAAATTTTTTTTTCAAAAACTTTTCACCAGATGATGTTTTGTAACTTTATGTGATATAATGTTTTAGGAAATGTGGCACCATCTGTTATCCACGAGCCTGGGAGACGCTAATGGGCATAAAAATCATGGGCAAGTTTAGCGAATAGTGCATGCCAAGGCTGGGGTTGTACCAAAAATTGCATAAAAAACTATTTTGCATATAACCTATTATCGGTGCATTGTGTCTGTCTTAAATCTATCTAAGAATAATATGGTTATTAAAGTCACTATTGGATTTGTGATTGATTATTATTAAATTTTGATTAAATAGTAATTTTAATAGTCACATTATTTTTTGATAAACTTAAGATAGACATAAAAAAGAACTTTTAAAATTACTCAATTTTCTCTAATTGATTTCTTGTAGAACTTTGTGTTGAATGTAGCTAAAGAGATGGTATAATACCACTCCCATAAAATCTTGGGATTTGTACTTCTCATTAATGGGATTTTGATGAATATAGTTATTCAGAGATTTGATTAAGTGGGGCCCATAATGACATTTATTCTCAACATTTTGTATGTGTAAATGTATAATAGCTTTTCATGTAAAAATATATTGTATTTTTGTGTGAGTACATGTACCCTAAAGTTTCATATTAAACCGCTAAATTGGCACTATATATAACCCACTTCAGCCAGTTTAAAACACATTGAAATTTTATCTTCTTATATCTCTCTCAAAATCCTTTTGCATCTATAAAATCTGTGTTCTTTCCTTTTTAGAATAAAATTTTTGAGAGTGCAAGCAAATGGCCACTAATTGATCAGAATTGGTCCAGGCAAATAACTTCCTATAAAAAATGACTTTTGTAATGCACATTAAAAACATTTTGATGTGATGTAAATGTAAAAACTATTTTTTGATATAGTGAGTTATTTGATAATATTTTTGTTTTAAAAATAAAAAATAAAAGACGTACAATTTGTTTATAACAAACATAGTACTTTGTCATTCTATTAATTGTAAATTTAATATCCTTTCAAAAAAAAAAAAATTGTAAATTTAATATGAATAAATTTAATATTTAATGTACACCAAAATTAAATATCTAAAAACCCTTGTTTTTTATATGCACAATTTTGTTTTTTGTTTTTTCTATGGTTTCACTTTTATTTATTTATTTATCTTTTCTATTTGTTTCACTTTTACTTTTCATTTTCATATTCCCATTCTCCAAAATAAAATATTAATCATAGAAATTAATCAAATTATTAAACACCAAAACAAGTCCTCTTATGAGGGAAGAGTACTCAGAAAAAGATAAGTTCTCTGAACAGAGGGTCCTAAAACCCTAGAAAGAAGGAAAGTGGTGGAGAAATGTACGGATATTCGCTCTCTTCTTCCATTCGTAGCCGATCTACGGTTCGTTCTCTGATTTCTCTCTTTGGGGCCAAACCTGTATCGCTTCTAAGATGCTATGGCGGCTTTGGCCAGCTCAGTGCTGCCCCGAGATTGGAAGAAGCCAAGCCATTCTCTACAGATACGCCACGACTAGCACACGGTGAGATTCCGCTCTACTTTTCATCCTTTGGGTTTGATGGGGAATTTGTTTTTTTACGAGTGAGAATGTTGATCTCTTGATTCCTAGTCATGTTGGTTTCGTTTGGGTTTATGCTCTGTTTGGTTACTGAGAAATTGATTTAATCTAAAGTTTGAATCAACCTCAGATCCTTTTGTTATTTTTTTGGGATACAATTTTACTCTCTATATGTTCTAAAATATATTTGTATTTGTGTTTGGATTTGATTTAAACTTTCTCTCAGGCTTGGTTATATGCTTGGTTTTATAGCTTCATTGCATCGGTATTGTTTGGAGATTTGACTTTGATCATTCAGTTTAATGTCAGAAGTAGAGGAATTAGTTGTGGAGGTAATGTCATGTGTAAGAGTTCTATGGCTTAATTAGTTATAGAATGTAGGGATTTGCACTTGGTTCGATGTTGTACTTGAGGCTTTTTGTCTTCTTTTTGGATATTATTTGGACTAGTTTTTGTACTCAGGCCTATGCAATAGCGACATAGCGTAGTTCCGGTCTATGTATATAGCTGCAACTTTTCGTTTGACTGAAAAAGTCCCTGATCTGGGTTCGTTTGAACCTGCACTTTTAGTCTGTTAGACAAAGTACTAATCATATGATGCATTTGCTGTGGTTGATATAAGCAAGAAAGGGCAGATTTGTTTGAATTTAGCTATTGAAAAGAGAACCAAGTTTGATTTGCAAAGCAACCTGTAATTGGTATCGAAAAATGCCAAACTTCTCATCTGTGAGTTGAATAACCATATTAAATACTTTTGTTAGTGATGTAAACATTTTTGGTTTTGTAGGTTCGGTCAAGAGTATTTGTGGTGGTTCTCATTCTTGTGAGAATTGTGCAAGAGGAGGATTTGCTGGAATTTCTGGGCCGAGTTTTGGTTTGATGAATGCAAGAAAGAGTTTCTCTGCTCCCTATGCTTTGAGTTTTCGGAGCTGCATATTTTCTTTCAGTGGAAACAATACTGATACTGGGAGAAATTCTAGGTCCATGAACTTTGTTAGGGGAATTATAGAGGAAGATGGGAAGGACTTCATGGGGGGTCCTCTACATTCTCGATTCAATGTAGAGCAAAATGCTGATATTGTCCACATAAAGCTGCTCCGTAACAATACTTTTGTTACTGTGACGGATTCTAAAGGGAACACAAAATGCAAGGCCTCGGCGGGATGTGTGCCTGAAATGAAAGGGGGAGCTAAACTGTCTCGATATGCTGCTGAAGCAACTTCGGAACATGTGGGACGAATGTCGCGTAGTATGGGGTTGAAATCAGTTGTAATGAAGGTGAAAGGGTTTACTTATTTTAAAAAGAAAAGGCAAGCAATCATGAGCTGGAGAGAGGGATTCACTAATTCTCGAGCGGATAAGAATCCAATTGTATTTGTTGAAGATACAACTCGTCGTCCTCATAATGGCTGTCGGCTCCCAAAAAAGCGCCGTATTTAAACAGTGGTAGTCTGGATGGTGAATGTTGACAGAGGATTAGTAGGATGAGGAATTTGTCCTCTACTAGCTGAACTTAGTGGTGCAAATAAACTTATGCAATATCTCATGGATGTACTTATTTTGTTCGAAGATTGATTTCATTTTGATTTAGATGAAAAATTGACATCACTTGTTTAGTTTACCTAAAGTCATTTGTCTTGCTTATATGATAATGTGGTTGGTGAGAATTTTCTGTGACAATATTAGGGCTGGAGGATTGTTCTTCCTCTTTGATAATGGTTGGAGCTTCTATTGGGATGCTATCACGTTACTTCTCTTTCCTGCTGATAAAATCTATAATGATTCTGAAGTCTCAATAGAACATAGATACGGTAAATTCTGTTGCTGAAGTGTTTATGCTTCACGTTAGATTTGATACAAAAGTCATGATTTATGCTGCTGAGTTAGCCACTCGTGTGGAAGAGGTGAAATAAACAATCTTTGTTTCTGCCGGGATTCTCATTTGAATTCTTTTCCTTCCAATTTTTTTTTTTCACGTCACACTTGCTTACCTTACCGATGGTTTTCCTGCAAATTTAATTAAACTTATAGAAGGGGTTGGCTGTTCCATCCTCCAAAATGGTTGACCAGAAGTTGTCTTAGTGGACACATTGAGCGTCTCAAGAAACTAAATCGGAGAAATCTCTCTCTCGGGCGTATGAGACTCGTGCCCATTATCCTTGCCCACTACATTTTCTTTAGTCTTTACTATGTTTTTGGTAGGACTGAGCTGTTTCGAGCTATCTAGATCCTTCTCGTAAGTAGACGGGCAACCAAAACTCGATTGGACATGTGAACAAGAAGGAAATGTAGGAGAACAACAGGGAAATGTGGGTCATTCCTACTAACAAGTAGGCAATTAGGATAGAAAAAAGAGGTAAACTCTGTATTAAATCTTTAATGTTTGTTACACTTCAGACAACAACACTACTAATGATTTCTCGAGTTTGAACAGTGTTTTCAATGAGTTTGAACTAGACTCTTGAAATGTCTAATAGAAACTGAGTTCGAGACTGAGTGTAGTTAAAAAGTCTGTTCAAACATTATTTGGGCAATTTTGCTCGTTTAGGGTTTGTTTATGTTTTTGTTTTCTCAATTGTGACATTTTTTTTTGAAAAACTCATAAACTTAATTAAAAAAATACCAAATAAATCATTAAGAAATTTTGGCCAATTACAATAAAATCCAAAAATATTTTAAAAACTTGAACTACATATAAGAAAAAAAAAAACTACACATAAAATAAAATAAAAATCATTAATGTAAGATTAAATAAAGTCATATCAATCATTAAAAGAAATTAATACCTTGTAATAACGTATTAACAACTATACATCGTGGCTGCATTATTGTCAACCAGAAAAAAATATTTTTTATTTTTTATTTTTTTTATACGTAACCAGAAAAAAATAATTGAGAACCGATCAAAACACAATCACCACCACCACCCAATTTATCCCCAATTATATTTGCTTTCTATTCGGTTTACGATGGACCGTGGAGCTCGTAGATTGTTTGTTTGATTGATTGAATCAGGACCGTCCATCCGTGCCAATCTGATAGGGATATTGATCTTGATCGTACGCATGGAGGTCCGACCCAATCCGACGGTCGACAACTCGTCGATCCCACAGCAGCATCGCCAGCGTCATGCACCCGCAGCAGCTCCGCTGGAACAAGCAGCCACTTTGCCAGTCCCCGTCGACGCCAGCTCCGTCTCTAAGAGGTCAATTTCATTTTCCGTCACCGGTCACTCTTTTCCTGAATTTTCTGTTTGGTTTTCGAGCAAAGGAAAAAAAGAAAGAAAGAAAGAAGAAGCTTACATTTCGTATTTGAATTTCTTGTATCCTTTCTCACGTTTTCTCAGCACACAATCAAAGGATTACGCTTGCTTTGTTCCTTGTTTTTCTCGATTCTTTATCTTGGAACTCTTGGGTTTGGTTGCCGGGAAAACTTGGAGGGAAAAGAAAATAAATTTCAAAATCTTGTAGGTTTTTGGCTGTGTTGCTTGGTTGAGTTGTATGCTGGTATTTGAAGCTTCATCAATGTGGCTTTCATGGTTTAATTTAATGTTTATGTATCTCTTTTGCAGGCTTCAAAAGGAATTGATGTCTCTCATGGTATGTTTCCCTTCCCTTATCAACTCCTGTTGGATTCTTGAATTGCATCAATCTTTATTTCATGGTCTGAAGTAGTAAACAGAAACAAGAACTTGATTAGGGAATTGTTTATCTTTTCTATAATTTTTTAAGAATAATTGCACGCACCCATGTGGGTTTGAGAGTTTCTTAGTTCCTTGTTAGTTCGGGTCATTAGATTAGAACACTGCCATCAATTCCACGAAAAAGCGAGTAATTCTGTCTGCCTTCTCTTCCATGTTATGCTTTTTTTCTTATCATTTTCTTGGCCAGTATTCTTTGTTCTCTAATAGCTTTTGTTTCTGCAGATGAGTGGAGGAGATCTTGGAGTATCAGCATTTCCTGCGGCCGAGAGCATTTTTACATGGGTTGGCACAATTGAGGGTGGCAAAGGGACTATGTATGAGGGCTTATCTTACAAGCTCTCCTTGCGTTTTCCCCTTAACTACCCTTTCAAACCACCCCAAGTAAAGTTTGAGACAATGTGCTTCCATCCAAACATTGATAAGTTTGGCAACATTTGTCTTGACATCCTTCAGGTATCAATTAAGAGAGTAGTTTACTATGAACAAATTCTTGGGCGACTAAACTTAAAGAGAATGAAAGTGAAGACACAAACTTTTCACTCTTCGTCCCTTTTGCATATAATATATAGGGTCTGGACCAACTGTTTGATTGTTTAATGGATAGTGATATCATACGCGAAATTTAAATAAGTTATATTTAGAATATTCTACCATATATGACTTCTTGTAGGTTAGGTGAACACTTGCGCATGGATCACTCGTACTTATTCAAAGAAAAAAAATCTAGGCATAGATTACCTGTATGGTATCACAGTGGGAGGGATTCTAGGTTTCAGCTTGATTCAGGTTGGAAGATGATATGGCATGTCTTATGTGATGTCTTTGGAGGGAAATAAACGATTGGAGCTTTGAGGACAGTGAGAGGACCTTATTTTTTAAGACTTTTTCATTGGGTTGCTGCCTCAGATAGTCAAATGTTAGTACTGTGAACTTTCATTTTTTTTTTTTTTTATCATTTTTTTGCTTCTACTAAGTGTCTCTCTTGTACATTCCTTGTGTACTTGGATTGCATCTTTGTGCTTTTTTAATGAATTCGTAATTGCCTATAATAAAAAAACGAGAGTTCAAACCTTAACAAGATTTTATAATTATTTTGACTTCTACTGCCTCTGACATGACATTATTTCATTATGTTTTCATATGGCGGAGCATATAATAGCCCTTATCTTTTTCTCTGTATTGGACTCTTCTTTTTTTCTTTTTCTTTTTTTTAAATTAATTAATTATTGTTTTTTCTGCAGGGCCACTTATTTCATTCAGTTTATGTACTTTCAATCGTTATATTTTCATATACAATTGATGTGATATTCTCCATGTGTTGTTTTAGGACAAATGGTCTTCAGCTTATGAATGCAGAACCATTCTTTTGTCCATTCAGAGTCTATTGGGAGGTCTGGCTGCCCTAACCTACATGTTGAAGCTTTCTCTATTTCTGCATTTTAGTGCCTAACTTTTAAATTCTCACATTCAGAGCCTAACCCAGACAGTCCTCTCAACAGCTATGCTGCAGCATTGTGGAACAATAAGGAAGGTCAGATACATATACTTCATTTCCTTGCCATTTGATTATTTCTACAGTTGTGAGCTTAGATTTCAGATGTTCTTGATGCTTATGAATGTTCCAAATCCCCCAGACTCCTGTGTAAGGTTATTTTATACCAAATCAGTATTGAACACCATGAGATTGTTGTTACTGTACTCAAGCTACCCGACCTGACTTTGATATCTAAACATAGTATTTCCAATATGTTTTTGTACAATGTCAATTCTTCCTCGTTTCATGTGCGTAGACGTCTGATTACCACTTTCAGTGTGTTAGTAATATAGGAATTTAAATTGAGTGTCTATCTGGGGCAATTTTCAACCTCTGAAACGGTGGAATGTTCTTGGCAGATTACCAAAAAATAGTGCATGAACAATATTTTGCTGGAGAAGCATTTGAAAGCTGATTGGTAGAATTGTTGCATCACTGACGACAAATTTGGGTGTTACTGCCATGGAGATTCAGGAAAGCAGAGGATAAGAACAGATTCAGGTTAAAGTTGTTTTTTTTTTTTTTGGGCCTCATGGAGATTGTCATGTTTATATTGTAATTTGCATCATTTTGTCAATCGGGGTCATGCTTGAGAAATTCAAGTCGATTGAGACGCACTCTCTAATTGAAGGAGTTGATTATCATTATTATTATTTTCATTCTGTATCTGCAACATAAGTCCATTTGTCGATCAATTGAAAGTTACCTCTTTTCTTGTCATTGAAAATAATATGATGTATTTTGATTAATGCTTTATCAGATATGGTTGATTCTCTCATAGGCCAGCGTGTGTCCATTTCGTTTAGTGGGATTGCTTTTTTACCCCTATTTTACTCATTGCTATGAAAGAATTAAGCATCCACCACAGAGTTTGGCTGAAGTTGATGGGAGAAAACGATAAAAGTGGACTAAGATTAAAACAAGCTTTTCAAACATTCTATATGTACACATACCATGAGAGATGTCTCTCCAACTCCCCGATCACTTCCATGGTTCCCTTTATATATATTTACAAGAATAAGATTAAAAAAAAAAAAAATCATGAGAAGTGCTAAATATTGCTTCTCCAAAGTATCTGAGAGAGCATTTACATTGGGCTAGTTAAATGTTATTTTGATTAGCACTGCAACAGATTGGGTGAAGAAACCACTCACATCCAGCTAGCTATTTTAGCAAAAATAAAATTGATGAGCTGCTACCGTGCTCATCAACCTTATATATACATAATTCTCTCTCTAAAATTTTCTTTTTCTTGTCACTGCTTTCTTCTCCTCTATTGTACTCTCTTTTGAAAAAGACAAATTTTGGAAAATATGACCGTAGGGAAAAGATGAATTTTTAAAAAATATGACCGTTAATAAAAACAAATTTTCAAAAATATGATTGTTGGAGAAAGAATAAAGAACTCTCTGAGAAATAATATTAAAATGGAACAATGAAAGTGGATAGTTTTAGAAAAGTGAATAGCTAAAATAGAAAAATGTGATTTTTTTAGCTAAAATGAAGAAGAAATTTGCTGAGGCAGATGTGAATGCTTTCAGTATGTAATTCTCACATTCAATTTAAAACATGTATATGAAATCACATGCTCTATTAAAAATGTAAGTAGGAATGACATGCTATATGAATAGATGTCGGTTTGGGTTGGAGCAAAATTTGTCATATATATATATATATATATATATATATATATATATATATATCAATAAAACACTACATGTTTTAGGAAAATGGACTGCCCAAATGCTAACATAACAACCCAAGTGAGAATGCTCCTAGACCTCTTATAGGATAAGTAGCCATTTAGATAATGCCAGTGAAGCATAAAATAGTTTGCAAACAAATCCCACACACTTAACCCTGTCTGGTTCTTCGAAAGAACGAGAAAAACTGCCTTTCAAGAAGCAAAGATATTTATTAAAACTCGATAGGAGCCCTATATTAGCTCTTCAATCACTATAAAATGCTTACAATGAGAACTATATGAGACTGTGTGATTGAACTATACAAGACTATGTA
Source organism: Carpinus viminea (assembly GCA_013348765.1). Classification (NCBI taxonomy): domain Eukaryota; kingdom Viridiplantae; phylum Streptophyta; class Magnoliopsida; order Fagales; family Betulaceae; genus Carpinus; species Carpinus viminea. The sequence continues at coordinate 2,341,274 of CP054673.1, forward strand.
TTCATGTACTTGCATATATGCATATCACTGGATGCATGTCTATATTAAATTATCATCAAATTTTGGCCCCAGAGAATTTAAATTGGAATCTTGAGAGCCTCAAACTTCAAGCCAAAAACATATGCTTGAACTGTATGAGAAATTTGTCATGGGTCAATCTAATTATGAGAGATTTGTCGATAAAGAAATTTGATGTTATAATGAGCAGCCATACTTTTAGAGTCAAAATGTCAGATGCATGCTACTCCTACTCAAAGAGACAAGTAGTAAAATGCTTACAAGGCAGATAGCACAGCGTTCCTCCTCCAGGATAAGTTTTGAAGGAGAATATGTTGTCCCCATTAAACACCTGGAAATCACATTCTCGGACAAGCCAGTGCTCACATTCCCTATCATTTCCCCTAGAGCAAGTAGTTCCTGCCCAAAGCCAATAATTTATATCAACAGAAACTGGGACAACCCAAAAGACAGCAAGGGGATCGATGTAGTAATAACCTCATAACTCATGTTGTCAATGTCAAGCCTCCTCTCCCTCCCTATAGTGATCAAACAAATTCCTGGAGCCATGAGAAGAGCAATCCACCATCATTATAACCTGCATATATGTCAAACATATATCACCATATGGATGGAACAGAGTCAGATGCTTATGCCTAGACGAGTAGTCGACTTATATGCATGTTGGTGGACTGCTGGTAGCGCTCGGAGTGCTGATGTGTGGAAGATGGTACCTTTGTGCCTTTTGTGATCTCAATAGAGGAAAATAAATGATAGAAGCTTTGAGGGTCATGAGAAGACTTTGGAGGAGATTAAGTCGTTATTTTTCTATACTCTATATCTTTGGACAGTAGCTTTTGTTTCTCCTTTGGTGATTAGTTATTACAATTTTCTTGTTTTTTTTTTTCTCCTTCTAGCTAGGTGTTTTCTCATATATACTTTCTATGTACCCGAGGACACCTTACACCTTTAATGATATTCGATTACTTATCAACAAAAAAAAAACATTGCCATATTTACTTGATCTTTAATGTTAGTATCTTTATTCAATGAGATCCTTCCATAAAACATCACCAACATGGTCCTGTTAGAGGGGAGTTTTCTTTATTTTCTTTCCTCTTTCCTCTTCATTTATTTATTTATTTATTTCTGTTTCAACTTCCCTTTCTAGGTACCTGTGATTTTGTTATTTGATGTGTTTAGCACAATCCAATGTGCATCATATTATTTTGATTATTCTCGTCTATCGGCTTTATTTAAATTGTACACTTTCCTTGTGCCTCCATGCAAGTTGTGATTTTTAATTCAAATGGCTTTAGTCTAACAAGGAAAAAAAATTATAAAGAAAACCCACATTTTTATTAGAAGCAGAAGGTACAAATACACAAACTGAGGAGTATAACTCTTCTAGAACAGAAAATATTGCTCCTACCTACAACCTGTGAGGAAGAGATAAAGAGGAAAGTACAAGGATGATCATCAAGTTACAGAAACTTGTCATTTTTAATATAGAATTCTTGCAATATAGCTCCCAGTTTGTGAAAATAAAATAAAAATAAAAAAGTAAACCACCTATTCATCTATGATTCTATAGATCTTAGAATACAATGAAAGTAGTACCCCAGAACTCTTAAAATAAAAAAAAAATAAAAAACCTTCTGGGTCAACATTTGATAAACAATAAATTCTATATACCTATAGGCTCGAATTTTATCCGATTGCCAGCCTTTTCACTAAAAGAAAAAGGCATACCAGCTCTTTTTGCAGCGTGAAACTTCATCACGAGACATTTACAAGCTTTGCACGATGAGTATTTGGATCCACCTCCACTCGGAGACCAAGTCCAGCTAATTCAGGCACATCAACAGATCCTTGAAGCTCCAATTCTGCTACTGCCTGTTGATTTTCTGCGTTCCATTCCAATAAATTCCTCACACACCATATGCCCCATTCCCTCAAGAAAGGATTGTCTTCGTCAGTAACACACTGTTGTAAGAGCAGAAGAATCCCATTTTTTTGTCTGATTTGATCTTGAACATTTTTCCTTCCATATGCACAATTGCCAATGACCGCAACAATGTCTCTCCTAAATCCTCTGTAATGACAAGGCTTTGATGAATAAGAACTTGTTCTCTCTCTGTTCTCACCTTGCTTGAGAGCTTTCCTGATTATAGCTGGGGGCTCAAGCTCGCCAAGCAAGCATAAAAGCAATTCTATGAGTCCAGAGGATAGTAGCACATCAACAGCATCCACTGAATCCTCCTTCAAGCCTCTCTCGCTATTGCATGCACAAATATCTCTCAAAATGGTTAGCGAGTATCCAAGAACATCTATTGCAGAAGAGCCTGTTGGAAGACCAGACTTGCATCTCGAAACAGAATTACTAACCCCAACAGATCTCTTGAATATCCCAAAAACAAATAAAGCAAAATCATTGGGCAAAGTAATCTCGTTAAGCCGCTCATTCAAGATCTCTGATACAACACTCAGAAGAAATGCTTGTTCTGACAAAACAAGATCATCTCCAGATCCAATATCTTCACCAATTTTAGAATCATCGACAAGGCTTAATTTAGAGAACAATCGAGGGAAGTAAGGCTCTTCTAAGCAGATTCTAGAAAGGATCAACTTCAACCAATCCTCTCCAAATCCAACTGTAAGATAGAAACCAGAGAACATACAAAATTAGTTCAAACAAAAATAAATGTAAAAAATAAACAAGCACAAATAGCTCCAAATTACCAGCAGATGCAGTCCGTACAATTTCCTCCACAACAGACAACCCGACATCACTGCAAAGCTCTGTAAACAGTCCCTTGCTTCCATCACAACAGGTATAAATAACCATACACAAAGGATCACAAGTCTCCCTGCTTCGGACTCTCGCAAGAGCAGCAAACTCCTCCGGAAAGAAACAATGCCAAATAGCACGCTGATGTTCCTCTCCAGCCAAAGAAGCATTCGCCAAAACCTGCAACCCTATACGCACAATCCCATAATCCTGATGGGACAAAGCCGCAGCAGACCTCAAAACATTCGAAACAACACCAACTCCATTTCGTTCTATAAAAGCATCCTGGTTTGCAACTTCTCCCGCACAGAGATTTCTGATGAGCTTCAAAGATGATATGAGAAGGTGATGACCAGAAGGGTAAGGGAGAGAATGAGTGAGCTGAAGAACTGTTGGCAGGATGTTCTTGGAAGCAAGGTCCTTGCGGCCAACATCAGTTCTAGAAGCTTCTATAAGATTTTCTAAAGCTTCTTCTAAGGAAGATAAGTTGGAAGCACTAAACAATGGCGAGAGAATATCTCGTGGAAGAGATAACTCCAACAATGATGCATCCTCGTCCATCAATTCCTTTCCTCGCTAGATGCCGTATGGCTAGTTACCGAACAGAAATTTCGGTCAATTTGTGGAGGCCGACCCCCTCGAAATGGTCAATCCCCTTTTCTTTTTCTGTTTTTCTTTCGTTTTCTCTCAATTTAGTTGATAAGAACTACGGTTCTTACTTCTAGGGTTTTCCTGTACGGAACAGTGAGCGTTCTTGAGTGGTTTACCTGTGCTGAGGTTGTGCGAAAGCCGGGTTGTTGCTCTTGGCCGTGCGGGGGTGTTTGTGGTTGCTGTCACGTTGGTGAGGTTGCTGCTCAATGGTCTTGAGCCATCGAGGGAGGCTGACGGTAGACCCGAGCGTTGGATTGCGCGGTGCTGCAACGTCAGAGCCTAAGCGTCGCTGGGCTGAGAGCGTGTACCGCAGTCGGTGGTGGGCTAACACAATCTCAAACATGCTTTACATATAAAAGCCTATTACAAAATAAAAGGCCTATCTATTCTATTAGGCCCAATGCAAAAAAGCCCAAAACAAAACCGAGCCTAAGCCCAGTAGGTCATCTACTATCAAAAACCCTAGCTCTCTCAACCTCTCTATATACAGTTCACCAAAACCCTGCTTCTCACAAAGCTTTGTCGCAGCGTCACAAGTGCCTCTCCCTTAGGTCCCCTTCCTCTATCCCTCTCTCAGATTCCTCTCTCACTCTCTTTTCTTTTCTTCAACGGCTTGACCTAATTTTGTTTAAATTTTTTATCTTTTAGATTTGAAGGTTGCGATTGAATCTCATTGCTGCGACAATGTCTTCCAGTGAGCTTGCTTGCACCTACGCTTCTTTGATCCTCCATGACGATGGAATCGGAATCACTGTAAGACCCACTTCTTTGATTCGTCGCAGATTATAGAATTTTATTTGGATTAGTAATATATTTCTGAATGTTGTTTGTATAGGCTAAGAAGATGAGATTAGATTAGATTAGATCCCTTATAGTTCACTTGTATCTTCTCTTTCTTCTTTTTTTCTTTCTTTTTTTTTTTTTCCTCTTAAAAGATTGATGGAAAAAGTTTGACCCTTCAGAGTTTAATATTGCCTCTAATTTGATTTTGTTTTAGGTTAATTTTTTTTTCCTGACTATTGTAATTATTGGTGGAGAAAACAGCAGTCATTTTAATTAAGTGTCGTACATTGATCCTCTTACAAAAATTTCCTGTGATTTCATGTTAATTAGTTTCATTTTTATAAATAATTATTGAATAGATGGGGGAACCTTTGCATTCTTTAAGTTTTTGTGGGTTTGTGTTTTGTTTATGAGAATCAATTTTTAATTTGATTTTTGAATTCTTTGAGTGGAAGATGAAACCTCTTTTTTGAATGGAAAATGTTAAGGTTACAACACAAATCATGGCCAACTTCTCTCCTACATGTCATTTAAAAAAAATAATAATAATTTTTAAGCCAAATTAATCTTCTTTTCCGGGAAAAAAGACAGATTTGTTTGGTTTAAAATTTAATATTTTTTTTTAATGACACATAGGAGAGAAGTTGGTTATGAGTTGAGTTTGTGTTGTGGCTGTATCAAACCTCTTTTTGAATTCACTGTGTATCTCTGCTTTGATGCGAATCCAATGTGTTTTTGTCAATTTTTATTTAATTATGAAATGATACTTGAACAGGCAGATAAGATTGCGACATTGGTGAAATCAGCAGGGGTCACTGTTGAGTCATACTGGCCCAGTCTTTTCGCGAAGCTTTCAGAGAAGAGGAGCATTGAGGATCTTGTTCTGAATGCTGCTAGTGGTGGTGGTGGTTGTGCTGCCCCTGTAGCAGTGTCTGCCGCAGCTGGTGGGGCTGCCGATGCTGCTGCCGCTCCTAAAGTTGAGGAAAAGGTAGAAATTCCTCCACCCCTATGATAATATGGTGTTTGGCTTTCATTACGCAAGACCTTTTGCAATGGTCTTGTCCCAAATTGAAAAAAACAAAAAAAAAAACAAAACAAAAACCTTGCGTAACAGAAACATTGGTACTTTGTGAGTCTGTTCGTTTTTCTTGGGTAGAAATTATATGTTGCCTTATTGATTAAATTCCCTTCTTCAATGGTGTAAACAGGAAGAGGCGAAGGAAGAGAGTGAAGATGACTTGGGATTCAGCCTGTTTGATTAGGTTTTCTGATGTTTTGTTCTTTTCTTGTTATTGTTAGGCATTTTTAGGACACAAATGGTGACCTAGATGAATTTTGGTCCTCGTCTGATAGATTTTCTTCAATTTACGCATGTTGACATGACTATTAAATACATTTTATGGAGTTTTGATTCATATTTAACTGGAATTTTATGAATTTATTCTTGTGTTGGATTTGTTTCTTTAGTATTATCAGCATGAAATCAAATTTTATTCACCCAGAATTTTGTGCAAGGGATACAGCTCAATGGCAGATTATGAGAGTGTGGATTTGATGAGTGATCCCTCATTAGAATGGTTGAACCATCCCCTGAAGAACTATCATGATTTTTGAAATATGGGAGTTGCTCTAATGTTTTTGAGGATTTATTATATTCTTCCCTTCATCGTCTGCCCTACTGGCATTTGGTGTTTCTTATGGCCTCGAGAGTGAAACTCCAATTTGTGGTTTGTGAATGAAATTTAGCATAGGTGCTGTAGAAAACTACAGGTCATATGCTTAACTTGTTCAAGCGTGGGGGGTGGGTTGCCTGAGGTACCTTTGCAAGTGGACTTTATAAGCGTTCTCATATTTTTTGCTATTTGCTATCTTAATTGTAATAATTCAGCAAAAATATTGGGAATTCTTATTTGCGACTTTGAGAGTGTTTTCAAATTGTAAAGAATAATTTCATTTCTTGTTGAAGAATCACTTTTAAAAAACACTTGCATTCCATTATTATTATTATTATTTTCAAATATTCAAGCTTTTGAAGCTTTTTGTCCTTTGGATAGAGAGATGAGGGTAGGAAGAGGCTTTAGGCTTAAGATGAAGGATCTAAGTGATGATCTTTTATATTATCTTATGAAAACACCCATTATTTATTAAGCTTCATTTTGTATTTTATATTTAACTCTTGTCATAGATGTTCTCTATATTTTAAGAATTAAAATGCTAAAGTTATATAACTTTTTAAGCTTATTTTTTACCCTTGATTGGTTTAAAATTAATCAAATAGTAATATTTAACTATTGAGTAAAGAAATGTACAAAGAGTTTGATGTTTGACTTTTAAAAGTAGCTCTTTAAATTTGTTAAAATAAATTTTTCTCTAAGCTATTTTTAAGGCGTGGTCCTCTAAATTTTGAGGATAAATACTATTAAATAGTGTTTGAAGGACGATCAAACTTGCAGCGTGCAAAGAGTGTATAAAGGTGAGATGAAGGCAAGACCTAGATGATGCTCATTGGGCCATCAACTTTATCATATGGCAGCCCACTTTTGTTTCCGCTGGACTCCTAATGTCTGCAATGGATGGGCTGATGATAGCCCATGGAATTCCAAAGGAAGCCAGGAGCTTGGACTTTGGGCTTTGAAGTCTTGAACCAGCCACATTCTCTGAGTTCCTTCGAGATCTTTCTTCGAAACGTGTTAATCGTTTATTGCATTTAGGAGGTGGGATGCATCTAGCCCGGTCCAGACTCCACGTGGTGTCCACAGCACACCCCTTGGCTCTCGCTCACGTGTCATTACTGTTGACTCTAAAAGTCATAACCTCCAACATTCTAATACCATCGGGCCGTCCACATCTCCCTCCGACCCCACTACCGGCGGCCAAGAAAGATTACCAAGTCTATCTGCACAAGCACAATACATGCACCTACTACCGTCCTTCTTTCGGGATATTTCTAGTAGTAGTGTCGGTCGGCCCGGTTCCCTCCAATTCTCTCCCCCTGGCTTTAAATACCTGCTCGATCTCTCAACCTCTTTTCTCATCTACAAAAGTCCACAAACACAACTCTCCCTCTGCACTCAAAGCCCTACACGATTCCTACAATCCTCAACCGCAGTCTCGCGATGATGATGATGATGTTGTCGATATTCAGCTCCTTTCATGAGCTCTGCGCCGAATCCAACTATCAGAAGGTGAGCTTGTCGTCGACTTGTCCCACCAAAGAACCGAAGCCGAAAACGAACGACGGAGAGGGGAATTCGACTCCACCCGAGCGCACCAGCAGACCGCAGCAACCGATCAGGAGGCCGAGGTTCGCTCTGGAGTTGGATGGGATCCACTGTTTTGAAACCTTAGTTCCTTTTTAAATTTGTTTCTTTTGGAGCTGAATTTTTTACTCTTATATAATGTCTTGTACAGTTTCAATTTTTAGGCAATAAATTATTCAATATGATGTTATGATATATTCTTTCTTTCACGTTCTTCGAGCGTTTTCCAGAACTTTTGGATGTAATTTTTATGTTAATTACTCCAACTACAATTGCTTCATGTCCATTAATGATGTTTGGGTTATTGGGGGAATATGAATGGATTAGCTAGAGAGATTCCCAAATTCCAATTTATTACAAGAAGTTGGGTATGTGTGGCATTAATGCAAGTGGTGCGTCAAAGATTTGATTGGTGAAATAGGCATGTGGTCAGACTTGGAGCACCTTTTTTTTTTTTTTTAATTAACTATAATAGTCTTGATAGGGTTTATCCCTTTTGATGGTGAATGTGATGGCAGGCCAAAAAAATTTAGATCCCTTTGATTTTTTTTTTTTTTTTGTTTTTTTTAATGTCCGCATAGGAGGAAAAATGGATTCGAATTAGTGACCTCCGCGTGATCTCAGCCAATTAATTAGTGACCTATCCTTTCAAAACTTGAAAGGATTTAGTTGGCTGGATTTGTTAATTGCCAAATTAAGCTAATTTTAACATCTCTTGAAGGACAATTTTTTTTTTTTTTTTTAACTGTTATTCCACGGCCAATGTAAGCTGTAATTCCTTTTTGACGTGATTGATCTCCTTTGGTAATGAGTTTCAAATCCTTATTAAGGGTCAATAACTTTTTTAATACTACATGTGTTAAGGCTTATTATCAAATGGATGTTTGCACAAGAGAGAGAGGGAGATTCGAACTAGTGACTTTTGCTTAGTTTCAGCTGATTGAGTTACTTATTGGGAACGGTATTTTGGTTTTAAAAATACCATAAGTGTATACACCCAATAAAGACATTAAAAACATTAATATATTATTATTAAAAGAGGTAATTACCTTTTACCCCCATGAACTACAACGTCTTGACATTTTCTTCCCATAAACTATTAATTATAACACTTGACCCCATCAAACTACCATTTTATGACACTTTCCCTCTTTCCGTTAGTTAAAGGAGTTAAATCTAACAGTCAACAATTTTAAATTTTTTTTCCTTCCATTTTTGCCCTCACTTCAGATCAATAAAATGACACTTATACCCTCTTAAACTCTAATCCAAAAATCTAAAGTGAGGGCAAAAATGGAAGGAAAAAAATTTAAAATAGTACATACAAATCACATGACCGTTAACCGTTAAATTTAACTCATTTGACTGATGGGAGGGGAGAAAGTGTCATAAGATGGTAGTTTAATGGGATCAAATGTTATAATTGATAGTTCATAAGGAAAAACGTCAATGCGTTGTAGTTCATTAGGGCAAAAAGTAATTACCCCTTAGTAAAAGAGAATGAGAGTGGCCGCAAGTTAGCCTAACAAGCAAAATAAAGATTACTAAGTGGTATCTCGCTGAGGGCTCCTTTGCGGAAGGAGGCTTTTTTGGTTCTTTACCTATATATGTTGCACGAGAAACTATAGTATTTGATGAGGATCCATCATAATTAGATTGACTAGCCTTAAAAAACGGGTTGCTTGACCCGAACAATTTAAGGTATTGCCGTATTGGGCCTACTTGTCATGAACAAGTAAGCTCTACAACCCTTCTATTTGACGCCATCTGAATTTCAAACAACCTAATTTCATCCAAAATAAATTAGGTGCTCTTGACATCACTTTCCCAGTCAACATACTCAAATCAGGTGCTCTTTTTTAATCTCTTCTTCTGCCTTTTCTTTTTCCCAATTCCTCCTTTTCACACCATTCCTTGCTTGTCTTCACCACCAAGTCATCCCAGATTCCCACATTTCCTTTGCTTTACTTAATCCATCCCATAAAGACATATCTCAAGGCTATAAATTGTCTCTTCTAAGAATCAAAGAAGCTCTCCAGGGTGCAATGGCTTTGGGTACTATTTATGCGACCATTCCCGCTGTTGTTGCTGCTGCTGGGATTTATTTCTTCGACAGAAACCATTCTAAATCCAAGGTAACAAAGCCTCTATATTTATCTGGTGACATCTCCAACACGTTTTGTTGGTACTTTAAACAATCATGTTGGTTTTTACATTCAGGAACATGGAGTCGGGATTCCGGCAGCCATTGATAAACTGGTGGCAAAAGCAAAGGATGAGGAGAAAACCACAACGGCGCCAAAGTTAGCTCCACAGTTTGATGGGTTACACTGCTTTGAAACTTTGGTGGGTCGTTAGTTCTGCTTGGTCTACCTTCAAGATAATTATTCAAAGATATGTTTCATTTTAGGACAACAGATATATGAAACCTAGTGCTTCCGAAAGCAATGCTGTATTTTCTGTCACAATCGCTCATCAAAGATCATTTGTTTAGTCATTCAAATTCCACTGCCATAGAAGAGTAATTAGCTAAGAAAGAAAGAGCAGAATATTTTTCAACCAAAAGAAAACAGTACTGGATCTTCAGTGTGTTATTTTTCAAGCAATAAAACCTTCAGACAAAGGTGTGGAGAGGAGGCATAAGCATTATCTATTCACAGCATCCTGAGAATTAGAAAATTCACATTTCAGGCTCGTATTAACATTGCGTCTTAACTTGTTTAATAAGACATCAAGCTAGAGGAAAAAGAAAAGGTTTGAGGAAAACTTCGACACAGAGAGAGAGAGAGGGAGAGAGAGAGCTGCTCAGAGATGAAAAAGAAAAGGTTTCATAATTATAACATGCCACTTACAAAGCCAAAACTGAGACGTGAAGGCACTCATTTGCGAGACAACAAAATTAAAGCTGTGAACCATCTGTGCAGACAAACACAAGCATGGCCCTCAGGTTGCTTCAGCTATCACGGTATAATTTCAAAAGATCAAAGTCTAAATCTAAAAGAGTGCAAAGCACTTCAATCTTTATTTAATTAGTGTATGATGTTAATGGAAAAAGACCGTATCAAGATGAAGCTAGATGAATATAAGCAATGAAAGAGTGAAAGGAACAAAGACATAAACCTTGAACTACCTGCAATTTGGCAGCCTGCTATTCTACAAGAAAATTTCTGCTTCTAAGTATATACAATGAATCCATATAATCTGATCGAGACAGTAGAGGCCACAGAGAGTTTTGATAGACCATCTCTCTTGAACGGGATGAAGTAAAGGCAATTCATACAAGATATGAGCTAGCATTTGACATTCTTAGAAAGACTCTAGCTGCACTTCACCTACAGTCTATTCCCTATATTTCCAAACCTTCTGGCCACACCAAATATAACTGCCTTAGTCAAGAGCTCCCGATCAAGACTACAAGCAAGTACAACAGCCACACCAAAGATAAGGAGCTTTGATATATTTCTCCCTGAGGGTTTGTCAGATGTAGATGCAGTTTGCATCTCTGACAAATTGTCGCTGCTTCCCAATGATTGCAGGTACTCTGAACTTATTTTGGAGTTGATCCGGGCCATAAAGGCTGGCTGAGAGAGTGGTGCACCTGATGCTCTTGCTTTTTGGTAGGCGCGTAAGCCAGGTTCGATCTTCTTGACAGCTCCCCACATTCCTTTCCGTACTCCAAGCTTTACAATTTCCGATGGAATGCCCATGTCTTCATGATGGAAGAGTAGCACCTCACAGGCAGTCAGCTGGCCATTACCTCTTTTAGATTCCACTGTTTTAAGTACAGTAGAATGACAATTAAAACAAATCCTGCTCTAGTGAGTCTAGGAGTACATAGAATGCAATCATGTTTGGGGCAAACAAATTAACAACGAAATGTTGTTCTATGGTAACTCAAAATTTGAGATTGAGATTGGTTTCAAATTGGGTTCTAAGGCAGCTGGGAGAGTGAGTTAAATTACCAAGCAGAAAAAAAAAAAAAAAAAAAACCCTAATTAATTGATTAAAAGAGAGCAAAGCAACATGATTTACCGGCTCGAATGCACCAACTTGAGTAATAAAGGTCGACGCGTCTTGGTTTGTCACGCCTTGGGACAGAAGGACAAGGTACCCCCTAAGATACAAAAAGAAAAACATGGGGCCTTTGGGGTAGAAATCCAAAAAACTGAGCAACAAAGAAAATGAAAAGCAAAACGTTCAACACAAGTAGAAAATGAAAGAAGTGATTGCATAACATTTCTGTTTGATATCAATACATGTCCTTTCCACTCCCTGTTTCTGTACATGTGAAAACCAATTGTGATCCTACCCAAAACTACTAAATTGAGATTCCTTCTAAGTTGTTCTGAAGAACCCTTCACGTGAATTAATTGTTTGCCTAACTACAAAGGTGCCACTCATATAACACCCCCAAAAGCATATTCGAGCATCCTAAATTCTGTGGCAATGACTTCCTTGGTATAAAAAAACATGATTGAACTCAGAATACCATAATTAACACCCTAACAAAGTCCCTTTGATCCAGACATGCAGTCCCTAAGAAAAGTGAGACAAGTCCCAAGTAAACATATGTTGCTGCCGTTAGAAAAAAAAAATATTTCCCTTCTCATACCTTTGTCACACAGTAATATGATCTTCCCGATTCCCATATTCGACGACCAATTATGTATTCTCTGTCTTTACAAAAGAAGGGAAACTGCACCATGATTCGTTAACAAAGATAAGCACATGTCACCAAGACAATCTATGAGGGGGGAAAAAAAGAGAGAAAGAAAATTGATTGGTCCAAATGATTAGGGAAGTTTCACCTTCCGTATCCACTGCACTATCATGGTTCCTGTGACGGGACACTCTTCTATAGTTGTAGCAAATGCAAGCATATCATCCCAATTTAATCGGAACTCATCATCCCAAAATAAGTCCCTAACTATCTCTGGTGTGGCATCCTCAAAGACAGTGCTGCTACGATATTGTGGAGGACCACACTAGGAACCCCAACAACACAGAAACCAAGTCAAACATATGGTCTATTGTCAAAATTTAAAAATAAAATAAAATAAAATTCCACAGGGAAAAAGTAACTTCTGATAGAATCTGATGTAGCTAGAGTAAAAGCAATCGTTCAAATACCACTTAATTGGTTTAAAGAAATCCTTTAAACAAAAGGTAAACCTACATCGGGATCTCTTCGAAATGCCTGGTAGCTCAAATTTGGGGCGGAGCGGTCCATCATATGTATCCAAGGAGGACCCCCATCTTTCATCTCTACAAGCTGGCATAAATGTTCTAAATCCTCCTCAGTCACTACATTAGGCTTTTCTTTGTGGTGCTGTGACACTGACATACTAAACAAGTAGAATCAACCAGTGAGATATCCGTTTCAAATCAAGTTCTCTCTCAAACAGACAAACAAAGAATACAACTGGGTATATAGAACCAAAAATAACATTATGTAATTGAGATTCCTATATTAAGGCTCAAATGGCATCCCTCGGGCTCGGAGAGAATGCCTCCGTTATCGTATGTACAGCAGATGTAGGTACAAAAGTGCTACCCTCAAATAGGCCATTCCAAGTATAGGAGTCGTTACCATAATTCTTGGCCGTAAAAAAGTTTTAGGATTTCATGATAAAATGAATTACTCACCAACAGTAATCATGATGACATTAGAAAATTCTATGAGCATGAAAAATTCCATATTATGATGAAAAATTTAATGCACAAATAATAACCTGAAGAACTTGATTCTTGAACAACAATTAACAAACTCTCAAGTCAAAATAGTAAATAAATAATAACCAAAACCCAAGAGAGAGAGAGAGAAGCCAATAAATCCTAAATACCTGCACTCTTCATATTCAGCAGGTGAAACATTGGACTGTATCTTATCCTCCCCGTTATCCGTGGTCCAAGAGGGCGATGAAGACGATGATAAATTAAAGGCTTTCGACACAAAACAGCTCAATTTGTTTCTTCCCATAATTGCCCATTTGGGTTTCCATGTCCATCCAACCACAAGTCCAATAACAAAGGCTACACACATAGGAACCGGCAACACCATCGTTCCTGTAAACACTCCCACCATTTTTTGTATTTCCAATAATTCATACAAAGCCTCAATCAAAGCGGCAAAAGCAGTTCAAAGTAATTCATCAAAAAATTCAAAAAACGAAAAAAAAAAAGAAAAAAAAAAAGCCCAGATAATAATGGGAAAGAAATATGATTGTCAAAATATCATAATTTTGATAGTAAATAACTATGAAAAAGTTAGGAGGAGAGCAAAGTTCGAGGCTTTAACGAAAGGAAGCCAAAAAAATAACAGGCACTGAAAAAATTATCAAATATATTTGGTGAAAAATCAGAGGAGGAATAAAGGTAGAGAGCATGCGTATTAAGGATTGGGATATGGATAGGGACATGAGCGGTAGGCGGTGGGTTTCAAGAAAAAGAGTGGACTAGTCTGAGGTTCAATAAACTACGCCGTTTAATGGATTAGAAAGCTACACTTCTAGACAGTGATGTTGGGATTGGTGGAGGAGATGTTCCTTGAGATTACCAAAGAACGTGCGGCGGAATCAAACGCGAAAACATCATTGGTGGGGAACAAACATTAACGAGAGGAGATGCTTGACAATCAAAAACCGGCCAAAAGCATCAAACTTGGACCGGAGTTCGGACCTCTCACCTTGCGCCACCAAACCTACCGCCATGAATGAGACTTTTATTAGTAGGAAACCCTTTGACAATCCTCATAACATAACTGTGTACGGATAAGGATCCCCAAATTTCACCATTTGTAAACATTTGAAAAAAAAGGAAATATACAAATAAACATTTATAAACACTTGTAGAAAGGAAAGGGAATAGTGTGGGACTTTAACGCCAACGTGTTCTGTACTGTCACGCCGACAGGGCAACGGTACTTTTGCTCAGTGGCTTTCAAACTCTGCCACGTGGCGAAAACCAACTGAGCAAGCACTCTGGAGCTAGAGAACGACCCCAGACCCGCAGGCTGCACGCCATCGAAGAACTGCACAAAACCCACTTCGATCTCCGATTCTCCGATTCAATACGGTCTCTGCGGTCAAAAAGCCCTACAATTTTGACTGACTGCCCAACCACGTCGCTCCACGTGTCCGTTTCGCCAAAATGCTCTGCTCAGTCCCGCCAGCCGGAAAGTCGGGGTCGAACTGGCTCGACCGGCTCCGGTCCAATCGGGGCTTCCCGAGCACCACCTCCTCCGACAACAACAACGACGACAATAACGACAACCTCGGACTCGACCACTTTCTCCGCAACCAAAACCCTAGCGAGTCGACCCGCTCGAACTCAGGGTCGACTCAGTCCGACCACGAACGGGTCGCTGATCGGACCCGTGAAAAGGAACATCAGCCACAACAACAATTGTACAATCTCATGAGCAATGTTCTCTCCGAGCTGTTCTTCATGGACGGTGATAGTGGTAACACCCAAAGCTCCAAACTTTCCGGGAAAAAGTTTCCCAGGAAACAAACAGCCCCAAAGTCGCTAACTACCTCATCAACAAACAATAACACTCATCTCCAACGAGAAGAAGAAGAGAAAAGTCCTGCGTGTACGCCGAAAGACGAGAATGCCCCGACAACGGCGTCGTTTGGTTCCGATAATCGTTTGACGAAAGTGAAAGAAGGGAATGTGGAAGCGGAGGAGGAGGAGAGAGAGCTGGTGGGGTATTCAGCGAGTGAGGTGACGGTGATCGATACGAGTTTTGGGGTTTGGAAGAGCGAGAAGGTGGTCTTTAGGAGGAAGAACGTGTGGAAGGTTAGGGAGAAGAGAAGGAAAGCGAGAAGCTTTGGGAGGAAAAAGAGGAAAGGGAGTGGTGGGTGTGATGTTGATGATGGTGATGATGAAATCGTTGGTGAGTTGATGAAGAAACCGAAGGTTTCGGGGTCGGAGTCTGTGGCGGGTTCGAATCGAGTAAGAGATTATCTGTTTTGTTATGTTTGATTGTATGCATGTAATCCAGTTACTTGCAGGTTGGGAAGTTATGCTTAATTGAAACCAGTACGGAGTTTGCATGATTTAGGATGTGGGTGTCTGATTATTCATGTTTGCAATCATTTTGAACGCCATTCTGTTTTGTTCATCGGGTTGTTGTGGTTTCTGTCAGAATCTAATCTTTGGGAGTTTTGTTATTGCATGTTTAAACCTTTGTATTTACAGTCCGTTTTGATGGCATTTAGGTGAGGATGGGTCTCATAGTTGGGTGATATATTGTGGCATTTGGAACTCCTCGATCCAGAGTTGGGGATGGCTTTGATAATGGTTAAAAAACGTATGATTTCGTTGTCTTGTTGTTTGCATTTGTGAGATGAATGCACTATGGAATTGAAGAATTCATGTGGTTGTAATGCTTGTTGTGATCTCAGTTTCAATGTGATTGGTCTCATTTTATGCTGCTAAAGGTCGAACTCTTAGATACCTTCTTTTTAGCTTGTATGTATTGGCATGTGTCTTGAGTTTGGTGTCTGTTTTGAAACAAGGATTTCAGCTTCCGTCTGGTGTTTTACATTCCATAAGATTATCTAAAATTTCATGTCAATATTTAATAACCTTAGTTTGTTTAGACTGGGAAATTATTTTGAATTATAAGTCTTCTCCCTAGTCTTAGATTAGTTGCTAGTGGTGGATTTTGCTTTGGTCATTTCTCTATCGAATTAAAAAACTGTCAGTTGATATTTGTCTTCTTTAATTGTTGGTATTTTATGGATAATTTTCCATTCGACATTGACAAAGACAAGGTCTGAGAGTGCTTGACTAATGTGGTTTGGATTTTTGACTAGTTCATCTTGCATATGCTTGTTGGATTGTCAAGAACAAGTAAAGATAACTCTTTGGATTGTAGTAAAGATAATTCGTTGGATTGTAATAAACAATTCCTTTGCAGGTGACTTGTATAATGAAATGTTTGTGAATTTTAAAAAACAGCAATAGCATTTTGGTTAATAACATACTTTCATGTTTTTCAAGATAAATCTCATCCAGCTGTACTTTATAAATAAAAAAAAAAAAAATTATGCTATTGCTCTTAATGTAAGATAAGTCTCTCTCTATATATTTTTTTCTTTTTTTCTGATGCATGCTCTTTTCTATTGTTGTGGTGCATTATCATTTTATAGTAACTTTTTTTTCTTCATGCTTTGGGTTTCATCAAGTGTTTATAGTTTTATATTGATTTGCTAAGACAAGTTGAATTTAGAGGAAGCATCTGGTTACGGCTAGATGTATAGGCACTGAGCTATTCTGGTGGTGGACTGTTATGGTTTTTTGTGTGCCTGTTGTGGTCACTATATTAGTGTTCATGTTGAATTTTATTGAGATAGGAGGTCAATAGACTAAAAATTAGACATTCCTCTGTATGGTGATTGAAAATTTTCTGTTCTTTCAAGTAATCAGGTGTGTTTGATGGATTTACTGTAGAAATGAAACAATTGCTGAAATTTCAGTTGTTTAATGTAAATTCTGCATTATGTGCTGATGACATTCATTCTTGTACACCTTAAAACATCGTTGCTCTATCATATGTAGCAACAAGGCCTCTACAGGTTCCTGTCTCCTCATTTTGATTGTAGCATCATTTTTTTCTGGATTTTGACATAATATTGGGGCTTTCGGAGTTTCAAAATGCTTTACTTGAAATAACACTATCTATTCCCAATATTATTATAATCGTGAAATAAAACTGAGTAACTTTTCTACTTGGTTATGTCATATAAGTTGTAGTAACTGCAGTCAATTGTCATGCTATCTACACAATGTTAGAAAGCTATAATTTTCATGAGTGATTTTGATTTATTGGCTGTTGAAGATGTAACTCAGCTTTTGCTAGCTATTCAAACCTTCCCCAGAAAAAAGAAAAAGAAAAAACGTTGACTAGCTCTCTGTCAGACCTCTTTATTTTGCCTTAACCTGAAGTCACATCAGTTTTTATGTCAATTTATTTATATATAATTGGTTCTCCCTGTTTGAGGCACTTGTTCTTGAAATGAGATGTGGCAGATTTAACATCCTTCTATAGGATTCACTTCTGGATTTGTTTGACTTAATTAACTATTAATGAGAAATCAAGTAAGCATGTTAACTTTTGTCTCCCTCAGTTGCATACAAGTATGCTTCATCCCTCTTTAATCAGTGCCTCTCTGGTATTAGAGTTACCAATTACAACATCATGCATTACTGTATGGACATGGTTGCTCCCTTCATTATACCTTAGAAACAACAAGCTGTGAACATAAAAGTTTGGATTATCTGGGTTTTTTTCCCTCAAAACGAAGCTAGTGTCTCCTTTCGAGAATCTAGTGTGCTATGAGCTGTAACTGGTTCAGACTACGTGAGATTTGATTGTATGGGCCTAAGAATTCTATTTTTGCCTCCGCTGCCTTTTGCAGGGACAGAATCCTCAGAACGACTTAAGGGAAGAAGTGTGTAAAGACACACCAGATGATCTTTCCCAAGTTCCTAAAAAGAGGCAAGTGCACTTGCTAGCTGCATAAGGCTTCTGACATTATTTTGATTCCAATTCTCATTGCTGTCTGCATGTCAACTAAAAATAGAGTATAATGATTATCTTGCAGGTTTCCTTTTTCCAGATCAGCTAGAAAATCAGGAAAGGGAAGCTCATCTGTTATCCTTATTAAAGGCATGCTTTCAAGCAAGAAACATGGAGAAAAAATTCTTAAAAAATGCCACGAGGATACTCGGAGATAATTCAAGTCATGAACACAGCTAACCGTCTTGAATACAACTTCCTATTAAATGATTCTCTCTGCAGTGGCATCAGCAGTCTTGTATCAGCATTTGGTTCTCCTAATTACGACTACTTTTCTCTCTGGAAGAAGTAAGGAGTTTTGGGGTTAATTCACACCTGAACTTCAAACGTCTACTTTTCATATAATTGGTTTAACCAATCAACATGGTGTGAATATTTTTTATTCCCGTTCAAAATGAAAATATCATTTTTATTTTCATGTTTCTTGTGTACCTCCAAATTCTGTGTGTGTTTATGGGTGAGCATCATTGTCACCAGGCTTTTTTTAAAGTGCTACTCACTTCGACCCCATCTGAGGAACTAGAAAATTGGATGAAATCGAAGGTTATTGTTTAAATATTCTTCTGTGTTGTAGAGTTTTGTTGATTTGCTTTTATCCATGGAGAGCATAAAATCAGATGGCACGTCCATTTTTGCCTTTGTATGCTTTGTCAATGAGCAACAATTCTGGATGTTGCTCTTGATCATCTCCATTAGTTTTGTTCAGTGCAGTCTCAGCAGAAAGATAAGCAGATTCAAACTGGCAGTCAGGTTTATTAATAATATTCACTTGCAACTGGATTTTGCAGCTTCAATTGCCATTATCAGCTCACCAAGCATGCAACATTGGGACCATTGTGTAAACTTGGGAAAAAGGCATCAGAGTTTCTTTGGATTGTATTAGATATTTGGGATCAAATCCAACTTTAATCAAGTCACACAAATTACAATATTGATTTGAAAAAGAAAAAAAAACTTTAAGGGGGGATCATTCATGAAGTTTATTGGGAAACTACACTTAGTCCATCAATCTACCACCTCATTTGCAATGGCTCCAATCTTTCAATTAGGTTAATGTGCTTTACCAATCGACTAATGGAGTTGTAATGTTTCCCTTTTGCTATGAAAAAATGCCCATAAAAAAAATAATTATAATAAAATCAAAGAACTGGTGACCCACGGGCATGGCCATAGGTCACCAAATAGAGCCATGAATTATTATTATTTTGTCTTTTTTTTTTTAGTTAGGGGGGGTGAGGGGGACATTACTATCTCTTTGATAGATCTGATAGGAAACATTAGCTAGATTAAAAAAATTTGAGAGACATTGCAAATTATGTAGTAAATATAGTTTCCCAAATTTATTAATTATTCCAATTAAAAAAAATTATTAATTATTCAGCTAAAAACTTGGTTTCGAAGCCTTGAAGAGTTGAAGGTATATATATATATATATATATATATATATATATATATATATATGTTAAAAAGGAATATCTCGATGGACCATAAAATATTAAAATGTGAAAGACCTGAGACCTCATATTGGGTTGGGTAGGCCCAAACATTGGTCACCATTTTTTCAAGTCCACAATTTCACTTCTCCATTCAAAGCACACCCGCGGCAAAACTGCGGTTTACTGGTTAAGAGAGCAAATGGTTGCTCCACTCACTTTGTTTGCAAACCCTTTTCCTTCTTCTTCTTCTTCTTCTTCTTCTTCTTCTTCTTCTTCTAGTCTTCTCCTGCACCCACCAATCCCTCCCAGAACTGTTCGGTTCTCACTCGCTTTAGTTTCAGCTTTCCATCCCCATAAATGGTTCTCTGTCTTAAATTTCAGTAAAGCCTCAAGAATCGAACTGAAACCGCTATTCGCCGAAGTGGGTCTTCGACCCACTGACCAGAATTCAGTCCAATGCAGTTGCACCAATACGCCCACCGATCTTCGCATTGCTACAGGTGAGTAACTCTCAGAGGCATATTATCAAACACAATTTAGTACTTGAAAATATTCTCGGTAATATATGCTTATGTTTGGTTTCAGGGTTTCTCTTTGCATTCTTTAGAGAAATTGGACTTGACGAAAAAGAAACCGAATTGCTATTGGAAAAGAACCCAGCTTTGGCATTGACATCTTTGGATTCAGTACGTGCTAGGGTTCATTCTTTACAATTGGTTGGAATTAATAGCCTAGAACTTTCTTACTTAATTGCAAAATGTCCCAGTGTGTTAACATCTGAGGAAATTGGTCCATTTATACGTTTTGTGCGAGATGAATTGGAAGCTAAGATTGAGCCTGAGCAGCTCAAGCGCCTTTTGACCTCCACTGACCCAAGATTCTTGGTGGGTTTTGATCAAAAGGTTAAATTGCTTCTTCATCATGGAGTTCCGCATGAAAAGATTTTTTTTGTGCTAAACAATGTCAATTTGAACAAAGCCTTGTGTCTTAGGCCAGTGGAAGAAATTGAAAAGACCATTACTTATTTGAGCCGCTTTGGTGGCATTGATTTGATTGTAAGGCGTCCAGCGATTCTCAATTATGATTTGGACAGTCAGTTGACACCAAGAATCGGGTTTCTCATGGAGCTCAGTGGGGGAGATAAGGATGCCACGGGGCTTGTGCTGCGTAAGTTCCCTTTGATTTTGAGTTACAGTGTAAAGCATGTGGAGGGCCATGTAGAGTTCCTGAGGTCGTTTGCTGGCCTGAATGATCGGGAAATCTTCAAGATTTTTCTTGTGTTCCCAAGTTTAGTTAGTGCCAGCAAGGAGAGGAAATTGCGTCCTAGGATAGAGTTTCTCAAGCAATGTGGGTTGGAGTCTGATGATATTTTCAAGTTCTTGATCAAGGCTCCCTTGTTTCTAGGCCTGTCATTGAATAACCTTGAGTATAAACTTGTGTTTTTGGTGAAGATTGGGTATAGATATAGAACAAGGGACATGTCAGTGGCAATGGGATCTGTAACCAGAACAAGCTGTGAGAATTTACAAAAGGTAATTGGGCTATTCTTGAGCTACGGTTTTTCTTGTGCTGACATTGTTTCCATGAGCAAGACGCACCCCCAAATACTGCAATACAATCCTAGTTCTTTGGAGGAGAAGATGGAGTACTTGATAGAGGACATGGGTCGTGAAGTTGAAGAGTTGTTGACTTTTCCTGCATTCCTTGGTTACAAGCTTGACGAGAGAATTAAGGCTAGGTATGAGGCAAAGAAGAGGATTACTGGAGAGGGAATGTCGCTCAATAAGCTGTTAACCGTTTCGACTAAGACATTCTCGACAAAGAAGAAAGAGAAAAAGCTATTACACACGGTTGAGAAACTGAATAGCAATGAAGGTTAGATAGTAATGCATGCTCCTTTCTATAAACAAGGTTATATCACTCATGGCGTGTTTATTTCAACAACCGCTTGAAACTTTCTCCTCTGCTAATTTTGATGAACAAGAACTCTATTTTTACCATTGTAGCTGCTTCAGACAATTGCAGATTGGGGAGTGAGAATATTGAAATGATTCTTCCAACTATTGAAGACCTGAAAGGCCTGAAGCTTGAGTAGTAGGAAATCTGCTCTGGGATAAGCTTTGTTATGTTCAAATCTATACAATGATCAAGAGTAACTTAATTTCATAAACTTTCTTTTTGTGAAAATCAACTCTATTAAATCTGTTTCAGCATGTTACACAATTTCTATTGGTTGCTGAAATAAGAATGAGGAAAGTAATGGAAAATGAGGCTCTGTATGCACTTTTTGTTGTTGTTATATTCGGTGTTTTGAAAGTAGAGAACATATTCATTCAAGACAGAAAGAGTTAGTTGTAGACCCAATCAAGTGAAGGTTTTGTTTATCCGGGTCCCAGGTTTTAAAATTATCAGTCAATTGTAATTATTCACCTTAAATTATTGTATCATTTGCAATGTCACTCTAAACTACACATTTTTGTGATTAACACCCTAATTTGAGATTAATTTGCAACACTCACAATCCAAAATACTGTCAATAAAAAATTAGTAGGTAGGAGGAGGTGAGCGTAGACAAAGTTTTTCTCCAACTCAATCTTTTAAATTAACATGTATCCATTTTGGATACATGTTAGTTTAATAAATTGAATGTTTAGGAAATTCTTCAAACTTAGTTTGAAAGAAAACTTTGTTTAGATGGCTGCTGCTAATTAATATGTACTAACATGTTAATTTGGCATACCATTGCATCCCATCGTTCTAACATGTACATTAGTTTCCTCCAACTCAATCTTTTAAATTAACATGTATCCATTTTGGATATATGTTAGTTTAATAAATTGAATGTTTAGGAAATTCTTCAAACTTAGTTTGAAAGAAAACTTTGTTTAGATGGACATTGCTAATTAATATGTACTAACATGTTAATTTGACATACCATTGCATCCCATCGTTCTAACATGTACATTAGTTTGTTAATTTGAACACTAATTTAGATGATGTGGTGGACAATGCACATTACTCTGGAATTAGGGGATTGATAGTCCAAGGTGCACAGTACAGTTAACCATAAATTCTTTGAGTTAATAATTTGAAGGATCATTCTGGGCAGGTGTATTCCAGTTTTCTTTGATATAATTAAAGAATCGTTTGAAGATTAAAAAAGTACAGTCCCTCTGTTGGAGTTGGTTCCAGGTATGCCTACACTCAAATATTCTATTACATTATTACGACTTTTCCAATATAAAGGGCATCTTCTATGTCGCTACCAAAGGCACAACCAACTAATATTCAACTATTTCTTAGAAAAAGAAAAAGAAAAAAAAACCTGATATTCAACTATTATAAAGTAGCCTATGATATCATCTGTTTTATGTATATGAAACATGGCCACTTTATGTGGGACGGTAGGAGCAGATAGGGTCTAGATTCCATGCAATGGAATTGTTTAGTTGTTCATTGCATATGTTCGAATTATCTGAGCACCTACCCAAATAAGGTGGGGCTTGAGTAGAGTACTCTCTCACATGAGGTTGTCATCTGTAATGGACAACCTTAGTGCATTCTGGTATAAAAACAGGAAAAATTATCAACACAACCATCAACCACCCCACATAACACCCATACGTATGAATTTGAATGAAATAATATAGACTTGACAAGTGATGTTTAATATAGTATCAAAGGAAGGATTGTGAGTTCGAATCTTAATTCCCATAGTTTATTCTCCATTTCAATTAAAAAATTTTACAGTATCAAAATATTAAGGGGTAATTACCTTTTTCCCCCATCAATTACAAAACATTGTCAATTTTTTCTCATGAACTACCAACCTTACTGCTCAATCCTATTAGACTACCATTTTCTTCACAAAACCTCATTTCCGTTGGTCAAACTTGTTAAATTGGATGAAATATTCTCTTTTAGCTGTTAAATTATATAATTAATTCACCTCTTCTTATCAACTTTACTTTTAAAATAAGTAATGATTTAATATATTCTCTCCATCCCACCATAACAATTATTCTTTTGAAAAAGAAGGGAGGTAGCAAACTGTTTGAGCAGTTGTACTGTTATGCAGCACTGTGAAGAAGAAATTTCAAGAATTTTGATAGAAGTTCTACACTTTCCTTCTTCCCATCGATATAGGCATATAGCACTCAGGTTCGTTTCAGGAATGATATGATAAATAGCAGCCATACAATCATGGCATGACAACAGAGAAGTAGATAAAGTATTAGGATCAGAAATAATTGTGCTATGAAAGAAGTCTTCTGAGAAGACAGTGATATGACCTTGGCCTTTGGGAGAGTGATTCAAGGACATGACACTCACTTTCTTAACATTGTAGATACTTATAATTAATCACATGACATTAAAAACACGTAGTGGATGCGCCTAGGCATCAGGGGTAGGTGTTCTCGTTTGAAAATGTATTTGTTTAGTCTTCTGGTTTATTCTGAATAAAGCAGCTTTTGTTTAATTAGCGGAACACAGGAATGGTGAACATCCTAATTTTCTCCATTTAAGAGAGGTGATTACAAGGGATCCACGTCTTTCCTCTATATTTCTCTCTCTCTCTCTCTCTCTTACTCACTCTCTCTTACACACACACACACACACACACACACACACTCAATGAGCTCAGTTCGATGTGGTAAGAAGAGGAACATAACTCTCTCATTTGTTTTCCTTTCTCTTCTCTCATTTCCGAATGAGCAACTTACCTTGACCGCTCTTGCAGAAGCCAAAAGAAATGTTAGTTTTCCCTTTGTCTCCTTCACCATTCGTTTCCCTTCTTATACCTGGACCATTCTTAGAAACTAACTATGTAGTGAGAATTTACAGGTTTACATCGTTTATATGGGAAAAGGGCAATATCATGATCCAAAGCTGCATGCGGAAACCCATCTTGAAATTCTCACTAGAGTTCTTGGAAGGTATAACATGAGAAAGATAATAACTTTTTCTTTTTTTTCTTTTTTTTTTTCAATAGAGGCTTTAGTTCAAAAACAGCTTGAGCCAGAACTAACAGTTCACAAAGTACTTGTGTAGCAAAGAAGCGTCTGCAGAAGCCATGGTCTACAGTTACAAACATGGTTTCTCTGGTTTTGCAGCCAAGCTAACAGAGACTCAAGCACAAATGATTTCAGGTACTTTGACAATTACATTCATTTCTTGGTTAGGGCCCGTTTTTATGAGGCATACGCATGATTTTAACTACAAAACATTTTATATTTGTACAAGTTCATCTTCATTGCAACAGTCATTACATTGTAGAGAATGAATTTGAAAGCGGAAGGCACCATGAAACATAAAGAGAAAATGGAGAGACCATCAAAATAAGTTGCATACTACACTGGTGGCAAAGCAGATGCCATTGAAGATTGAGCAAAAAGATAGTCATTATGATCAAACATTTAAGTCACACATCAAATTATACATATATAAATACATATTTTAATCCTGCAATCTATATTGAAGTAAATTTCATGCCTAATGTGACATGAAAAACAACTCCTCGCCAAACAAAGTTCATGCAAGGAAAAGTTCTACATTCAAAATAAAGACCTGTTTCCCTCCCGTTCCATGGCAATTTATTATTGTATAAGTGTGAGCTGCAACTCTGAATCCATGTGTAAGGTAGGATGCTAAGAAGTCGGAGATAAAAGCCATAATATCATAGACAACTTAAATGCCAAAGTTTTTCTCAAATGTCAACCACGAAAATATGCTTCATACCTAGGATTAGAAACATGGTCATAGATTTCTAGTTTGGCTTGTAGAGTCACCAACTGTGGTTCAAGTCATTCCCAATCGCTTCTATAAGTTGCAAACTACAAGAAGCTGGGACTACCTTCAACTGTCTTCACATTCTCCAAAAAAGCTCCTGCACAAATCCAAAATGGGTGACAGCGTCATCATTGGTCTCCTTGATACAGGTACTATTCCTCTCACCCTCCCTCCCACCTCTCCCTGTTAATGCATATGTATGTCTACACGTGGAAGTGTGTGCATGCATGTCTCACTAAATTAAGCCGAATAAATGATGAGCAGGGATATGGCCAGAGGCTGAAGTTTTCAGAGATGAAGGTCTAGGGCCAGTCCCAACTCGATGGATGGGTGTTTGTGAGTCAGGAGAGCTGTTCAATGCAAGGAAGGCCTGCAATAGAAAGCTAATTGGAGCTCGTTATTTCATCAAGGGACTGCTAGCTGAGTCTGGACAGCCATACAACACTACTGAATACAAGGACTACTTGTCTCCCAGAGATTCATCTGGACATGGTACAGCCACATCTACAATTGCATGTGGCTTCTTTGTTTCGAATGTGAGCTACAAGGGGCTTGGTATTGGAACAGTGAGGGGTGGTGCACCCCTGGCTAGGCTGGCTATGTATAAAGTCTGCTGGAAGATGTATGGAGGAGTATGTGCAACTGCTGACATTCTGAAAGCATTTGACAAAGCCATACACGATGGGGTAGATGTGCTGTCACTGTCCATTGCCCCTGAAATTCCCTTGTTTTCTGATGTTGACACACGTAGTGGGATCTCCATTGGTGCCTTCCATGCTATGGCAAAGGGGATCAGTGTTGTGTGTTCGGCTGGAAATGCAGGCCCAAATGCTCAAACGATACAGAACACAGCACCATGGATCTTAACTGTTGCAGCAAGCACTGCTGACCGGTCATTCCCTACACCCATCACGCTTGGAAATAACTGGACTACAATGGTAATTCTTCACAAACTGACACATGCTATGCTGCACTACATAAAAGAGGAAGACAAATCAAAGTCAATGCACGATCAGTGCAGTTACTTCAGTTCAGTTAAATGTTGTAATCATTAAATCTCAAATTATTCCAAAAACTTAAGCCAATGAAAAATTATGAATTTAATCATTTAATTAATATTGTGTGGGCTCAAAATTTCTTTCAAAAAGTGAAGTCCAGCACTTAAAATATTTAACTTATTTCGTCTACTTTAATACTTGATAAATCACCAGTTACTTAAAAGATTAAGTTGATAGCAAATGGTGAATCATTTAAATTAATATTCTAATAGTAATTAATGGTTATTAATTGTAGGGTCAAGCTATGTTTACAGGAGAGAATATGGGGTTCATCAATCTAGTCTACCCTGATGTCTCAGAACTTCTATCTCCTCGGTAAATTTATCTTACAGAGAACACAGTGCTGCTTTAAAGCCTTATTATTTCTTAAATATCTAATCAGGAATATGCTGGACTGGTCAATTCTGCATCATATTGATGCCTCTAGTCCCAGCAAGGACTTGTGTCTTTTCCCTTGGATGAGCGTATGTGTGGCATACAATCGATGAAGCGTACCTTAATTCAGCAATGACTTTGTCTTTCACAATTTTCAGCCTTTTACTTTCCTGTTACCTGGAGTTTAACAAGGTGTTTGTTTATATAGTTATTGCGAATCTCTCTCACCCAGTGATACTTGGTCAGCCAGAACTGTTGTCCTCTGCTTCACTTCAGATTCTGATGAGAGTGCAGTAGAGGATGCTGCATTGTCTGTCAAAGAGATTGGTTGTTTGGGACTAATTATCGCCAAAAATCCCAGTAGGTCCCTGTATTCATGCGCTGATGACTTCCCGTGTGTTCAAGTAAGCTATGAAATTGGCACGAAGATACTATACTACATTCGCTCTACCAGGTAACGCCATAATCCCTGCTATAAAAGATGTAATCATCACTACAGATTCATACATGAGAGAGTTATTGCAGGAATCCACAGGTCAGGATTAGGCCTACCAAAACACATGTTGGCAGACCTGTGTCGACCAACGTGGCATACTTCTCATCTCGAGGGCCTAGTTCCATTGCTCCAGCAATACTGAAGGTATTATCTTAGTACTCAATGCTAATAAAGAAAACACTCAATTGGGGTTTCTGTAAGCACTAAAATCTTGCTCATTGGTGTCCCGTGTGGTCTCTGCATGGGCACAGCCAGACGTAGTGGCCCCGGGTGTCCACATACTATCAGCAGTTCCGCCTCTTAACCCTGCAATTGCATTCAGCTTCAGATCAGGAACATCCATGGCAGCTCCCCATGTCTCAGGCATTGTTGCATTGCTCAAATCATTGCACACAGATTGGTCCCCTGCGGCTATTCAATCTGCAATTGTCACCACAGGTACTTTATGTTACGCATTTCCTTCGCAGTAGCACAAAGTTCTTTGCCTGTTCAGTCTTTCATAATGTGTCTAATTTATATGGTATCACGACCTGCAGCATGGACTACTGATCCATCTGGTGAACCAATATATGCAGAAGGGGAGCCAATCAAACTAGCTGATCCATTTGATTATGGAGGTGGAATTGTTAATGCGAATAGTGCAGCAGATCCTGGTCTTGTCTATGACATGGGGACAGCAGATTATATTCAATACCTCTGCGCCATGGGCTATAAAAACTCTGCCATTTCCCTGCTTACAGAACATCCCACATTCTGCCCCATCAAACAGCCCTCTATTCTGGACATAAACCTCCCTTCTATAACCATCCCAGCCCTTAGAAACTCAACAACTCTCACCAGAACTATCACAAATGTGGGCGCTGTCAACTCCAGATATGTGG
This sequence comes from Carpinus viminea, assembly GCA_013348765.1. Lineage (NCBI taxonomy): Eukaryota > Viridiplantae > Streptophyta > Magnoliopsida > Fagales > Betulaceae > Carpinus > Carpinus viminea. The sequence continues at coordinate 2,369,380 of CP054673.1, forward strand.
CTGTTGTTGAGCCCCCTCTTGGCATAACCATAGCAGTAAAACCTCATATACTGACCTTCAACTCTGTTATCAAGACCATCTCCTTCACCGTTAAAGTTTCCTCTTCTCACAAAGTGACCACAGGATACTCTTTCGGAAGCTTGACTTGGACTGATGGGGTTCATAGCGTAAGAAGTCCAATATCCGTGAGAACTGAGATCACAGAATCTTATGATTGATAAGATGTTGTCATGCTAAATTGTATAAAATAAAAAGGGGTGGCAATCTCTGACATTTTAAGTCATGCCATGAGTACAAGAGTGATTAAGAAAGCACAATTTTCAAGAAAAGGCAAGATAAGCCTCATTACCACGACTTTGGCTTCTAGTGAAAAAAAAAATCATCAGAAATCCAACTATGCAATGCAAAAATAAAAAGACAGAGATCGTCTCCGGTGAAAAAATAACTAAAATTCTCTTCCAATTTTGCAATTTTCACGAGTGTAAGCCAATCTCCATTGCTAGTACAGGAGAACAGAAAGAAAGGGAGATATCTGAGCTAGCTGAGCTCATTCATATACAGATTCATAGTAATTACAAGTTGTTAAATCCGGTCCCTATGTGATGCATCTCATTTTACAATAACTAATCACCCTCAGAAAACATGTTCATTCGTCTCAAAAAAGTTTCATCTTTTGACCTCAAAACTCAAGATCAGGAATTTCTCAGCATGCCCCGGCCTCGAAGTACATCATGGCCATTAGTTTGAGACATATCTACTCAAATTATCTCAGGAAAGGATCTTCCACTGCTTCACATTTAGTCTACCAGGGAGTGTTCTTTAGCTGCTTCTACCTGCATAGGCTCTAATTTCTCAGCTTTTCCATTTCCTTTAGGTATAATAAGGCCATATCCTCCAGATTTTCTTTTGTATATGATATTAATCTCACCTGCAAAGGCAGAGAACAATTACATCCGTGGATGACTATGACAATTGATGCAGAAAAGGGGGAAGAAGGACATAAACCCATGGAGTTTAATACCAGTCTCTTCATTTCGGAAACCATAGAAGTCATGATCAACGTTTTCCAGCTGCTCAATTGCTTCAGAGACAGTTAAAGGTGGCATGTCGAAGTATTTCGTACGGACAATCTGAAAGAAATGTACACAAGAGTGAGTGCATATGTGCGGGAAAAGAATAGCATGTCTATGTCAGCATTTTTTTCTGAGGGTGTCTAAGTTAGCAGATAAGTGACCTGACAATCAGCCGATAGCATAAATTTTTTTTGTAATTAATGACATAAATCCACTGGCACTCAGATAAAAGGGAACAAATTATTATCTTAAAAAAGGAATGATAAAGTTTCCTAACAAATATAGTGGTTAATTAAGCCAAGCATCCAGACCTCTATAGTAAGCAATATATGGCATAGCAAATCAAAAAAAGATAGCAGATAAACTCAAAAGTCAAGTAGCAACCTCATTAATAATTTTGTTATCCTCTTCTTGAGGCATTGGATCTTCCTCATTTTCATCTGCCATTTCCTCCACTGCTTGTACCATGGCCTCCCTAACTTTCAATCTGTCAAACCCCTTCATGTGCCGCCCATGGTCTGACTCCTTCTCTTTAATCTTCCTCAGCTTCCTTTGTATAATTGAAGACACCAAATCTATACTGCCATAGACCGTCTCAGAATCTTCCTCAGCCCGAACCACTCCATGCTTCTTTGTATACAAAGTAACCTACAAAAACACAAGCCCTCAATACAATAACCAATTTAAGACATGCCCTAAAATGCATAGCAAGCAGCAATACCTCACACCGCCGAATTCTCTGGCCTTTCCCAAACTCTCCACCTCGAACTGATAGCCTGACATCCACTTCCCTAACCAGATGACTGTGCTTAGTAACTGCCTTCCCCATTTTCTCTTCCACATGCCTCTTGACATTCTCACTTAACTATATTCACCCACAAATATTTTATCATATCAAATTCCCATTTATATTCTGATAAGTAAATCAAAAGGAGCAAAAAAAAAAAAAAAACAAACCAGAGAAAATTAAGACCATTCGGTTGTTTAAAAATGTATTCTTCATACAAAAATCAATAAGGTTGCATTTGGATTTAAGGATTTAAAGTCTAGGGATTTGAAGAGCAATTGCTAGTATAAATACAAATTTTAATAGCAAATGATGGATTTGAGTTTTGAGGATTTTGCTCCAACAAAAACACTAGTGTTATGGATTTAAAATACCATCTCATACCTAATCATTTCAATCCCACATATTAACAAGGCCTAAATCCATCCATGAATTTCACCAATATATATATATATATATTAACTTTCATACTTTATTCATGCCATTTAAATAAAAAACTGCAACCCAAATCCTCCTCTTCAATACTTCCATCCAAATAAAACATAAATTCAGAATAGCTTAAAACAAGTACCTGAAAGCAAGATAATCCTAATAGATCTATCGATTAATAAATGGAAACAGAACAGATAATAAAAAAAATAAAAGACCAACAAGAACCATGAAACTGGAAATGGCATGTCCTATTATAATTTCTTTTAGAAACAAAGAAAAGGGTCAACCAACTCTACGTCTTCTGAGCTGCCAAGAAAAGGGCTAGTCTAAATACCTCCAAATTTTTGCCCTGTGTGATCAGTTTCACGGAAGAAAGCGGACCGTCCCACGACATTCTGGTAGAGAGTGAATTGCCATTGCCGTGGCTTCTTCTGGGTGTTCGCGAAATGGGTTTGAGGTTCTTCAAGAAGCTGGATTTATAGAAGGAAAATGTGAAAGTCGGCGACTTTCTGGGTTTGGTGGAGAAGGTGGTGGAACTGAGGAGAGACACTGTAGCCAATGAAGAAGAAGAAGAAGAAGAAGATGATGATGATGATGATGATGATAAAGAAGATAAATGGGGTTGGTGAAGAGTAGGTTGCAAGGAGTACACTAGACTGGCCATTGAAGTTGGAAGAGTGCTTGTGTGGAGGGACACCGAGAGAGAAAGCGCGAGCAAGTGTGGGGTTTTGTGAGGATTTTGGTCAAGAAAAGAGACAGAAGGAACTGGATCGGATATGGATCGTGTCGCGGTCACCTTATCCGGTTAAACGATTTGGGATCTTGTGCTCTTAGTTATGGCCATTTTGAGAGAGGATAAATACCCATTATATTTGTAGGACCCAAATAATTTGTGAATGACAAAAATTTCCTCTAAACTAGTTTAGATAAAATTTTGTCTAATTCATATAAAATAATGTTAAGTGTTTAAGTATTTAATATGTACATTAAATATTAAAGGTCATTAATAATAATTTACTAAGGTTAACTTTTATTTTATTTTATGGTCAAATACCTAATACCCTCCTAGAGTTTCACAACTTTATTTTTTTTTCTTAGGATTTGGTTTTTATCACAGGGGGTCCTTGTAGTTTTGATTAAGGACTAAATTAGACCATTCGTTAGTTGGCTGTTAATTGACTTAACAAAAGTCTAGTCATTGACACGTGGACCAATTAGACAAGATAACACATGCAATAACTTGACACATCATCAATGTTGACTGTATATTAAGTTACCACCTATTTTTTTATTATTTTAAAAAAACATATGACAAATAAAAATATAACCGGGTTTTATTTTGTTAATCAGGATTTAAAACAAACAAATTACAAATTAAAATAAAGGTTTATGGTTTTATTTTGTTAATCAGGGTTTAAAACAAGGTGCATATTTTATACTCCAATTAAAATTTGTGAATAATAGTGAATTGTCAGAGCAAGCGGACGAAGAAGAGGAAAAATATGAGAAAGAAGCAGCAAAGGTCTCTGCTTCGGTGGTTAACCTTAGTAAACTGCTATTAATAACATTTAATATGTAACGCGCATATTAAATGCTTAGACACTTGACACAATTTTATGTGAATTGGACAAAATTTCATTCAAATAGGTTTAGATGAAATTTTTGTCCATTTGTTGTGAATCTATTATTAGTTGTGTAGCAATTTGGCAAAGGATGATTACCAAATGCTTAGGTTGGGTACTAATGTGATAATTTTCCATCTAATACGTCACAATAGATTTTTAAAAGTTATAAATGTTCTATAATTTTATTTTTAAATTGAAAATTGAAAAGTGTTATACATCCACTTCTTACATGGCACTTGTAAGTAAGATTGAAATTTTTTTATACAATCCATAAATCCGACATGAAGGTATAAGGTTAGAGTTTGGCATAAACAAGTTTGAGTCATAGACAAGTTGACCTGATTGACCAGTTTATGAAATTATATACACTTTGTATATAATAAACATATGTTGAAATAGATCAAATGAGTCAGGCATGTGGTGTTCATGTTGAAACGGATTGTGTTGGGTTAGGTCAAATAGGTTAACCATGAAGTGTTTGGGTTTAAATGGCTTAAACAGGTCGACCCATTTTATTAAACGAGTTAAGAGGGTCATTACGGGTTATTCACGTGTCATGTTTAGGTTGAAGGGTTTGACTTGTTTAGTTAAATAGAGTCTGTTATGGTTTACCCTTATTGAGATGGTGAGTAAGGGAGTTGACTCAAACCCAACCCGCCATCCAACTTTGTAAATTCTACTAGTGGGGTGACAAACTGATCTTAATTTTTTTTTTCTTCTTTTTCTTTTTTATATGGCACAACCACCGCTCAAAGTGGGGTGAGGGTGGTCAAACCCAAGGCCACACCTAGCAAAGGCTAGAGGGAGTCTCCAAAAATATTAAATATCCCCTAAAAGATATACTTTTCATAAGATAGATCTTCAAAAATTAATTTTCCCCACCCACAAAATCTTATGTTACTTTTGTTTCCTACCTCAGCTCAGACCACCTTTTTTTTTTTTTTTTTTGGACATATCCGTACAAGAGGGAAAATGATGATTCGAACTAATAATTTTTGCTTCGTCAGATGTGGTCCTAGCTATTTAAGTGGGAACACCTCAGACCACCTCTTGAAATCCCATCATGAATGGTTAAACCACCTTAAAGGTCTGAATCGTCTTGACTCCTTGAAATACCAAGAGGGTGGTCGACCACCGAAGCCTTTTTATTTTTCATTTTGTATTTTTATTCTTATTCTTATTTATGAATATAATAAAAAATTAATTCTATAAAGGGTGGTTGACCACTAATGAAGCCTTTTTATTTTCCATTTTGTATTTTTATTCTTATTCTTATTTATGAATATAATAAAAAATTAATTTTATAGCAAACTGATTACGTGGCATCCATTGATACTAGATGATTAGTTTTCAATGAGATAATCAATTTAAAAAATGCAAATTACCACTCTATTAAAAACCATGTCACTCAACTATAAAATTAAGGGAAAAATGCTTTGTTCTCTAGAGCTACCATCACTTTTATACTTACACCACCAAATTTCGAAAAATGACATCTAACTACTGCTATATTATAAAAATACCATTACACCGGCATATTTCAAAAAATGACATCTAACTATCGCTCTATTATAAAAATACCACTTTGTTAACAATTTGCATCAAAATTCATAGAAAAAGTAGTCAAGTGTGCAACATGTGACTCATTTGATTTGAAAGGCATTTTGAAAAGAAAAATACCAAATAAATCCCGTGACATCGACACGCACGTAACTAATTTTCTATCCATTTAGACGCTATAAAGCTAACAGGGTGGCTTTTTTGTAACGAATTGGAAGGAGCCAAGTGTCGTATTTTGAGATTCAGTGGTGTAAGTGTAGAAGTGATAATGGGTTGGGAACTAAAGTTTATATTTTCCTAAGATTAGTGACATTTTAAGAAAAAACATGATAGGCCGGTCGTACAGCACTAGAGCCCCCCACTGGGCCAACCGCCCGTACAAGCCCTTTTGGACTGATCCAGATCCACAAACGTCTTTCTTTTTCTTCTTCCATTCTATATTTTCTTTGGTGGAATCATTATTTTGACGACAAGTGCATGTAAGATTATTTGAAGCCACCTCCATATTGGTAACCTCATTGCTGGGTGTAATACTATGATGTGTCATATCGGACGATACAAATGTGTCCAGGTTCTCATCTTGCTAAACATGTGGTGATGTTGACTTCTTTGAAACAATTGGATAAGACTGCCTATCATGGGGTCCGCACACCACCTCATTAAGGTCCTCTTGGTCGCCATGTAAATTTATAAGCAAATTTCTGTGTATGAGATCTTGCCTGGGAGTGAGACCATTAAGAAGGTTACACCATAAAGTTTACACGCAAGTTGCAAAGCACTGATATTTATAGATAGCTGCTAGTTTAATATATTATGTTCTCAAAAGTTTAAACTGACAGTAAGATATGATTTTAATAATTTGATTATTACTTTAACATTTTTCTTTATATGGGGTAATTTGACCAAGTTAAAGTTTGATCTCATGATCTTTAATTCTGATACCATGTTAAATCATTAATTATCTCAAAAGCTTAAGCTAATAAGAAAAAGATCAATTTAATCATTTAATCATTATCTTAACAAATACGTCTAGTGAGAGTCGATTGCTTTTATGCATATTAACATAACTCGATAAGCAGATGTGAAGCTAGCAAAGAGCGAGAGGGGAGCAAACACCCACTTTGACCTACCAAGAACTTACTTAAGCCCATGTAAATTTGTCTTAGTTGTTTTATTAGTTGTCAATTCTCACCCATTCATTTAGGATTCATAACCTATTCATTCATAGAGTAATGGTAAAAATTATATTTTTGTCTTATAATTATCTCATAATATTAAAATGACAGTCACAACTAACTTTTGAACTCGTTTAAAAACAAAAAGGGAATAATGTTAAAAACCATTTTTTATTTCCTAATTATCATGCAATGTTAATGACAATCCCAACTAACAATTTCATTAGTCCTCAATAAAAAAAAAAAAAATTTAATACAATAAACTATATTTTTATCTTATCTAATAATGTTGACTTGCCAATTTTAATTAACTCTTAATTTTTTTAAACAATAATTAAATATTTGGTTGGTACAGACAAGTCAATATTATTGAAATAAAAATATGATATATATAATATTTATTTAGAATCTGTTTTGATTTGCGTTTGAAAAATAGAAAGAACTTTTGGACAAAAGTTTCATTTTTAAATTTTTGTCAAAAATATTTTTTTTAATAATTTTTAAACTTTTTAAACCTTTAAAAATACTTTTAATTTGTTTTTATCAATTAATTACCTTTTTCAATAAATAAGCTTTTTGAATATTAAAATATACTCTTAAACCTTTTTAACACAATTTCAAACATACCGTTACTCATTCATTCTTCATCCTTATAAATATTGAACAAGCTTCTTTGAATAGCGACGCGAGTTGAAGATGTTTTCACAACCTCAGCGAGTAGACAACCTCGTCCCATCACTCTCATGTTACATCTCCACGTGTCAACATACTGTTCATAAAATCGACTTTCTGCTCCCAACTTGATGAACGACACGGGTCTATTTTGCGGTGGACGAAGTCAATAAAAAACATGTGAACCACATTGCCTTCCTTCCTTCCCAAGAATGAATTGTAAAGTTACAAGATATTATTATGGAAGATTTTTTTATTTTTTCTACAGATAACAGAAAGATATTTGGTGATATTTTCACCGGTCCATCGGTGCAAGTTAACAAATTATTTCAACCGAAAATTAGTTATGATGAGTCAGTAAATTTTGATTTCATAAACAAGTTTTGAATATCAGATTATTATGTATATTTTTATGATTTATAATTTTATAATTTTGGTTATAATTTTTTTAAAATTTTTGTTTTATAATGTAAGATATTTATGTTCATGATCATTTATCAATTAATGAGACTGAAACAATTTTCTCTTAAAAAAAATTAAAAAAATTATTTTAGAGGAAAAATGTTATTCATTGTATTTTTATCCTAATGTTTTGGATAATTACCTTTCTTACTCATCAACAACAATACATTAGCATTTTATTTTCATGAACTGACAACTCAATTATTTGACCTTGTTAAAAACATTAATTTAGACAATTATCCCGTCACATATGCTCCACATGTCATCTTAAAATTTGTTATCCTATATTTTTTTTCATTAATTATAACGCATTGTCAATTAGACGATTTGTAAGAAAATTATATCTTTCCACTACTATCTCACTAATATCTCATTGGGCGTAACATTGTCAACCAATCACTAATTTTTATTTTTTATTGTTAATAATGACTGATCGATAAGAGTTGACTAGGACACACTGAAAATCATGTATTACATGGAATTTCTTATTGTTTGAATGTACGTTGCTATGAATGGTTCCTAGTTATCCACGAGAAGGTTTGCTATACTATAATCTTGTGGCCAGAACTGTTTACACGTGTTTGCTTGGTTCTCTGTGGACGGCTTAGAATTGTTTACAGCTGGGAATGGTTGAAGGAGTTTGTTTTATTCTTGTTTCTTTTGTCGTGCCGTTCGTTGAATGGCTTAGAATCGTCTGGTGGTTATAGTGCTTTGCAGCACTCCCAAAAATATCTTTCCAAGTGGACCCTACTGCACACCTTTCACGTGGGGCCCAGGCCATGCCCAATTGCCATGTGTCCCCACACGAAAATATCCCGATTTCTTGACCTTTTTTTAATTCGCACCACCCACGCACCCACAGCCACAAAACCAATGGCTCTTCGACTTTTGATCTGTACTCGGATAACACCCAGTCACTGACGTGGCAAACGGGGGCCACACAGGAAAGATATTTTTTCTGGGATATTGCTCGGTGAGGGATAGGGTCTGTGTCTACACCGTCCGATCCCCTCAAAATATTTAGAGCCCCAATTCAGATATTTTTGTAAAGCTTCTCAAAATTTAGCAGTGGATGAGATTTTTTCTTTCGAGCTTTCACTGAAGCAAAGCGTGGACGCCTGTTTCCAGAGAGCTAGACATGGGTGAGGTGGTGTTGAGCAGCGACGAGGAACTGGAAATGAGAGCAGAGAGCGAGACAGAGAAGGAGGAGGAGATGGGTGAGACTGAGAGCGAGACAGAGAAGAAGAAAGAGAATAGGAAGAGGAAGAAGGGTAAGAAGGGTGGGAGATCAAGTGGGAGGGTGAGGTGGGATAGGTTCTTGAAGAGGATGAATCTGAGGGTGCTGCTGGTTGAGGCTGACGATTGCACCAGGCAGATTATAGCTGCGCTTCTGAGGAAGTGTAGCTACAGAGGTCAGTATATGTCTTTCTTACCGTTCGCGCGCGCGTGTGGGTTTGTTTGCTTGCTTGCTTGACTGGTTTTGTTGGATTTTGTAGCTTTTTTTTTTTTTTTTTGTAGAATTGTGAACTGGGTTCTGGTGGATTTTGGGTTTTGTGGTAAACTTTTGGATTTGAAGTCCACGTCGAAGGGATCGGATAGAGGCAGGAAGTGATATAATTGTTGTTAAACGTGTGAGGTTGGTTGTTTATTGTGAGGCACAGTTATCCGGTTTTGCTTTCAAATTTAAGGAAAGGTCTCGGTTGAATTACAATGAGAAAATATTTTTCTGCTATGTTCAGCTGCTTCAATTCTGATGGGCAGATGGAAATATTAACATTGGTTATTCGGTAGAATATCGAATCCGCAGATTCAAATTTCAATGGTTGAATTTCTTGATTTTCCAGCTAGAATTTTGGACTGAAGTATCAGTTTCATGAGTTTATTATTTTTGGGGGTTTGTCTTGATGAGAATAAAATGGTTTTAAGGAAAATAAAAGGGGATAGACCTCATATCACATTATAAAAGGAACAAGAATTCAGAAACAGGAAAATATTAAACGCTACCAAATGGGTCCTAACCATATCCGTGTCCTCCTCTCTGGCCTTACTACATGTTATTGGCCTTATGGCTTGTCATAGATATTTTTATTCAATTCGTTTGTTTTTCACTTGAATTTAGTCCAACACTACCTCAAACCTCGCTCGCCAGGGGATTGTGAAAGGTTCTACCGTTCTAGTGTGTATGATCAAAGAGACCTCGGACTAATAAGGTGCCCGTTAATGGTCATTAATACCACTATTGTTTCTTGCTTCAAGTCAGGAATTTGGTATGCTTAGTTTTGCTTGAAACCTGACATTTTCAGACATGTTCCTCTCGGAACTGAAAATGCTTTTGTTACTGTTTCCACAGTTGCTGGTGTTCCTGATGGCCTAAAAGCATGGGAGTTACTGAAGGGAAGACCACATAACATAGACCTCATATTGACAGAAGTGGATTTGCCTTCAATATCTGGATTTGCCCTTCTTACTCTAATCATGGAGCATGAGATTTGCAAAAACATCCCAGTTATAAGTAAGACTTGTAGAATAAAGGCTTTGAATATTAGACATCGCAGATTTGATATAATACTATGTTAAAATTAAGAAACCCAAGATATATCTTCTGTTATACTTACCAAAATAAATCTTCTGTTATTTTGTAGTGATGTCCAAAGAGGATTCAGTAACCACAGTTTATAAATGCATGTTGAGAGGTGCTGCTGACTATCTTGTTAAGCCTATTAGGAGAAATGAACTAAGAAATCTGTGGCAGCATGTTTGGAGAAGACAATCTGTATGCCTATTTCTTACACTAATTTTTTTCTGTGTGTTCTTTTGTCGTTGTAAGTTATGAGCTACTATTCTCTGTCCTGATCCATTTCTGTTGATCTATCAGGTGAATGTTGGTGCAAATAATCCCCAAGATACGAGTGTTGCACAACAAAAGGAAGAAGCCTCTTCGGAAAATAATGCTGCAAGTAACCATTCAAATGGTCAAATGGCTTGCAGGCAGAGAAATAATGAACAAATTGAAAAAGTGAGTGATACTCAGGTTAGTGTTTCTAATCTGGTGTGAAAGCTGAGCAATGCATTTCTTGGTGCTTGGGAGAGTATAAATCTACATAAAAGATTTGAGTTGTTCTTTAGTATACCTTTTTTATTTTATATTTAAATATTTGGATATATAGTAGTGTTGTATGCACCTATATTAAATGATTTCGTTTATGGTTAAAAGAAATTTCCTTTGAGTTTAGGCTGGGTACATGAAGTTTCATATTGCATGTTTGCTGTCTCTTGCAGAGCTCTTGTACAAAGCCAGAGTTGGAGGTGGAAAGTGCCCCAATGGAAATTATGCAAGAATTCTCACAGCCGAAATGGGGCAAATTGTTTCCCAGTGATATAGTATTGCAAAAGAATGAAGCATGCATCAATATGGGCAAGAAATTTCTTGCGCATGAGAGTGAAGCTGGGGGTAAACATATCTAATCTTTCACTTTGGTATCAACTTATATGTTCTGTCCAGTGAGATGCATCTAACATTTTGACCTTGTTTAGGATCAGTGGTGGACACCTCCAAGGATGATATCACAACTACTCTTGGTAATGAGGTTTGTGACAATAATTATGTCCTTGTCAACTCTTCTAGAGAAGCCATTGACTTGATCGGAGCATTTTGTAACTATCCAAACGGCAGTAGTAAAGTCACAGGCGAGTTTGATTCTTTGCCACAATTGGATCTTTCCTTGAAAAGATCTCATCCTAGTGGTTCTTGGAATGAATATACTGAAGAAAGGCGTACCATCGGACATTCTAATGCCTCAGCCTTTACACGGTGAGTTTTACTTTCCTGTTCTTACTTGTGACTTATTCTCAGTTCCTTTCAGAAATTATTAAGTTTGGTATAGAATTTAGTTAATTTATTAGATAAGTTGCTGTTTGGCTGCATATCTTGCCTGATATCAGTGATATATCTTTAAAGCAGATGGTTGGATTCAATAAAACCAAAGTTTTGACATTATTATTACCCCAAATCTATTATAAACAAAGATGCATTTTGGTTTTGTTTAAAACTTGATACTCATCTAGATAAATTTTGAGGGCCTTGTATGAAAATAAATCCATCAAAGCAGAGTGGTGAATGTATGATCTGTTTTGTCTTATCCTCTTTTCTTTTGTAGCTTAACTTTTTGAATTTTTTTTTTTCTCTGGGTTTTATGGACTAAAGTTTCAATCCTTGCAGGTACACTAACAGGCCATTACAATCCCCCAGCACAACAGTCGCCTATGCTTCTAATAATCTGAAAGAGAGTGGAACAAATTCCGAGAAAATGCTATCCAATATTGTTGCTGGTTATAGCTCTGATACTCCTGGTATCACACAAAGTGAACAAAGAAGTATTATCACTCTGGCCACTGGTCAATCTAAAGAATCTGAAGGTGCAAATTCATGCTCTCAGCAGCGAGTATTTCCTGTGCCAGTACCAGTGAAAGGTATAAGAATTAATAACCTATTCACGGGGTTTGGTTCTGTACTTCCTCCAATATTTTGTACACAATCTGGTCCATCACCAATGCCAAATCCGAGTTCATTCACACAGCAGGACCCCTCCTTTCGAGTGAATATGTTTTATCGGTCAAACCTTGAAAATGGTAATTTTGAGCAGCAGCATGATCCACATAGTCAAAATATGAACAATACTGCAAACCAGACCATACACAAGCAGGAACACAAATTGGATTCGCCGGAGGACCGAGGGCATATATCTCCAGCTACTGATCAGAGTGCGAGTAGTAGTTTCTGTAATGGTGGTGTAAGTCATCATAATGCAAGTAGCAGTTTCTGTAATGGCGGTGTGAGTTGTCATAATAGCATTGGGTACGGAAGTACTTGTGGAAGTAACAGCAATGTTGATAACATTGCTTTTGTTGGGGCTGCTTCAGAGAGCAAGAATGAAGAAGGTTTGTTTACTCCTAGTGGAAGTTCACATCGATCTATCCAAAGAGAAGTGGCTCTAACCAAGTTTCGCTTGAAGAGGAAAGAAAGATGCTATGAGAAGAAGGTAATAAGTTACATCATCATTATGACTCTATTACTATGTCCAACCAACAAAATTTTTCTCATATGTTAATGCCAAATATAATTCAACAGGTTCGGTATGAGAGCAGGAAAAAACTTGCTGAGCAGCGTCCCCGAGTAAAAGGACAGTTTGTTCGACAAGCGCATATTGATCCCCCACCCGCAGAAACTGATGGCAATTCCTTTTATGGTTAGCTGTTCAGCTTGTTACAGTTAAAATGGTTGTAATATTTTCTGCCTTTGCCTTTAGTGAAGCTGGTGAAGATGCTTTCTAACACCACTTTCATATTAGTCCTCTTCTAGGATGTTAATTCAAAATATCCTGTATCCTCTGTAATATAGTGTTGTAATTTCTATTTACCTTGGTAGGAGGCCGCGTAGCCATTCTTTCTTTATTTATTGACATGTAGATTTCCTCACTTAGAAACTCAATGGTAAATAGTATAGAAGTTATAGTTACTGATCATCTTCTTCTTCTCACCTACTTTATCTACGATTCTGTGTTTCTTTTCAATGGTATGTTTGAGTTGTGATGAAGCAAATCTCAAGAGGGAAACCAGAAAATGGATCTCACTGGCCAAGCCTTTCATGCGTTCTTTGTCAGCTCATTTTGTTACAGAAGAAGTGAACAAGAAGCGTATAAATTCTTGACCACCAAGCCCTTTTTTCAAGTGCATACTTCCAACCCTTATGATTTCCTTTTGTTAAGCGCTGTTCCCCTTGCTCTTAAACTCCTTATTTCATAAGGTTTGTGTCGTTAATGATGGAATGTGGCGATCACACCATAACTTTTTAGAAAATTTGCCTAATGCAACTGGGACTTTGGTGGGGCTGGAGTTGAGCCATGGCAGAACCCTTTTGAAGCAATGCCCGCAACTCTCCTTACCGTCTAGACCCTTTAGAACATTAGTTATCCAGCGTGTATAGGCTATTATGGTCACACGCTCAATAGGTCTTCACAACTTGTCTTCTCCCCTTACCCCTTTTTTCTAGAAAAAAGAGAAAGTGTAGCTATCAGAATGATCTCCCGCCCTTTTACGAGACAGATTTCCTATATAGGACAGAAACAACCCATCCAATACATCCATCTTCGTTCGAGGGACCAAAGTGACACCACCTTCTTCCCAATAAATAACGTTGGTGCGCATCACTTTCCATAAATAACAAGTCCTACATTTCTTCGTTTTGTGTGTGTATATATATATATATATATATATGTATGGTGATATTGACTGGTAGGTCAATGCAAAAAAAAAAGGTTTCCACTGAGTGTCGTTTTATATGCCATTGCCATGCCTTGGCACTTTCCACTTTTTTTCTTTTTTTTTTGGGTACTCGATGGTTTTGCCAATTTTTTAAAGCAAATAATGTCGTAGAAAGTGACAACATATAAAGTCACCTCACATTATTACTCTTAATGTAATGTTTTCACTAAACTTTACATTTGAGCTATAGATTCCTTGATTTGAAACAATTGCTACTGTGCAAAACTATGAGGGAGATATTTTTATTAAATTTAATTAGAAAACTAAAAAAGTAGAAACCAGAACAAACGGAGCCGGTCCGGTGTTGAAAATCAATCTCGTTAAAATAATTTTGGGTCATAGCATTCAAAATTGACTTTGGCTTGCCTCAGTAAACAAATGACTATAGATTCTTATATGGAAAGGATGAAGATTACCTTTTAGTTATAAATAAAAAAAGGAGGTGTAATTCTCTCTCAATCATCTCATCTCTATTGTTTATTTCTTCACAATAATTGTTTTAATGGAGGCAAGCCAAACTCTTCAAAGTTCATGCCGTTACAACTTCTTACTGTGACTGATATATGCTTATGACTTTTGGCTGATTCAAATCTTCTTGTGACAAATTAACCAGCAGGAAATTTCTTTAATGAAGAACCAAACCCAAAGAAAGGTGATCGATATAAATTTGCTACACGTTCGTACATCTTGGCTCTTGCAGTTGTCCTATGCTCTTGTTGGCTGCTAAGGTTTGATTGATTCCATTTGACAGTGAAACATCAAACAAGTTAAAAAGCCTAGATTGGGTGAATGTGGTGCTGTAGTGGGGAGGGGCTCCTTTCATCAACCCCCCATTAAAACATGCTTATCTTCCGAAAAATCAATGAAATCAAAAGCCCAAGACACTTTTCTCCCTGTAACAATCAAAGACATAATGATAATGGGCCTTTTTTTTTTTTTTTTTTTTTTTCCTTTCTTTTTTTGGTTCCAAAGCACTGAAATAAGCAAATCAATTGAAGCAAGTAAAGATGAAAGATGAGAGATCACTAACGTGTTGGGATCATCTAACTTTCTCTTGATTAAAGGGCTCAATAATAACTGATCAAAAGCTTTCAAAAGCAAGAAACACCTCTCCTAATTTCAGACTTCTCTGTCTCCCACACCTGACATATTCTCTTCAAGATCCTAATTAGTGTGCGGCCAACAAGGGATTACTACTACACATGGCACAAGCCAAATGGTGCTGACCTGCTGAATTGTCAAAACACTTTGATGGGCTTGTAACAAATCTTAGGTAGAACTCCATCACGTTGTCTAAATCGACATCTACGATTATCCACTCTATTGATATTGACTCGGTAATAGTCATTTCTCTTTTGACAGTTTTACTCATCAACCGACTAATAATTATGTTGATACATAATATTAAGACATTTTAGTCCAGTTTATAGATCGCTCTCTCCGTAACATGATGTCTGCTTTGATACTAATTGTAACGAATTTTATGTATACCTTATCCTTGAAAATCAACTTGCAAAAAGAGGGTGTTTGATATACATAATTAAGATTGACATGAAACACTTGAGATATTGAGATCGAGACAGGTTTGAATCAAACGGCCCATATGGAGGGAGATCCTCTCGATCAACTAACAATCTTCTATCATATTTGCCCTTTTCTTAACCTAAAAGAAACGGCTGCATAAGACACTTTAAAGCTGAAGAAACTATTAAAATAATCCCAGGGGCTTCCAAAAAGCTGATTTAGAGATTCTCCATGTCTTCTTTCTCCTTTTTGAACTCTTGTGCACGGCACATATTAATTGTAGACACCCACAAATTGAAAATTAACACCCATTCTGCATTAATCAGACACTGGTTTCTCACTGATCTCCAATCAAGAAGAAAGGCTATTGGCTACCCTATCTCCTCCTTCCATGGCTCTTTTCAAAGCCTTTACTTTATCTTTCAATAATTCTAAAAGTATTCCCATCTCTGATACTGGCTAAGAAAGATATCCCAGTATCCTCTGCTTCTGCTTTCAATGATGATAGATATATATATATATATATATATATATATATTATAATATACTCCCTCTGATATAAATAGTCCACATTTTCATTTTTAAACTATCTAAATACTAGCCCATGGCTGAAAAGTTAGGCCATCACTTTTCCATATTTCCACGACAAATCCTTGTCAACTGCTTCAATATTGTATTGTGTATCTTATGACTTACACTTCATCTACTTTTCAAGGGAGTAATAATGGAAAGTAACACAAGAAAAACCATGGCGAGAAGCATTTGAAATTTGGTTTCTGCTTTACAAGGAAAAACTTTTTGGGATCCGGGATTAATATACTTTGATGGGATTCCGTGTCGTAATAAGGTTGTCAAAAAGTCCGAGCTCAAAGCATTTGAACACCAACCCCAACAAACGAGATCCGAATCCGAACAACCTTTCACACGAGACTGCTAATTGCAATGGATCTCCATCCATACATTTTCTGCTATATCATTATGAAATTATGCATGTAAATGAGACTACAGAGGCTTTCTGGGATAGCATGGTGCATGCATATTCAGATTCTTGATGTGAGAAAGGTTCTAATCTTCTAATCTAACCTAATAGGAAGTCTTGGGACCCACTGAATGATGTTGTCCCCACATGTTTGCCATGTGTGATATTTCTGTGGTTATAATAGCTGGTAAGCACCAGCAGTGCCATGCATGTCATGCTTTTGAGTCACACGCACTTCTCCTTGGATCCTATGACTCCTCTGTACTATCGATAGTTCGTCTGAGGTCGAACCTAAGCTTTATGTGTGGAAAAGAAACCGTGTAGAAGTAGAACAACCTCGGTTGCTCCAAACACAAAAATGATGAATAATCCCACATTAATTAAGCAGAAATTTAATCTATTTGTTTACATGGAAACAGCTTAGAAGAACAAATCTCTGTTTGAAAACGAAGAAAATGGAGGGACAGAAGTGAAAATAGGAAATCTGTGAGACCAAATTCCTGGTTTAATTTGTTTGTCCTCCGTGAGTCCTTGACAGTCTAGCTATGAGCTAGATTATTGTCTGAACAGATACAAATTTCTTAAATTTGTCACATGTAACATGAGTTTTTTTAATTAGCACGTTAGAGCATTTACGATGAAAGAGCTAATTTTTTTTTTAATGTAAAATAGCTCATCAAAACTCAATTTATCTAGTTTAGCTAATAATTTTTCAAAGGTTTTTTACATCCGATTAATTATATTTTTATTTATATCATTTAATTTTTATTTTTTTTATTTATTATAATGATTGTATTTTTCTTAAATATCTTATTTTTAACTTGTGAGAAAAAAAAAAAAAGTGATGTGGAGAGAGAAATAATATGAGAATTTTTTTTTTAAAAATGAGATGTGAAAGAGAAATAGTAAGAGAAAATTTTGAAAAAAGAGAAAACAGGTGAGAAACAATAAAAAAAAATATGAGAAGAAAATTTGGAAGAGATGGTGGGAGAAAAAAAGACATGGGAAGAAAATTTAAGAAAATAACTCTTTAAATAATACCGTTACATGTAACTTTTTTTGTTTTTAGCTCATTTAATAAAATATCTATTCTATATTTTTTTTAGCTTCTCCAATGTAAATGGTATTTTATCAATTTAAAGAGCTATTTTAGATAAAAGTATCATTTAGTTCTTCAATTGTGAATACTTTAAGAAACATATATATATATTTTTAAATAGAACTATTAAAAAAATATTAAGATAATTTTATAAACCGAATTAAAAGGAATTAATTTGAAGGAAATTTTCTGTCCTGAACCGAAGCATCTTAAAAGATAAATTCAAAAGAAAAAAAGAGCTAGGGAAAGCCACCAAGGAATTTCAGAATATGCATTGTAAAAACTGTGAGAGCAACAAAAAATCTCTAGATAATAGCTTTGAAATTGTTGTCATGGCTTTTGATCCTGTGGGATTCATGTCTGTTCGCCATCGGGAAGCCACTTGCTTTGGGAAAAGCCTAGGCTTGTCCCACCCAATTAAGCTTGTTCTTTATTGTGCAATTACCCTATTGGCACAGTAATTAATTGTAATTATGAAAATCTTTATAGAATTTACTTGTCTAAACACAATCTATTTAGGCAAGTAGATTTTATATAAACTCTCTAAAAAAACACTATAATAGGAATGATCTAATGGTCCACCAGACGCATGATTAAGATTAATCAATAAATTCCAGAAGTTTAGAAGCAAATGTCTATTACAAGGAGTATCTGCCAGTCAAAAGTAGGATAGAGCAAAATAATTGCCGCTTTCTCCATATACCCAGTGCTAGCTGCTCCTTTTATATATAACGCCACCACCTCCTCTTCCTTAGCCTTGTCAACTTCTCCTCATCACTCTTTTTTCTTCATCTTCACCTCTTTCTCTCTCTCTCTCTCTCTCTCTGTGCTTCCTTCCCGCAAATGTCTCAAGTCTCCATAAAGTCTCCCAAACACTGTGCCAAGCAAGGACTGAACTTCGACAAGCTCTACAAGAAGCTTTTCTTTCTCTTCTCCACCTTATTCACCACCATCCTCTCACTCATATTACTCATCTGGCTCATCTTGCGCCCCACAAAGCCCGAGTTCACCCTGAAAGAAGCTGAAATCTACCAACTCAACCTCTCAGGCCCTCACCTTCTCAACTCCTCCATCCAACTCACCATCCTTTCCAGGAACCCAAATCAGAAACTTGGGATTTACTACGATGAGCTGCAGGTTTACGCCGCTTATAAGGGACAGCAGATTACAACATATACCTCTCTTCCTCACTTCTACCAGGGACATGAAGACAGCAATCTCTTGACAGCCTCTTTGGTCGGAGCAGGATTGCCTGTGGCTCCATCTTTTGGTTATGAAGTTGGGCGTGACCAAACGGCAGGTAAACTAGTTGTGAACCTGAAGGTAAACGGGCAGCTCCGATGGAAAGTCGGGACTTGGGTTTCCGGCCGGTACCGGTTAAATGTTAATTGTGTTGCAGTCACGGCTTTCGGACCAGTCATCCCAACAGGTCCTCTGACTACAAAGCAAGGGACTCAGTGTTCTACTTCTATTTGAATTTAATTACTAACATGCATGATTAGCCTCTGCTCTCTACTGAGTCCTTAATTTATCTCTATCTTTGGTTTTCAATGGCCTTAATTGCTTGCTGTTTACGGATTTCTGCTTGTAAGTGCTGTATATTGGTTATGATTGATAGGATTGAAAGCTGTGATTATAAGGAAGATTGAAAGAATATGAAATGCTTGTTATCTTATCTTCTTTCTTCTTCTTCTTCCCTTTTTTTTTTTTTTTCCTCTCATTCTGGCTTTGGTTTTTTGCTTTGCATGTGATGGGTAAAGAGTAGGAGAAAAGAAGGTTTCTGTGGGTTAATTTTAAGTGGCATTTTAAGAGTACTGGAAGGATCGAGGGGTGTGTATTGTTCCACCTTTGCTTCTTCAGCTGTTATTAAAGGTGGTAATTGGTATCATATGTCGGGTTCAAGTCGGGTAGTATCGAAATATATGTATAAGATTATTTGTAAGTTCGAGTAAAAAATTTTCATCCCAAACTATCACGCATAAAAAATTAAATTAAATTAAATTAAAAGATGTTGACGGATTGAATTAGTGTCGTGGGAGATTCCAAAGGAGAAAAGGAGGAAAAAAGAGGGGGGTATTAGTTGCTTCATTGGCTAAGGAATCTGTATTTACATGTCAATCCCTCACCTTTAAGCATTAGACTTTAATGGAAATATTCTCCCCCATGCATAGAGCTCACTAGTCACTACTGCTGCAATATCCCTGTGTACACCCATTAGGTCCTGAATCTTTTTCTCTTTTCCATTGCCTGCTTTTGAACCAGACCCAAGAGATAGAATAGGATTGAAATGAATATACTGAAAAATGAAAATGTTTTCTTCATAAACATCTTATTCCATTCTATTTTTTCCTATGAAATATATGTGCAACATTGGCAGAAAGCATGAGAGCATTGGTTCAATATCCATGCTACTAGCTACCACATACATGGTATACAGTTTGAATTACCAAAGGACCACTTTCCAATAAAAGTTTAACGTAAAGATTTTGAGTGTTGGCAATTCATATGCCACTTTTCTGGCAGAAAATTCCCTTTCAAAGATTAATTGACACCCAAAAACAAAAAACAAAAGCAAGCAAGGCCGACCTGATAATTTATGTGGTAGTCCCGATCAATCTTTGGATTAACTTTTTATAAGAAAAAATAAATTAATAACTAATTAACACTATCAAGTAAAAGTAAAATAATAGTGAAATAAAAATATAATTTCTAGAATTACTACATTAGATTGCTTTCTTGAGCTTGAAAAGTTTAAATTTATCTCTTTTGGTGTCCCTGATTGGCAAATCGTACCAAATTAGTCAGTGGATTGCGCCAACAAGCGTCCAAGTTACGCAACTGTTTGGCGACCAATCAATTATCCAAGACGTGAAAAAAAAAAAAAAAAAAGACATGAAAAGCACCACCCTTTGATCACCCATCGCTTTTCAGAAAATCAAAAAAGAAAAGTATCAAGATGGGAAAAAAAATCTAGTGCCACAACTCTCAAAAGTAATAGTACTTTTTAAGGAAATGAAAAACAAGTGAAATTTACCTGGTGTATATATATATATATATAAATAAAATAAGCACAAGATAGCTACTTTTCCTAAAAAATTAAAAATAAATAAGCATAGAATAGCTGAATATTCAACAAGAAATTCATAACAATAGAAAACTGCTTATGAAAATCCTCAATTACACCCCCTGCATCACCCAAACCGCACTAACCAACTAGGAAAACCCTACTCTTTACATTGAGTACAACAATGAAATTTCCGGCACAACCCACAAGCCAAGGACAAAGCCCTAATTGGACAAGTAAAACCAATTCCTATTCCTGTACCTCATAAGAAATTTGTCTGATTGACAATATGTTTGGCCCACAAAAAGCATAATTAGATACAAGTTCATACAAGGTTGTAAAGCATTTGAGTTACAGTGAAGACTTCAAGCCATGTCTATAGTACAACCTCCAACGTCTCAGCAAGTATATTGATCTGAAAGCAGCCAACAATGAACTACAGTAAAAAAGACTTCCCATCCATATCGTGCTTTAGATATCACCCAACATTTGCCCGTCAATTTGGCTTAGGGACAAAAATAAGTGCAAGGCTATGGTTTATGACAATGACAGTTCTCATGTTGAAAAATTGACTTTGTCAGACGCATATGGACAAGAAGTCGCCTGTCTAACACTAGACAACTTGCTCTTTTTTTTTTTTACCCATCTACAGTGAAAATAATAATAATAATAATAATCACACCAATATGCAACTATTTTAATCCAAGAGTATGTCTTGTTTCAAATATGAAAGCAAGGTTTAATTTGCTGAAGTTAAGCAACTTGAAACATGAACAAATGGTAAGACATCGGGTGAGATCTGATAATGTCCCACCCCCATTTCTTATTGGGAGGTTTTCAAGGAAGAATGAATGCTTAACTTTGTAAGAGACTACAATTATAGCTAGTGGGATTAGCACCGGATAATATTGGAAGGATTTTAAAGGGAAAATGAGTGTTTTTAACTTGTAAGAGATGGTATAGCTATGGCTGACAGTAAAAGTTTCAATATTAGACACTTTCGTGGGCATTTAGAGAAACACCAAGTCAAGGTTGTGCTACCCAAGATAATAGTGTAGTCAGCCAATGGGTGGAAGATGATCATAAATCAATTTTACCAAACCAGAAGCATCATAGAATGCCAACGAAAATGCTCTGCGCAAGGGTACCAGAGCTTCATAGGAGAGGGTCATCTGGTCTTCTAAGCACTTGCAGTTTGCACCATAATCTAGATGTCATTAACAAGTAAATATACTTTTGGATTTCTAATTAAGATTGACACACAGAAAAAACAGGAAACTGTTACAATAAACTTCAGATTTTGTAGTATGGTTTTGAAGACCTCATGAACAAACTATGCCTTAAAGATTGGGATTCATCAAATTCACAGCTTCAGTTGACAAGCCGACAGGCTTGGAAGGTTGTTCTGCTCGTCATAAAATTAATTTATTACATCCAGTTCCGTTATTGCAGATTTGGATCTTCTATTTGATATTATCATACAGTTTTAAAATGAAGGATATCTATCTCCATCAAATTTACATGCATAGAAGCTGAAAATTTTGATTTAGACCCCAAGTTGTTGAAAACCCAGTTTACCAAACAAAACAATGACAATCTAATCACCATAGTTATAGTCACTACAATCAAAATAAGCTGAAAATAAATAAGAAAGAGATCTGGCGAGAAAGATAAAACCTTTTGAAGAACTCTTTAAAAGTAAAACCTTTTTAGGGGCTAGCCAACCTCAAAGGTATCCACTATAAAAGACTTGTGTTACATATTGATCTTACATATAAAACCTATGTAATTTGCAAGACTCAATTTGTAACCTGGCAAATAACCCGGTTACCTCCCTCTGCAGTAGCTCTAAAACCTCTGACCTTCTTCTATATGCATCATCTTCACGAACAAATTCCATCCGCTTCAACCTAAAACTCTGTTAGTTGTAGGCTTTTATGTGATTTGAATGATAACAGCCACAACCAAGGAGAAGGATTAAACTCATTAAGGCTCAAAGGTGTTTAGAAACCTATCCAAGAAGAATGAATCCACCTTATGAAATTCGTGACTTAAGAGACTTTTATAGATTGGGAAAAAACCAAAGGTTTTAGGCTAAGTTAGCTAAGGTTTAAAATGACATCTAGAATTTTACAATTTTCTCAACAGGCGGTTGAACGGGATTCCAACGACACTTCAATTGAGGCATTCCAAGATCCTCTCAGCTGAACAAGCTTTGAATGAGACTACAATCGAGGCTTATTGGAAGTGCTTTTAAGACTGCATTCGAATTAGATGCGATCATGACTACGATTGAGGCATTTTAGAACTTTGTAAGAAACTTGATGCACATTCCCATTTGAACCAGATTCATCTCATTAGAACGATATCTTCAATCTCTCAATTACACCACCGAATTTCGGTCGAATCAACCCTAGACTTAAACCTTACAACTCAACTTGTTTTGACACTGAATTTGCCAACTCTAAAACCTAACAGAAGCTAAATATACAAAACTTATTATACCACTTCACACTACTTTCTCCTTTCCACTACTCTACTCCTCTAGCTACTGAGCTCATCTTGTTTTGACATTGAATTTGCCAACTCTAAAACCTAAGAGCATCTCCAATAGAACCTTTAAACTAACTTTTTAGTTAAATTTAGCATTTTTCTTCCTCCAGCAGTACCTGTAAAATAGCATTCTTCTCTACATATGCTACAGTAAACTTTAATATTTGAAAGTTTACTGTAGCACATGTTAGTAATTTTTTATTATTTTTTCTCTCACTCTCTCTCTCGCTTGTCTTTCCCCAAAACAAAAACAAACCCTCCACACCGACTGTGATCAAACATCAATACAGAATGGGTTTGAAGAAGAAGATGTAGGTGAAGACGAAAAGAGGAGTGATCAAGGATATGGGTTTTGTGGGTTTTTGGATTTGGCTTCTAAGATGGTAGAGAGAGGGTGAAAAAAAGCCATGTCTACAAAAACTAGCAATTCGGAATTTTGGGGGTCTAAATTTTTGGATTATTGTTGTTGGAATTCTTGTGGTTTCAGTTTTGAACCCTAAGGGTATTTCCTATTTTTGAGTTTGCTTGGGGGTTGGCTGAATTGATTGGCTTGTTCTGTGGGACATGAGTTTGGGTTGGTGATTTTGGTGGAATGGCTAGTTGTTTTGCATCTGGTATGCTTGGGTTGTGTGATTTTTGGCCGGAGAAGAAAAGGTAGTTTTAAAAATATTATTTAAAGAAATAAGAAAAATAATAATATTTAAATAAAGTAAAGAGTTAGAATAGATGATCTGCTGAAGTGTGTAAAGAAAAATTAGTAGCTAAAATGAAGAAAAAAAAAAAGAGTATTTTGAGTGGTTATTTCTGGAGATGCTCTAATAGAAGCTAAATATACAAAACTTATTATAACACAGTACTTTCTCCTTTCCACTACTCTACCCCTCTAGCTACTGAGCTGCTATATCATATTGATAGTTCACAACTATCATCCTACCCTTGCACTTATACCCTATCTCAGCATTGGCCACTGACAACATTCCCTGCAACCATCACTCTGTCACCACTTGAAATTTCTCCCCAAAATTTACCTACATCAACACTCAAGCAATAACTCCCTCATAATCAGTCATAAACAAGAAACCCACCTCAATCAAGCATTCACTTCTAGATTTTCAAATATTTAATTGTCAAAGAACACATAACAAAGAATCTGCCTCTCGCAGTTTGGGATCAAAATTGAAAGAGAACATGGAGTTAAATCTAAGCAATTAAGTTGTAACTCAAGCAACTACCACAATCACATAATCCAAAAGATAAAGACACTAATACAAATTTGCACAAAGACTATATTCACATTAATCTCAAAATCGAATCGAGAACTTCCCTTGCTATAAAATGTATTAATAATCCTTCATATATACATTATCATCTTCGTCGTCATCAACAACAACAAGAAACATAATCTTATAATGCCAAACATAAACAAAAGATGAAAAAGTAAACAAGACGCAAAATTTGCCATGCCATAAACTCCAACAAATTCAACTCAACTCAACAAACCAACATCAAGATTTTATCGAATCCGCACTAACCCATTCCCAATAATGCTTCTTCACCAACACAGCCTCGCCGGCCATTGCTCTCCAGTTCTCCTCGCAATCCCGATACTCCTCCTCCTCCGTGCAAAACTCCCCCTCCGGCAAGCCATCAACCACCGCGTCTACCGAATGCAACACGTAACACGCCGGCAAACCGGGATACGAGGCCGAATTCCTCTCCTCCACTTTCTTCTGGTACGACCCCGGAACAATCCTCACGGCGCCTTCATTCTCGGAATCGCCCACCGACCCTTCGATTATCTGACCGAGCTCTTCCCTCACCGCGCGATAAACTGCTGATTCGGGCGTCTCGTCCGGCTTCATCTTCTCCGATAAGGGCCGGTTTCGGTCCCTCGAACTACCATCTGATAGCTCCTGTCGGGTCTCGATGAGGACCCGGTTATGTTTGTCGATGACTCGGACTGTAACGACTTGAACTGTGCGAACCGGAGGGATGGAATCGGCGATCGAGGTCTCGCCCTCGGTCAACTCGAGCCAGAGATTGTGGACGTTCTTGGTGCCCGGTTTGACGCCCCAGGAGGCAAATGAGTCGGACGGCAAGCGGGGCTTGAGCCATTCGGAGAGGGACTGTGGGGTGGTGAAGCTATGGCTATGGTGGGTTTTGAGAGTCAGGGGTGGGAGGGACATGGTGGAGATTTTGAGGAATCGGCGGGGGCGGGAAGGGAAAGGGAAAGGGCAAGACTTCGAGGGGAAGAGGAAGCAGCAGATGGAGAGGGCCGTGAGGAAGAGGTCGGGGAGGGTGGTGATGTGGCGGTTTGTGATTGGTTGAAGTGGTGGTAACGGTGGTGACATATCAAGGACGGCTGTGATTGGTGGGGACTGGGTTGTGATGGATTATTAGCTGCAGAAACGGGTTTGGGTGTGGGATGAGATTGAGGTCCATTACTGAAAAGACGAAGAATTGAGAGGATGGGGGAAAGGGGTTTTCCGGTGAAGAAGAAGCGGCCAAGTGGGGATCAGGTTATATTCTCTTGATCTCTTCTTCTATTCCTTTTGTTCTGGTTCTTTGGTCATTTGGTGTCATAGACTCATATATAGGTGGCAATCTACGACGTCGTTTCAAGTTTCAACAAGGTAAAGAAGACAACCCAGATTCTAGTGCTCTGTTTGGAGGAAGAGAAAGCCACGGTGTACTACGTACGGAGGAGGCTGAGGAGCTGACGCGCAATTGTCAACCGATGGATTAGGATCCCCTTACGTAATTTAACAGCAAAATTTAACGGAAGGATAATATCATAAAAAATAAAATAAAATTTGATGCATTAAATTAGTTCAATCGATTGTGGATCACACTTTATGAAGTGATAGTCATTTATTTTGAATTCCCATTTCTTATTTTCTTACGTGAATACGTCAAAAAAAAAAAAAAAATCATCATGGTTAGATACACTTAATTGTTGCATGCACTAATGCACCCTTTCGCACGACGAAACTAAATCGGATCGTCAAAAAAGTAAAATGATTAAAAAAAAAACACCTTCAATAAGGGATATTATCAATATGTTACACAACAAAAGGGGTTTTTTCTTTTTTCTATTCAATATAGAAAAAAGGGTTATTAGGGCTCGTATAACAGATGAGAGGTAGGCACCTCAACAACAAAGCCCAAACAATAAAGACAACACCCAAATAGAGACAAACACAAACATAAGGCAATGGATCCATTGAGGAACTATAAACCATCCGGGCCTCTTCAAAGGCCACACAAGGTGGTTGCAAATGGCAAAAGGGCACATTGAGGAACCCCGTGAGGTAATGGCAACAACCACCGTGAATGATTGTTGTGAGGACGGTATTGGCAAGGACCGAGAGGACACTGCTGAAGATCAACGAGCCAAAATCTCCAAAGATAGATCAAACCACATCAGGAGGAAAGACACAAACCCAAAACAAAAAGAAAACAACAACAGAGAAGCTAAACAGTCGAAAATAAGAAAACAATACATAGTAAAGCTAAAAGCAAAGAAGCAACAGCAAGAATCCTTCGACATGCAGCAGCAACGGCGAAGAGGTGCAGGGTCGGGAGGGCAACCGCCGGCCTTGCGACCAGCCATTGTAGATGAGTCAATACCTTGTGGATCGCTACCAGCCACTGGATCCCTGACCTTTGTGGATCGTCAGTCAACATTATCCACAAATTAATATAATATTAGAGTAAGTAGTCCTGGAAATGAACAAATTAATTAGTTTTTCCTCCCGCTCTTTGATAACTGTCTAAGCCATATCACCCCATCCCCACCGGCCAACTCCGATCCTATGGGTGATATTTTTTGGTAAGCTTCGTCAAAAATTAAGCGTACATAAACAAGTTTACACCCAAATGGCCTTATCAATGAGTATCCATAAATACATAATCCTCACCAAACAAGTAAACCATCCTCTCCGTTCTCCATGGATCATCCACTCCCAGTACTCCTAGCTCCTCTCGCCAGACCGGCGACAGATTGGATCTACACAAAGGACATGTTCCCTGGCCCTGACCAATCCAAACATCTAGGCACTCCTTGTGAAACACATGACAACAGTTGCAAAGCTCTCTAACCTCGTCGCCAGAATCCATGTTGTTCATGCACACAACACAGACCGAGTCCTTGCCTATAAAACAACCTCCTCTTCTTACAGGAAGTTGCTTCTTGATTGCTTCGCCTGTGAGGTAGGAAGGGACGGGCACCAATGAAGGAGGTGGCCGATCCACCGGCTGAAAATCATCCTCGTCACGTCTAAAGCAAAAGACTTTCCTGATCAGATTCTGCAGGTACGAGAGTAGCAGTAGTATGAAAATGTCTTTTACAGGGACGACGGCCAAGAAAAGGTTTTGACTTTGAGAGATTAGGGCGTTAAGCTTTGGAAATTTAGTGCCAATACAGGGCCAACCCATGAATCAAAGAAGGCAAAAATGAAGGAGAAGCAGTGTGGATGAGTGATTTGAAATTAATGGGTGGGGATCTGCAGAAGCATATATCTTAAATAGGATTTTTAGTTGCAAAAATTTAAAAAGTCACAGCAAGTAGCTAGTCGTTGATGCATGTGATAATTGAAAACTTGTGCAGTCGTGTAGCCCATGCGGTAGGGAACTAGTGCCCCACGTGGTCACTGGTCATCATCACTTAACAACAAATCTAGTGAAGAAATTAATAGTCAAATGGAAAAATAAAGTAATAGCGAAAATAAATAAACAAAATAATAAAATAGACATAATAATTTTTGTGATTCGGTCTATGACTTATATTTACAAATGAAGTTGAAAGAGTTACATTATGCTATTATTACTTGATTGATATTTGTTAGTTCTTGTGTAGGCTAATTTAGTGTTCAAAATGGACGTTCCAAAGCACCTAAACCCATCTACAAGATTGGTTGTCCGAACAGGAAGATTTACTGTCTGGACATGAAGTTATATATCTGTTGTCTAGACAGCAAAACCAACAAGCAATTTCTACCTCAACACATGGATGTCCGGACAAGTTGCTAGGCTATCCGGACATCATTTCTTGGGTTTGACTGCTCTTAGGGCTTATTTGAGAGTGCGATTTTAATAAGTGCGATTTTAAAAATTGCGTTTTTAAAAATTGTGTTTTTAAAATTGTTATTTTTTAAAATCGTATAGGCGTTTGGTAAAACAGGCAAAAAAGTACCTTTTTTATCAATCGAGTGTTTGGGTAAAATTAGCATATAATTGCGATTTCAGACCAAATAGGTAAATATTACCTTTTAAGTGAAATTATGATTTTGATTAAAATTCGCACCTTTTCAAATAAGTATCACCTAGTCAGCTTATTGAAATCGCATATTTTTTCACGATTTTAAAATTTGCATTTTCAAAATCGCAATCGCAAACACTCCAAAATTGCGATTTGGTTTAAAAACGCACTCCCAAATGGACCCTTAGAACGTTTTCTAAAAAGTTTCATCTTCATTGCTAAAATTCTTGTGTTTGGTTTTACTTATTTTGGTAATTGTTTGATTATTTATAAATATCTGTTAATTCTGCATATTGTATAATATTTACTTGTTAAGCATTTTTCAATATTACAATGCAAATACTCCTATTTATAGAAGATTTGATTACCATTAAAACATGATTACAATCACTCTTATATAAAGTAAATAATATATAATATATATCAATTTAATATATTTCATTTTCAATGTAGGAAATATATTCCC
This sequence comes from Carpinus viminea, assembly GCA_013348765.1. Lineage (NCBI taxonomy): Eukaryota > Viridiplantae > Streptophyta > Magnoliopsida > Fagales > Betulaceae > Carpinus > Carpinus viminea. The sequence continues at coordinate 2,398,432 of CP054673.1, forward strand.
TATCATCTAGAAAGAGTTAACACTTTTTGTGCACCCTTTTACCGTCTTAATTGGCCACCATTCACTTAACACATCACCTTTTGTTTTATGGCAAGAAATTATTGGTGGTCTCCTTGCTTGTTTTTCACGCCCACTGCACACCATCCATCAGCCTCTAATTTCCATTTGGAAATGCTGCTGCAATATTATTGACTTTGGGCAACATAAATCTAGAATAAGTCTGTTTTGAAGTTACCTGCTACTTGCTCTACGCTACATGGCCTCCATTTTCTTACATCTCGACCCATCCTTGGGGAAAATTCCAAAGCAGATAAACTTAATTGGAAGAAATTATCAAATTCTATGGATGGAATGAGGCGCGTGGGGGGTAGCTGCCTTCAAGGATTGTAAGAACATGATAACGTATATAAATAAACAAACAATTTCTCTAGTTTTGATCAAATCGTACGTATTGACATATTCGTAGAGTCTGTGAGGATCTTCTCAAGAGTCGACAACTTTTTGTACTTTTTTCCACCGTACGTACCAATTAACTACCAACTCCGGCCAGTTCCTCTCATGACTTTAATCAATTTCCTAACCGGCTGAATTCTTCAACCCGATATGTGAAGGATGCAATAATGGTTAAATTGAGTCAATGGACGCTTAGAAAAATAGATGGGATCGGTCGGAAAAACTTGCCGGAAGTTGTGGACGGGAGAACTCTACGATGTTTTAGTTAGCAAAGAGACCTTCTTTTACATAACGAAAGAACGATCCAGTGTTATGATCCTATCATTTTTTTTAGTGTCTTTATCAAGTAGTCGATATACGCACGTACTGACTAGGAGCTATCTGGGTTTTCTTTTTAGTCGAGTTCTATCATCTGTTCTTGTTATGTTTCTTTTCGTTGGCCTTTGTGGTTTGATCGGAACTTTTGCTTAGAGTTTTGTATTAATTCCAACCCAGATGAATTAATTATATAGCTATATTTATAGTCGTACTAGTAGTAATAAGAAGTTGACAACTCGTGAAAACTCTTCAAAGAGGCCATTGATACTCTTTCAAATTAAAACGCTAGTGTAAAATTACTCAACATGACATAATATTTTATTGCCGTGTAGGTAAGACGTCAAAATCAAAATCTTCACCAAACAAGTAAACCATCCTCTCCATTCTCCATGGATCCTCTCCCAGTTTTAGCTGCTCTTTCTGGACAGGTAATAGCTTGGATCTACATAGTGGACATGTTTCCTGGCCCTGGCCAATCCAAAGATCTAGACACTCCACGTGGAATACGTGAGAACAATTGCAAAGCTCCCTAACCTCATCGCTTGCCTCCATGTGGTTCATGCACACAACGCAGACGGGGTCGTCGTCGTCGGCGACGGCTATACAAGCCGATGATCCTCTTCTTTTGAGAAACTCAACATATTGAAGTATAGGAAGCTTCTTCTTGATTGACTCGCTTATGAGGTGGAAAGGGACGGCCACCAAAGAAGGAGATGGCCGACGATCCTCATCCTCCGGCTGATCATAATCATCGCTGCGTCTCAAGTAATTAGAGACTACTTTCCTGAATGAAGCAAA